>CM042244.1:34517389-36002389 GCA_023566225.1 Romanogobio albipinnatus | reverse complement strand
TCTTCTCCCAGTCCAGCGGTCACTCACTTTCATGCATTTCGTGAGACGTGAATAAATTTACGTGATGTAAATCCGACAGATCTGATTCTCTGAGGCGCAAACTAACTTGGCACAGCCCATCGCGCAGTATAGATCAACTAACACACATTCACTCACACATATTTGAAAATCTGAATATCAGATAGTTCATGACATAGCAAGTTTGTGAATATTTTGAATAAAAAACTAAATAAACCCGATACAGCTGAGCTGTCACACAGCGCTATTGTGGCAGCTGTGAGTCATGTGAGAAGCATGACGCGTCGCCATGGAAACAATAAGGCAATGCGTTCTCAAATATTTAGCCAGAGAATATGATCATATTTCTGCAAAATAAAGCTGAAGCTTGAAGCAGTTTTGTAGCATACCAAGAATACAGACGACTGCTGTTATTACTGTAACTGTTATTTAGAGTTAAATTGGGCCTGTTGTAGTTGGGTTAGATGGCTTTAGTTTTACTGTGAATTTGTTAAATGGAAATTGTGTTTTGTATTTATTTATATATTTAAGTATACTTTAAACTTGTAATAAATTGTTCAATTTAAATAATTAAAATAAAAATCAATAAAAAGCCATTCTTTAATCTCATCCACCTCATTTTGTGGCTCTTTTTTTTTTAAAGTATCGGTTCAGGCACCGGTAATGTTTTAAAAGTATCGGTTTGGCACCGGTATCGAAAAAAACTAGGGGTGTAACGGTACACAAAATTGACGGTTCAGTACTAGGGCTGGGCAAAAAAAAAATAGATTTTTCGATTAATTGTTTTTTAAAATGTGGTCGATTCAAAATCGATTCTCAAAGGCCAAGAATCAATTTTTTTCCCATATTTATTTCGTAAAATTTTAACATAAAATTAACGTAAATCTAATTACCAGTCTTCTCCACTAGATGTCACCCTCTTATTGGCCTCGCGCGATGTTACAAAGGAGTGAGAGGTGCACCTGTCATTCCTTCATTCAGTGCTTAAATGGCGCCTCAGAAATTATAAATCAAGAGTCAATAGACAGCGCAGGACCAATAATTCAAACATAATCGCTTAGCCTATATTATAAACAGATTTCTTCAAATAAAAGTTAGTCCACATAAATCAATTACCACGGCAACTTCTTGTGTCCAGGAACGCGCTTCTCGTGTATGAAAAGTAACGAGTGGTGCAGAGGGAGGCTCGGACGCCGGGGGCTTCGTCTCATCAAAGAAAGCACCCATTCCCGGTTACAACCTCGATCCTCGAAAGGCCTCGTCAGGCACTACGATCGACCCGAATTCCAGACGGTTTCGCTGGCGCGTTTCCGAGATATGGCCGGTTAAAGTTTCAACTGGTCTCGTTCGATATGCCCCAGTTCTCTGTCCCGGGGGTTTCCAGTAGATCCTGCCCGTTATCGCATATATGCTTGTCGCAAAGATAAAATCGAATGGCAGAGATAGTGACGAAATATAATGCATCATCCAGGGCACGAATCAAAGCACAGACACCCCTGGAGGAAAAAGCCTTCATAAAAACGGACAGAGTCTGAATGACGGTCGGCTAAATCGCAAGAAAAGCTTGTTCTTTACTGAAAATGGCTGAAAATCATCCAATTTGCTTTTTATGTTTTAGAATAAATGTATCAAAATATCCATAAAAACACAATTGTATTGTATTTAACATAATTATATGCATTTGAAATATAGAGATGGGTTCTGTTTTAATGTACACAAGTGTACCTAAAATAAAAAGAGTTTAATATACAGGGTTGTGGCTCTTCATTTCTTTTTAATTACCCACTTGTAAACTTGTTCACTGTTCTTTTTTATAAATATAGTATTTGTCTTAAATCTATATTCATTGAGTTGAATCAAGAATCGAAAATCGAATCGAGAATCGAAATCGAATCGGTTTGAGAGTTTGCGAATCGAAATCGAATCGAAACATCTGAATCAATACCCAGCCCTATTAGGTACGTACCTCGGTTTTGAAGTCACGGTTCGGTACGGGTTCGGTACAGCAGTTTTAAAAAATGGCTTTTTATTTATTTTTTATTAAACAGTGGTTTACTGAAAAAATTGTCTGTCCTTAAATGAATTAAATTATAACTAAAAGTTTCTTAAAGACAATGCTGTAAACTATATAGGGAGCCCTTACTTGCACATTATTACTATAATATTAAAGGTTAACAACAGAGCCCAAACTATGAGCCTATATTCAGCTGATATTCATGTTTAGATATAGGATAATCAACACTCAAATAACACATTGTGTGCAAACATGTAAACTTCACATAAGGCAGTTTTTGCATTAACTCCTAAATCTAATTATAAAATTATGTTTTTTCACCAATTCGTAGTGACTGCCATTTTAATGACAGATTTATCTAAAAACATAGCATTAAATAATCAAGACTTCACTAACAGGTTAAGTAGAATAAATATATATATATAAATATATAAGCTAATATAGTGCATATATTTAGTGAAAGAGTTCATTTCTCTATTGAACTCACAGCTGTGGACACTGAAGGACTTCTGACTCTGAGGTAAATGACGCTGCGTGACATTGTTTACAAGCTGTTTGATGTCTTTCCGCGATTGAAACACTGATTAAGCGATTACACGACATATGATATGTTTCAGTAAGTGTTATCCTCAACATACCTTAAGATATCAATTCATGTTTATTCTTCTGGAAGAGATGATCGCGTTCACTCGCGCGCGCTTGCATTGACGTGCCTATACAGTGATCAATCGTCACAATAAAGAGCGTCAAAACAGCATTTATCGTTTGAATTTAGTGATAAAATGGACTGAATACTATGTTCGAGTGAGAACTAGGATTGAAGTGTGTTCCGTGCTTAAAACAAGCCGACTGTTAACTGTTAAAGATTGCATTCATAACCATTCGGTACACACGCGCACCGAACCGAGAGCCCTGTACCGAAACGGTTCGGTACGAATACGTGTACCGTTACACCCCTAAAAAAAAAAACCAAACGATATCCAACCCTAATGACCACTGACAGGTGAAGTGAATAACACCGATTATCTTTTCATCACGGCACCTGTTAGTGGGTGGCATATATTATGCACTAACATTATTTAATACAGTTGTTATTCCTCAGAGTAAATTATTTAATTTGATTGATAATAGCCAATCAGTGTCTTATTCTAACTGAATTTATTGATCAAATTTAAGAATTTGAAAAGAAAGATAAAGCAGACATTTAATAAGATCAGGAAAAAATAAAAAGGTAAAATAAAGGTCCCTTTATAAAGTTAAAAAGAAAATGCCCTCAGACTAAATATCACAAATATACAGATTGAATAATGTCAAAGTTGATAAAATACTTATAGAACCGTTTCAGAATAAATTATTTTTACACCACAAAAGTTTTTTTTTTCCAAACAAGCAGCTTTTTTACTCGGACAAGTGAATGACAGATTAACTTGTCTGAAGGACAAACACATGACAAGGCTTAATGTCGAGCACTGAAAAGTCTCGACATTAAAAGCACTTTAACATAAATAAAACATATATAAAGTACAGTAGCCTAGTTTGAACCAGTGTACATTTTTTAAATGAACTGTTTAATACGTTTTACAGTTTCAGCTTTGCGGTGTTCATTTAATTCTTCAGCATTAATATCCCTCTGCATTATAGCTATATCAGAAAGTGGTGAAGCGCCACCAGATCATCAATGTCCCCTAAACCCTCCTAATATGGAGCTGACTTGTAGTATTTCTCTTTAAGATCATTATATGACACTAGTTCAACAAATAAGCAAGTCTTGTTGTTATTAAGAAACGAATTTAAATGGCATTCATGCAAGCCACTGTTTTATATTACCAGTGCTCACAACTTAATTATGTCTATCGTTTCAATCATTTAATTGCCTTCCAGACCTTCCATTAAGGGCCCTAAAGTCTGTTCTCACCTGAAGAAATAGAGCAATATGTATTACATACATACACTATATATTTATTTCATGATATATTAATTTATAATTAGTTGTCACTGTATATAAATCTTTTAGGAAAAAATGTATTAGCAAATGAAGGCATAATGAAGATTTGTTCATTCTTTAATATCATAAAATTTGACAAATGACGCCTGGGACACTCTGACATGATTCCTAAACCATGATTATATTTTTGTTAATGATCATATAATCTGTGTGATTCTCTATCATTCACATACATGACGTAGGCTAATTTATCAAGACTATCAATCAATTCATATTTCGCTCATAAGAACTCGTGTATCACGTGATCTATCACAAAGTTGACGTATTGTACAAGAAAATCGTCTGGCAGGCACAAATTATTATATTATATGAATGAGGATACCGTGAATCATCTGTCTGTCTTGAAACATGATACCGGTGTCATTGTCAAACTTCACTGAGCTGCTTTATTTCACAAATATGAACTTATAACACGATTATGCTTTGATTGAACTGATAACTCTCGTGTCCACGAAATTGTTAAAGCGCTAATGTGAGTAACTCGTCAGATTTATGTGATACTGTCTGTTAGCATGATCAGCACATCATCAGAACTGTTAAATATAATGAATGAACTCCTGTCATTAACGCGAGACTTGACACTAACAGCGCATATAAGGCATTACATATGTATATTAATGTCATGTATTTGTACAGTACCAGTGATATATTCGAAGAGTTCAGAGTCGATCTGTGGAAACTCGTTCTTCAGTATCTCCACATACGCCGCCATCATACACACACTCACCGGGCCGGACACGAGGCGCATGCGCACAGGCGCACCAATAACACGTGGACGAACGTTGCAACAATCGCTCGAGCAGAAGAAGTGCGTGTTACATTCAAATCTGACGTTTTATGTCTAATGTACTCGTCAAAATGTACAAAATCCAAAATTGGGGACTGACATACAAATGAAAAGCCACTTCAGCAATCTCATTAAATCAATTCTCTAATTACATGAAAACGCCTTTAATATTTACCAGAATGCAATGTGATTGGTGCATCGTGTCCAGCGCTGAAAAAAGTAATAGGTACCACGCGACACGCAGTCCATGTGTGCAGAGATGGTTCTGTATATAATACATAACAAAATAATAAAAACACAGAGAAACTTTAATGGCTCACAGTGTATACATTAAATAGGATAATTATTTACATATCCATCAGATAATAATGAACTATTATAACATATTCATATAACATAGCATATGCATAATTTATTTTAGCAAATGTTATATTCTTTCGTAATTTAGCCTCGACTACTCTTAAAAAGCACATGCTTGTTTTTTTGTCCAAACTCATTTCTTTTTAATTTATTGTATTTTCAGACTCTCCCAAGATTTGTCACTGCCGAAACACTATAATCAAATCAAATCACTTTATTGTCACTCAACCATATACACAAGTGCAACAGTAGGTGAAATTCTTAGGTGCAGTTCCGAGCAACATAGCAGTCATGACATGACATATACAACATTTAAAGCAACATAAGATTACATCATCTGATGCGCCCACAATTACTCACAGCACAGTATACTCTACAATAAACAATAAATAATTTACACAATGTGAGTGTAGTTCTCACAGCTTTAAACAATATACACATACTTACAATATACATATACTTTAAACAATATAAACTAAACAATCATTAAACAATATACATTACGCTATAATAATAATAATATACAATGTACAGTATACAATATTAATCACAATAGAGATCCAATGTACAATATATGCTATATGATAAATAAATGTGTATATAATGTGTGTGTATCTACAGTGGGTTGTGCTGAGTGATATTCTGTCCAGTGTGTGTTATGATCCTGATGGATCAGGAGTTGAGGAGTCTAATTGTTTGTGGGAAGAAGCTGTTCTGGAGTCGGCTGGTGCGTGTTCTGATGCTGCGGTACCGTCTGCCTGATGGCAGCAGTGAGAGCAGCCCATGGTTCGGGTGGCTAGAGTCTCTGATGATCCTCTGAGCTCTCTTCACACACCACCTGGCATAAATGTCCTGGAGGGAGGGAAGCTCACCTCCGATGATGAAGCTGGCCGTGCGCACTACCCTTTGCAGGGCTTTGCGGCTGCGGGCGGTACTGTTGCCGTACCAGGTGGTGATGCAGCCAGTCAGCAGGCTCTCGATGGTGCTGCTGTAGAAGCGTGTGAGGTTGTGGCGGTTCATTCCAAACCTCCTCAGCCGTCGCAGGAAGAAAAGGCGCTGATGAGCCTTCTTCACAATGGCCTCGGTGTGGACGGACCATGAGAGTTCCTCTGTGATGTGGACACCGAGGAACTTGAAGCTGCTGACTCTCTCCACCGGTGCTCCATCGATGGTGATGGGGCGGTGTTCTCTCTCATTCCTCCTGAAGTCGACCACCAGCTCCTTGGTCTTGCTGACGTTGAGGGAGAGGTTGTGCTCCTGACACCACCGTGTTAGAGTGTGCACCTCCTCTCTGTAGGCCGTTTCATCATTGTCAGTGATGAGACCTATCACCGTCGTGTCGTCAGCAAACTTGATGATGGTATTGGAGCTGTGGGTTGCCACACAGTCATGTGTGTACAAGGAGTACAGGAGTGGGCTGAGAACACAGCCCTGAGGGGCTCCAGTGTTGAGAGTGTAGAAATCTATCGGTGTAGAAATATATCGGAAGAATATATAGCAATGCATTAAATAACAAACATATTATATTAGGCCTATCTGTTAAGAAACATTTTCACAGCAAAATTTATCACATTGATTTTAGATTAATGATGAAAAATGAAAGATATGTTTATCAATCATTATAAACTTTTTGACACATCACGTGTCAGTAGTGACCTTGATATTTTGTTTGCACATTCACTCTTCCATTAAAAAAAAAACATAACTCATGGAATTGAAAACATCACAAACGAAACAATGAAAAATAATTAATTAATTGATGTGTCAATTGTCTGTGGTTGTAAGGGCAAACAATGCATGCTAAAAACAGAAATCACCACAATATAAATCTTTACACAAACTTTTACTGAAATTAGTCAACCTTCAGACTTTGAGTGCTGCTTCATCTTCAGAAATAACACATACAAGTAACTATACTATCTAGATTTGCAGTATCAATATTTTAGCATCTGCATCACCACCTCGGGTGTGCATTATTTTGTCCAATAATTCAACGGCCCGTCGTCAATTATTCCTTACTTAATGTATGATAAAGTTTTGGAAGGGACTTGATTATTTTAATAGTCACAATTTCAGGTATTTTTAGCATAACTGAGCACATGCCTGACAAACAAAACAATTGTACATGCACAACATATTTTAGATGAAAATCAAAAAACTTCATTTTAATAGCATTAAACATGTTCTGTAGTGAAATTTACTTCAAAATGATGGGATTTCAGCGAGATGGCTAGAATCAGGCTAAAACTTTTATTTTGGTAGTGAAATGAACTTTTACTTTGTTAAAACTGAATTAATACTTTGGGTTTGAGTAGACCATAACATTCTCATGATAGACAATATCTGAATTAATATCATAATTATTAATAGTTCTTTTTTACAGTAATAGTTCTTTTTGTACATTTTGTACAGTGACACATTGAAATACACTGTAAATTTTATCAAAAACACTTTATTTTTCCAAAACAATCGCATGTTAAGCAACTACAGAAGTGAGTAATGGTGGCAATTTATAAAGACGTATGAAGGAGAGAAACTGTGAAAGAGAAACATCAGAAAAAGCAGTGAGCATAAATGTGATGGAGGAGAGACGGCAGATCAGTACTGGAAGCTGCGCTTGGTCTGAATGTCATCCAGGATTTGTTGTAATTCGTCATCCTCAAACCGGCCTTCCAAACTAGACAGAAAAAACACACACAACACACACTAAATGAATGATGTAAACCAACATTAGATTGTGACTGTTCTCTAAGAAAAAATACTCTTACAGTTAAGCCAATAGGTTTAAAGAGAAAACAAGAATCTGTCAACGTCAATTAGTGTTTAAGAAATCTAGGATCAGGGTTCAATTTCACTCCGCAAGTGTCGCAATGTAACACCTGTTGATCAGGTTTCTTAAGTGCCCCTTCTATGCTATTACAAAGGTTTTGTTTTGGAGTCATCAACAGGTTTACATCAAAAAAACACTTTAAATTTCACATATCCACTGCAGCATTAGCTCTTTTCTCAGTGTCTGAAACGATCCAGTCTCTTTAAACCCCCTCCTTTCCGAGTGCCTACACTGCTCTGATTGGTCAGACGGTCCAGTCTGTTATGATTGGTCTACTCTGCTCTGATTGGTCAGATGGCCCAGTCTGTTGTGATTGGTCGACTCTGCTCTGATTGGTCAGATGGCCCAGTCTGTTATGATTGGTCTACTCTGCTCTGATTGGTCAGATGGCCCAGTCTGTTGTGATTGGTCTACTCTGCTCTGATTGGTCAGATGGCCCAGTCTGTTATGATTGGTCTACTCTGCTCTGATTGGTCAGATGGCCCAGTCGGTTGTGATTGGACGACTCTGCTCTGATTGGTCAGATGGCCCAGTCTGTTGTGATTGGTCTACTCTGCTCTGATTGGTCAGATGGCCCAGTCTGTTGTAATTGGTCGACCACTTACACGTGCTGGAAACTAAACGGCCATTAGCTTATCAAAATTTCAGCTCACGCTTTTCCTCAGCACGCGATACATTAACAGTAAAGATGGCGTCGGTTTTACAGCATTAATCTCATCCTTTGGAAGTTCATCAAAGTACATTTTCTTTGGCAGCAGAAAACAGTTGCTGCGTCCAAATTCACCTACTTATAAAAATGCCCTAAAAGTATGTACCGTTTTTATTAAGAAAAAGTACATACTTTTGAGTGTGTAGCAGAAGAGTAAACAAGCTTTGGGACATACTACTTCATCATAATTACGTCTTTAACGGACAGCTCTGTCTCTTAGGTACGTGCATCCTGACGCAGTTAGAATCCTCCACATTCAATTAAATTTAATTTCTGAACATTTCGGAGAGAAATGTAGTAGCATGTTGAACCTGCCAGTTGTGGGTCTTTAATGTGGAGACTCTCACTCAAACCCAATTATCTAAACCTCTACTTTTTTTAAACACTTTTTATCCGTATTACTTTGTAGTTCTAATCGAATCCTCATCCAGCTCATAATATGTTGTGGGTAATATTAGCCGTTAACTCTTTCCCTGCCAAACACAGAATTTTCTGTGTTTTCACTGTTAGACATTAGGGGGTGGGGCGCTATTATGGGTCTTCTGAATGAGTACAGAATCTCCAGATCAAAACATAGATGAAGAAGAATGAAAAAAAACAAGCGATCGTATGCAAGCAGATGCATATGTAAAATAATGTGATCATCAACATTAAACATCATATAAATCAAAACTAAAAAAACAAAAACTAAACTATCTAATGTTACTGAATGAAATGTTGACCCAGGACGAGCTATAGGACTGTGAAGCTTTGGGGGTGTTGATGGACGCGATCTAATCCATCTGTGTTTGATTATCGCTCTGAATCTGATCTGGATGTGGTCTTTAAAGTCCCAGTGAACCGGAAGTTAGGGCTGCTCAATCGTATTTCGATTTCAATTTCGATTTTGGCTTCCAACGATTATGAAAATAAGATAATCGAGGTAAAACGATTACTGTACCGCTTCCTGCGTTCAGTCAGCACACTCTCCTTTCCTTCACAGCAGACAGCAGTGCGCTTGCATTCCTCTCTAACCCAAAACTTAACATCCAAATCAGCTGAATAAGAGAATGATGCAAAATGAAATCTACTGTTGATAAACTGCGGGACGTGGTTGATACCAAACAATGCTATTAAAAGCGCATTAAGCTGCGAAAGAAATGCAGTTCCATAGGCGACCACCAGCGCGCGCTCCAAGACGGGGCGGAATGGCAAAGTATACTATGGGCAAAGTATACTATGGGCTTCAGATACACGCCTAAACGGTCAAATAGTCTAGTACACACAAATATATCGAAATGCCTTTTGGTAAGTATCCTCGTAAACGCAGTCGGTTATGTCTTAAATGAACACAGAGAAAGAGCGCGTGTATAACAGTGGGCATATGGTACGCGCAGCTCTTAAAGGGACAGCAGCCGACATCAACGTCAGTAGCAGTCAATGTTAATCTAACAAAAAAAGACAAAGATAAAATCACTCACTGCTCTTGAATGAATATCTTTTTATTCGTTTTAAATAAGAATTAGTCAATATTTCATTTATACAGCAGTTACTGTATAAAAAATACTTTTTTTTTACTTTATTCTATTTCTGCTGTGTATTACTCATCTAAATATCGCTGTTAGTACATCTTCCTGGAAAACCTGTTTATTTTATTTGTATTTTCTGTTGTATTTTTTGTTGGTTTTGTTAACTAGTTTCTTTGTTTTTATTTTATTGAGGACTGTTTACTTGTCCTCTGTAGCTGTTTTGAGGACATTTAGCCTACTTGCATTAATTAACCTAGTTTTAGTTTTTGCTAAAGTATGGATAATTGTGAAATTTCACTGACATTTAAAATGACTCATATCATGAAATAAGATTTTGATCATATGACCCACCAATAATCGTGATTTCAATATTGACCCTACCTGAAGTGGCAACTGATTTTATTTCAGTGCTGTGACGTCTTTCCAAGTGAAACGGAAAATTGAATAGAGGGCAGGTCTTTACTTCAGCACTCCTCCTCTCCATCTCACGCTCATAGCAGACTAGCAGTCCCTCCCGCGCCCACCATTCGGCAAATCAGATCACGCGTCCATTCTCCTCTTGCCCGCTTACAGGCAGAGGCTGAAACAGGAAGCACCCGCCCTCAGAACCATCCAGTGCTGGTCGGTCCAATCAGACTCTATGCTACAGGACTGTTTTGATCAAGCGGACTGGGAGATGTTCCGGTCGGCCTCTGATGACGACATCGAGGTCTACGCTGATAGCGTAACGTGTTTCATCAGGAAGTGTGTAGAAGACGTTGTTCCGACCAAAACAATTCGGCTGTACCCTAACCAGAAGCCGTGGCTAAATGGGGATGTTCGAGCGGCACTCAATGCGCAGACCTTCACTTTTAACTCCGGTAATGCGGAGGAGCATAAACAAGCAAGTTATGCCCTCCGGAAAACCATCAGAGCAGCAAAACGGCAGTACAGGGACAAGATTGAAGGACAGTTCAACACCACCGACTCCAGAAGCATGTGGCGGGGAATTAACACCATCACGGACTATAAAGGGAACACAAACTCCACCGTGAACACCGCTGCCTCTCTCCCGGACGAGCTCAACACCTTCTATGCTCGCTTTGAGGGAACTAACACCGCCCTCGCGGAGAGAGAGCTCGTGGCTGAAGATGCAGAGGTTAGTTCACTCTCCGTATCTTTAGCGGATGTAACCCGATCCTTCCGGCGGGTGAACGTCCGTAAAGCCGCGGGTCCAGATGGCATTCCGGGCCGCGTTATCAGAGTGTGCGCAAACCAACTGGCTGGAGTTTTCACAGACATTTTTAACCTGTCCCTCTCCCTGTCCGTGGTCCCCACATGCTTTAAAACGTCCACCATTGTTCCTGTACCTAAGCAGTCAAAAACCACCTGCTTAAACGACTGGCATCCTGTTGCTCTGACCCCCATCATCAGCAAATGCTTTGAGAGACTAGTCAGAAACCACATCTGCTCTGTTCTCCCCCCCTCACTGGACCCACTGCAGTTTGCATACCGCACAAACCGCTCCACTGATGATGCCATTTCATCAACAATACACACTGCTCTCTCCCACCTGGAAAAGAGGAACACGTATGTGAGAATGCTGTTTGTAGACTACAGCTCAGCATTCAACACCATTGTGCCTTCCATACTTGACGGGAAACTCCGGGCTCTAGGCTTAAACAGCTTGTTATGCAGCTGGATCCTGGACTTCCTGTCAAACAGACGCCAGGTGGTCAGAATGGGCAGTAACATCTCATCATCACTGACTCTCAACACTGGAGCCCCTCAGGGCTGTGTTCTCAGCCCACTCCTGTACTCCTTGTACACACATGACTGTGTGGCAACCCACAGCTCCAATACCATCATCAAGTTTGCTGACGATACGACGGTGGTAGGTCTCATCACTGACAATGATGAAATGGTCTACAGAGAGGAGGTGCACACTCTGACACGGTGGTGTCAGGAGCACAACCTCTCCCTCAACGTCAGCAAGACCAAGGAGCTGGTGGTCGACTTCAGGAGGAATGAGAGAGAACACCGCCCCATCACCATCAATGGAGCACCGGTGGAGAGAGTCAGCAGCTTCAAGTTCCTCGGTGTCCACATCACAGAGGAACTCTCAGGGTCCGTCCACACCGAGGCCGTTGTGAAGAAGGCTCATTAGCTCCTTTTCTTCCTGCGACGGCTGAGGAGGTTTGGAATGAACCGCCACATCCTCACACGCTTCTACACCTGCACCATAGAGAGTCTGCTGACTGGCTGCATCACCACCTGGTACGGCAACAGTACCGCCCGCAACCGCAAGGCCCTGTAAAGGGTAGTGCGCACGGCCAGCTGCATCATCGGAGGTGAGCTTCCCTCCCTCCAGGACATTTACGCCAGGCGGTGTGTGAAGAGAGCTCAGAGGATCATCAGAGACTCTAGCCACCCGAACCATGGGCTGCTCTCACTGCTGCCATCAGGCAGACGGTACCGCAGCATCAGAACACGCACCAGCCGACTCCAGAACAGCTTCTTCCCACAAGCAATCAGACTACTTAACTCTTGATCCACCAGTATCATAACACACACTGGACAGAATATCACTCAGCACAACCCACTGTAGATACACACACATTATATACACATTTATTTATCATACAGCATCTATTGCACTTTGGATTTCAATTTGTGAACATATTGTATACTGTACATTGTATATTATTACTATAGCTTAATGTATACTGTTATTGTTTAATGTATGTTTAGTGTATATTGTTTAAAGTATATGTATATTGTAAGTATGTGTATATTGTTTAAAGCTGTGAGAACTACACTCACATTGTGTAAATTATTTATTGTTTATTTTAGTGTATACTGTGCTGTGAGTAATTGTGTGCGCATCAGATGTGTAATCTGTTGTTGCTTAAATGTTGTACATGTCATGTCATGACTACTATGTTTGCTCGGACTGCACCTAAGAATTTCACCTGCTGTTGCACTTGTGCATATGGTAGAGTGACAATAAAGTGATTTGATTTGATTTGATTGAACAGTTGGAGGGGAGTGGTTAAGGACATTCAAACCCAAGCCGTCAAACTGCCGTCATCGGAAAGGGAACGCCATTCCAGACCGGAAGTTACTTTTCAGATTTTGATTAAAGATTACCACGGCAAACATTTTTTTCCTGTGTATTACCTTGCACGGATTAATTGTTCACCCCAAATACCTGTAATGTGTGCTAACAAAGTAAATAAGATCGATTTTGATTTCATGAGGACTTTAACAAAAAATTATTTTGTTCAAAATGTTGCTTTTTCTATTAAACTTACCCACATTTAAGTGCTGATAAAAAAGGAATGCATGAAGCTAGAATAAAACTTTTTTTTGTGGTTTGTTTAAAAGCAGAGGATCTATTCTTTCTTTTAATATATTGCATGTTCAGATATTCATACAATAAAATATTCTATGGGTCATTAAATTTTTTGAAAATGATCAAAAACCCTGGCGTGGCTGGCAACTTTTTTGTTTTGTTTGTTTTTTTGTTTTGGTTTTTAACGCTGGCGGGGAAAGAGTTAAGAGTGTGCACGGATCTGCAATTCGGATTCTAACTGGGAACAGTAGACCATCCAGGAATCTTTGGTATACGCAATTCAACATACTACAATTTGAGACACTCATTTTAATTTTGAATATTATTTAGAGTAAGCGAACTGGGTGTGTTTTCGACATGTACAAAAACCAAACTCTTCTAGTCTCAGCTACAACAGAAGAAGCTAAAAGGAAGAATCGCTAGACACTAACTATTTATCTGCACTTGAATCTCTGAAACTTTGCAAACCTTTTACTTTCACAAAGAGCTTTATTACACACTAAATGAAAAGTCATATCTGAAAAAGAATAATAGGGTCCTTTAAGGTTCAATAATAATGAGTTCTTCTGTTGGTCCAGTAGTTCAGATTTTTATTTGCTCTGCCAACATTTTCACTGTGGCCAAATAGTGTAAATCAGTTCCGGCTGCGTTTCCCAAAAGCATTGTGAGCTAAGTTGATCGTAGAGACCATTGGCGGCAATGTTTCTACAATATACTTTAACGATTCTTTTGGGAAAGCCCTGGTCTGTATCATTGAACTCTGGTCAAAATCTGCAGTTAATGCACAATCCAAGACAACATTATCAATTAAATGACTAAGATCGTCATGTGAGATGTGTTACTCAGTGCTTGTGTATAATATACAGGCATGAGATTGTCCAAACTAAGCAAATTTCCACATTATAATGACCAACCTTGGGATGAGGGCTTTGGCCTCCTCTGCCGCCTCAGGACACAGATTGGCTAAACTTGCCAACTCAAACTTGTGAAGCTTCTTCTGCAGAAGTAAGCTGTGAAACACGGCCACAGTTAACAGCAAGGCAACAAACTCATAAGAATGCCATTCACTAAAGTACAATTATACAAGTACAAGAAAACTACATTTCAGAAACATTCCATTTAGTTTATAATAAGATTTTGGGATAAAAATACACACA
The DNA here is from genome assembly GCA_023566225.1 of Romanogobio albipinnatus. Lineage (NCBI taxonomy): Eukaryota > Metazoa > Chordata > Actinopteri > Cypriniformes > Gobionidae > Romanogobio > Romanogobio albipinnatus. The sequence goes on along the minus strand of CM042244.1, from coordinate 35,987,667 downwards.
CCCATTAACTCACTGAAAAAAAAAAAAAAAAGTCAAATTTATAGCATAATTTATAATTCATAATTTAAATCACCATATCACATTTAGTTTAGTTGTATGATTATTCAAAGCATTGCATGATAAATCTTTTTTAATTTTACGGAGTTTCAGTGATATAAATATATATATAAAATAATGATAATAAAAAAGTAATTTAAAAACAACCTCTTTATCTTGACTTAAAATATTGCATTGTGAGTTTAGTATCGAATCGTGACACTAGTGTATCGTTACACCCCTAGCGTCTGGTGTAGACACTTTGTTTTGGTAGTTGTGACGTTTGAAGTAGATTTGCTTAGGAGCTGGATAAGAAGGATAATTTCATAGTGGGGTCTTTTATTACAATGAAGAGGTTTATTTTGCATAATCAGCTGACTGCATCATTTATGTCCGGTACACATTGTATGATTTTGGGCTGTCCCAGATGAAAGATGACTAATCGTGGTGATTTCTGTGGTAGTGGCTCCTAAGTGATGATCCTACGTTGTACAGTGAGAGAGGTTCAAAGACGGCCGCTGCCACGGTCTTGCGACCAAAGATAGTCTGTGATAATTTTCTGACAGAAGTTTAGCATGATCATCTCACAGTGCGTTTGCTACTACAACCTACACCTACTGATCAGCCAGTTAAAATGTTTCACCACTAGCGCTTGCTGATGACGTTTTATTCTTCTATAATAACTTGCGTTGTAGCCTGCGATAGGTCTCATCATCATACAGTCTGCATACAAGTTTATAAGATCCATGTCGTACAGTGTGATTTGTAATTATTTTATAGGACTGCCGAAATCACAGTCTTGGACTATAAAAATAAAAAACGGAATAAAAAAAATATATATAATAAAAAGGTAATTGAGACTCTCTCACAATTCAGACTTTTCCCCCTCCAAATAGTGAGTTTATATCTCACAATTCAGACTTTTCCCCCTCAGAATAGTGAGTTTATTTCTCACAATTCGGACTTATCCCCCTCTGAATAGTGAGCTTATATCTAAAAATATTTATTTAAAAAAAAAAAAAAAAATTCAGGATGAAAAGGTACAATTACCTTTTTTTTTTTTGAGGCGGAAACAAGCTTTCATAGGAAACAGGAAAACCATCCACACTAGAACAAATGTGTGCTATCTGCATCCCTCAGTGATTAGTGTACTGTGTGTGTGCTTGTGTGAAGCATGCTGACCTGCGCACACTGGCGATGGTCTCTCTGTTCTTGAAGCGACTGAATCTGGCGGTGTAGTTGAGGGTCTTCATGAAGACCTCCGACAGCTCCTGCTCGTCCTCCGCACTTTCATTCTGCTGCTTGCGATGCTCCAGCAACATGTGAACCTCTGAGTTCAGCAGCGTCTCTGAGTTCTCGAACTCTGAGACAAATCAAACATTAATCTGCATCACAAATGAACAACACTAAAAACAAGATGCAAAACCACACTTAAACAATCAAGAAACCCAGAAAATAACATGCAACCTGAGTCTCTAACAAAACACAATCAGGGCATTTGCTCCAGGGAGGCGGCAATAGAAGCAGTGCCTCCACAAAAAAATTGGATAAGAAAATAATCCATATTAGAAAAATAATACAATACAAATACTACAAAATGGGACATTAAAAAGTATAAAATCACAGTTTTTTTTCTAAAATAACACTGCCCAAGAGCGACACCAGCAGGTGAAGTTCCAGCAGGATGCCATGTCACTCTTGCCTCCCCTGAGCCCATTGACTTTTAACAGACCCCCTAAAGCACGAGAATGAATGGGGGAAAGTCCATCGCTATGATTGGATGTGATTGAATATGATTGGTTTGTGCAAAAAATCCCATCTCTTGTTTTCGTGCGCCTTCTTGAACCGACCCGAATGAAGAAAATTATGGAGTTAATGAGAAGACTAACTAAAAAGTATACAAACAACTCAGCCACTTAGATATCACCACTTTATGTCATGTCAAAAATCAAACTTGAAATGGCCTGAAACATGATGACTGTCGGGGTTTTAGTAAGCAAACAGCTCGGGGAAATTAAAGGTATCTTTGAGTCCGTGACCAGTGTTTATCAAGCTTGATGACTGATGAAAATAAGATGACTAATAAAAAGAAAAGCTAAACATTAGCTCACAAAAAAAAAAACATATAAAATGGTTTAAATTGTGCCTTTAGTTATTATTTTGGAATAAACGTAAAAATGCTTTAAAAAAACGAACTTCATGAGATTTGCACTTGGTTTTATTAAATAGTGCATTAATTATTACACAGTTCAGTGTGTCCCACACATAAAGAAGTTTGGAAACTGTACTATTTTTAACGTTTTTTGAAAGAAGTCTCTTCTGCTCATCAAGGCTGCGTGTATTGAATAGAAATACAGTAAAACAGTTATATTGTGAAATATTATTACAATTTAAAATAACTGTTTTCTATTTTAATCAATTTTGGAGAAAGCACTGCGGAGTGTGTGATAGTCAGATAAAATTGAATTATCCCAGTACAATAAACATACAGTACAAACTCAGAACGAGTGTGTGACACACGTTTGCTGTCCATGATGAAGAGATGATGCTGTCGATAGTGTGTTCGTGATGTATTAATCTCACCTTTAGGAAACATGAGCTGAGACGCGTCCTCCTCCACATCCCCGACATTCGTCGCTCCTCCTGCCGCCATCACACAATAACAACTGAGAATATGAGTAAATCTTCACTGTGTTCTGCATACAGTCACATCACTACAGCGACCGCCGTTCAATAAAACACATTCTACTTCCGGTTATCTTCTTCTTGTTGTTAATGGTTGTTCATTCCTAGGAGCATTACCGCCACCTACCGTATTTTGTAACATAGCCTCTTTCCTATCACCTCCCACTGAAATGTGTGTTTAAAGTACATTTATTAGCCTACGTCAAGAGCAAACTGTGTGATTCGGGGCCCGTTTTAGAAAGTATGTTAAGTGAAAACTCTGAGCACGTTAACCCTGAAATGAGGGAAACTCTGGGTTTTCTGTTTCAGAATGAGAGGTGTGTCAAACCTGAGAAAGCGGGGTAAGTCAAGCCCGTTTCTGAAAAAGAGGTAACTTATACTCAGAGTCAGTTACCAGGGCAACTTACTCTGTGAACCTAACCTGGTCAGGAGCAGGTTTTCTTTGGTAAACCCGGATTACTGTATAGAATGGAAGGATGCTGCCAGATGGTGGTATGAGCCATAACCACCACCACAGCTGTTTAATACATTTATTTACAATTGTTATGGTCATCTTTATTTCCTACAAATACTTTATTCTTTTTCCTGTTGGATTTTAATATTCTTCCTCCCCTTCATTTGTCAGTGGTGCTGGTGTTTGGCTGGCCTGAGTAGAAGTCAAATGTTAATGTCATTACCCTAATTAATAAATGTAACAGGTGGGATCAGAAAACATTTCATTATGTGAAAAGAGCATAGACCCTTTTCACATTTCCGGGTTTCTCAGAGTGGGTCGTCATATTGGATTAACTTGAATGAGAGAATACATTAAATATATTTTTGTGTCCCCATTTGCTCAAATAGCACAAGAACTCCACAATAGTGATTTTAGCATTTTCAAAAAGAGGGGAAAAATAGAGTGAGATTGATAACGGCAGTGAAAAGAGAGAAAGATGTTCATTTTTACCATCACTCCCATAGATGCTGTATTAGAAACGGCCCTCACAGTAACATGGGTTTTTTGTAATTTGATGCAAAAGTAATATAATACAAAGTATTAGTGTTATGTACATACATAAAAAAAAATAAAAAAAAATGAAAATACAAAAACCTTTGCAGGGTTTATGATACTGATGACTGTTAAAACAGTCTTCACAGTCTGTGAAAAGGGTCTATTAGACTATGTGGGAAAAGCTGCTGCACATTGGACACTCAATGATATTTATTTAATATGTCAAATGTTTGTAAAGTCATTAAACCTACACCCATGACACATTTTATGTTTAAAGCTTTACCTCATTGAATAATGTTTTTATTTTTCATTTTTAGCTGCACATTCTTTTTTTGCCTTTTGGATACCATAAAAATTATACTTAATTAAACAAATTAAGAATTAAACTTACATATTGACCCGGAAGTATGCAAACATCTTTTTGTTGGGTGCTGTTGCCATGGTGAATCATAATTTCGGAGCTCCATTGATCGTGGCTTTTCATAGTCGTGGTGCACGCTCTTAACTCAGAGTCAGTCTACTCAGAGTTGATTGAACTACCTCAATTCAGCTGTTCTGAAAAGTTTCCCATCTCAGGCTAAGTCAACTCAGAGTTTAAGTTTAAACTCAGAGTTGGTTGAACCTCCTTATTGAAACAGGCCCCTGGTATGCTTTACTCACTCACTCACTCATACACACACACACACACACACACACACACACACACACACACACACACACACACACACACACACACACACACACACACACACACACACACACACACACACACACACACACACTCTCTCTTATTGAAGTTTAAAATGAACAATTCAAATTAATAAAATGCAGTTTTATCATAATAATGTTATAATATTGTATGACACGAGCAAAAATATAAGAAATATATAGTGCATATGTAGTACTCATTAATATCCTGCAAATGATGATATATTAATGAACACGAGTTCAAGCGATGCGATCATCAGCATTTGTTTATCTTGAATGACGCGTATCGCGAGAACTCTTTCTACAACGGCGTGCAATGACGCGCACACGCCCGCACAACCAATCACACACATCCATCTTTAAATGTAACGATTATGGCACAGACATTGAATGGATCTTCCAAATGATTCATTAGATGAACAATCCCCTTTCACAAAGCCTAATTCAGCTCCAGACCCCAGGAAATCATTCATTTATCACGAGGCTCCTTTCTGCCTCAGGCTATAAGTTCTACATTACAATTACGTGATTTCCTATGGACTTTTGACCAAAGCTTCACAAAGAAGACAAAAGACTCGTTGTGATCGCAAGACAAAGAAACAAACAGGTCTCTGTCCTTTTCAAGGACTGCTAAATGAACTCCAAGTGACACAGTTTAAAACTGCAAACTTCCAGAAAATGTTACAGAGAATGTATAAGAGTATGATTATTGGACTTTCATTCAAATAGCCTTCGACATAGTTTGTTAGCGTGTTTACAACTGATGCACGTGACTATTATGCTTGTATATCACTCTCAAATTCATGCAATTATGTAACTATTGAATGAGTGGATCAAAAGACACCGTGTTTGATACTTCGGTGCTCGTATTGACATGATAAAGCAGATGAGTTGAATGAAATCTTTATAGAATTAATTATGTCCTTATAGTAAGAAATTAGGTCTAAATGTACCCTCTGCTTGAGAGCAGGAAACTAAATGACTATAGATAATCCAATTTTATGGGAGGGGTGGAGGCACAGTCACCCCTGAACCCTAATTGGCCAGAATCCATCCAGGGGATGGGCAAATTTCTGAGTTTAACCTCAGACCACAGCTGAAGACTGTGGGTTTTGTTCGAGTGCAGAGTGTGTTGTTCGCGAGACGTTCACCGCTGGGTGTTCACGCGTGTTCACGTTGGTGTTCACGGAGTGTTCACGTTCTGTTCTTTGTTCAGTCAAGAGCTGTCCAGCGCGGTTCCAGAATCCGCCAAACAGACCATCAGAGAAAATGGGTTAACAGATTCCATTCAGGCCATCTGCTCTTCTCTCACTTTCCTTTCTTTTACTTAAAGTTTATTTTCTTTCCGTAAGTCTCGGGTTGTGCTAAGTTTCGTCGCAAAGTTACTCAACAAGTTTCCAACAGCGGGTTTCAACTTCGGACAACGCCCACAAGACTCTCATCCAGCCGCCAAACACGCCACGTGATTGGCTTCCCAAGACGTCAATCAAAGACACGACCAGACCTTCAGCGAATCAAAGACCCGAGGGAACCCTCTCCAGCCAGGACCAAAAGGGCAGCCTTTGTCAGACGACACACGTGAGACAAACGCAAATAATACCTCTAGATTTTAAGCTGAAATGGTGCATTAGATCAAATGTAATAACCCCGCCTAAGAAACGATAGGAGGATGAATTACTGATCAATGGTTTCTTCAGGTCATGTGTCATAAATGTACATTGCTTGGGATTTCGTAATTTCTCTCTCTTATTCTTTCCTCACTTTCTTCCTTTCTGCAACGTATGAATGTGTGAGTGCGTGTGTTTATGTTAGATATTAGTTTGATGTGTTAGAGTAATCAATAAAGTTTCGTTTGTAGTCAAAGATAACTGTTCTTGTGTTATGTGCTTATGAATTTAATGTCTTGAACTGCCGATCTAAGTTACCTGGCTGTTAAATAGTGTTTCACTATTGTTCGGATATTAATATCCGCTGCAGAGTTGATATTTACGGCCCGTTCAAATGAACGCTCATTTGCTTGGCTGTAAATTAGACTCTCGCAAAATTCCCTATGAATTCATTAATTCATTCATTTGAGCTACAGAGACTTGTTTCCCTTTAACAGACTCCCCTTTAAGTTCTCACATATCGGTGGACGAATAAAGTTAAGGTGTAAACATTAATTCTGAATTATTTATAAATGATAGCGTAATTCGAGTCTCTTTCATTTTAATTCAAATTCCCCGTTGAGTTATTATTTAATCGGACTCATTGTCGCTACAGTATTTTGGTGGAGAATGCGGGCAGTTTAATCTAAATTATAAGCATATATATCGAGAATTTATCTTTGAATTACATTTTGAGAGATCAGACCAGCGGCGCCAGACGCGTCTCTGTGTGTGTGTGCGCGCGCTCGAGTGACGCAAGGGCGCGCGCCTATTTGAAAGTCCTGTGAATGAATGCTGTAACCCAAGTCTGTCTCTACTCTAAAACTGCATTAGAGTAATTTAAGATCTTAGATCTCACACTATACGATAAGGTAAGAATTAAGCGTGTTCCTTAATTTCTAGAATGCCTCGTTTATAGCCGAATTGATGTCATTGCGTGTTCCAGTGTCATTAAATAGCTATACGTATATCAGTCAGCCAGAGAACTGAACGAACCTAAAACTGCATAAAAGTTGAAATACCCTGCGAGGATTAATCTCCTCACAGCGCGGTCAGATCAAGCGTGTTCCTTGATCGATTTATTAAAGCATTGTATGAATTTATAGCTATTAATTCAGTGCGTGTCCCACTGTAATCCGAAGCTATATCTTCCCCGTGCTAAACAGCTGAAAGCTTGCCGGTTTGTATATTCATTTCGTGAAACACTGCGTGTCCCAGTGTGACTTAAAGGAGAATGTTTTGACCCAAGTAAAGCTGATATTGAGAGAATCAACAGTAAAATAAACCTGTTGTTTTATATGCACAGACAGATCAAGCGTGTTCCTTGATCGATTTATTAAGGCATTGTATGTATTTATAGCTATTAATTCAGTGCGTGTTCCACTGTAACTCGAAGCTATATCTTCCCTGTGCTTAACAGTTAAGGGCTTGCCGGTTGATATATCATCTCGTAAAGCACTGCGTGTCCCAGTGTGACTTAAAGGAGAATGATGTGACCCGAGCAAAGCTGATACTGAAAGAATCAACAGTTGTCTGAAAACCTGTTGTTTTTTATATGCACAGACAGATCCGCCGAGATCACTAGTGTTCTATTTGCAGCGCAAAACTGTAACATTGAACTGTAACTAAAGTTTCATCTCACTCTTAACAAACTGAGTGATAAGCCCCACAGAGCAAAACCAGCTGCGCGTGGTGTTCCTTATTTTGATTTTCATTGTTGAAATGTGCGGACGTTTCACGTGATACACTCGATTGCACGTGCTAAACTTATGTGTAACTTAAAGGGTGGAAAGCGCTGACTTTCCTAAGTTACCCATAACTGTATACTGTCTGCAATTCACATGTTTGCCGCTAGCGTTTGTCTGTCGCCATAGTCACGACTGCGGCACGGAAGTCAACCAGCGCTTCCGGATAAACTCAGCGCATGCGCAGTACGTCGAAGCCATATCGTAAACAAACCTTACGGTAGCCACTGGCTAAGCTAATCGAAGCAGTTGTTTACATTGAAGCCTAAATACTAAAGCTTTAGCATTAGTTTCAGGTATCAACTGTATTAACATACGTATAAATACAGTGTCGGTTTGAGTCACTTTAAAGTGATTTAACCATTTAAACACCTCAACTTTATGTACACCTGTTGGTCTTTCTTACTTTCTCTTATCTTTCTAATACATTACGTTATACTCTACTTTAAGGGAAAATATTGGTTCACAATTATTAATTACTTTAACTACATTTTACTTGAAAAGGAAAGATAATGGTTTGCAATTATTAATTGTTAAGTTTGAATTTAATAAAAAAATTCAAGAGTCATTCCTCAAAGTCATGTAAAATGATTTTAAAGTTATTCTAAATATTCTGGAATTTACTCATTTTCAGAATTTCTAAATTTCTCATTGAGATGCAATTACTTTAGATATAAAGTCTGGAACCTTAGAAGTTCAAGTGAACCACTAAATTGATACCTATTACCAAACCTTTTGGACTCACACTTGTTCATTATTTTATTGCGTTAGACCCTCCTTTATCCTCTATTCCTATTGTAGCTATTCACTTAGCCACTTTATTTTATTTACTCATTTATCTCTTTATTTAATTTTTCTTTTTCTCATTGTAGCCTAGCTTGGAGGCAACACACCTGAGCCTCAATAGAAGACAGTGCCAGATTCCTATGAGTTTCAAAATAAATCAAGACAAAATCGAGACAATCCTCGGTGACTAAATTTTTATTTTGTGTGATTAGTTGACCATCAACTATCACTTTTATACTCGTAGTCAGACAAAGGCTTCAGAGCCATTTGCGGGGCCGGATCTCCTTCCTTTCCTCCCTTCTCCTCACGTCTGCCCTGTTCTGTCCTGCTCTATTCCATCTTATTCTTCATATTTATAGGGAACAAGCCTGGAAGAACCATTGATCATTTCTAAAAGAAAGAGAACGATAACCCTTCCCAGAGAAGCAAACCAGTAGGCAGTTGATTGGTAATCAAACCCTCCTTTGTTCTCCATACTTTCCCTGCATTTGTAAACGCAATTTAAAATTTTGACATATCCAAGTTCATTTAACAGAGACAACTGTTGAGCCACCGTCGCCTTCAACGCATCCCTGCGTAAGCGGTCCGCCTGTAAGGTGTGTGGTGTCAATCCTGTCAGACTAGAAAAAGGTATCAGCATTATTATTGTATTGTTTTCATCTGTAACATAAACAATAATATTGTTTCCGTTTTGAAAAACAGATTTTCAGTGATAGGAAGTATTTTATTGAAAAAAAATATTTCTCCCAGTGAAAGTATTTTTGTTTCTTTCAATTGAAATAGGTTTTTAACCTTTTCTCTCTTTCTCCCTTACTAAGCTGAGTGACATAGTCCTCGCATCACGATTTGGAAACAGCTTTCCATTGATAGAATTTTGTTTTTAGAAAAAAGAGAAATTCTCCAAGTGAAAAGAAAATTGTTTCAATCTATTGAGATTTGTTATAACTCTTTTCTCTCTCTTTCCCTTACCTAGTTGAGTGACAAAGCCTTCACATCACTAGCCTATCTGTCTACACTGAGACCAACACTTAGTCATCACCACACGTCACTATTGGTGTACAATCACTGAAACGACACTTAGCTGTTCCACCACACATAGGCTTATACCCCACACAGATCTGTGTCAGTCTCTTCTCCCAGCGTACCAACATGTCGCAGATGACAAACCCCACTGCCCAAGGGGAAGATGTGGACGCCTGTCTCAGAGGCATTACAGACTGCCTCACACCAAAGACAATTGAACTGTTATTATTTTTAATAATAATCCTGATTCTGAGAAGGTTCCTGACACATGATTCAAGCCAGAACGACAACCACATGGAACTAGCCAAGATCACCTGTTCCCTAAGCAACGCCTTCACAGCCCAGCTGACACTACGCGACAAGCACGTCATCCACCTTCAAGAGGAGCTGACACGTGCCCAAAACCGCATAGACAAGCTGGAAGTGAAAGTCCAGGATGACTTCAAGCATCAGACCACGGAGTTCCTGAGAGAGCTGATGCACACTCAACGCTGCACAGACCAGCTCAATGCTAAAGCTCAAGACAAACTCAAAGTGCCCGACGAAGCGGAGCAAGAAACAAAGAAACAAGTTGACAAGCTCCAAGAAGCCCTTGCAGTCGCCGAACGTGACAAACAAGAGTTAAAGACTGCACATAAACATCTGGTAAACCAACTCCAGTCTGCTGAACATCAGCTAGAGAAAGCCAACGCTGATATTAAAGACCAGAACTCTAAAATCAAGGCTCTGGAAGACCACCTTGAAAGGTACAGCACTGAGATGGACCATCTGACCCGACAGCGAGACGACGCCAACAACGAGCTCTACGCGGTCAGATATGAACTCAATCATGCTGTCAAACAGAGACCAGAGCCAAGAAGGGAGAGAACTCCCTCAGCATCACTACTGCTGAGTAGAACCCAGTCCCCCTTCCAAGAACTGCCACACAACGGACGAAGTGAATGGCCACAACCTAAAACGTCACCGGCCTTCACCACAGAATTCGTCCCGGCCAACAAAAGAGAGCTCATCCAAGTAGACTCCGAACCTGCACAGAAGATGACCTGTGAGAACCTCGACAAGCTCGCTAAGAACATCACCCAGTTCAACCCAAACTCCACGGAGGGCCACGACATCCAGGCCTACCTCCGAGATATTGACTTCTACCTTGAGGCAAGACCTCATGTGACGAACCGAGACAGGTTGTACCTCCTCAGAGCCACATCCAGTCCCGAGGTACAAAGCTTTCTAGACCGGCAACCTGTTCACGTAAAGTATAACTACCAGCTACTACGTGAGACGCTGACCCAAGAGTTTACAGGCCCAGAGTCTGAACACGGACCGTTAATCGCCTGGGAAACCAAACAAGGTCGACAAGAGATTCCCCAGGCCTACTACCGCCGTTTCCGACAAGCCTACTTTGGTGCATATAACGAACCTGAACTTGAAGAGGATGTGAACTTCAAAATCCTCTTCCTGAGAAATCTGCACCCTGGAGTGAGTCGTCATCTAGGCATCATGGCTTGCCCATACACGATGACAACCCAACAGCTGCGTGACCTGACACACAAGGCCTACATCAAACAAAAGATGGCCTCAAAGAAAGGTTTGAAAACATCCGCAGTGTCAAACTCCGTCAGCCAAGACCCAAGCCTTGTACTGGACGACACCCAGTGGCATGACTACACTACAGTCCGTCATGAAGAGCACAGAGAACGTGACTCCCATGACAGCTACCACACCAACCGCTGGGAAAAGCCATGGGACCAGCCTCGCTTCTCAAGAAACCCTAAAGATGCCAAAGGCCATCATCGTCCCACACATTCCAGAGCATCTAACGTGGGTAAGCGACGACAAAACCTACCTCGGCACCACTCAGTCAAGCACAGCACTGAGTACGCCCAAGAACAAGACTCTCATGCCAATGCCAGACCCAAACAACCAAACGACCACTGGCACACGCAAAGCAGCGATTCACAAGAAGTCATGCAGCTAGTGAGAGAATTCCTCGAAAGCAATGAAGAGGACAGGAAATGGGACGAGTCAGATTCTGATTGACACGCCCTCCAGAAAAGGGGGGACCAAAACAGACTAGAACAGATCTGACCATACATCCACTGTTACATACACTACATAACTTACATACTCGTTAACATACAGAAGTTAACGACATCTGCCATGGAAAACATTCAACAAACATGTTCTTCTCATAGGTAGAAACTAGCTTCAGAAACTAGCTTAGCATGGACCCGGCTACACTCATCATAGGAAACATTGCACAATCTACCCAACAAGTAGAACACCTCTCATTAAGATAGATTACACGACACCTTAGCTGCACGAGTAGTTGTAGGCAAGACCTAGAAACACGCAACCACTTTGTTTTGTTTCACCTCTTCCTTCCCTCTCCTTCTTCTTTCATTAGGTAAAATACCTGTCTACCCCATAAGGGTCAAGGTCACGATATAGGGATTGATGCACCACGCCTAATATCGGCAGGCCACCTTTAAACGAATGTGAGCTAGAGAGCTCCATGATTAAGGGGTCACCTCATTTTTACCACAAATGATGTCACCACGTCGTGAAGAAAGGTACAACGGTCTCAACCTAGTACGATTTAGAAGAGAAGAAAACAAACAAAACTATTTTAATCACAGAATTTGGTCAAAGAGTCACCGTACCGAGCCAAATTAGAATAACAATACCAAAGTTAAACTACACTACGTCGACACGATAATCCGAGGAAAGTTAAAACATAAACTTCAAGTTAACCTTAAGTTTAAAGTTTAAACCCGTTAGTACTCAGATAATCTAATGCCCTGCACCAGTACAGTGGCCAATCATGGAGGTGTTGTCTTGTTGTTTGTTGTGTATGTGTCTGCTTCTACTCCCTGTGTCTCTACAGCGTTCGCCGATGTCTTCATCCCAACACATCGACTAACGAAGGGGGGAATGTAACGATTATGGCACAGACATTGAATGGATCTTCCAAATGATTCATTAGATGAACAATCCCCTTTCACAAAGCCTAATTCAGCTCCAGACCCCAGGAAATCATTCATTTATCACGAGGCTCCTTTCTGCCTCAGGCTATAAGTTCTACATTACAATTACGTGATTTCCTATGGACTTTTGACCAAAGCTTCACAAAGAAGACAAAAGACTCGTTGTGATCGCAAGACAAAGAAACAAACAGGTCTCTGTCCTTTTCAAGGACTGCTAAATGAACTCCAAGTGACACAGTTTAAAACTGCAAACTTCCAGAAAATGTTACAGAGAATGTATAAGAGTATGATTATTGGACTTTCATTCAAATAGCCTTCGACATAGTTTGTTAGCGTGTTTACAACTGATGCACGTGACTATTATGCTTGTATATCACTCTCAAATTCATGCAATTATGTAACTATTGAATGAGTGGATCAAAAGACACCGTGTTTGATACTTCGGTGCTCGTATTGACATGATAAAGCAGATGAGTTGAATGAAATCTTTATAGAATTAATTATGTCCTTATAGTAAGAAATTAGGTCTAAATGTACCCTCTGCTTGAGAGCAGGAAACTAAATGACTATAGATAATCCAATTTTATGGGAGGGGTGGAGGCACAGTCACCCCTGAACCCTAATTGGCCAGAATCCATCCAGGGGATGGGCAAATTTCTGAGTTTAACCTCAGACCACAGCTGAAGACTGTGGGTTTTGTTCGAGTGCAGAGTGTGTTGTTCGCGAGACGTTCACCGCTGGGTGTTCACGCGTGTTCACGTTGGTGTTCACGGAGTGTTCACGTTCTGTTCTTTGTTCAGTCAAGAGCTGTCCAGCGCGGTTCCAGAATCCGCCAAACAGACCATCAGAGAAAATGGGTTAACAGATTCCATTCAGGCCATCTGCTCTTCTCTCACTTTCCTTTCTTTTACTTAAAGTTTATTTTCTTTCCGTAAGTCTCGGGTTGTGCTAAGTTTCGTCGCAAAGTTACTCAACAAGTTTCCAACAGCGGGTTTCAACTTCGGACAACGCCCACAAGACTCTCATCCAGCCGCCAAACACGCCACGTGATTGGCTTCCCAAGACGTCAATCAAAGACACGACCAGACCTTCAGCGAATCAAAGACCCGAGGGAACCCTCTCCAGCCAGGACCAAAAGGGCAGCCTTTGTCAGACGACACACGTGAGACAAACGCAAATAATACCTCTAGATTTTAAGCTGAAATGGTGCATTAGATCAAATGTAATAACCCCGCCTAAGAAACGATAGGAGGATGAATTACTGATCAATGGTTTCTTCAGGTCATGTGTCATAAATGTACATTGCTTGGGATTTCGTAATTTCTCTCTCTTATTCTTTCCTCACTTTCTTCCTTTCTGCAACGTATGAATGTGTGAGTGCGTGTGTTTATGTTAGATATTAGTTTGATGTGTTAGAGTAATCAATAAAGTTTCGTTTGTAGTCAAAGATAACTGTTCTTGTGTTATGTGCTTATGAATTTAATGTCTTGAACTGCCGATCTAAGTTACCTGGCTGTTAAATAGTGTTTCACTATTGTTCGGATATTAATATCCGCTGCAGAGTTGATATTTACGGCCCGTTCAAATGAACGCTCATTTGCTTGGCTGTAAATTAGACTCTCGCAAAATTCCCTATGAATTCATTAATTCATTCATTTGAGCTACAGAGACTTGTTTCCCTTTAACAGACTCCCCTTTAAGTTCTCACATATCGGTGGACGAATAAAGTTAAGGTGTAAACATTAATTCTGAATTATTTATAAATGATAGCGTAATTCGAGTCTCTTTCATTTTAATTCAAATTCCCCGTTGAGTTATTATTTAATCGGACTCATTGTCGCTACAGTATAATAATATATTTAATTAATTCAAACTGATAGCGCTTTTTATAGAACTCGCAATATTTGCAACAAGTATTTAAAGGTCCCGTTCTTCGTGTTTTTTTGAAGCTTTGATTGTGTTTACAGTGTGCAATATAACGTGTTCATGTTTCGCGTGTAAAAAAAAACAGTATTTTTAACACAATTTACTTATCTGTACACCGTTGTTTTCACTGTCCTAAAAACGGGTTGATGAGTTCCTTGTTCTATGAAGTCCCTCCTTCAGAAATACGTAAAGAGTTCTGATTGTGCCAGCGGTTCCCTTGTTGGGATTTGACCGCAGCTTAGCGAACGTGTCACGGTTCCTGTGTTGTGATTCGACAGCAGCTTAGCGCACGTGGAAAGCACGCGTCCCTGGGAAAGCCAAACAAAGGTGATTTGACTCCGGGATGAAAATAACAGCGTCTCGACGACATGGCGACAAACACACTCAAACGCAACACTTCCTTTTCTCCACGCGACACGTCCTCTTCTCCACTAGATGCAAAGTGTGGGTAGTGGTTGTTGCCCACTATCTGCACATTGTAGCATGATGGGGACCCAAGATTGTCATAGGTAAACTTTTTAGGCGGTCGTCATTTTCTCCTGGTGAACTGGTACCCGTTTTCCCCCCAAGAGGTTCTGTCTCTGGCCCCAGGCGCTGCAGCTTTTTCCCTAACAGGTAAGTCTTGTTGCATTAGGTCAATAGCTGGTTCATTTTCATCAGGTTATTTTCTTATTTCAGGTGCAGACTCTGGAAGATCTATCTCTGACTCTGCTGGAAGTAGCTGTGGCCTTAGTTCCACTACTGGAGAGTTAGATCGAGGCTCAGAAGGTACTGACTGTGGTGATAACGCATTTCTTTTTTCTAGGCAATCACTGCTTTCCTGTGGTCTTATCTGGAAGGGCTCCACTTGAAAGTAGTATTCATCCTCTTCACTTTCATTATCGTACTCTGACTCACATTCTCTTCCCCGGGCGAGCTGCGTTCTGCTTTTTCTTGGTTGCTGTCCTTGTTTTTGTTTAGTACTTTGAGCTGGTGTGATTTCAAGAGGTAGATGGTCACATGGAAGGAGAAGATTGCGATGTAAAACTCGTGATCTGCCTTTACTCTGTTCAGGTTTTACTTCGTAGACTGGAGCACCATCTGCCTCATCTGAACCTCACTCATCTGAACCTCATCCTCCCAGAAATTTCGCAGCTTCCCAGTCCCTCCTCTTGGAGTCAGGTTTTTTACGAGGACCCTGCTTCCTGGGAACAGGTCAGTACACCTCACTCGTTGGTCATAATTCCTTTTGTTTCTTTCTGCACACTTGTTTGCCTGTTCTCTTGCTATCTCACAAGCTTCCTGCATTCCTTTTGTCCATCGTTCCATGTACTCACTGTGACTTTGGGAGTTATTGTCGGAGTTGAGTCCGAAGAGAGCATCGATGGGCAACTTTGGTGAGCGTCCGAACAGCAATTGGAATGGTGAAAAGCCAGTCACGTCACATCTGGTACAGTTATAGGCAAAGATTAATTTGTTCAGTGCATCTTTCCAATTAGCTTTTTGTCTTTCAGTCAGGGTTTTCAGCATCTGCAATAATGTCCGATTAAACCGTTCCACCTGTCCATTCCCCTGAGGGTGGTAGGGGGTGGTCCTTGAGCCGGCAACGCCACTGTACTTTTTGAGTTGGCCAAGTAGCTGGTTTTCAAATTCTCCCCCTTGATCGTGGTGAATTCGAGACGGAAACCCAAACTTCAGGGCAAAATCATTGAATAACCGGTCAGCTACTGTTTTTGCAGATTTTGAGGTGGTGGCATATGTCTGCGCAAATCGAGTGAAGTGGTCAACAATTACCAAAATGTATTCATAGCCCCCTTTGCATTTGTCCAGATGGAGAAAGTCAATGGACACCAGTTCAAACGGGTGGGTCGTTTTGATGTTTTTAAGGGGCGCTCTTGTCTCACGACAGGGTTTCTTTTGTTTGATACAGCAGCAGGTTCTCAGAACATAATTTTCAAGTCTTTCTGCATGTAGGGCCAGAAAAAACGATCTCTAATGAGGCTTGTGGTGCGATCAAGTCCCTGATGGCCCATCTCATCATGCATCTCTCTCAGAACAGTGCTTTTGAATTGCGTTGGTAACACCAGCTGAGACGTTTGGCGGAACATGATGCCATTTTCATCTAGCTTCAGTTTATCCCACTCTCTCAGAAGAACTTTGGCCGGCGAGTTGACTGAACGCCATTGCTGAGGAGGCCTAGATCCTGCTTGTAAGTGTTCACTTATTACTCTAATGTCCTTATCATCCCTTTGTGCTTGTCTGATTTCCTCCTTTGACAGGGGTTTGAGGTGTCCCTCATTGTTCCCCCCACTTTCCAGTACACTCTGACAGGCTACTACAAAAGTCACATCTGGATTCCCTTGGAACTCCGCTGCTTGGATCACGGCTCCCAAACAGTCAGGTGAAAACTGCTCAGTACATTCTCTCATCGTCGTTTCCGGATCTGCCGGCATCCTGGAGAGTGAGTCAGTGTCTATGTTTTCTTTACCTGGACGGTAGCGGATGGTGAAGTGAAAATCTGCAAGCTCTGACACCCACCTACACCCGGTGGCATTCAACTTCGCAGAGGTCAGGACATAGGTCAATGGATTATTGTCACTGAAAACTGTAAAGGTTGGTGCATAGTACAGGTAGTCTCTGAACTTTTCAGTGATGGCCCATTTCAGAGCTAAGAATTCCAACTTCCCACTGTGCAGATGGTAATTTTTCTCAGCTGCCGTCAAAGTCCGAGAACCATAGGCAATTACTCTCAACTTGCCATTCTGCTGCTGGTATAAAACAGCTCCCAACCCTTGGTTGGACGCATCCGTATGAAGGGTGAATGGTTGAGAGAAGTCGGGGAATCCCAGGATCGGAGGTTGAGTCAAGCAGTTAATCAACTTTTCTAGTATCTCCTGGTGTTTTTCTGTCCACTCAATTGATTTACTTGACGGCACCACATGATTTCGTTTGTCATTTCTTACTTTGTGTTTCCCCTTTCTCTGTGGCCCAGCACCTTCAGTGTTACTTTTTAGCAGGTCATAGAGGGGACTGACAATTCGGGAAAAGTCTTTAATGTATTGCCGATAATAGCTGAGCAGGCCCAGAATCTTGCGTAGTTCACCCACCGTGCTTGGGCCTGTTCTTTCAGTGCCGTTACAGCAACGGTGTCTGCGGGATCAATACAACTGCCGTCAGCTGACACAATTCTCCCCAAATATCGCACCTCTTTTTTAAAGAGCTCACACTTCCTTGGTTTTAACTTGACTCCACGGGACTGTAACCTCTGCAGTACTTTCTTCACCGCTTCCACTTGTTCACCGAAGGACTCAGTGAAGACCAGGATGTCATCTAAGTACGGTATGCAAATTTTGTCTCTTAACCCTTCCAGGCTCTCTTCCATGAACCGTTGGAACTCTGCAGGCGCGTTCATCAGGCCGAAAGGAATACGAATCCATTCGTAGAGGCCCCACGGTGTCGTGAATGCAGTGAGGTACCGGCTCTCTGGGGACATGAAACCTTGGTGGTAGGCCTTCCCTTGATCTAACAGTGAGAACCATGCATTGCCTCCCAGCCCGTCTAGAATATCCTGCACCCTGGGTATTGGCTGGCGATCAGGGATTGTTTTGCTGTTCAGGTCCCTGTAATCAATACATAGCATGAGGCTGCCATCCTTCTTACGGACGCAGACAATTGGGGACGAGTAAGAGGAATGAGACTTGGCCACCCACCCTTGAGCAATCAGGTCGTGTAAGTAGTCCTTCATCTCTTGATATAACGGTTTGGGGACCGATGTGTATGTACGGGCAACAGGGGTGTTATCATTTAATAAGATACTCAGATGCAAACCTGGGACACAGCCGATATCGTCGTCTGACTTCTAAAATGCATGACACTCTTCACGTAACATTCTCTTGACCTGTTGTTGTTGGGGTGGAGTTAAATGGCTCACATCAACTGGAGGGTCCCACGAATCCTGGTTGCCATCTCCACCAGCCGCTTCTGGTGGAACCTGAATGACAGAGACTGTGGCTGCACTCGATGGATTTGCCATTGGTAAGACAGACTTAACTGGCTGCAGAGTTCCTAGCTCTGTTCTACCACCAAGCATGATGTCATGATCTGTTCCATTCTGCACATTGATAGTAATTATTGGGTGGGCCCCCTTTTTCAAAAGGACAAGAGTATCAAAGAGTTCAAGGCCATCCGGGTATATTGGGTTAACGTGTGGCTCAAACAGTAGCACCGTATCTTGTTTCACGTGAGGCATTTTTACCAGACATTGAATTTGCATAATGGTGTGCTTTTCTATGTTCACAGGCTCCTTTCTGGTTCTTACTACGTACTCGCTGAGGCCCTCTGCAGTAACCAAATTGATGAAGGTATGTACACTATTCTTCTTTATGCTAGGGAAAGCACTTCTGACAGTTCTGTACAAACAAGAATTAGTCACATCAAGGGATCTACTTGTTTCGTTCCATCTCATTATTTGTTCTATCACGTTATACCCGATGATAGGTCTGAGCAATTCTTGGTCCTTCAAAACAAGCACAGGAATGTTTAACTCGTTCTCATTGGTTACAGGGGATGCCAGCTTGAAAGTCAACTCCACCCATCCACTGTATGGCATGTTCGCTCCATTTGCTGCCACCAGGCGCAAGCTGTCTGGCACCTCGGTCGCCTCCAAAACATTTCTCAGTGTCACCGCAGGTGCATATTTGGCTTTCCACTCCTCATCTATAATGCATACTTGGGAGCCTGTATCCCATAATGCTTCAGTCTTTTTTCCCTGAAGATAACAGGTAACAAGGCACTGTTTTCCTACTAAGGACGTGATGACAGAATGTTGGTTAACTCTACAAGGGGCAGTTAAAAAACTATCAAGCGACTGGGACTTAAACTGTCTCTGATGGCCAATGCTACATTTCTCATGTTTTTGGGACTGCTCTGCCGCTCGGGTCACACCCTGTCCCTTGGGGGTAACCCGCTCCTGTTTAACGGAGCTCCATGCTGAGGTCTGGCGCCTTTACTCTTACAGCCAGCTGAGAAATGCTCGCTGCTGCCACAGTGGTAACAATGGGTGCAAGGGTCTTCTGCTTTGCGCTGCTGGCAATGGAAACATTGTCTGGCCCGTGAGGGACGGGGCTGGCGGAACTGATAAGGGTGTTGTTGTGGTAGCACTGTGTACTGCTGGGGATAATACGGTGATGCTGCAAAACTTGAAGGATGGGTTGCATAGTTGATGGACATGGGATGCTTCTGAGGAGAAGGATACACATGTGGTTGTCCATGGTGAGTCTCTGGCACTGTATAATGCTGACTTGACTGTGGATAATGTTCTGGTGGAACAGAAGAGCACTGGGCTGGCTTTGCAGGTATAAGTGGCATGTTCTGTTCCCTCACCTGTTGTTGGCTTTGTGAGAACTGGTGTGGAGACATATATGGACTTCCCTGCCGTTGGTATGTAGCTGTCTCGGGTTTCCAGGTTTGATGCTCTTGGACTTGGGTCCATCCTGATGTCTTTTTGGACACTGCTGCTGCTGGTTCTTTGTCATAAACTGCAAAACACTGCTGAGGGACAGATAATGGCTGTTGGATTGACTCTTTTATCTGTATGATATCATCACTCAGGCTTTTCAGTTGTGACATTAAATCAAACTTTGACTGTTTGGACTGAAGTTTTTGTTCATGGGCAGGCTCATTCAACTGTACAGCATGAACAGTACCATTTTTCTCATATTTTCGCTTATTTTGTCTTTCAGATTCATTGGAGCAAGCTATATTGAGTTTCTCCAGCAACACTTCGTCTGGGACAGCAGGGTCTGAAAGGTATGGTTGAAGGTGGCTTTGGATGCGGTCGTTTTGCAATCCAGTCAAGACGGTGTGTAAGAACATATACTGAACTAGGGCGGGATCATATTTCAACCCTGAATCATCCTCCTGAGAGGCAAACAGAGTTTTCTGTCTCAGATGAAGAGCTCGAATTAGGAAGCTTTGTGGCGTTTCTCTAGTGTGTTGAGCTTCTTTGGTTAGCTGCTTATATAATTCGGTCGCATTTTTCTCCTGAAAATGAGAACGAAGTATCCGCTTTAGCATCGGGAGTGTCAGCCCTGCCTTTCCCTCAAGATAGCTCCACAGCTGAAGCCCTGGCGTGATAGCCCTGATGACAGAATCTACTATTTCCTGTTCTGCATAGCCCTTTTTAAGTCCAACTTCTATCTGTCGTGCCAGACTGGAGAATGAGAGACGGTCCTTCTGCCCTAAATCTCCTATTAGACCAGAAATTTTGAAGTCTTTCTGCCATGTTGCATTAACTTGTCTCTGAAATGTGGGTGAAGAATAAACCAGCCCATGGTCTACATGTGTCTGTCTGTTTTCTGCAGTCTGTGGTGCAGTGGGACTAATGTGCATGGCAGAGAATAATTCAGACGCACTTTCTCCAGTTTCTTGCATTGCTCTCTGGACGGTGTTAACATTTCCAAGTTTGTTTTCCTCTCTCTCTGTACCTTTCCCAGAAGCATTCATTGTGATTCCCATGAGCTGGTTCAGGTTATCATTAATCGTTAAAAGTTCAGCCATGCCGCCATCTTCCAACTCCTCTAGCTCAGGTCTCAATAAATAGTTACTAAGAAGGCTCAACAGGAACAAACGAGTCACCTTTGTCTCATCCTCTCGTGTTAGGTGAAGAAAGACACCAAGTTTTATCAGTTTTTCACGTGATAGTGTGCATAATTTCTAACCAATTTCCTCTTGGAGATGTTTAAGCTCATCCATTTTAGCTGCTATGTAGACAGGTCGTTGAGAGTAGCGTTTACTTTACTGACTTGACCTTGCTGCCACTGGTAAAAAACTGAATCTCCATGACATGCACTGCTCAATCAGACCTTTTTCACCACTCGTCCTGAATGTCTCACACGGTAGCTTGTCTGGATCACTTAGTAAGGGGATGATGTTGCTTAAGGCGAGACACGGCAGGTGAAAACATCGTTTTTTCATGCAGTGGTCAATTTTGAGATTTTGGGCCATTTTGCTCCCTTAACATGTAAGCTTTCATGTCAAAATAAAAAAAAATGTCAACATTATACATTAAGGTGGTTATTTCATTATATTTTGTCACCGTGCGCCTTTAGATTTCTACCCGAAATCATCAAAAGTTATTCTAGCGCGATCTCTCGTGCCGTCTCCATTCACAGAAACGTGTCATGCTTGGTATCATTGTAAAGCTCTCAGTCTCACACACAGCGCTGGCTCATCCAAATATGGACATTTCCTTTGTAGAACTAACCAACCGCGAAAGTTTGCAGCCGAAAACCACATCTGATTGGTCGATGTGTATTTCTCACGCGCTGCCGCTTGCTTGTGTATTCTCCACCTGAGAGAAAGTGCAGACAACGCTGAAATCGGCTCATAAACGCTCACAGAAAAGACCAAGCAGCTAGAGCTAGTAAAAAGAAAGTAAACAACAACAGATTAGACTACGAAACCCCGTCAGAATTAGATTAAATAGTTATAGATGGACCAATACAACAAACAGGGACAGTTCATCTGCAGTTTTTGTGACTGGTTTGTTAAGGTAGTTCTCTTAAGGTAGTTTTCTAATAGCTATTGCAATTAATAATTTATTCATTTATCAATTTCCACGTGTTTTAAATATTATACACTACTGATATTAATTAACTGAATATATATTTTGTTTGTAGGTTGGGGGTTTTATAGAAATGTATGCAGTTATACAGTATAAAACTTTAAAGGCCGTTTTCTCAAAATGAGTTTTTCCTCACACTCAGAGTCAGATATATCCACTTCAGTAGTACCTTCAAGCACCAACTTTTGCAGTCTTATACTGAACTATATTCTGAAGGCTTTTACAGAGGGATTTGTTGATATATCATTCCTATCCTGAGTTATAGGTACTTTAACTCCAAAAAACATGGCGAAAATTGATTTTTTAAGGCTATTGTCAGTATTCTCTAATTTACTAAAGCACAAAATAAGATATCCAGAATCCCCTCTGTAAAAGCCCTCTCATCTAACATGTCAACAAATAGAACCAAGAATTTTAAACATGGTCCTTTCCAATTTCCAGATTTTGTTTTTGGAAAAGTATGCTTATAACCGTATATTTAAGTATATAAGGCCTCATTTGCATATTAAAACATTAATTTACACAAAACTTGTAATACATTTTTTTCTTATGTTTATGCCAGTAATAAACTGGAGAAGTTTTACAGTGATATCTTGTAATTTAAAAAAATTCCCTATTCACCTGTAGTGTCTCGCCTTAATGGGCTCTGCCGGTCAGGGAGTCACTCCACCGAACATCTATCCCAGCGGTGCCTCCAAAATTGTAGTACTCATTAATATCCTGCAAATGATGATATATTAATGAACACGAGTTCAAGCTATGCGATCATCAGCATTTGTTTATCTTGAATGACGCGTATCGCGATAACTCTTTCTACAACGGCGTGCAATGACGCGCACACGCCCGCATAACCAATCACACACATCCATCTTTAACTACAATAATATATTTAATTCATTCAAACTGATAGCGCTTTTTATAGAACTCGCAATATTTGCAACAAGTATTTAAATGAAACAAAATTATAAAAATTATATAAATCTAATACAAATTTGTAAATGACACCTTAAAGCAAAAGCATGTAAAATACATTATGAAAACTGATAGTGATAATACTTATGCACTTATACCAGATAACAGATTATTCAGTATACCACACATATTGATTAATATAATATTTCTAGTATGCTAACATGCTACAGGTCATTAATGGATTTTCAGAGATAAATGTGTTATTGATTCTCAAGCTGTTTTATTGACCTCTTTCCACGGTTGAAACTTCTTTTTGAGCGATTACATGAGATGATTTTCGGTAAGTTGTACTGTATTTTTCAATAATCCTTCTCAAAATAAAGCTGCAGAATTGACACAGATATGTTGAAATGTGAGGTTCACCGCCTGTAAATACGTCATTGTTGGAACAATAAGTTTGAATAAAGCTTTCATGTGTTGTTGACTTGTATTTATTTGTGATGGTTACTTTTACATTCTTTTACTGATTCATGTTTCCTATTGATGTCAGGAAATAAATATAATTATTTAATTAATTTATGCATTAATTAATTGCTGTCACAGGTGTTTGCAGGAAGACAGACGAAGGCAGATGAATAAAGGTCCAAATGACTCTATAGTTTAATAAAAATAATTCCAACGAGACAAGCAGTAGCAAACACTTTCACCATAACGGTGACAAGAAAAAGAGTGACTGTAAAGGTACAACTTAACCCTTGTGTTCGTAGGTCTGGTGTACACGCTGCATTTTTGGGTATTTAATTCAACAAAATCAAACAATGTTATGCTAAAATACCGTAAAGATGTTTACTCCATCCCAATTACAAGCAATATAAACAGCATATATGGTTAACATTTGCCCTTGTTAGATCACATTTATGTATTAAAGTGCTACTTGTTTTTTGTTTGTTTTTTTAATAAAATGTAATAAAAAAAAAAGAAAGAAAATCAATTATAATCAAGATATTAGTGGAAAGATTTTAACAAATTTACAAATGAAGCAAGGTTTTTCATAACTATTGATTTTTATTTATTTGAACTTCATTGGAAATTTAACCCATTCAGGTCACACACATACTCATACACACACACACACACACACACACACACACACACACACACACACACACACACACACACATACTAACAGCATGCCCAGACAGGAGGAGGACAGAGTGAAAGCAGAGTGAAAGGTGAAAGCTCTTCTTCGTTTTGGAACTAGCTAATGCTCAATCTCATCCTTGTCTTCTTCAAAGTCACTATCAGACTCTGAATGTTCAGAAAGGTGATCCTCACATTCTGAAAACTCTTCCTCTACAGCAGGGGTGGCAAACTCAGGTCCTGGATAGCCTCAATCCTGCAGAGTTCAGTTCCAACCCTGATAAAACTCACCTGCCTGTAGCTTTCTAGTAACCATTCAGACCTTGATTAGCTAGTTCGGGTGTGTTTGATTAGGGTTGAAGCAAAACTATGCAGAATTGTGGTTCTCCGATGTTCGCAACCCCTGCTTAACATCATCAAAAGCTTCACTCTCTTCCAAAATCAATTGCAAGGCCCTCTGAGCAGCAAATCTTTTGGCCATCTTGATCAGTTGTGGTAAGGAACCACACTGGCAAAGCTATATTTATTGTGTCCCACCCCCAATTTGCAGCTGGGATAAAGTATGAGAAAATAAAGATTGGTTCCCGCAAGACAGAAGGTAAAATGTGCGGGAAAGTGAGAGCAGACTGTGTTGGTGCTTGAACAACCTTGTGCAGGGGCAGAAACACAAAACTCAGACTTACACTCACACTCTCACACACACATCTAGTTCACTATGTTTGTTGGTTGGGACTCTCCATAGACGTAATGGTTTTTATACTGTACAAACTGTATATTCTCTCCCCATACACTCACCCTACTCCTAACCCTACCCATCACACACACACACAAACCCAAAACTACAGGCATTTTTACATTTTTCAAAAAAACTAATTCTGTTTGATTTATATGCTTGTTTCCTCATGGGACCTCAATTTATGTCCCCATGGTGACACAAGTCCCCATGAGTCTGTGTGCATTCAGGTTGAAGTCAGGTACAGTGAAAGTACACAGGACTTACAATTTCCACACTTTTAATAGTCCCAGGTCCTGTGGACTCGAGCATCCTGTATGTAATATAAATGTGTGTGTGTGTGGGGGGGGGGGGGGGGGGGGGGGGGTACAGTGCGTGGTCAGTGAAAATGTGTTTTGATATATGTTCTTCACATAAAATAAGCCAAGGCCAATGACTCTAAGTTTGAAAAAATAATTAATCGTATAATTTTTCTTTTGATAAAAAACAAAAACGGGTCCCACAGATCCAAACACCATACAGAACAAGGAGAAGAGGGAGGTGAGAGTGGAGGCTTTGGAGGAGGAAGAGGAGATGGTGAAGGGCTGGTGAAAGGGGCAGATGACCCCACAGGATGAAAGTGGGGATCCGGAGGGCTGAGGAAGAGCTGGTGTGACCGAGGGCAAAGGTGGAGCCTAAGGGAGGGCAGAGCTTGCCAAAGTCGAAGGGGTAGAGGGTCAGAGCCACGGGCTCATCACACCCAGGAGAAGTAGGCTCCCAGCAGGTCCACGGTGAAACCACACCACTGAGAGGATGATGGGGGGCAATGATGACTGAGTGTCAGGCTTGGCTGGGGACTGAAAATGGTGAGTGGCACAAAAACAAAAAAACTGCAGTATGTAGAGGTGGGAGAGGGAGGCTGGGTGGCTGGGGATAACTGGACTGACAAAGAGGATTCCGATTCCGATAAGTTCAAAGGACACTGGGAATTAAGACTCTCCACTAGGGATGGGCATTCGATTAAATTTTCTTAGTCGATCGTCGGGAGAATTAACGCTCGACTATCAAGTAATCATTAATATTTTTATAATAAAATTAATTATTTAACTTTTATAATTCAAAAATGCAATAAATACAAAAATACAGCGTCTTTTTCCTCGATGAGACCTTTATTACAAGATCAACTTGTGGCAGAAAGTTAAACTACATTCAGTTAGGCAAACCGAATATGCGCGTGCATATGCGGGCTCTAAAGCAGCGGAACCTGCAGCTGCGAGCCGGCGTTCTTACCCCCAATTTCCACCGGCTGCGTTACGGCTCCGGCACGGCGGCGGAGTCAATAGGTTTCCATTAAAGTCAATGAGTGTATTTCCACTGAATGCGGTACAGCTGCGTTCCGACTCCGGCGATCCGCAGCCCTCCGGAGCAGATACGCAGAGCTTCTATTTTTGCCGGATGCCGGAGCGCTCCGCAGCACTACAGGGCAGAGTACGCAGGACAGGAAGTCGAGTGACAAAACAGAACAGCCAGAAACAAAATAAAAGATCTGTTTAATTTTCAAAATAAAATACACCGCGCTCATATTTCCCTACACTACACTGCATGAAAAGTGAGATTTTCGACCCCGTAAACGCCTGTATACTCCTGGAAATCTCCCTAATTTTCGGCAGTTTTCGACAATTTACAGGCAGCGAACGTCGCGTTTACACAAATTGTCGTAAACGAACCATGACGTAGGTGGAGAGCCCCCCGCTGAGACCGCGCGGAGGTGCGACGCCTCTAATTTGCATATGAATAGCAGCGAAACCAGAGAGTCAACGGCCAGACTTGAATTTACTCACTCACTATTGGCTGAAGCCACTACATTTAAAAAAGAAAAATCCCTCGTGATTGGTTGGCAGATCACTGCAAACCAATCATTATTGGTCCCCATGGCTCATTATAAATGTAAACCCCAATAATATTAATAAATATATAATTTATGTTGTAATAATTTGTTTTATATTAATGTTATTGTGCTATGAAGTATTCATACCATCAAGGAATATATGGGAAAATTATACGGACCGTGCCGTTTATTCAAAGAAAGAGCATTTATAAGCATACAGCTGTTCATTCAAAGAAAGGGCTTCATTTATAAAACACAGCTGTTTATTCAAAGAAAGAGCTTTATTGTTAAACACACAACTATGTACAGTGCAGCAGTAATGTAATGTAAAGTTCGGCGTGCTCCAGGCTGCGAGAGCGGTGGCCGCACAATCCATCCAGACACCCCGTCAACAATGCGTCTTCCTCGTCAAACATGAGTTCAATGGTCGCGGACTTCCACATGTCCACATGTCCACCTCATCCAGCACACTCTCGCTTCCAGCAACTGTAATACAATCCATAAAGACAATAAGCAACCTGAAAAATACTCACATTGACAAAAACCGGATCTAATATAATAAATCTTACCCTTTTTCTTCTTGATCGACTCTAAACTTCGAGCTAAACTTCGCAGTTTCCGTCTGCTATGTAAGTTCAGTGTTTGTATCTGAAGCTGCGGCGTGTCGATTCATAATACGTCTTACAGGCAGCTGGAAAACAATTACATGAGACTGGTATTAATAAAAACAGTCACGGTAAAATTAAACTAGGAATGAGAAACACATTAGAAGTTACTTACACACAATTTCGTCGTGATCAGCGGTTAAATCTGGACTCTTGGAAATCGCTCCAAGCAGATAAGAGCTCACGGCTTCGTTATGAGGCGAGGATAGTCTGTGTAAACAAAATGTGCAGTTTTAAGCTCGGATCTATTAACGCACCCATTTCCTTATACAGCTGAATAAAAGCATATTCTTTAAATCGTAACGTTACATTACCCATGCTCTGGTTCATAGCGCCTGCAGTTTGCCTCAGAATTGTGAAGACGAAGACAGCCTCCTGAAAATGAGTCGAAAAAGTTGGTCGCGTCCAGGAGTTGAAGACGGCGTCCTGTCATTGTTGATCACGAAAAAGGAAAGCACAAAGCAGCAAAAAAAAAACGGTTTAAAGCTCCTCTTCTACGCGTCATGGCCATGACCTCGACCTCACACGTCATTGGACTAGGGCTCTACTATGGAACGCGCCCGGGGCCAAATCTCTTTATACGAAACGCGTGACTTATGACTGTTTCAACACGCACTGTTTGTCCGCGTCAACGCAGCAATTTTTTACGTGTTTCTTTTGTATGTGTAGACACGCACATTCTGGTCGTGTAACAGGCATACACACACACAGTCGACGCACAGTTTTAACATGTTAAGAAGACACATTTGAACGTGTTTCTTAACGCGCACATTCTGTACATGTCGAAGTGTAATTTTTTTTTTTAAAGCAGACTTACCTTTAGATGTAGCCTAGGCTACATACATATTAATATAAGATATTAATTAATTGCTTAACTGACTAGTGTGCTAGAGTAAAGTAGCCTAATGTTACAATGTATATTAAGTAAATGCTTAATTATACAATTATTATAATTTAGCTATATATAATTTCTAAAAGTATATATAGGCTAATTTACACAGCACATATTTATAACTGAAAACACACACACACAACTTTATTCACTTTCACATAATAATGTTTTTGTAATTTGGTGTTTAGTTTGTTTATACTGTTCTGTCTCTGTTTTGTTTCCAGGAACATCTGATGAGTGCTATAATAAAATGACTTCATTATATTTAAAATATGTTTTGATATACATTTTATTTATATTATTAATATTTTATTTACCCATAACGTGTCTTTAGGAAGCCATAAGTTATAGAGACAAGAATAACTTTTGCCATTTAAATGCCACATTAATTTACTGAGGACCCATACAGCCAATGATCATGTGTGAAAACACTTATACATAAATTGATCACTTAGAAATCAAAACTAAGGTTTGAGAAAGAAAGAATATGCATACAACAAAATATATTGTTTCATAGCAGCTTCAGTAACAAGTTCAAAACAAATTCTGCTGTAAACCGGCTCTAACAAGCCAATATAGTGTCAATATTCAGCTCAAGTGACTTCAGTGTTGATTCAGTTCAGTTGATTTCAGTTCAACTGATTTCAGTTCAACTGTAAATTCCTCAGTTGTGCATATTTGTGTGTAGTTAGATATATGCAAAAACAACATTTTTGGAAGAGTTAAAATAGTTTTGCACAAAGTGTTGCTTTTGCAAGCGATGTCTGATGTTTTGCATGTTGTGTGTTTTGTGTGTAGAGTTACAAGAAATGGAGCCATATTTTCAGAAATTGTGTGTAAGCAATGACATACAGAGTAATTAATCTACACTGTGAGCCCGGACAAGTTGAATCTACTTAAAAAATTGGAGCAAACTGGTTGCCCTAAAAATTTAGTAATGTGAACTAAAACGAGTACATTTAACTTAAATTTAAGTTAACATTTTAACTTAAACTTTAAACTTGTTTTAGTTAAAAAAATTCAGAACCTAGATAAAACTCCCCCTGCTGCTACTCTGATTTGCATTTGTGTAGCTCACAGCATGTTCATTTACATGATAAAGCCTCCCCTAGAATTAAGGGGAGGGGGGGTCATGGGGGGACAACTGCCAAGCAAGGCCCACGTCAATTTCCGTCAATTTCCGGCAGTTTTCGGAGTTGCCTGCAAATTGCCGTGCACAGTCGTAAACCTGAAGTTTCACGGCAATCTACAGTGCCACATACTGACGAAAATCCCACTTTTCATGCAGTGCTACACCTTGAAAACGTCATAATGGGCAGAGACAGGCTTGTTTAAGTTTTAACTTAAGTTTTGTTCTGTTTATAGAAACTACATATCGCGCGATCACACCAGAATTCGCGAGATTACATGGGGCCTCGTGACGTCAGCTGTCAGTCATGAACGCAGCCATTCCGCAACAAATCCGGACCTGGTGGGTATTGACGGACGACGGAACACGGAGCTGTCACGCAGCAGAGCTGAAGTTTTTCATTTCAAAAGCATTTCTAAATTCAGTTTATATTTCCAACAAACGAAATTCCAAGCCAAAATAACACATCATGAAAATTCAAACTTTTCGCTCGTCTCTGTATGTGGCAATGCGTCAAAGTGGATCATTCTTTACAGATGATGGTATGTTTGGACAGAAGACGAGTGTCACGGTTCATGAATTCATCATCTCATTCTTGTGTGGGTGGATGTGTGTTTGTGTTGGGACGGAGTCGCTGATTGGCTGTTGATCATTACACCTGTCACAGCTGATCAGCGCTCCAGCTGCAGATCATCAGCGCACCCTATTTAGTCTGTCTGTGTTCTCCTTGTCATTTGTCAGAGCGTTGTTTGGATGACGGTCGCGTGTTCTCCCTCCTGTGCCATTGTGTTCCTGCCCTGCTTGTTTCCTGTGTTCCGTGTATCACTCTGGAGTTCCACCATCCACGTCTGCACCCTCCTCACCGTACTGGGTTGTTCACAGCGTCCCTGTGCTACCTGTACCATCCACCTCTGCATCCGCCAACGCACCGCTGAAATCCTTGTGTCTTCTGGTTTCGCCCAACGCACAGCTGAGATCCTTGTGTCTTCTGGTTTCGCCAAACGCATCTGAGATCCTGGTGTCTTCGAGTCATATTCATTGACCTTCAGTCTAATAAATACCTTTTTACTTGCTATTGTATCCTGCCTTATTTATCCGTTACAACGAGACAGTTCTTTATTAAACTCATAAAAAACAATAGAATATAAAATGCCACAATTTATCATAACACCTCTTATGTGCTGCTCAAGTAGTATAAGCAGGGGCGTAAATTTCATCTAAAAGTTGGGGGGGACAATAAACATGAAATTTCTCAAGAGCAATTTTTGAAGGGGACTCAAATAATACAGCCAAAATCGTACTTGTAAGGATATGTGTACCACAAAAAAAAAAAAAAAAAAAAACAATTCGTACTTATTTGGCGTTTTGGTGAACTGAAAAATTATCTAATGTCCGTTTTTCTTTTCTCTGTCATTTTATCTGACCAACAACACAAAGCGATAGTAGTTTAAATATGATTAAGGTTCACCACGCAGTCATATTATAATTATTAAATTATCTTGCGTCCTCCACATAGTATTTTACACTATGATATTCAGATATTTAGATATTCAACTGCAGAAGCCTCTGATCTGCCACTTATTATCATATTGAGCAAAACCCTACACAGATCTGACTGAACTTACGGTGCAGAATTAGCCAATTTTAGAATTTGGGGGCGGGTTGCTTGAATTTTGGGTTCATTAGCCGATTATTCGTAATGAAAAACACAACAACAAAACAGTACAATGACACACTCCCTTAAATAGGTGCTTGTACGCTTTGAAAGCAAATCTTGGATAATCTTGTCTGTCAGCAGTTTGCTTGTTCGGCTCGTGCTGTATTGATCACACACGTTCAGTTTTTAATTGTTTTGTCAGTTCTCTAACTGAACTAAATGATGTTATTACTGTACAGCGGAGCGGGGCGGCGGTGGGCAAGTGATGTTAACAGTGTTTAGCCTAATCTGTATTAAAGAGAAAAGAATCATCTGACGTTCAAAGTGAATAAAATAGCCTTGACAGCTCCTTACTGGTGTTTCACAACTGCTGTCTGAAGAGCCTTGTTCTCTCCCCAAACTTTAGTTAGTTGAGGTGCACGGTGGATCAAACCAATGTGAGGCAAGGGGGGGGGGGGGGTGGGGGACTCAAAATGTTTCTAAACTTAAAACGCATTTTTTTTGTCCCGTTTGCGTTTGTATTGTTTTACTACTTACACTTTTATTTTAAGTATATATTGTTATA
This sequence comes from Romanogobio albipinnatus, assembly GCA_023566225.1. Taxonomy (NCBI): domain Eukaryota; kingdom Metazoa; phylum Chordata; class Actinopteri; order Cypriniformes; family Gobionidae; genus Romanogobio; species Romanogobio albipinnatus. The sequence goes on along the minus strand of CM042244.1, from coordinate 35,955,974 downwards.
TTATTTACAATACTCAGCATGGTTTTTAGGGGGGGACAGCCCTCAGATTGGGGGGGTCCTGTCCCCCCTGTCCCCCCTGTCCCCCCCGCGATTTACGCCCCTGAGTATAAGGTGCCTTCCTTGCAATCAATGCTTGGATAACACACAAGTCTCTTTCCATTAAAAATAATGGCGCGCGGTGGCTAGGATATACATAAACCTTACAACATACGTAGCATGATTTTTGGAATGACTATCACGAGAAGAAAATTTTTTTTTGTCGCATAACATCAGTTAATGGAAACGCCGTCATTTCACAATATTTTTTATTGACCTTTAGAAAATATTGCAAAGTTTTGGGCAAATCTGTAATGGAAACGCGGCGAATGATGTAGCTGGCAGGTTATGGTGATGTAGCTCTCAGCTGTTAAAGCAGTCCAGCAGTCTGTAGTTAGAGCAACTCTCTCAGCTTTGCTGTCACGATCACACACAGGAAACAGTAAGGTCCAATTGCAGTATCTTTAATAGGGTAATCCGTACTCACAACCAGTCCAGGCAAGGGTATAATTCCAAATAGTCAATCCAAACATGAAAACGAACACAAGAAACAGAGAACCAGATCTAGAAAGTGACGTGACATATATCAAGGACTCCATGACAACACAGAACCAAACAGGGTATATATACACACAGATACTAACAAGGTGACGGGAAACAGCTGTGTGCAATGATCAAATGAGTGACAGACAGGATGATGGGAAATGTAGTTTAAGAGTGAATGACACTGTGGGGAAGGAGGACCTCTAGTGGCTACCCGGGGAAACACAAACCCGACACTGTGACATAACCCCCCCTCTACGGAGCGGCTACCAGACGCTCCAAGACACAACTATAAACAAAACAAGAGTCCAGGAGGGAGGTGGAATGGTGGAGGATCAGGGGGAGGGATGGTGGGCCAGGTCCCTGAAGGGGAACAGGGGGTGACGGCTTAACCGACGGCCAGGGCGAAGACTCCCGTTCGGGAGGCCAGGGCGGCCCGCAGAATTCGGATCCACCGGAACTGGGATCACCGGAACAGGGACCACCGGAACTCGATCCACCGGAACTCGATCCACCGGAACAGGGACCACCGGACCTGGCATGGAGGGAACCTTTCTCCTCCTCCTCCGTTTCGGAACCCCTGAGCTTGGGACCACCGGAACAGGATCCACCGGAACTGGGACCACCGGAACAGGGTCCGCCGGAACAGTCACAGAGGGAGTCTTCCTTCTCCCCCGCTGTTTTCGAGAGTGAGTCGACGCTGCTGTCTCTTTGGAATTCACGGGGAGCCTAGTGGTCTCCTCCGTGATTCGAGCCCACAACGCGAAACACTCTAAAATGTTCATACGAGGCGGAACTTCTCTATACTGAGCATGCCTCCCCTTCTCCTTCTTGGTGGCTGGGGACGAGAGATGAATACCCACACTGCTGGACCTATTCATCAAGTCAAGTCAAGTCAAATTTTATTTCTATAGCACATTTACAGATGGCTGAGCCACACCAAAGTGCTTCACAATAAAGTGCTAAGTGCAATATGCAAAGAAAGGCAGAGAGAAAAAAAAAGTAGTAATAATAATGAATAATATTAACTAAACTGATCAAAATAAAATGAAAAAGTGCAACAAGACAATGACTGCAGGAATTCAAATAATGTAAAATAGAACATTTGAAAGGGGTAGCCAGGGGGCACTATGCACTGGCACTTAAAACCGAGGCACTAATCAAAGGCAAGAGAAAAAAGGTGGGTCTTTAAAAGAGACTTAAAAATGTTTAGAGAGTCGGCTGCACGGATGTGGAGGGGTAGGCAGTTCCAAAGTCGGGGGCCAGCTACTGCAAAGGCTCTGTCTCCCTTGGTTTTTAGCCTGGACATGGGCACTTTCAACAGCAGTTGGTCAGCTGACCGTAGTGCTCTAGAGGGGATGTGGTGGTGGAGAAGATCAGTTAGGTACGTGGGTGCCAGACCATGGAGGGATTTGTAGACAGTCAGTAGCAGTTTAAAATCAATGCGGTAGCGGATGGGCAGCCAGTGGAGCGAAGCGAGGACTGGGGTGATATGTTCTCGCTTTTTTGTACAGGTGAGGAGTCGGGCGGCTGAGTTCTGAACCAACTGCAGGCGGCGGAGCTGGGAAAGGTCAATGCCAGTGTATAGAGCGTTGCAATAGTCCAGTTGAGAGGTTATGAACGCATGGATAACTCTCTCTAGATCACTCTGGGACAGGTAGGCTTTGGTCTTAGCTATGGTTCTCAGGTGGAAAAAGCTTTTCCTGACTACTGCACTGACCTGCTGCTCGAACTTGAAGGCACTGTCAAAGATCACCCCCAGATTTCTGACAGAGGGCCTGAAGTCAGAGGCGAGAGGACCCAGGGCATCAGTGGAGAAGGCCGGGGGATGGGACCTAGTATAGAGCCTTGAGGGACCCCACAGATGAGGGGGGCAACAGAAGATGTGGAATCTCCCAACTGGACCGAGAAGCTCCTTTCGGCCAGGTAGGACTGGAAAAACTTCAGGGCTGTGCCTTTGATGCCTACGAGATGCTCAAGCCGAGACAGCAGAATCCTGTGATCCACCGTGTCAAAGGCTGCTGTGAGATCTAAAAGCACTAGGATCACAGGGCTACCTGCGTCAACGGCTAGGAGCAGGTCGTTAAGCACTCTCAGGAGAGCTGTCTCAGTGCTGTGGGCTGTTCTAAAGCCAGACTGGAATTTCTCGTAGAAGTTATTATGAGATAAAAACGAGTGGAGCTGGACGTAAACTTCTCGCTCAAGGACTTTAGACAGAAAGGGTAGTTTGGAGATAGGCCTGAAATTTGACAGGATAGAGGGGTCAAGGTTTGGCTTCTTTAGTAGTGGCTGCACCACGGCATGCTTGAAGGCATCCGGGACGCACCCAGAGGACAGGATGGCGTTAATCAGCAGTAGAAGAACAGGGGCAACAGTGTCAAGAACTATAGCATCCTTGAGTAAACGGGAGGGCAGACAGTCGGAGGGGCAGTTGGAGGGCTTCAGATGTCTGACTGCATCAGAAAGGGAGGATAGGGTAATGGGCTCAAACTGCATGAGGACAGCTGGCTGGGGGAGGGGGTGAGGGATGGGGAGTGGGGTGGTGGAGGTATCAGAGGGCCTGAGCGCTGCAATCTTTCCAATAAAGAATTTTTGAAAGCTTTCACAGAGGGCGGGTGAGGGCACAACATGTGATTCATTACGGGGATTTATGAGTGAATTTAGTGTATTGAAGAGAACCTGGGGTTTTTGACTATTTCTGGAGATCAGGGTGGAAATGTACTGTGATTTGGCGGTTTTAACGGCTCGGTGGTATTCCACCAAGCAACTTCGGAGGATTTGGAGGGACACGTGGAGGCGGTCCTTCTGCCACTTGCGCTCCGCCCGCCTACAGGCACGTCTGAGGTCACGTGTTGTATCGTTGAACCAAGGTGTTGATTGTGCTTTTGTGCGTTTGGCCTTAAAAGGGGCAACAGAATCCAGAATGCCAGTGCAAGCTGAAGAGAACATAGAAAAAAGCTCATCAGCAGTATAATCAGAACTAAAGCTCAGCCTACACAAAGGGGAGACATTAAAAGCGGCTGAAAATTGCCCAGCAGTCGAGGAAATGAGCATGCGCGAGACCCGCTTGGGGACACTGGGGGTACTACCTGAGAATGGGACTGACACAGAGAACAGAATTGGGGAGTGATTGGAGAAAGACATAGCGCAGATTTCATTCACAGAGACAGAAACACCATAGGATAACACAAGATCTAGTGTGTGACCCTTTTCATGCGTTGGGCCAGTGACAGATTGCTTAAGACTGAATGAGTCAAGGAGGTTCAGAAAGTCCCGAGTCAGAGGCTGTGACTCACAACAAACATGGACATTAAAATCACCATTTATTAATATGTGATCATATTTAACCATTAGCCCAGACAAAAAGTCAGCAAAGTCATGGATAAAGTCTCTGTTGAATTTAGGAGGGTGATACACCACTGCACACAAAACGGGGCAAGGCTGAATAATTTCAAACAATTGCAGCTCAAAGCTAGCAAAACCAGCGTGCTGAATCTGCCGACAGTGAAACCGCGACTTTTAAACAGAGGCGACTCCTCCCCCTCTCCCAGTCGCTCGGGGGGAATTTAAAAAGTTACAGTCCGGTGGAAGGAGTTCAGAGAATGGCGTGTTTTCACCGTTGGAGACCCAGGTCTCACACAGAAACATAAAGTCTAGCTCCCGGGAGACAAAGAAGTCGTTGAGCATGAAAGTTTTGCTTGCCAGGGACCGCACATTTATCAAGGCCATCTGGAGGGTTTGCTCGTCGTTAGCCGATGGTCCAATGCGCTTCAACAGGCGCAGGCTAGAATGGTCAACGCCACGGCTGGACCTGAGCACGGAGCGCCGTCGCGTGGGGACTTGAGTGCGATGCGGTCCGGTTTGCGCTGTCGGGACAGCATGAGGGGCTGGAAACAGCGGTGGACGAGGCAGCTCAGCAGCATCACGGACAAGGAAGGCTTCGGCAGGAGCAACCAGTGAGACATGACGAAGCCATCGTACTGGACGCTGAGTGGCCACTCGATATGAGGGCAGTTTGATCCTGAGTTTCACCAGCAGACCTCCCCTCCTTCCTCGTCTCCTGGAGCGCCTCTTGCGAAGAGGGGCCGCGGGCGCACGGTGCAGGTAAGCTGGGATACCTGACAGCAAGGGAGGGGGAGGTTTGCTCCAATCTACTGGTTCAGGTCTGGCTGCCCGAGCCTCACGGAGATATAGGTCGCGGATGTTAAGCAAGGCTTGTCGATCATAGCACAGTAGAGCAGACACATCCAGATGGATGCATAAAAACAGGGCTATAACAAACATCAAACAAAGTGCCCGTGGAAGACGAATCGCCGAACAGACTGGCGCCATCTCTCCCAGTATGTGTGAGTCCCCGATTCATGATTCACCGCCACCAACATTAACCAGGGATGGATGCACTTTAAGTGGTACATCATTTGAGTCGTGGCCGTGTTGTACTTATACACGGCATCGCAATGTTTGCAGTGAACTTCACCACACAGTGAAATTCATTTAATTGCTTCAAGACTCACACTACGCAACGCAATCTGCATTAGATTAAAAAAAAGCATTAGATTAATCGATAACAAATTAACGTGATCGACGAAATTCTTAACGATCAATTATCGATCGTCGATTAATCATGCCCATCCCTACTCTCCACTCTCCAATAGGTCCAGCTGGTGCTCACTCTCAGTGGCAGGAGCAAGTGTGCCACACGAGTCCTGAAAATTGAAGCCGAAGCGTCTTGATCGCTCCCAGGTGACTGGATGCAGTATAGCTCATAAAACCCGCCTTCACCATGAAATGTAATGGGGCATAAGATAAACTAAACAATCAAATTACACTTCAAATACATTTTTTCCAAAAATGGTTTCTGTTAATTTATGCTGTTTTTTTATCACGCTGATTCAATGGTTAAAGTGTTTGTTCTTTAAATAAGTTTAGATTTAGTTATAACGGGATGTGACGTTATGATTGACAGCTGAGATTGACAGCATCTCTGAGCGATGTAGTCACTGAGGCACTAATGGACATTTTTATGGAGCTTTAACTTTAATCTCTACATTTCCATAACTGTGTATTTCACAAAAAGTTGTTGCTTATGCGTGAGTGTGGGCGGGACCTTGATATCACTGCTCAACTTCGCACTCACTACTGCGTAGACTCTGGCTCCAAGTTGCTACTGCGCAGACTCAAGACCCAAGACACCAGCGTCATATTTAAACACTGGCGGCTTCACTTACAGTACGTCAACGGAAGAGAGTGAAGGTGTGTCGTCCATCTTTTTTTTACAGTCTATGGGCGGGGCTCGCTTCCGTTCCCTCATACTCCACGAGGAGTCCCGCGGCGAAGGTGTGCTATGTCCTTCCATGCTCTGGCACAGGCTCAATCGTCACAGCAAGCGGAAGCTTCCAGTCTGTGAAGGTTTCAGATGTCTTCGATCGGGGTGGTGACAGGTTAGGCTCTGGGTCTGGCTGTGAGACGTCTGCGAGGTGTGGCTGGACGATGCTGTTGTCATCCTCTGCTTCACCCACTGCGAACGTGGATCCACTCGTCCACAGCGCAAAGTTGATGTAACTCTTCAGGGTCCAGTAGGGATCACCGCGGGGCATGAAGAAGCGGAGATCTTCATCCAGACCACACCAAAATCCCTCTATTAAGCAGACATCATCGCAGGAATATCGATGGCAGGTGTTAAAAAACTCCTTCATGTACTCGTCGATAGCTCTGCCATTTTGGAAAATAAAAACAGTTTCCCCATTTAAAAGTAGTTTATTTCTCCTCCATGGCGAAACATTAATGGAAGCGATCTCCATTTTCTTGTTTGGTCCGGTCATCTGTCACAGGTGTTTGCTGGAAGACAGACAAAGGCAGATGAATAAAGTTCCAAACGACTCTAATTTAATGAAAATGAGATGAGACAGGTAGTAGCAAACACTTTCAACATAATGGTGACCAGACAAAGAGTTACGGTGAAGGAACAACTTATGCCAAGTTTGCACTGAACGATTATAGCCTCGATTTTGGTTCACCGACAGGTTGAAAAAATCGCAGGCAAATGCCCGAAATCATAGGCAAATCGGTGCTCATTCACACGAGTGACAATCAAACAGTGTCAATTATCAAAGAAGCGATCCGAGAGAATTGCAGATGAGTCCCCGACACCCATGAGATATTTGGCATGCTAAATATCTGGAGCTGTCAGCGGTTCAAAATCCTGCTGTGTGAAATGTGTTCTGACTGAAAAATACATCTGCGATGATCTACAGCCAATGAGAGTGCAAGATACAGGGCAGCGGGAAGCTCAGGTAGTTATAGACCAGAATATAAGTATTGTAATATATATTTACAATTATATAAAACAGAATCAAAGCACAAACATTTGCTTGACCAGCTGCAACAGCAGCACATTGTAAATGTATTTATTTACCTCAAACTCTCTTTGCAGAACACAATCCTTGCTCCCCACGTCTCCCCAACCATTTCCTCATATACAATTTTTTTTATTTTTTTCACATTTTAGCTGCCAATCAGCACAGAGACAATTTGGATCAGGCTATAATTTTTAATAACAATTCCAGTCTCGCGCTAGAACTCCAGTCTAACGCATACGTGATCTCGCGTTGTTTCCTTGTCACATCTAGCGTGTGTTTGGTTGTGAAACGTAGTTTGCGGATGGGACAGAGTTGTCTGTGATTCTTCCTATTATGAAGTCATGCAATGTGAAACCCCCTGCTGTCGATCTATTGTGCAGTGTGAAAATAGCAGCAACTGAATGCTACCCCAGATTAGTGATGTTCGGTTCTTGAACGAATCAATCTTTTAAGCCGGTTCTCAGCAAGTAACCGATCGAGCCGGTGCACTAATCGGACTGAATCGAACTTTAGTTCTAGTTTGATGATGCAAGACGCAAAAGCCGAAGTAGCACGTCTGACTAAAAAAGAACCGAATGAGCTGGTTCAAACATCTGTCGAAGTTTGCAGAGGATTACCGAGGATGATTGAGTTGGCGACGCAAGTCTGAGGCACGTACTGGAAATATGCTTATTATGACTATTAAATACATTTTATTAAAACCTGCAAAAACCTTTCTGTCAAGAGATTTACATAAATTGTACTGTAGTTTATTGTGCATGCAGATTATATTTAAAATCAACGAGATTATAAGGACAATAAACAAGGTGTTGATAAGACTGGTTTACTCGTTCCTTTAGACATAAAGAACATATCCACGTTTGTTGATCAGTGCCTTTAATGTGTGCTGTAGTTGCGCAAATTTCAGTCGAAAAAAACACCATTAACTTAAGTGAATGAAAGGCAATAATAAGCTAAATGCATTCACGCAAATAACTTTATTCAATTGTTTCAATATGCATTGACACAGATTACTTTATTTGAATATTTCCTTGATATAACATGACACTGAGAAATGCATAAAAAAAGCATGAAAGAAATGCATAGTGACATCATTGCATGATGACGTCAGGAACCTATGAATCAGCTTTTTGAACCGGTTCGTGGAAATTAATCAGACTTTGCATCACTACCCCAGATAGTCATGCAGTGAAAAAAGTGATCCGACCAATTTGAAAATCATGCAGTGTGAACTCGGGATTAGGTACACATAGTAGACAGAACAAGGCTAAACAAGGTAATTAATCTAATTAATCAAACACAGCTGAAACCAATTAACTCATAATGACGTTGTCATAGAAATAAAGGAGGAGCGGGGAAATGAACAAAGGAAGATTGGATGAACCAAGTATAAATATTTCACTCAGCAGATCAGAGGGAATACATTTAATTTTAGAAGCATACTAAACATTTTGGGATTCAAACACTTTCATAAGGTTCAAAGGAGTATAAATAAATATACAGGTGCTGGTCATATAATTAGAATATCATCAAAACGTTTATTTATTTTACTAATTCCATTCAAAAAGTGAAACTTGTATATTATATTCATTCATTACACAGACTGATATATTTCAAACGTTTATTTCTTTTAATTTTGATGATTATAACAGACATCTAAGGAAAATCATTAGAATATTGTGAAAAGGTTCAATATTGAAGTCAAGTCAAGTCAACTTTATTTATATAGCGCTTTTAACAATGTAGATTGTTTCAAAGCAGCTTTACAGTGTTAAACAGCAAAATAATGCAGCATAATTTTATTCAGCTGTATAGCCATTTGATGTCATCAGTTCATTTCAATTTCCATACGGTGACAGTGTGGGCTTTAGATCAATAATTAGATCAGTAATTTAGTTTACATGGTTAAAATAGTTTATTAATTAGATTTATTTCGATGTTTAGTTGAAAAATATAGTGTCCCCAACTGAGCACGCCAAGCCAGAGGCAACAGTGGCAAGGAAACCAAAACCCCATTAGGTGACCTAATGGAGAAAAATAAACCTTGGGAGAAACCAGGCTCAGTCGGGGTGCCAGTTCTCCTCTGGCCAATTTACAAACAACGTATTATTATTATTATTCTGGCTGCTTTACAGGTCAGAGGTCATAATAGATCGGAATATTCAAAGGACCGGAGGCAACACGCTGGAGACGGGTTTATTGAGGATGATGTTGATTAAATAATTATTAAAGTGCAATATTCGAATGATCGGAGGCAACACGCTGGAGACGGGTTTATTGCGGATGACATATCGATTTAAGTATTATTTAATGTTAATATTCGAACAATCGGAGTCATCACACTGGTGACGGGTTTATTTAGATGCCGTGTCGATGAGGCAGTTGCAGGGGGAGGATAATTGACACGGTCTCTGCAGACACTTCGGGGTCCTGTGTTGGTCTTCTCTGGTCCACCATCTGATTAGGATACGGCCCAGATCTGGCTGACTGCAGTAAACCTCGGGATAAAACAGAGAGAATATCATTAGCGTAGATGCCATTCTTCTGATGATGTAACGAGTACATCAGGTGTTATGGGAAGTGTTCCCGGTTCCGGCTGACCTAGTTAATGCAGCCTAACAATCAATTAATTGATAAAGTGTTTTATGTGTATGCCACAGTAAAGAGATGTGTTTTTAGTCTAGATTTAAACTGACAGAGTGTGTCTGCTTCCCGAACAGTGCTAGGAAGACTGTTCCAGAGTTTAGGAGCTAAATAGGAAAAGGATCGACCGCCTGCAGTTGATTTGGATATTCTCGGTATTAACAACTGGCCAGAATTTAGAGATCGCAGTAGACGTGATGGAGTATAATATGTTAAGAGCTCGCTCAAGTATTGGGGAGCTAAACCATTTAGTGCTTTGTAAGTAATAAGCAAGATTTTAAAATGTATGCGATGTATACAGTTGAAGACACTGAAGACACAGAAGACATACAGTTGAAGACACTGAAGACATACAGTTGAAGACACAGTATTGAAGACACCTGGTGCCACACTCTAATCAGCTAATTAACTCAAAACACCTGCAAAGGCCTTTAAATGGTCTCAGTCTCGTTCTGTAGGCTACACAATCATGGGGAAGACTGCTGACTTGACAGTTGTCCAAAAGACGACCATTGACACCTTGCACAAGGAGGGCAAGACACAAAAGGTCATTGAAAAAAAGCCTGGCTGTTCACAGAGCTCTGTGTCCAAGCACATTAATAGAGAGGCGAAGGGAAGGAAAAGATGTGGAAGAAAAAAGTGTACAAGCAATAGGGATAACCGAACCCTGGAGAGGATTGTGAAACAAAACCCATTCAAAAATGTGGGGGAGATTCACAAAGAGTGGACTGCAGCTGGAGTCAGTGCTTCAAGAACCACTAGGCACTGTTCGGATCTTTTTAAATTCTCAGCCATCCGAATGGGCTAGTGACAGGAAGCACACGTGGCATGACTCGTGTTTGTCATTAGTCTTGTATTTTTGTTTTATTTATACAACTGACCACAGGTCATAAACCTGAAATAAGAAATAAACAGTGTTACAAATATATCCATTGAATATATAATGCAAAATAAACAAACATGAAGTAGTTACAATAAAATAACTAGATCTATTTCTGCTATAAATAAGAATACACTATCATATAATCTCCTATACAGTCTTACACAGCTGCGTTAGAACACCACAGAAACTACATTTCCCATCATGCATAGCAGCGCTCATGCGCAGAGTATAACTATCACACGAGTCGGCAGGTAAGGTGCATTAATCATTATAACACTATAATTCAATGTTTACTAAATGAATGCAACTCCATCGCCTACCACACAACCGTCTGCTACATTAGTTTACTTGGTAATTTGTTAATTATCCAGTGTTCAAACATATCGCAAACCGAGAGAACTGAATAGTACACGCGCTAACCTAACTACAAATTAAGTCTCTCAGCACACGGACTAAACGCAGCCGATGAAGACAAATACACAAGTATGAAACTTTAAACATTCCTAAATTAAAGTACAGCAGACCGTAGCTTATGATAAACTTTTCAAAGGTTCTAAATTCGCTACATACCAACGGGCTGTGTGCTCCTGACGATGGATTGTGAATAATAATAGACGCTGTGTTTTTTATGAAGCTTCCAACGCAACTGCGCATGCTGATACCCAAATGACCTCACGCAACAAAATAATCATCATGACGTAAATATAAATTTGCTTAAATAAATCCTACAGTTCTCAATATTTTAAGCAGACTTTTTTATAACCATAAATTTTAACAATATATTTTCCTCGTGACCCAAAGAACCGAACACCTCCCACTTGGCCGACTGATGTAAATTCAAGGAGGCCACTACAAAGTATCTTGAGTCTTTCAGTAGACACAACAACTTAAAGTCAAGTTTTGCAGCATACACAGAATTAAGAAAATGCTTTTCAATGTTTACATTTTCTCAAAAGACTCTCTAAGGAGGTAGGCACCACCACCTTTCCTCCTACTGAGTGTAGGTTTGCCCTTGAACCACTCAGCCGCCTCCAAGGGTTACCCACTAACTAATAAAAAATAAACGTCTCTTGGGTACCCAATGGTAAGGACTTTATTCTTTGTGCTGGTCTTCAACAGGAATCAATACGACCAATCTCCGCACATCCCTGCGAAGAACGATAGTAGAAAGTAAGGTAGAATCTTTTGCCTGGGTCCTGGCAACAAGGGAAGCAGGAAAGCCTATACAGGTCGCCACGTCAGCATCTCGGACCACTCCAGACTTATCCGGATAGGTGACAACGATTCGACCGAGCCGGAACTGTCCTCTCAGGGCATTCTGGTCTGCGATCCAAACCAGATCTCCAACCCGGACACTTCTTTCCACTCTGTGCCATTTATGCCGGATAAACAAGTTCGGTCCCGCTAGTTCACTCCACTTTGACCAGAATTTGTCAACTCCCGCTTGAACAGCCCTCAGCCTACGCCAAGAGTGAGTTTCCAAGTCAACACTTTGCATATCTCCTCTTTGTCCGGTGCGTCCCAGGATGAGGGAGTTAGGAGTCAAGTACTCTACTGTATCTTCTTGCTCTTGCGCCTTGGCGTCAATGGGTCGCTCGTTAGTTAGGTTGGCTGCTTGGTAGAGAAGAGTTTGGAACTCCCCCCAGGTGTAGCTACCGGTTGTTCCGCCGAGACTATTGAGAGCTCTTTTGACAAGTTTGACAGCTGCCTCGGCCGCTCCATTTCTGTGGGGCGAGTCCGCAGGATGGAAATCCCACTGCCATTCAGTTCCATTTTTTGCTGCTATGTCCTCGACAGCCTCCTTCTGTAAGCATGCTAAGTGCTTATGTAGATCTCTCAGAGCAGACTTGGCACCCATGAAATTTGTGCCTCTGTCAGACCATAACTTCCGAGGGTGCCCCCTCAGGGCAGTGAATCTGGAGTAGGCTTGAAGAAAGCTCTCGGCAGACTTTATCTTGCCAAGTCTCACGTACTCTTCAAAGAGTCTAATAGCAGCCTCCCGAATTCTTGGCGACAGTGGGTCATCCCAAGTATCTTTAGTTGGATTACCAATACTTGCTTCTTGGTAGGATTCCCTTACGAGCATTACTCCTTTCTGCTTTGCTGGAGTGCCAAACCCGATAGGGTCGTAGAACCCAGCGACTTGACTTAGAAGTACTCGACGAGTTAAGGGGTTTGGAGTTCCACTTCTTACTTCATCTTCCTTCAAATCAATTCCCGTCCTCATCTTGCCTCGCTTCTTTGAGAAATTGATGGACGTCAACACCCGAAGTTTGTCGGTCTCTGGTTCGTAGCCGACACCCAGCGCTTTACTTTCTTCATCTCGCATCTGATTTGGCAACACAAGAGTCTTAGGCGCTGACAAATTTGTCTCACTGTTACTGGAGTTAGCTGCAGTTTCTAACCTCCCACTTTGGCCTGTCAAAATCCACGGTTTTAAGGAGAAGCTTCCAGCCTCCAAGATCTTTTCAACTCTGTTGGTGATCTTTTCCAGTGTTTTGATGTCATTGTGGGATGTTAATATGTCATCGACATAGCTGTCTTCTACCAGAACACAGCGTTCTTCAACCATGGCTGCAAACTGTGGAAGATTAGCAGTCTCCCTCATAGCAACCTGGGCAATGCAGCCAGCAGGTTTGTCCCCGATGTTAACCCTGACGACAGCGAAGGTTTGAATCTCATCCTCTGGGTTGTCTCTCCAGAGGAATCGATGGAGATGAACTTCTGTGTCTTTAAGCCAAACAGAGTTATACATTTTCTTCACGTCGCCTAAGGCGGCATACAATCCAGTCCTGAATCTTAGAAGGACTCCTCTGATCTGATTGAGGACGTCTGGGCCCTTGTACAAAAGGTCATTCAAACTCACTCCGCGGAACTCTTGGCTGCTGTTCCATACAATTCTTACAGGGGTAGAGGATGAGTGTGGATTTGGTGCGACTAAATGGCTGATGTACCACTTCGGTCCCTTCCAGCTATCAAGTTCTTCTTGAGTGAGTTTGGTTGCAGCTCCCCTTGAGATCATCTCGTGGATTTGCTCCCTGTATGCAGCCTTCCATTCCGGCTCCCTCTCGAGGCGTTTCTCAGTATTGAGGAAAGTCGCCTCCACTGCACGTCGGTTGTCTGGCAGTGTCGCAGGATCTCCTTTCCATGGATAAGTTGCGTCCCAGTGAGGAGACTTGCTGTGCTTGTCTGCTTGCACATAGGTGAGGCATTCTTTGATTTTTTCTATTTCTCTTTCCTCTCCTAGTGTCATTTCTTTACCACCAGGGGGACATCTACCGCATTTGCAGCCACCACATTGAGGGTCGCAGGCAGCGCCGACGCTGTCCCACTTGAACCAATCGAAAATGTCTTTGTTGGTGACCAAAGTACTCCTGAGGATTGTTTCTCCATTAACCACTTTAGCTTTGGCAAGTTCGGTTGGGTCAACAAGGACTTCTTTATAAGCCTTCGAAGCTGATCTCATAGAACGTGCAAAATGAGTTTCGGACCTGTGCACCGCTAAGTCTACTTTCTCGAAGAGGTCAGGATGAGCTCCACCGACCGTTATTCCCAGAGGGCCGTCCCAGAGGACGAGGTCTCCTTCCACTTTGATTGGCTGTGGGACCAGGCGACCTTCCCTATGACTTATTAGTAGGTCGATCTTCTCTGGACGGACCAGGTCATGTGCGGCGATGTTAGGAAAGAATTTCAGTAGTTGCTGTGGCGTGACTGCTTGGTTCACTTTTGCTATGTTCTCCAGGCCGTAACATAGGAGCTTGTGCTCCGCCACTGTACCCTTCTGTGTTTTTACTCTTAGTCTCAGAGTATACCTTTTGGTAGCAACTATCTTCTCCATTCCTCCAACTCCTTGCACAATCAGCTTGATGTTTTCGCCTTTCAGCTTAAGACGCTCAGCGGCTTCATTTGAGATATAATTGGTATCTGAAGCAAGATCGATTAGTGTACCGATTAGCTGGCCCGAGTTAGTCGTCACAGAGAGTAGCATCATTACTACGGGGTACTCTATTGGCTCACTGTCTGAACTAGTGCACACTGTTGTTGAAATCTTATTTGAGAAAGCTTCTTTGACCTCTGCTTTTAGCTCTGGAGAGAGCTTGGCAAGAACCTCCTCCTGTCTCTCTGTTAAACCAAGTCTCTTTTTCTCTACTCTCACTTTGCATTGCTCTTCATTCTTTTTCTCGTTCTTTTTCATCTGTGGCAACGGGCAGAGTAAGTAGTTGTGGTCTGAGGACCCTCCTTTATGACAGTCTTCTTTGGAGCATAGAAACCTTTCAGTGCAGCAGCCGTCCTCATTATGGATGCGCAAACATTTGAGGCATACTCCTGACTTCTTTAACTGAGCTTTCTTGCTTGACAGGTTGAGCTTCTTGAAGGCTTTGCACGCAAACAATCTACCTGCATGCTTTTCGTCCCCACAAGTTATACATGAACTAGGTTGAGACCCCTTTTGGATTGATGTAGCCTTGGTAAATGCCTTCTTTTCTCTACTCTTTTCCTGTGACCTCTCAGTATAGTCTTTCGAACTAGGCTGCAGTTGATCTAACTCCTCAAGAATGTCCTCCTGTTTTTTCAGGTACTCCATTAGACAATCGAAGTGATTTCTGGGTGAAAAGCCGCTTGCAGGGTTGTTCTTATGAGTTAGCCACTTTTCTTTCAGAGAGTCTGGTAACTTACTCTCAATCGACTGTGCTACTAACCGATTTTTCACAGCATCTTCTTCCCCCAGGACTTGGAGGTCACGAAGAGCTCTTTCCACAGCTTGAATTAGTTCGATCGTCTTTCTAGGGCTGTTTCCCCTTACAGGTGGTAGGTCATGTACTTCTTTTGAAATAAGTAGCACTATTTTCGGCTTATTTCCATATTTGTTGTCCAGGAGCCTGAACACATCAGTAGCAGATCCACAGCTGGACAAGACGAGGTCCTTTTTGACTTTGTCATCTAAACTTCCTATGAGATGGAACTTTTTTATATTTTCCAAACCATGAGGGTTCCCCAGCTGCTGAAGGTCCTCCCATTCAGCTTTCCAACGGTAGTAATCTCTCATGTTACCAAAGAATGTAGGCAGGCGTGCACGTTCCAACATGATTTGGGGCTTGAAATGGAAAGGCCCTGGGTACATGTTGGGAGCACCTTGGACTTGCAATTGCGTGCTTGTAGCATTTGGAAGTCCACCATAACTGAGATAGGTGGGAGCGATGGGTGGGTCATGCTGAACTTCGCTTATAGGGAAGTGACTGTCTATGGGACAGGACAGTTTACGGTTAGGAGAAGAACCAATAGACGCGGCGGCTATCTCACCGGTCTGGCTTTCCTCATCTTCGTCTTTCTTCCCAGTAACTTCCAGTTTCACCAGTTCTTTCTGCTCCTCTTCGTCTTCAGACCAAGTGCTGCGTTGCCATGCCCACTTATCCCACAGTCTCTCTTGTCGCTTTCTCATCATCCTGCTACGGTCTCTAGATTCCTTTAGTGCGGCATGAGGAATAATTTCTGTCCACTCAATTACTAGACTGTTGACTTCACATACCTCTCGTTCTAAGTTTCTATTCATCAGTTCACACTCCTTCCTAGACAGCTGCAGATGGTCGGTTGCTTCGGCCTGATCCAGGGATGAGTTAGCCTCCTTTACAAGGGTGGAGATCTGCTCCTCAGCAAATCTGGTCCAGAAGCTGTTTTGGATGAGGTGTTTAACTGCATCAAACTTGCGATGGCATTCCAGTGTTTTCTCGTCAACCTGATCTGCCTTTTTTGTGGCCTCTTCGTCTTCTAATCCTCGTAAGGCCATAGCATACTCAAATCCTGCATCTTCCACTCTGGTATGATCTTCTTTGAACTCTCTCCACTCAGCCTTTAGATCCCTTTCTTCTAGCGCATTGGCCCTGGAGGTGAGATGGTTGGCTCTTTTAGTGAACGCAGTCTGGGCTGCTGAACGCTTCTGCCGTAACCTCTCTATTTTCTCCTTTTCTGCCATCTTGTTAATTTGCTTTTTTCTTTCTTCTTAGGTTTGCAGACTAGCAAGTGAATAGGCAGTATAGATGGGCTTTTAACTGAACTAGATAAGGTTACCAGTCACTGATTTATTTTCTGGTCTTCAGGCTTCAGAACAGGGCCACAATGTTTGAATGGCAGGCCTAACTGGTTTATGACTGTTCGGATCTTTTTAAATTCTCAGCCATCCGAATGGGCTAGTGACAGGAAGCACACGTGGCATGACTCGTGTTTGTCATTAGTCTTGTATTTTTGTTTTATTTATACAACTGACCACAGGTCATAAACCTGAAATAAGAAATAAACAGTGTTACAAATATATCCATTGAATATATAATGCAAAATAAACAAACATGAAGTAGTTACAATAAAATAACTAGATCTATTTCTGCTATAAATAAGAATACACTATCATATAATCTCCTATACAGTCTTACACAGCTGCGTTAGAACACCACAGAAACTACATTTCCCATCATGCATAGCAGCGCTCATGCGCAGAGTATAACTATCACACGAGTCGGCAGGTAAGGTGCATTAATCATTATAACACTATAATTCAATGTTTACTAAATGAATGCAACTCCATCGCCTACCACACAACCGTCTGCTACATTAGTTTACTTGGTAATTTGTTAATTATCCAGTGTTCAAACATATCGCAAACCGAGAGAACTGAATAGTACACGCGCTAACCTAACTACAAATTAAGTCTCTCAGCACACGGACTAAACGCAGCCGATGAAGACAAATACACAAGTATGAAACTTTAAACATTCCTAAATTAAAGTACAGCAGACCGTAGCTTATGATAAACTTTTCAAAGGTTCTAAATTCGCTACATACCAACGGGCTGTGTGCTCCTGACGATGGATTGTGAATAATAATAGACGCTGTGTTTTTTATGAAGCTTCCAACGCAACTGCGCATGCTGATACCCAAATGACCTCACGCAACAAAATAATCATCATGACGTAAATATAAATTTGCTTAAATAAATCCTACAGTTCTCAATATTTTAAGCAGACTTTTTTATAACCATAAATTTTAACAATATATTTTCCTCGTGACCCAAAGAACCGAACAGGCACAGACGTATGCAAGACATGGGTTTCAGCTGTCGCATTTCTTGTTTCAAGCCACTCTTGAACAACAGACAGCGTCAGAAGCGTCTCGTCTGGGCTAAAGACAAAAAGGAAAAAAAGTGGTCCAAAGTTATGTTCTCTGATGAAAGTAAACTTTGCATTTCCTTTGGAAATCAGGGTCCCAGAGTCTGGAGGAAGAGAGGAGAGGCACACAATCCACGTTGCTTGAGGTCCAGTGTAAAGTTTCCACAGTCAGTGATGGTTTGGGGTGCCATGTCCTCTGCTGGTGTTGGTCCACTGTGTTTTCTGAGGTCCAAGGTCAACGCAGCCATATACCAGGAAGTTTTAGAGCACTTCATGCTTCCTGCTGCTGACCAACTTTATGGAGATGCAGATTTCATTTTCCAACAGGACTTGGCACCTGCACACAGTGCCAAAGCAGCCAGTACCTGGTTTAAGGACCATGACAGTTGTCTGGTCCTTAAACCAGACAACTGTTCCTGTTTTTAATTGGCCAGCAAACTCACCTGACCTTAACTCCATAGAAAATCTATGGGGTATTGTGAAGAGGAAGATGTGATATGCCAGACCCAACAATGAAGAAGAGCTGAAGGCCACTATATCAGAGCAACCTGGGCTCTCATAACACCTGAGCAGTGCCACAGACTGATCGACTCCATGCCACGCCGCATTGCTACAGTAATTCAGGCAAAAGGAGCCCCAATTAAGTATTGAGTGCTGTACATGCTCATACTTTTCATGTTCATACTTTTCAGTTGGCCAAGATTTCTAAAAATCCTTTCTTTGTATTGGTCTTAAGTAATATTTTAATTTTCTGAGATACTGAATTTGGGATTTTCCTTAGTTGTCTGTTATAATCATCAAAATTAAAATAAATAAACATTTAAAATATATCAGTCTGTGTGTAATGAATGAATATAATATACAAGTTTCACTTTTTGAATGGAATTAGTGAAATAAATCAACTTTTTGATGATATTCTAATTATATGACCAGGACCTGTATAATCATTCATAATATAAGTAGAAGGGAGCAAGGGACCAAACTGTAAGGAAAAGCCCAGATAGTAAGATCAGATTTCCAGATATCGGCCCACCACTTCAGGCTCACTTTCGGACCACCATCATGTATTAAACTTGGCTGATTATTAATAAAATAATATTGATTATTATTACAATACGAACTAAGTGAAATAAGAAGTACATATGAATGATCAAAACTTAGGGATGAGCAAAATGCCTACAGAATGCCAAATCTGTCCCCTGTAAACCAGCCTTTTATGAGGGATGTCTCAACTTTCAACGTTGCACAATTCTACTTTGATGAATTTTGATTAAGGGTGTGCGATATATTGACAAAAATGATCTTGATATTTTCTAGGATTTTATGGATAACGATAATTAGACAATATTTTTACTGAGTGTGTTAGTGTAACCTTGGCAGGTTTAGGACTGCCTTGGACAGCTGACTTCTAAAGTTTATGATATTCTTCATATTCTGTGTGGTGGTCAGTTCACAGCAGTAACAGAAATTATTTTTTCTAATACGTTTCAATTGATTTTTTTTGCCTTTTTATGGCCATTTTTACCTTTTATAAAAATGTTTTTTATTTTTTATAAGTTGTTTGCATGTATCATCTTTTGTGTCAATTTCATAATTTAATCAAATGTAATTATAAAAATAAGACACAATACCAATCAAATTAAATAACAAAATCCATCTTTGCAATGGAGAGGAAACACAGAAGCTGCATCTGAAGTCGCATTTAGATGGATTTAGACTGTTTAATGCAGCTCAGAGGTGACAAATAAATAACCTGCAGTTACAAATGCATAAATAATGTTTTGATGTTTTAAACATAAAACATTGAATATTGATATTTGAAATTATTTAAAACATGAAAAGATACTTTAACTGTGAAATGAAAACCACCGGTAGGTGGCAGCAAGTCACTGTTAATGAGTGAGTCATTGAGATTCAACCGCTTCATTCAAACGGCTGATTCATTCAGGAACGAAGTATTTGACTATCTTAATCTATCATAGGCTGCGTCTGAAACCTGGAAAATGCTAGCCTGGCTCCGCCCTCCTACGTACTTCCTCTCAATTTTCATTTTCCTTCAGTACTCCGTCTGGGACTGTGGTATATTCTTAGGTTTTCTCTGAACAAATTTTTAAAGCCGGAGCAAGAACAATCTTTGCTGAGTTTTGTTGGTGGCCATGATGATGTGGCCCTCCTCCCCACAGGGTTCGGGAAAAGTTAGATTTTCCAGCTCGCTCCATTAGTGGTGGAGTTGGCTGAAACCCTATTCGGATGGTAATTGTTTCTTGTGGGGTCGGAAGGTATTGTCATCATTTACAGGGGCTAGTCAGTGATTTTATTGCCGTCTGTCTCCCACCACCCCCGTAAAAATCCACGGCCGAATTACCTACTGTTTTAGACAAACGTAGGTCATGTGGTAATTTAATTGCTGTCTGAATCCACATCTCTGAGTTTTCAAGAATATATCACTTCAAAATTCACTGTTTATATCCTTTTTGACCCCTGCAGAGCACCGTGCGGTTGCGCTTCGCTGTAATTTGGATGCATTTCTTGTATTTCCTTAAATGCTGGCAAGTATTTACAAGAGCAATATATTTCATCACCGCTCAAAAAATAAAAAGAAGAAAAGCACGTAAACATTTGAATTGGGCCTTTATTTACGGCAGCATTTATTCTTATCATACCATGTTATATGTTATGTTATGTTATGTTATGGACCACGTGAGCAGCGCGTTTCTGATCACAAAACTCTCCCTTCCACTGTGACTAAATCACAATCCGAATCCACAATCCGTTTTATCACTGAGGTGGCGTGCACAATCTGCACAGTTATTTTTTCGGACTTCCATGTGAGAAACAGAGGCGAACGGTGCATGACATACGTCACGACCAAAGTTAGCGATTGGTTATGGCAGATCTAGAGTGGCTCTGGGCAGATCCAATAGTTTTAAACTTCAACAGAGTACCCGCCTTCAAGGAAGTAAAGCTTGTCAATGGAGAGTGGCCAGACTCTCTGTACAAATTAAATGTACGAGAGTCTGGTAAGACCAGGCTAGGAAAATGCTGCCTTCGGAGGACACATTTCAAAGTAGGAAGGCATCAAGGCATGTCCGAATCTAATGTTAGCTTCACTTCCTGCCTCCTGAGATATCTTCATCTGATCGAGTTTTGAAGGCAGCATAGATGTATCCTTCGCTGCCTTTGATATCCCACAATCCTGTGCTTTCCATTCAGTTGAGCTAGAAAAAAAAGGCGTCCGAAACTTGTTTGCTGGTCAATTTGTGTGCAAATGTATGTTTTTGACCAACATTTTCCATTTCTAGCTAACTTGCCTAGTTCAACTCGGGAGAAAAAACAGAGAGACTAACATAAGCGTAGATGCCATTCTTTTTATGATGTAACGAGTACATCAGGTGTTATGGGAAGTGTTCCCGGTTCCGACAGACCTAGTTAATGCAGCCTAACAATCATTTAGAGCTTTGTAAGTAATAAGCAAGATTTTAAAATGTATGCAATGTTTAATAGGGAGCCAGTGCAGTGTTGACAGAACCGGGCTAATATGGTCATACTTCCTGGTTCTAGTAAGAACTTGAGCTGCTGTGTTTTGGACCAGCTGGAGTTTGTTTATTAAGCAACCACCCAGTAGAGCATTACAATAATCTAGCCTTGAGGTCAGGAACGCATGAACTAAATGTTCAGCATTTTGCATTGAGAGCATGTGCCGTAATTTAGATATATTTTTAAGATGCTAGAATGCAGTTTTACAGATGCTAGAAACAGGGCTTTTTTAAATGAGAGATTGGTATCAAAGAGCACACCTAGGTTCCTAACTGATGACGTGGACTTGACAGAGCAGCCATCAAGTGTTAGACAGTATTTAAGGTTATTACTTGTGGAGCTTTTTTGTATAATAATTAAAAATTTGTTTTTTTCTGAATTGAGTTGCTGGAAATCACTAGTCATCCAAATTTTTTATATCAGCTATGCATTCCGTTAATCTTCAGGGCGTGAAGAAATATAGAGCTGAGTATCGACAGCATAACAATGAAAACTAAGAAACAACCACGATTGGATGATAAGAGCAAATCATTTGTAACTCTGATGAGACCAGTCTCAGTACTATGATACGGTCTAAATCCTGACTGAAATTCCTCACAGAAACCATTTCTTTCTAAAAGGGAACATAATTGTGAGGACACTGCCTTTTCCAAGTATTTTTGACAGAAAGGGTAGATTTGAGATTGTCCTGTACTTGACTAATTCTGTAGGATCAAGTTGCGTTTTTTAATAAGTGGTTTAATAATAGCCAACTTAAAAGTTTTTGGTACATATCCTAGTGACAATGATGAATTAATGGTATTAAGAAGAGGATCTATGACCTCTGGTAGCATCTCTTTTAATAGCCTAGTCGGTATAGGGTCGAGCATACATGTTGTTGATTTTGATGATTTAACGAGTTTAGCCAATTCGTCTTCTCCTATAGTAGTGAATAGTTTATATGATGTAAGATGTGATACTGTAGTAGACGGCTGCATGGTTAAAATTTTCTTCCTTATATTATCAATCTTACATGTAAAGAAGTTCATAAAGCCATTACTGCTGTGCTGTTTACAAACATCAGAAGTTTAATTTTTATTTTTGGTTAATTTAGCCACTCATCTAAGAGAGTCGAGAAATAAGCAGATCTAGCAGTTTTACGGCCTTTCTATATGCGATCATGCTCTCTTTCCACGAATTACGAAAAACCTCTAGTTTTGTTTTCTTCCAGCTGTGCTCCATTTTTCTGGCTGCTGTTTTAAGGGCCCAAGTGTGCTCGTTGTACCACGCCGTTGGGCTATTTTCTTTAACCTTCTTTAAGCGCTGGGGAGCAACTGTGTCTAAAGTGCTGGAAAAGAGAGTCAATAGCTTCTGTTGCAAAAGTCTTCTAAGCTACACCTCTCCAATTCAAAATTTTCTAGTGACTGATCACATCTAAATTTTTCAATTGGTCAAACTGAATTTCTGTTAACTGAATTTTATCCATTGTGGCAACAGTCTGTTAACATGGGCTCAATCAGAAATAATATGTTGAGCCAATGGAAAAATGTAATTTACCAACACTGTAAACAAATTCAGGCCTCTCCAATTTAAAAATGTGGTCACATCTAAATTTTTCAGTTGGCCAAATTGAATTTCTGTGAATTGATACCATTTAATTCATAGAAATTCAATTTGACCAAAATTTTTTTTAATGGGACCAGTCACTAGAACATTTTAAATTGGAGAAATGTTTACAGTGAAACTGTGAGGTTGGTCCAATTAAATATTTTAAGTTGTAGTAACAATTGTTTATTTCTCACTGTCCCAAAAGACAAAAATGACTAAAAACATAAATAGGCTATATTAAGCAAAATGAACACAGACAACAGGGTTGACATTTTATCACATTACTTTATTAACAAGTCAAATCCAACACAGGATATTTGGAGAAAATACATTATTTTCAATCAGGAAAAACTCATTTTTTCAAGAAGTCTTCTGCATAACAGGATGTCTTAATGTGGTGAAGAAAACACGGCACTGCATAGGCTAAAAACCTGCAAATAAAAACAAAAACTAACCTTAATGACAGTTCCCCTGCATCACATCTGGCAAGTGACAGAACAGAAGTAACTTCATTATATAATGAGGATGAGGCAAATTAATGGACGAATAAGAAAATCAAGAGCTTGACGTGTTAGATATTAAAAGGCAATAACTAAAGCCCTGAAAGAGGCCGACGCCAAATGCAATCTAACGGCACAGTTTTCAACAGTCGCATGGCGCACATATCACACAAATGACTTACTTTACTTATTACTTATTATTTTAGACATATAAGACAAGAGGAAAATAAAACGTTTGGCTACCATTAGATAATTATGTGGTAAACAAGAACACACTCATGAAACCATTGAATGTGTGACGGAGCCGTACAGATTTCAGACACAAAGGAATTTCGACTACGCCACCCTGGGAATTTCACCCAGGGAAATATGAATGACACCTAACAAATTGTCATTAGGTCACACAGGTTCGATTCTCTTTAATAAGGTAGGCAGAAACGTGGGTATCATATAAAAGTACAAAATTTTATTAATACAAAGTTAAGTGAAAAAGGACAAATCGCATTAAAATAGTATCAATGATACAAGCAACCTCTGAGGGATTTTGAGGTGTACAGCTGACAACAGATTCCAGAGCAAAATAAAGAGAGAGACACACACCACTTACGGAGCTGAGGCTCACCACAGGGGGAGTGATCACAAAGCTAGTTTTCCAAAAGCACTCGTTTCACACACACACCACCGTGCACTCAGATCACACAACACTTCAAAAAGTGTCACACGACAAACATTGGAGGAGCACCACCACCAGTGGAGACCTTTCACCCGTGGGACCTTAGCTCCTGAAAGGAAAAATCAAAGATAAATAAAATAGACAAAATAATTCAAACAATAG
This sequence comes from Romanogobio albipinnatus, assembly GCA_023566225.1. Lineage (NCBI taxonomy): Eukaryota > Metazoa > Chordata > Actinopteri > Cypriniformes > Gobionidae > Romanogobio > Romanogobio albipinnatus. The sequence continues at coordinate 35,931,894 of CM042244.1, read as the reverse complement.
AAATAAAGAAAACGCATCAACTCAATTCGAAGGACAGGGGAGACAGGCTTGCATGAAGCTAATACGTTTGTGCTCCTGTTCCAGAGACCAGTGAGCGTCAACCCCCAAATAAATATAAACTATAACTCAATAAAACCAGACAGCAACAATCCCCTCAATTAGTTAAAAGATAATGACGTTCACTCTGTATGGGCGCGGAGAAACGACAGGGCTGTAACTATGGTGACAGCAGAGAAAAATTATCGTCACAGACGAGAGGGAGAATCCAGGAAAGGACTATGTGCAATATTATCCCTTCACAGGCATGGGTACACAGCATTTGTATAAACCGCCGTTCAACTGGGATACACGAAACTGAGAGGTGAGCAGTTTAGAATCCACTAATGTAGCAAGCCGAAGGAACCACAAGGAGATGAAAAAGACAGGCTGCAGCTACCGTCAACAACAAAGGGGAGGAGCTGGACGTAATCACAGGCGCATCACAGGCTACAACCAACCAGCTCTTAAATAGGAGGCACGCCTTGCTGATAGGTGCTCAAAGCTGTCAATCACCACCACTTCTCATTTATTCGGTTACAAATGCATGAACTCGTGATTATACAAAATGTATTTTAAACTTCATACCGGGTCATAAAGCAAAACTCTGGAAAATAATTTCAGTGCTCAACTCACCAATGTCTTGTGATGATGAATATCTCTATTCTCTTGTTTCGGTCTTCAGCACTGGCTGGTTTGGCTCTGCAGTCTGCTCCCGCGCTCCGCATTTGAAATCTCCACACGAACGGTTTTCCTCAAGCGCATTTTGCGCATGTGTATACAGTTTTCCGGACGTAGGACTTGTTCACTTCAACTTCATAGATTGACTGAGCAAAATTAAATATGTTCGGTGAATATACAATTTTGAGTTTAGACCTATGAGTTGAGTTTAAGCTATGATTAGTACAATGCATCTTTTTGCATGGGGATAATTATTTGGAAGTCATTTATTTGGCCAATATGTAATGATCAATTTTCAAACTTTATCCCCCAATTTTTTTTTTTTACAATGTATCTGGGATGCTGAGTAGAATAAACTGATGAAGAAGTTTATTTACAAAGCAATATTTAGTGGCAACACTTATATTCCTGCCATATTTGAAGCGAGGGGACGGCTTTGCACCTTTAGCTAAATTAAGTATACATGATGCTAGGTAATGATCTGAGATGTCATCGCTCTGCTGCAGAATTTCAATGGTATCAACATTTATTCAATGTGACAATATTAGGTCTAAAGTATGATTATGGCAATGAGTGGGTTCTGACACGTGTTGCCTAACTCCAATAGAGTTTAGAATGTTTTTAAATGCCAATCCCAATGCGTCTTTTTCATTGTCTACATGGATATTAAAATCAACAACAATTGATTTTAAATTGTTGCAGGTATTTGACAGGTATTTGATACACTGCAGATTTTGATGGTTTTGCAGGTTTTCCTACTTACAAAGCATGTAGAGGTCTGTAATTTTTATCATAGGTACAGTTCAATCTATGAGAGATGGAATTCATTTTAATTTAATTAATTTGCATTTTATTGCATGACATAAGTATTTGATCACCTACCAACCAGTAAGAATTCCGGCTCACAGACCTGTTAGTTTTTCTTAAAGAAGCCCTCCGGTTCTCCACTCATTACCTGTATTAACTGCACCTGTTTGAACTCGTTACCTGTATAAAAGACACATGTCCACACACTCAATCAAACAGACTTCAACCTCTCCACAATGGCCAAGACCAGAGAGCTGTGTAAGGACATCAGGGATAAAATTGTAGACCTGCACAAGGCTGGGATGGGCTACAGGACAATAGGCAAGCAGCTTGGTGAGAAGGCAACAACTGTTGGCACAATTATTAGAAAATGGAAGAAGTTCAAGATGACGGTCAATCTCCCTCAGTCTGGGGCACCATGCAAGATCTCACCTCGTGGGGCATCAATGATCATGAGGAAGGTGAGGGATCAGCCCAGAACTACACAGCAGGACCTGAAGAGAGCTGGGACCAAAGTCTCAAAGAAAACCATTAGTAACACACTACGCCGTCATGGATTAAAGTCCTGCAGTGCACGCAAGGTCCCCCTGCTCAAGCCAGCGCATGTCCAGGCCCGTCTGAAGTTTGTCAATGACTATCTGGATGGTCCAGAGGAGAAATGGGAGAAGGTCATGTGGTCTAATGAGACAAAAATAGAGCTTTTTGGTCTAAACTCCACTCGCCGTGTTTGGAGGAAGAAGAAGGATGAGTACAACCCCAAGAACACCATCCCAACCGTGAAGCATGGAGGTGGAAACATCATTCTTTGAGGATGCTTTTCTGCAAAGGGGACAGGATGACTGCACCGTATTAAGGGGAGGATGGATGAGGCCATGTATCGCAAGATCTTGGCCAACAACCTCCTTTCCTCAGTAAGAGTATTGAAGATGGGAAACACACAACCAGGGCAACTTAGGAGTGAGTTTCACAAGAACACAAGTACAGACAAGAACACATATTGAGAAACGACCTATGTTTACGGACACAGCCTTAGTCCAGAGCTGCCAACTCTCACACATTGGCCGTGAGACAAACGCATTTGATTGGTTTCACATGCTCACACGCCACACCCCCAATTTCTCACGCTGAAGTGTCAACCGGTCGGTCAAATGCCTGAAAGATGAGTTTATCTATAGATTAGTGCTGGGAATCGATTAAAAAAATTAACTATTTAATCAAATTTTTTCTGTAATTAATCGTTTAATTAATTAAAGTAATTCAAGTTTTTTTTGAGTTTTTAATATTTGATTTATTATTATTTATTATTGTATTGTATTAATTTCCTTTACTCTCCAAATTAATGTAGAAAAAATTTAAAGACAGCAAATTTTAAATATTTGTTGTATTGGCATCTTTTTATGAATGAAGGCCAGTATCATTGATACTAATGTCTCTATGAAACATTCATTACCGCCGCTGGCCGTTTTGATGCCCTAAGCGTGATCACTTTATGATGCCCGGCGTGCGTGAATTTTTTCACGGGGGGTAGAGAGAGCATTTTCTTGTGGTGCCCCCCTTAGCACTTGGTGCCCTATGCGCAGCGCGTGATGCGCGTAATGGGAGTGGCGGCACTGGAAACATTAATTACATTACATTGCAGTATAACTGCAAGCTACCAATTTCAACATTTATTAGGCTTTAAAAAAGAACAACTTTTAATTTAATTAAACTTAAAATAATCTTTACATAAACCCATTATAATAAATGTTATATTTACCCATGGTCTTCCCTGTTAGACATAGTCTACACAGAAATTGAATAAAGTTATAAGTTACAAGGGGTTTGGAATCTGACAGATCAGTAGGAATTTTCAAAAGTCTGTACTCCTCCATCTTTTCCACAACAAAGAAATAAACGTGATCATCAAAATATTTGACATTAACAGTCCTTAAAAAAGCTAATACAATGTTTTGGTCCACCTTTGGGAACAAGTGGACAACTTCCCCAAAGATTGGTTTGTTTTCAGAACTGGCTGACATCAAAATGCTCACGGTTCTGTATGTATCCACCAACACTGACCGAGTTGGACACATTAACTGTGTCAGTTGTTTCCTCTGACAAGGAGCTCAGTTTTTCACTTATTTGGTCACAATATTCCAAAGAACGAACAACAACAGGATATGCATTTGGTACACATATTTTATGAACTAGCGGGTCCCCAAATTTCCAACAATGCATTTGTTGTACCTGGTTTCTGTAAGCCAGAGTCTTTGATATATTCCTGAAATTGCAAACAGCATGTGCCTGCCGTTTGAGGGGATTATGCTTAGCTTCAAATCTCATACACCACAGTTTTGACAAAGGTCCAAACTTAATCAACATACTAGGATAATGTATCATAAAGTGGTGTTTTGGGATGAGATTTCGAGCAGGATAAAGTTCTTTGAACAAATTATGATGATAAGCTATCTATGATAAGCTGTTTCAGGAATACTGCAAGACCTCTGGTTACAACAGGAGCAAATATAATGCTGCATATCTCTCGTAACAAAATTAACAACTGCCAATAATTCAGAGTTTGAATTAGATTTCTACCCCTTAGCCCTTCCCTTTCCCCTAGGGGTGTCTCGATTCTCTTTTGGCTGGAGTGGTAGGCGTAAGGGGAAGGGCCAGATAGCCCTTCAAACTAAGATTTTTCAGGACCACACTTCGAACGAAGGGGTATGAGGAGTTTCCCTCCACCGACTACCGTGCTGCATAGAATGTGTGTATGTTGCCACTCGGGATCAATCACTTGTGTGTCGCCTGCCTGCCAGTTTCTCCATAGCTTTCTAAATGCACTATTTGAGTGATTTGAACACATTAATAATAGTTAAAAATATATATATATCTGGTCATCCTTCATTACACAGTCGATATTTACATCACATATCATCTGTAAACTCTTTCGTTACCAAGACAACGACTGACTTGACGTATAACGTATGAACATTATCACAGCACCACAGTAGATAACGAAACCATATCCCTACTGGCCAGCTTGGATCAACACGGAATGGAACAGTTAATAAACAAAGAGAACAGTTTGGCCCGATGGAAAAGCGGCTTCACTAGTCTTGTATGTTCTGTATCATCTTAGGAAACTCTGGCTCATACGTTTTTGAACTGAAAACAAGCGGCGTTTTATTAAGTCCAAATACAGCGAAAAAACTCTGTTGGGAGTGAGTAATTTGTTAAACGTGCTCGCGCCTGATTTCTGTTAGATATAGCCTACGCACTTCATTGCTGTTCATACGGGTTAAATGTCACAGGACACTAATAAAAGAAACGGGATATGATGACGTGTAATGGTATAGTAGTGGTGTCCCATTTCTTAGGGGAATATTTTCATCCCTACGCCTTGGCACTCTGTTTCAAGGGGCAAGGGGAACGGGTAGGTGTAGGGGTAGGGGAAGGCAAAGGGGTATAAAATAGAATTGGGTTTGGGCCTTAATGACCCATTCATAAACAACTGCCGCATTCTTGAATGAATCAGCCGTTTGAACAAATCGTTTAATTGAACAATTCAATGACTCACTCATTAAGATGTTTAGTTTCATGTTTAAAAGTTTCATTCCTTCCAACATTTCTTATTTGTATATTCAAAATATATTTAAAACAATCTTATAACATTATTCAATAGAATTGTAATTTTTCAGGGTAAATTATTTAATTTGATTGGCAACTGCCCTATAGTGTTTTGAAACAGTATTCTGTTTGAATTTATTGATCAAATCTAAGAATTTAAAATGAAAGATGGAGTACACATAAGATCAATGTATATAATTCCCTAAGATTAGGGAAAAATGTCCTCTGGATAAATATTACAAATATGCAGATTTAAATAGGCTATGATAGAACACTAATGAGAATATTGCATCATAATATGCAAGAATGAGCTTCCTGTACTCACAGCTCGCTGTGTCACTTTACATAGTAATACAGCTACAGTAATAAATGGATTCTGTTCTTAAAACTTAATAAACTTACAATCCATGTTTTGCAACAAGATCACTGATGCTGATAGTGACAATCTTTTTCTTTCCGCTGTGGATAAAAAGCCTGTGTGCTTATATTCAGCCATTATACCAGATGCCTTCTGGGTCAGGAAGGCCTGTAATGGTAGAGAGTCTTCCGTCTAATAAAGGATCAAATTAACAGATCAAAAGTTGTTAAGAATGTTTAATTTAATGTGAATGAATGATTTATTGAGAGTTTTACTGCAGTGCTCACCTGAATGTTTTCATTCTAGAGAGGTTGAATGGGGATGACTTGTAGGGTGACTACAGTGGCAACATGAACTTGAAATTTGTCGTAGTTTTCTACCGTTGTGTTGATGTCAACATCAATGTAGTCGCTGAAGTCTTATAGCCAATTAACGGGGGTCTACTGTATAGTGACGAACAATTTGTTGTTTATGTGGGAAAAAATGTGTAGGCCTATATTCAGTTTAACATCATTAGGTTCAAGAATGTGAGGCCCTGGTGAGGCGCGAGGCACTGTGCGGTCCCACACTTGGCACAGCCCTTGCCACGGTACTGGTTATCAGGCTACTGAAATGGCGCCAAAACATTTCCCCATAACGCTTAATCGTTAGGGAATTGTTTTCATATCGACTACAATTACATTTTAGACATCAATAAATCAATACCAAGTAAACCACAATTACACTATCTTTTATTTGGTCATTACTTTCACATTTCACATTGTCTAAAGCTAATATTGGGGGGGAAAATGGTGCAGTCGCAATTAATGTAGCTTGGAGAAACGTTGTTGGCAAAATCCAGTCATTTTATAGTTATTCAAATCAAATCAAAATCAAATCACTTTATTGTCACACAGCTATATACACAAGTGCAACAGCAGGTGAAATTCTTGGTGCAGTTCCGAGCAACATAGCAGTCACGACATGACATGTACAACATTTAAGCAACAACAGATTACACATCTGATGCGCCCACAATTACTCACAGCACAGTAAACTCTACAATAAACAATAAATAATTTACACAATGTGAGTGTAGTTCTCACAGCTTTAGCCAATATACACATACTTACAATATACATATACTTTAAACAATATACACTAAACATACATTAAACAGTATACATTAAGCTATAATAATAATAATAATATACAATGTACAGTATACATTATTATTCACAGTAGAGATCCAATTATGTACAATAGGTGCTATATGATAAATGATAAATAATAAATGATACATAAATGTGTATATAATGTGTGTGTATCTACAGTGGGTTGTGCGGAGTGATATTCTGTCCAGTGTGTGTTATGATCCTGATGGATCAGGAGTTAAGTAGTCTGATTGCTTGTGGGAAGAAGCTGTTCTGAAGTCGGCTGGTGCGTGTTCTGATGCTGCGGTACCGTCTGCCTGATGGCAGCAGTGAGAGCAGCCCATGGTTCGGGTGGCTAGAGTCTCTGATGATCCTCTGAGCTCTCTTCACACACCGCCTGGCGTAAATGTCCTGGAGGGAGGGAAGCTCACCTCCGATGATGCAGCTGGCCGTGCGCACTACCCTTTGCAGGGCTTTGCGGCTGCGGGCGGTACTGTTGCCGTACCAGGTGGTGATGCAGCCAGTCAGCAGGCTCTCGATGGTGCTGCTGTAGAAGCGTGTGAGGATGTGGCGGTTCATTCCAAACCTCCTCAGCCGTCGCAGGAAGAAAAGGCGCTGATGAGCCTTCTTCACAACGGCCTCAGAGTGGACGGACCATGAGAGTTCCTCTGTGATGTGGACACCGAGGAACTTGAAGCTGCTGACTCTCTCCACCGGTGCTCCATCGATGGTGATGGGGCGGTGTTCACTCTCATTCCTCCTGAAGTCGACCACCAGCTCCTTGGTCTTGCTGACGTTGAGGGAGAGGTTGTGCTCCTGACACCACCGTGTCAGAGTGTGCACCTCCTCTCTGTAGGCCGTTTCATCATTGTCGGTGATAAGACCTACCACCGTCGTATCGTCAGCAAACTTGATGATGGTGTTGGAGCTGTGGGTAGCCACACAGTCATGTGTGTACAGGGAGTACAGGAGTGGGCTGAGAACACAACCCTGAGGGGCTCCAGTGTTGAGAGTCAGTGATGAGGAGATGTTACTGCCCATTCTGACCACCTGGCGTCTGTTTGACAGGAAGTCCAGGATCCAGCTGCATAACAGGCTGTTTAAGCCTAGAGCCCGGAGTTTAATGTCAAGTATGGAGGGCACAATGGTGTTGAATGCTGAGCTGTAGTCCACAAACAGCATTCTCACATACGTGTTCCTCTTTTCCAGGTGGGAGAGAGCAGTGTGTATAGTGGATGAAATGGCATCGTCAGTGGAGCGGTTTGTGCGGTATGCAAACTGCAGTGGGTCCAGTGAGGGGGGGAGAACAGAGCAGATGTGGTTTCTGACTATTCTTTCAAAGCATTTGCTGATGATGGGGGTCAGAGCAACAGGACGCCAGTCGTTTAAGCAGGTGGTTTTTGACTGCTTAGGTACAGGCACAATGGTGGACGTTTTGAAGCATGTGGGGACCACAGACAGGGAGAGGGACAGGTTAAAAATGTCCGTGAAAACTCCAGCCAGTTGGTGCGCGCACGCTCTGATCGCACGGCCGGGAATGCCGTCTGGACCCGCAGCTTTACGGACGTTCACCCGCCGGAAGGATCGGGTTACATCCGCTAAAGATACGGAGAGTGCACTAACCTCTGTATCTTCAGCCGCGAGCTCTCTCTCCGCGAGGGCGGTGTTGGTTCCCTCAAAGCGAGCATAGAAGGTGTTGAGCTCGTCCGGGAGAGAGGCAGCGGTGTTCACGGTGGAGTTTGTGTTCCCTTTATAGTCCGTGATGGTGTTAATTCCCCTCCACATGCTTCTGGAGTCGGTGGTGTTTAACTGTCCTTCAATCTTGTCCCTGTACTGCCGTTTTGCTGCTCTGATGGTTTTCCGGAGGGCATAACTTGCTTGTTTATGCTCCTCCGCATTACCGGAGTTAAAGGTGAAGGTTCGCGCATTGAGTGCCGCGCGAACATCCCCGTTTAGCCACGGCTTCTGGTTAGGGTACAGCCGAATTGTTTTGGTCGGAACAACGTCATCTACGCACTTCCTGATGAAACACGTTACGCTATCAGCGTAGACCTCGATGTCGTCATCAGAGGCCGACCGGAACATCTCCCAGTCCGCGTGATCAAAACAGTCCTGTAGCATAGAATCTGATTGATCCGACCAGCACTGGATGGTTCTGAGGGCGGGTGCTTCCTGTTTGAGTCTCTGCCTATAAGCGGGCAAAAGGAGGATTGACGCGTGATCTGATTTGCCGAATGGTGGGCGTGGGAGTGATTTGTATCCATCCTTGAAGGGGGAGTAACAGTGGTCTAAAACACGGTTCCCTCGCGTGTTGAAGTTAACATGTTGGTGGTATTTAGGTGCGATGCGCTTGAAGTTGGCTTTGTTAAAGTCTCCGGTCACAATAAACGCAGCGTCAGGATGCGCGGTTTCCTGCTCACTCACTGTCCTATACAGTTCCTTTAGTGCCCGGTCTGTGTCGGCTTGCGGGGGAATATACACAGCTGTGATGATGACCGCGGTGAATTCCCTCGGTAGCCAGAATGGTCGGCACAGAACCATGAGAAGTTCCAGATCAGGAGAACAGAAAGACTTGATAGAATGTACGTTCCTCTGATCACACCAGGATCGGTTGATCATAAAACATACACCCCCGCCTTTGCTTTTCCCTGAGAGATCTTTTTCTCTGTCCATTCGGTGCACGGAGAACCCCGTGGTTTCGATGGCCGAATCTGGAATCTCAGCGGACATCCAGGTTTCTGTAAGGCAGATAATGCAGCAGTCCCTCGTGTCTCGCTGGAAAGAGATCCGCGCTCTCAGCTCGCAGAGTTTATTGTCCAGAGACTGAACATTAGCCAGTAAAATACTGGGAAGCGGGGGTCGGTTTGCGCGGCGTCTAACTCTGATAAGTACGCCGGCTCTCTTCCCTCTTCTCCGGCCGCGTTTGCGTGGTCGGGCCGTCCAGACAAAGGGTTCCGCTGCTGTGTTTGTAAGCAGCGTGTCGTCACTGAAGAATTTAAAGTCCGGTTTTCGGTGTGCGATTGCCGAACCAATGTCCAAAAGTGTCTGTCTGTCGTACTTAGTAAGGCAGACAACATCCAAGACGAAAAACACAAAAACTATAAACAGAACAAACAAAAAACTACAATGTTCCAGCGGAGCTCGCAACGTAGCAGCCATCCTCGGCGCCATCTTGAGATCATCTTGAGATTTCTGATTCTTCAGAAAGCTAACGTTAATTATTGCAAAAAATGTATTATATGTTGCTTTGTGTATTTATATTGACTATGGACAATTATTGCCAATTAACCTTTTTGCCCGCAATGTTTTGCTAATACATGATCGTGCCTTAACTTACCAGTTTCTAACAGAACTGTTATACATGTAAACAACAGCAGAAAATATAGTTTTCGCACATAAATATAAGTTAAAAATAACTTTAAGTATAACTTACCTCAAGAATTTGTTTTGGGCGAGGGGAATTCACTCGTCAATGACAGACTGTGATGACCCGTAAATCCTGCTATTTTTTTGTGTTATCATTTTTAAAAGAACATATGTATATTTATAACACTAATATTTTATATTTTATTACTTTTGTATTAAATTACAAAAAGCAAGTTACCGTTGCTGTGGGGGTGTTTCTAATACAGCATCTAGGGGAGTGATGGTAAAAATTAACTGCCGTTATCAATCTCTCTCTCTCTCTCTCTCTCTCTCTCTCTCTCTCTCTCTCTCTATATATATATATATATATATATATATATATATATATATATATATAGATGTTGTGAACAAATTAACAGGTTGTGTTCATTTTAAACTACACGTTACTGTGTGTAAAACAGTTGAATTCTTCCAACACATTTTTAGTTAATATTGACACAAAATGTGTAAATTAGAGTGTTGCACATAATTTGTGTAATTTTTCTACACATTCCTTCTAAGAGTGTATGGTCTGAAATGATTTTCATTAAGTTTTGTTTTGTAGAAAGCCTTTCTTTAAATTTCATTTCGTATAATTTGTATCTTAATTTTAATCAATGTTTCAATTGCCTGGATTTAATAAATAAGAAACAAATAGAATATAGCAGACAATAATCATGATGGAGGAGTCGGAGCAATCGCATTGCACATGAACTGGAGCGCGTCAAATAAATGAACCAAAACTCAGCAGGCTACTTAACTCACAGACATGAGATATGTGTTTAGAAAGCTTGAAATGTCCATTTTTAAACGAAACAATACGAAACGAAAGGAAATAGTCAAGCAAAGCGCACTGTTCACATGAGCAGCTCATGACTGGCGTCTCAAAGCGGTTCTGTTCAAAATGCTGCAATTCATCACTGCATGTGCCGTGAGTTTAACACGCATCTTTAGACTAATCCTGACTCCTGAGTATTTAATTTAAGTTGCATACATTTTGTTCTTGCACTGATGTTAAAACTGTAGTCATTTTGCACCTTGACAGCCAGTTTGAGATTTTGAGTATTGTGTGTATCGGATAGTTTACAAAATCAAATAATTCTGACAGTTTTTGCCATTGAAATGACTGGGAAAAAGTGTCCTTATAACCCTGAGTTCACCCCATACTATTTGAAATCATAATTGCATTGCATTATGTAGCTTGACACTCCAAATATTATAACATTCTTCATTATCAATTATTACGTTATTTGTAAAAATGTCATTGTAAAAAAAGCTTTTAGATAGTAACTTGTAGTGTAGCTATTTTTTCAAAAGGGTAGCTTGAGAATGTAACTTAACTACTTTAACTTACAAGTAGCTTGTAAGTTAAAGTAGTTCTATTTAGATGAAATCATGCCTCTACATGGTGCTTTAAAGGTCCCGTTCTTCATGATCCCACTGTTCAAACTTTAGTTAGTGTGTAATGTTGCTGTTAGAGCATAAATAATACCTGTAAAATTATAAAGCTCAAAGTTCAATGCCAAGCGAGATATTTTATTTAACAGAAGTTCCCTTTCAAAGCCTACAGCGAACGGCTGGCTTGGACTACATCCTGGTACTTCCTACAAAAATGACGTCGGTAGAACAGTAGAACAGACTAACCTCCGCCCACAAGACTACGCGAAAAAAGGGGGCGTGGTCTTGTTGCTGTCCCACGTGGAGAAGAGGACGTGTCGCGTGGAGAAAAGGAATTGCTGCGTTTCAGTGTGTTTGTCGCCATGTCGTCGAGACGCTGTTATTTTAATCCCGGAGTCAAATCACCTTTGTTTGGCTTTCCCAGGGACGCTGTAGAGATCATTAAGCGCATACATATATCTCCCGTTAAGAGGCGTGACCTTTCCACGTGCGCTAAGCTGCTGTCGAATCACAACACAGGAACCGTGACACGTTCGCTAAGCTGCTGTCCAATCACAACACGGGAACCGCTGGCACAATCAGAACTCGTTCAAATTTCTGAAGGAGGGACTTCATAGAATAAAGGAAGTCATCAGCAGTTTTCAGGACAATGAAAACAGCGGTATACAGATAAGTAAATTGTGTTAAAAATACTGTTTTTTTTTACACGCGAAACATGAACACATGTTATATTGCACACTGTAAACACAATCAAAGCTTCAAAAAGACACGAAGAACGGGACCTTTAAAATTGTGTGTCTATAAGATACACTGTATATACAAAGTGTCATAGATGCATTTCGTCTTAATAGACAGAATTAATTATCAACCTATACGTACCTATCAAAGGCAAAAATGTGATTTAAAATGCTAATGCAGAGAGAGTGTTTTCTGTGGTGAACCACTGATGTATGTGTGTACGGTAATGATGCTGAATGAGCCAAAGAAATGTGCTTGTACAGTGACAACATTTTGGTTGGCCCCACCAAAGCTCACAAGATTTTTTGAAAAGTTGGCAGCTCTGCTAGTCATTGAATCTTAATTACAGACAAAATTACAGTGCTGTGGTTTTATTTTGAACTATTTTCGTTGGCGAAATAGAGCAAAAACAGGCAGAAAGTGTCCCCCTTTGATATGGACTCTCCCAGTCTCCCCTGTCATTCAGTGCGAAATGGACTATTACCAAACAGAAGTTGGCGAAGTGACGGAGTAGAAGGCAGTCCATCTTTTACCGTCTATTGTGCAGACGGAAAAGAAGATCGGCAGAAGATTGTATATAGTTTGTTGAGTAAAATAGTGTATTATTCCAATTCGGAGGAGTCCTTGTCGATTGTGCGTGCGCGTGCATCACACTGTAAGTAACCAGATAATTATTGGACATTCTCAGCCAATGCAAAGACAAACACTGTTCTGCCTGTATCTGTATTTCATTTAATGTTACTTACGTTATTAGATTTTGTAGCTGTGACATAACTGTCATTCCATATTTATTTATGTCAGTTACTGTCAGTTTTAGTCATATTTATTCCTTATAATGTAGACTACCATGTTCCGTGCACTTTTCGCCATTCACTGCACGTCCGCCCGCCAGGGACAACTCCGCCGTAGTTGAGCCAGACAAGCATTTTTATGTGATCATTCCTTAGGTGAATACCCATTGGACAGTCCACACTTTGATTGATTTCTTTTGGACCAATAGTATTTGAGAACGGAAGATGATGAGCATTAACGGTGTTCCGTACAGAGCACATAACTTGATTTCAACTGCGAAAATTGACATTTATCTGATCAATTGTGAGCTGTTTGTTTATTTTAACGGAAGAAAACAAAATTTAAATGAATATTAAAGGTGAATACGTTTAAAATGTAAGTTAATTGCAGGTTCAATAAGAGGACCATGCAAGTTAGGCATAATTATGGCATGTGAGTTAAGCATGAAACGTTGGGGAATAACATTACCATATCTTTCTGAAAACAAAGAAGGGCAAACAATTTGCATTGATTAAAAAAAAAAAAAATATGATAAACTAATGTGTAAACCAGGTAGAGTTTTATTTTTGGTCGGGCACTTTCACACTTGTCACTGTCAACATAAACCAAAACTGTAGCTACTACCTGTACACATACAAAACATGAGCAACAGTTACAACAAACGTTAGACACTTTTTCTACTTTTCGAACATTTTCTTCATTTTTAATTGAAAATAAATGACTTTCCGATCTGATATGTGAGGGGAAAAGGAAGTACAGCGAGTTCGGCAAAAGGCAGATTCGAATATCCGGTTGAATTGCGTCAAAACTTAGTGCCACGCACCATACCCCTACACTAGTGATGGGCAATCCGGCTCTTTTTCGTGAGCCGGCTCGTTTGACTCAGCTCACTGAAAAGAGCCGGCTCTTTTGGCTCACAAACGGCTCTTTAATTTTTTTTTATGTTTTGTCTATGATAGGTGTGAAAACAATTCTAATTAAAAGATTAAATTAAATAATAATACTCACAATGTCTCACAATTTCTTTAAAAATGCATTGATTTATGAAAAAATCATACTATTTAACATTTGCATTTAAATTACAACTTTTTAATGTCTTGAAACAACATTCAAAACAAATACAAACTGAATCTGAACAACATAATAGAACCCATATTAAAGAAAAATAAATAACTTAAAGGATTAACCAGCATGAACTATCTCACTAGTTATGTTTTGTATAACTAGCATACACAATGCTGATCACATTTTAATTTATGAGAGATTTGCATTCAGAAATGCAAGCTGTCTCACTTTCGAGGGGCTGATGCGGTTTCTTCTCTCAGTAATAATTTGTCCAGTTTTTGAGAAGACCCTCTCAGAGGGAACGGATGTGGCCACTATGCAGAGTCTCCCTGTCATGACTTTAGTAAGCCGTGGGTACTGTGTGTGCGACGCGTGTGTGTGATGGCTCGGCCCCTCCCTCATGCCGTATAATTGGTTGACACCTCGTGTATGATTGACAGGAACAGAATGTGAGGCTGACCAGACAGTCGAAACGAATGTGTGCGCCTTTAGACCTATATCATATTTTTTTTGTTCTTTGAATTAGTCAATTATTGTAAATAAAATAAAATTCATTATTTAATTATGACATAATGATTTAATTTCTATAGGCTATATATTTTTTTTAATAGAGTCGGCTCTTCAGAAATGCGAGCCAGCTCCCGTCGTTCACCTAAAAGAGCCGGCTCTTAGAGCCGACTCATTCGCGAACGACCCATCACTACCCTACACTATCATGACTGACAGATACTGATGGCGAGTTCCTGGCTTTACAGAATTAACCTGCGCTTGGAATTGAAAAGTCTTACCATTAGTTGCGGCCTGATGGATGGGTTCTTTCCCGCATTAATGCAAGTTTTTAAAAGTCCTTTTTATGGAATTTTGCATCGCTGCTGTTTATCTATCACACAACTGCAAATTATAGGCTAAGTGAATAGGTAAACACACTTCATGAACTCACAGGCATGAGTCGCGCGACCTACATGAGACAGCCTGACACCTAATTGTCTAACACAGCTGTCAATCAAACTCGTCAAGCTGACATCACTCTCAAGCATCTGCCCAGGCCTGAGGCGCTCAAGAACCCATGTAAACAATTTATAGGGACCTATTTTGGAATAGATCCTTCCTCCTACTTTGCCCAGATGTCTTGCAACACTAAATGGACCCAAAGAGAAGCAATGCTCAATTTTCCTTTAATTATCCTTGAAGTTAAAAATGGATACATAAAAGTAGTCTGGGAGGCAGCAGTGCAGGGGGCAGCAGGCGTTTGATGACAAATAGAAGTGTAGGTAATCTGAGGATGAGTCATGACAATAGGCACAGTGGCGGGAGCTGTTAAATGGTGGAGAAAAAGTTACAATTTACAAAGTAATTGGCAGGGTAACTGGATGGATGACTGTGAAGGGTGTTTGAAGAGGGATGTAGTCGTGACGGTTGGGATTTTAGGACGTTTTAGTGGGGGATCCTCCAAAGTGTACCAACTGATCAGTGTTTACCCTGGGATTTTTTTTTTTCCATTGTCATCTAAAAGGTCAATGCTTTTCCCATCTACCTTCATTACAGTAAATGGGCCAACATAATCAAGATCTAGTTTTCCACCCTTTCTCTGCTGGCTTCTGATGTTTTGCCTGATTACTCTGTTCCCAACCTGCGTGACACTGCACACCTGCGGTGTGACTGGTCACTGATCACAGTTCAAGCGGCCGCGATCGGTCATCTCTTACTAAAGAATAAACATGAATGACCGTCTGAAGGTATGCTGAGGATACATTACAACTTACTGTCATGTATATATGTGGTGTAATCGCTAAATCAGTGTTTCAACTGAGGAAAGACGTCAATATAACTGCTGTAAACTAAGTTACTACGTTAGCATCACATTTACCTCAGGCAGTTATTCAGTGTCCACAGAATTTTATTTACTAGAGAAATCAACTCTTTCACTAAATATATGCTCTATATTAGCTTATATATTCATTATATTCTACTTAACCTGTTAGTGATGATGTCTTGATTATTTCATGCATGTTAAATTACAACAAATTGGAGAAAAAAAACTATAATTAGATTTAGAAGTTAATGCAAAAACTGCCTTATATGAAGTTTACATGTTGTTTGCATTCAATGTGTTATTTGAGTGTTGATTATAATACCTCAAAATAAATGGCAACTGAATTTAGGCTAATAGTTTGGGCTCTGTTGTTAACCTTTTAATATTAATGTGCAAGTAAGGGCTCCCTATATAATTTATAGAAATATCTTCAATAAACTTTGATATAATTTAATTAATTCAAAGACACACTTTTTTTCTTCTTCAGTAAACCACTATTAAATATGAAAAATAAATAAAAAGCAATTTTGTAAAACTGCTGTACTGAACTTGTACCGAACCGTGATTTTAAACCCGAGGTACGTACCGAACCGTCAGTTTTGCGTACCGTTACACCCCTACTGTCAGGCTTTTATTTTTTGTCATGCGTCACAACACTTCCTTGAGTTCCAGGCATTTCCATGTTGTAAATAAAATCATTTTTAAAATATTACATGTGTCATTCTCCTTAAGTCACGCTCAGAAATGTAATTTGCATATTAAAATCACAAAAAAATCGAGCTGGGGGCACGCCCCCCACCCCGCACTGTCACCTTTTTTACTCTGAGGAGTTTGCAGGTCTGCACTTGGCTTTCTCAGTTTTTTTAGTTTGAACCCGTGACATGTTTTCCTGAACAATTTTGTAAGTTCTGTCCTCCTGGTTGATGGATTCTGAGACTCCAAGGTAATCATGTCCTCTACACTTACATTGATCTAAGGAGAAAAATTAAGCATTAAAAATAGGTGCCTCACGACCAAAAAGCAAAAAATAAGGGGATAAGTTTGTGGTCAGCTGTTTTTTGGTTCGCAGACCAAACATTGCTGCATCAAAATAATCAGACTATGTGTTTGGACTTTTTTCTACCAGCTTGCTCAATGTTCTGTAAAAGAAAAGCGAGAAAATAAACATGGTTCACCTAGCAGTCATACACCAATATTTTTATGGTGTACAATCAAACTATTACATGGTTTCTTTCCTCTGAATTGTTCCATTAAGCCTCTCCACCAAACCATTCGTTTGTGGAGGACATGGAGCACATAAACTCTGCTTGATGCCAAGCATTTGGCATATGCCCAGATTGATCTGTATTACACATCTCATTTTTAGTAGAGCAATATGAAAATTTATGTTTTTTTGTTAAATTATTATACTCCAACAGTCCAACAACAAGCATCACAGGTATTGCAAAATGATAATCAAAAAGGTATAAAACCAACCTTGTTGACAAATTCAGTGCCTTGATCCGTTAAAATCCTTTTAGGAGCATCAGATTTATAAAAGAGCTGGAAAATGTAGTTTGTCACCTCCTCCGTGCTTTTGGATTTCAATGGGAAAGCCTCACACCACTTGGTAAAATAATCTACCATAACACATATGTATTGGTAGCCATCTTTTGTTGGTGCAAGTTTTCCCACTAAATCCATTCCCACTGCCTCCCATGGCTCTGCCACCTGATAAACAATTTGTTCAAGATGCTTTGGATAAAATGCTTTGGATAAAAGCATCTGCCAAATGCATAAATGTAAATGTAAGATTTACATTGCAAAAAAAACAACAACACATGACTTACCACAATAGGGGTGTATTCAGTTTGGTTCTTAAGAGAAGTCTTTTTTTTTCTTTTTTTTTTTTTCGGGCAAACATCAGTGTGCTACCTAAAATATGTTTGGACTTTCAGTTGATAGTTAATGAAATCTATGAACACATGAATGAGAATTTGTGCAAGTGCACTTACCCGTTTATTAATGTCCACAGACATGTCTGGCCAATAAAACTTATTGTTTATAGGATCAAGAGTTTTATGAACCCCACAGTGGGCACCTATTGAGCTACAGTGGAACATCTTTGCTTTTAGTGACTTTTGCCAGAGCACCCTTTTTCTTGATGTAATGCAAAACTTCATCTTAAAGTGGCATAAAAATGTTGTTTATTAGTACATTACAACATTACGTTTTTGGCTTTTCTGAGAAAAACCCTCAGGCTTTCCAGATTTTTTAAAATTCTAAAAGAGTTTTGAATGTTGCCTCATCCATCTCCAATATCACCAGATGTTGATTACATGGGTAGCTATATATAGTTTATTGTAATGATGTGCTGACAATTAGGACATCACCTTTGCTTATTGGATGTTAGTTGCTTTCACTTATGATATTATAGTTAATTAGCATCACTGGTCTTTTACTCCAAGTAATTTAGTTGGAAAAGGCACAATAGAATGGCACTACTGGTTTCCTGTCTTCCTGATCACAACATGGCTAATTAAGATTTGCATTAATTGACTTGCAACAACAGTTTCTCTGTAAGACTTTTAGATTTGACTTTAAACTGTTTACTTTAAACTATCTCCAAGCTGCATTAGGTAATATTAACATATTTTATTTGGACCTTTTATTGGGATTTTACAATGATGCATACAGGAAGACCAGCAGAAACAACTGCTAGCAAAAAAAAATTTATTAATTGAAATTAGTAGTGGGCCGTTATCGGCGTTAACGTGCTGCGTTAACGTGAGACTTTTTATTTTTTTTATATTTTTATTAACACCACACAGCTGCTTATACAAAGTGAGAGACAAGGCACAAATATAGCTACACAGTTAGGGGGAGAAAACAAAAAAACTAAAATATATACAGGGTTTCCCATATGTTCATTAATTTGTGGCGGCCCGCCACAATATCGACGCGGCCGCCACGGATTGATTTTCAGTTTTTTTGTTACTATTTAATATGGGTAAAGTTGTATTTTATTGTAGATCTGCGCGCAGCTTGCTCCCTTCTCTCCCTCTCTCACAAACTGACAAGTGACAAACGGAGGAGGAGCAGCTAATAGCCCCTCCTCTTCGAGCACGATCTGAATCAAAACACGAGCGTCCAAAGAAGAAGCGTGAAGTAGGCGTGTGTGTACTTTTATTTACTTTTGTTTTATACAAAATATTCAATCAACTGTCACAAACTATGCATCATTTGAAAGCTAAAACACTCAAGATTCATGTTCTGAACTTGTTTTTGCAATAAATAAACCAGAGAGGAAAGGGTTAAATGAAACGCTAAAGGACCGGCCATGTAAACATTAGCATAATATAACCCCCAATTTCCACCGGCTGCGTTACGGCTGCGGAACGGCTCCGCTGCGTGACAGCTCCGTGTTCCGTCGTCCGTCAATACCCACCAGGTCCGGATTTGTTGCGGAACGGCTGCGGTCATGACTGACAGCTGACGTCACGAGGCCCCATGTAATCTCGCGAATTCTGGTGTGATCGCGGGATATGTAGTTTCTATAAACAGAACTACCAAACCAGGAACAGTTTTATTCCATTATTTTTTTATTCCATCCGGAGGAGTATAGGATAAAACTCTTTTCTGAATTACCCGATCTCTCTTTTCTGTGGATTTCGATTCTACAATGGGTAAGTAGCCTACAATATTGAAATAATTAACTTATAAAATGCTTTGTTTATTTTTTGTTCCTTTTTAAATGTACTGGGAAAGTAGCCTGCTGAGCAAATAAAGTTTTAACTATTGTTCTTGTTTGAATTGGAATAAAAAAATTTTTACTGATGAGTGACAATAATAAGTAACAAACTTTTATAGTAAAACTTTACAAAATTAATTTTTAAATATGGTCTACAGATAAGAAGTTAAGGCTGTATGAAACATTCAAAATTTGCTTAACAGTAAAATAGTCACCCCATGTATATTGTGTTCATGGTAAAATGATTTTTTATTTTTAATATACTAATTCAAGAAATTATTCTGTGTATTTCAGTTCCCTTTACTAGGAGGAGAACAATTGCTTTTTTACTTCTGCTGGCAAGACTACGGAGGAGGGGTAGGAGAAGGAGCCAATACTGGGTCCATCCACTGAACCAGCGCAGGCCTCAACAAGGAGATTTTTATCATCTTGTGGAAGAACTGCGTTTGGACAGTCAACGGCATCACCAGTATTTTCGGATGAGTGCAGAGAAAATGGATGAGCTTCTCTCAATCATTGGCCCTGAACTCACCAGACAGAATACCAACTACAGGTCCGCCATAGAACCAAAGCAGAGACTGGCTGTTGGATTGAGGTGAGCTTCAGATTACATACACAAGATATCACAATAGGTTTGAACTTTTATTTCCAAAATAACAAAAATAAATTAAACAAGATGGGAACATTTACAAACAGAATTTACAAATTGTTACCAATAATCTTATCTATAACATAACTTATCTAACATATACATATCTATAAATAGAAAAAAACACAGCAAAATAACTATTTACAGCATAAAATGGTAATATACCAAATTTGTTTAGGAGTGCTGCCCTACCCCCACTGTGTATCTTGATCAGAGGAAAGCATCTGTGTGAATGTTCCGGTTGGGTTTATTGATGGGGGTTGGGTTAATGGCCTGAAAGTACCTGGCCTAGACAAGGTTGCAGTGGGGGTGTGGAACATAGGGGGAGGGTGTGAATGAAATGCACTTGAATGTGCTGCTGGTTCCTGCCTTAAAGCTGGGCTGCTTTCTATTTGTTGCAGTAAGTTTAAAATGCCAATCTTGGCCTGCTGCCTCCTGTTGTGATCCAGTTTATGGAGCAGTGGAACCAGGCTCAAGGCAAAATGATAGCTTTCATCAAGCTCAGATTCTGGTTTGGGAAGCGGCTCCTGTAAGATGGAGAGAAGCCGTTCTTCCACATTGGATGTTTGTGGTCTGTGGCTCCTCCTTGCTTCAGTGGCAGTTGGGACTTGAGGCATCCTATCCCTTGGGCTCCTTGACCTGTGGTGCCTGTCTGTAACCCCAGATGTAGTGTTGCCCGATGGTGTGGTTGTTTCTGGTCCCTGGCTGCCCTGAGGCACTGATGAACTAATAGGACCCGTTTCATCAGATCCACACATAGAGAGTGGTGTTGAAGATCTTTCTTCGGACAAACCACTGCTCAAATTGCTTTTGGAACTTTAAAAAAAAAAAAAAATACTTGGTTGACCTTTTGACACAATTATGTCATGCACACAAAAAATATCTATCCCTTTTTTAAAATGTGGATATTGAATTTAACGATGATGTTGTCAACAATACTGATATTTAATTAAATACAGACCTTCTTGGTAGCAGGTGGGGCAAAATAAAGGACATCATTTCACCATACTTCCATTCCTTTTGTGTTCCTCCTGCTGAACCACTTGCAAGCACTTTTTTTCGGTGCCTCACAAAACTGTCCCTTAAAGTTCTCCATTTTGCCTTGCAAAGATCAACTAAAAAAAAAAAAAGAGACAGACAGATTAAAATAATATTCACACATATAACTAATCTTTGTTTTGTTTTTTCTATTTACAGATACTTGGCTTCTGGTGACTCATTGATCAGCCTTGCATTTAGCTACCGCCTTGGCCACACAACTGTAATGAACTCCGTACATATGGTGTGTGCTGCCATTGAAAAACACATGATGCAGTCATTTTTGCCCCGGCCGACTGCAGATTCATGGAAGGAGGTTGCACAACGGTTCTGGGAAAAATGGAACTTCCCAAATTGCCTAGGAGCACTGGATGGAAAGCACATTGTTATTCAAGCACCACCCCTTTCCGGTAGTCAGTATTTCAACTACAAAAAGACATTCTCCATCGTGCTTTTGGCACTTGTGGATGCAGACTACCGGTTCAGGTGCATACAGGTCGGGGACTTTGGCCGAACATCTGATGGTGGGGTGTATGCAGGGTCAGATTTGGGGATGGAAATGGAGGGAAACACACTACACATTCCTCCTAGTACCGCTCTGCCTGGTGCTGCTCACCTTGGGAACGTACCACATGTCATGGTGGGTGACGCAGCATTCCCTCTGAAGCCCTACCTAATGCGACCTTACCCAGGACAGAACCTCATCAACAGGAAGAGGATTTTCAATTACAGACTCTCAAGGGCAAGGATGGTAGTTGAAAATGCCTTTGGCATTCTGGCGTCACGTTGGAGGATTTTCCATCGAAGGATTAACCTTCACCCCAAAAATGTGGACACTCTTGTTGTGGCAGCTTGCATTCTGCACAATTTCCTCCTTGCCCCAACAGAAAATGTTCAACTGCTGGAAGAGGCATCAGAACTGGGAAGACACATGGCACCAGTGAGGAACATGGGTGGAAACAGGGCTTCAAGAGAAGCCTGTGCTATCAGGGAGAGCTTTGCAACTTTCTTCAACTCGCCCGAGGGCAATGTGTCATGGCAGGACAGAATGATCTAATAAAACATCTTTACTGACTGAAACTGGTATATTTGGATTGTGTGTATGCATTTACTGTGTTGTTGTTTTTTTGGTGTGAAGTATTGTATTGTAATAAAGTTCAAGTTTTGTGAATGGAGTGCTTTTTTTGTTGTTGTTTTCTTTTATTGAATCATCATCGGTTTGCTAACTATGTGTCAGCCCCATCATTTAGCAGTGTGAACCATCCACACACAATAAAATAAACTTATACAGTAAACCACAGAGTTTATAAACTTTTTTCCACTCTTATGTCAAGCACAATATTAAAAAAAGTTGCTACATTACATATTCCAAACATACACACACAATATATAAATAAATTAATGTCTAAAATCATTCTATTTATAACTTTACTCAAATGTAATATTTCATTAACATTACATAACATAATATCTGTAAATAAAGTTCTTCATGCTAATCAAACAATCCTGAATTGGCTAATTAATTCAACATTTTAATGTGTTTTTAATCTGTATAGCTATATAACAAATTATGAGTACATAACTAGCTATTTGCTTTCCATCTTTATTTCTTGGACAAAAATTGTGACTTACCATCCACACCAATCACTTCTGCTATAGTTTTCCACGCCGCATCCTTTTTAATGTTGTCCTTATAAAAAGGATGTGAGGGGTCATATATGATGGCTTGATTCTGTACCTCAATAATAAGCATTTCTTCATCCATCGTGTCAACGGGGTTCAAACTTAATCAAGCCTGTCTCCGCCCATTATGACGTTTTCCAGGTGTAGTGTAGGGAAATATGAGCGCGGTGTATTTTATTTTGAAAATTAAACAGATCTTTTATTTTGTTTCTGGCTGTTCTGTTTTGTCACTCGACTTCCTGTCCTGCGTACTCTGCCCTGTAGTGCTGCGGAGCGCTCCGGCATCCGGCAAAAATAGAAGCTCTGCGTATTTGATGCGGAGGG
Source organism: Romanogobio albipinnatus (assembly GCA_023566225.1). NCBI lineage: Eukaryota > Metazoa > Chordata > Actinopteri > Cypriniformes > Gobionidae > Romanogobio > Romanogobio albipinnatus. The sequence continues at coordinate 35,908,638 of CM042244.1, read as the reverse complement.
CTGCGGCTCGCCGGAGTCGGAACGCAGCTGTAACGCATTCAGTGGAAATACACTCATTGACTTTAATGGAAACCTATTGACTCCGCCGCCGTGACGGAGCCGTAACGCAGCCGTAACGCAGCCGGTGGAAATTGGGGGTTAGCGGTACTCATCTTTCATCTCCTGTCGTTCGGATCAGATCGGACGAATCCAATAAACACCCGCATACATCTCTGTGTAAGAGTCCACTCTTCAAAATGCATCCCACTTTTTAATCCAAAACAACGAAAAAATAGGGAAAAACAAAAAATCCTTCGTTGTTTGCAAGGGAGTTTTGAGTTAGCGTAATCAATCATGTCCATTTTCAATGAAATATTGATTCTAATCCTTTTCTGGCAAACTCCCCCTGCTAGAATAGTCTCTCCCACGTATTATAAACCCTCCCTCGTCTCTCTCCTTCAATCAGAGTCTCTCCTGGGATGCATCATATAGAGGAAGCGCTTTACAGGCTTGGTGAGCTGTCAATCATTGCGCCCATGGTTTTCGTTGGATAAAGGCACTCGGTGCCCAGCCAATGCCTTTCCAACAAAGGTTTGATTGATGGACTTAGTAACCAATCAAACGGCATTATCTTGCGCAGTTTACGTAAGTAGGCTTTGGTGAATACTGTTTGTGCGCAGTCTGCGCGTTCTCAATGGCGCAACTGCAGTAGAGCGCGCAGACTCTTACTGACGCTGCCCATCAGCTAAATGAGTTTTTTACACGTTGTAATCTCTGTAAATAGTTGCTTTAGTTTTTCAGTAACTGTTTATCCATTATAATTAGCAGTTTATTGCAGATTTATTTGAATGAAAAACTACTCTTTACAATAGCAAATGTTCTGAAATAAATGGCCTTTTTGAAATTCGCCTAGACTTTTCTTGACATAAAAGCTCACAGAAGCTACATTACTGAGAGAATCATCCTCATATTTGAATCATGACATTAGACATTCAGTTTTATATTTAAGTTATTTTCAGGCTCTTAACATTAAATTATAATATTTTTTTCCCTAAGTAAAAAAAAAAAAAAACCGTGAGTCACTTACATGTATATTTACATGTATATTACTCTGTTCCCATATTACTTTGAGTTATTATGACTCTTGGGTAGCAACATTTCAAGTGTCTAGTTTAAAATAAGAGCAGCTTTATGAATATAGACCATAGGGTTTAAGAGCTGCAAACATTTTCAGTTGGGTATGTCGTTTTCAAAGAATTCTCAAAAAATGGGGCGCAGGTTAAGAGGTTAATTAATGACAAGGAAAGACCCTTATACTGTGAGCGGCACATATGAGGTATTTTCTCGCTCATTTCTGCTCCGAGGTCTTGATTGTGGCATTTCTTTAAGGTTTAGAATCCAGTAACGTTATTCCTCTAATTATTTTGTCTTTTATGAATTAAAGAAGTCTTGTAATCTGTTCAAACACACCGCGCTTTCTAAGTCAGTTCACTGTAAATGTGCACTGTAAATGTGTTTCCATTGCAGTTTTGCAAAATATTTCCACCTCACGAGAGCGTAAAACCTTTTTTTTTTTGCAAAAAATTGGAGTCTTTTATGCGAAATTGGCGTGTTTCCATTGAGCTTAATTTTCAATTTGCGCGATTTGAAGGGTAATGGAAACGCATTAGCAAGCATTAAGGAGGCTAGTTAATAATTATGCTATGTTTACATGAGAATAACAGTTACAGCATGTAAGTTATACACAACATGCTGTAAGCTGTTAATATCGACTGCCCTTACTACATAACGTTAATGTTTAAGTATTTAATCATAACGCAGACTGTTTGCTCCCTCAATCCAGATGAATATTGAAAAATATTTTAAACGATTTAAAAAGGCTCGTCCAGAGGAGCAAATACAGTCTGGACCAGAGGTAATAGCAAAGCAGAGAAACACATGTGGAAGATCATTATTCCGACCTTTGTGATAAGCTATTCGGTTAATTTATTTTGAATATTTCCAGGCTTCATACAGCGCTGCTGAAGCAGCAAGAGAGGCGCAGGGAACGTTAGCTGTAGAGCGAGATGTAGGAGAGGAGGACTGCAGCCAACATGCAGCTGCTGTGGGTGAGGGTTAGGGTTAGATTTGTCGCTAGTCTGTGGAGCAGTCAGCGTAGCAATGCCTGTTAAGTTATCTGACTCTGTTTTGCAAATTAAATATGTGCGTGTCAATAAAAATTACTAAATATTTAACCCTTTTTCGTCCCCCCCCCCCCCCCCCCCCCAACACACCACACCACCACAGATCAAATCTAATTCTGTGGGATACACTGATATATGAATACATGTGTGTGTGTGTGTGTGTGTGTGTATATATATATATATATACATACATACACGCATACAAAAAAATTATAAGAAACAATAAGAAAGAAAAACAGCACAATATATAGATGTATAGATAATGTATGTATACAGGTACTTTATAAATTTAGGCAGTAGGTTAATCTAGTGTGTTTTGTTATTAGTGACTTCACTATTTATTTATTGAATTATTTTTATGAATATAATATAATTCCCAGCGATCTTCGAATATTATTTTTGCTTGAAATGCCCATCCCTAGGTCCTACGCAAGCTATGATGACTTTCACCTTGATATTTTAGCACCGATGTATACCTAGCCGAATTGCACTGTAGGGGGCGAGAGAACGAGTCTTCGAACCTGTGTGTATGCCTACTAGTGTTGTCGGTTGTGTGACCTCGATTCATTGAGTAAATGCTTTATTATGGTAACATTTTATGTGACTAATATTTATACAAACATAGCCTACAATGCAAAAAATAAGACTGGGCGGAACAGGGTCTATTTCATGTTCATGTATATATAGCCTAGGTAAATGATCATAGAGATTGTATTGTTATATTTCACCTTTATTCACAAGTGTTTCACCAAAAGCTTTACAAAAAAATGTCCCCAGAACGGGATGGCCTCTGCGAACGTCCCCCGGACGTCTGTGTGTAGGGTCCTCCGGACGTTCACAGGATGTCCAGCGGCCATTCCCGATGTTTAGGGGACTTTAACAGCATTTTATTTTACATTTTGGGAAACCAAAGAAAACGGACACGTAGGAATTGTAAGGAACAAAGTACATTTAATTGAACAATTGTAAAGATGGCGTGCTCTTTCTGTGTGCTGGTCTCTGGTTGTCAGCTGTGGCAACATGACATCATGACTTTGCGTAAACATACACGCCACTTTCTAAAGCCAAATGGCGTGTTATCTGTACGCATTTTGAGCTATCCACGTGTATGTCTACGCCGTGTGATTCCGCGTGTATGTGTACGCCGAAACGAACCATCATCTCCGCGTGTATGTCTACGCCGTGTGATTCCACATGAATGTAAATGGATTTATAAACATACTAAAATTATGTTTTTTTGAAAATGTAAAAATGCATAATGTTTCTTGTGATGGGTAGATTTAGGGGCAGTTTGTGTGATGGGTAGGGGCAGTGTAGGGGGATAGAATGAAACGGCGTTGATAAACACGCTAAAAAGCGATTATGCGTCTTGATAGCACGCCAAAATGGCATAAGAATTGGCGTGTCATACATACGCCATTTCATGAGATCAGTCTGGCTGTGGGGTTAGTCTGATGGCAATTCTTCTGTTGGCTTCATACCTAAAATAAAATCAACACATTCAGTAGTGTTATGATTTTATATGTCTAGTATCATCGTTTGTCCATTAAAAAAAAAGACTTAACTATTTTGATTTCGCTATACCATGGTCCAAATTGGCCTATATTTAGCGCTCATTGGAAAATAACATTTGGCCATTGTATGGGATCCGGTATATATCCCAGTTCCTGATTAACCCTTAAAATATAATATTAACCATTGCAAGTAAGTAGTCTTTTGTTGTCAGGTCAGAATTAGGCCTACACCTACACTAGCTTGTTTCCTTATACCAGCAACCTAGTGATATGAACCCATTATCCTTTAATGAGCAATATAAAATCAATAAACAGTCAATAACCATTTTTAATAAAATCATGCTTACCCTCCAGCAGATTTTCTCATCGACGGTTGGTTGACTTTGGCCTTTGTAAGATGTATTAAAATGCTCTTTCTATTCTTTATAGAACTGTCTTCATAAGCTGAAGTAAAAAACTGAAAAAATACTTTGTCTTTATAAAATGAAAATTTATTTACACAAAAGATAAAAGTACTGGTTATACAATGATAAAAAATTGATTAGCAAAATATCAAAAGGTTACAGATTATAATACTTCAGCTTAGCCGATCTCAACAGACAATACTGTAAGAGTGGCCTTATACACAGGTGGATTTACCTTGTATGCAGTTCAAAGCAATAGATGTAAGAAATAACTTGTTCTCGTCCGAGCAATTCAAGTTAAAATAATACAGCAGAGCAATTAGAGTAAAATATTCATAGAGAATAGAATTCTCCTATGAAGGTACATCAATCAAACAAAAATCAAAAAGAATGCACCCCGAGAAGCAACATACAGTCGTATTTATACAGAGTCGTTTTGTGTTGTAAGCAGTTTGGGTTTTTCCAGAAAGGAACTAAGGTTTGTCCAAAAAAAGAACTCAAGTCTGTTGATAGCATAGTTTGACAATCACCCCTTGACAGACAATGTTGGCTTCTGCAGTTTCTTCCATGCCTTGGCATTATTTCGTCCTTTTCTTCCTTCCAGTCTAGGGTCTTGTCTCCTATGTGTGTGTGTGTGTATGTATCCGGAAGTGTGTTTGTAAGTTCACCAATATTCATAAAACAACTTTCCCTTACACCATCCCAATTTGGCCTTTTGTTTTTCCGTCTCGGTGTGTATTTACTTTGGGAAGTTCAATATTTTCAGTGTCCGGATACTGCATTTGCGTGTGGATGAACAGCCAAACCGCAAAGAAAAAGTTGCGGTTTTGAAAATGCGTGTGGACAGGGCATAAGTGTGTATGCTGTAGAGTCAGTTGCCATTTTGGAAACAGTAGAGTGGATTGAAGAAAGCGGTGCCAATAGTTTTTAATATGAAGTGACTCTGCATCTGCTCTTACAAGCTTTAAATCAGGAACAGAAATCAGGGCCTGCTCTATGATATTTTATTTATACAACAGCAGTTAGGCAGGGGAAGAATATTGCATTCATGTGGGTCCCGGCTCATACAGGTATTCTGGGCAATGAAAGGGCAGACAAGCTAGCAAAAAAGGCAACCAAAAAGGGAAATGTTGAAATCAATATTAATTAATCTAAATCAGAGGGAAAGAGCATACCGTGGAATGAAATAATTGACAACTGGCAGCATTAGTGGCATAATGAAACAAAAGGGAGGACTTTATATTCTATACAACAAAACAAGAGTGGGTGTATCAAGAGAAAATTGTACAAGTAGGAAAGAGCAAGTAATTTTAAGCAGAATAAGAATGGGGCATAGTAACCCTATTGGTACTTTTCATATTATGGGAAAACACCCAACAGGAATGTGCAGCCAGTGTCGGGAGTATGAGACGGTTGAGCATGTTTTATTATCTTGTGGGCGGTTTAATCAAGAAAGACATGAAATGAAGACCCAGTTACAGAGTTTAGGACAAGTTTAGGACAAGTAGAGAGAAATGTTAAACGTATTTTTGAATGTGCAGAGAAACAAAAAGCCAGTGTATATTTTTTAGGTTTTTTAAAAGAAACAAGATTGGACAATATAGTGTAAAGTGAATTTAGTACAGTAGGTGGCAGTAATGCAAAAAAATTGGATGCAAGCTGCTGTAAAACCCAAAATAATAAATGGCACATGACAAAGGGTTCCTTTTTCACGTGCATGGCAAACCATTTTAGAGTGTATTTGAATTAGAAGTTAAAGGGTAACTAAACCCCTGCTCAGAGCTTAACTCCGCCCACTGGCAATTTTCAAAAAATGCTGGAAAAGTGGGCAGAGCCCGGCGGACACAGAGGGGACGAACCGAGGGCGGGGCTGAGTGGAGGGCGTGCACCTGAGACCCGCAGTGACGGATTGATTGACAGCTGTCTGACTCGAAAATATGGAGAATGACTGGAGTGACACCAGTAGTTTTGCAACAGAGCGGTCATTTGAAGTAGAGGACTTTTCTCCCCCACCTTCACCTGAAGTGGAGGACGGTGAATTGTCTGAAGACGCAGGGCCAGAGCCTTATCGATTCGAGCCGCTGGCTCAAACTGCGTTAACTCCTGATACCAACGATACTAACGAAACAGCAGCGCAAGAGAGAATGGGACCAGTGTCCGAGTGGTAAAATATTAGCATTGTGGCTAATGCTCATAGCAAATGTTAACAAACTTTAAAACATTTCAAACCCATGCATTTAGGTTAATTTTGGTATGATTTAGTGTTAATTAAGCAACAAACAAAAAAAGATTTCAAGTCTCCCTCTACAGTTACAAATGATTCTGTCTCAACAGGTGCACGTGTGGACACTGCAGTTCACTGTCCCTAGTAGAGAACGTCTGTTGTAGGGAGATACCCAAGGTATAGCTATGAAATATGACAAGACCAAAGTGTTGAGTCTAGTTAATTTAATAAGTAATACACACAAAACACACATACCAAATAATAAATAAAGATATAGCTATGAAATATGACAAGACCAGAGTGTTAAGTCCAGTTAATTAATTTAATAAGTAACGTACACAAACCAAATAATAAATAAAGATATAGCTATGAAATATGACAAGACCAGAGTGTTAAGTCCAGTGGAGGAGGAGCAGCATTTGGCACTGCGTCGCTTTTCAGCATGAGCTGTTTGCAGAAGCCCGTTTCCACCTCCATTGCGTTGGAGAAACAATCCCGCGTAAAATGCAGTTTGCACACTCCAGCTCTTGGCGGGAACTCGCAGTCATCCAGGCCAAGTGCATGCAACCACTGGCGCCTAATTTCCAAGTCTGCTGGAAAGCTATGCAGTCCAGCACTGCTGTTGCAACCAGCAACACAACACCTACGTCCCATCCTAACTAACCACTGTACTAAATACAGATAAAACTAATGCTAACAATATACGCTAACTTGAAGCTATCTTAACTGATGCAATACGATGCTAACTAACTATGCTAATTAATTAACTAAACTAGGCTACTCGAAATAATCTATATAACTATATAAATGGCTATGCTAACTAGATGCTAATATACACTATCCTGATAATTTTCAATACTTGCAATTCCAACTCCTGACTCGCTACAGTGGTTTTGACGGAACAAGATGTTTTTATACCAGGGGCTGAGCCAAGGGCGTGGTGAGCTCGTACCAGGGGCGTGGTAGTGAGCCGTTAGCGGTACCATCCTACGTCACGATGTACCACAACGTCCAATAGGAAAATTCAACTGCAGTAGCCACCGTTCAACCCTAAGAGGGCAGCACTTTGGCGGTTTTACACCATATTTTATAAAATTAAAACACTTTATACTCAAATGTCAAAACATTGACTCGAATCAATGAACATCATTAATAAAGCCCCAGTATTACAGATAATTAACTAAAAAAAGTTGGTCTAGGGTTTAGTTACCCTTTAAAGATAGTTAAAACTCAAATAATTTAATTGTTTCTAAACGACTATTTGAACAAACATTTGCACCTGGATTATTTGAGAGTGATTTTAAGTGTGATGATCATCTACTAAATGAGCAACAGCGACCACAATTCACACCTTCAGTCAGTGAAGCCGCTCCCACAGCCGTTCATGAGATTTTAAATGTTGGGGAATATTCCCATCTTCCCACAGGAGAAGCAGCGAGCAGGAGGAATTACTCCTGGAGAAACTACTGACATACTGTTGTAGAGATGGAGTTTGTGGAAGAACCCAGCAGAATGAGAGATGAAGATACAGAGGAACAAACAGGTAGGTGTTTATCTTTCTTTATTTAATGACTGATGAGGGACATTAAGAGGAAAACTGACATAGAACAATACATCTAACACTAGATACTAGTATTAAAGGGATAGTTAATCCAAAAACAAAAAGCTTTTCATCATTTACTCACCCTCAAGTTGTTCCAAACCTGTATGAGTTTCTTTCTTCTCTTGAACACAAAAGAAGATATTTTAAAGAATGTCAGTAACCAAACCTATTGGAGGTCAATTGGGCCCCATCAACTGATTGGTTACCCATATTTTTCTAAATATCTTTTTTTGGGTTTAGCAGAAGAAAGAAACTCATACAGGTTTGGAACAATTTGAAGGTGAGTAAATGATGACAGCTTTTACATTTTTGTGTGAAATATCCCTTTAAACTAGATTTGTGTGAAATTGAGATTTTAAACAATATTTCTTTTTGTTTCTTATTTGTCCTTTTATTGAATGCTGAAATTTTAATATGCTGATTTTAGACCTGATGGGCGTCAATGAAGAAAAACAGCAAAAACCTCATCATTCCACAAATGAAGATGGAAATTCAGTCGTTTCAAAGACTGAAAAGAGTTTCACACAAAAACAAGCTGGAAAAAATGCAGTCAAAGGATCCTTCACCTGCTCTGAGTGTGGAAAAAGTTTCACATATAAATCAGACCTTAAGAGACACATGAGAATTCACACTGGAGAGAGGCCCTTCACATGCACTCAGTGTGGGAACAGTTTCATTTACAAAGGACACCTAAATCAGCACATGAGAATTCACACTGGTGAAAAACCGTTCACATGCACTCAGTGTGGAAGCAGTTTCAGGTGCAAAAACACCTTAAATGTGCACATGAGAATTCACACGGGAGAAAAACTGTTCACATGCACTCAGTGTGGAAAGAGTTTCACATATAAATCAAACCTTAAAGGACACATGAGAATTCACACTGGGGAAAAACCGTTCCCATGCACTCAGTGTGGAATGAGCTTCAGGTGCAAAGACATCCTCGATGATCATCTGCGTCGTCACTCTGGAGTGAAATCGTTCAGCTGTGATCAGTGTGATAAAACATTTGTTGCGACATCAAACTTAAGATCACATCTTAAAACTCATGCTGGTGTGAAGCCTCATGTTTGTTCTTTTTGTGAAAAGAGTTTTTCAGAACGGCAACTTTTAAAACGGCATGAGCGTATTCACACTGGTGAGAGACCTTATATGTGCTTTGACTGTGGGAAGACCTTCTCTAGATCTGGTGAATTAAAATCACACCAGAGAACTCATACTGGAGAGAAACCGTACAAGTGCTCGCACTGTGGGAAGAGTTTTGCTCATTTAGGAGCCATGAAAATTCATGAGAGAGTTCATACAGGAGAGAAGCCGTACACGTGCTCTTCATGCGGGAAGACTTTCGCCCAATTATCTAGTCTACAAACTCATGAGAAAAAGCAGTTGTGTAAGAGAGCATCTTCAGAATCAGAAGTGGCCAATATACCGGTAGACAGTATAAACTCATAGAAATTTGACTGGAAAACCGGAAGTGAGGAAAGTAAATTAACATCTGAAATCTCTCTTGTGAAACTAGGATCCCCACCCGAGAGTCAATCACTTTAATTTACATTTCCTTCCCTTCACCGTCATCTCTCCTCTCCACACGGCTAATGATAGATATTATTTAGTCGCCCATAGTGAAGATTTACTCGCACATGCAAGTGATTTAGTGTTGAGATAGGGAGAGGTTGCAACAATTTTTGCATTTTCTTCAGTTTCGCAGAGACTGTTTTTATTGGGAATATGATACGATAATAATTATGATAATATACATACAATTTATACTTGAATAGACAAAGTCAAATGTTGCAACTGACCCCATAAGAGGGGACGGTTGCAACATTCATTAAAATGTAATAATAATTCCTTTAACATCATATTGCAATTTCTTTATTTTTATTTGTACACAGACAGGGTCTTCACTAAGTTAAATTAACTGTATAAAAGTGAAGAAAGGAAAAAAAAACTATTTCCAAGTAACAACCATGTTTTGGTTAATTACCTACATTGTGGCCTAGTCTGACAGTATTTACTTAAAAAAGGGGATATACCTGCTGGCTATTGACAGATGTAATTAGTAGTTAGTAATTCATAACTTTTTAGAGTAACTTGTACAATTCTAGTTATGTAGCTTACATGAATTGTTGTCATAGGGGACAGTTGCAACCCTACACTGACAGCCATGATAAAACTTGCTACGCTAGCTTGACACAATAGCCTTGACACATGGTAGCTGTCTTTTAGAAGCTAAGAAAACTGATTAAATTGATATAACGCTTCATGCAAACAGTTTATTGAGAATGACAAAAACGAAACAATTACTTTTTTACTTAACACTTGAACCGCCACGGGGTAAACATGGCAATGTACACATGGCTGTTTTTCAAATGCACATGACAGGTTTTCAATAAAATATCCAAGGCTCCCAGTCATTGACTTTTACTAAAATTGTGTTCTTTACAATCCCCTGTTGTTAAAAATTGTTTAGATAAAACCAGATAAAAAACGGGGCAGCGGGTCAAATTTACCCCTATATTATTCCTTTATTTTCGCACTGTATTTGAGCAATGTGTAGGCTTAATGTAGACAGTCACACAAAGCACAATCAAATTAAGCCTATTTATAAATGTTCAAAATTTGGATTAATTATGCAATTTTTGTTGTGTATTGTTTGCTAGCTGTGCTGCTATTCACGTCTGTCCGTTTCCTGAAAAAGAATATTTCCGTTCTATGAGGTAATGAATAAAACTCTTTTCATGATTACCCCATTTATTGGTGGTGTTCTCTAATTCAAATTATAAATGATATAACTATACAAATGAATAATTAATTAGGGGAAACTGTGCACTTGAATTTGATGTTGCACATATCAGTCATACATTGTATGTAAGTGGTAAAATGGTAATGGACTGCATTTTAAATAGCACTTTTAACAGACCTACGGCCATCCAAAGCGCTTTACATTTGCCTCACATTCACCCATTCATACACTCATTCACACACCGACGGCGGTGTCAGCCATGCAAGGCGCCATCCAGCTCGTCGGGAGCAGCTGGACACCTCGGCACTTGGTCAGGTGAAACCGGGGATCGAACCACCAACCTTCCGGTTTGTAGACAAACTACATGAATCACTGAGCCACTGCCGCCCACGTCATCCTTTGTCATACATCCTATGAAGTGCGGTGGATTATTATTGCTCTTTATTGTCTATTTAGGGTATTTTAGTAATTGAAATAACATGGGTTATCTTAATATGTGATTAATTACATTTTATTATAATATTACACCACCCAAATATGTATTTTTTCCTTCTAATTCTCATTGCAGCCTTTAGCCTATTATAGTGTAGCCTAATTAAAATATCATAAAACAACAGGACAAAAACATACTTGACTAAAAATAATTTCATGATTCTATACATTACTTTGTAAAGACAGTGGCACAATACAGTGCATGGGCGTCGGAACCATTGTATGTGGGTGGGACAAGACCCACCCACTTTTTTTACGATCAATGATATTGGGCCCACTCACTTTTATTTTCTCTAACATTCAGCACAAGTGTATTTACCTACCCCTAATCGATAAACACTTATTATTAAACACATGTTAGATGCTTTATTTCCACTTTTCTAATATTTTCTTCATTTTTATTGAAAATAAATGCCTTTCCGATCTGATATGTGATGGGAAAAGGGAGAAGATTGAGTTCGGCGAAAGGAAGACTCGAACCGCGGGTCGATTTGTGTCAAAACTAGATGCTGTGTGCCTTACCCCTACACTACTGCCACCCTGATTAGGCGATTTCCTTAATTTTGTCTTTCCGAACTATATGTTTAGCAAGCAAAGCGGTATATTTGTACTTAATGTAATTGGCATCTACACCATTAAAACAATTCTGAGGACCCACCCACATTTTTTTTTGCTTCCGACGCCCATGATACAGTGACATATTACGTTTTTAGCCGTATCAAAACAGTAATCATCTGCCTGTGTAAATTATACCGCTGGCGGTTTTAGGCATACAACGACCCCTGGCGGTTCTAGTGTTAATGCCATTTTATTATAACGTGTATAAAATATGTATTTATTTCCTTCTAATTCTCGTTGTCATTGCAGGCTGATTTAGCCATTCACCAAAAAGTGATTAGTGTAGCCTGCTTAAAATAGCATAAAACAACAGGACAAAAACATAGTTGATGACTAAAAATAATCATTTCATGATAGATACATTACTTTGTGAAGACAGTGGCATAATACAGTGGCATATGTTTTTTAGCCTTATCAAATCATCTGCGTTGGTAAATTTTACATTTTATGTATACAGCAACCTCTGTCGGTTCTAGTTTTAAAGTATTTTTTGCAGAAGGAATGTCACATGTAGTTTCTTCCAGAAAGGTATAGGGGCTATGAGCATATCTAGTATGAATATCATCACTCTAGCTCATTCCTGATTGAAGGAATAAGCAATGTTGTAACTGCCCCATGTTTCAACTGTCCCCACTCTCCCCCTAAACTATGGAATTTTAAATCACTTAAAGCTACACTGTGTAACTTTTTTTTAGTTTATTCTTAGCTAAAAACAGTTCTTTCAAAAATATATGTGCTCATTAATGTATATTTACTTCTTTCAAGTAATAAAGTATTCTCGTAAGTTTATAATATGCCATTGAAAATACATAAGGGTAAGGGGTTCGAATGGGGGTCGCCATGTTGCCCCTCCATCTTGAAAGTACATTAGCCAAAGAGGGACATACCCGTAAATTCAAGCTTCCCCTTTCGCCTTTTAACACACGATGGCACCGTGTCGAATGTGAAGAGGGGGATTGCTGGATTGAACTGGAAGCCATGTTAATCTTGGACTAAATCGGCCACCGTAGGAGTTAAAACGAAATCGGAATTGGGAGGAACAGAAACTAATATTTACTGGATGGTCATATACCTTTTCACCGCTAGATGGGGGAAAATATCACACAGTGTAGCTTTAACAAACACTAAACATGATTAGCTAACATGATGTCCGTGCTAATCGTACCTGTGAATGTGTAAGTTGGATCTTGAGTCCTCTGATAAAGAGTCTTCATAGCTTCATTAATCAGCATCGTGATCGTGATTTATAACTTATGCCGAGTTCACACTGCCCGATTTAAGGCCCCGATTTTGACTTGCAGACAAATGCCCGAAATCATAGGCAAATCGGTGCTTGTGCACGCGAGTGACAATCACACGGTGTGAATGATCAAAGACGCGATCACAGAGACTCGCCGATGAGTCGCCGACACTCGTGAGATATTTGGCATGCTATTGCGCAGATGAATTACTCGCTTCATGACGGCGTAAACTACTTTATTTATTCATGCCAGAGAGTCACAAGTCAAATCTACTTGTCGGTTGGATGTCAAACATTTTTTCAACCCAAGTGAAAATGTAGTATTTATTTAGATTTTACTTAATATTCTAGAGTTCTAATTTTTTTTAATAAAATTTGGCTGTTTTTTTGCTTAGCCATAAAATCATTATTTACAGTGTAGGTGATATTTCACATTTAATATACATTTGTATTGGTTAAACCACCTTTAATGTACTAAGCACACTCAATTGAACACATTTGTCTAACATTCAAGTCATGTGAGTGTTCAAATGAGTGTTTTTACTATTTAGCAGTGTGGCGAGCAGCGAGGCAGAGGGACCGCAGCGAGGCCGAGGGACCGTGAGGGCGGGACGAGGCGGCGCTCATCAGGGCGGATGAGCGCCAGCTGCGAGCCGCAGCGATCTCGGCTCTCGCGGAGGAGCGAGGGACTATAAAGGAGGAGCGACGACAGTGAGGGACGAGAGAGGACCAGGCCTGGATTTTATGTTGTATTTTATTTACGTTTGTTATGTGTTGCTGCAGTCGTCCGTGAGGGGCTGCAGCTTATTATTTTCATTTTGTGTTTGTGTGTGTGTAGGCGGCAGTCGACCGTGAGGGGCTGTCGCCGCCATTTTATTTTGTGTTTGTTTTTGATTAAATACTTTAAATGTTCGCCGGTTCCCGCCTCCTTCTTCCCGTACAAACAAACTTTACTACAAGCAGCTACTAAATAAACTGGATCTGTGACCTTCCTGAAACATCCCAGTGCCAATTTATTTAGTGGCCACCAAAAAGTAGCTTTGTGGACACTGCCATTATAGAAGCTATTTCATATTTAATATCAATTTTTATGAATTAAACCAGCAGCAGCAGCAAAAAGGAAGCCAATAGGAACTGTTCAAAGCTTTAATTAAACACATTGTTACAACATCACACATTCGGAACTAGAACATCGAACAACACATCAAATTGAAAAAAACAAAACAAAAAAAAACACCAAACTATTTTGAAGGGAATTTATCGGGGACACACATCCCCAAGGTTTATGCCCCTGGGTTTATACGCCATCTTCCGGCGCCGCTTCACCGGGGTCGGTCCCTCCTGGAAAGAATGAGAAGCCAAAGAGTCAGTGAACACCCCTACACATCACAAACGGTTAAACCGACCCACAAGAAAATAAACTTACCAAAGAAGACTCTTTTGACTCTGGGCCTTCTTCCATCCCCGGAAGGGTGGCGGAGGGTGACGGGCTGGCTGCCCCTTTGGCCAAAAGGTGGCCCTGGCTCTCCGGTTTCCCCACGGTCCAGGCACGGGGCTCAGCTTCCTCCTCCACTTCCTTCTCGGGGAAGCAAAGAGCCGATAGGAGTCAACAGGAAGTAGCAGCGGATCACGTCTCTGAGGTCACTGCTCAGTGTGCCCATCTGCCTCTTTAGCTCCGCCACCTGAGCCTGGAGCTTTCGGCAGCGGATGGCCTCTTCCTCATCCTCCTCCTCTTCTTCCTCATCCTCCTCCTCTTCCCCATCCTCCTCCTCTTCTTCCTCTTCCTCCTCCTCCTCCTCCAGGTCACAAGACTGGGATCCAGTGTCGAGGCCATAGGTACGACTGTTTCGCTCGCCCGCAGCTCGGCGAGGTTGTGCAGGATCTTACTCCTCTTCAGAGCCTGCAGGGTCTTTTGCCGGGCCGTATGGCTCTTCAGGTGGCGGTCCATGCGGTTGGTGGACTTACCGCAGGAGGGCACAGGTCAGGTGCCCTTGCGAATGTTCACCCTCTCGGAAACAAAATTAAATGTACTGCAATGAGTGTGTGAAGAAATGCAAATGTAGGTGATAAAGCAACTGTTACAATTACATCTGCGATGAACGACTGCCAATGAGAGAGCAAGATACAGGGCAGTGGGAGGTTCAGGAAGGAGTTATAGACCAGAATATCAGTATTTGCATAGATATATTTACAATTATATCAAACAGAAACAAAGCACAAACATTTGCTTGACCAGCCGCAGAAGTAGCACATTGCAAAATTATTTATTTACCTCAAACTCTCTTTGCAGAACACAATCCTTGCTGCCTCCCTGCTGAAAAATCCAGCTAAAACCAGCCTAACATGGTCAGGCTGGTTTTAGCTGGTCTCCCAGCCTGGTCATTGCTGGTTTTTCAGGCTGGTTTAATAGGGGTTTTGAACACTTTTTAGCTGGTCTTAGCTGGTCGGTGTTGGTCTTAGCTGGTCAGTGTGGTCTTAGCTGGTCAGTGTGGTCTTAGCTGGTCGGTGTTGGTCTTAGCTGGTCAGTGTGGTTTTAGCTGGTCAGTGTGGTCTTAGCTGGTCAGTGTTGGTCTTAGCTGGTCGGTGTTGGTCTTAGCTGGTCAGTGTTGGTCTTAGCTGGTCAGTGTGGTCTTAGCATGGAATCTGATTGATTTGTAATTAGGTAAGATGTTCACCAGCTTTGCTAGGCTGGGAGACCAGCTAAAACAAGCAGAGCACCAACTTCCAGTCCAGATTGGGAAACCAGCTTGATCAGCTAAACCAGGCTGGGAGACCAGCAAAAACCAGGCAGCTGAACACCAGCTAAGACAGGCTGGGAGACCAGCTTGACCAGCTAAACCAGGCTGGGAGACCAGCTTGACCAGCTAAACTTGGAGACCAGCTAAAACCAGCTGAACACCAGCTAAGCCAGGCTGTGAAACCTGCAAAAACCAGTTAAATCAGGCTGGGGGACCAGCTAATACCAGCTAAACCAGGCTGGGAGACCAGTTTGACCAGCTAAACCAGGCTGGGAGACCAGTTTGACCAGCTACTTCCAGGTTAATCCAGCTAAAACCATCCAACCATTTTAGGCTGGTTTTAGCTGGATTTTTCAGCAGGGCTGTGTCTCCCCAACCATTTCCTCCGCCATAATTGTTTTTCTTTTTCTTCTTTTCGCTGCAAATCAGCGCACAGACTATTTGGATTGCAAACTCTCTGCAGTTTATCATTTTTAATAACAATTCCAGTCTCGCGCGAGAACGGTCTGACGCACGAGCGATCTTGCGTTGTTTACTTGTCACATCTCACTTGTGTTTGGTTGTGAAACGTAGTTTGCGTAGTTGTCAGTGATTCTTTCTATTGTAAAGTCATGCAGTGTGAAAGCTCCTGTCGCCGATTCATCTTGCAGTGTGAACACAGCAGCGACTGAATGCTGGCCCAGATAGTCATGCAGTGTAAAAAGATCAGTGATCCGACCAGTTTGAAAATCGTGCAGTCTGAACTCGGCATTAGCTGCATTTCAACCTGTCTGGAGAATGATTGACGGGTGTTATTTGCGCATGTACCAGCAGGGGGCTCACGTGAGTCACGACTAGCGACAGAAACGAACTGCAATCAAGCAGTGCTTAATATAGAAGCATTATGATGTCAAAATGCTAATTTATTATCCACCTGTTTCCGGGGGGCGCTACTGTAAAAAAAGAACGTGGGTAAGTAGTATACCACACTCACATTGTGTAAATTATTTATTGTTTATTGTAGAGTTTACTGTGCTGTGAGTAATTGAGGGCGCATCAGATGTGTAATCTGATGTTGCTCTAAATGTTGTAAATGTCATGTCATGACTGCTATGTTGCTCGGAACTGCACCTAAGAATTTCACCTACTGTTGCACTTGTGTATATGGCTGTGTGACAATAAAGTGATTTGATTTGATTTTGATTTGATTTGATTTGATTTTTACCAATGGTATTATGTGTTCTAGTTAGTTAAGAGGCTAAGTGTTATTCGGATCATTGGCAAGGTTTCAAAATGATAATTTTTACTATTTTTTTTATCAGATGGTGCCACAAAGGTTAAGTCTTCACTTAACTACACTTAACGTTACTGTGAAGCAACATTTGCAACATGAATGACACACACTAAACATTTCAGTTTAGTACATTTTTTAGTTAATTAATAATATCACAATACAATAATCAATACAATTTTCGTGTCCTTAATTGTCCTTCCTTACTTTACTGACCTTCCACAAAACAATATGTGTGTTAACAATAATTTATTTCCACAAAAAAAAGTATCATGGTCGGTTTTTTGGCTGTGTTTGATGAGCTTACTGCGGAAACTGTTGAAAGCGGCAAGACAGGCGGTAGAAGTGTGAAAAAAAAGTTGAGGACATCGAAAAAACAAACAACATGGTTAAAAAACGATGGAGCCACAAAACGGGAAGTAAGAACGAGAAGGATAGCAGAGAGGATTTAATCAGCAGTAATATTTCAACCATCTCCACTTTTTTCAAAAGTCGGCTCGACGCAGATAAAGAGGCTGCACGGCGCCGGCAGTGACGGGTAGGTTAACGTCAACCAGTTTGACAGCCTCAAAATGTAGGCCTATCCAGGGCCGGCCCAAGCCCTTATGGGGCCCTAAGCAGAATTTTATTTGGGGGCCCCTAGGCCAATACAATTTATTATTGTCAATTCTTGATAATTCGCACATCAATGTTAGTAGTTGTAGCTGTGTTGCTTAAATCATGTCTGGCCGTCATGTTTTTACCCTTATACGGTTTTTAATTGTGACAGTAACAAACCCACAAGAGTGGTCAGGTGTTAATATTCAAAGCCTTACAGTACTACAGTTCAGACTGGGATATGAATGTTTTTATTTATTTTTTATTTATTTTTATTCTTTTAAGTAGCCTAGTCTCTTATGCAGAACATGCTCACTTTTCCCCAGGATTCTTTGATGAATAGAAGGTTCAAAAGAACAGCATTTCTCTCAAATAGAAAGTTTCAAAAAATCCTAAAAATATTGTACACAACTGTTTTTAACACTGATAATCATACATGTTTGTTGAGCATCAAATCATCATATGAGAATGATTAGTGAAAGGTCATGTGACACTGAAGACCGGAGTAATGATGATAAATTCAGCTTTGATCACAGGAATAAATTACACTTTACTATATATTCACATAGAAAACAGATGATTTACATTATAATATTATTTCACAATATTTCTGTTTTTACTGTATTTTTTAATCAAATAAATGCAGCCTTGCTGAGCAGAAGAGAGTTCTTTTAAAAACAAGAAATGTTGATTTATTTCAAACATTAAACAGAGCTTTTATTTTGGTAAAAATACAATTTTTTTTTGCATTCCATTCGACTGTGTAGAAAGAACCTTTTAATTTTCTAAATAAAACTTCCAAAATGTAGGCTACACAACTTATAATTCCAAGGGGAAGATATAGCACTTGCAGAAAAACATTTACTGAGAAACTGGAAGCTATGCTGTAGGCCTACTCCGTCCAAAACATGCCATTCGTCAGACAAGATATTTGCACTAAACCACAGCGCATTCTCAAATCCATCCATTCATAAAAAGGTTACCGGGCAACTGAGTACGTTTTAGCGCTGGTTTTCTCGCACTTTGAACCCTGGCTAACAAGCTAACCGGCCGATGGCACAGCGAGCTTGTGCAGTGCTGTCTCAGAATCCATTCCTGCATATATTAGAAAACTTAACTTTTTACAGTTTATTTAGTAATTGTTTAAGGCCATTTCGCGATTTCAATCATCATAAAATAACATATAGGCCTAGGCTACAGCAATAAGCCATTTAATGTGCTCTTGGGGGCCAAGGGGGCCCTAAGCAGCCGCTTAGTTCGCTTATGCCTTGGGCCCGCTCTGGGCCTATCTTTTACTTTTTCCCCTAATTAAAAACCCTGATTAGAGGCCCGGATTGGTACAGAAGCCTTCCGAATCTTTGTCCACCGACCCACCTCCTAAATAAATATTTTTTCTGACTTAGCTAGAGCAAGCTAGAGGCGAGCCCATTACCTGCATTTCACCACCCATCTGTCCCCGTACGATATGTTGCTTTTTAAATTACTTTGAAACTTTTTTAAGTAATTCGTTGTTCAATCTTTTTTAGAACCTTAAGCTGATTAAATCATTATTTTATTTGATTAAAAAGTGCTTATTTATGCATTTTACATAAACTATTTGCTCAAGTATAGTAGCTACGAATAATCATATAATCTAATTTGCAGGCTATTATTGGGGTTATAACTAAGTTAACTCAAACTAAAACTAAGAACATGAAAACATGTTAACTCAAGTAGAATAAAATATATTTTTATTTCAGCTAGTCATTTGTCATTTCCATTTAGTTTAACTTGATTTAACTAAATAACTAAAATAATAAATAAAGTAAAAATAAAATCTGTATTTATTTGTAATTTTTTTTTTTCACATTCATGTCCAATGATATCCTAAACAATGTTGATATTGAAGGATATGGAAACAAATATAGTGAATGTAGGCTATGCAATACATTATGTGCAAAAAGGTGGTTAATGCTAAAATAAAACAAAAGCACAAACTAAATACTAAACTAAACTAAATGTGAGATGGTGGTCCAGTGGGTTAAACCATGGAAGTGATACGCAGAAGGTTGCTGGTTCGATCCCAGCGGTCACCATCAGTGTGTCCTTGAGCAAGGCACTTTACTCCATGTTGCTCCAGGGGGATTGTCCCTGTAATAAGGGCACTGTGAGTCGCTTTGGATACAAGCGTCTGCCAAATGCATAAATGTAAATGTAAATATTAGCCTGCATTTGAATACGCCATTATAATGGTCACTTTTATAAAAATATACGTGTAGGTTAAACATTCTCCAACAACAAATAATTTAGAAATATATGTAGCCTATATTTTAGTCAGAATTATTCTGCCAAGGTTATTGGCCGAAACCTTACTTTATAAAGTTTTAAATGTGGATATTTTTCTTACACAAATGCATCGATTCGCTTCAGAAGGCCTTTATTAACACCCCGAAGCACATTATTTGACGGATAGATGCATTTTTTTTTATGGACTTCAAAAACAGAGCAACGATTACTGCCATTTTAAAGCTTGGAAGAGCCTGGACTTTTGTAATAAAACTCTGATTGTGTTTGCCTGAAAGAAGAATGTCATATACATCTAGGATGACTTGAGGGAGAGTAAATCATGGGCTAATTTTCATTTTTGTGTGAACTAACCCTTTAATATAAGCTTGTGTCATGTTTAGGACAAATAGTTTTTTTAAGCTGTGTGAGTTCTGGGGGGCCTCCAAGATTTTCTGCCCAGGGGCCTCTGCTTTCTAAATTCGTGCCTGCACCCATGCCTTGTGATGGGATACGTGTAGGCTCAGGCTCGGCTCAATGTCCGCTTTTAGATAGTTTCCGACAGATACTGATACGCCTCTGAGCTTTTCAAATTGCTCATCGCCTTACCATCACAGGATACTGAATCTAGAAAATAGCTAAAAATGCTACCGTACGTGATACAAGGCCACTTCTTCACGTCATCCTCCTAACCAGCTACCACGGAGGGTAAAGGTACTGTTGTTTCACCCTTTTGAAAGTTTGTTGAGGTTGTGTTCCCACATCGTTAGCAAATTTGGATAGCCTGAATGACTGTCAACTGTTGAATGTCAATAAGCTATGTTTCCATCCACCTATTTTTATGCGCATTTTGGGATATCGCATCAAAAAAATGCTGAATGGAAACGCCAAGATGCGCATGAATTCTATAAATGCGCATAAAAAACCTATGCGCTCGTTTGAGTCGGATAAATGTTCTATCCGATACGAAAACGTGCACATAAACTACGATGGAAATGCATAAAGTCCCGCTTGTTTACTTCGAACCGGAAGACGCTCACACTTTTTATGCAAGGCTTCATGGGGTGTAGGAAACTTGTGGATAGTTTTAAATGAAACCATTATAATCCTGATAGTATTCACGTTTTTACAAAATGTTTTTACAAATGTTACTGTATTCTGATTACTTAGTTTTTTTATGTATCTGTAACAAATTACAGTTACCAATTTTTTGTATCCTGATTAGTAAACCCTGTTACATGTATTCCTTTACTCCCCAACCCTGCGTTCATGTGACAATGCAGTCACAAAATCTTATAATTTAAATGCATTTTAATTTTTTCATTTCATTTTTGTGTATTTCAGCCACTCGGGTCATTGCAATGGTACATATTCATTAAGATTTACATCAAAGTCCTTGTAATTTGCCCCTTGATAGCACACAAATATATCTACCATTTTCGCCATTACTTTAAGCTAATAAAATAAAAAAAATACTGCAATTTTCTGGTGTTTTTTATTTTTATTTTTTATTTTATTGTTTGTGTCATTCGTACAGCCCTGGGCCGACACAATGTTGCTATCTGGGTTTAAGATTTAAGCTTGTACCTTTATAAATGATTATACCTTTGGAAAAGCCGGAGTCAAAGGATCTTTCACCTGCCCCGAGTGCAGAAAGAATTTCTGTCATAAATCATAATTACTAGCCCATTTTGGTTCTGCATGTGCTTCTTGCTTTAGTAATATTTATTAGGGATATCCTGATGAAAAAAGTTCCAACAATATTTAGGAGACTTCTTAAACTGCAAGTGACATGCAAGAATGTCACACTTTTTATTTGAATTTTAAAATGATTTCCCCCAAAATTTGAAATGGTCAGGAATGTGTGACGAAATATTAATGTTGTTTCAAAATTAACTTAATCAGATTGCAAGAATGTTTAATGTTGACCTGATTACATACATTTCAATTATATTTAATGTTTCAACAAAAGTCAAGTCACCTTCATTTATATAGTGCTTTATACAATACAGATTGTTTCAAAGCAGCTTCACAGTGATAAACATGAGAATGATGATCAATGATGCAAACAGAATTAAATTCTGTTGTAAAAAGTCCATAGTGTAATTGATCAGCAGTGATGTAGACTCAACATCACAGTGTAACGTTGACATCACTGCTGATTTTTCGTTGAAATCTCATTGTTTCAACATTATTGCGGGTGCAAAAGTGATATTGAACTAACATCACTTTGCAACGTTAATTCAACAAAATTAGTATCTGTGCATTGAGCAGTGAAATACTTACAGCTGCTATCTAATTAAATATAAAATAAGATTTAAGATAATTTAGGCTATTACATTATGGTTAAATGTTATATTTTGACAATTTAATAAATAAAAAAAGTAATGAAAATGAAATTATTCAATATAATTCAATTATCCGATTCAATTCGCTGTTTATCAGACTGTGAGGACATTCATTTTATTTTAATTGGAAGAAATCTAAAACTGACTTGTAATATATACAATTCTAAAATTAACTTATTCTTACATGATTGGACAGAACTAGATTTGTGGGGAGTTTAAGGTAAATTATATTCATATATCCTAATATCTCACATTTTTATTAATAATAGCTAGCTTCTACCATCTTATACAAATGCAAACTCATTAGCAGATATTTGACGTTTGAATCTTTATCCAAAATCAAACATATTTGGTGAGATTGCTTGTATAATCTCAAATAAGAAAATCTTATCTTGGTTGTCTTTTGTCTAATATGGTTAGATAGTTTAATAGAGATTGGTGTTCGCCTTTAGAGGGCGCTCGTGTAACCGAAGCAACGAGACACCCGAGTCTTGGAGAAGAGAAGAGAGCGAGGGAAGGGACGTAAACACGAGAAGTGCAACACCGCAGTTCATTCTGCTCTAAATCTGCTGTTTCATACTGTAAGTACATTCATTTGATAATTTATCTAAATCCAAACAACTAAACGATTCAGTTTATTTAGTGAATCACTCAGAAATGAACCGATTGACGTTGTACATGTGCGTGAAACGTAAGATCGTACTGACTGTTTTTTCAAACTACACTTGTTTTTTTTTATTTTATGGAACGAACAAATTAAACCTGGTAAACAGTTTAACGATTAATATCTAATGTCTAGCACCATTTAAATCAGCTAGAGGAGTTGAATTGTTTCTAATCTGTTTGAGCAAAACAGCTGGATAATTGAGAGTGATTTGTAAGTGTGATGATCATCTGCTAAATGAGCAACAGCGACCACAAAGGTAACCCAAGAAAATGTTGATTTCTCTGATCTATATATGTGCATTTTAAGATGTTTAAAGGCAAAACAAAAAGGTATCTGTGTCTGTCATACCTGCTCTCATTTCCTTAACTCTTTCACTCTTTCACTCTTTCTATCCATCTATCTTTCCATCCATCGTGTAGGCAGCTTATAGTTTACCTCAACACTGCAGTTTACATGGTTGAAGCTATTCAAAGTAGGGATGGGCGATATGGACTTAAAAATTTATCCCGATATTTTCTAGTATTTATTGCGATAACGATATCAATGACGATAAATGTAGTATCATTCCCCATGTTTTTGGATACAAGCGAGAGCTGCATGCATTCTTGCGAGTTTCAGAAAAACAAACAATCATCTAAAGTAAAACGTACATGTCATCAAATAGGCTCCTATAATACATAAAAAAATAATAATAATAAATTAAAAAAAAAAAAAAAAAAAAAAAAAAAAAATATATATATATATATATATATATATATATATATATATATATATATATATATATATATATATATATATATATATAATTAATTATTTTTTTATGTAAAATTCCACACCAGCCTTTTCAGAAATGGAAAAGTTGCAGATATAATTGTCTTCTGTAAAAGTGCAGGTAATGTTTAAATAGTGCAACTGTGCTAAAAAACATCACACAATACAAACAATAATAATTCAAATCAATGACAAGTTTTACATGTAAACCGATTCTGTATTTATTCATACACTCATGGTGCAAACAGTGGTAAAAATAGCAGAAACAGCAAAAGTAATTATCCCAAATGTCTTCCGATTACAAAAAAGTTGAAAATAATGATTTGATGATAGAACTTCAGTAATTTGAGTTGATAAGATAATACCACGAATTCTTCTACTGATAAAAATAAACTGGACTAAGGAATAATGAGCTTCTGGGTTCATGAATATTAATCATGTTGTCAGCGCTCATTCAAACTGATTTGCTGAAATCAAAACAGGCACAGTAATAGGTGCACGCCAGCCAATGAGATTCCCGTTTGTGCATTCGTTTTTTCCTGTTCATGAAAGGCTGAATAATTCCAAATAAACGCCATTATTTTACAGGAAAATACAACACAGGATATTGTTTACATGTAGCACATCAATTCTGTGTGGTATAAGACTCTCTCGCTCTCTCTTTGAGTGTGTGTGAAACACTGAGCGCTCTCAGTCGCGCGCCTCACACTAGTGTTTACTGTGCGTCAAATACACTGCGCATTCATTGAGATCAACTGAAATAGTATGCTTTACCGATCGATTGAGAAGGACTGAGCGCTTAAAGGGTTAGTTCACCCAAAATTGAAAATAAAGTCAGTAATTACTCACCTTCATGTTGTTCCAACCATGTAAGACCTTCGTTCATCTTCGGAACATAATTTAGTATATTTTTGATGAAATCTGAGAGCTGTCTCACTCCTCCATAGGCTTTCAGAGGGTTGAAACTTGATGGCCCAGAATAGTAAGTAAAAACGTCATTTAAGGAGTCCAAATGACTACAGTGGCTCTGTATTAAGTCTATCATGCGACGAAAATACTTTTTGAGCGGAAAAACAACAAAAATAACGAATTTATCCCACTATATACTCTCTGACGAGAGTTCGCGGGAGTGCCACTCGCGCATGCGTCGTGGCACTCCCACGAACTCTTGTCAGAGGCTCAAATTGAACAATAATAGTGGGATAAAGTCGTTATTTTTGTTGTTTTTCCGCTCAAAAAGTATTTTCGTCGCATGATAGACTTAATACAGAGCCACTGTAGTCATTTGGACTCCTTAAATGACGTTTTTACTTACTATTCTGGGCCATCAAGTTTCAACCCTCTGAAAGCCTATGGAGGAGTGAGACAGCTCTCAGATTTCATCAAAAATATACTAAATTATGTTCCGAAGATGAACGAAGGTCTTACATGGTTGGAACAACATGAGGGTGAGTAATTACTGACTTTATTTTCAATTTTGGGTGAACTAACCCTTTAAGATATTCGCTCTAAGTGCTCAGCGAGTGAAAATACATCTGTATGGTTCAGATTGCCCTCAGGTAGCCCCTCGTTTAGCTATGAACTCTTCCGCCATGGTTGTTTTCGCTCTGCACGTGAGATGCGGATTCAGTGCCGCCGCTCCCATTGCGCGGCTCTTAGGGCACCGAGTGCTGCGAGGGCACTACAAGAAAATTCTCTCTCCAACCCCCGTTCAGCTATACAAATTGACGAACGCAGCAACCGCGGTCATCATAAAGTAAACGCTTTAAGCATCCAGAGACGGCCAGCGGTGGCACGGTGCGGATGGGTCGCGCTATCAACTAGGCTTTATCGTTATTATCGCGGGAAGACAAATTCTTATCGTGGGGAGAATTTTTACCGGTATATCGCAAACGAGAAGATATCGCCCATCCCTAATTCAAAGAGCCTTTATTTAACACATTGAAATGCAGGGCCATTTAAAGGAATTTGGGGGCCCCAACCAATATCACCCCCCCCCCCCCCCCCCCACTCGCACGCAGCATAGCCATACAGTTTAAGTTCACCCACACTTTATATAAATAAAAAAGGTTTATAGTGCAAATACTGTTGTTGCATATGCTGTGCATAAATAAAAAAATGTTTACAGTGCAAATACTGCTGTTGCATAGCCTAGAAATCTAGACGCACCAGGGCTGGACTGGTAATCTGGCATACCGGGCATTTCCCCGGTGGGCCGACGCACTTTGGGGCCGATACAAGGTTATTTATTTAGTTTTTTTTGCTACGGACTGGCCCATCATGCAGGGACAGCGGCCCATTGGTTTGTCTTCTGAATTGACAGGCCACAGCGAGAGAGACCTTCCTTCTTCCATATTCATAAACTGTCCATATTAGGCGCTGGTTATTTTTATTGTGTTTTTTATTTGGGCGCATGAAATTGCAAAAGGCGAATATCCGCACAGCGCTGCCGCTGACGAACATGCTCTGCGTTTCTGCTGCTCTATTAGGTTATGAATGGCACTTTGACTCTGAATTTTGTTTTATACAATCGTGTGATATGGTAACATAACGGTTCTTTGGTGAATCAGCTGAAAACAGCCGTGAGCGTACATACACAACGAGGTAAATTGGAAAATGGCAATAGCTACACACTACAAACTTCTCACCCTAGCACAACCACAATTTACCTTGCAGCTACTAACAGTGAAGAAATATGGTGTATTGGCACAAATCTATTTATTAAAAATGTTGCTATTATTATAGGCTACATTAAATATTGTGCAATATAAATCACTTTTATAGAGGCTGTTTTTGTATTTTCTACGTGTTTACAATATTTTTTTTTATTACAAATTCAATAGTTTATTATTTATTTATTTATTTATTTATTTTAGAAACCATATACCCATGGTAATGAGGAGCATGGTTTGGCCAAAATTGGCCAACAGTTAAACTCGGTTAAAAGAGACAACGTCATTTCGGTTTGGAACAACTTTACACAACAGAATTTAAAAGCAGTAAATTTACTTTATTGCATCCTAGCTCAAAATCAGTGCTTTACTGTCAAGTGCATTTCTGTGTGACAAAAGTGCAATATCAAGTTTGATATCTGCATTTGCAATAAATTCAATAATATCCATCATTATTTGTCCCTGTCCTAGTTTTATTTATTTACTCCAATGTAAGGCCCTAACCCCAGCAAAAACATTCACTAGGATCTCATGGGCCGGATGGGCTGGGTTTGCCAGGGCCGAATTTTATCCCCAGTCCAGCCCTGAGACTCACCCTCATTTTGCCGCGAGTGTAGTCTAGCAACTCTCGGTAGACCTCAGAGCTGGAAAAAACAAACTCTGGTCAGGCCAATCACATAGTGTATAGAGTCGGTGGGTGGGCTTAACATAATGACGGAGCGGAGTTGCGGAGGTTCAGGTAAACAAAGAAGCTGACGATCAGCATCTTTCAAATCGGTTTTGGCCGCTACTCTGGAAGACTTGGAGTTAAGCTTTTCTTTGAGGAAAGAACAAAGAACGGCACTGAAGTCATTCGTAAGAAAGGAAGATGTATTCAGAGTTTAATCTATCAACTAACGTTAGCTACGCTTCGGTTGGTTGTGGCGATATCCAATTGCGTGCAGTAGGGCTGTCAACGAATATTCTAAATTCGAATATATATTCGAATAGTTTTAAAAAAACGAATTTCGAAGTGGAAAATTAATATTCGAATTAAAAAAAAAAGTGAAAAAAAAAAACGCCCGCGATAGTAGAGGCGTGGCTGTCTGCTTTGCGAGTGGGCGCGCTAGCGGCCTGAAGCCTTGTTTTATACTTTCGCCTGGCTCCGCAGCGCGAGCCTTTACTGTCTATGGCGCGAGCCCCCGCTGACTGTGCGCGCTCCTCCCCAAACGGACGAGGCGTTTAGTTTATACTTGACCATTGTGCTATTCTTTGAAGCGACAGAGGGCGACTCGGAGTAATTGTTCTATAAACCATCAGGAAAAAGCGTAGAGAAGAAGTGGGCTAATGTACACAGGTGACGATATTTATTTTAGTACACTTCACCGAAAACCACACTACAAAAGAATCATGTAAAACAGATCAAAGTAAACCTTGATATTACTTGTGACATGAGAACAAAATGTATGTAGAAATGTAATGTTAACTTGTACAACTAAATTTATGATCTCTTAAATGTTTCCTAATTTCACTAAACACTTTCGTGAGTTTTCACTTTGTTTCGTGAGCTTTTCTTTATTAAACGAGCTTGTTTATGCTTTTGTAGGCTCATTTTGTAAATATAAGCAACTAATTTGTATGTGCAAACTGGACCACCCTTACTTTGCATCGCCCGCCACAAGCTCTTTGTCTGCAACACGACAAGAGGTCATAACGGAGAAATTAATTTTGTTCATTTGTAAGGACATGAGAGCGATCAGTGTGGTGGACGGGCAGCTTCAGGGAGTTCTGTCGAGCAGTGGAGCCGAGGTACCATAACCCTAACATTACTAAAGTGTAGGCTACTGTACTGACTGAAGAGATGTTGCATGAATAAAGGATAAATGCACTGCTTCCACTGGTTTGATTATTTACCGTTTCATGACAAGGAAAAGTTCCATGTTTACCACAGCACAGCTCGCTCGGAGCGTTCAATATGCTGTAAAACTTCAATTAATATTTGTTTCAATCACTGAATAAAGCCTGCTATATTTGGGACAAGAGTCGCGACCTTAAATTGCTTGCACAAAACTCTTGATCAGCACTCAAAATGTGTTTGTTCATTTAAACCATTATGCGCAGAGAGCGTGAGGGTGAGGGCGAGAGAGTGTGAGGTCTGCGGTCTTGGCCATTAGTTGATTTACTTGTTTTTGTGTAGGTAATACGTTGTCAAATATGTTTAAACTTAAATAGACTACCTATACAAGTAGTTATGTCTCTTTGTATTCATTTGTCCTGTTATTGACGTAATGCGCGTCATTGACAAAATGCGCAACCAGATGTTCGAATAGTTCGAATATTCGTTTTTTTTTTAGAGGGAATATTCGAACGTCATTTTTGAGCAATTTTGACAGCCCTAGCGTGCAGAGGGAATTGGACAGACAACCGTTTATCCCGCCCCTCGGATTGAGCCCTGTCAATGGTGAGTTTCTGGACCAAACATCTTGATGTGGGTCTGGCTTGTCAGGCTAGCTGTTGCATATAATGTGCATAAAATTCGAACATTTTCAACAATTGAACATTTGCAAAAAACACCACTGTAACATTAAGAAACCATTTTTAAAACATCTATAAACATTACATAGATAGACGGACCAGATATTCCTAACACTTAGTTAAGGGTTACTAGTTGGTTTGTAACTGTCTATAAACATTATCTGGATGGTTATTATAAAGTTGCAACAGATGACTATAATACCTTGTTAAATAGTTAATAAACAGTATCAGTAAAACATGTGGGTTGTCCTGATACTGTACTTCAAAATGTAACAGTGTAAAAATTGCCACACAGAATAAAGTAACTGTTCAAGATCCATTGGTAACTTATAAAAATAATGTAATATTTGCATAAACTGTCACTACCGTATTAGGGATGGGCAACGATCGTCGAATAGTCTGAATCACGCCGAATATCGAATAGTGAATGTCACTATCGTTATCTCCATTACTAAAGAAACTCAAGAGAAAAATAAAAGAAACACGCACTAGAAAGGCAGATGTGTTCCTGTAACACATTAGATTCAACCAGAGGGTGTTGCTAAAGAACCAAAACCTCCGCCATTCATATTTATGTGTATTGTAATAACAGAACAGAAAAAGAGCATACTGCCTGTCTTGCAACCGTTAACTGCGCGTGGCGTGAACGATGCAGACTCAGCCGAGTAAAAGTTCCGTATGGAACTCGTTTAATAAAATAAATGCAAACGAAGTTCAGTGTAAACTATGTCAAGGAAAGCTGGCATACCATGGATCGACCACAACCATGCACAACCACCTACGATCAAAGCATGCTTGCACTGGGGGTCCATCTACAGGTCAGCAGTCAGTGGCTAGCTTTTTGGTTAGACCACGAAAGTTAGATGCTAAGCGGGCAGAGAAAATTACTATCTTGCTTTCAAAGATGATCGCGAAAGACATGCTACCCATCAGTTTCGTTGAAGGGAAGGGTTTTCGCAAGTTCATGGCATTTGTTGAACCTGAGTACAGTGTCCCATCTAGAAAGACGGTCACTTCTAGACTGGAGAAGTTATATGATGATGGTGCATGCGATCTACTCACACAATTAGCAAGTGCCAATAAAGTGTCTCTGACGACAGATTCGTGGACAGCGCTGACAACCGAGTCCTATCTCACAATCACCGCTCACTATATACATAACTGGGAGGTGCACAGTGCTGTTCTACAGACCAAAGCCATGTCAGAACGGCATACGGCTGAAAACCTGTCAATTGTGCTCACTAATGCGACGGATCAGTGGGGTCTTGGTGGGAAAGTGTCAGCCTGCGTGCATGACAATGCTAGCAATATGGTTCTAGCCAACACTGGCCTTGACTGGGACTCTCAGCCTTGTTTCGCGCACACATTACAACTGGCCATAAAAGACGGCTTCAAACTACAGCAAATAAACCACGTAATTTCATCTTGCAATCGTCTGGTTTCACATTTCCACCATAGCACAGTTGCAACCGAGGCGTTGAAACAAAAGCAGCAACAACAAAACTTGCCCGAGCACAAGTTAGTGCAGTTCTGTAGGACAAGGTGGAACTCTATTCATAATATGTTCGAGCGCTTGTTGGAGCAGAGATGGGCCGTGTCTGCTGTTTTATCTGACAGGACAGTCACTAAACTATCCGATGCACGTACCCTTGAACAGACTGACGAAAGCTGGACAGTAATGGAAGAGCTCTTACCCGTGTTGCACTCTCTCAAATGTTCCACCACTGCCCTTTGCGGAGAATTTGGAGTATCCATCTCAATGATTTACCCGGTGACGGCAACGTTACTGTCCAAACACCTCAAAGAAACAACTGGAGAATCCCCCAAAGTCACGAAGTTCAAACAGACCGTGTCTGCCTCACTGGAACGCCGACTTGCACCTGCAGATATCCGCAACGCTAGCAAGGTTGCATACATCGCGTCTTTCTTGGACCCGAGACACAAACACCTCAGGTTTGCCACAGATGAGGTCAGATGCGCTGTGAAGGCTGCGGTGAGTGCCCTCCTCTCCAGCCCCTATAGTGACGACGAGAGAGACCTAGAAGACGCAGCTGCATCAAATGAACCCGATCTGTCAGCTAAAAAAACTAGGAGTGATTGCCTGTCTGCATCTGCAATTGCGGTACTGTTTGGCGAAGATTACAGCGGAAAAACACAACAGAGCTAAATAATTACTGCCAGGATATATGCCCACCTCTCCACACAGACCCCATGACCTGGTGGAAAGCCAACGACTGCAAATATCCCCGCCTGGCAAAATTGGCAAACACATACTTGGGTATGCCTGCTACATCAGTGCCATCAGAGCGCGTGTTCTCTGCAGCTGGACTAATTATCAACAGATTACGCACCCGTCTTCATCCCGAACATGTGGATATGCTCATTTTTTTGAACAAAAATATGGCATAGATAGATAGTGCTAGACTTTGACTTTCGTTAATAAAACGAGGTGTTAATAAACGTTCACGTAAGCTATATTGCCGACAACTGTGTTCCGCTAACCTATAAGCCTAAATCATTTTGGCAAAGATAGCACATTTTCGTATGAACATTTCATTTTGATAACGAAACTATGGGTGTAAATGTACAACTATTAATAGAGATTGATTTGTTTAAAGAGTTTGAGTTTGTAGTCTCATTCCTGTAGCCAAATCATTAACGCTTGAGGCAACATTACGAAATTATCAGTTTTGAAGACTTGAAGATGATTTAGCAGTTTTTAATATTAAAAAGGTTATAAACAGTTTCCAATAGGCCATCGTTTCCATAGACTAAAGATGTGTCTAGTTCAGTCATGCAGGATGCGTTCAGTAAAAAAAAAAAAAAATTAAAACGATAATTTTTAAAACGATCTGTTTTCGGGCATGTAGGCATATCTGCCTAAGCCTACATTGAAATAAATTGATGTTGATGGTACAGTTGTTGTATTAAACAGATTGATTTCATACAAATCATAAAAACCTCTCCCTGTGTCATTGTGGGTGCGTGTATCCGAGGTTTGTGTGTGCGTGCGTGCATGTGCAGGGAATTTTTGATTGACCGATTTTCGAATAATATTCGAATACTTATCAGCGAATATTGAATAGTATTTTTGCCAGAAATGCACATGACTATACCGTATATCCCGACACTAGCACACTAAGATTAGCTATGAAAAAAATCATGTTCCTCTGCCTCTTTCTGGTTAAATAATGTTTATAATAATAGTTAATATAGAATGCTATATTAACTATTCCAGGTTATTTATGCATAGCATTATACTACGGGGCTGTTGAATGCTTGAATCTGATTGGCTGATGAACGTTCTGAGGTGTGCAATTATTTTCTGGGAAACGCACAGTGAACGTAGTTCCAGGCAGCTCTCTTGACCGCATTACAGTTCCATATCACTTCGCATAATACACTTTGTTATCGTAATAACGGAAATTACAGGACAAAAAAAAAACATGACAGACGATTTTCCTAAAGAAAATCTTAATATTTACAGTGAATATAAAACGTTCAACAACTGGGCGGCAGCAGTATTAGACAGTCCAGATGAAAAAAAACAAACGGAAGCGGACATCAAAGGCAAGCTTTTCTGTCTCATTACTGCAATCACATGTGCTCGCACACGTACACTACAGCATGCACAAAAAGGTGTTCACTGTAAAAAGAATACTGTGAAAAATACAGTAACTTGCTGGCAGCAATTAGCTAGTAAGTTGCTGTATTTCATTTCACAGTATACTTACTGTAAATGTAATCGCAGTAACTTTAAAATTACTGTAAACTTTTTACAGTAATAATCACAGTACTGTATTTCATATCTACTACTGTAATGGGGATTACTGCATTCATTTTGTGTACTGTAAAATAAAGACACTGTCACAAATGCCATTTATTTTCTCACTTTTAATTTCAAAAATTCATAAAATAAAAATAGTATAGCATCATTTTTTTCAATTTTACAATTTTTCTGTGAACATTTAATCTCAACACTTTTCTGAACATACAAAAAAACACTTTTCTGAACAAACAAAACAATCAATATTTATTAAAATGTTTGGATAAAATTACAAATGTATAAAAAAAATTATGATTTAAAAACAGCAGGATTTCAAACCTATATATTTTCTGAACATATACATTTTTTCAATAAGTTAACATTTCTCTGTGAACATTTCATTTCAATACTTTTCTGAGCAATCAACATTTATTCAAATGTTCGGGTAAAATTACAAATCTATAAAAATTAAACGATTTAAAGGGATAGTTCACCCAAAAATGAAAATTGTGTCATAATTTACTCACCCTCAAGGTGTTTCAAACCTGTATGAATTTCTTTCTTCTGCTGAACACAAAGAAAGATATTTTGAAGAATGTCGGTAACCAGACAGTTGACTTCCATAGTAGGAAAAAAAAAATACTATGGAAGTCAATGGGGTTCATCAACTGTCTGGTTACCGACATTCTTCAAAATAT
The DNA here is from genome assembly GCA_023566225.1 of Romanogobio albipinnatus. Classification (NCBI taxonomy): domain Eukaryota; kingdom Metazoa; phylum Chordata; class Actinopteri; order Cypriniformes; family Gobionidae; genus Romanogobio; species Romanogobio albipinnatus. The sequence goes on along the minus strand of CM042244.1, from coordinate 35,875,332 downwards.
CTTTCTTTGTATTCAGCAGAAGAAAGAAATTCATACAGGTTGAGGGTGAGTAAATGATGACACAATTTTCATTTTTGGGTGAACTATCCCTTTAAAAACAGCAGGATTTCAAACCTGAATATTGTTTTTCTCCAAGAAGGTTTTTTTTTTTTTCCTATTATTCTTTTAAAACTTGACCTGGACTTTCTGGGCTGGAGTCTTCTACCCTGTAGAGGAAGAAATTAATTATTAATGTAAAAGTTTAAAAGCAAGACAGATGGGTTGATGACATATACATAAAAGTTTAAAATAAATATTAGTATTTTTTTATATGCTTTGTTGGTGGTTTGTGGAGTAGCATCCCGGGGCTGATTTTTTTTTTTTTTATAGCTTGAATAAAGATGTAAAATGTAAATTTATTTTCGTTAACACAAACTGTAACATCTGTAAAAATAACCTATTTTTAAAAGATAAAATGTAAATATTCTTATGGAGTTGCAACTCGACTCTTATTAGACAGTATTGGTTTCTGTCTTTTGCCATTACTTTAATATTTAATAACTGTCTACATGAATAATATTATAAAATTGTACATGAATATCCCACATTTCTGCCACAATACCATGTTTACAGTCAGTGATACAACAGTGAAATTTGTGGTAAATGTTTGTGAGTTGTGAATGGAAAAGTATTCTAACTGGGTGGTGTCACACAATGTTCCTCCTGTTTTTCATGGCAGTGTTGTTGAATCACCATGTGTTGACGCTGTAAAACTACATGATTTGAAAATGATGCTTGGCGGGCCTAAAGGGATAGTTCACTTTAAAATGAAAATGCTATTATCATATACTCAACCTCAAGTTGTTTCGAACCTGTATGAATTTCTTTCTTCTGCTGAACTCAAAAGAGGATATTTTGAAGAATGTCGGTAACCAGACAGTTGATGGGTCCCATTGACTTCCATAGTAGGAAAAAAAATACTATGGAAGTCAATTGGGTTCATCATCTGTCTGGTTACCGACATTCTTCAAAATATCTTTCTTTGTATTCAGTAGAAGAAAGAAATTCATACAGGTTTAAAACAACTTGAGGGTGAGTAAATTATGACACAATTTTCATTTTGAGGTGAACTATTACTTTAAAGCCTCAACCTCCGTGTCTCGCATATACATGGATGTCCTGCTGCATGGGAGTGTACTACAATTTCAGTGAGCATATTATTGGAAGTGTGAAGAGTAGAGATAGGAATTTTGAGTAGTTAATTTCTCTCAGTATTTTAGTATTAAAGTGAAGAAAAGAAAATGTAATGTGCATGACATTTAGACTTTAGACTAGCTGTGCTTGCTTTTTTACCTTTTGCATGGTCAGTTGAAATAAAAGTTTGTTTAACAATTGCACAACAGTCCATTTAAACAAAAATCAACACTTTAAGAAGTATTTTACTATTCAGGGATGTTGGTTAAAGAATAAGTACTCAAATATGTGTTCCCATCCCTAGTCAAAATATATAAAAAAACAAATAAGTGGTTACCTCTGGATAAATTCCAATGTAGTGGCTGCCTCCTCAGGATATTCTATGTTAAATACATAGTACATACACGTTATAAATGTAATGTCGCCAGATAAGACAAATATTAATACAATATATGCTCCCAAAAGTCGGGAATGGCACTTCAAATTAGGCTATTAACAATCTAATGTTATAGTTTCTGCAGTTTGAAGGCAATGAAGCTCAGAAAAATCATGAAATTATTAAAAATGTGTTAAGTAACGTAGCTTAACAGATAGCTTCTACCTTTAGCTGCGTTTTCTCTGCCCGCTTAACTTCAATGTCTGATTCCTCAGGCGGCAACAGCAAGCAAGAGAAAAAAACGAGAGATTATTAAACGGCTACCGTGCCAATAAATTAAAAAAAAATACACCATTTTAAATTAATTTCATTTCACAATGCTAACGTTAGTCTTTAATCAAATTAAAGACGTTAAAAATGTAATGTTGCCGGATAAGACAAATCTTAATACAGTGCAGCCCATGCCATGCTCCCACAAGTTTGAATAGCATTTCACCAATCTCGTTTCTGTGGTTTTACGTTCAGAAAAATCATGATGAATCACTATGAAAAATATGTTAAGCCTAACGTACCTCAGCTGCGTTTTCTTTCAGCTCGAGACCTGGCTTGGCTGACTGCCTCTCACGCACAAGTGGTAACAGGCAAGAAAAAAAGTGATCATATTATGTGACGTATCTGCACCAAAAGAGATCACATACACAATTCCAATTTAATTTTTATTTAACAATGCTATCCTTCTATAAACTAATGACGTTATCAAATGTTGCCAGACTAGAAAATATATCGAAATTATGCAGAAATATATATTTGTGTTAATAAAATTATAAAATGCACACACAACATGAGACGAGTTTAAGGAAGTGTGCTGCTCATAACTCTTTTCTCTCTCAGTGCACTCTTAAAGTTGAACAAACAGGTGACTTTACAAGAGTAAACTTTTTTTAAATAAATTAGCAAAGTTACCTTTCTGAAGTAAAAATTCTAGGGCTGTAATTAGTAATGATACAACCCGTTTTAAAGAATATGGAAGTTTGTATTGTATAACCCCATTCCCATCTTCCTACAGGTGAAGAATAATTACTAGTAGGAATTACTCCAGGATAAATAATTGACATATTGTAAAGATGGAGATTGAGGAAGAACCCTGCAGAATGAGAAATGAAGATACAACGGAACAAACAGGTTAGTGTTCCCATTTGAACTCAACAGTCTTGGATTGATGTTATGGGGAAAATCATCAGCGTGACCGGTGTCTGAAGCATGTGTGAACACTCCAATTTCATTGGCTGCACCAGTCATTAGCTTAACTATATTATTATTAATCAAGAGGAACGGAATTAATCAAATATCAACAATCGGATATAAAATAATTAAATTAGAATCATCAATACAAATATGCATCAGCAGTATGGAACATGAATCAGTCTGTCAGATTCTGAATCGGAGATATCAACTGCAGTCACAGATAAGAAAATGCCACTCGATATTGAGGGCATAGCGTCTCCATCAGCTTTCTCCTCCTGTCCATCAGTCTCAACTTCTCTGCTCTTTGTTCTTGCTGGGGTTTTATGTTCCAGGTGGTGTCTTGAACCTCTTCCAGAAGACATCCCGGAATTAACTGCCCTGTCAGGGCAAAAATATTCAACCGCTTCAGTGTTTCAGACTGTAGAGAAGTATGATATGTTTTCACTCGGTTCATGCAGGAAAATCCTCTCTCACAGATGGCTGTCGATGGACTTAGTGTCAGCATTAATTTCACCAACAACAAGATATGAGAGAGGTGTTCTGGATTCTCAGTGAGGAGATCTTTGTACAAGCAATTTAGCTTGCTACCCTGCTTACTACTGTGTGACAAGATAATCCACCTTTTCAACCCCTTAATTTGCCAGCTCTTCTCTGGAGTGGGGAAGAGTAGAAAGGTCAAAAACTTTGAAACAAGACAGAGGTTTTTCAGACAGATTTGTAAATCTGCTGCCCATGTACTTAACCCTTTAGGCGCCAGAGGTTTTTTCCTAAAACATTCGATTTTGACATTCATTTTAAAAGGCTATATCTTAAAAGTGATAAAAGATAGAGACTTTCTGTAAATTAGAGAAATATTAATTTTCCCATCTAATTTGCATATTATGACGTCATATGGTGGTGGCCATCGTGGATTATAGAATTTTCATGAAAAATTTGTTTAAATGATAAATGCAGTACTTCTTCTTTCCCCAAAATGTCCCTCACCTTCCTTATGCTATATTGCACAATACTGAATGCTCAGGTAAATAGTAAACAAACTGTGTAAATCATTACTAATAAATGGTAGAAACAAACCGCCGAGTGTGCACAGTTCGGACTACTGTCATTGTCATTGCAACTAACACACCCAGTGGCATTAGACAAAGTTTCCACCACAATACTGTCGCGTGATTGCAGAGAGGCACACGGTCAGAAGACAAAGCTTTATGGCTAGCGCGGTAAAAATCTCCCGTCTCGTTCCCCACAACACTAACACACCTGCTAACTTCACGATGAACACTCCAACCCCGGAAAACATTGTTTCCACCACTGACATTGGGCAAATTACCATCTACATTGGGCAAAGGATTCACCGTTTGTGCTTGGTGTAGGGCTATACTTTCACTTTCAGAATCATGTCATATTCTGAAGGCAGATATTCCCCTTCAGAATCAGGGTCCGCGAATAGAAGACCCAACACTTCATTGCGGGTAAGCTTTATTGATGCCATTAGATAATAATAATCTAATGCAAATACTCGCTGACGTTGAGAATATTGCTCTGATAAAATGGCTCACTCGCACTAGCTCCGTGTTTGTTCGCACGTACTGATTCAATGTGCTCTTGCTCGAGGATTTTGTATAGAAGCATGAGGGTTTTTTTGAGTCAGGGATGAAGTATGACATGTCTGCCATCTAGTGGAGGGGAGGTCGAACGAAATTTGACACCCTATTTGACAAAATCGGCCGTTTTATTCAGTGCCGCATCTTGTTGAGTAAACTCAACCGTGGCGCCTAGAGGGTTAACTGTATTGTCAATAATCCTGTGAAACTCTGCACAAATGGTGGCTTAGTCTGTGCCCTCACCTCTTCTAGCAGGTCGCTGGCTTTTTGTGAGCCGAGTTGCACAGTAGCACATGCTACCATCAACTTTCACAGTGAAATTTGTGTCCAAGGCTGGTTTGCGTGATGTATAAGTTGTCATGTTGAAAACCAGTACTGCATGTAGATAATATGGTGCTGTAGTCCAACATGAAATGTTGGAAACGAACCGATTTCTCAGTCTTCATCTCCTGCACCACCCCCTTTGTTTTGGCGGCATCCTCTGACTTGATACAATTTCCTCCTGCCATTTTCTCCAATATGCACAACAGTGGGAGTGTAATTTTTTGGGTCAAAAACCAAACGGTACAATGACAAACTTGCTTAAATAAATGCTTTTACATTTCACTTTGGAACCAAATCTTTTGCCATCGTCTTGTCAGTTAAGGGTGAGGCAAAATGGGTTAAGTGAAGTGAAATCTGCTGCTGGACTCCTGCTGCTGTTCTGGGCTGCAACTGTTGTTTGGTTCATGCTGAATTGAGCAGATGCATTCAGTTTTTAAGTGTAGTGTCTGTTCTCTAACTTACCTAAATTATTTTTATTACTATAAAAAAATCGAAACGATGGTGGCGAGCAGTGCTACGGTGGGCAAGTGATGTAACTGATGATACGGCTGAACACTGGTTACACCGACTATCACAGCAAGCCTAGCTGCCACGGAAATGTATCTATGATGAGGAGAAAAATAAATGAATCTCAGATCTTTTGAGTCTCAGTCAGCAGCTTCCAGGAGATACATCCCACCCTGGCATTTTGAGGGTATCACCCCCCTTCCCTCATTCTCCCTCTAGCCTAGAAAAATTCTGAGGTCTACCTTCATGGACTTGTGTGATAGGCACTAGAGTATCGGACTAACATTAAGAGCGTTAGTCACAAAAAGAAGGAAAAAGATTGCATTCTGTTATATTACCAAGTCTAGAGCAATGCTGTGGTTCAGTATGCTCATCTGTGGCCTCGGTCCAGGGTTGGATTGATAGATTGTAGAGGTCCTTGATGTTCAGACCCTTCATTATCTTCATGGCCCCTCCTGTGGAGAGCAACCATAGCCAATTTAGCACAGAATTAGAGCAGGTTTTTGGCAAAATGGGAATCGGAAACCGCTCTCTGTCGTTTGTCTCAGATGCATGCTGAGGAGTGCTTGATTGCGATTTATGTGTGTCAGTGCAATTTCAGCAAAGATACTTCATTTTAGGTAGGAGGATAGGCACATGTCTGAGAATATCCTGCCCCCCAAAGGGACAGTGGCATGGTTCAGTGGCTTTGGGCAAAGGTTGGCTGTCTCCATCTCTCTTGCTCCACTCTGAAACCCTGAAGTATCTTTTTTCCCCCCAGGGTTGAGCTATATTTTTCTCTATGTTAGGGTTTAAAGTACAATTGTACACTCCCCTGTGGACAGTTGCTTTGGGGTACCCCCTTAGGGTTGATGCAGGGTGAATGGAGTATGTGGGGAAATTACATTCCCCGGAGGAAGTGGTTATGGCCAAGGTCACAGTCCATTTTCTTATCTCCCTGAGGCAATCATTCCCTAAGAGCTGTGTCAGGTGGAAACAAGCTGTCACAGCTAAGCCATTTTATTTCTTAGAGTTCTGCTTTTAGGGCTAGAATAACCTGCAAGGGAGGGAGGTATGTTGTATTGGCCAGGACTTCCCTTGCTAAGACATAGAAGCTGGAATATCTTCTATATTTATGGGAGATGATGAGTTAGTTGATGCTACCACTAGATGGTCTATGTAACTCGTTTTATGGATGCGCCCTGGGTTGATGCTTGGACTCATCTAAATTAATCTGTTGAGTCATTGTATGCTATGCCCCACTATGCTTATGCATATTCAAGACGGAGTGGGAATTTGTTCCCCATAGCGTCAATTCAAGATGCAGTGTTCAGTTCCACTTCGAAAGGGAACGTCTCAGGTTACGACTGTAACCGTGGTTCCTTGAGAAGGGGAACGAGACACTGCATCTCATTGCCATGTCATTGTGCCTGTCTGCTTGTCTCCTTAAGACAAAAAAAATGTTGATGATGTGTATTATAGGCACCCTCTTATACTTCCGGGTTCTCCACTAATGATGTCACAGACTGTTGCCAGCCAATGAAAATGGAGTGTGTTGATGACTTTCCCACAGCATCAATCCAAGTCATAGTGTCACTATCCCCTTCTCAGGGAAACATGGTTATAGTCATAACCTGAGAAGTGTTCCTTAATTCTCTTTAATGACTGTTGAGGAACATTTAAGATGAAAACTGACATAAACGTACTTTAACTTTAACTTGTTCAGTTATTTATTTATTATTATTTTTTTACTATTTACTTTATAATATTTAATAGTACTAATACTATTATTATTTTGAATTGTGTGCATTTGTGATGTTGATTTTAGACTCGGTGGAAGTGAATGAAGACAAACAACAACAAAAACCTCATGATTTCAAAAATGAAGATGGAAATGCAGTCATTTCAAAGACTGAAGAGAATGTCACACAAAAACAAGCTGGAAAATCTGGAGTCAAAGGATTTTTCACCTGCACTGAGTGTGGAAAATGTTACATGCATAAATCAGACCTTAAGCGACACATGAGAATTCACACTGGAGAAAATCTGTTCACATGCACCCAGTGTGAAAAGAGTTTCATACATAAAAGACATCTAAATGAGCACATGAGAGTTCACACTGGAGAAAGACCCTTCACATGCACTCAGTGTGAAAAGAGTTTCAAGCGCAAAAGCGTTCTCAACAGTCATCTGCACTCTCACACTGGAGTGAAATCATTCAGCTGTGATCAGTGTGATAAAACATTTGTTTTGGCATCAAGCTTAAGAGCACACCTTAAAGTTCATGCAGATGTGAAGCCACACATTTGTTCTTTTTGCGGAAAGAGTTTCTCAGAATTGCACTCTTTAAAACAGCATGAGCGTGTGCATACTGGTGAGAGACCTCATATGTGCTTTGAATGTGGGAAGACCTACACTACGTCCAGTGCCTTAAAATCACACCAGAGAATTCATACTGGAGAAAAACCATATGAGTGCTCACACTGTGGAAAGAATTTCTCTTACTCAAAATCCTTGAAAGATCATGAGAGAGTTCATACTGGAGAGAAGCCACACCAGTGCTCTTCATGTGGGAAGAGTTTTAACCAAATATCTCATCTACAGACTCATAAGAAAAAACATTGCCCAAAGTTGCCTCAATGAGCAAATGTCCATGTTCAGATCCATCACTCACAATTAAATAATTTGACATGCAGATTAAAGATGAACTATGTAACCTTTTTCAATACACATCAAGCCTTCTAAAATGTGTTTTTGTCTTATCTTAATTCACTATGGTAAGCCCGTTGTAAGTATTAATTGTGTACTTGCATCACTCGTCCAAGAGTGTCGTGTCATATCCGTAAATAGAGAAAAGTTGCTCCAGCTACTTTGACCCGTGTGGGAGTGGCGTAGGTTAGTTGCCACAACGAGCCAGAAATGTTGACATGGAGCAGATAAACCTTGAACCTCTGGGGAATCACCTGTTTAAACAAACACCAAACAGAGGAGAGTCTGCTGGCGAAAAGAGAACGCAACAGAGCTTGTAATAAAACAAGAATCAACATTAGCTTTTCAGAAATTGCGAGAACTGAGGGATTTGTAATGTTGTAAAAGTGATGCAGAAAAGGTGAGGTAAGGTATTTCACTGAACAGATAAATTGCCATATGTAGGTCTCTAACAGAGTTAATTGTAAAGCATCTATTGTGAAGGCTCATTTCAGTATGTTTGTTGTTGCACTGTGCTGGCATTTAATAAATTCACAAAATGCACACATAAAAAAAAAAAAAAGTAATATAAAAAGACACAAATAGACAGAACCATGCTGGCTTTTACATTTTACTTGCCAAGTGTTCAATAAAACTCTCCAACTGATAAATCCAATGTGTTTGAATGCGTTTTTAACTATTTACACATGAACACCACAATGAAATATACATTGCAAGTCATATATATAACATTATAATAACTAAAGTACAACAATTATTTATGAAAAGATGAAGAGTGAGAATCATGAGGCACTTAAACTAATTTATAATGCATTATGTATACTAGCATCACAGTTTTAACACATTTTCTTTAGTCAAAACCTCTATAAGCTACAGAAAAAAAAAGAAAAAAAAAAGTCCTAGTTTTTGGCCTTGTGTGCCAGTCCTGGATACAGTTCCTGCTGGACACAAAGTGCCACACTTTGTGTGTTTTATTGTGGCAGCTAACACAACTTCTCGTCCCTATGCAGACATGCACATTTGGTAAGGCTGATGTTGAGTTGTCTGGTTGGGATGCTTCAAGATGCTCCTTCATGAGCTTCTCTGAGAATCCTTTCTGTGTCAGTGGCAGCGAACGCTTGGCCTTCATGTGCTCTTTATGCAGGATGAAAGCATTAACAATTGCAATGTCCAAGAGATGCTGAAACAGCTTCTTGTACCATTTATGGGTCTTATGTAGCACATTATAGGACCCACTCCCATGTACTTGTACTGGAGTACAGGCTCAGGAATGGGAATGGCCATCCTCATCCACTGACCCTGGTCCACCATCACTCTCCTGTTGTAATTGAGTCAGCCAGAACAAAAAGCATAAAGCCAGTGGACTTAGCCATCATATATTGCTTGAACCCAATATGGACTTTGGTTGCCAACATCCTCTCATCCATTGAAGGATATTTATTTGGCTGGTAAAATGTATAGAGGGTCGTATATATCCGTTCACTTATTTTGCTGTTTTTCTTGCATTCACTGAAGGTGCTGAACTAAAATCAGAACCCAGCTTTTTGGACCAGTAATCATTCAGTTCACAAGGTCCAAGTAAATGATCAGAGACAAATGAGCATTACATTTGTTCAAGGTGAGAGTTTGCCATTTGTATTTTATCCCAGAGTTAGACCATTTTAATGTGTGTGCATTGTATTTGCTGTGATCTCCAAGACCACACTTATGCTGAAAAACAATTGAAATACCTGGATTGGAGAATACAGCTCTATTTTCTATTTTCAGTAACAGTGTATAAAGTCATCAATAAAAATACTCCCTAAAAAGTTACTGCTGAATACTATCTGTAAACTTTGTAATCACTGTAAGCTTCTCAAAAAAATAATTAATGAAAACAACTTGGTAAACAATAAAAAATAAACTTGTAAACTAATAAACTTTGCAACAAATCTATCTACTTGATTTGACAAAATAAAGGTAATTGTTACTTACTTTTCAGCAACATGATCAATGCCCTGAAGAAATGCATACATGTCAGTGTTGGTTGCCGCAGAGATGAAGCAGGATCTAAAAGCCACTACATACTCCGCAAGAACAGAGAAAAAAGTTCTCGCTCCCAGGGCTGCAAGAATAAAATGACGTCATTTTGTTCTTACAGCCCTGGTTTGGCAATGAACTGAAAGACACTCGGGGCTTAAATAGACAGCAAACAAGAGAAGGTACATTAACACACCTGAACACAACAAACTCAATCAGTAACCATGGAAGCAATTAGGGAGAGGACGGAGGAGAACTAACCAGTTAAATGACTAGAAGATTAACAAGGAAATTCAAACATGAACCGAACAGATCAACAACAAACTCAAAATGTGACAATCCTCTTCATAGGAGTCAACACTGCTAGTAGTTAAAAAATCATATATTGTGATTTCTGGATTTGTTTTTTTAGATTATGTCTCACAGTGGACATGCACCTACGATGACAATTTCAGACTCCTCCATGATTTCCAAGTGGGAGAACTTGCAAAATAGCAGGGTGTTCAAATACTTATTTTCCTCACTGTATATATCAATATGTAAATGTTAATATGAATTATGTCAAAATTAATTGATATATTCTGTAAAAGTTTATCTGGGTGGGTGGATGAGTAACTTACCCCTCTTTTAATATTTGACATTTTGTGCTATAACAACTAAATGAGCAAATGTTTCTATATATTTCCTATAATAACACATTGGCTGATGCATCATTCATCCTATACACATACTAAACTCATATCTAAATATGTTTAAAAGTAAATACACATTGTTCTTAAAGGGGTCATATGACGGTTCTAAAAAGAACATTCTTTTGTGTACTATTTCTCAATAAAAATCGACTTACATTTAAAGGTGTATATTAGGTTGTCTAGCTGCCATTCAGATACTTTTCTTTTTTATCACTAGTGTATATTAGCCACAGACTAATTTCCCGCCTGATTTTGCGTTTGAGGGGCTAAAATAAAGAACATATTGCGCTCTATTCGTATGGACAAACAAAACGCCTTTCCCCTTTTATAAACGCAATGAATCCCCAGTGAATACGATTACGTGATGGATTTACAATTTTAACTGCATTTTTAAAAAGGTTTTCAACTAACGATATGAAGGTATTTTTGTACAAAAAAATATATTACCGGCTAGCCTTGGCTATTTAATGTTTCACAGAATAAATAAACACTAACCCCTCACACTCATATCAAAGACTGTATTTTGAATAGTGAAATGAGCTTGCAGCTACAATAACTTAATACAAAATATAGGTAAATTTTCAACTTACCATAAAATGCCCACTCTGACTGGTGTGCTCCTCAAGTCAGAAGTGAAGAATCCAGAAAGTTCCTCAAAGAATGAAAAATTAAACCAGCTGCTGGGGGGAAATAACCCAATCAGCTGTTCATTTGTGAATGACCCCCTTACAACTCATTTGACCCAGCATGAGCAACTCAAGAGTGTGTTTACAATACTCCAAATAACCCAGAATTTTGACCCAGCATAATCAACCCAGCAATGTGTTTACAGAAACAACCCAGCACTTTTTGAGTGTAAGATCATTTAGACTCTTACATTATATGGTTACACGTTATATTTTGACAAACAATTTAGTCCAAAAAAGTTATGAAAGATAACTTAAGCTGATTTTATGTACTAGTTGAATCCATCGTGAGTCATGAAACAAGTTAACTGATTCAATTCACTCTATATGCTTATGTAAAATAACCAGATCACCAACATTAAACAGCATATAAATCAAAACTGCCTAATGTTACTGAATGAAATGTTGACCCAGGACGAGCTATAGGACTGTGAAGCTTTGGGGGTGATGTTGGACTTGATCTACTCCATCTGTGTTTTGATCATCGTTCTGATGGTGGGGGGGGGGTTGTTGCATTGACGACAACAAAAGTTAAATATTTAGTAATTTTTAATATTTATATTTGCAAAACAGAGTCAGATAACTTAACAGGCATTGCTACGCTGACTGCTCCACAGACTAGCGACAAATCTAACCCTAACCCTCACCCACAGCAGCAGCATGTTGGCTGCAGTCCTCCTCTCCTACATCTCGCTCTACAGCTAACGTTCCCTGCGCCTCTCTTGCTGCTTCAGCAGCGCTGTATGAAGCCTGGAAATATTCAAAATAAATTAACCGAATAGCTTATCACAAAGGTCGGAATAATGATCTTCCACATGTGTTTCTCTGCTTTGCTATTACCTCTGGTCCAGACTGTATTTGCTCCTCTGGACGAGCCTTTTTAAATCGTTTAAAATATTTTTCAATATTCATCTGGATTGAGGGAGCAAACAGTCTGCGTTATGATTAACTACTTAAACATTAACGTTATGTAGTAAGGGCAGTCGATATTAACAGCTTACAGCATGTTGTGTATAACTTACATGCTGTAACTGTTATTCTCATGTAAACATAGCATAATTATTAACTAGCCTCCTTAATGCTTGCTAATGCGTTTCCATTACCCTTCAAATCGCGCAAATTGAAAATTAAGCTCAATGGAAACACGCCAATTTCGCATAAAAGACTCCAATTTTTTGCACAAAAAAAAAGGTTTTACGCTCTCGTGAGGTGGAAATATTTTGCAAAACTGCAATGGAAACACATTTACAGTGCACATTTACAGTGAACTGACTTAGAAAGCGCGGTGTGTTTGAACAGATTACAAGACTTCTTTAATTCATAAAAGACAAAATAATTAGAGGAATAACGTTACTGGATTCTAAACCTTAAAGAAATGCCACAATCAAGACCTCGGAGCAGAAATGAGCGAGAAAATACCTCATATGTGCCGCTCACAGTATAAGGGTCTTTCCTTGTCATTAATTAACCTCTTAACCTGCGCCCCATTTTTTGAGAATTCTTTGAAAACGACATACCCAACTGAAAATGTCTGCAGCTCTTAAACCCTATGGTCTATATTCATAAAGCTGCTCTTATTTTAAACTAGACACTTGAAATGTTGCTACCCAAGAGTCATAATAACTCAAAGTAATATGGGAACAGAGTAATATACATGTAAATATACATGTAAGTGACTCACGTTTTTTTTCCTCTTTTTTTTTTTTTACTTAGGGAAAAAAATATTATAATTTAATGTTAAGAGCCTGAAAATAACTTAAATATAAAACTGAATGTCTAATGTCATGATTCAAATATGAGGATGATTCTCTCAGTAATGTAGCTTCTGTGAGCTTTTATGTCAAGAAAAGTCTAGGCGAATTTCAAAAAGGCCATTTATTTCAGAACATTTGCTATTGTAAAGAGTAGTTTTTCATTCAAATAAATCTGCAATAAACTGCTAATTATAATGGATAAACAGTTACTGAAAAACTAAAGCAACTATTTACAGAGATTACAACGTGTAAAAAACTCATTTAGCTGATGGGCAGCGTCAGTAAGAGTCTGCGCGCTCTACTGCAGTTGCGCCATTGAGAACGCGCAGACTGCGCACAAACAGTATTCACCAAAGCCTACTTACGTAAACTGCGCAAGATAATGCCTTTTGATTGGTTACTAAGTCCATCAATCAAACCTTTGTTGGAAAGGCATTGGCTGGGCACCGAGTGCCTTTATCCAACGAAAACCATGGGCGCAATGATTGACAGCTCACCAAGCCTGTAAAGCGCTTCCTCTATATGATGCATCACAGGAGAGACTCTGATTGAAGGAGAGAGACGAGGGAGGGTTTATAATACGTGGGAGAGACTATTCTAGCAGGGGGAGTTTGCCAGAAAAGGATTAGAATCGATATTTCATTGAAAATGGACATGATTGATTACGCTAACTCAAAACTCCCTTGCAAACAACGAAGGATTTTTTGTTTTTTCCCTATTTTTTCGTTGTTTTGGATTAAAAAGTGGGATGCATTTTGAAGAGTGGACTCTTACACAGAGATGTATGCGGGTGTTTATTGGATTCGTCCGATCTGATCCGAACGACAGGAGATGAAAGATGAGTACCGCTAATATTATGCTAATGTTTACATGGCCGGTCCTTTAGCGTTTCATTTAACCCTTTCCTCTCTGGTTTATTTATTGCAAAAACAAGTTCAGAACATGAATCTTTAGTTTTTTAGCTTTCAAATGATGCATAGTTTGTGATAGTTGATTGAATATTTTGTATAAAACAAAAGTAAATAAAAGTACACACACGCCCACTTCACGCTTCTTCTTTGGACGCTCGTGTTTTGATTCAGATCGTGCTCGAAGAGGAGGGGCTATTAGCTGCTCCTCCTCCGTTTGTCACTTGTCAGTTTGTGAGAGAGGGAGAGAAGGGAGCAAGCTGCGCGCAGATCTACAATAAAATACAACTTTACCCATATTAAATAGTAACAAAAAAACTGAAAATCAATCCGTGGCGGCCGCGTCGATATTGTGGCGGGCCGCCACAAATTAATGAACATATGGGAAACCCTGGGCAATACTGTCAAACAGATATTCTAACTAAAAACAAAACACATTAGCTCCAATTTTGGTTAAAATGTAAAGTTCATGTATTTGCACATCAGGATAATTAGTTACCAAAAATGTATGTTAAGAATCGTTTTGGGAATCGGATCGTTACTCCCAGAATCGGAATCGGATCGAATCGTTAAGTGCCTTAAGATTCCCACCCCTAATAATTAAGAGATAAAAAGTCGAAAATATGACATGCTAAGTCATTGTGAGATGAACAGTTGAAATTAGGACTTTAAAAATTCAAAATTCTGGATTTAAAGTCAAAATTATGACTTAAAAATCTAAATTATGATTAAAAGTCCTTATTTATACGATCGATTTTTTTAATTATACATTTCAAATTTTGCTCTGGACAATTTTTTATGTTTTTATTATCTCAATTAAATGTACTGAAATTAATGTATATGTGACAAAAAAAGTCTTTATTATTCTGGCCGGTAAAAAATATGCTTGGCTGATGGATTTTTTCATCTACCAGTCCCTGTGGCAGGTGAGCCAAAAAGTTAATTTCGGATCCTGCTCCCAGTGCTTTGCACACACATTGCACCAGAACCGAAACTTAGGAATTTTGCGCAGTTCTGGTATTTTTTAAAAATCAGTATCGTTCTGCATAAGAACCGGTTCTCAGTTCCCAACCCTAGCCATATAGGTTGCCGACACCTGGTTTAAATTAATTTCGCCAAAGAATAACTTTTTCAAAAGCAGCCTACTTCGTGTTACGATATCATGCTTACGAGAATTTGAATAATTGTAATGTGACGATCGGCTGCGGGTTGGGTGTGGATATGTAAATCAGAGAAATTCATAGATACGGGTGGGTGGTGGTTGGATGATTTTTTTAAACAGTGGATTCGGGTGACGTTAGAGCTAATCCAAGCATCTCTATTGTGCACCTTCACATTAGAGTTTACGGTACGTCAAATACAGATACCCCCCCCCCCCCCCCCAACCAAAACAAGTAAGTACAACCCATGCATGTGTAAACACCACAATAAGGCATACAAATATTTATAATTGCATAGAATAAATAACAAGTAATAAGATCCTGGTCGATGAGTGATGATTTTTCATCGCTTTTTCGGCGTCCTATTCTATGGCGCACGGTAACTTGATCAATCGTTTAAAATGTATCAATATAACAATTTACAACTAAACATTGCGTTTTTATTTTTTTATCAAATAAGATGCTGCAGAATTGTAAATTAAAACTTGCCTTGGTTGTATGATATTTAAAAAATACACTCACCTAAAGGATTATTAGGAACACCTGTTAAATTTCTCATTAATGCAATTATCTAATCAACCAATCACATGGCAGTTGCTTCAATGCATTTAGGGGTGTGGTCCTGGTCAAGACAATCTCCTGAACTCCAAACTGAATGTCAGAATGGGAAAGAAAGGTGATTTAAGCAATTTTGAGCGTGGCATGGTTGTTGGTGCCAGACGGGCCGGTCTGAGTATTTCACAATCTGCTCAGTTACTGGGATTTTCACGCACAACCATTTCTAGGGTTTACAAAGAATGGTGTGAAAAGGGAAAAACATCCAGTATGCGGCAGTCCTGTGGGCGAAAATGCCTTGTTGATGCTAGAGGTCAGAGGAGAATGGGCCGACTGATTCCAGCTGATAGAAGAGCAACTTTGACTGAAATAACCACTCGTTACAAACGAGGTATGCAGCAAAGCATTTGTGAAGCCACAACACGCACAACCTTGAGGCGGATGGGCTACAACAGCAGAAGACCCCACTGGGTACCACTCATCTCCACTACAAATAGGAAAAAGAGGCTACAATTTGCACAAGCTCACCAAAATTGGACAGTTGAAGACTGGAAAAATGTTGCCTGGTCTGATGAGTCTCGATTTCTGTTGAGACATTCAGATTGTAGAGTCAGAATTTGGCGTAAACAGAATGAGAACATGGATCCATCATGCCTTGTTACCACTGTGCAGGCTGGTGGTGGTGGTGTAATGGTGTGGGGGATGTTTTCTTGGCACACTTTAGACACCTTAGTGCCAATTGGGCATGGTTTAAATGCCACGGCCTACCTGAGCATTGTTTCTGACCATGTCCATCCCTTTATGACCACCATGTACCCATCCTCTGATGGCTACTTCCAGCAGGATAATGCACCATGTCACAAAGCTCGAATAATTTCAAATTGGTTTCTTGAACATGACAATGAGTTCATTGTACTAAAATGGCCTCCACAGTCACCAGATCTCAACCCAATAGCCTCTGTGCACAAGCGCAGTGACGGACTTCCGCTGTCGCCAGAAGTCGGCAAATCTGTTTCCGGTTTACTTGTGCGTCGCCGAAAATGTCATTTTTTACTCGATGTCTCCAGGATCTTCCGAAAATAACCGTCAGCGATGTTCATCGCATTGTTGATGCCTGGTCCCCTGCTCCGACAAGCAAGAGGGACAAGGGTTTTAAACTCTACATATCGAGTTATCTGCACAACTACGAGGGTAAGTATGATGATCTGCAGCATGGGCATCAGCTGTGAAATTCCCCTGGTCGACTCTGCCCTGGGCAAGGTTCAAGCCGGTAGTCCCTTGTCCTACCAACAACCTGCAATAGAAAAGCGAAACCTGTCCTTCCATGCTGCCCCACCACAACCATCTGTGCCTCTTCAGAATTACCGCCTACAGCCATCCAGTTGCATGTTTGTCTGCACTGAACCACAACAGCTTCACCTTAGGAGTCTGGAGGTCACCTGGGACATGGCACACAAATATGAATGTGCTACTAGAGACCAAAGTTTGTGTACTGAATGGCATCAACTAAGGAGGCATAGACTGACTGCCTCACAATTCAGAGAGATCTGCCAGGTTAAAGAGAAGACAGAAGAAGGTCTGGCTAACCGGATACTGCAAGGAACCCGTCAGACAGCGGCTATGAAGAGGGGGCTTGAATTAGAGGCAGATGCCATCTGTGAATACTGTCAAATAAAAAGGATCAACCACTTCCCCTGTGGTTTGGTCATTCACCCTGACGCTCCTTGGCTGGGGGCGTCTCCAGACGGGATCATCTTTGACCCTTCAGAGCCATGTCCGTTTGGGCTGATTGAGATAAAATGCCCTAATGTTAAAAGCTACGTTGACTGCCCATATCTGAAAATGGAGTCAGGCACATTAGAGCTAAAAAAAAACATGCTTACTACTGGCAAATACAGGGGCAGATGCTAATTACAGGAATGGATTGGTGTGATTTTGTAGTTTCAGCTGAGGAAGACATACTCATCCAAAGAGTTTACAGAGACAGGGATGTTTTGGATACAATCAAAGAAAAAGTAGACAGGTTTTATTTCTCTGTCTATATACAGAAATGTCTAATGCTTCAGGAGTAGGTGTAGTGCAGTAGTGTTTCCAAATAAATATTGTATGTTCTTCTGTGTTACCATTAAATGTGAAAATGAAATATATTTTTATGATTAAGCACAATAAAAGTATTTTAACACTGTGCACCGCAAGAAAAAGACCAGTCATTTATTACCATTGTACTCAAGAGAAGGTAGACATCTCTGCCTCTTAAACAACTATAAACTGCAAAATATTACATGACCATGTCTGTGATTTTTAGGTGTTTTTTATTGTTGCACCTTCAAGTTCTCACAATTTATAAAGATATTTACAAATTATATCAGACACAATTTACAAAGTGATTTTTTTTTATACTGTATGTTGAACACAAAAATAGTTAATATTGATCTCTTTGGCAGAAGATATGGCTACTGTTACAGTATCTCACTTCATAATCTCCATTTCTTGACCAGAGGTCCATTTTGGTAGTTTGAGAGGAGACAAGCGACTGTAAAGATTTGGTTTATGCTCCCTGCAATGGAGAGAGGGATAGTGGTATCAAACAGTTTATTTTCTTTTACTCTTCTGATTAACCTTTCAATGTGTACCCTCAAACGGGCAATGGACTGCGTCTTCAGAACATCCACCTCTGACATTTGGGCCCTCTTGGAGAGGAAGGCAGGACGATGAACAGGCCCAGGTACAAGGTCATCCACCAAGAATCCCTTGTCCACCATTATGGCCATGTCAGGTGTTAAGAGTGATGTAATCCCTGACTGACGAAACACCTCCCTGTCACTCATGGAACCCTCAAAGAGTGCTGACACAAAAGTCAGGGCTCTGTGAGGGGACATGCCCACCATAGCCTTAAAGGTGCAACTTCACTCTGAAGGAGAAGGGATGAAGGTGTTTGACACCGTAGCTCTGTACAATCAAGCACTACTTGTGTGTCGCTGTAGCTGCCATCAAAGTCGGGTGGAAGATTGGCCTTCACAGCTGCAGGAGACATCCATATACAGACCGAGCCCAGTAAGCTGTAGAGGAAGTTGGCCCAGGTCACAATGATTCGGCTGACTGTTGCTCTGTGGATGTTGAATCTATGACTCAACTCTCTCTGGGTACAGCCAGTGGACAGGTATGTGAGGAAGAGGAAGAGCTCATCGATCGGAAGCAGTTTCTAGGGGGAGATGAGTTTGAGTAGGGGTGTACCAATATATCGCAATACAAAAATGCAACAACAATATGTATTGTGGATAGTGAATATCTGTTTTGTGTATAGTTCATAGTTCACTCAAAATGAAAATTACTGTGATTTGTAAACTGGATTTTTGTTTTAGTGTCAGTACATTAAAACTACTATATATATATATATATATATATTTGTAGTTTCAATGTACTGACACTAAAACTAAAAAAATCAGTTTACAATCACAGTAATTTTCATTAATTTGTTAAATCATATAATGTATAATAATGCAATGGGGGAATATTTAGAGGGTCCTCATAATGCCAAATGTGACAGTGCGCAAGCATATTCGTGTAAAATAAATCTATGTATTAAATCATGAAACGATTAATGAGAGTCAGTTTAAAACCATCCTTTTCATGCTTCGGTATGTGTGTGTGTGAGAGAGAAAAGAAAACTTACAGTTGGTCTGGTTAAAGGGCTTTCAGTTGTTGTAGTAGCATTGTTTTTCTTTGCCCTGGTGACCCTAACCATTTTTGCTATTGCTGCCTCGATCAGGTTCCAGAACGCCATCAGATGCTCGTATGAGGGGAATCTAAAATACAGTATTGGAATTAAAATTAGTTGATTTGCCATACGTGCTTAAGAATATGATTAAGAAGACAGAGAAAAAATAATTACTTGGTCAGTCAGTCATTCAGTAAACAGTTATGAGAAGATGGTGATATTAACTATCTTACCTGGTGTAAAATCTGATGTCTTCAGGCGAAGAAGCAAACCTTTTAAGTCCAAAGGAGTGATGAAGATGACATGTTTGGAGCTGCTCTCTCAGCGCCTCGATTTCATTCAACGCACTTTCATACCGCTCCCGGTCCACACACACAGTACGACTGGCTACGTAGTCGTGGTGCACGACCATCGGGACCATGACAGGTTGCTCAATGTCTTCATCAGGCCCCGGCGGGGCAGGTTCTGGACTTGGTGGTGGAGATCGGCGCTCCCAAACACCGGCCCGTGACACCGTAGTGTAGTTATTCCACTCGAATAACGATGGAACTGAGCCTAATGCTAAAACCCGTCTACCCTTAGCAGTAGTGTGAATTTCATTATCGTGGAAATGTCGGCTGCATACCTTAGTATGGGTGGTCACCGAAAATCGTGCCATCCTTATTTTGTGCAGCCACTGCGCACAAAGGTTGGTGTCCTTCGGGAAGCAGTGGAAGCTCAAATTACTATTATACCGACTTGAAGCAGAGCAAAGTGGCACACAGCAGTGCTCCTTAGATCCACCGACAGCTCTTAGAAACTTCGATGTGTCACGCACATTATATTTCTTTTTTCTTACAACTGCAGCAGCGCTCATCTTGTTTGTTTATAGCGGTGAAGTAAACCGGAAACAGATTTGCTGACTTCTGGACAATAGCGGAGGTTCGTCACTACGCTTGTGCACGTAGCTTATAGAGCATCTTTGGGATGTGGTGGAACGGGAGCTTCGTGCCCTGGATGTGCATCCCACAAATCTCCATCAACTGCAAGATGCTATCCTATCAATATGGGCCAACATTTCTAAAGAGTGCTTTCAGCACCTTGTTGAATCAATGCCACGTAGAATTAAGGCAGTTCTGAAGGCGAAAGGGGGTCAAACACAGTATTAGTATGGTGTTCCTAATAATCCTTTAGGTGAGTGTATATCATATCTTTTTTTTTATTATTAATTTTATAATTTATTTTCATTTAGTATACACTTTTATGTCTTTTTATGTGACTTTTATTTGGCAATTTATCATAAAGATCTTTTAGTGTCAGTTTTAGCATGTATTTGATGAAACCGTAAAAAGCTAGCATACATTGAGACGCAGATGCTGAAAACACTGTGAGCGTCATGCGTGTTTGAGTTTATGTAGTAGACAAAACCACGCGTTTATGTCTGATGTGTGTTAGGCTGTTAATCCATGTCTTTTTTTATTCACAATCTCCTCATTGCCAGCTGATGTGGCACTATTTTTTGTATGCGTCTGCCATCATTAGGATTTTAGCTTTGAACTTCTGTTTTTGCAGTATGTTTGCTGTTGAAGAGTAATTAGCTGGTGAAGTGGATTTGCTTGCTGTAGAGATAACGCAAGTTATCATGAGAATTGTACATTTTTGAAGCGGATGTCATAAATTCCAGTAGACCTGGAAGATTTTAAAACGAGTGATTTATTCATAAGATCTTACCTTCATGCTGTGGTAATACAAACCGAAAGACAAAAACACAATGAGCACAGCGCTGAAAAGCGGGTGGGGGGGGGGGATACATAAAGTCTATATAAAAAATATATATACACTGTTATCGATAAAGGTATACCGTTACCGTTTTATCAACCAGGCCTACCGTAATGGCAGAAAGCGCATCCTGTTTGTTTTCTTTATTTTACAAAAGCACTACATTTTTTGTTGTTATTGTGAATTTACACAAATGCAAGTAGACCTTTTAATGTTTGGAATGATGTATTACTCTTATCTTGTGACAAAAATTACTATTTTAAGTTGGAAAAAAGTGATCGCGCCGGCAGTAATACTTCAGCTTCTACAATCCTCACAAACACTTGGAGATGCGCCTAATAATTGCGCACATTTATCTAGGTTATTGTTAGAGCGTGCGGCCATGTAAAGTTGGTACTACTTACATGTTTTAATTGATAAGCCATATTTGAGGTCGATGGATGATAGGCGAACGTTTGGATTTCCTGCGTAAAATACTATAATCACAAGATTAATACCCACCATTAACAATCTGTCCTCATGAAGACTAACCAACTAATAAAATCTTGGTCGATTAAGCCTCTTCTAGTTAACTAACGTTTAGTCAACTATTAGGAGGCAGCCCTAATACTGGTAGACTCAATAGTAAACTAGATTGGTTCTAAATTAAGAATTAACTTTATTGCTTTGATGCTCATTTATCCTTCTTTAATGGAATTTAATATGTTGGTTTTTTTTTTAGACCTGATGGAACTGAATGAAGACAAACAGCATCATTTCACAAACGAAGATAAAAAACTGACATATAAAAATGAAGACAAACATCTTCTGTTTCAAAAACCTCATCATTTAAAAAATGAAGATGGAAACACAGTCATTTTAAAGACCGAAGAGAATTTCACACAGAAACAAGCTGGAAAATCTGGAGTCAAAGGATTTTTCACCTGCACAGAGTGTGGAATGTTTTACGTGCATAAATCAGACCTTAACAATCACATGAGAATTCACACTGGAGAGAATCTGGTCACTTGCTCTGAGTGTGGAAAGAGTTTCATACAGAAAGGACACCTAAAAGTGCACATGAGAATTCACACTGGAGAGAGACCCTTCACATGCACTCAGTGTGGAAAGAGTTTCAGTCGCAAAGATGAATTCAATGTACACATGAGAATTCACACGGGAGAAAAACCGTTCACATGCACTCAGTGTGGAAAGAGTTACACATCCAAAAGCGTTCTCACTGCTCATCTGCGTCGTCACTCTGGAGTGAGATCATTCAGCTGTGATCAGTGTGATAAAACATTTGTTTTGGCATCAGGCTTAAAAACACACCTTAAAATTCATACTGGTGTAAAGCCTCACTTTTGTTCTTTCTGTGGAAAGTGTTTTACACGACTGCAAAATTTAATACAGCATGAGCGTATTCATACTGGTGTGAGGCCTCATGTTTGCTCTGACTGTGGGAAGACCTACACTTCATCCGGTTCCTTAAAATTACACCAGAGAATTCATACTGGAGAGAAACCGTACAAGTGCTCATACTGTGGAAAGAATTTCTCCCAGTCAGAATCTTTGAAAATTCATGAGAGAATTCATACTGGAAAGCAACCTCACCAGTGCTCTTCATGTGGGAGGAGTTTCACTCGGTCAGAATCCTTGAAAATTCATGAGAGAGTTGTTCATCATGGAGAGAAGCCACACCAGTGCTCTTCATGTGGGAGTAGGTTCACCCGATTATATAGTCTACAAACTCATAAGAAAAAACGTTGCCCGAAGGTGTGTCTAATGAGCAAATGTCCGTTTTCAGATCCATCACTCGCAAATAATACACTCACAAGTAAATAATTTGACATTCTAAAGCTGGATAATTTGCTAAAATTTGTTGTTTTGTTTTTTGTGGAGTTACATTGCTTTCATTAAATGTGCATTTGAGGCATTTGTGTAAAAGTGGCAATCATAATCCATATTTAAAACAACTTGTTTTAGCTGTTTAGACATGATGCATTAAGATATGAAATACTTTTTTGCATTGAAATCACTCTGCACAATGTGAAAATAGGATGAATAAAAATTAACAAAACGTGATTGTATTATATATTACATTCAAAATGTTTTTTTATATTGCAACACCTCCTTTTTCTTTAAAAGATGTTACACTGAGGGGGTTCAACAGAAATTCAAATGGTACTAAATAATAACCCCACTTCACCAAACAAATATTCTTTCTTTTTCTTTTATTCCCACCAGTGCATAAATATAGATGTGTATATATATATATATATATATATATATATATATATATATATATATATATATATATATATATATATATACCCCAAAAAAATAAACAATATATCATTAGAGCAGTCTTTGTCTTTGTGCAAATGAGTCAATAAAATGTAATGAAACTTATCGTTCAAGTCCAGTCTTTAAGTGAGCTGAAATAATGATGATGGCGATGAATCCACAAGGTTCTTTGTGATCGATGCAATGTTGAACCGAAGAGAGCGCACGTCACGCCTCTCTTCATCAATCTTTACTGGCTGCCAATAGCCGCTCGCATCAAATTCAAGACACTGGTGCTCGCCTACAAAGCAACCATTGGCTCTGCGCCAATATACCTAAACTCGCTTGTTCAGACTTACACACCCTCCAGGAGCTTACGTTCTGCCAGTGAACGACGCCTCGTGGTGCCATGCCAAAGAGGCATGAAATCAATTTCAGGGACCTTTTCCTGGACTGCCCCCACCTGGTGGAATGACCTACCTATCTCAATTCGAGCAGCCAAGTCTGTAGCCATTTTCAAAAAACAGCTAAAGACACGTCTTTTCCAGCAGCACCTGACCGATCAAAAATAGCACTTAACATTCTATTCATTCTATTCATTTTTTTTGTCTGTCTAATTCAGTGGTCGGGAACCTATGGCTCGCGAGCCACACCTGGCTCTTTGACAAAAATAATGTGGCTCAGGTCTCTCACCCTTTACCAACAAATGATCGATAGAAAAAAAATGAGACACATCAACAGAGATCCGCTCTCTGCAGAAAAAAGCAGCCTATTACAATTCCCTTGTTGTACAGCCTACCGAAGTTAATGAAACGTATGATAATAGCTAATATTCAAGTTGTACCGGCCGCGCGTGTTCAGTGCTGTTCGCGAGTGTCACGAGTCGCGACAGCAATCAATACCCACTTACGTTTCTGTGGTAACAGCTTCTGCTCTGGGATTCAAGCAGCTGTGGCTTGTTAAAGGTAACCGAAAACCATTTTTAGAACAGCAGCGAAAATGTAAAAGTAGGCTATATAAACGTTAATATATCCTTTTATTGAAACTGGTGGTCTGCTGTGAAAAGAGACATTTCGAAACATTTCACTCGCAGGTACTTTCGCTTTTGCCGTAGAGACCCTTGTGATAAATAAATGTGTATTTATGATAATCCACGCAGATTTCAGTTGACGGAAATAAATTATAAAAGCGTGATAAGTCGCGAAAGACAATTGAATTACTGACAGGATGCTGTGCACACGCTCCGAGTGCAACACGGACAAGCACAGCTTTGTCCTTGGCTGCACATCAAATTAATGGGCTACAGAAATATATCAAAATGCCAAGTCGAGTATTCACGTAAACACAGTAGATGTAAGCACTGTGTGCGTTAACAAACACTAAGAGGATTTATAACTCAACCTCACAAAGCCCTGCACAATTAATTCCATATTGCAACTTATTTATTGTTTGCTGCATATGTGTTTGTTTTTAGTTATGGACCTAATAATTACTATTGTTCAAATTTTATTGGGAAAAAAAGCATGTTTTTTAATAATAATTTAATATAATTTTTTACTGTGGCTCTTTTGGAAAAATGCATTAACCAAAAATGAAAAAATGGCTCTTTGGTCAAAAAAGGTTCCCGACCCCTGGTCTAATTTATTAAAAAAAAAAAAAAAAAAAATTCCTGTGTGTTCTGTGTTAGATTAACTGAGACTTGTTACAGCACTTGCATACTGTTACCCTTGACTGTTCTAGTTGCTTCTATTGCTCTCATTTGTAAGTCGCTTTGGATAAAAGCGTCTGCTAAATGACTAAATGTAAATGTAATGTTATAATCCAGTGAGTGAGAAGTGAAGTCAATGCGTGCTGATGAAAGCCACACGTCGTAGCCTTGCTACGCTACGCATGGTTATACACAGCGTCCTCTTTGTTGCTTCCTAGCAACACTCCGGGCCTCCAAACTATGCTCAGTAATGAACCCAGTACAACAAATTTAATGAGCAGTCAATGGTGAACAACTGAAACATATATATATATATATAGTGGGCCTGGTTTGTGGTCTCCGTTCTAATTCTTCCCAAAGGTGTTCTATCAGGTTGAGGTCAGGACTCTGTGCAGGCCAGTCAAGTTCCTCCACACCAAACTCGCTCATCTATGTCTTTATGGACCTTGCTTTGCACACTTGTGTGCAGTCATGTTAGAACAGGAAGGGGCCATCCCCAAACTGTTCCCACAAAGTTGGGAGCATGAAATTGTCCAAAATGTCTTGGTATGCGGAAGCATTAAGAGTTGCTTTCACTGGAACTAAGGGGCCAAGCCCAACCCCTGAAAAACAGCCACACACCATAATCCCCCCTCCACCAAACTTTACACTTGTCACAATGCCATCAGGCAAGTACCATTCTCCTGGCAACCGCCAAACCCAGACTCATCCATCGGATTGCCAGACAGAGACGTGATTCGTCACTCCAGAGAACACGTCTCCATTGCTCTAGAGCAGTGGTTCTCATATGGGGGTACGCGTACCCTTGGGGGTACATGAAGGTACTCCAGGGGGTGCGTGAGATTTTAAAATATAGCCTATGTATATTTAAAAAGTAGCATCCATGCAAAAATCCTTTAAAAATAATTATTGAATAAATATTTCAGGAAAATATAAGTTCATAAAATGAATATTATATTCAGTAGGCTATTCAATTTCATTATCCTAAAAACCCAGAGTCTCCCCCATACCAGGATGGTTTGACCCAACCTGTCATATTCCGCCTGCATCACCTGTCAATCACTTGGATCAACGATAGGGTAACCAGACGTTTTACAGCTCGTTCCAAACAACCCGCAGATATATTGGAAAAAAAGCGCCCAACCAACATACAGCAGCTGCTGGTTAAAGGAGCAGTCATGCAGTGATTATTTTCACCAGCAGATGGCGCTGTGAGATACGCTGACTCTACTTGGTCGCGTGTGCGCCCCTACTCCTTCATGAAGAACATACCCGAGAGCAGAGCACCATTACCGTCAAATATCAAAAGAAACATCGTTATCGCTTTCAAGGTAGTAACATACTAACTATTCATTTTTAATTTAAAGTAATATTGTTTGTATGTGCTTTATAACAGAGCCTCAACAGGGTGCGGGATTGTTTTGTCCCCAAAAGTTCTGCAGTCACAACGCAGTGATTACCACACATCTTAACAAAACACAAACCCCAAACAATTACACTTGCAACCAATACATGTGCAGACTACACATACTTTCTGCTTAAAATAATCCTAAAATGCAAAATAACAACACCAATTAAGGATAGTAAGAATTATTTTCAAGCATAAACGTAACAAAACTTTTGAAGTAAAAAAAAGTAAATTATATAGTATAAACTTAAATACAATTATAAAATGTTACTATATTTGTTGAATAGTTTTATTTATCATATTTGTTTTATTTTTGTAATATGTTTATTTTGTTTATATGTTTATGTTTATATATGTTTACAATATTGTTTTGAACTGCTTATTTACAATGGTTAGCTTACCATTAACTGTTTTCATTGTTTTCTTTTTTTATTATTGTATTAAATCCAGACCAAAAATCCTAATAATCAAACTAAATCCTAATAATTATTAATGTTAATAATAATATAGGGACTCCACAACAACAAACACATTCAAAAATGTATTGTCCATGTTTTTTAATTAAAATATAATAGCAAATGAAATTTTAGTGATATTTTGACCACTCAAATAGGAAATGTCCCCGGTTTCCATTTCAGAAATATGGTCACTGTTTTCACTACATTAGTTTCAATCACTACATTTTAGTGATGAGAAATATTTGCAATACATTTAGTCATGGATTATTATCATTTAAAATGTTCGAAATTGTTTCTTTTTTTCAAATGTTTGAATTTTGTATGTTTATCTGTTCCAAAGTTTAATAAATCAGACACTGATGGCACAGTGCTCTGTTTTAAGTCTTTTTTTTTTCAACCAAAAATGCTTTGCGCTGGTTAGGGGGTACTTGGCTGAAAAAAATATTTCACAAGGGGTACATCACTGAAAAAAGGTTGAGAACCACTGCTCTAGAGTCCAGTGGTAGCGTGCTTTACACCACTGCATCCGACGCTTTGCATTGCACTTGTTGATGAAAGGCTTAGATGCAGCTGCTCGGCCATGGAAACCCATTCCATGAAGCTCTCTATGCATTGTTCTTGAGCTAATCTGAAGTTTGGAGGTCTGTAGCTATCGACTGTGCAGAAAGTTGACCGTAATAAGAGCACTGTAAGTCGCTTTGGATAAAAGCGTCTGCCAAATATGTAAATGAAAGTTGGCAACGTCTGTGCACTTTTCGCCTCAGCATGCGCTGACCCCGCTCTGTGATTTTACGTGGCCTACCACTTTGTGGCTGAGTTTCTGTTGTTCCCAATTGCTTCCACTTTGTTATAATAACAGTTGACCGTAGAATATTTAGTAGTGAGGAAACTTCACGAATGGACTTATTGCACAGGTGGCAACCTATCACAGTACCATGCTTGAATTTACTGAGCTCCTAATAGCGACCCATTCTTTCTCAAATATTTGTAGATGTAGCATCTGGACTGACTCACGATGATTGGTTCCATTGAATCTCAGAGATGCTTTTAGTCTTTTACATTTGCATATAAGCTATGGACTGGCTCTGGCCATTCTGACTTCTATGAACTTTGTTGTCACCTTAGCTGTCTTGGAAGATGCTAAGCAGGCATCTCGAAGATCCTTCGTGACTTCAAAAAGATCTTAATCAACTCTGGTGATAGTGTCCACTATCCAGTGCGAGAGCCTGTGCTTAGAGACTGTACGGCCATTAGCATATAGCCACCATAGCACATGTAGAGCTTGTCCGACTGTTGAAAAGCGGTCAGAGAGGGATGCTACAGTCACCGGGTCCAAAGCGAATACAATCGCCGTCCACAGGAAATGCATGTTAATCCCCTATGTGCTGAGCCGAAGCAAGAGCAAGAAGCAAATCAGTTTTGAGAAATCTCCTTAATAGCGATTGGTGCCAGGGGCTCGAGCGGAGGTAGAGAGCGAGCCTTCAGAACCAGTAATAGGTCCCACGGCGGCACTATCGGTTGGCCTGGGGGATGTAATCTCCTCGCCCCCCTGAGAAATCTGACCACCAGCACATGCCTCCCGATTGATTGCCAGGGAATGAAACTAGGCAGTAGCGGCCACATAAACGTTTAACGTGGATGTTCGACTCCCGTTGTCTAACCTCTGCTGCAGGAAACGTAAAACATCCAACACAGGACAGCTCGCCGGGTCGATATCGTTATCACGGCACCATTTCACAAAGTCTCCCCATTTTAGAACATAAAAGGTGCCTATTGGAAGGCACACGAGACTCCATGAGTGTGTCAAGCCAACGGGAGGGCAGGGAGTCTAGCCCTCTATGGCTGGCTACATGCTGGCTGCGTGGCGTGAGTGTGTCTGTTTTCATTTTGGCTCCCATGTTAACAGGTTAGAGCTTGCACACTGCCTGCGTGACACTCAGGGGAGGACATTTTGATGTTTGAAGTCTCTAGGTTTTGACAAATACAGAAATAATTGTAATTAATTTTTTTTTATAAATTATCGATTTTCAAATTTTACACCTGCCAATTCAGAACAAAATATTCTGTAGCCTATTTTGCCGTCAATACTGCCGACGTTGTCTTTGCTGTATCAGTAGGTTATATATATTTTTCACATGAAATATAGGCCTTCCCTGTATGTCACCTAGCAGCAGCAGCGCAGCGTCAGACACGTTTCTGGTGTGCAAAGACATAGAAAACGCCACCCAGCTGACACGCAACAGAAACGCCACGCAGCCAGTGTGTAGCCGGCCTAAGACCCCTGAAGCAGCCACGCATGAAGGCTCCATGACTCTGGGCTGGGGTGCCATTTTGCATAACACCAGAGGCAAAATCTTCACCGGAGGGAACGTGTAAAGTCTGGCTCTCGGCCAACGTGCTGTCAGAGCGTCCCCCTCCATCGGGGAGCGAGACAGCAAAAAGAACACTTGCTTTTTGACTCTTTGTGGCTCTGTGCTGCTCAAGGCAGGTCCTGTGACGTCTTCCTTTGTTTGCGCCCATCTGGCTCGGGACGGGGAGCCGCGGAGAATGCGGCGTGGAGCGTGGATGCCACTTCGCCAGAGGCGGTGTAAGCCTTGTCGGCCCGTCAGTTTGGATGGCAGGTTGAAATCCGCACCAAGCGAGGCCGAGGAAGGGCACAGGTGCGCAGCCACAGTCTCCTCGACAGGGGGCATATGCACAAAGCCGCGGGCTTCCGCTCCGTCCATGTGGGAGAATTGGCTGACTTGTCTGTTGTTCTACTCTGTGATTGGTGTAACTTTAGCCCTGGTTCTTCGGACTGATCTTCACCTGTCTCGCAGCGGGATTTAATTATGTTCCCGCAGCGCCAAAGCTGACACAATGTTGAAGTGATCGCTCTTGAAAGGGAACGTCTCCAGTTACTATTATAACCTTGGTTCCCTGAGACGGGAATGAGACATTGCTCGCCGCTCGATCAGCTGTGCTAGCTTTCAGTCTTAGAATCTGATGCAATTGTCGCTCCTTTGCATTTTGTAATGCCCAAAGGCTCATCAGTATTTTCATGTGATTTGCATATTTCGGCAACAATTGGCCAGTAAGTTTTACTAGCGTTATCCTATAAGGTTTCAGAAGAAGGGGAGGAGTTCACCCCAGTCCACCATTGACGTGGAGGGGTATATTGGGATTGTACAGAGACATAAACTGCGATCAAGATGTTGCATTTCCTGGGAAGTAAGACAATGCCAGGCATCATTATGCACGTGGTTTCATAGACACTCTACACCATAGAATGGATGTGCCTAACTGCAGTCCAGGGCTGTGTTTCCCAAAAGCATGGTAAGCCTAAATTGATTGTACAGACCATTGGTGGCAATTTTTCTACGATCAACTTTGATGCTTTGAATTTTGATGAGTATGCTTTTGGGAAAAGCAGCCTGATCTGTCTCCTATTGAAAATGTATGGCCCATCACGAAAAGGAGAATCGGACAACAACGACCACGGCAGGGACGTCATTAGGCCTATTTTAGGAGGGCTGAAGCTACCCCAAAATGTTCCTAAGACCCCCTAAATGATAATAAGAACAACAATAACAATTTGATTTATCAATAACCGTATCCTCATTCATATTTAGATGCAACAAATGATATATATTCAGCTACAAAAAAATAGCCGAAAAGTTGGAAGTTGGACAGAAGTACAAAGAGTCGTTGTGCTATCAAGATGATGCACCGCGTCTCGTTGCATTGGTGTGAACTGTGGCGGCTTTCAGAGCATTGCAGACGTCACCAAGGTTATAATCTTTAATGAAAACTTGGTGGGTTGTTGTTAACTGAAATAAAAATAAAAACGAGTCATTACAAAAAAACGATAACTAACCAAAACTGTAACGTGTGTTTGGCAAAACTAACTAAAATAAAATTATAGATTAAATGTCCTTAGTTTTCGTCTTTATCAATGTCTTTCATAGAGAAAATAACGTTCAGCTGCATTTCCTTTCCCTGCGTCTCTCATTCATATTGTTGGCAGCTCTTTTGTACCAAACCGCACATTATTCGCAGCTTGAGCTCAAGGCCGTTCTACCGGTGCACAGCTGCACAGAGACGGAGCAGAGGTGGCACAAACCAAAAACCATGGTAACTTAACGCTAACAATTTCAGTAATGGATGTTAGGTTAACTTTGACTAAAACATGTTTGGTTTCATTGCAGGGTGTTAAACCTGGTCTGATGAATAAGATGGTGATCCTCTCAGCCCGACCGAAAGAAAGAAGGCTGGTAGAAGGAGTCAGGTTTGTATTGTTACTGTAGGTCTCCCCACACTGAAAGAACTACACAGTTCCCGTTGCCTCAAAAAAGCCCAGGGGTCTAATTTATAAAAACTTTGCGTATAAACCTTACTAAAAGTGTATGTACGCACAAAAGCTAGATTTTGCGCATGCACAAAAAAGTTCAGATTTATAAAACCATGTGTATTTTGTTAATTTTAAACCCTTCAACTCAAATTCATGCAGTTTTGCTGATAATGTGAACATATAGGATGTTTAGGCTATTTTAATCCTCCTCATTTTAATTTAACTTCACCCCCACAGCTGCCACTCAGTGATTACAGACTTGGGCCATCAAACTGTGCTTTTGTCTACACTGAACAGCAACATTACCACATGGCATCCCTAGAAACATCACTAGAGATGGCACACCAAATAGAAATCTCTACTAGAGAGCAGAGTAGCTGTACTGAGTGGCACCCAACTAAGACAACCCCGCATAACCTCGACACACAAAAGCACTAACATCTGCAGAAAATCTGGCCAAACGGCTTCTCAGGCCTTGTCACCAGACAGCCGACATGAGGAGGGAGCTAGAAATGGAATCCACAGCGATAGAGGAATACTGCAGAGTAAGAGAAGTAAACCACTATCAGTGTGGGTTCCTTATCCATCCTGATGCCCCATGGATGGGCTCGTCCCCTGATGGGATGGTCTATGACCCCAAGAGCCAGCCTGCCTTTGGACTTGTTGAAGTTAAGTGCCCAAATGTAGCAAGCTATGTGGACTGCCCATACATTGCAGTCCGTGACGGAACACCGACTTTGAGGAAAACCTATCCTTACTTCTGGCAGATACAGGGCCAGATGCTGATTTCTGGATGTGAGTGGTGTGATTTTGTTGTTTACACACAGGAGGACATGTTTGTAGAAAGGATTCCCCGTGACAATGAAATCACTGACATCATCAAAGAGAGGGTTGATTACTTTTTTTCCTATGTTTACCTCAGCACTTTCTTGTGTAGTGTAGTGTAGTGTAGTGCATGTTATGTAAGAAATAATTGACGACGGGCCATTCAATTATTAGAACAATAATGCACACCCGAGGTGGTGATGCGGTCACGACGCGAAGCGGAGTGGCCGTTACACCTCGGGTGTGCATTATTATTCTAATAATTGAACGCCCCGGAGTCAATTATTACGCTTATACTACGGTTACCACACCTAAAGACATCGATCCGAAGATATATTTAAAGGGATTCGTCCGGTTTTTGTACTTAAATCGCTATTGTGAGTAGGACTATTTCTTCCGCGTCTCATCCAACGGCTCTTTTGTTAGTTCCGAAACGTCATTTTAAAACTGTTAACGAAGGCTTGAGCCGTTGATAGCATTCTACTGCAGTTATTAATAAAGTTATTAGATATAAGAGATATAGTATATAATATAAGAGAGCGCGCGCGCGAGAGAGAGAGCGAGAGCGAGTGCTTGTGTGAATTAGGCTACCTCTGTGCGTCTCTAAACAGCGCTGTTATTACCTCACTAGTGAAAAAATGTCACGTGTAGCCTTTAAGTTGCTCCACTTTATGGGCTAACTGATCAAACCGTCAGGGCAGCGCTGACACCTTTAGTGCAAACTGTAGTGCGTGTGCGAGCATGTGTGATTTCAGTAATGAGACAGAAAAGCTTGCCTTTGATGTCCGCTTCCGTTTTTTGGTTTTCATCTGGACTGTCTAATGCTGCTGCTGCCCAGTTGTTGAACATTTTATATTCACCGTAAATATTAAGATTTACTTTAGGAAAATCGTCTGTCATATTGTTGTTTTTTAGTCCTGTAACTTCCGTTATTACAGTTAACTATGCAAAGTGATATGGAACTGTAATGCGGTCAAGAGAGCTGCCTGGAACTACGTTCGCTGTGCATCTCCCAGAAAATAATTGCACACCTCAGAACGTTCATCAGCCAATCAGATTCAAGCATTCAACGGCCCCGTAGTATAAGTTTTTTTATTTTATTTAATGGTTATATTTAAACTCATGAACATGAGTTAAATAACAAATGACTGACTAATAAAAAGATGACTTTAAATCATTTGGTGTGATGGTATTTTTGCTACTGTTGCAGAAGGTCACAGATAATTAATGGGAAGACATGAATACATTAAAGTAATGAAGAAGCACTCAAAATAAGTTGATCATCTTTGTATAATTTTTTTTAATGACCCGCCTCTTAGAACATGACAAAAAACAAAGGGACACAGTTTTAGACGGTAATAATAATTCATTTATTTAACAACCAACATGTTTGTTTTCCCTGGTAAAATAAAGGATAAATACCTCCAGCTTTAGCTGTTTTTGCAATTTATTCCTACCCATGGCTCAGGCTTCAGGCTTCTTAACCCATGCTTTTACAAGAGGCCCATTTTCATAATTGGTGAGGAGACATGCAACAGTATAGAGTTGGTTGATGCTCCCAAAAAGTCGTAGAGGGATTTCGGTGTCAAAAAATGTGTGCTCTTTCACTCGACGAATGAGTCGCTCCACATGCACCCTAAGACGTGCTATGGCCTGGGTCTCCCTAACTTCAGTAGCCGACATTTGAGACCGCCCAGCGAGGAATGCTGGCCTGTAAATCTTGCACGGTACAATGTCTTCGATCAGAAAACCACAATCTACCATGATAGCCATGTCAGGTTTTAAGAGGTTGATGATACCAGATTCCTTTGTGATCTGCTTATTGCTTATGGAGCCAGCATAGAGAGAAGAAACAAATGCCACTGCTCCATGTGGAGCAATCCCAATTAGACCTTTAAGTGTGCAATGGGATTTGTAGGTGGAAAAAACCTGGAGAGGAGAGGGGGAGGATGGGCACTGACACTTCAGCTCGGTGCAGTCAAGGATTGCAGTGGTGTCAGGGTAGTCCTTGAAATCCACAGGCAAATATTCACCTATCTGCTCCTGTGGTATCCAGATTCTGACTGAACCGAGTACCGTGTATAGGAAATTACTCCATGATGATATAATGCGACTGACCGTGGACTGATGGACATTGTACCGGTCAGCGAGGTCCCGTTGTTTGGAGCCCAGGGCGAGATAGTTCAAAAACATGAAGCACTCATCAATGGGCTGGAGGGAATGGGTTGCAGATTTAGACCTCTCTGAGCCTGCCTCACACTGACCATAGATGGCACCGCAGGTTCATTCAGGGCCCAGAACAGCATCAGCAAGGTGTAAGAGACAAACCTTAAGAAATGAGGCAGATATTTGATTGAATATGTGTAAATTATTTTCACAATTAACTATACAGTAGAATAAACAGCAATCACTTTAATTCAATGCTGCTAATACTCAGAGGCGGACAGTACTTAAGTATTTTTACTTTCTACTCCAGTACATTTTTCAAGTACATATTTTATCAGTGTTTTCCTTTGGAAAACTGTGATTTCATTACATTCCAAAGCATAATTTATAATGGCATACTTTTTACTGCACTACATTTCATAAATAAAAGTCAACCTGATCTCACAGAATTCCGTGAAATGAACACGGGACCCTTAACTCAAAATCCGTGGCAGTTTCACGGAATCGCCGAAAATTCCGTGATGGGTCCACGGAAGTGATTCCTATGCAAGTCAATGACAGTATACAGACGCGTTGGGCATTGTTTTCATCATGAAACTATGATTTTTTTTTTGCCATTATGACATGGAGTGTGATTCTCGATTTAATCAGCCAGCATAATTTTATTTATAATTATTTTCATTTTTTATTTATTTACAGTATTTAGACACGTTTTGAACACGTAACCCAATCCCTTCCCTAAACCTAACCATTTGTGTATTATAAAAAAACAGGATATAACAGGCAGATACGACTGCAGGCACAATTTATTCAAAAAGTACAAATATTCCAAGTGTTCCGAGGCCAAACGATTGATTTGTGTGAAGAAAATCCTCAAAAGCGATCAGCAGCGTCGAGTCCATCCGCCAAAGATCCTAAACACATTTCAAATTTTACCGCCGGAAGAAACGTTACGTCAGCTTTGTCAGCATTGGCTGGCGTATGTCTCGTGACCAATTGTGTCATTACGTCGGCTTTGATTGTAAAATGCCATTGGCTCTTGTGTGTCTCGTGACAGATTGCGTCACGCTAAAGAGTCAAGTGTATTATTTGAATGGGATATGAATGAGTGTGCTCACGGCGCGGCGGGATCATCATTTTAGCAATTAAAACATTAAAATCAACTCTGTTCTTTACATGAAGACATCGAGTGACTTCAGAAGACTTGGAATGCAACATGAGTTGATACTTTTATGCTGTTTTTGGTCAGTTTTTGCAATAAATACCTGTGACTGTACTTGTATTTGCCTGTTATGTGTTTTATATTGTTGAGAAGTGGGTAGGTTTAGGGTAGGAGTGGAGTTAGTTGCTCCAAAATATAAAAGTAGCCTATAAATATTCATAAAATCATGTCTACTTTTTACTGTCATTGACTTGCATAGGAATCACTTCCGTGGACCCATCACGGAATTTTCGGCGATTCCGTGAAACTGCCACGGATTTTGTGTTAAGGGGCCCGTGTTCATTTCACGGAATTCTGTGAGACCAGGTTGATAAAAGTAGTTTTTTTTTTTTTTTACCTTGAATACTTTTTAATGTAATTAAGTATTAAATGATATTCAATATGAAACAGTGCAGCAAAAGGTACAATAGTATGTTTTGGAAGGTTGTGAAGTAAATGTTTTCCAA
The DNA here is from genome assembly GCA_023566225.1 of Romanogobio albipinnatus. Taxonomy (NCBI): domain Eukaryota; kingdom Metazoa; phylum Chordata; class Actinopteri; order Cypriniformes; family Gobionidae; genus Romanogobio; species Romanogobio albipinnatus. The sequence continues at coordinate 35,839,340 of CM042244.1, read as the reverse complement.
AGAAGAACACTGACAAAGTACATACTGCATTCAGACAGTATCACCAATTAAAATAACTAGGCTAACACTCATAATTCATAATTTCTTTGCTTCCCATGCATCTTTTTCGAAACTGACTAGGCTACTCATCTTACCTTGTGAAGAACCGGATGTCCTTGTCTGAAGCAGCAAAGCGATGGATCCCAAACCTCTGCTTCATCGTAAGGCTTTCAACTTGTTCCCTCAGCAGGCGAACCTCCTCTCGTAGAGCTATATTTTAGGTGGCGACTGCGGAGGCAGGATCAGGATCACCGGAATCTTCCTCCATGGCTTCATCTTGTTCGGGGGCGTGGTCCTCCAGCGGCAGCGGTATATCTCTCCTCTCCCAAACACTTGTTTTTACAGGTGGGAGGGAGAAGTTATTCCATTGAAATAAAGCTGGGATAGCTCCCTTTTTCAACAGTCGTCGTCCTTTCTCCGACGCTGGTTCACGAACTTCTTCTTTTTTAAAATGCCGGCTACACACCCGGGTGTGAGGCGTTATCGTGAAGTCCCTACGAATGGCGATAACCCACTTGCGTCTTAATTCTTCATCCGTGGGGAAAGTGTGGAAACTAAGTACATTGTTGTACTTAGCAGAGGCCTGACACATCAGCACACAACAGTGTTCAGACGATGAGCCCATAGATCGCTGATATGATATCATTTACCTCAGCAGCAAGCTTGTCAACAGCGCAGCATTCCGGAAATAGCAATGGTGGCTTAGTTGTAAACGGAAGAACGTCAGCACTAGCGTTGGCATATAGGCCATTAGATATAGTATGCTATTACTTTATCATGCATTTACATGAGCAGACAGATAGCATTTAAGTCATTGCTTATAGTAACTCATCAGGAGCAAAGTCTGGCCTAAGTAAATTCCCCCATGCAGCTTTGATGTGTCTAAAAGCTAACATTACAGTAACTTTTCTTTAACAGAGTAGAAATGGAAGAAGAGGATATGTCTGTCAAGTTTTACTTTTTAACATCTTGGTTTCTTGCCTGGTTGTTGACATAAGTGTAGCTCTAGATGTGAGTGCAAAGATTTTGCAAACGCAAGTTACAAATACCCTGGGGGCTAAGCCCCCCCTGTCTTCCAATTCTAGTGACGTCCCTGGACCACGGACTGTTGAGCAAATGTCTTGTATCAGACGAGATTTGGTAAAAATTCCACTGGCAAAACTACCTCACTTTCCAAACATTTAATACTGTGATTAAAAGGAAAGGTAATGTGACACAGTGGTAAACATGAAACTTTTTTGTAGTGTGTTGCAGCCATTAATATCAAAATATGTTTATATTTACAAAATATGGACCCACTTTATATTAGGTGGCCTTAAATACTATATAGTAACATTTAAATTAATAATTTGATACAATGCATTTATTGTGTACATACATGTTTTAACATTGTAATACTTACATTTTTAAATGTACATGCACGTAATTACATCTGTAATTAATTTGTGTGGTTACATTTATAATTACCCTAGCCTTAAACTTACCCATACCACCACACCTGTCCCTAACTTTACCTGTATCCCACCTCAATATCAGCAAAAGTGTTTTGCAATACAATATGAAGACAATAAGTACACTGTACACTATGTAAGTACAGTAAATGCCACCTACTATAAAGTGGGACCCAAAATACAATTACAAAAAACAAGGTGGACGCGCACTGACTGGGGTGCAGACTTCGATTTCACCACGTGATCATGAACATCAGGAAAGAACGGGGTCTTCCCAACTGGAAGTACCAGGAGTCAAGCTTACTCCTGGCGGGCTCTTCTGGAGCACTCCAGACGAGGTCGAGCTCCTTAACAGCTTTATCGTAGACCCTGGTGAGCTCCTCCTGGAGGTCTGTATGGCCTTCTGTGTCAGGGTGCTGCCCAGTCCTGTTCTGACGGCGAGATGGACATGGAGTCTTCGCCATTCTCAAGGGGGGCAAAGGCTCTTGTCAGATAAAAGGAGGTGGTCCCCGTCAGGCCATGAGCGATGTTCCTCCAAGTCCTCAAAGAGAAAGCAGCCTCAGTGTGGGCCAGGCCCAGGCAGTGGATGCAGTACTTGTGCGGATCCGACAGGTCGATGGGGCCTGCGCAAAGTTGGCAGAAGGTAGCCATCGGATGCGGTGAAAAAGTCTCTGAAGTAGTATCTTCTGTTGCGTCTTCGGCGAAGGAGGCATGAAGGAGAAGATTTTGACGCAATTGTCACTGCTCTTCATATTCAGTATTTACATGCGATTTGCATGTTTCATGACAGTTGGGCAGTAAATTTTACTGCCGTTATTCTATAAGGTTTCAGGAGAAGGGGAGGAGTTCCCGTAGTATCAAAGCTGACGCAATGTTGAAGTGACTGCTCTCGAAAGGGAACCATTGTTAATTTGTGGTTTAACCATGGTTAATTTTCGTAAGGGTTGTCCTGTGCAGCTCTAGGATATAAGGATATAATGGGCACATATGAAATAACAGTGCACAGGATTGCATACATGCAGAGCCGGCCCAAGGCATAAGCGAACTAAGCGGCTGCTTAGGCCCCCCTTGGCCACCAAGGGCCCCCCGAGAGCACATGAAATGACTTATTGCTGTAGCCTATATGTTATTTTATGATGATTGAAATCGCGAAATGGCCTTAAACAATTGCTAAATAAACTGCAAAAAAGTTAAGTTTTCTAATATATGCACGGATTGATTCTGACAGCACTGTACAAGCGGCGCCATCGGCCGGACACTATTCGCTTGTTAGCCAGGGTTCAAAGTCCAAAGTGCAAGCGCTGAAACATACTCTTCAGTTGCCCGGTTACCTTTTTATGAATGAATGGATTTGAGAATGCGCTGTGGTTTGGTGCGAATATCTTGTCTGACGTGCTGCATGTTTTGGACGGAGTACAGCATAGCTTCCAGTTTCTCAGTAAATGTTTTTCTGCGAGTGCTATATCGTCCCCTTGGAATTATAAGTTGTGTAGCCTACATTTTGGAAGTTTTATTTAGAAAATAAAAAGGTTCTTTCTACACAGTCGAATGGAATGCAAAAAATAACATTTTATTTTCGCCAAAAAAAAAGCTCTGTTTAATGTTTGAAATAAATCAAATTTTTTTGTTTTTAAAAGAACTCTCTTCTGCTCAGCAAGGCTGTATTTATTTGATTAAACATACAGTAAAAACAGTAATATTGTGTGTGAAATATTATTATAATTTAAAACAGCTGTTTTATATGTGAATATAGTAAAGTGTAATTTATGTGATCAAAGCTGAATTTATCATCATTACTCCGGTCTTCAGTGTCACATGACCCGCCTTCACTAATCATTCTCATATGATGATTTGATGATCAACAAACATGTATGATTATCAGTGTTAAAAACAGTTGTGTACAATATTTTTAGGATTTTTTGAAAGCTTTCTATTTCAGAGAAATGCTGTTCTTTTGAACCTTCTATTCATCAAAGAATCCTGGGGAAAAGTGAGCATGTTCTGCATAAGAGACTATGCTAGCCTACTTAAAAGAATAAAAAAAAATAAAAAAAACTTAAAAACATTCATATCCCAGTTTGAACTGTAGTACTATAAGGCTTTGAATAATAACACCTGACCACTCTTGTGGGTTTGCTACTGTCACAATTAAAAAACGTATAAGGGTAAAAACATGACGGCCAGACATGATTTAAGCAACACAGCTACAACTACTAACATTGATGTGCGAATTATCAAGAATTGACAATAGTCAATTGTATTGGTGGCGCTGAGGGGCCCCCAAATAAAATTCTGCTTAGGGCCCCATAAGGGCTTGGGCCGGCCCTGCATACATGGATGTGAAATAAACTGTATACTGGATCACTTCGAATTATATAAAAATCTGTGATTAACAATAAGTAATTGCAACATAGACAAAATATGTGTATATGATAGTTAACGCATGGTAAATGCACAATACACTTTTCAGTATAAGAAAATGAATTAAATCTTGCACTAAACACAAATTAACATCAAATATAGTTTAATCATATCTTAACATACATTTACCTACCAATGATAACTCCCAGAAAAACAGAAATGTAGCAGATAGTTTAAGATACAACGACAATAAAGGACAGCTATCTTCCACGTAGTCTCAATCACAGACGTCATGCCCACAGACGTCATGCCCACGGACTGTTGGCTGAACGTCTGATACATATGGCACACTTATCTGGAAACACTTCAGGAGTTTCAAAGTCATCCTCTGATTGGTTGATTGTCCGCGAGATGTGTGTCGCATTCTTTAACAGTCCGGCTGGAAACAAATACTGTGACGGCAAACCCCCTCCTTTTTACAACTGTGCCAATGAGCACTTATCAGGATCAACTAAATGATGGATTTTCAAAAGTATGTGAAGTTCACGGCTCCATTGTTGCAGTAAACTTGCACAACGTTCTTGAATAATTTATTAGATGCACACCGGTCTGTTATTGTTGGGACATTGACTTCACAGTTTCATCCCCCTAAACATGATGTGGAACAAAACTAACTGTGATTGGTTGTGTTACATGTCAGTCAAACGTCCTCTTGGGTGGTCCTTGGCCAGTGAATGCTGCAATAGAGTCCAGACCTTCTGCCTTCAGTCTGAAGGCCTGGATACGCGAGATCGAGCACTCCGCTGCTCAAGGAGCCAGCGCATATTTAATCCAGCATCACATATGACAACACAGTCTTTTTTAACAAAGGTAAATAAATGGAAAATAAAAGTAGAATTTAAATGTCTTTCTGTTATTCTTCAGATAACTGGTATTTAACGCTGGTTGCTGTAGCCTGTGGTGGTGACAGCCTGCCTGGATTAAAGAGAATTTAGGACTGTTCTGAATGTTCATATTGGATTGATTCCTCAAAGGTTTCTTTCAGACATTATCTTTTGTGGACATTGTAAGCTTTTGTTCCATTACCCTGTCACATAGTTTAAAGGAAATGCATGGTTGCCTCATGTTCATCTTCTGTAGTTTGCAATATACTGATATTACTGATAAGTGTCAATACACTTTGAGAAGAACTTCTTGGAAAAAACAACAACTTTCCAAACTAGAGTCCGCCTCGTGAATTTCGGCCATTTCCACCACTGGTTATAAATGGTTATACATTTTATAACCACTGGTTATAAATTTAACTTTATTTGTTTTTTAAGTACATTATACAAATTAATAACGAGTGTCTTTAGAACACACAAGCAATATACTATGAATATATTATTTTACAGGTGATGATAAACTGTATGCTCATACCTTTGGCTTATTCAAAATACAAAAAATTACACACTTTGTAATCAATAACAATATACTTTGTTATACTATGCATGTTATAACTGTACTTTAACTCTGTCCATTCGTGTATATACTTTTAACAATATACTTTGAATTACATAGTCACACAATACAGTATTTTAAATGTGCTTCCATTTAACTACATTTTAAGGAAATGTTAAAATTAATAAACTGTAACAACTCCGCTAATGAAGAGACATATTTTATTAACAAGTCCAAAGGTTTTTATTAAAACTTCACATGGTTTTATTCACCTTGTTAAGACCACGTCTGTTATACCTCTTCCAGATGCTTCCTATTTTGCTTCCTGATTGCTAGACTTAGATATAAGCTTACTCTTACTCCATAGCAGATTTGGAGGTTTGGCAGCTCCCTCATTTGATTTATATCAATTATCTGCTCAACTAAAATACATACTGGAATGGCATCTAGATCAGTCAATGTCATCCAAACATTATGATGCCAGGGACCCCCAAATATGATTAACCTTTTATGAGGGACCCCCTAAATACAACATATTGTCTCCAAACTTAAATTGGTTATACTTAATGTTGAGCTGAGCTGTAGACCACACCCTTTCTGGCTGGGTGCTTTGGTGGGTGTGACTCCCAGCTGCAGACAGCTAGTTAGTCACCAGGTGGGAAGGATCTGGTAATTAGGGGAATTTGAGTCACTCACAGGATGGTAAGCAGACTGGGAAGATGTGTGGAGAAACTGGGCCTGGAAATGATACTGCAGGACTAAAGCTTGTTTGAACAAGGAAGGAGTCGGTGAGCATTCGTTTGTGCAGTGTGATGGATTTTAACATTTAAGAGAATCATATAATTATACTCAGGGTAAAATGTGTGTATTAAAGAAAAATCATGTGCTTGAATTGTAAGCTAAAAAAGTCGTACATTTAACATCATGAATTAGGTAAAAGTAATGTATTGTAAAGATTTGAAAAGAGGAAAAGTTGAAAGTGCGGGATTGTGTGTTTATAGGAGGTTAAAGCTGATAGAGTTTAAGGTTAAAATCATTCGAGTAGTGCTTTAAATTGTCTTCAATGTGTCTTAAATTTATTTGGGTGCTTGAGATATGGGGTTTCTTTTTTACTTATTGTTAAGACTAATTTCTAGTGTTTAAAGTTAAGTATTTGATCCTGTGTTATGATGCTGTATTATGGGTATTTGGGTTTATTGTATTTTGACCCACTTGTGTTTGTGTTTAAGGTTTTTTACCTGCTTTTGACCACGACAACTTTCAAATAAAAGAAAGAAAAGGAAGAATTGATTCCTGGTCATTGAGTAAAATCCAGTCCAAACCTTCAGAGGCAAGCATACCCTTTCAAGTGGGGGAAACTGCAGGGTTGAACCTCACAAGAGTGAGGGCACTTGACACTTAATGTTGGATGTATAAATCTGAAGAAGAAGAATTTCTATTACAAATGATTTGTATAAGCAACTTACACAATAAATGTATGTAAGCAGCTTACGTACTGTGTTAGGAATACTGCCTTACAACCCCAGTGAGCAAGATAAAGGGGACTATAGTGAGAAAAACTCACTAGAAAGATACAAAGCAAACACGGCAAGAAATGTTTGGTCCACTTTATTTTTGCTTTGTCTTTTTATTCTCTGAAATTTTCTGGGGACCCCTTAGAACCTTCTGGAGGACCCCTGAGGGTCCCCGGACTACAGTTTGAAAACCCCGATCTAGATGACCCAAACTCGAACTGGGTCAGTGCGGAAGAGGCAAGTATTGTTTTGATACCTCTTCGCAATTTATTATACATGCCATCAACAAAGTCTGTTTTAATCAAAGGCAACATAATTCTAAATAATATGATTAAAGTGTGGAGGTTGGTTTGCAAACAATTATGCTACACGTCTTTCGCCATATACACCTATACACAATAATGATGGGCTGGAAAAAAAACAAGGGATTTGTGTTATTGTCATGATCCTGGCTCTTTCCTTTTTTCTCCTTTCTCTTTTCTCCCTCTTCTGGTCACACTCATTATTACATTCTTTTACGCACACACATTCTTGTTCATTATCTCTATCGTTCTCATCTGTTGCCCACTTTCTCTGATTGGTTTCTCTATTTCTTGTCCTTCCTTTCTCTTGTTCTTCGTCAGATTATTGCCTAGATGTTACGTACCTGTTTTTCTATCACTGTCCCGTCTTAGTCCCATCCGGTGCATGTTTATTCCTGACTGATTTATTTTCACCTCGTATCTGCTCCATTCAAAGTCTCCAGCTACGTGAGTGGTTTACGGCTTGGCATTCCTTGCTCTCTTCGGACCCAGCCTATCTCTCTGCCTCCGGGGATTCCCCATTGCCGTTCCTGACCGGGTGGTTCTGTTCCCTTACGTTTGATGAACTTTCTGTTGGATTTAAATGCCTTGTGGCTACCTGAGTTATTCTGCCCTGAACTGAATTAAAACTTTGTCAAATCACCTTCTGCTTTTGGGTCCTCATCTCCTGTACGTGACAGAATAATCTGACCAAGAGGAATGGACCCAGCGAAGGAGAGTCATCTTCAAGCAGCGCTCGAACTTCAGGGAGCTTTTCTGGGCCGTCATGAGGAGGAGCTGGCTGCTGCTCGTGAGGCCATGGATTCCCTTGCAGCTCGCATGACCGAGATTGCGCAACAGCTTCATCATCTCCGTGTTGAGTCTTTATCTTCCAGTGGTCAGGGTGTTCCAGAGCCCAGAGTCAACAACCCGCCGTGTTATTCCGGTGAGCCAAAGGAATGCAGATCGTTTTTGACCCAATGTGAGGTGGTCTTTTCTCTGCAGCCTTCCACGTACGCGTCCGAGGGCTCTCGCATCGCCTTTGTCATCTCACTGCTGACTGGCCGCGCCCGGGAGTGGGGAACAGCGGTATGGAATTCTGAGGCCGACTGCCTCAGTCGTTATATCAGCTTCAAGGAAGAGATGATGCGGGTCTTTGACCGCTCCGCGTTCGGAGCAGAGGCTTCCCGGCTTCTGTCTACGCTTCGCCAGGGGAGAGGTTCAGCAGCCGATTTCTCAATTGAATTCCGTACCTTATCCGCCTCCTGTGACTGGAACGAGTCAGCCCTGGTAGCTCGTTTTCTCGAGGGGCTTAATGGCGAGATTAGGGACGAGATCCTTGCTCGTGAGCCACCGACTCGACTGGATCTTCTTATTGACTCAGCCATTCGCATTGAGAAGCGTTTTGAGATTCGTCGCCGCAGTCGCACTCTGGATGGATCGCTTCTTTCCTCTCCGGTGCTCTCTTCTCCACCATCTCCTTCGGCTGATAACTCCGAGCCAATGCACCTGGGTGGTCTGCGTATCTCCGCTGCTGAGCGCCAGCGCTGCATCTTGGGACGCCTATGTATGTACTGTGGGTCTGCATCTCATCGAGTCGCCACCTGCCCGGTAAAAGCCAGAGCTCACCCGTAGAGAGAGGGTTACTGGTGAGCGCTTCAACTTTAGACCCTCCGCCACGCACACGCACTACTTTCTCCGCTCTCATCCGCTGGTTGGGAGATTCCGTTTCCTGCCCGGTATTGATCGATTCGGGAGCCGAGGGAAGTTTTGTTGATGAGACTTGGGCTCGTGAACAGGGGATTCCCCTCATTGAACTTAAAGGCTCCACCCCTGTACACGCTCTCGATGGTAGTATCCTCTCTAGAGTGCGCTTTGCCACAGTTCCGGTGAGTCTCACCATTTCTGGCAATCATCAAGAGACTATTTCTTTTCTTGTTTTTCATTCCCCTTATTACCCTGTTGTTTTAGGACATCCCTGGTTAGTAATGCATAACCCTCAGATTGACTGGTCCAGAGACTCCATTCTTTCATGGAATTTGTCTTGTCATGTTAACTGTTTGACGTCTGCTGTTTCCCCTGTCTCTTCTATTTCTGTTTTCCAGGAGGAGCCGGGTGATTTGTCTGGGGTTCCGGAGGAGTACCATGATCTTCGGGCGGTTTTCAGTCGTTCCAGGGCCACTTCTCTTCCTCCGCATCGACCTTATGACTGTAGTATCGACCTTCTTCCGGGTACCACTCCCCCTCGTGGGAGACTTTATTCTCTGTCCGCTCCCGAGCGCGAAGCACTTGAGAGATATTTATCGGACTCGCTTAATGCCGGTACCATTGCACATTCCTCCTCCCCTGCCGGTGCGGGTTTTTTCTTTGTTAAAAAGAAGGATGGTTCATTGCGCCCCTGCATTGATTATCGAGGGTTGAATGACATCACGGTCAAGAATCGCTATCCCTTGCCGCTGATGTCATCTGCTTTCGAGATCCTGCAGGGGGCCAAGATTTTTTCTAAGCTAGATCTCCGCAATGCTTACCACCTTGTACGCATAAGGGAGGGGGACGAATGGAAGACGGCGTTTAATACTCCTTTAGGGCATTTCGAATATCGCGTTCTTCCGTTCGGGTTGGTCAACGCCCCTGCCGTGTTCCAAGCGTTAGTTAACGACGTTCTTAGAGACATGCTGAACATTTTTGTTTTCGTTTATCTCGACGATATTTTGATTTTCTCTCCCTCTCTCCAAGTACATACTCAGCACGTTCGTCAAGTTCTTCAACGTCTCCTTGAGAATCGATTGTTTGTTAAAGCAGAGAAGTGTACTTTCCACGCTCAATCTATTTCTTTTCTCGGTTCTGTGATTTCCTCGGAGGGGGTTAGCATGGACCCTTCCAAGGTTCGTGCTGTCACCGATTGGCCGGTACCCGACTCGCGTGTCGCCCTTCAACGTTTTTTGGGTTTTGCAAATTTTTACCGTCGGTTTATCCGTAATTTTAGTCAGATCGCCGCTCACATCCGTCAAGGTCCGTTTCTCCTGGACTGATGAGGCTCAGGTTGCTTTCGATCGCCTCAAATCCCTTTTTACGACTGCGCCTATTTTAAGAACTCCAGACGTCTCCAGACAATTCATAGTTGACGTCGATGCGTCAGAGGTGGGTGTGGGAGCCGTCCTTTCCCAGCGCTCATCCTCTAACGAGAAGGTTCACCTTTGCGCTTACTTTTCACATCGCCTCTCTCCCGCCGAATGCAATTATGATGTTGGTAATCGCGAATTATTGGCAATCCGTCTAGCTCTCGGAGAGTGGCGTCACTGGCTTGAGGGTGCTTCGGTTCCGTTCATTGTCTGGACTGATCATAGAAATTTAGAGTACATTCATTCTGCTAAGAGACTCAATGCCCGTCAGGCTCGGTGGGCACTTTTTTTTACACGTTTTGACTTTTCCATCTCGTACCGTCCTGGCTCTAAGAACCTTAAGCCAGATGCTCTCTCGCGACAGTTCGCTTCTCCAGAGGTTGTTCCCACTAACGAGGAGATTCTTCCTCAGGGTATGGTGGTGGGCGCAGCTGTCTGGGGAATAGAACGTGTGGTCAAGCGATCTTTGGCTCATGCCATTACTCCTCGTCTCTGCCCTAGAGGTCTTCTGTACGTTCCTCCCTCTACTCGTCTCACAGTTCTTCAATAGGGTCACTCTTCCAAATTATTCGCTCATCCTGGTGTTAGGGGCACCGTCGCTGCCATCCGCCAGAGGTTCTGGTGGCCCTCTCGAGAGCGCGACATACAGCGTCGCTTCGTGTACTGTCTGCGCTCAGACTAAGTCTGGTAATGCGCCCCCGGCGGGATTGCTTCGTCCTCTCCCGTTACCGTCTCGTCCGTGGTCGCACATCGCCATGGATTTTATCACGGGTCTTCCTGCCTCTGAGGGGAACACAGTGATACTCACCGTCGTGGACCGTTTTTCTAAGGCTGCTCGCTTTGTCCCCTTGCCAAAGCTCCCGTCCGCTAGAGAGACCGCCCAGATAGTCGTCGACAAGATTTTTAAGATACATGGTCTCCCCTCCGACATCGTGTCCGATAGAGGTCCCCAATTCTCTTCTTTGTTTTGGAAGGAGTTTTGTCGTCTTATTGGGGCTTCGGCTAGTCTCTCCTCCGGTTTTCATCCTCAGACAAATGGCCAGGCCGAACGAGCCAATCAGATAGTCGGGCGCATCCTCCGTAGTCTAGCTTTTCGCAATCCGGCTTCCTGGTCAGAACAGCTTCCCTGGGCAGAGTACGCTCATAATTCCGCTCCGTCCTCTGCGACGGGTCTATCGCCTTTTCAGTGTTGTCTTGGTTACCAACCTCCGCTTTTTTCCTCACAAGAGACTGACGCTAGGATGCCGTCCGTCGAGGTCTTTATTCGACGTGCTAAGCGTACTTGGAGAGCGGTCAGATCCTCCCTTTGCAAGTCTCGTTCTCGTACACGGCGGGCCGCTAAAAGGCATCGAGTTAAGAGTCCTCGATATTCTGTTGGGCAGAGGGTTTGGTTGTCCACCCTTAATCTACCTCTTCAATCCACTTCGCGTAAGCTGGCACCTAAATTTATTGGACCATTTCGGGTCCTAAGGATCCTCAGTCCTGTCTCAGTCAGACTCAAATTATCTGCCAATCTCCGACGCATTCACCCTGTCTTTCACGTGTCATGTATAAAGCCCGTTACTCGTATTCCGCCTCGTTCGCTTTCTTCTCCGGTTCTTGTTGAGGGCGCTCCCACCTATAGGGTTCGTAAACTTCTCGATGTTCGCCCTCGGGGTCGTGGTCATCAATTCCTGGTCGATTGGGAGGGTTACGGTCCGGAGGAGAGGAGTTGGATTCCGTCCCGGGACGTCCTGGACCGCTCGCTGATCGAGGACTTCTACCGCTCCCGCCAGTCCTCCTCTGTTGCGCCAGGAGGCGCTTCTTGAGGAGAGGGTACTGTCATGATCCTGGCTCTTTCCTTTTTTCTCCTTTCTCTTTTCTCCCTCTTCTGGTCACACTCATTATTACATTCTTTTACGCACACACATTTGCATTCATTTTCTCGATCGTTCTCAGCTGTCTCTCATTACCTCATTCCTTACGTACTCACATTCTTGTTCATTATCTCTATCGTTCTCATCTGTTGCCCACTTTCTCTGATTGGTTTCTCTATTTCTTGTCCTTCCTTTCTCTTGTTCTTCGTCAGATTATTGCCTAGATGTTACGTACCTGTTTTTCTATCACTGTCCCGTCTTAGTCCCGTCCGGTGCATGTTTATTCCTGACTGATTTATTTTCACCTCGTATCTGCTCCATTCAAAGTCTCCAGCTACGTGAGTGGTTTACGGCTTGGCATTCCTTGCTCTCTTCGGACCCAGCCTATCTCTCTGCCTCCGGGGATTCCCCATTGCCGTTCCTGACCGGGCGGTTCTGTTCCCTTACGTTTGATGAACTTTCTGTTGGGTTTAAATGCCTTGTGGCTACCTGAGTTATTCTGCCCTGAACTGAATTAAAACTTTGTCAAATCACCTTCTGCTTTTGGGTCCTCATCTCCTGTACGTGACAGTTATAGGTGATGTAATGGAAAATAATTTGATGGCCTTTGATCAGATTGTTTCAAAGTATAATATTGACAGGAAACACTTCTTTGATACAAAGCTATGTATTTGGTCATATGCAAAGAAGTTAAAGGACGTCCAGATGGCCTTCGTCTTTCAACAATAGAGGAACAGTTGAACAAACTGTCATCTTCTCAATCAGTACTTAGTCGTTTTATAATATACTTATACATTTGAACAAGGATAATGCGGATAAAGTTGGGAGACTATGGGAAACTTATCCTGGGGTAAACAATACACAAAGCAGATTGGGGTATGCTATGTGAAACAGTTTTAACAGACAATGCATCCTAGGAAATGCAGTTTAAAATATTGCACAGATTACATATCACTCTGATGGTTCGCAGGCTCAAAATGAACCCCAGGAGATTTAAAGATTTATTTACAACACAGCATAATCCAAATATACATAATGAAGGGCAAAAAAAGTCACAACGGACGATTTGGTAAAAAAGAAAAAAGAATTCAGATTTTTCTGGTTGAAATTAGCTACAATTTAAATTTCACAAAAACTATAAATAACACCAGGGCCCGTATTTATCAAGCATCTGAGAATTACAACACTGCTAAGAATTGACTCAAATCTGAGCTTAAAAATTAGTTATCAAGCATCTCAATCATACTTTCAGTGAAGTGTAGGACTAAATCTTAAGTGTCAGTCTTAGAGTTGATTTACGACACTTTGCTGTGCCTCAAACAGGATTTTGGATGATGTCATAAGCATGAACAATCACTGAATAGATGTCCTTATTTAAGAATATTCTCAGATAAATTCACAAGACAATACATTATAATATATACATTTGAAATGAAAGATAAACACGTTTTCCACCTTGTCTTTTTTAAAAATTTTAAACTGGTATGCTGTCAACTGACCTGCGTATGGCCTAGATTTTTTTTATATAATCTGCCACCATGGATTCCAAAAGAAAACCGAACTGGCAGGAGGAAGAAGCGCTACTGCTTGCTGAATTAGCTGAACAGAGGAAACATGTTATAAAAGGCAAGTTCAGCTATCCAGCACTGACAAAGATGATGCCTGCTCTGTCCAAACGATACCGTTTGATTAACTGCTCATTGTCAAACGTTTCAAAAACATTCTTCCTCTTCTCAAAAGATTTGCGCATGTCTCTATCTCCTCAGTGCCATCTCAAGCCCCTACTGGCAACTCCTAACCACTTGAGAGACCTCTCGAGCTGTCTTAAATAACTGGGAGAGTAAGAGTGATTCTTAGCTTTAAGAAATTTGATAACTTGCTTTTATACTTAAGTTTGAAAGTAGGAGTAAATTTCATGAATTCTCAGCTCTTAAAGGTACCGTTCTTCGTGTTTTTTGAAGCTTTGATTGTGTTTACAGTGTGCAATATAACGTGTTCATGTTTCGTGTGTAAAAAAAAACAGTATTTTTAACACAATTTACTTATCTGTATACCGCTGTTTTCACTGCCCTAAAAACGGGTTGAGTTCCTTTATTCTATGAAGTCCCTCCTTCAGAAATACGTAACGAGTTCTGATTGTGCCAGCGGTTCCCGTGTTGTGATTTGACCGCATCTTAGCAAATGTGGCACGGTTCCTGTGTTGTGATTCGACAGCAGCTTAGCGCACGTGGAAAGGTCACGCCTCTTAACGGGGTGATGTATGCGCTCAATGATCTCTACAGCGTCCCTGGGAAAGCCAAACAAAGGTGATTTGACTCCGGGATGAAAATAACAGCGTCTCGACGACATGGCGACAAACGCACTCAAACGCAGCACTTCCTTTTCTCCACGCGACACGTCCTCTTCTCCACGTGGGACAGCAACAAGACCACGCCCCCTTTTCCCACGTAGTCTTGTGGGCGGAGTTTAGTCTGTTCTACTGTTCTATCGACGTCATATATGAAGGAAGTACCAGGATGTAGTCCAAGCCAGCCGTTCGCTGTAGGCTTTGAAAGGTAACTTCTGTTAAATAAAATATCTCGCTTGGCATTGAACTTTGAGCTTTATAATTTTACAGGTATTATTTATGCTCTAACAGCAACATTACACACTAACTAAAGTTTGAACAGTGGGATCACGAAGAACGGGACCTTTAAGACTAAAATGGCACTTTGAGACGCTTGATAAATACAGGCCCAGGTTTGTTGTCACATGGTTAAATGTTATATTTTAACAAACAATTTAGTTCAAAAACGTTATGAAAATAATTAATTTAAGCAGATCTTGTGTACTAGTTGAATCCATCGTGATTCATGCAACAAGTTAACTGATTCATGTGTTTATCAGACTGTGGAGACATTAATTTTATTTTTCATATCACTTAATAATTCACAATCTTTGTCCCAAAACAAACATATTTTGGAGATTTGTATAATCTCAAACAAGAAAAAAAAATCTTGATTGTCTTGTGTCTATAGTCAGGGGCGTGTCTACGTGGTGGCCAGGGGGGGCACTGGCCCCCCCTGAAATTCGATTGGCCACCCCAGGTGCCCCCCCTATAAGATGTCTTGCGATTGGTAAGGTATAATGTATAGCGAGGCGGTTGTTATAGCGAATACAACACCGACAGGCTGTTTAGGAGCCCGAAGCGGAGGGATCTTAAATCAGCCTGAAGGGGTTGTATTCGCTATAACAACCGCCTCGCTATACATTATCCCGCTTATTACATGGCAACCTACCAAATAATTTGACACAAAATATTGATTTAAAAAGGAGTTTATTGATTTAAAAACGATTTGTATTGCTTCCGCTAAAGAAAATAGTCTGTTTCGTCTCTGCGGTTAGAATCCTGTGTCCATAGCAACGCGCTGTTTTTCATGCCAACGGTCTGTTATACTAAGCAGCGCATTCCACATTCAACCAAGCCATGTAATAACAAACAATACATTTTTTATTTAAGTATTATTATTATTTGAAAGAGATTGTGAATAAAACTACTACTGTATATTATAATGGCCAAACTAAGGCCTAGTCCACACGTACACGGGTATTTTTATAACCGGAGTTTTTCCTTCTCCGTTTAAAAAAACAATCGCGTCCACACAAGCACGGTTTAAAAAAAATCTCCGTCCACATGAAAACGCAAAACCGCGCTATGATTGGCTGCCTGATTTCCACATGGGTCCCATTCACGGAGGGATGCTATGGGCTCAGTGAAACCCTTCTACAAGTTTACTTTGGACTCAGGTAACTGTATATACAGGGGCAGGGCTAAAGTGGACTGAAGCTTCACACACTTGCCTTACTATGTTGTATTATTGCATTCTGGCGCATCTGTTCTGCAATACAATGAGATAACTGCGCATGTATCTGTATAGGCTACATGTGATAAGCGCTATTAGCAGAGTTATTAAAAGCTACGTCCGCGCTTGCATAGACTCGACTCATGTAACGTTAAACGGCGCACAAACTGACGTCAAACAAAGGAGAGAACGGCGCACATTTTGACTTAACAAGCCTAAATCTCCGGTTTCACCATCTACACGACAACGCTGTAACCGGAGTTTCTAAAAAACTTCACCCTGGCCGGAGTTTTCAAAAAAGTCCGGTTTCAGTAACCGGATACTGCGTTTGCGTGTGGACGAACAGCCGAACCGCATAGAAAAAGCTGCGGTTTTGAAAATACCCGTGTTCGTGTGGACAGGGCCTAATTAAAAGAAAAAGTTAACATCGTTTCTGCTTCTGGGTTTTTAAAATTGCTCATTATTAAAATTGCTTTTATTTTATAAAGTTTTATGTTAGTTTTATGAAAACAAAAAAAATAATAAACACTGGCTCTCAGATTTAACTTAATGGATACAGGGATGACAAAAAACTAAATGAATCAAAAATGTGCTTTATTACTACATTTGTTTAACTTTATTCAAGTTTAAAAAAATTATAACATCAATAGGATTTACGTAATATACTGTAGAATTTAGATTTTTTTTGGTCACTGGCGGCCACCCCGTTTGGAGGCAGTGCCCCAGCATGGAGAGGGGGTTCAGCGAAAAACCGGCAGCTGGCAGCAGGAAGTAGCTGCCGTTGACAGCCGGAAGTCCTGCCATATTAGGAGGGACCTGCTATTTCGTGGCAGCCAATCAGCATCTTCCAACGTAGAAACAACCAATCACATTTAACTGAAAGTCAAGCGACAGCAGCCAATATTGACGCCGGCGAATCTTCAGTAATGGCGTCGGTATTTGGCTCGGTAAATTCGTAATTCGTATATTAATTATCAGATTAATAAATTATTCTTGCTCTGTAAATTGGATTTTAACTTTTATGTTAGAGACAGTGTATCTGTGACTACTTGTGGTCCTGGTTTGCCAAGGGGCGATCATTAACTTCAAATTACGTTACCATTAAATATTAGCGTTTGTTAACACATTAACTTAATATATTGATTAGAATAAAGCTCATGCTGATTTATTGGAATTATTGACACGCTCAGCCTTGATGATACACGTACAACACTAACCATGTCGTTTTTTTGTGTGTGTATCTAATTTTTCAGGGGATTGTCTGATATCCAACCATTTATTGAATTGTTTTAAATATTTTTTTTTATTGCTATTGCATTTTTTTTTTTGTTTTGACAAAAGTTCTTTTAAGAAGTACCTTTCTTTCTCACTCTGTGTACACTCAGTTCTACACTTCTTGTGATTTAAATGTGGTTAAAATAGAAACTGAGAAATTTAATGGTTTAGCAACATGTCTTCAATTATTCTTTTTAATCATGCTCATTTTTATGCTCCTCAAATTTAAACATTCAGGTGTAACAAATTGGAGAGAGAAGTCAGTGACATGTCAAGAATACTACCAGATGTACACACTGCGATGAAATTTACAAGAACTGCTTACCAGGTGTATAAATTATGAATGTGATCATTGCTAGCTGCTTAATGACAATGCAATAAGAATAGTTTTTCATGTGGCTGCATCCATGTGTACTGTTAATAAGGTCATTTGGATATTAATGTCACAATTTATTTTATGAATCATCTAGGTTATGTTGGAAGAGGAAAACGAGGAGAAATGCAAGGCTTTTACTTGGAAAAACAGCAAGGCTTTTACTCTGAAAACTTTTGCAGTGATTAGTGCCAGCTACTGGAGAGTGAAAAGTCGTTCAATCAACCAGTTCCAGTCTAAAAGCCTAGTTAATCTATCTAATCTTTTTTTTTTTTTTACTTGCCTTTAACTTAACTTTTCTTTCTAACTTGTCTATCTTTCTAAAAGTTACAGCTGTTTTATAAAACAAAGACAAGAATGTATTGACATACTACAAATGTAAAACTGAACTTAAATATGATTTTAAATAAAGGTCATTGAGACAATGTTCTTTTTTTATTTTAGACAGGACTTTAATGAATGTTTATGTGCATTTAATAAATATGTGTATGTATATATTTCATTATTTAACAAACATGTACACTCATTCATAAATTATATTTATACACGTACAAATTCATGATTTCAAGTGTAGCTTAATTTTTGTTTTCTGTATTATGTCTATGATCTTCGTTAATTGATTTATATTTGATAAACCTTTTTAAATTAAATACAAAATTATAAATTTAAAATTTTTATTTAAAAAAGTACTAAAATGATATATAAATTGATAATTTATTTGCCTTGCTAAAAGCGGCATCCTCCAACTTCCGGTTATAAGCGGCAGCTGACGTCAGCTGCCAGTGGCAGCTACTTACTGCTGCCAGCTGCCGATTTTTTCGCTGAACCCCTACTGCCAGCATGGCCCCCCCACTGAAAATGCTCTAGACACGCCCCTGTCTATAGTATATGAAGGTTAGATAGTTTCCGCCTTTAGAGGGCGCTCGTGCAACTGAAGCAATGACACACATCCGAGTCTAGGAGAAGAGAAGAGAAACATATGAAGTGGGACAACGCTGTTCATTCTGCTTTGTTTGCTGTGTTTCAGACTGTAAGTACATTCATTTAATCGTTTATTTGGATAAATCTAAATCCAAACAACTAACGTAGACTAACCATGTTCCGTACACAACGATGTTCCGTACAGATGATCTGTACCACCGATCGCTGAGTAAATACTTCCTGGTTATACATAAACTATATATCCGTGTCATCATCATTTCTCCCTCTTTCACACCCGACCAAGACAGAGACCCTACCGCCGTTTGTTCCAGTGAGATTTCAGTACATTTGCAAGGTGCGCCCACTGCGCCCGAAATTGGACGGTGGGGAAGCTGCACGTCAGACTGCAGCTTGTGTGGGGAGATAACTAGAGCCGCGAAATGGTACATTTTGCTTTAATGTATGCCTCTCACAGTATTACAGTCTTTATTAAATGAATATAATGTTATCACAAATTATTAAATGTATGACATTTTGTTGAATAAATGCTTTGAAATGAGAATTTTTAAATTCCTGAGGCTCCACTCAGGCCGAGACAGGAATAGTTTTGAAGTTTACACATTGGTTTATCATAAAAATAAAAATAATTTTTGTTATTCCCCAATGTTTCACACTTAACTCGCATGCCATAATTAATATCAGACACAATCATGCCCAACTCGCATGGTCCTCTTATTAACTTATATTTTTGCCAAACAAAACAGGTATTCACCTTTATTATTCATTTAAATAGTTTTCTTCAGTTAAAATAAACAAACAGCTCACAATTGATCAGATAAATGTCCATTTTCGCAGTTGAAATCAAGTTGTGTGCTCTGCACGGAACATGTCAGTTTATTTCGTGAATCACTCAGAAATTAATCGAAACGAACCGACTGATGTTGTACATCACGCTCGTGAAACGTAAACTCGTTATACTGACTTTTTCACATTAGAATTTGTGAAGATTAATTTATGTTGTATTTTAATTTTATGTTACCTGGTAAACAGTTTTAAATCATATCTAATGTAAGAGCAACATAAGCTAGATGATTTGAATTGTTAACTGTTGTCAACTTATTTTAGGGATCGACCGATATTTTTTATAACCAATAACATTACCTAATATTTATTTGGATATTTATCTGCCCTGTAACCGATAGAACCAATATGTATTCTGTTTTTGACCAGTATAACAACAGTACTTAACTGAACAAACTGTTTTAACCCTTTTTAAATGCTGTAATTTTTGCAATTTCACTCTATCCTTTCAGACCAAACAAGACACTACTACATCAATAAATAGTCTAAAAGAGTGCAAAAAATATAGTGCTCTGTCACTAAAGTGTCTATTTTAAAATATTTAATGAGGTAAACCAACAGGTAATGAATATAGCATGTAAAAATAATTCTAAAACTATGGAAGCTTGTTTTCGCCATGGAATAAAACCATTTGAAAGATAATTGTGACTTTTTATCTCATAATTCTGACTTTCTCAGAACTGTGTGATATAAAGTAAGAATTACTATTGCGAACTCGCAATTCTGGCGTTATAACACGTAATTGTGACTTTATATCATGCAGTTCTGACTTTATAACTCCCAATTGCGACTTTTTTTTTTTTAATTCTCTGGTGGAAACAAGCTTCCATATAAAAGAGTGTTGTGTTGTGTGAGCTTGTGTTGTATGAATGTTAGCCATAACTTAAGATGTTTTCGAGTAAACAAACAGATATGGCAAAACTGTACCAGGGAACACATTTAAACAATATAACTAGTATTAGTAATATCCTACATAATTAAAACAAAGCAAATAAAATGTATTATGAGTAGAATAGTTTTATAAAAAATATATAGATATTATAAACTGATTGAGGTAAAACAAGCACATGAGATTTAAAAATAATTCTGCAACATTTCATCAAGTTTAATTGCCCTCAAGAGTTGTGTTGTTGAATTGAGAAATCAACTTTCCCTTGAGACTTTGATATATAAAAGTTCATCGTGATATAAGAATATCCTGTAAGTTTCAGAGCTGAAAACGTCCTTGTTATTCATAGAAAAGCTTTTATTGACAACAGGCCCAGAAAACGAGAGATCTCAGAATATGAAAAAAAAACAAAACAAAAAAACACAAATGTAAGAGCATGTCAACTTCTAAAGGGCCCCAAAAGAGCTCAGACTCCAGAGGGATAATAAAAAAAAACCACTGATTGTACTGTTTGGAGACAAAAGTATAAGATTTTTAATTAAAAAACCTGAATCAGCGTTGAATCTCAACTTGTTTCACAATTTTATATTTTAAAGCGTTTCAGAAACATTTTACTGTTTCTGATAACATTTTAATGCCTGAATAGTACGTTTTTGTTTTTAACTATATGTATCGCTTTAATGTTTTAGTTGTATGTGAAAGTGTTACATGTGTGTGAAAAATGTTCTTCAAACGTATGTAGTCAATAAAAACTTTCTTTAATAAAAACTCCACTTGATCACACTTTCTACCACCCCAACTGTATGGGGTAAGATTTTTTAATAAAAACTACCCCTGAATCTTTAATCTCAAAACCTTGTTTCACATTTTTACCATTTTAAAATCATATAGTTTTATACTATTTCAGAAACACGTTTTACTTTTTCTGATAAATGCCTGAATACTACATTTTTAGTTTTTAACGATCTGCATCGCTTTAAAGTTTTAAATGAGTATGTGAAAATGTTACATGTGTGTAAAAACTTTCTTCAAATGTAAGAAAAAACTTTCTTTAATAAAAATCACCATGATGATCGCCATGTTTACTACTCACGTTTCGCACTTTTAAAGTTTAAAGCGCATAGTTTTGAACAGTTTAAACTTTTTAATATTTTTTTAAAGTAAAACACTCTGTTAAAGCAACTATTATTTTTATAAATGTTATTTCATTATTTTGCCAACATTTAAATCTACGTGTGTGTGTGTCATTTGTTTGATTATTTTACCGTTATATTAAATCTGTATGGACTGGGGTCCGAGGGGAGTGTAAGGGGGGGCGGAGTCTGGGGGTGTTCACGCTCAGCTCCCTAGAGTCCATACATGTTTCATCGTCAGAGAGAAAGGATGCATTTGCTTCTTTCCTCAACTCTATAAACATTTAACTGATTGCATTTTTTTTGTGACTCCATTTTATTAAAACCGAAATGGTTGGTTCAGTGGATTTTTTAGTAAGCTATTTTATAAACATTCAACTTTTGTGAGGTAGATTTTCATTTATATTACTTTAAAATAACAGAATGTTTGTGTGCGATACGCTTCACAGTTTTCACAGTCCAGCCGATAAGCTCTGGAATGCGGAGAGGGATCCTGTGGATGAACTACGCTCCAAAAAGATTATAATTGGGTAATAAATTAGGAGAGATCTAAAGCTGTATGGTTATTTACCTGAGGGGAGATGGTGGTCCAGTGGGTTAAACCACTGAACTGATATGCAGAAGGTTGCTGGTTCTATCCCAGCGGTCACCACCAGTGTGTCCTTGAGCAAGGCACTTTCCTCCACGTTGCTCCACGGGGATTGTCCCTGTAATAAGTGCACTGTAAGTCGCTTTGGATAAAAGCGTCTGCCAAATGCATAAATGTAAATGTAAAATTTACCTGAACCTGTCACACACACATACACGCAGAACCCCTGCGGCATCTAAAGACAAAAACCTTGTGTCAAAAACATGATGTATTGTGAATCCTGTTTCATACATTGTGTTGCTTCATAAGCAGTATGTTTTTTTGTTTTTTTTTCTTCAACTCTGTAAACATTTGGATTTTTTAGTAAGCTATTTTATAAACATTCAACTTTTGTGAGGTATATTTTAGTGCTGGGCGGTATGACCACAAATTTATACCACGGTATTTTTCTAAATTATATCGGTTTTGTGGTATATGACGGTATTTTTTTCCCCTATGCATGACCGGGTGTTAACCACATTTTCTACTAATTGAAAGAGGAAATACTGCAGTAGATTGACTAGAATACCCTTTTTTACTGTCATGACGAGTGAATATTGTAGAAAAATTCCACACTAGAATTAATACAGGTTTACAAAGCCCCAGAAAATGATGCTGTGGGGAGACAACCAATAAAACACATGCAACACACTCATTTCAGACACATGCATATTAAAATATAACCATGGAGATAGAAAGAGTTGAGGGCACCTTAAGCATTTTAAAAATCTAATCCTATATAACAACAAACTGCCAAAACGAGGGAGAAACACGGAAGAACATTTAAAAGGTCGAAGGATATTTGCAATGCATTTAAGAGCACTAGTCTCTGAACAAAATGACACACGTCAGTTTAACACAGAAAGAATAAAGCGGTTACATTTTTTCCCATTCTTCTTTGAATTGTCAGTCTACTTATTAACTTACATCGTCTTCTGTGTAGCAGAATAACCCATCGTGTCATCACGGTCATGATCAGACGTAGCCTACAGTTCAGTGTCCTTTGCATACATTTCATTTGAAGAAGACGTGATGAAATATGTGCGCATACAAGCTGCCGGTTTATATTTAGAGCACTAGAGTATATGTCCATACAAAACTTAAACGGGCTCGCTCCGGTCTATATGAGCTATAATGTGGAGAACGGTGTTAATCTCAGCTCCGTTCAGAAACCACTTTCTCTCGTGCGCCGCGTGTAGTTTGAATTCTCTGCTGTGATCAAGGGCTGAATCCGAAATCGCCCCCTATAACCTCAAATAGGGCATTATTTGAGAGGACAGCCATCTGTAGTGGTGTCCGAGACCATAGTAGACATTATTGAGTGCATTCCATCTCACATTGCACCGCAATAACGAGTGTACAGTCGATGTACACACAACGAGGTGCGAATTCACTCACTCGTTTTCATCCACTCTTTCAAGTGAACAATATAAGTGGATAACGTAGGTAATAATAGTGAATGAGGCTTTAGGGGGCGATTTCGGACTTGCCATAGGCTGTGATGTGATCTCAGCTGTGCTCTCACTACAGTGCAGTGCAACCGTGAAACGTGACCCCTCGAACAGTGACGTGCTGCGCCGCGTTCCGAACGCCTGAACGCGACACATACCGGTATTACGGTATCATCAAAATTCATATCATAACAAAAATAAATACCGGTATTCGGTATGAACCGGTATACCGCCCAGCACTAGTATATTTTCATTTATATTATTTTAAAAGAACAGAATGCTTGTGTGAAATACACTTCAGTTTTCACAGTACAGCCAGATAAGCTCTGGAATGTGGAGGGTGGGAGGGAGATCCTGATTACAGCGGCATCAAAAAAACCTAAACCTTCTGTCAAAAACATGAATTATTATACCAACTTCAAAAAAACCCAAACCTTCTGTCAAAAACTTCAAAACCACAAACCTTCTGTCAAAAACATGAATTATTCAGACTGATCTCATGAAATGGCATATGTATGACACGCCAATTCGTATGCCATTTTGGCGTGCTATCAAGACGCATTTAGCGTGTTTATCAACGCTGTTTCGTTCTATCCCCCTACACTGCCACTGCCCCTACCCCTAAACCTAACCATCACACACACACGCACACACACACACACACACACACACGCACACACACACACACACACACACACACACACACATACAACAGGAAACTTTCCTAAACAGGAATCTACCAATCACAAGAAACATTCTGCATTTTTACATTTTCAAAAAAACATAATTTAGTATGTTTATAAATAAAACACCATGGTCAAAGGTCATTCTGACCTATACCGGAAGCCCCGCCCCTATACTGGAAGGCCCGTCCTAAAGGTCAAAGCCATTAATAATTTTGACATAAGGTATAGCATACTTACTACTAATGTCCATGTTCACATCCATCACTCACAAATTATACACTTACAAGTAAATAATATGAATTTCAGATAAATCGAAAGCTGGATAATTTGCTAAAATTAGTATTGAAGTTTGATCATTTGACAAGGGGAACCTTTGGGAAGGTCAAAAAGAAGAAAAGGTTTAGAAAACTAGTGTTACCATAAAACGATTTGTGAAGGGATGTGTTTTGTTTCTTTCAAATATTTTCATTAATTGTGCATATGAGGCATTTGTGTAAAAGTGGCAACAATAGTCTTTCAAATCATAATACATGTTCCAAACAGCTTGTTTTAGCTGTTTAGACGTGATGCATTAAGATATTGAAGATTTTGCATTGAAAAAATAAAGATTTTATTAAAATAGCAGACAAACAGCAAATGCTTCAATTGCTTTAATAGTCATTTTATTGCATCTGGGTCTACATTCCAAATAAATAATTATTCTGATTTAAATTCAGGGGCCGTCACAAAACATCTTGAGGCTAAAAGTAGCTCCTAATGCTGAGTTCAGTCTGCCGATTTTGACTCCCCGACAGGGTTTGAGAAATCGCAGACAAATGCCCGAAATCATATGGCAAATTGGTGCTCATGAGTGATCAAAGACACGATCTGAGAGAATCACAGACGAGTCGCCGATGCCTGTGAGATATTTGGCATGCTAAATATCTGGACCTGTCTGCGATTCAAACTCCTGCTGTGTGAAATGTGTTTCTGCGCTGCAGTCTATATTTTTAATAACAGAACTCCGGTCTGACGCATGTGATTTTTTTTTTTTTTTTTTTTTTTTTTTTTTTTTTTGTTGTTTCCTTCTCACTTCTCGAGTGTGTTTTGTAGTGAAACATAGTTTGCGGACGGGACGGAGCTGTCGGGGATTCGTGATTCCTGCAGTGTGAAACCCCCTGTCGCTGATCCATCGTGCAGTGTGAACACAGCAGCAACTTAATGCCCAGATAGTCATGCAGTGTGAAAAGAGCAGTGATCCGACTAGTTTGAAAATCGTGCAGTCTGAACTCTGCATAACTTGCCGATGTAGGAGAAACTCTCAAAAATAATGTCCGTTTTATTAAATTAGAGTTGAAAATAATGTCCCATTGTCTGCGCTGACACACCTTGTGGGCAGCTCGGGTGACCGGAGTTCAGTTCCAGACCTATTCCTGATCGCGCACCTTTGAACAAACTCCTCATTTATGCATTTGGCAGACGCTTTTATCCTCCCGAACTTTGTTTATAAAACATAATTTGTCGCTTGAATTCTGCAATGTAGACAGACATGTAAGAGGCTGGCAGTTAGCTGAACATATTAGTACTTGTTTAATTAGTGACATTTAACCTACATTTTAAAATCTGTATTTGTATATGGCAACATTTTTTATTTTAACCTGTTAGCCTTCATCCCTACATTCGAAAAAAAATCCAAGAAATGGTATTCACACTGTTTAATCCTTAATTTCTTTGATCAAACTTCTCACTTCACCTTCTTTGAAACTGTATCAAATGCCCTTATTGAAATAGAAATATTTCAGAGTGCTTTACTATTCAAAATGATTAATAAAAATGTATTTAAAAAAACATTGCTCAGCTAGGTAGCCAGGTGGCAGGTGCATCTTAGGACTAGTTAGCATGCTCCAAACTTATTTTATATCACAAGTCGAGTGTTTTTAATAACCTTCTGTGGTATGATGTGGCTTCAGATAAAAAAATCAGACGGAAAATATATTATTTTATAGTATTCTGCACAACGATTAGCACTCTTGAACTAAAAGCCCTGAGGGACGTTGTTGTGTGAAGTGCTTTCATGATGACCAATCAGGATTTTTTTTTGTTCTGAATGGGAGCAACTGACAGTCATAATTCAAGTGAAAGGTATCAACTCCTTTTTTTTAATTTTCAAAACTCTTTACCAGCCGGTGGCTTCAGGGAAACTGCATGGTGGGCAATATGAATTTAAACCTGGTAAATGTAAAAGTGTGTTTGAGTTTTTATTTACTGCAGCTGGCTGGATTGAATATGACCACAAACCACAACAGCCACATCTGAGGTTATATAAATTTAGATTAATTTCAAGTCTTTGCAGTCATTTCAAAGTGACCAGACATCCTAAGTTCTCTTTTGCAGCTCAAAATTGAGTACTGTACAGAGGTCCAGTATTTATGTCAAGGTCTTTTTATATTTTTTTGACATAATCTTTAAACTAATTATATAAAACGGTTCTCAGTGCCCTACAAATTAACTGGTTTGATGCCTTTTTGTCATTCAAACTTAGAAAAAGACAAAGCATAAGCTATTTCTTATCCTTTAATGCAGGCCTAAGCACACAGCAATGAAAGGGTTAAACTCTCTAAACCATCAAGTGTGTAACTGTCTCACACACACGAAGAGAGACGAAGAGTGAGTCAGAATATTAAAAAAAAATGTATCTAAACTGTGAAAGTTGTTTTTGATCATGTCTGAATTTATATCCAAATATGCCATTGTCTGAAAACACTTTTCTTAGCAACAAGAGTTTGATGATCACCTTTCTTAGCCACAAGTGTTTGATCTACCCCGTTTAAAAATAGGCCTATGCTGCCATCTAGTAGTTATAGTATGTTATTTTTCTTTTTTTTCAACAAGATAGCACTAATCTGTCTATTTTAACTTTATGCATCATGCATTAATTGAAAAAAAAAATTCTATGTTTTTTAACTGTTTCTAAGGATTCAATTTTTTTTTTTAAGGGAAAATAATTAATGACAGCCTTAAGGCCTGTACACACCGGGACGAATATCGCGCGCGCTTATCGCCAGCGTTTTTCGTGCCGTTTTTCGGCGCGTCTTGAGTGTTCACACCCAAGCGATTTTCACTGGCGTTGCGCCGAGTGAACGTGCACATTCAGTCGATGCGCTCCCGGTACACAAGATGGTGCTGCGGCACTTTAAGCCTCTGACACTCGCTTGTCACACAGAAGGAGAAGAGAGACAGTATTTACGTGCTTGCCAAAACCATAGACATATTATGTATATGGACAAAACCATTCACACACTTTTTGCTAACTGGCAAGCAGCATTAGCAGCTCATCTTCTTCTTTGTCTACTTACTACTTCTTCGTCGTATCAATGTGTGCTCGGCAAGATCGTTTTGTGCTTGAGCGCCACCAAGTCGTGTTTTACTGTCACTTCAGCAGCTCCAGGCACGTGAACAAAAGCGCCGATCTCATTGGTCGGACAGTTTTTTACGCGCCGCGTCAAAATAAAAAAACGAACCCGAGGCGTTTTTTAAAAATGACGCTTTTACGCCTGGCGTTTTGCGCGTCGGTGTGAACACTCACATTGGCGCCCATTGTTAAGTCCCGAGGCGTTAAACGTCGGCGATAAACGCGTGCGAAAATCGTCCCGGTGTGAACAGGCCTTTAAGATTCCTTAAGTGGACCCGTAGGTTTTTGTTACGAGTTTTTCTTGCAACCCATGTTTCACTAGGAGTACCAACACACTGTTTCTGCCAAGCTCATGTTAATCTTGAGTACTTGTAGAGTAGTATTGAATCCTTTATATCTCCGAAGAGTCTTTATTTTTATCAGATTTGTAAAAGACAGATGCGATTGTACGGATTCTTTCTAATAACAGTTGAGCTCCTGGAGGCATGTCATGGGCAGAGCGAAGCACGAGCATTTACATTTACATTTAGTCATTATCAGGCGCTTTTATCCAAAGCGACTTACAAATGAAAGCAATAGAAGCAACTAGAACAGTCAAGGGCAACAGTATGCAAGTGCTGTAACAAGTCTCAGTCAATCTAGCACAGAACACACAGGACAGAACTTTTTTATATATAAATTAGACAGACAGAAAATGAATAGAATGTTAAGTGCTATTCTTGATTGGTCAGGTGCTGCTGGAAAATGTGTCTTTAAATGTTTTTTGAAAATGGCTACAGACTCGGCTGCTCGAATTGCGATGGGCATGTCATTCCACCTGGTGGGTGCGGTCCAGGAAAAGGTCTGTGAGAGCGATTTCATGCCTCCCTGGTATGGCACCACAAGGCGTCGTTTACTGGCAGAACATAAGCTCCTAGAGGGTGTGTAAGTCTGAACAAGCGAGTTTAGGTATATCGGTGCAGAGCCAGTGGTTGCTTTGTAGGCGAGTACCAGTGACTTGAATTTGATGCGAGCGGCTATTGGCAGCCAGTGCAGACTGATGAAGAGAGGCGTGACGTGCGCTCTCTTCAGCTTGTTAAAGACCACCCTCGCCGCTGCATTCTGGATCAGTTGCAACGGTTTGATAGTGCATGCTGGAAGACCTGCTAGAAGAGCATTACAGTAGTCCAGTCTGGAGAGAACAAGAGCTTGGACCAGGAGTTGTGTGGCCTGCTCTGATAGGAAGGGTCTAATCTTCCTAATGTTGTATAATGCAAATCTGCAGGACCGGGTTGTTGCAGTAATGTGGTCAGTGAATTTTAGCTGATCATCACTCACAGCTCCAAGGTTCCTGGCTGTCCTGGATGGAGTAATGGTTGATGATCCTAGCTGAATGGAGAGATTGTGATGAAGTGCTTGGTTGGCTGAGACCACAAGCAGTTCTGTCTTTGCAAGGTTGAGTCGCAGGTGATGTTGCTTCATCCAGGCAGAAATGTCTGTTAGGCAGGCAGCGATATGAACACCAACCGTGGGATCATCTGGTTGAAATGAGAAGTAGAGTTGAGTGTCGTCGCCATAGCAATGATAGGAAAAGCCATGTTTCTGCATGACAGATCCCAGTGATGACATGTAGATGGAGAAGATAATTGGTCCAAGCACTGAGCCCTGGGGAACTCCAGTAGCTAGATGATGTGACTTAGACACTTCACCTCTCCATGACACCCTGAAGGACCTACCTGAGTGATAAGACTTGAACCACTGGAGAGCAGTTCCTGAGATGCCCATCTTCATGAGAGTTGACAGGAGGATCTGGTGGTTAACTGTGTCAAAAGCAGCAGACAAATCCAGTAAGATAAGTACTGTGGATTTGGAAGCTGCTCTTGCCTGTCTCAGTGCCTCCATAACCGAGAGCAGGGCAGTCTCAGTTGAGTGGCCGCTTTTGAAACCGGATTGGTTGTTGTCCAGGAGGTTGTTCTGTTCAGAGAAACGTAGAGAGCTGGTTAAACACAACTCGCTCAAGTGTCTTTGCAATGAAAGGCAAGAGGGATACCGGTCTGTAGTTTTCTAAAAGTGCTGGGTTCAGAGAGGGTTTCTTAAGCAGTGGGGTTACACGAGCCTGCTTAAATGCTGTGGGGAAGGTCCCGGTGTGAAGAGAGGTGTTGATAATGTGAGTGAGTGCAGGAGTAACAGAAGAAGAAATGGCCTGGAGGAGGTGAGTGGGGATAGGATCAAGTGTATAGGTAGTGGGGTGGTTGGAAAGGATGAGTTTGGAGACATCTACGTCGGAGAGCAGAGAGAAGGATGGGAGCGTGTATGTGATGGTTGTTGAGATGTGCGTGTCGGTTTGTGGTGTGGAGAATTGGCTGCTGATGGAGGAGGTTTTGTTTGTGAAAAATTATGCAAAGTCATCAGCTGTAAGAGTTGATGAAGGGGGGGGCAAAGGAGCGAAGAGAATACTTTGAAAAGTGCACGAGAGTCAGAGCAGTTGTTGATTTTGTTGTGGTAGTATGTAGTTTTAGCAGTAGAGACATTAGCAGAGAAAGAAGCGAGAAGAGACTGATACAGGGTTAGGTCAGTAGCGTTATTAGTTTTACGCCACTTCCTCTCTGTCGCCCGGAGTCCAGAGCAATGTTCACCGAGAACATCAGACAGCCAGGGGGCAGAGGGGTGGTGAAGGCTGGCCTGGATGAAACGGGACAGAAGTTGTCTAAGCAAGATTTTAGAGTGGAGCAAAGAGTGTCAGTAGCACTGTTAGTGTCTTGTGCTGAGAACTGAGCAGGTGGAGGGAGTGAGGATGAAACCATGGTGGATAGACGAGAGGGAGAGAGTGAGCGTCTTCGGAGGAGTGTGTGTTGTGTCAGGAGTCAGTAGGAGGTTAAGAGTGATGAGAAAGTGATCTGAGGTGTGCAATGGAGTAACTAAAGTGTTGTCAGTGGAGCAGTAGCGTGTGTAGATAAGGTCCAGATGGTTACCTGATTTGTGAGTAGCTGTAGTAGATACTCGCTTAAGATCAAATGAGGTCAGAAGAGTGAAGTCTGCAGCCTGGGGTTTATCAAGGTGAAGGTGAATGTTGAAGTCACCCGAGCAGTACCAGAGGAGTGCCATCCTCAGGGAAGTGAGAGAGTAAAATATCCAATTCCTCCAAGAAGTTACCCAGTTGACCTGGAGGGTGATAAACAACTACGATATGGATTTTAGCAGGGTGAGTGATAGTGATTGAGTGCGATTCAAATGTGCAGTTGCCAGATAGAGAAGGAATGGGCTCAAATTTCCAATCATTTGAGATGAGCAAACCAGTACCTCCACCCCTCCCAAATGGAAGAGGGGTACGAGCACACACACATAAACACACACACACACACACACTACATCATCACATTATCCCTGGATAACTTTTGATTCACTATACGTTTGTGCTATTTACATGATATGCACTTGCGCGCTGGTTGCCAACAAAACACAGACATTTGATGCCGTTTTACTCACTGCCTGCGGTTCCAACTCATGGCCAGGATTTTTTTTTCGCTGGGACCACTCCATCTTTCAGTTACAAATGATCTGCAAATCCCGCACCGAACTAGGCCTTGTTTATAAAACATTTGTCACAGAAATGCCTGGAACAAACTAACACACTGGAAAAACAAACTGCATCCACTGTTCCCTACACTAGGTTCGTTGGAAAGCTTTCCCTCACTGAAAAAAAAACTCTTCTTTGATGGCATTTTTTATTTCGTGGTCTAAAACCAAAATTACAAATCTTTCAAAAGCAGGTCCTGTGCAGCTCTGCCGACCACTTCCGAAAAACCTAACGAACGGAGCTTGTTGATGGATGCATGTTCGCTCTTCCGTGAGAAGTGCCCATACAAGGAATCCCGCCCTTTATTACGTTATACAGGGCCATATTTCCGAAACTAATACAAATCCTAAAGGAGTGTATTTGGCACAGAAATACTAAGTCATACACTATATTGGTTTTGGGACACCCCTCCAAATGAATGAATTCAGGTGTTTTAATCACTTCCAACCACAGATGAATAAAATCAAGCACCTAGGCATGCAGACTGCTTCTACAAACATTTGTGAAAGAATGGGTTGCTCTCAGGAGCTTGGTGAATTCAAGCCTGGTGCGGTGATAGGTTGCCACCTGTGCAATAAGTCAATTTGTGAAATGTCCTCACTACTAAGTATTCCACGGTCAACTGTTAGTGGTATTATAACAAAGTGGAAGTAATTGGGAACAACAGAAACTCAGCCACAAAGTGGTAGGCCACGTAAAATCACAGAGCAGGGTCAGCGCATGCTGAGACGCACAGTGTACTGAAGACGCCAACTTTCTGCATAGTCAATAGCTACAGACCTCCAAACTCTGCGTGGCCTTCAGATTAGCTCAGGAACATTGCGTAGAGAGCTTAATGGAATGGGTTTCCATGGCCAAGCAGCTGCATCCAGGCCTTACATCACCATGTGCAATGCAAAGCGTTGGGTACAGTGGTGTAAAGCACACCACCACTGGACTCTAGAGCAGTGTAGACTTGTTATCTGGAGTGACGAATCATGCATTGTGCCAAGTGTAAAGTTTGGTAGGAGGGTGGGGGTTATGGTGTGGGTTTGTTTTTCAGGGGTTGGGCTTGGCCCCTTAGTTCCAGTGAAAGGAACTCTTAATGCTTCCGCATACCAAGACATTTTGGACAATTTCATGCTCCCAACTTTGTGGGAACAGTTTGGGGATGGCCCCTTCCTGTTCCAACATGACTGCACACCAGTGCACAAAGCAAGGTGCATAAAGAGGTATGGTGTGGAGGAACTTGACTGGCCTGCCCAGAGTCCTGACCTCAACCCGATAGAACACCTTTGGGAAGAAATAGATCGGAGACTGCGAACCAGTCCTTCTCATCCAACATCAGTGCTTGACCTCACAAATGCTCTTCTAGAAGAATGGTCAAATTCCCATAAACACACTCCTAAACCTTGTGGAAAGCCTTCTCAGAAGAGTTGAAGCTGTTATAGCTGCAAAGGGTGGGCCAACTCCATATTAAAATGGGATGTCATTAAAGTTCATGTGTATGTAATGGCAGGCCTCCCAAAACTTGTTTAGCATGAAAGTCAGAATGCATGAAATGGCATTAGACATCCTCTTTAACCTTACAATTAAGGGTTTTCTTAAGGTTTTTGATTAAATCGGGCTAGGCTTGCTGCGATAGTCGGTGTTACCGGTGTTCAGACGAAACACCGGTTGGATCACTTGCCCACCGCGGCACCGCCCCCACCGTCGTCTTGATTTTTATAGGAATAAAATAAGTTATTTCAGTTAGAGAACAGACACTACAATTAACAACTGAACGTGTCTGCTGAGTACAGTTGGAGCCAAACGAGAGTTGCAGTAGTCAGACTGCATTCATCACGTTAAACTCCATGCCTATGGAAGCTTTCATATGAATTAATTGAAAACACTCGCTTTGCTACACACCACTCTGTTATGAATGCCCTAGCGGCCGTGTGCAGTTTACTTTTGGCTTAAAATTAACTATTAGAATTTTTTTTTTGTGTATCAACTTGAATGGTTACGGGATTAATCAGATTCAGAGTTTGAATCCGAAAGGATTGCTTTCGTCATGTCCTATTTGAAAGGAACCATTGTATGTTACGCAAGAAAAAATGAAGCTCATACTGACTGGTTGTTCCCATGACAATAGGTGAAGGTGATGAATTGTGTTGAGCAATATTTTATGTAATGTACTGTATAAATGAAACCTGGTAGACACAAGGTGAAACGATATGAGCAACCGAAGAATACATTATAATAATGCATTTTATTTAATGCCGATTTTCATAACACCCAAGGCCGTGGGTGGTTTTTTTATATATTTTTTTTAATAATTTTTTATTATAAAAAGATATGTCTTAAGACGCGTTTTAAAAGTCAACAAGTAATCACTATTGCAAACATCAAGGGAAAGGGAGTTCCATTGGCGGGGGACAGCATAACTAAAAGATTTGGTGCCCATGGTTGTTAGTCGAATCTGAGGTACCACAAGAGAAATTGAAGATGAAGATCTGAGAGCATGTGAAGGAGTGTAAACATGAAGAAGTTGAGTTGGGTATTGCGGTGCAAGATTATGAAGTGCCTTGTAAGTAAGTAAGTAAGTAGCAAGATCTTGAATTCAACTCGATACTTTACTGGAAGCCAGTGCAATTGCTGAAGAACTGGAGAAATGTGCTCAGTAAAAGGTGATTAGAAAGAACACGTGCTGCAGAATTCTGAACCAACCCCTGGTAAGCCCCGCCCCCCTTAGTTACTGTTGCTTACTCGGACAAACAAACAGAGTTGCTAACTGTCTTACAATGACAGCTGTCAGTGTGAAACCCTTATCCCAATATGTTTTTGGACACAGAATGTAGCATACCCCCAATGTTTTTCACAACATAAGAAGTGCGCATTAACGTCGCGTTCACAAACTCTCTCTGTTGCATTATCATTAACATGCACAGCAAATTATACAAAAACAGTCACAGTCAACAAACATATACAGACCGTATGCCTTTTCGGGGGGTGCTAATAAACTGTAAACTTTGTATCTGCAAAACAACTCTGATAAACTGCTAACGTTAGCTCTTCCTTTCACTGCCAGTAGACTATAATACCCACCAAAATAGGAGTCCCTCCTTAGTAAGAACGATAATGCAGACCTTAAACATATCTAAACTAACATAAATATAAGAAATTTATATACGAAAACAAATTAGACGATAAATCACAATAAAATCTGTGACATGTAGGCCTTCGTTTATGTGTTTTTGACCAACACGGTTAACGTTGCATGACGTGAGAACAGTTAGTTATTTCAGTTTGTATGTTAGCAGGGACTCACTAACTTATCATAACTTAATGAGAGTATAACAACCAGAAAATCCTCTCAGGATACCTGGAATCAGTGTTACAGTACCCAGGCATATCGTTTTACAATTTTTGTTGCATAAACACTATAAAACTGATGAGAGCTTCGGATTTTCCAATGTTTCTCTATGGCGCTGAACAGAGGGAACACCTGTGAGAAGAGCATTACAGTAGACTACGTGAAGTGACTAATGCATGAATAAGAACTGCGGTATTATTGGTTGAGAGAAAGGGACGGATACGGTTAATATTTTGATCAGTTTTTATCAATATTAATATCAGTTTTGTTGCCATTTAGCTTCAAGAAGTTAGCTGAAAGCCAATCTTTAATTTCAGCTAAACAGCTGGACAAAGATGGTGGAGGAAAATAACTAGTCGGTTTGGCAGATAGGTAAAGTCTGCATAAAAATGAAAATGAATACCATGTTTTCTCAAAATATATCCAAGAGGAAGCATATAGTGAAAAGAAGAGGGCCCAAAACAGAACTCTGGGAACCACCAGTGGTGACTGTAGATGTTCTTGATCTGGTGAATATGCTGAGTGCGTCCAGATAGATACAACCTAAACCAGGACAGAGCAGTGCCAGTAATCCCAATAGAAGCTAACCTGTCGAGAAGTATCATATGTGAGACAGTATCAAAGGCAGCGCTCAAGTCAAGAAGGACAAGTATGCCTTCTTACCTAGGGCAAATGCTTCCAAGACCATGGTAACAAGGTTCCCTTCTCTTCGTGTCTTTGTATGTGAATGTTCAATGCGTCTTTGCTGGCTTATTTGAGTATTAACATTGTGCTTAAGCTGAACTTTTCCTATTGATTCTTTAACTTTTACTCTTCAGTGTATTCCTACCTCTTTTGGGGGGAGCCCAAAGTATAAAGCTGCTGCTTTCCTTGCGTATGAAACCAGCTTGATCTCTTGTTCAGCAGTAAAAACTGCATTGCAGCCCGTAAAGCCTACTGAGGGCATCAAACTTGAGCCCTGCTCAATAAGGTCTCTTCTCTTCTTCACATTTCGGGCCAGGAAAAACAACAGGAATGTTTAACTCCTGTTCTGCACTCCTAATTGACTTCCCTTCCGTGACAATTTTTGAGGCCCTCTCTAAAAGATCTGCAGCAACTCCCCTATTCGTACTCCTAACTCTGAAGTGGGGCATCCTGCAACAGGCATAGCCGACACACATAAACAAAAGTCTACAGGATATGCTACAGTAGGGTTGCACGGTTTACTGGTATTACGGTAGTATCGCGATACTAAGGGTCCAAAATACTGGCAGTGCCACTGTTTTTTGTAGACGGTAGTATCGTCATTACGGTTTGTAACAAGTAGAATTAGGTACTGCTCCTTTAAGGCGGAACGCACTCACTCACTCGCTGATGATTGGGCAGTCCGTAGATGGAGCGCTAGCATCGCATGTGTGCATTTTATATTTCTGTTGCTCTTTGCCCGGTTTATTTTTCTGTTCGGTAACGAAGTTGTTGGAGTGTTTACAAGCTGCCCTATGTGTGCGTGGGATCGACTCTGATAATAAACCCCATGTGAAATGTCGTCAGATAGCCTATGTGAGTTTTTGAGTCAGCTATCCGGCCTCTCTGTAAAGCGTTACAGGTTCTACCGTAAGTACTGTTGCATGTGGCTTGTGGGGCAGTTGCTATAACGTTCGAACACTTGTGTTACAAATAAACAATATAGCGTCTTTTTGTCTTCCTGTCGTCTTTCTGCGGTGCCCTGTAACCCTCTGCACCCGAGAAAAACGCCTGTGCGTTTTGCTGGATTTCTCCCCTCACAGACATGAACGATATGTCTTTACAAAACTTAGTGTCTACTTTTATTTATGTACAGTCAAAATAAATGATTGAACTAAATGTTGTGCTTTTCACTAAATAAAGAAAACAAACAGGGTGTGCGTTCTCCCGTCTGTCTCCCTGTGATGTCCACTTTGAAATGCGTGTGAAAATGAACGTAGAACTCAAAGAATACTTGCCTCACAGACACGACAGACATCTCTTTATAAAGCTTGGAATGTCTACTTTTAAATGAAGACAAATATTACCTGTTTATGTAATCCGTATGAAAATAGCGAGAGGTACAGTTCCTCCAGCAGAGCCTCATTGTCTTTAATGTGACCACACCCACGCACGCGCAAAGAGATGCAAATCGTCCACGAGGAAGAAACACAAACCTGTAAACGCCCCCATCACCTCAAAACAAAGAATCAGCTTCATCGTTCTTCTGATTTTCACTTTGTATCGTGATGCTTCAGCTGGTATAGTCTCGTAACATTTGTTTATGGTATCGCGACAACCCTATGCTACAGTTATATTTTGTCTTGTTTCTAGTCCAAACATCTAAAAATTCTTAAATCGAGAAATATTTACAAGACGAGAATAAATGATTGTCTTATTTTTGGGGGAAAAAAATCCAAATGAATTGAGTTTTTGCTTAAAATAAGCAAAATGATCTGCCAATGGGGTAAGCAAAATAATCTTGTTTTCTGTTTGAATTAAGATTATCTTGCTTACCCCATTGGCAGATTATTTATCTTATTTTAAGCAAAAACTAGTATAAAAAAAAAAAAAAACAATTCCCCCAAAACAAGACAATGATTTTTACTTGTCTAGTAAATACTTAAAAAAAAAAATAATAATAATAATAATAATTATTATTTTATATATATATATATATATATATATATATATATATATATATATATACATACATACATACATACATACATACATACATACATACATACATACATACATACATACATACATACATACATACATACATACATACATACATACATACATACATACATACATACATACATACATACATACATACATACATACATACATACATACATACATACATACAGGAGCTGGTCATATAATTAGAATATCATCAAAAAGTTTATTTATTTTACTAATTCCGTTAAAAAAGTGATATTATATTCATTCATTACACGCAGACTGATATATTTCAAATGTTTATATAATGTTGATATATTTCAAAATGTTAATTTTGATGATAACTGTAACTAAGGAAAATCCCAAATTCAGTATCTAAGAAAATTAGAATATTACTTAAGACCAATACAAAGAAAGGATTTTTAGAAATCTTGGCCAACTGAAAATTATGAGCATGTACAGCACTCAATACTTAGTTGGGGCTCCTTTTGCCTGAATTACTGCAGCAATGTGGCATGGCATGGAGTCGATCAGTCTGTGGCACTGCTCAGGTGTTATGAGAGCCCAGGTTGCTCTGATAGTGGCCTTCAGCTCTTCTGCATTGTTGGGTCTGGCATATCGCATCTTCCTCTTCACAATACCCCATAGATTTTATATGGGGTTAAGGTCAGGTGAGTTTGCTGGCCAATTAAGAACAGGGATACCATGGTCCTTAAACCAGGTACTGGTTGCTTTGGCACTGTCTGCAGGTGCCAAATCCTGTTGGAAAATGAAATCTGCATCTCCATAAAGTTTGTCAGCAGCAGGAAGCATGAAGTGCTTTAAAACTTCCTGGTATGCAGCTGCGTTGACCTTGGACCTCAGAAAACACAGTGGACCAACACCAGCAGATGACATGGCTCCCCAAACCATCACTGACTGTGGAAACTTTACACTGGACCTCAAGCAACGTGGATTGTGTGCCTCTCCTCTCTTCCTCCAGACTCTGGGACCCTGATTTCCAAAGGAAATACTAAATTTACTTTCATCAGAGAACATAACTTTGGACCACTCAGCAGCAGTCCAAGCCTTTTTGACTTTAGCACAGGCGAGACGCTTGTGACGCTGTCTGTTGTTCAAGAGTGGCTTGACACAAGGAATGCGACAGCTGAAACCCATGTCTTGCATACGTCTGTGCGTAGTGGTTCTTGAAGCACTGACTCCAGCTGCAGTCTTCTCTTTGTGAATCTCCCCCACATTTTTGAATGGGTTTTGTCTCACAATCCTCTCCAGGGTGCGGTTATTCCTATTGCTTGTACACTTTTTTTTTCTACCACATCTTTTTTTCTACCACATCTTCACAGAGCTCTGTGAACAGCCAGTCTCTTTTGCAATGACCGTTTGTGTCTTGCCCTCCTTGTGCAAGATGTCAATGGTCGTCTTTTGGACAACTGTCAAGTCAGCAGACTTCCCTATGATTGTGTAGCCTCCAGAACTAGACTGAGAGACCATTAAAGGCCTTTGCAGGTGTTTTGAGTTAATTAGCTAATTAGAGTGTGGCACCAGGTGTCTTCAATATTGAACCTTTTCACAATATTCAAATTTTCTGAGATACTGAATTTGGGATTTCCCTTAGTTGTCAGTTATAATCATCAAAATTAAAAGAAATAAACATTTAAAATATATCAGTCTGTGAGTAATGAATGAATATAATATACAAGTTTCACTTTTTGAATGGAATTAGTGAAAAAAAATCAAGTTTTTGATGATATTCTAATTATATGAGCAGTGTGTGTGTGTGTGTGTGTGTGTGTTCCCTTTTTTTTTTTTTTTTGTAAATATAATGTATTCTGAAGCAATATTCTCACCAGTGTTCAATCAGCTTTGACATATTTAAATAGGCATATTTATGATATTTTTACCTTTTTATAAAGGGCATTTTTCCATAATTTTATTAAATATAGGCTATGCTTCAGCTTTCAGCTTTAAATTTGATCTATAAATTAAAATAGAATAAGACACTATAGGCTGTTACCAATCAAATTAAATTATTTACACTGAAAAATTACAACTGCATTACATAATGTAATGAGATTTATTTTAAATTTTTGAATATACAAATAAGAAATGTTGGAAAGATGAAACTAAACCACCAGTAGGTGGCAGCAGGTGACCGTCTTAATGAGTGAGTCATGAGTCGATTTGTTCAAATGGCTGATTCATTCAAGATCTAGGGGGCGGTCGTTTATGA
Organism: Romanogobio albipinnatus; assembly: GCA_023566225.1. NCBI lineage: Eukaryota > Metazoa > Chordata > Actinopteri > Cypriniformes > Gobionidae > Romanogobio > Romanogobio albipinnatus. The sequence continues at coordinate 35,800,033 of CM042244.1, read as the reverse complement.
ATAGGTAATTGAATCTTTGATTCAACCGATTCATTCAAAACGCTGAATCATTCAGTAACACTGTTGCTGTGAGACGCGTTATGTTTCTGTTGTGATCTTTGTTTGGAACTATTTCCGCTGCTTAAATAGAACAAAAAAACAGTCCATATTGCTTCTAAAATGTAAGTGACTTAATGTTAATTAATTGTTTATGGAACAGTCATATGAAATCAGTGTCCTTTTCAGTCGTGATGGTATTCAGGAAAACAACACTCTTGTTTGTGTGATTTTGCTTAACTGTATCATACGTTATAAATATAAAAACCACACAATTGTAACCGTGTATGTTAACTGAGTTTCTTTGTATGAGCGGCGCTCATTTGTTTTCGATTTTCTCCTCGAGAAGCTGCACGAGCCTCAACAGCTCAACCTTGTTAACGTCAGTTCGTTTTATATTATTATCCACTATCGATCGCCACTTACACTAACTGAATGCAGAATCATTATTGCACTTTGGTGATTCCCTAGTTTTTGACGTTTTAATCAGGATACTTGTCCGTTGGGCAAGTAAAATTCTTTTTCCACTTGTCACGGACAAGCGTTAATGTCGAGCCCTGATAAATGTATTCATGCATTCATAAGTGCAGGAAGATTTAGAAGTAATAAAAAGGTTTTAAAATTCCCTCCCTGACATTTCAGTCAAGTTTGATCATGGGGTAGCATTGTTTCAGAATTCAGACCATATAACAAAGACATTTCGACTTCAAAGGTGTTTTATTCTAGCATAACCCTCCCAAATAGAGTCAATCTATGGAAAATATATAAACGTAAAAACGACACAAAAAGCAACTACCGGTAGATGAGTTAGAAATTATGGAATTGTTATTTGAGCAAAACACTTATGCCAGTCCTGGATAATTGAGAGTGATTGTAGTGGTGATGATCATCTGCTAACTGAGCAACAGTGACCACAATTCACAGCTTCAGTCATTGAAGCTGCTTCCACAGCCGTTCATGAGAGTTTAAATGCTAGGAATATTCCCATCTTTCCACAGGAGAAGAAGCAGCGAGCAGGAGGAATTGTTTCAGGAGAAACTACTGACATACTATTGTAAAGATGGAGTTTAAGGAAGAACCCTGCAGAGTAAAGGAGGAAGATACAGAGGAACAAATAGGTTGGTGTTTTCTTCATTCTCTTTAATGACTGATGAGGAACATTAAAGGTCCCGTTCTACGTGTTTTTTTGAAGCTTTGATTGTGTTTACAGTGTGCAATATAACGTGTTCATGTTTCGCGTGTAAAAAAAACAGTATTTTTCACACAATTTACTTATCTGTATACCGCTGTTTTCACTGTCCTAAAAACTGGCTGATGAGTTCCTTGTTCTATGAAGTCCCTCCTTCAGAAATACGTAACGAGTTCTGATTGTGCCAGTGGTTCCCGTGTTGTGATTTGACCGCAGCTTAGCGCACGTTGCACGGTTCCTGTGTTGTGATTCGACTGCAGCTTAGCGCACGTTGTACGGTTCCTGTGTTGTGATTCGACAGCAGCTTAGTGCATGTTGCACGGAAAGGTCACGCCTCTTAACGGGGAGATGTATGCGCTCAATGATCTCTAAGTACAGCGTCCCTGTGAAAGCCAAACAAAGGTGATTTGACTCCGGGATGAAAATAACAGCGTCTCGACGACATGGCAACAAACGCACTCAAACGCAACACTTCCTCGTCTTCTCCACGTGGGAGAGCAACAAGACCACGCCCCCTTTTTCGCTTATTCTTGTGGGCGGAGGTTAGTCTGTTCTACTGTTCTACTGACGTAATTAAAGCAGGCTGTACCAGGATGTAGTCCAAGCCAGCCGTTCGCTGTAGGCTTTGAAAGGGAACTTCTGTTAAATAAAATATCTCGCTTGGCATTGAACTTTGAGCTTTATAATTTTACAGGTATTATTTATGCTCTAACAGCAACATTACACACTAACTAAAGTTTGAACAATGGGATCACGAAGAACGGGACCTTTAAGATGAAAACTGACATAGAACAATGCATCTAATACTAGACACTAGTAGACTCAGTAAACTAGTGTTGTGCTAAATTGAGAATATTCTTTGTTTCTCATTTGTCCTTTAATTAAATTATGGGAATTCAATGTTGTTTTAGACCTGATGGAAGTGAACGAAGACAAACAACATTGTTTCACAAATGAAGATGGAAACCTCATTTCACAGACTGAAAAGAATTTGACACAGAAAAATTTCATCTGCCCCATGTGTGGAAAGAGTTTAAAACATAAATTAAACCTAAAGATACACATGAGAATTCATACTGGTGAGAGGCCTTATGCATGTACTCAGTGTGAAAAGAGTTTCGTTCAGAAAGAACACTTGAAAAGGCACCTACAAATTCACACTGGAGAAAAACTGTTTACTTGCACTCAGTGTGGAAAGAGTTTCAGTCGCCAAGATGACATAAATGTGCACATGAGAATTCACACTGGAGAGAGGCCTTATGCATGCACTCTGTGTGGAAAGAGTTTCGTTCAGAAAGGACACTTGAAAAGGCACCTACAAGTTCACACTGGAGAAAAACTGTTCCCTTGCACTCAGTGTGGAAGGAGTTTCAGTCGCAAAGAGGACTTAAATGTGCACATGAGAATTCACACTGGAGAAAAACCGTTCACGTGCACTCAGTGTGGAAAGAGTTTCATTCAGAAAAGCGTTCTCAACTATCATCTGCACTCTCACTCTGGAGTGAGATCATTCAGCTGTGATCAGTGTGATAAAACATTCGTTTTGGCATCAAGTTTAAAAGCACACCTTAAAATTCATACTGGTGTGAAGCCTCATGTTTGCTCTTTTTGTGGAAGGGGTTTTTCACTACTGAAACATTTACAAGTTCACCAGATTATTCATACTGGTGTGAAACCTCATGTTTGTGCTGACTGTGGGAAGACCTACACTACGCCCAGTGCCTTAAAATCACACCAGAGAGTTCATACTGGAGAGAAGCCGTCCCAGACTCCCAGATAAGAAAAAGCATTGTCTAAGTGAGCGAAAGCACTTGTGAAACAATGGTGGCGTCAGTCCATTAAAGCTGTTCACAAGCTGTTCAACAATATTAGAAACTTTCTTGGAGTGTGGATGGAAATGTATTGAAATCAGTCAAGTTTGGTCATGGGGTAATTTATGGTTGAATGAGGAATTTAAAAAAAAGTGACTTAATGAAAACATTTACTCTTGTTTACATGTAATCAAAAGTGGTTTGACATTGTATACAACACTGTTAAATAACTATAGTTGTTTGGTGAATGAGGTTGAAAATAAATTATTGCTTATTTTACTGAACAATTATTTAATTGCTTTGATTCTCTTTTATTTTTGTTGTTCTATATGAACCCACACATTTGACTGTTGATGGCGACATTTTTTATTTTTAACCATTTAAACATTTTAAAATTGTTTTATTACAATTATTTGAGGAAATTTAAGGAGGCTCAATTTAAGCATGAATTTGAATGACGTGTTGATCTCTTCTGATCAGTGTTGCGGAAGTTACTTTTAAAAAGTAGTGGTTACTCGTTACTTCTTAAAAGTAATCCATTACTTTACTTAGTTACCCCCTATGGAAAGTAACTTTTTACGTTACTCGTTACTTTTTATGTTGCTTGACTTTGGGTAGAACCCAATATCTGTTCCTAAATGTGTAGGCCTAAATAAAGTTCTACTATGGAAGACATAACAGGTATTTCTTTTGTGCTCTTTATTATAAAAAATATAATCAATAGGCTCCTTAGGAACAACAACCTCCAAAATGGGTCATATGTCTCAAAATTATTTAGAGCCTGTCGCAAGAAAGTATTTGAACATAAATCTCTCAGGTATAATATTCTGGAAACAATTAATGTAACATTGAATTATTATTTCATACATCCAAATTGTAACTTCAAGTTTAGTTTACATTGTTATATTAAATTTTTTATTTTTATATAACTTTTCTCTCATAGGTGTGCATTATGTATGCTTGTGGATTTAAATGAGTAATGTTATTTATTAGTTTTTAAAATATATATATATATATATTTTCCATTTAAACTTAAAAGGTGTGATTTTTGTTTGTCGTTTCAAATAATGTCTCCTGCTTTCTCCAAAAAAATAAAAAAGTATAATTTAATAGTTTATAAAAGACTGAGCAAACATTTGCACCTGGATAATAGAGAACGATTGTAAGTGTGATGTCCATCTGCTATGAGCAACAGCGACCACGATTCAAACCATCAGTCAGTGAAGCCACTCTCACAGCCGTTCATGAGAGTTTAAATGCTGGGGAATATTCCCATCTTCCCACAGGCGAAGAAGTGAGCAGAAGGATGGAGTTTGATGAAAAACCCTGCAGAATGAGAGATGAAGATAAAGAGGACCAAAAAGGTTGGTGTTTTCCTTCATTCTCTTTAATGACTGATGAGGAACATTATGATGAAAACTGATCATTTGTCCCTCTTTAATTGAATATGTTGATTTTAGACCCAGTGACACAAGACAAACCGCATCAGTTTCAAAAACCTAATTTCAAAAATGAAGATGGAAACACTGTCATTTCACAGACAGAAAAATGTTTCACACAGAAACAAGCCAGAAAAACTGGACTCAAAGGATCTTTCACCTGCTCTGAGTGTGGAAACAGTTTCAGACATGAAGGAAACCTTAATGTGCACATGAAAAATCACACTGGAGAAAAGCGGTTCACATGCACTCAATGTGGAAAGAGTTACGTACATAAATCTAAGCTCAAAAGACACATGCGAATTCACACTGGAAAGAGGCCTTATACATGCACTCAGTGTGGAAACAGTTTCATTTACAAAGGACAACTAAATGTGCACATGCGAGTTCACACTGGTGAAAGACCGTTCGCATGCACTCAGTGTGGAAACAGTTTCAGGTGCAAAAGCGCCCTCGAAGATCATCTGCGCTCTCACTCTGGAGTGAGATCATTCAGCTGTGATCAGTGTGATAAAACATTTGTTGTGGCATCAAGCTTAAGAACACACCTTAAAACTCATGCTGCTGTGAAGCCTCACATTTGTTCTTTTTGTAGTAAGAGCTTTTCACTACTGCAAACTTTACAAATTCACCAGAGTATTCATACTGGTGTGAGACCTCATTGGTGCATTGATTGTGGAAAGAGCTTTAGTACGTCGAGCAACTTAAAAGTACACCAGAGAACTCATACTGGAGAAAAACCCTACAAGTGCTCACACTGTGGAAAGAATTTCTCTAGGTCAGGAGACCTGAAATCTCATGAGAGAATTCATACTGGAGAGAAGCCGCACCAGTGCTCTTCATGTGGGAAGACTTTCACCCACTTACCTAATCTACTAATTCATAAGAAAAAACATTGCCCGAAGTTGTCTAAATGAGCAAAGTTTCACGACTTACAAAGTAAATAATTCAATACTCAGATTTAGCCTATTAAGCCATTACTGTTTATGAACCTATTTTATTGTTCCCTATTTCTGTTTATTGTAGACCCTTAATAAATCTTTGAACTATCTCTTTATGAATTGTGTTGATTCAATCTGTGATCAATATATAATGTAAATGTGAAACAAAAAGCAGCTAGATGAGTTGAAGCTTGTTTGAACTGAAATAATGAAATTGTTTCTAAACAATTATTTGAGAAAATCATTTACATCTGGATAATTGAGAGTGATTTGTAAGTGTGATGATCATCTGCTAAATGAGCAACAGCGACCACGTTTCACACCTTCAGTCAGTGAAGCCGCTCCCACAGCCATTCATGAGAGCTTAAATGCTGGGAAAATGCCCATCTTCCCACAGGAGAAGAAGAAGCAAGCAGGAGGAATTACTCCAGGAGAAACTAATGACATACTGTTGTAAAGATGGAGTTTGAGGAAGAACCCTGCAGAATAACACATGAAGATACAGAGGAAAGGTTGGTGTTCTTCATTCTCTTTAATGAATGATGAGGAACATTTTAAAGGGTTAGTTCACCCAAAAATGAAAATTATGTCATTAATTACTCACCCTCATGTCGTTCGACACTCGTAAGACATTTGTTCATCTTCGGAACACAAATGAAGATATTTTTGTTGAAAGCTGATGGCTGAGAAAGGCCTCCATTGACATTCAGTACATTTACACTCACAAGACCCATAAAAGGCACTAAAAATGTTGTTACAAAGTCCATCTCACTACAGTGGCTCTACAATAATTTTATGAAGCGACGGCAATAGTTTTTGAGCGAAAAATCAAAATAACAAATTAATTCCACAAGTTCTTGTCTTCCTTGTCTGTCTCTGCCGTGAACTCACGAAGCACCAAGACGCATGCGCGAGAATATGACGCAGAACCGGCGTTCGGGAATCCATGAAATGCACACTTTAGTCCCATTTTGAGCTCTACGCCGAGACCTAAAGCACGATCAATGTAGAATTCAACAGCTTAGATACGGCACGTCTTCCTCTGCTCATTGTAAACAAATCTCCTCGCTTCTGGGTCACGTGTCCGAACGCCGGTTCTGCGTCATATTCTCGCGCATGCGTCTTGGTGCTTTGTGAGTTCACGGCAGAGACAGACAAGGAAGACAAGAACTTGTAGAATAAAGTCGTTATTTTGATTTTTTTTTTTTGCACAAAAACTATTGCCATCGCTTCATAAAATTATTGTAGAGCCACTGTAGTGAGATAGACTTTGTAACGACCTTTTTTAGTGCCTTTTATGGGTCTTGTGAGTGTAAATGTACTGAATGTCAATGGAGGCCTGTCTCAGCCATCAGCTTTCAACAAAAATATCTTCATTTGTGTTCCGAAGATGAACGAATGTCTTACGGGTGTCGAACGACATGAGGGTGAGTAATTAATGACATAATTTTCATTTTTGGGTAAACTAACCCTTTAAGATGAAAACTGACATATAACAACACATCTACGTGTTATTAGACTCAATATTAAACTGTATTTTGTTAATTTCAGGCTGCCTAGATATTTGTTTCTTTAATTAAATTATGGTATTTGTTGATTTTAGATCCAATGGAAGTGACTGAAGACAAACAGCATTTCACAAATGAAGATGGAAACATAATTTCAGACTGACACGAATTTTACACAAAAACAAGCTAAAAAGTCAAAAGATCTTTCACCTCTGAGTGTGGAAAGAGTTACACCACTCATCTGCATCGTCACTCTGGAGTGAAGTCATTCAGCTGTGATCAGTGTGATAAAACATTGGTAACACTTTAGAATAATGGTCATTAGTTAACATTAGTTAATGTATTAACTAACATAAAGTAACCATGAGCAGTACATTTGTTACTGTATTTGTTCATCTTTGTTAACGTTAGTTAATAGAAATACAGCTGTTCATGGTTTGTTCATGTTCACGGTGCATTAACTAATGTTAACAAGATTTTAATAATGTATTAGTAAATGTTGAAATTAACATTAACAAAGATAAATAAATGCTTTATAAGTGCAGTTCATGTTAACTAATGACCATTATTTTAAAGTGTTTAAAAAACATTTGTTTTTCCATCAAACTTAACGAGACACCTTATACTGGTGTAAAGCCTCAATTTTTTTTTTTTTTTTTTGTCAAATGAGTATTTTGTGGCCCAGTAGTGCACAACACAACGAAATTTAAAAAGCATACATAAGTTCACAACACAACAAAATAAATCCACAACACAACGAAATAGCCACAACACAACGGAAATGCTCCCGACCACTCGGAGCGCTGTAAGTTGCCACTGTTCTATAGAGTCGGCAATCTTACAAATAAATCAATACCACAATTAGTTTTAATAGTAAGTAGGCTAACCATTGTTTATCTATATGAAATATTAATTTAAAATCACCTGCATGCATTATAGCTGCATATTTATGCTCGAGAATGCTTTGACCCGATACCACCAATATCATCCAACTGCGGCCACAAATGGGCGTTATCGCGCTGGTGGGGGTTACCGTTTTCGCAGACTGGAACGCCCCCTTCTTCTTCCTCTTCTGGTGAACTGCTAGCTGTCAACATCCGGATTAATGTCCTGTGTAACAGACTTCCTTGTAATGTATCTTTTAATTTGTTTTTGTGTACATTTTTGACATTTCTGTGCGTTTAAATAGGTTTTAGGTCTTTATTATCTGTGTTAATAAGTAGGGACTTTTATTTTGACGGGTGTTGCAGTCTACGGAGCAATATGAAAGAGTGAGCGCTCGTGAGAGCTCGCGGTTCATCATTCAGTGGGTTTAAGCAGATTTAAAGTTTACAGTTTGTTTAGCACCCCCCGAAAAGGCATACGGTGTGTATGTGCTTGTTTACTGTCATTTGTAATGGGTAAGTTTGTGTATTGTGTTATTGATAATGCTATGGAGAGAGTTTGTGTACGAGGTGTTTATGCGCACTTCTTTGTTTTTTGTTCAGCTCTTACGGTGATTTTTGGAGATAAACGGTTTCAATAAACTCCTGAAACATCAGTAAAGTCTGGCCATCATTCGGACAGGGTCCGCTACATTAACAAAACGAAAGAAAAAAGTTTGCTGAGCTTCGGTTGCGACGTGGTCCAAAGTTCACGGGAAAAAAAACCTGAGACGGCAAAAACGGCATCGTGCTTGTCTTCTGTATTTAACAAAAGCTTTACAGTTTTAAATCATGTCTTGCTTCTATTCGTATGACCATAAATTACGGAGTAACGTTAACGTTCCCCAGAAGGACAAATATTCCCGTGGCCGCGTTGGCGCCTCGCAAGCACACTAGCATTGCTAATTTGACACCGCAGCCTGTTCCTTATCCATATAAAATGGTCAACAAAACATGTAGAAAAGTTAACCAAACCATTCAGCCCCTCGTTTACGAGCTCTTGTTGACGAAATAAACAATAGTCTACTTATTGACATGATCTCTCATCGAATGGAAGGGGAAATAACATCATACCCAGTGTGCCTTGCAAAACTCATCGCGATTGGCGATGAAACGCTACCAGGAACGCCCAATAGGCGTTCTTGTTTCATGACGGGAACGCCCAAGCCGCAGCTGGACCCTCCTCGATACCACAGCGCTAAGGGAACGTCTACCAACTCCACCAATTGGTTGAAACGTATAATTTGTATGAATTAAAATTACTTTTAACATTTAAAAACAGACATATTAAAATTCCACAGCTTGATTGTATTGGTAAAATTGACTTAATAATGCACAACACAACATTGGAATTTGAAAATTAAAAAGAAAAAAGTAATTTAATTCATACAAATTCTTTTTCAACTTGGTGGAATTGGCAGACGCTCCCTTAGCGCCGAGGCAGCGGGTCAAATCGTTCTCGAGTATAAATATGCAGCTATTATGCACGTAAGTGATTTTTAATTGATATTTCATGTCGATAAACAACTGCACACTTAAAACTGATCGTAGAGTTTAAATATTTGTAAGATTGGCGAATCTATATAGAACAAGGCAAGGTAAACTAACTTTACCGCACTCCGAGAGTCCCCTAGTGGTCGGGAGCATTTCCGTTGTGTTGTGGCTATTTCATTGTGTTGTGGATTTTTCGTTGTGTTGTGGCTTGATTTCGTTGTGTTGTGGATTTTTCTTTGTGTTGTGGCTTGATTTCGTTGTGTTGTGTCTTGATTTCGTTGTGTTGTGGTTTCATTCCGTTGTGTTGTGGATTTATTTCGTTGTGTTGTGAACTTATGTATGCTTTTTAAATTTCGTTGTGTTGTGCACTACTGGGCCACCGTAGTATTTCACTACTGGAAAATGTAAAAGTGCATGAGCGTATTCATACTGGTGTGAGGCCTCATGTTTGCTCTGACTGTGGGAAAACCTTCATTATGTCCAGTGCCTTAAAATCACACCAGAGAATTCATACCGGAGAGAAATTTGTACAAGTGCTCACACTGTGAAAAGAATTTTGCGTGGTCAGTAGACATGAAAAGGCATGAGAGAGTTCATACTGGAGATAAAGTGCTCTTCATGTGGGGAGAGTTTCACCCAAGTACATACTCTACAGACACATAAGAAAAAGCATTGCCCGAAGGTGTCTAAATGAGCAAATGTTGTGCACAAGAACAAATAGAGGTATTTTATTGCCTTGATTCTCTCTCTTCTTTTGAAGCAGATTCTGTGGCACACGATCAGAATAAATCAGTGTTTCTATATAAAGTGAATGTTGACAGTTACACAGGTTTGACTCTGGATGGCGGCATTTGTTCTCATTCTCAGTAATGTAAATGTTTCATGGATGAAGAATCGGCTCTAAATCTGCTGAGAGCATTGACATCTAAACAAATCCACAGATGCACAAAGTGAAGAAATGTTGTTGTGATGCAAAAAAAAGTGTAATGCACCTCAGAGAGGTTTTGTTTTATAAAATGTATTTTATAAAAACTATACAAGTTTTATACAATTTCAAATACAAATGAACAGAAAAGTGCTCAGAAAAGGAGTAAAGCAGTGTTACGGTGAAGAAGAAAAAAATCTTCTATAGGTTCTTCTCAAATACCAACAGAGAGAACTTTTCTTTATTCCTTTTTTTTTTTTTCACTTAAAATACTGAACTACACTTTCAGATGACACAAATGAACATCCTCCATGACAGAAAAGCAAAAGCATAGAGATGCTTTAGGGACTATTTACGTGACACCATTTTCAACTAAAAAAATTACTTTTTATGTGTTTTTCTCATTCATTACTGAAAACTGAAAACGCAAACTTTTGAAAATGGGTTTCAAAATGCAAGTCAAAAACAAGACAAAAAAGCAAATCTCTGAAAGCGGTGACGTCATGGGCATACATTTTACATGTTTAGTCTATACCAGGGGTTTTCAAACTTTTTAATCCCAGGGACCCCCAAATATGATGATTTCTTGCACGGGACCCCCTGTGTCTAAATATGAAGGCAACTATGTATTTTATTTATAAAGATGTAAACTAAAATGTATGTGTAATGTAAAAAAAAAATTATTGCAAATCATATTACAATAAACAGACATCTGAAATGCTGTTTCAATAAAAAATATAACTTTACTATAGCCAGAAATTATTCTCACAATGAACAATTTTATGTAGCTTTTTGTATTTCTGAAAAATTGCTAAATATTTACATTATCTGAACAGGGTGCCTTTTTTTTATTAAGGCACTGGTAGATGAGATGTTAAACCTGAAGGACAGTAGTTTCTGTAGCTTTTTGTATTTCTGGAAAATTGCTAAATATTTACAATAACTGAACAGGGTACCTTCTTTTACAGTATTAAGGCACTGCAAGTTAAACCTTAAGTGCAGCATTTGCATTACAAAAACATGAATCAAACCAAACAAATGCCACATTCACTGATTCAAAAACACTTAATGGGATGGATGAGCCTGGTGGCTTCTATACTGTTTGTCATAGCGTGGTTTCATTTTTGTGAGAGCCCGTGGACCCCCTAGTGCCCTCTTACAGCCCACCAGGGGTCCGTGGACCCCAGTTTGAAAACCTCTGGTCTATACTATAGGCAGGCATGAATATAATTGCTAACTGCTGGTCTGGCAGGCATAATACAGCAAGGATGTGAACGAGGATCGTTTTTATAACGTTGTCATCTGTACAAAGAACTTTTCAGTTTTTAGTATATCTTTGTCGTGTAAACGTACCCTTAGTCTAGATAAAATACTGCAGCCTATCTGGAGAGTTTAACACTCACATCAGGCCACAAACTGTCACAGATTTACTGAAAGATACTCTGCTGTCCTTAGTAAAAAATCAAATAAAAACTATAAGACAGTATCACAGCAGACTCAACAAGGGGAACAGTGTCATTTGTTCAGTTTTGTCTGCTGGTTCTTTGCTCCCAGACTATGATCTCTTATAATCACTGTATTAAAGAACTGTTCATCATATGGACTGTTGTCATATTTATAATAATACCACTGCCCAGTTTGACAAATAAATGTATTGCTTCTTTTTAACTAAACCGTTCTTTACTGAACAAACTATGGTTCTTACTTTAAAATGTAATGCTGCAAGTATAAGGACTTTTACATGAAGGCTTTGTGGAACTTTTAAGATCATTTAGGGCCAGATTTACTAACAGCTTGTGCCAGCACAAAACCCTCTTTTGGTGTTAAAAACTGTCAGGATTTCCTGAAGACGGCTGACCTTATTGTATATGAATTTGTGGGAGTTTCCCTTTCAAATGCAAAATTTATTGGAGGAGAGTATTTAAATTATGCGCTCTCATGCTAATTTGCCCCGTTTAGTAAACCTGGCCCTTAATCTCTTAATATGGCTTATATATCTTTAATAGACATTATATTGCCAAAAGTATTGGAAAACTCCTCCAAATCATTAATTTAAGCTGTTCTAATCACTTCCATGGCCACAGGTGTATAAAATCAAGAACCTAGGCATGCAGACTGCTTCTATAAACATTTGTGAAAGAATGGGTCGCTCTCAGGATCTCAGGGAATCTAAGCATAGTACCGTGATAGGTTGCCACCTGTGCAAGCCCATCTGTGAAATTTCCTCACTACTATATATTCCATGGTCAACTGCTCAGACTGAGCACATTTATTTTACTATTAACAATGAGATTTGACAACTTTGTACATGCATCGAGCTCGACCCGTGTCCAATGCGAACAAATTACTCCTAATAGTCAGTTCATTTTACTGAATCAAAACACTTATAAACCAGCCGGAAGAGTGACGGAATCAATGCGACTCAGAGATTGAATCCTGAATCTCATGTGTGACTTAAAATAAACACATGTTGTACATATAATGGAAATAGTTATTGGCTTGGTTTCTCAATTCCAAGAACGCAAAGAACGGACTTGCATTCTCATGGAGAACGGTCTTGCCAGGCAACCTTGAAAGAACAAGCTCAGAAGGACGCAATGACACAGAATGCATCTTTGTGAGATTTGAGGTGTGCTTTTTAATCACACATAACTTAAGGTGTTGTTATGAGTACATCAGATGACCACTTCCCCTTTCTCTTAGTTTGGGGCACCAGTCAAGGACTATTACCTTGGCAGTACGAGAACACTCACAACTGTTCAATCATTTAGAATTAATGTAAACTGCTTGGTGAGATTATAAATATATTTCTAATTATAAATTCTATTAATTTTTTAAAAACACTTAGGAAGAGTTCAGAAATCAATATTTGGTGGAATAACCCTGATTTCCATTCAGCTTTCATTCACATTGCTGTTGGGCGACTTTATGCCACTCCTTGAGAAAAATTTCAAGCAGCTTGGCTTTATTTAATGGCTGGGGACACTCTTGCTTCAGTGGTGTTCATGTCTGGAGATTGTGATGGTCATGACAGAGTCTTGATTTGGTGGTGGTCCTCCATCCACACCTTAATTGGTCTGGCTGTGTGGTTTGCAGCATTGTCCTGCAAGAAAAAAAATGTCTTTAAGTTGGGTCAAAGCAGAAGAAAGTACATGCATTCTTCGAAAATATGAATCTGCCCGATTCTAGCCCTACTGAAGAACCACTAGATCATTACCATCCTCCACCAAATTACACAGTGGGTGTGAGAGACTGTGGCTTGTAGGCCTCTTCAGGTCTCTGTCTAACCATTAGAGGACCAGGTGTTGGGCAAAGCTGAAAACCGGACTCATCCAAGAAGGTCAGATTCAGGCAGATGTGTGGTGCACCCTTCTTTCCCTGGTGGAACTCATTTGCATAAAGCACACAGTTAGAAGTCATTAAAGTTTTACCAATGCATTTCTCACTTTCCAACCCACAACCAGAATAAACAAATCCAAAAAAAGTCCAAACAAGATGGTATACACAACTCATTTCTGGAAGTATCCACAAGTACTCCTGACCACGCGTATCCATCAAATTCCACCAGTCTGATACTTCCATAATGATACCAATTTGGATGTACACTGTAAAAAATAAAAACAGAAAATGTATGGTAATTTTCTGCCAGTACATTATCCAGTAATTTTACAGAAATTTCCGTTAACCCTTAAAACACAAACTATAATGCACAATGTGTAATTCAAAATACAGGTAAAAAAACAATACGGAAAATGTATTCATATTTATACAGTACATTGTGCCCTATTTCTACTTTTTTTTTTTTAAATACAATGCACATGTGTTGCCATGGCATGTAGTCCCCTCAAGGATTTTAATCTAGACCGCTATTGGGCCACTGAGCACACAGACTTTCCTCAAAATTGGTGAACTTAAAATATATCCCTCCCAAAAACCATTAAGGTGAATGATTTGATTGGTTTTGTTTAAAATATATCCCTCCCAAAACCCGTACAGGTGAGTGTTTTGATTGGTTGTAGGCCAGGGGCCTGTTTCAATAAGGAGGTTCAACCAACTCTGAGTTTAAACTTGAACTCTTGAGTTGACTTACCCTGAGATGGTAAACTCTGAGCTTTGGGTTTCAGAACAGCTGAATTTAGTTGGATCAATCAACTCTGAGTAGACTGACTCTGAGTTAAGTGCATGCACCACGACTATGAAAAGCCACGATCAATGGAACTCCGAAATAATGATTCACCATAGCAACAGCACCCAACAAAAAGATGTTCTCATATTTCCGGGTCAATATGGAAGTTTAATTCTTAATTAGTTTAATTTTCATGGTATCCAAAGGGCAAAAAAAGATAGTGGCAGCTGTTAAAAATTAAAAATAAAAACATAATTGAATCAGGTAAAGCTTTAAGCATAAAAGGTTCATGGTTGTAGGATTCATGACTTTACAAACATTTGACATATTAAATAAATATACTTCAGTGTCCAATGTGCAGCAGCTTTTCCCACATAGACCCTTTTCACAGACTGTGATGACGCGTTCAACGGTCATCAATATCGTAAATTCTGCAACGTTTTTTTTTTGTGTATTTTCCCTTTTTTTAATGTATGTACTAATACTAATACTTTGTATTATATTATTTTTCCATCAAATTTTTAAAAAAGTTACCGGTGCTGTGTGGGTGTTTCTAATACAGCGTCTAAAATGAACATCTTTCTCTCTTTTCTCTGCCTTTATCAATCTCACTCTATTTTTCCCTCTTTTTGAAAGTTTTGAAATCACTATTGTGGAGTTTTTCTTTTGCTATATGAGCAAATGGGCACACAAAAAATATATTTAATGTATTCTCTCATTCATAGCTATAAATGTTAACCCAACTATGACGACTTCCGCTCTGAGAAACCTGGAAATGTGAAAAGGGTCTATGCTCTTTTCACATAATCAAATGTTCTCTGATCCCACCTGTTACATTTATTAATTAGGGTAATGACATTAACATTTGACTTCTACTCAGGCCAGCCAAACACCAGCACCACTGACAAATGAAGGGAAGATGGAGGAAGAATATTAACATCCAACAGGAAAAAGAATAAAGTATTTGTAGGAAATAAAGTTGACCATAAAAATTGTAAATAAATGTATTTAACAGCTGGTTGTGGTTATGGCATTTATATCTTACTACCATCTGGCAGCATCCTTCCATTCCCCACAATAATCTGTTTTCAGAAAGTGTGATGATGGGAATATGAGTGTCATCAATGCGTCCAACCACTGGAAGTCCTAAAGGAAATTCTAATTATTAGGTTACTTCTAGGTTTATCAAGTGAACGTCAGGGTCCTGTATAAAAGGATATGCCTTTTTTGTCCCTTTGACAGTCTCCTCATGATGAAAATATGAGCAATGAATGAATGTTCCTGCACTGCAAAAAATGCTTTTCAAACTATGTTTTTTTGTCAAGTGGCAGATAATTTAACTTGTTTTAAGTAAACTTTGCTTACTTTAGATTTATATTTAATTTATATATTTTTAATATTTGTACTTGCAATATGACAAAAATACTCAGTAAGAAAAGCATTTGTGCAGTTTGAATCAATGCATAAAGTATTTAAACACCGTTGGCACTTTAAAAAGGGGAGAAGACAGAAAGAAACTCTGGATTTACCAAAGAAAACCTGCTCCTGACCAGGTTAGGTTCACAGAGTAAGTTACCCTGGTAACTGACTCTGAGTATAAGTTACCTCTCTTTTAGAAATGGGCTTGACTTACCCTGCTTTCCAGGGTTTGACATACCTCCCATTCTGAAACAGAATGTTTCCCTCATTTCAGGGTTAACATACTCAGAGTTTTCACTTAACCTCTGTAGGAGCCATTTTTGAGTTTAGGTTAATCTAAATTATTTTTATTATTTTTTTTTTTGCTATTGGAGCACGAGTACGTTTGTTAGATTAGGGTCCTTTATTTTGTATAGACTTTTATTTTGATAGTCGGTGAGAATGTTTGAAAAAAGAAAATGGCCGCCTCTCACCTTCTAAAAAAAAACAAACAAACAAAGGAACATAGGAAGCTGTGGGAACGTATTAAGCATACAGTTCTTTACATCGCTATTTGAATCGCTTTTGAACAATATTTGGACATTACTTTGATATTAAATTGTGCCTTCTTTAACCACCAACCTTTTCAACCACTTACAAAACGTTTGTTGGATTACTGGAGTCCATGCTTTGTCTGTCTGCTACTACCCAACCTACTTACCCGTCTGCTGCCTGTCCTGCTTGCTCACCTGCCCTGTACATCTATCGTCAGGAACCCGTCCCATCCACCTCAAAAAAGGTACAATCTAATTATTTATGAATTAAATAGCTTGTCAAAGAAGCTAAGCAATACGTCCCAGCTAAGAGTAGTCCGCCAATACAACCTCCTTTCTGAAACGGGCCCCAGGTGGGAAGATGGAAAAAAAACATATATAGTTTAATCAATAATTTGCTGGGTTTCCATCCAAATGTGAAGTGAAAACTGTGCAGTCTTAAAGTGTTTCAGTCTGTAGCTGTTGATGTGTTTGAAACGACTCCTCAAGAAGTGTGAACAAGAGATCAGGGCTGCGTTCAGCCCCGACAAAACGTTTGTGTGTCGAGTGTTGAACACCCTGTTCTGATGGCGCAAGAGTTGTAACTATGGCGGCTGAGAAGGCCATTCTTTGTGTTCTTTTTGAGGAATTTTCGGAGCCTGATGAAATCGATATAAATACGTGTTTAATACTGCAAAATACATGCAATCACTGCCCTTGCCGTCCAGAATAAAAAACAACATCCCAATCCCATTTATTTAACTTTTTTATCTCCCGGTAATCAATTCTAATTTAAATAATTTTATTTCTAGTTCTTACTTTTTTAATAGCTTGTATTTTCTTTCTCACTTTAAGTCAAGCAATTACCATATATGAAATTTGGTATATAAATAAACTTGCCTTGCAAAAAGCTAAATATATAAATAAATACATCATCATGTTGATATATATATATATATATATATATATACGCGTGGTTTATATACATGTTGCTGCTGATTGGGCTGACATATTTGACACACCCACCAAACGAGAAAAAACGCATCTCAAACCCGTTTACAACGTTACACACCGTTTCCAGGAAACAAGACGTTCATCCGGAAACCGTAGCAAAAAGTTGCGCACCGGTTTGAGCTTTGAACGTGCCCCAGTTAAAATTGGGGGTGGGGTGTGTGTGGTGGGAGGGGATAAGATGGGAGACCAGGGCTGTTTGCCACTCTTTTTACATAATATTTTTCTCAGGGAGATATATTTTTTAAAGTATGAGTGTTTATATGTAGTTTATAATTATTCATATAAAAATTATTTTTGCTAAACATTGACTAAGCATAACTATTGAACAGTTCCACTGTCACAAAACACATCGACTTTTTGGGGGCATTAATCACTATTTGTAGAGATACTGCTAGAGAAACCACTTCTCCCCTAAGGACCAGGTCTTAATGTCTGTGAAATAATATGGAAAGAAGAATGAAGTTGGGGAGAGAGGATGCCTTCAAATTATAAATCATACATTGATATGTTCTCTAATGGCTCTGTCAAAAATGATAAGGCTAGCTATATTACAGTTCAGAAGTGTTAAGACTGTTTTGAGAAAACTTTGTAAAACTTCCCTGGCTCAACCCCCTCCCTCCATCTGAGAACACAGAGAATCACCTTAACTGCCGGTTATTAACATATGAAAGGTCTTCACACAGGGATGGACTGGGACTAATAATCGGCCCTGACATTTTGGCCTAGACCAGCCCACCACCACATAAGATCACAAATAACACCCATCCTTGCCCTCCCCTGAATATGTATACTCCTACAACTCCTACTCTTTAAAACTACTAACGCCATGTAATGTGTAAGCAAGAATCAGTGAGAGTTGACATTAAAACTACTTTAAAAAAGTGGTGTTGAATAAATTGTAAACTTACCCAATCAAAAAGAATGCAGGTGAACTCCTTGTGCATCTTTTCTGTGTGTGTGTGTGTGTGTGTGTGTGTGTGTGTCTCACAGAGAGAGAGAGGGAGAGAGAGAGAGAGAGAGAGAGAGAGAGAGAGAGAGAGAGAGAGAGAGAGAGAGAGAGAGAGAGAGAGAGAGAGAGAGAGAGAGAGAGAGAGAATTTGAATTTGAAAAGCCTTTATTACAAATTTCAAACATTATCCAGTAGTTTAACACAGCAAAATAATCCAACAGAAAACAATTATCTTAAGTGGGATGCAAAATGCAGATTATCATCAATTAACTCACACAAAACCCTCTTATAACACCAAATCAAATCAAAAGCAAGGAGATCATTCATAGCTTGAAAATATCGAAAAACAATTAAAATTCGAGATTTCACTGAATTAAAAAAAACTGCCTCTAAATTGTAACTTGTGTTTCTTTCAATTTTATGCTTTCTGGTATTATAAATTGCCATTTTAGCTTGACCCAGCAAAAAATTCACAAGTTGACAACGAAATCTGTGTCTCCGAACATATTTAAAACCATATATAAAAACTTCCTCTGAAAAAATTTCTCCAAAACAAACAAATAAATTCTGTAAAACAGTAAACAAAGACTGTAGTCTAAAACATTGCATAAATGCATGAAACACAGTTTCTCTCTGTTGACAAAAAGGACAACCGTGATCAACACCTGGGTTTAAAACTGAAATAAAAGCATTAACTGCAACTGCTCCATGTAAAATTCTCCACTGCAAGTCCCCTACTCTCTTAGTTAATGGTGACTTGTACAGAGCTCTCCATTCTGGTTTTTTGTCCTCTCCTATCTGGAGGATGGTGCGCCAAGGTGTATCCACCCTATTATCTAAAAACCTTTTATTCAATGATTTGACACAACTTTTGTACAAAACTTTTCCAGAGGCGGGCTCCACACCCAATAAGGACAAACTTTCAGAATACAAAAAAACACTTTTACATTCTTCTAAATTTGATGATACAAACAGATTTGGAAAAGGATCTTCGTCATTTGGAGGAATTAATCCCTCTGAAAAGTCCACTAGCAGTTTCAGTTCATCTGTGGTGAGAGCAGATTTCCACTTCTCAAGGAGTTTAGCCACCACACGTGTCGATCGAATTCCCAAATGTTCAGCTACTACATCGACACTCTTAAAGCCTGGTCCTGCTAATTGTGATAGATGTCCAAGTGTAATTACTCCAGAACTGATTAGAACTCCTTCCAATGCAGGGAATGGGCCTTCACATGATAGATCCAAACGCGACCCATGAATCAACGGCTCCTGCAATAACCAATGCAAGGAACCTGTATTACTGAGTCTTTTCACTGTAAACAAAGTCCATACTTTAAAAAGATTCCGATAAAAAACTGGTAATTTGGACATGTCCATCCTTTTAGGATTCAACCAAAACAACGTCTTGTCCAGACCCAAGCCTTCAAAATTCTGCAAAATAGCAAAAGCTATAGATTTCCAGTTTGAGTCCCCTAGTCCAGAAAGAAGTCTCTGTGCAAATTGAAGTCGAAAAGCTGCTGTTCTGCTCTGTAAATGTATAAGTCCATGTCCTCCCTCTTCCTTGGGCAAATACAAAACAGATTTTGGAACCCAATGCAGCCGGTCCCAAAAAAAATCTATTAAAATTGACTGAATTTTAAACAAAAAACTTGGTGGGGGATCAACACAAATTAAGCAATGCCAGAGGGACGATGCCATCAAATTATTAATAATCAATATACGCCCCCTGTATGACATTTTTGGAAGCAAATATTTCCATTTTTCAAGGCGACCTTTTATTTTTTCAAAAACCCCTTCAAAATTTCTTTGTACAGTCATTTCATTTCCCAAAAACACTCCCAGGTATTTAAAACCCTCTCTAGTCCAATTTAAACCAACTGGGAGTTTTGGTTCGCCACTTAACCAGCTCCCCATCAGTATGGCTTCACTTTTAGACCAGTTTACTTTTGTGGATGAAACCACTTTGAAGTCATTTAACATTTGAAGCAACAAATCCACATCCCTCTGACAACTAATTAAAATAACAACATCATCAGCATATGCTGATATTTTAAACACATTGGCACAATTCGGAACATATACTCCATTCAGGTCAGTTCTTAATTTATTTAAAAGAGGCTCTATTGACAAAGCATAGAGCATACCAGACAAGGCACACCCTTGTCTAACACCTCTGAACACTTTAAAAGGAGCACATAAGTCACCATTAACTTTTAAAATACTTTCAACGTCACTATACAAAACCTTTATCATTGAAATAAAATTTTGACTAAAGCCAAAAGCTGCTAAGACATCCCATAAATATTTATGCTCAACCCGATCAAATGCTTTTTCTTGGTCTATTGATACTACACCAAAATCCAGATTGAGACTTTTACCAATGTCTAAAATATCCCTAATAAAAGAGATATTATCACAAATTCGTCTACCAGGTACACAATAGGTCTGATCAGGATGGATCACTTGTTCCAAAACATCACCCAACCTAATAGCCAGAACCTTGGAGAGCAATTTGTAATCACTGCACAGCAAACTCACCGGCCTCCAGTTTGTAATATCATTCAAGTCTCCCTTTTTTGGTAGCAAAGTGAGAACCGCTCTACGGCAACTTATGGGTAGCCGCCCATTGGCTAAACTCTCCCCAAGCACCTCCAGCAGATCCAGACCCACCTCCGGCCAAAAAGACTTATAAAAGTCAACCGGTAAGCCATCACCCCCAGGTGCTTTGCCACACTCCATACTCTGGAGAGCTCTTTCCAACTCCTCCAGAGTTAAAGCTTTACTGAGCTCAGCATTAGCTTCTTTGGACAGCTGGGGTAAATTATCCAGGAAGACATTGTTCGCAGTTTCTCCCGGCATTAGTTCACTTTTGTACAGTTTTTCATAAAAACTAATTGCTCTTCTTCGAATGTCATAAGGATCTGACAACAAGATTCCAGCATCTGAACGCAAGGCATGAATAAACCTTCTCTGCCCATTTTTCTTCTCTAAATTAAAGAAAAATTTTGAGGGTGCATCCATCAATTCAACGCTTTGAAAGCGTGACCTGACCAGAGCTCCTTGTGTAACCGTATCTAACATTTCAGCTGATATATTTTTCTTTTTATTAAAGTTTTCAAAATGGGTCAAATTCCCTGTACTGTCAGCAATCCCTTGAAGTTCAACTAATTCTTTCTCTATCATTTTCATTGAACAGGTTATGTCTCTCGTGACGTTGCAAGTATATTGTTGGCACAGCTGTTTAACCTGCACTTTTGCAAAATCCCACCACTGCTGCAAAGACTTAAAAGAAGATTTTGTAGCTCTAAAACTATTCCAGAATTCTTTAAAGGTATCTCTAAAATGATTGTCACATAATAAATTGATATTAAAATGCCAGTATGCACTTTTTGGCTTAATGGAACTCAAAGATACAACACACTGTATCAAGCTATGATCAGACAGGCTTACTGGAATGATTGAACAGCTTCTTAAAAAACTAAACTGATGTTTAAAAACATAGAATCTATCCAACCTTGCTAGAGAAATTGAGTTTTCATAAGCATGAGTCCATGTATATTGTCTTTGTTTACCATGAAAATTTCTCCAAACATCAATAACCTCATGTGATTTCACTAACTGAATGAGCCGCTTACGTGAAGGCATGTGCGGTTCAACATGATTCCTATCTAAAATATTCTCAGTGCAATTGAAATCCCCACCTAAAAATAAAAAGTCCTCAGTATTGCAATTCCCTAAAACATTACTCAGTTTATCCAGAAAAATCATTCTTTCCAAAGCATTGGTTGGAACATACACACAAACAAAAACAAAAGACTTATTTTCAATTTGAGCTGTTACTTTTAAAAGTCTGCCTTTTATGATCTCCTCTGCCTTATAAGAACAGGGAATAAAATTCTTAGAAAATAAAATTGCCACTCCACCACTGGTTGAGGTCAAATGACTTAAAACAGATACACCGTCAAATTCTCTTTCCCAATCAGAAATATTTATTATATCACTATGCGTCTCTTGGACAAATAAAACATCAATCTTCTTCTGTTTTATTATCTCAAATAATTGGAATCTTTTCCTCATCTGCCTTGCCCCGTTTATATTTAGAGAAGAGATACAAAACTCTCCCATGAATGAGGAAAAGAATAACCATGACAAACACAGCCCAAAAAAAGAAAGCAAAGAAAAATGACTTTTACACATCATCTTTAACATTCGGACTTGGTTGGGCATTTAGTTTGGCAAGAATTTTTTTTAGACAATAAACTTCCTGATTAGTGAAATCTCCATCACTTCTGAAAGTCTTTGCTTTTTCAATAAACTGTAGCACATCAGGGAAATATTCTTCAACACGAACTTTCCTCACATTTTTTGTCACTTTAAGAAAGGATTTTATATCATCCACACTGTAAGACCGGCTGGAAAAACCACTCCAGAGAAAAACCAGAGAAATCGCTTTCGCTCTCTGTATCAGTTTGGCTAACGTCACCAGTGTCCATTCTTTTTGCCTGTTTACCGATACTGCTCTGCTTTAGTCTTCTCTTTATAGGCGTTTTGAAAGCACAATCTTCAAACTCGTTCACAGAACACTGAATTCCCTCAATACTGGCTGAAAGTTGCGCAACATCTTCCGCCGGTCTATCGCTGCTCCGCGACTCGTTCACCTGACCCGCTGACTGATCACTCACCACAGATACTTTATTTTTCTCCAGCTCAGCAACACCTACACTCTCCCCTTCATTAATCTTATCTGCCGATATTACTTCTGTTATTCTTTCAGCATCTGCTAATGGTACCGATTGAGCCATACTTGTTCCAGGCACTTCAGCATCAGGTACATTCTGCATTTCCGCCCGTACCTCATTACTTTCCTCACCATCAACCGGCAAATGATTTTTAACAGGTTCATTCGATTTGCCTGGACAAGCGCGGATAAGATGTCCAGTTTCACCACAACCAAAACATTTCATAGTATTTGTTGTGGCAAAAATGACATAATTAAACTCCTCGTGACGAAAATTTAACGACAGATCTAATTCCTCTAGGTTGTCTTGAAGAATCATGTACACGTAACGTCTAAATGACACAACATGCTTTAAAAGTGGGGACTTACAACCAATTGGAATCATCTTTATGGGAGAAACCAATTTACCATAACGAGAAAGCATTCTGGTCAAAACTTCGTTTGAAATAAAAGGCGGCACATTAGATATAGTCACTTGTTTCGAAGGAGTGGAAAGAGGGAGAACTGGGTTAAAAATGCCATTAACCACTACCCCACTTTCCACTAACTGGTTCGCCAAATCAACAGTCTTCACAAACACAACAATCGCACTGTTCATACGAGACGCAGACAGGATGCTCTCAGCCCCAATCACTTCTGCCACAGCCAGACTACACTCTTCTATACTGATCGCTAAATCAATCTTTACACCATGCCGGCGCGTCAAAAAATTAAAACTCCCGCTACCTGCGGCCGCCATGCTCCCAGTACAAAACCGGGAGCATACACCCGAGAATTTTATTAACCTCCTTACCCTCCCCAAAAATAAAAAAACACACAAACAAATATAGAAAAAGATAGAAAGAGTAGAAAACTCGTACCTGACACACACCAAACACTCGCACTCAACGCTCCGCCCACTCACTCAGCACATGCGCACAAAGAGAGAGAGAGAGAGAGAGAGAGAGAGAGAGAGAGAGAGAGAGAGAGAGAGATGGTAAAAGATTGATCAGTGATTGATAAAAGTAGCAGTTTATAAACTGACATGAGAAAATATTGATCCGATGATCACTATTTTCAAAGCAAAGTGGTGATGAATAAATTTTAAACTCAGAAAAGTCAAAAGGAGCCTTGTGTACCCCTTAGATGAATCCTTAAAACTCATGACAGAGAGAAAAAGTAAATATGATAAATTATTGATCATAGGATAAGTGTAAGTGATAAGTTAAGAGCAATAGATAAACTGCCAACTTACCAAGTAAAAAAGGATGCAGGTGAACTCCTCCAATAAAGAACATGTGATAACATCCTGTGTGTGATGGAGAAAGAGAGAGAAAGAAAATACACATTATAAATGATTGATCATAGGATAAGTGTCTTTATCATTAGATAAACTGCCAACTTACCAAGTAAAAAACGATGCAGGTGAACTCCTCCCTCCAATAAAGAACAAGTGATGACATCCTGTGTGTGATGGAGAAAGAGAGAGAAAGAAAATACACATGACAAATGATTGATCAAATGATCAATGTTTTCCAAAGTATAGCACTGAATAAACTGTAAACTCATTTATTTAAAATGATGCTTGTGAACTCGTTGGATGAACCTTTAAAAACAAAAGAGCATGGTGTCTGTGAGAGAGAGAGAGAGAGAGAGAGAGAGAGAGAGAGAGAGAGAGAGAGAGAGAGTAGTTATGATAAATGATTGCTCAGATGATCAGGGTCTCCTAGATAAAAGTAACTTTGAATTACTGAGTGAGGGAGGGAGAGGTTCAGGCTTAAAGGATTCATAAGACAGCTGCTACATCGCAATTAATATTTTCATAATCATTTCAAAAACATCTTACCTTATTAAGTTACAAGAGCAGCTTTCTCAATAATTCACTCTTCTCAGCGACCCTATCGATGACTATGTCTGAGTCCAATGCCATGAGAATGTCTTTTTTAGTGGCCATCATCATAAATGCCTCCAGTTTGTTTGCTGACAAAGTGCTCCTAAGTCTGCTTTTGATGTATTTGAGTGTTGAGAACGTTCTTTCACAGGCCACCTGAGTCAGGAAAAGGATAAGCAGTAACTTATATGCAAGCCCAAGAAGATGCTATGCACCTGTATTCATAGTATTTCATAGCAGCACAGTGGGCAATTTTTGCAGGAGGCACAGCTTTTATGCACAATGTCAGTCTCCTCTTCCTGTCCTGTCGATACATCCTCCACTGTTCTGATCTTGTACTCTTCCAGTTGTGATGCTTTGAGCCTGTCCCATTGTCCTGCTAAACTTTTTAGTTCTGACTGTAGATTGTCCACTGTAGCTGTGCTGTCAAATTTGATGAGGCATTTACTTAGGTCTTGAAGTGGGAAGAGAAGTGGCCCTGATCTGCTGAAAGTTCCTGGGGTCCAGCCAGGCCAAATCTGAAAAAAGAGTGCCATGCGTCATGAATCTTCTGTGAATGGTCTCAATAGCTGTATCAAGAACTGAGTGGTGTACAATGACCTTGTACGCTCTCTCTGCATCACTTAGAGCCTGCTTTTTGTTTTCTTTGCTCTTTTCTGAGGCAATGCAGTCTCTACCTCAATGTATGTTCCTTCCTCCCTTTCTTCAATGTTTTTATTTGTCCATTTCACAAACATGTCCGCCGCTGCCTTCACACTTGAGAAATCCCTTGCTATGTGTTTGAGGCTCTCTTGTGTGGCAATCACCATTCGATGGGCAGAGAGGATGTCCATCCCTTCTGTCTGGAAGTACTTGGAGAGTGGAGTAGTTTGGTCAAATATTCTGAGGAATATCTGTGCAGTTAACACGGTTTCATATTTAAGAAGGCACTCTTTAAAGCCTCGTGCTTTGGCACGTTCAGTTGGCTTTTCATGCACCTTCTTTTCAATGGCTTCCAGTGTGAACAATACATCAGTGAAAAGGCCATTCTCTGGCTTTCCAAAATGTCCAAACACTTTTTTGAGTGCCTCATGTTTGGCCAACCATCTTTGGCCCGCCTATGGCTTTTTTCTTGACTTTGCTTCTCCCACAAATTGACCCTCTAGTAAGACTCCCTGATGAACACCACCACTGTCATTTAGAAGATTAAACAGTGTTCCACTTTCAATGACTGCCTGAGTAGTGTCAGCAAGCTAGAGCTTAGATTGGGCTCAAAAAATCAAGCCAACCCTACCCGAGCCTGTGCACATTGGGTCCAAACCCGGCCCGACACATTAACTGTAATTATGAGCCCGAGCCCGATTTAAACCCAACCATTTTTTAATACGTGGGCGTTCTGAGAACAAGCCTGTAATGAGCGAAGCGGACGGGTGTGACGCTCAGCTCAATAATTCGCTCTATGCAGGTGCGCGCTCATGAACTGTTCACTGGTAAAACAACGCTCGCTTAAATCCCGCTCAGACATGACATGCATCTGTACTGTACCCTACTATAGGCCTACTTGTTGTAGCCATTAAACAATGTATTTTGTTTAATATTTATGTTTAAATATTATAATGTTATTTTTAAATAAATTGTTTTACTCTATTACTCTATTTGCTTATTAATAAATAATAAGCAAATAGAGTAATAGCAGATTATACGGGTGAGATGAAGTCTCGCGGGAGCGTTCCATTTCGTTCAGTCACTACGACGTAACGTTAGTGACTAACGAATGGGGGTTTCGCTAAGAAGCCAATCATCTTCGAGAATTCAAAAACGCCCAATGGCAGTGCCAATGCCATGGGCATGCGGAATTTGCATACGTAACTCCGCCCCACCGTGTGGGTATATAAGGAAGTATGTGGGCAATATCGCATTATGTTTCTGCATCGGAGCCAAGAGCATCTCTTCACTCCTGCAAGTCTGAAGTCCTCTCTTCAGTCTTTGAGACGAGCGGTTCTCCAGGGTGTTGGTGTGACGGCGCGTTCCAGCGATCTCACATTGCCTGCCTGCTGATCTGTGCAGTGATCTGCAACAGCTGTGTGTGTTTTCCCTGGGTGCTTCGGCACTCTGCAGAGCTTTCCTCTCACAAAAAGAGTTCGCCCGTGCACTTCCGGGTGCGATCGATCTCCGTTGCTGTCTATGGGCACATTCACTGCTCGACGTGTTTGGGCTTTAGCACGTTCGGGCAGTGTTTGTGGATGTGTCATGTTCCCACTGCGGGAACGTGACCATCGCGATGTCGCGGTCGAGATTCAGTGATCTCCGTGAGGAGAGAGAGTCCCCTCTGCCACACCCCAATCTACCGTCTCTGAGAGAGTTGGTACTTTGGCTGGTAGCCAGGGTGACCTGAGGGCGGTGCTGTGGTATTAAGAACCCCGACGATACATTCCTCGGGCCGCACCCCACTCTCGCACATCGCTTCCCGCGAGTGCTGGACTGAAACAGCGGCCCGTCTCTGACGGCTCGTTCGTTTCGTTCGCACTGCAGATAGCACTGAGATGTCGATCGCCGCATCCCAAGGTGGGCTAGAGTCCTTTGGGGATGACGATTAGGTTGTGCTCCGCCTTCGGGTGTGCCGGCGCTGCCTGATCCGACCTAGAGTTGACAGCCATGTTATCTCGGGCAGCCGCGAGCCTCTTGCTGGTGTGGAACTCCGCCCTGTTGCGAGTGCTCGTGGTTGCGCGATTGGTTTTTGGGGGCGGCACCCAACCCCAATGTCTTTCGCTCCCGAGGTGCATGAGGAGATCAGGCAGTCCTGGAAGTCTGAGAACTGCGCCCAACGGTTCTTGGCTGCTCCAGAGCAGACTGAGGCTGTAACACGTACTGCCCCGGCGTCCCTCCCTCCTCCCGCCCGGCCCCAGCAGCAGCCTTCATCTGGGCCGTGCCGTGGAGGTGGTTGCAGGATGACGCCCAGTCCGCTCCCCAGCCTGGTTAAACACCAGGCTGGAGGCGAACAACCCAGAGATGGGTCCCAGTTCTTTCCAGGGGATGGTAGCAGGGCCTCTCCTTCCCCTGGTGGAGGGCCGGGGGAAAATCCTTCTGCTGCTGCACTTGGAAAGAACTGGTGTCCCCATCTCTGAGGTCCCACAGACCGGTGATGGCAGTGTGTGCCGCCCCCCGGGCCGCGTCGCTCTCATCCCTCTCTGTTGCCAGCCTCCTCTCAGAGCAGACCCCAGTGGAACGTGCGTCCTTCCCTGGTCTCCTCTGTCAGGACGCAGCTGCTGACTGTGCCATCACACCGGGACGCTACACCTCCCACGTCGGGGCCAGTCACGCTGCCTCGCTACCCCACCCGGGGTACGTCTGTGGTTCAAGTGACCCCGCTGGTCAGTTCCTGGAGCCTGGCTACAGCTTCAGGGACTGTCCGCTGGGTCGCGTAGACCATCAGGCTCGGCTACGCGATTCAGTTTGCGCAGGCTCCTCCCCGCTTCCGGGGAGTCCGCGCTCCATGCTGGGGCCCAATAGAAGGCCCCAGTCATGCGTGCGGAGGTTGCCACCCTAATGGCAAAGGGTGCGATCGAGCCTGTCCCTCCAGCCTGAATGAAGTCCGGCTTCCTCAGCCCTTACTTCATTGTACCCTAGGAAACCGATGGGTTACAGCCAATCCTGGACCTGCCCGTCTTGAACCGATCCCTTCACAGGCTTCCGTTCAGGATGTCGGCAGCAAACGCCTCCTCGGACGCGTTCGTCCGGTAGATTGGTTGCAGCAATCGACCTGAAGGACGCTTACTTCCAGGTCTCCTTCCTCGACGCGGACCTTCTGGTCGCCCCGTACTGGCACGGCCGGACCTGGTTCCCCGAACTCTTACTCCTTGCGACAGCCCCTCCCTGGCCTATTCCTCTGAGACAGGACCTTCCTCACCCAGAGACGGGGCACCCTTTGGCACCCGAGTCCCGATCTTTGGAGCTTCCACGTAAAAGAGGCTCATGGATGGGACGCGGCAGATTTGAGTACCCTACCACCTACGGTGGTAGCTACCATCACTTCCGCTAGGGCAGAGTCCACTCGGCATGCCTATGCGTTGAAGTGGAACCTCTTCCTCACCTGGTGTTCTTCTCGCCAAGAAGATCCCTGGAAATGCCCGATCGGTCTGTGCTCTCGTTCCTCCAAGAAGGGTTGGAGCGAAGGCTGTCTCCCTCCACCCTTAAAGTATATGTGGCCGCAATATCTGCCCACCACGACCTCTTGGATAACAAAAAGGTAAGTCAGCACGACCTGGTCATCAGGTTCCTGAGGGGAGCCAGGAGACTAAATCCTCCTCGCTCTCCCCTCGTGCCCTCTTGGGACCTCTCTGTAGTCTTAGATGCTCTGCAGAGGCCTCCCTTTGAGCCTTGCAGTCAGACGATCTTAAGTTCTGTCAATGAAGACAATGATCCTGACTGCATTGGCCTCCATCTAGAGGGTAGGGGACATGCAGGCATTTTCGTTTGATGAAGCGTGCCTGGAATTCGGGCCGGCTAACTCTCACGTGATCCTGAGACCCCGGCCTGGATATGTGCCCAAGGTTCCCACCACTCCGTTCAGAGAGCCAGGTGGTGAACCTGCAAGCGCTGCCCATGGAGGGGGCAGACCCAGCCTTGGCATTGCTCTGTCCAGTACGCGCTCTCCGCGCTTACGTAGACAGGACGCAATGTTTCAGGACCTCAGACCAGCTATTTGTCTGTTATGGTGGAGAGCAGAAGGGAAGAGCTCTCTCAAAACAAAGGCTGCCTTACTGCATAGTGGACACCGTTATTTTGGCTTACCAGCAGCAAGGTCGACCATGTCCCCTTGGGGTTAGGGCCCACTCCACTCGGAGTGTGGCCTCCTCTTGGGCTCTAGCGCATGGCGCCTCGCTAGCAGACATCTGCAGAGCTGCAGGCTGGGCGACACCGAACACATTCGCCAGATTGTACAATCTCCGAATGGAGCCAGTGTCCGACTTTGTACTCGCCTCTACTAGTGGCCGGTAATGGTCCAGGCTCAGGTGTCTTCACGTGCTCGCTATTCCACTCCATGGACTGGATACATGCAATATTTTCCTCAGGTGAGCTTCCCGAAAGCCCTGAGTCCCTCCAGCACTGTCGACGCCGACACCAGTAAGTCTGCCCTCTAACGAACCCAGACCCTCGTGTCCAGCCAGGTGCCCCGTGTGCATGGTTCCCCTCCGGCGACCCCCACACATGTATTTCCACCATAAGCGTCCTCAGTGAGCAGGTGTCTTTCCCTTGGCAAGTCCCTGCCACCCTGGGGTTAAAAATCCACCTTCGACTGGTACCCTAGAGTTCTCCCATATGCAGCCTTTAACGGGTCATATGTGTACTCTCTAAGTCCTCCCTACGGGTAGGCATCTTTGCATATCTCAACTGGAATATGCTTCCCAGTGTACCTTGGTATTCCTGTGATAAGTGGGAGTCCTTCGTCTGTACTAGTCTTACGACAGGGTACTCGCACTTACGCAGGGCACTGGAAGACAGCCGAGTGGCGTGATTATATCGGGACCCCCATTCGTTAGTCACTAACGTTATGTCGTAGTGACTGAACGAAAAGGAACGTCTCAGTTACAGATGTAACCCTCATTCCCTGAGGAGGGAACGGAGACGTAACATCCCTTTGCCACATCCACTGTACTGCTGGAAGGGCTGGGAGTTCAGTCTTGGCTCCTCAGCAGGTAACATAATGCGATATTGCCCACGTACTTCCTTATATGCCCACACGGTGGGGCAGAGTTACGTATGCAAATTCCGCATGCCCATGGCATTGGCACTGCCATTGGGAATTTTTTAATTCTCGAAGATGATTGGCTTCTAAGCGAAACCCCCATTCGTTAGTCACTAACGTTACGTCTCCGTTCCCTCCTCAGGGAACGAGGGTTACATCCGTAATCGAGACGATCACATGCATTGCACATGAGCTGGAGTGCGTCTTATAAATAAACGAAACTCAGAAGGCTACTTCCCCTAACAGACATGAGAAATATGTGTATAGAAAGCTTGAAATGGCTTCTAGTTAAGAAAAGAAATAGACCAGTGAAGCAATGCACAGTGTTAACGCAAGCAGCTCATGACTGGCGTCTCAGAGCATTTCTGAATGCTGTGCTTCATCACTGCGTGTGCTGTGAGTTTAACACGCATTTTTAGACTAATCCTGACTTGTGCAACTTTTGTACACATTTGTTTCTTAGTTGTAGTATTACTTTGCTAAAGATATATATTATTTCTGATTATGGCTTAGCTTTTGGCCCACCCAATTAGGCCAATGAAGTAATGATAAAAAAAAACACAAATGATCAAGGGCCCAGCCCGAGGATAGTGCCAGGAAATCTCGGCTTGAAATGTCAAGTTCGGCTTGGGCAGGGAATCTAAACTCTACAGCAAGCACAAGATTGAGTACATGTGCATAGCACCACACATGCACATGAGTGGGAGACTGGGAGGTCATAAGTGCAGAAAATCCTTTGTATTGGCCCTGCATATTGGACGCCCCATCAGTTGAATTGCCTATACATAGGGCCTTGTCTAAACCTAGGCGCTCCAAGACCTCTAAGAGTAGGTTGACAAAGTACATTTACATTTATGCATTTAGCAGTAGCTTTTATCCAAAGCGAGGTGCACAGGAAGCGATCCATCATGAGGAGACAGCAAAACACAGAAAGTGCCTGAAGTACTAAGTTTTGGACAGCGCACAGAGCATCACACACTAGGGCAGGGAAGAAGTAGAGGAAAATAGAAGGAAAATATATATATATTTTTTTTAAGATAAGGTTAAGTACTCGTGGAAGAGGTGAGTTTTCAGCTGTCGTTTGAATGCTGTCAGTGATTCTGCAATTCGGATGGAGGTGGGAAGATCGTTCCACCAGCAGGGAACGGTGAATGTGAATTTTCTGGAGAGGGATTTTCTGCCTCTCTGATGGTACCACAAGCTGTTGCTCCTTAGCTGAGCGAAGGCTTCTGGTGGGGGTGTAGACTTGTAGGAGCGAGTCAAAGTATGCAGGAGAGGAGCTCGTGGTGGATCTGTATGTGAGCGTAAGTGCTTTGAACTTGATGTGAGCAGCGAGTGGTAGCCAGTGCAGAGAGATGAAGAGTGGTGTGACGTGGGCCCTTTTGGGTTCGTTGAATATTAGACGTGCTGCTGCATTCTGGATCATTTGGAGCGTTTTGATCGCACATGATGGAAGTCCAGCCAGAAGCGCATTGCAGTAGTCAAGCCTAGAAATGACCAGGGCCTGGACGAGAAGTTATCAAAAAATCAAATCAAATCAAATCACTTTATTGTCACTCTACCATATGCACAAGTGCAACAGTAGGTGAAATTCGTAGGTGCAGTTCCGAGCAACATAGCAGTCATGACATGACATGTACAACATTTAAGCAACAACAGATTACACATCTGATGCGCACACAATTACTCACAGCACAGTATACACTACAATAAACAATAAATAATTTACACAATGTGAGTGTAGTTCTCACAGCTTTAAACAATATACACATACTTAAAACAATATACACTAACATACATTAAACAGTATACATTAAGCTATAGTAATAATATACAATGTACAGTATACAATATGTTCACAAATTGAAATCCAAAGTGCAATAGATGCTGTATGATAAATAAATGTGTATATAATGTGTGTGTATCTACAGTGGGTTGTGCTGAGTGATATTCTGTCCAGTGTGTGTTATGATCCTGATGGATCAAGAGTTAAGTAGTCTGATTGCTTGTGGGAAGAAGCTGTTCTGGAGTCGGCTGGTGCGTGTTCTGATGCTGCGGTACCGTCTGCCTGACGGCAGCAGTGAGAGCAGCCCATGGTTCGGGTGGCTAGAGTCTCTGATGATCCTCTGAGCTCTCTTCACACATCGCCTGGCGTAAATGTCCTGGAGGGAGGGAAGCTCACCTCCGATGATGCAGCTGGCCGTGCGCACTACCCTTTGCAGGGCCTTGCGGCTGCGGGCGGTACTGTTGCCGTACCAGGTGGTGATGCAGCCAGTCAGCAGACTCTCTATGGTGCAGGTGTAGAAGCGTGTGAGGATGTGGCGGTTCATTCCAAACCTCCTCAGCCGTCGCAGGAAGAAAAGGCGCTGATGAGCCTTCTTCACAACGGCCTCAGAGTGGACGGACCATGAGAGTTCCTCTGTGATGTGGACACCGAGGAACTTGAAGCTGCTGACTCTCTCCACCGGTGCTCCATCGATGGTGATGGGGCGGTGTTCTCTCTCATTCCTCCTGAAGTCGACCACCAGCTCCTTGGTCTTGCTGACGTTGAGGGAGAGGTTGTGCTCCTGACACCATCGGGTCAGAGTGTGCACCTCCTCTCTGTAGGCCGTTTCATCATTGTCGGTGATAAGACCTACCACCGTCGTATCGTCAGCAAACTTGATGATGGTGTTGGAGCTGTGGATTGCCACACAGTCATGTGTGTACAGGGAGTACAGGAGTGGGCTGAGAACACAGCCCTGAGGGGCTCCAGTGTTGAGAGTCAGTGATGATGAGATGTTACTGCCCATTCTGACCACCTGGCGTCTGTTTGACAGGAAGTCCAGGATCCAGCTGCATAACAGGCTGTTTAAGCCTAGAGCCCGGAGTTTAATGTCAAGTATGGAGGGCACAATGGTGTTGAATGCTGAGCTGTAGTCCACAAACAGCATTCTCACATATGTGTTCCTCTTTTCCAGGTGGGAGAGAGCAGTGTGAATTGTAGATGAAATGGCATCATCAGTGGAGCGGTTTGTGCGGTATGCAAACTGCAGTGGGTCCAGTGAGGGGGGGAGAACAGAGCAGATGTGGTTTCTGACTAGTCTCTCAAAGCATTTACTGATGATGGGGGTCAGAGCAACAGGACGCCAGTCGTTTAAGCAGGTGGTTTTTGACTGCTTAGGTACAGGCACAATGGTGGACGTTTTGAAGCATGTGGGGACCACAGACAGGGAGAGGGACAGGTTAAAGATGTCCGTGAAAACTCCAGCCAGTTGGTGCGCGCACGCTCTGATCACGCGGCCGGGAATGCCGTCTGGACCTGCTGCTTTACGGACGTTCACCCGCCGGAAGGATCTGGTTACATCCGCTAAAGATACGGAGAGTGCACTAACCTCTGTATCTTCAGCCGCTCTCTCTCTCTCCGCGAGGGCGGTGTTAGTTCCCTCAAAGCGAGCGTAGAAGGTGTTTAGCTCGTCCGGGAGAGAGGCAGCGGTATTCACGGTGGAGTTTGTGTTCCCTTTATAGTCCGTGATGGTGTTAATTCCCCGCCACATGCTTCTGGAGTCGGTGGTGTTGAACTGTCCTTCAATCTTGTCCCTGTACTGGCGTTTTGCTGCTCTGATGGTTTTCCGGAGGGCATAACTTGCTTGTTTATGCTCCTCCGCATTACCGGAGTTAAAGGTGAAGGTCCACACATTGAGTGCCGCGCGAACATCCCCATTTAGCCACGGCTTCTGGTTTGGGTACAGCCGTATTGTTCTGGTCGGAACAACGTCTTCTACGCACTTCCTGATGAAACACGTTACGCTATCAGTGTAGACCTCGATGTCGTCATCAGAGGCCGACCGGAACATCTCCCAGTCCGCGTGATCAAAACAGTCTTGGAGCATAGAGTCTGATTGGTCCGACCAGCACTGGATGGTTCTGAGGGCGGGTGCTTCCTGTTTGAGTCTTTGCCTATATGTGGGCAAAAGTAGGATGGAAGCGTGATCCGATTTGCCGAATGGTGGGCGCGGGAGGGACTTGTAACAATCCTTGAAGGGGGAGTAGCAGTGGTCTAAGACGCGGTTCCCTCGCGTGTTGAAGTTAACATGTTGGTGGTATTTGGGTGCGATGCGTTTGAAGTTGGCTTTGTTAAAGTCCCCGGTCACAATAAACGCAGCCTCAGGATGCGCGGTTTCCTGCTCACTCACTGTCCTATACAGTTCCTTTAGTGCCCGTTCTGTGTCGGCTTGTGGGGGAATATACACAGCTGTGATGATGACCGCTGTGAATTCCCTCGGTAGCCAGAATGGTCGGCACAGAATCGTGAGAAATTCCAGATCAGGAGAACAGAAAGACTTGATAGGATGTACGTTCCTCTGATCACACCAGGATCGGTTGATCATAAAACACACACCCCCGCCTTTGCTTTTCCCTGAGAGATCTTTTTCTCTGTCCATTCCATGCACGGAGAACCCCGTGGTTTCGATGGCCGAATCTGGAATCTCAGCAGACATCCAAGTTTCTGTGAGGCAGATAATGCAGCAGTCCCTCGTGTCTCGCTGGAAAGAGATCCGCGCTCTCAGCTCGCAGAGTTTATTGTCCAGAGACTGAACATTAGCCAGTAAAATACTGGGAAGCGGGGGTCGGTTTGCGCGGCGTCTTACTCTGATGAGTACGCCGGCTCTCTTCCCTCTTCTCCGGCTGCGTTTCCGTGGTCGGGCCGCCCAGACAAAAGGTTCCGCTGCTGTGTTTGTAAGCAGCGTGTCGTCACTGAAGAATTTAAAGTCCGGTTTTCGGTGTGCGATTGCCGAACCAATGTCCAAAAGTGTCTGTCTGTCGTACGTAGTAAGGCAGACAACATCCAAGACAAAAAACACAAAAACTATAAACAGAACAAACAAAAAACTACAATGTTTCAGCAGAGCTCGCGACGTTGCGGCCATCCTCGGCGCCATCTTGACTCATATGTTATGTTGCATGCTCTGTTAGAAAAGGTCTGATCTTCCTGATGTTGTGGAGCGCAAACATGCATGAGTGAGCTGTCTTTGAAATGTGGTCTTTGAAGGACAACTGGTCATCAAAGATTACGCCAAGGTTTCTGACCGACCCTGAAGGGGTCATCCGAGAAGAACCTAGCTGGATGGTGACGTCATGTTGTATTGTGGGATTGGCCGGGAAGACAAGCAGTTCAGTCTTTGCCAGGTTGATCTGCAGGTGATGTTTTTTCATCCATGCCGAGATGTCTGCCAGACAGCTGGAGATTCGTGCAGCTACTGTAGGGTCGTCTGGTTGGAATGAAAGGTAGAGCTGAGTATCATCCGCATAGCAGTGGTATGAGAGGCCATGTGCCTGTATGATGGGTCCTAGTGATGTAGTGTAAGAGAAGAGGAGAGGTCCAAGCACTGAACCCTGGGGAACCCCTGTGGTCAGCTGATGTGCTTTGGATACCTCCCCTCTCCAGGCAACCTTGAAAGACCTACCTGTGATGTAGGACTCAAACTAGTGGAGTGGAATCCCTGTGATGCCCAGTGATGAAAGGGTGGACAGAAGAATCTGATGATTGAACGTGTCAAAGTCAGCAGATAGATCGAGGAGGACAAGGACTGATGATTTGGAGTCAGCTTTAGCTATCCGCAGGGCTTCAGTGACCGACAGTAATGCAGTCTCTGTGGAGTGGCCGCTTTTGAAACCTGATTGGTTGATGTCCAACTGATTATTCTGTGAGAGGAAGGATGAACCCTGATTGAAAACCACTCGTTCAAGTGTTTTCGCTATGAATGGTAGCAGAGAGACAGATCTGTAGTTATCTATGAGTGAAGAGTTTAATGAGGGTTTGAGGTGCTGTTGATTTTGTTGTGCAAGTATGAAGATTTAGCCGCATGGACTTCACCTGAAAAGGATGAGAGTAGAGACTGATACTTACTTAGGTCAGATGGGTTTGATCCGGTGTTCACGAAGGACATCAGATAGCCAAGGGTTAGAGGGAGTAGCACCTGCTGGCCTAGAAGACAGAGGACAGATACTATCTAGACAAGAAGTTAAAGTGGAGCATAAAGTGTCTGTAGTGGTGTTAATATCCATAGTGGAGAATTGTGTGGATGAAGGAAGAGAAGAGGACACAGCAGAGGAGAGATGAGAAGGAGAAAGTGAGCGCAGGTTTCGCCTGAAAGTAACTGGTAGAGGGGCTGGTGGTGCCTGAGTAGTAAATTGTATATTAAATGTGATGAAGTAGTGATCTGAGATATGAAGTGGTTTGACCACAATGTTGTAGTGCAGTTGCGTGTGTAGATGAGGTCAAGTTGGTTGCCAGATTTGTGGGTATGTGTGGTGTTGAGGTGGGTGAGATCAAATGAGGCTAGGAGTGAGTGGAAGTCTGCAGCATACGGTTTGTTGATGTGAATGTTAAAGTCACCGAGGACTAAAAGTGGACTGCCATCTTCTGGGAATGAGGACAGCAGCGCATCCAACTCGTCAACAAAGGTGCCTAATTGGCCAGGAGGGCGGTAAATGACGAGATGTCATTGTAATGGGAGATGTAACTGTAATCGCATGGTATTCAAATGAGTTGTTGTTGCATAGAGAGGTGTGTGTTGAGTATTTCCAATTGTTAGAAATGAGAAGACCTGTGCCTCCACCCCTCCCAGTGTGGCGAGGTGGGGTGTGAGAGAAAAATAAGTTGTTAGAGAGAGCAGCAGGGGTTGCTGAGTCTTCTGGACGGATCCAAGTCTCAGTTAAGGCCAAGATATTACGAACAGATTGAGTGGCAAAGGCTGGAATGAAGTCAGCTTTGTTTACAGCTGACTGACAAGTCCATAAACCCACAGAAAAAGAGGAAGGAGCGTTAACAGAGGAGGGAATAGGACGCAGATTAGCGTCTTAGTCTTCGGCGTGTAGTAGAGGAACGTGGTCGAGAGACAACAGGAATATACTGAAAGCACATGGTAAGAGAGAGGAAAGAGAAAGGAAAAATTTAAGTGCCTTACCGGTGGCCTCTTCGGGGGAGTCGCAGGGAGAGTCGATGTCTTTACCCTACTCGGTCTTCACACGAGGAGGCTGAACGCTCCCGCTGGCGCGCGAGCGTATTAAATAGATGCTAATCACTACAGTTAGAACAGGTGAGGACGCCTTTGTAAATCGCCCAAACAATCAAGGGAACAGCCTGTCAATGGCTCAGCTCAAAAGTGAAACTATGACTCATTAGCAGTGCGAATATGCGAATATATTGTTATAATTCAAATACAATTATCTTAACCAGTAAAATTATAAATAGAAAAATAACTACAGAATCGATTGGAAGTATTGCCCAGTGGATGCCTGACACCTCACTAAAGCCACAAGCCTCTCATGCACAGTGTCAGTAACATATCTCAAGATCGCTGAGCATTGATCCTGAGTAGTTATGTGTATATCCAGCTGAACAGAGAACATTCCAGCTTTCCGGACATCATTAGCAATTAACTCTTTAATTAGATGCCCAATGGCATCAATTGTAGAATCAATTGTGCTTTTAGAAAGTAGAGTGATTAGTGACACTCTACCCCTCGTTCCAATTGATTTTTGCTCTCTATTTTGATCTCTATACAATCACTGAGTTGCCCTTTGAGGCAGATATCATACTTCCCTAACAAAATGATTAATTCCAAGAAGTTACCATGATCTATGGAGTTATCGTCCAGTGAATATGCTGCCTCATGTTCCTTGTGCCTGTAGCTCAACCCCCTTTTGCCAAGCACTATCACAACGTCAACTACGCGCTCCGACACCTGCCGTCTCTTTCTCACCTGCTCTCTATGAGCAGACATCTGACTTCCAGCTAACATGCTGCTGATGTCTGCTTTGGAGCATCTCAAGAAAAAAGCTTTGGCACAGTTTTGATGTGCTACACTTTTTTCATGCTCCTCTGTGCGCTGGTACATATGTCTCCAATCTGACATTCCAGTCATAAATATGCTGGTGTCAGTTGTCTTCCTAAACGCCATACACACATAACAAAACAATGCGTGACGTCTCTCGGAATATGTGAGCCACTTCCTGTTGGTTCCGTATTTACATGTGAATACCTTCTGCACTACAGGGTTTTTGGAAATATGTTGTGAGTGGTAATTTAAGAAGTTCTGTAGCATAGAAGGCTCAGGACGGACAAAGTAATCTATGTACTCCTCTTGCTCCCTGCTCTCCTCTCTCATGCTGACTCTCTCTTGCTCCCTGCTCTCCTCTCTCACGCTTACTCTGTCCTCTTCTGGGGATGCTATCTCAACCTGGCTCAACAAGAAATGAGAAACTAGGGTGTTTTTTTTAACATAACGATGCAATCAGGTCCAGCATTATTGGATCCTCTGACAAAGAGGCACCCAAAACTGCACAGGCATAACAATATGATGTAGAAACAGACAAATAATTGCTCATTTAGTAAACGAATACAGCTGTGTAGTCTCATTTTCATTTCTGTATACTGTCCATGAGCAATACCTAATAAATAAGGTACAGAACAAGAATAGACTACTGCAAGATGATTCACTGTATGTTGATGAATGATGATTCTAAATAATCCCTAAAAAAGTCTTTATTATTTATGTACATTAGTCGTAAGCTCTATAAGAGAGAGTTACTCTCAGTTTTGATAAATTTAATGCATCTTTTCTGAATTAAATGTATTAATTTATTGTATTAAAAAAAACTTGGAATGGTAGTGTATGCACTTAGTTGCCACCTATAAGTCCTTATAGACTAGACTGTGCAACAACCACAGGGCATTAATAGTGCAGACGAGTAAGTTAAGACATTGGGTAAGTTAAGACATTTAAAGACATTAGGTCTCAGATAGAAAAGCTACAAGTCTCATTAAGAAGGTTTGCATGATGTGCAATGTTTATCCAGGCTACTTAAGGACACAAATGCACAAGGACAAGCTTAAGGTTTGATGAACCTTAAGGTGGTGTTTTGCTTATGATTAAGATGTAGGCTACTTTGTTGAATGGCTAATAGCCTAATAATAATAAAATGGTGAGAACATCATCAGTCAAGACTCAGATCCGCTACAAAAAAATGTGATTCTTACTGTGATTATCAAAATAAGGTTTTCACAATAATACAATGGTTCATTCTCATAATATACTTAAAAAATAATTGTATTTAACCAAGAAGATGTAAAAGAACTACCTTAAAGGTCAACTGATATGTTATCAAGGGTGGTACAGGGATTCATCCAATAAGAAATATACATCACGTCAAATGTGATACAGAGAATAACCATACCACCTTTGCCTTGCACTCCTGAAAATGCATTCAACAACCTTCTCTCGTAGACAAAGGCGATCATAAAAAAGGGTTGACGTAGGCCCTATACATGCTGGTGCATCCTTCGTTGACATATGCAGATAATGAAAAACAGATGTTAACATACAAAGAGATAGAGAGAGGGACATCAAGCAGTGAGCTGAATTGTGCAGACAACTCTAGGCTCACAGATTGAAAGTGTGATGACCATCTGCTAAATGAGCAACAACGGCCACAATTCACACCTTCAGTCAGTGAAGCCGCCCCCACAGCCATTCATGAGAGCTTAAATGCTGGGAATATCCCCATCTTCCCACAGGAGAAGAAGCAGCGAGCAGGGGGAATTATTCCAGGAGAAACTACTGACAAACTGCTGTAAAGATGGAGTTTGAGGAAGAACCCTGCAGACTGAGCGATGAAGACACAGAGGAACAAACAGGTTGGTGTTTTCTTAATTCTCTTTAATGACTAACGAGGAACATTAAGATGAAAACTGACATATAACAATACATCTAGATACAAGATATAGATTTTTGCTAAATTGACGTTCATTCAGTAAAACTTCTTGTTTTACATTTGTCCTTTAAATGAATATTGAGAATTGAATATGTTGATTTTAGACCCGATGGAAGTGAATGAAGACCAATGACATCTATTAAAAAACTATTTTTTTTTGCAGTTGCAGATGGAAACACAGTCGTTTCACAGACTAAAAGGAAATTCACACACAAAAAAGCTGGAAAATCTGAAGTCAAAGGATCTTTCGCCTGCACTGAGTGTGGGAAGAGTTACACACATAAACCAGACCTTAAGAGACACATGAGAATTCATACTGGAGAGAATCTGTTCACATGCACTCAGTGTGGAAAGGATTTCACAGAGAAAGGAAAACTGGATATACACATGAGAGTTCATACGGGAGAAAGGCCGTTCACATGCACTCAGTGTGGACATAGTTATGTATATGAACCAGACCTTAAGAGACACATGAAAATTCACACTGGAGAAAAACCATTCACATGCACTCAGTGTGGAAAAAGTTTCATTGACAAAGCATTCCTCAATCAGCACATGAGAATTCACACTGGAGAAAAACCGTTCACATGTACTCAGTGTGGAAAGAGTTTCGCTGAGAAAAGAGTTCTCAGAGATCATCTGCGCTCTCACTCTGGAGTGAGATCATTCAGCTGTGATCAGTGTGATAAAACATTTACTTTGGCATCATACTTACAAAGTCACCTTAAAACTCATGCTGCTGTGAAGCCTCACTTTTGTTCTATATGTGAAAAAGGTTTTACACATCTGCAAAAATTAAAAGAGCATGAACGTGTACATACTGGTGTGAGCCCTCATATGTGCTTTGACTGTGGAAAGACCTACACTACGTCCAGCGCCTTAAAAGTACACCAGAGAGTTCATACCGGAGAGAAACTGCACAAGTGCTCACACTGTGGAAAGAGTTTCTCTACCTCATCATACCTGAAATCGCATGAGAGAATTCATACTGGAGAGAAGCCACACCAGTGCTCTTTGTGCGGGCAGAGTTTCACCCACTTACCTAATCTACAGTTTCATGTGAAAAAACGTTGCCCAAAGTCGTCCAAATGAGAAAAGTTTCACGTTCAAAACTTACACAAGTGAATGTGACTTTCAGATAAAGCAAAAGGAATTAGTTCCAACAGACTGATTTCATCTTAGAAGGTAATTTGTAAAAATTAGTTGTGAAGTTTGATCATTTGACAAAGGACACTTTAGGAAGGTTAAAGTAGTTCAGAAAACTAGTGTGTTGCTGTGAAATGCCATGATTTTGAAGGTTGTGTATCATGAAAAAAGCTAGATTTTTTTTTTAGTCCAGCTGTTTGTTGTAGCATTGAGAACATATCATAAAGATGTTATTGTGTTGAAATTACTCTGAGACTCTGAGAATGTTCATGAGCTGTTTTATGTTTTATGTTTGAAACTCAATCTGTGAACAAGATATATCAAAATCAGTGAAGTTTGGGTTTGGGGCTAGCTTATGGTTAAATAGGATTTACTAATATTTTTGTATCTATGACATCTTTAATGTTTTGTGTAATGTAATGATTGCACATTTTGAAAAAAATAAATGGACCTGTCTCATTTAATGAATAAATGTACTTTCATTAGTGAGGGGGAGGGTACTCTGGGTTCGGGCCAAATTCAGAGCTCGAAGCCCTCC
Source organism: Romanogobio albipinnatus (assembly GCA_023566225.1). Taxonomy (NCBI): domain Eukaryota; kingdom Metazoa; phylum Chordata; class Actinopteri; order Cypriniformes; family Gobionidae; genus Romanogobio; species Romanogobio albipinnatus. Next base: position 35,757,971 of record CM042244.1, on the reverse strand, counting down.
CCCCGAACAGCACACCAAATACGCATTTAAATTTACTCTCCATAAATTATATCTAAGTGTGAACTTGTGAAATTAGGTTTTCCATCTCATAATATGGACTCTGACACACAAGCACGCATACATACACACACACACACACACACACACACACACACACACACACACACACACACACACTTGAATGTTTACGGCGATTCTCTATAGGCGTAATGATTTTTATAACCCTACCCCTAAACCTACCCATCACAGAAAACATTTGGCACTTTTTGAATTTCAACACTGTTTGGTATGTTTTTTTAAGCCATTTGGTTTACGAGGACACAGGAAATGTTTACATTGTATGTCAACACACACACACACACACACACACACACACACACACACACACACACACACACACACACACACACACACACACACACACACACACACACACACACACACACACACACACACACACACACACACACACACACACACACACACACACACACACACACACACACACACACACACACACACACACACACACACACACACACACACACACACACACACACACACCAACCACAGGAGAGATGCAATTGTTGAGGAAAAGTGTCCCAGTTAGTATTTGCTTCCTGTATGGTTACTTTTTTAAAGAACCAGATAGTAACATTCTAGAAACATTCTTTGCAACCATACATTAATGTTCCCAGAATGTTGCAGGGAGGTAATTTTTAAATAACACTGAACATTTTTATGTTATTTTTTTGCAACCATAAAATATGGTTACATATTTGAATCATATATATCAAACCTTAATGTTGCTGGGTAGTTATTTTTAAATTACTGAGTGGGCATATTATCTAAAAATTTACTCAAATAAAAATATAAGTATCAACGTAATAATTTTACAGTTTTTGCCTATTGCGTGAACACTTTTTGCAACACTTAGGCTCATTGTGTCAAAACTATACACACAAGCACACAAAACACAAGACTAGGAAATAAACTGTTCACATCTATGTCGAATTGAAACTCTGCTATCAAAACCTAACAATCCTTTGTCAAAATGTCACCCTGATGACAAAATGATACACACTTGCATCACTTTCAGATTAGCAGCCACACACTAGTGTACTTTATATAAAACACTGCAGTCTTTAATTTTCACTGTTTTTATTCGGTTCCTCAGTTAGCATTCTGTGAAGCAATGCAACACTTACAGTTTTTTTTTTTTTTTTTCAACATAGGTTTTCAAAACAACCAAAAATTTAAGTACCGAAAGGTTACAAATGACAAACTCAATACTGTACTTCACAGTACAGTAAATGCAGTAACAAAAGTACAAAACAAAAAAAAAATACACTACTGTAAATAGAGAAAAACAGGCCAATTGTGCGTGGGTGGGATTACAGTTCCTGCCATCTGTTTGGGTCTGGCCACAGGATCTCATCAATGTCACAAGCGATATTTTCTCCTGCTAAGAAAAGGGGAAAATAACGCCTTGCGTGCCGAATCCATCCATGGATTGACGTTACCTCAATGTCTCCGCATGCCTCTTCCATTGCCTGTAGAAGAGGCATGTGGGCATGTGGTCGGCGGTCATATACGCGCCATCTCCAAGCAAAAAAAAATATTCTATAGGGTTTAGAAATAGCGAGTAAGGGGGCAAGTATACAACTTCAAATTGACCATGGTTGGTGAACCAGTCCCGGACCAGAGCAGCCCGGTGGAAACTAACATTATCCCAGACAACAACAAACCTGGGCTGCTCTGATCTGTCCTGTATAACTGCATCATGTAGTGCATCAAGAAAAGGGAGTATGTGTTGCGGATTGTAGGGACCTAGCTTGGCATAATGGTGTAGTGGCCCTCGAAGGCTTATGGCGGCACACATTGTGATGTTACCCCCACGCTGCCCCGGAATGTGCACAATTGCCCTTTGGCCAATTATATTACGACCCCGTCGTCTACTTTTGCTGAGGTTCAAACCAGCCTCATCAATGTAAATCAATTCATGAGGCTGTGCAGCTCCATCCATGTCCAAGATTTTCTGCAACAAAAAATGCATAGCATGGATGGCTGGCATTGTCCAAACACACAAACAGACAGACAGAACCCCTCCACACACCCCCACCCCTACACACAAACACACAGGTACCCGTGTCCCTCTCTGCATGTAGCTATGTGGTACTGATGCAATGGTACATATTCAGCTATTACTGTACTGGATTACATAAATACGGTATTGTAAATGTAAAGGACTGCAACACTTACCTGTACATATTCTTGTCGAAGTCCTTTGACCCTGATACAGTTCCTCTCAAATGGGACCTTGTACAATTGCTTCAATGTGATTTTGTGCTTTACCAAGACACGTCTGATTGTGGCAATGCCTACTTGATTGATGTTGATGAATACTTGCACATCTGCAGTGGAAGAAATGGCCGAAATTCACTAGGCTGACTCTAGTTTGGAAAGTTTTTTTGTTTTTTTGGTGAGTTGCAGAGTTTAAGAGGTCACAAAAACCTTCTAAATAAACTGTCCTCAGGTAAAGAAATCTGTAGAATGTTTTGGATGGTTACTGTACATCTCAGTTAGTGCTTTGAAAATGAACAATGAAACATGTAAAGGTGAATCTAGTTGTAAGGCAGTTATATATATATATTGATTAAAAAAAAGTAACTAATTATTCGCACATTCAACATCTGCATTTTTTATTGTAATAATTTCACAGTTACTCTCCAAATTTATGTAGAAACAACTTAAAAACCATATATTTGAAATATTTGTTGTAATGGCATATTTTTATGAAAACTGATTAAACATTATTGATACATTCAACATTACAGTATAAATAAAAGCTATATCAATTCCAAGTGAACTTAAAACAATATTCACACAAACACATTATTAAAAAAAAGTTTGGGGGTGATTTGGAACATTTCAAACTTGTGTGGGAAAAGGTTACCCAAACAAGGCTTTGTTACAGTAATATTATTTTGAAAAAAAGTGATTTTTCTACATTATTTTCTGAATTCTACACTTTGTCTTGGGTTAGTTTAATAATATAGCCTACGCATCATTACACCTTGTTATAAATAAAAAAAATATGAATAATTCTCTCTAATTGGCCTCATTAGCTAAGCCCCCTAAAAAAACACAAGACAAGCAGGGCCGTAACCACCACACACACACCACACACATTGTAATATCATAAGTTTTATTGCAGTTTTTTTTCGATTGTTTAAGCCCAATTTTAAAAACAAGGCTTGTTTTGTCAAAACACTACACACAATTCTCACATCCACACAAACAAGTAGCAGAACACCCCAGTTCTTTTGCAAAATGAAACTTCTTTCAAAATGTTACAATAATTTAACAAAACTCAATTTTGACACCGTATGGCACACACATGGTTCATACAATCTGATTCTGTTTGATTCATTTACACACTGCTGTTCCCTTTCGTTCAGTCACTACGACGTACGTTAGTGACTAACGAATGGGGGTTTCGCTTAGAAGCCTATCATCTTCGAGCATATAGAAAACGCCCCATGGCGTGCCAATGCCATGGGGCATGCGAATTTTGCATACGTAACTCCGCCTCACCGCGTGCTGTTGAGCCCCGCCCCCAATGCCTTTCGCTCCCGAGGTGCATGAGGAGATCACGCGGTCCTGGAAGTCCCCGTGCTTCCCGTGACCGTTTGGTGGCCTCCTCCGCCTTCTCTGCCCTTGATGTGGCCGCGGCCTAGGGTACACTGGGGCCCCCCCCACTGTTGAACACTCTGTTGCGCACTACGGTGTCCACAGAGGGCTTTGACGTGGCGTGGCTGTCCTAAGCACCCTCCCTAAGCCTGTGGGCTCGTCTACTACGTGGCGTGGTCCTGCAGTGCTATGGGGTAGGCCGCCGCCCCTTTGCACATGCACAAGGGTGGAGCTGACCCAGGGCTCTTTTTTGAGCTGCGTGCCGCCACTGATCCCGCCCTCTGGGTGGTGAAGGTGGCCACACGCTCCCTCGGTCGGGCGATGTCCACAGCTGTGGTCCGGGAGAATTTCCTGGCCTTACCTGGTGATATGGGGGGGTTGACTGAGCCCGCCTCCTCAACTCGCCTATATCCCAGGCTGGCCTCTTCGGCGGCGCGGCTGAGAACTGCGCCCAACGGTTCTCGGTCGCCCCAGAGCAGACTGAGGCAGACTGAGCAGAACACGTACTGCCCCGGCGGCTGGCTGCTGCCCCAGCCGCCGGCTCAGTCGCCTCAGTCTGCTCGCCGCCGAGGGTTCAGCTTCAGGGGCTGTCCGCTGGGTCGCGAAGGCCATCAGGCTCGGCTATGCGATTCAGTTCGCGCAGGCTCCTCCCCGCTCAGGGGAGTTCGCTGTACCGAGATCGGGGCCAACGCCCCCGTCACGCGTGTGGAGGTTGCCACCCTACTGGCGAAGGGTGCAATCGAGCCTGTCCCTCCAGCCAAAATGAAGTCGGGCTTCCTTAGCCCTTACTTCATTGTACCCTAGGAAACCGGTGGGTTACGGCCAGTCCTGGACCTGCCCGTCCTGAACCGATCCCTTCACAGGCTTCCGTTCAGGATGTCGGTAGTGAACGCCTCCTCGGAGCGTTCGACCTGAAGGACGCTTACTTTCATGTCTCCTTCCTCGACCCGGACCGTTCCTACCGTTTGCTTCGAGGGGCGGACATCCAGTACGCAGTCCTCCCATTCGGGCAGCTCTGTCCCCTCGTGACTCTACGTAGTCTATCGAGGCAGCCCTTGCGCCACTCAGGCAGCACGGGGTTCGCATCCTGAACTACTTCGATGACTGGCTCTTACTGGGTCACTCTCGTAAGCAGGTCTGCGGACACAGAGTCCAAGTGCTCCGGCACTTAGCCCGTCTGGGCCTTCAGGTCAACTGGGAGAAGAGCGACTCAGGATCTCTTTTCTCAGTATGGTTTCCGACTCGGTCGCCAGGTGTGTGCTGCTTACCAGTGCGTACGCAGTCTCTGCTGACTTGCCTCCGTCAATTCGAGAGCAAGAGTGCGGTTCCACTGAAACTTTTTCAGAGGCTCCTGGGGCATATGGCATCTGCAGCCGCGGTGACGCCGCTCGGATTGCTTCATATGAGACCGCTTCAGCATTGGCTTCGCGATCGAGTCCCGAGGTGGGCATGACAGTCTGGCACGCTCCGGGTACAAGTGACTCAGGCCTGCCTTCAGACACTCACCCTGTGGTCGAACCTCAGTTTTCTACGGGCTGGTGTGCCCTTAGAACGAGTTTCCAGGCATGTTGTCGTATCGACGGATGCCTCTGCCACGGGTTGGGGTGCCATGTGCAATGGACAAGCAGCCGCTGGCTCCTGGAAACAGGACCCCAGCGCCTTCTGCATGTCAATTGCCTCGAGTTTCTGGCAGTACGGTTCGCCCTGCACTTGGGACCTCGCAGTAGTTCTAAGTGCTCTGCAGAGGCCTCCCTTTGAGCCTTTGCGGTCGGTTGATATTAAGTTCTGTCGATGTAGACGGCTCTGCTGACCGCATTGGCCTCTCTTAAGAGGGTCGGGGACCTGCAGGCATTTTCGGTTGACGAAGCGTGCCTGGAATTCGGGCTGGCTAACTCTTATGTGATCCTGAGACCCCGGCCTGGATATGTGCCCAAGGTTCCCACCACTCCGTTCAGAGACCAGGTGGTGAACCTGCAAGCGCTGCCTTTGGAGGAGGCAGACCCAGCCTTGGCACTGCTCTGTCCAGTACGCGCCCTCCGCGCTTACGTAGACAGCACGCAGTGTTTCAGGACCTCAGACCAGCTCTTGTCTGTTATGGTGGAGAGCAGATGGGAAGAGCTCTCTCAAAGCAAAGGCTGTCTCACTGGATAGTGGACACCATTGTTTTGGCTTACCAGCAGCAAGGTCGACCATGTCCCCTTGGGGTTAGGGCACACTCCACTCGGAGTGTGGCCTCCTCTTGGGCTTTAGCGCATGGCGCCTCGCTAACAGACATCTGCAGAGCTGCAGGCTGGGCGACACCGAACACATTCGCCAGATTCTACAATCTCCGAGTGGAGCCAGTGTCTGACTATGTACTCGCCCCCCCGAGGGGCCGGTAATGGGCCAGGCTCAGGTGTCTTCGCTTGCTCGCCATTCCACTCCACGGACTTGATACGTGCGATATTTTCCCTCAGGTGAGCTTCCCCGAGAGCCCTGAGTTCCTCCAGCACCGCTTACGCCAATACCTGTGTGTCTGCCCTCTCTCGAGCCTAGACCCTCGTGTCCGGCCAGGTGCCCCGTGTGCATGGTTCCCCTTCGGTGACCCCCACACGTGTATTTCCACCGTAAGCCTCCTTAGCGAGCAGGTGTCTTTCCCTTGGCAAGTCCCTGCCACTCCTAGGGTTAAAAATTCCACCTGCGGCTGGTACCCTAGAGTTTTCCATATGCAGCCCTTAGCGGGTCATATGTATACTCTTAAGTCCTCCCTACGGGCAGGCATCTTTGCATTCCTTCACTGGGATATGCTTCCCAGTGTACCTTGGTAATCCTGTGTTAAGCGTGAGTCCTTCGTCCGTATTAGTCTTACGACAGGGAACTCACACTTACGCAGGGCACTGGAAGACAGCTGAGTGGCGGGATTATATTGGAACCCCCATTCGTTAGTCACTAACGTACGTTGTAGTGACTGAACGAAAGGGAACGTCTTGGTTACGGATGTAACCCTCGTTCCCTGAGGAGGGAACGGAGACCTACGTTCCGTTGCCACATCAGCTGTGCTACCTGGAACGCGGGAGTTCAGTCTTGGCTCCTCAAGCAGGTAACATAATGCGATATTGCCACGTACTTCCTTATATACTCACGCGGTGAGGCGGAGTAACGTATGCAAAATTCGCATGCCCCATGGCATTGGCACGCCATTGGGCGTTTTCTATATGCTCGAAGATGATAGGCTTCTAAGCGAAACCCCCATTCGTTAGTCACTAACGTACGTCTCCGTTCCCTCCTCAGGGAACGAGGGTTACATCCGTAACCGAGACGTTCTCAATCTTAAACACTTGTGACATTTCTACTTTTCTAATAATATAATCTGGGTTTGAATTTTTTCAGAGATATTGTTAGAGTAAAGTATATGAATATATTGACCAAAGACTACACAAGACCAGTACTTCATATTGATGATAATATACATTTCTGTGTCAAATGCATGCAAGTGTGTTTAGTGTTTTGCAAATCACTGTGTGTAATGTTTTGCAAAAAGTGTGAAGCTGACAATGTGATTACAGTTGTGCAAATCTTTTGCTCCTTGAGTGTAAGGTTTTGCTAATTGTGGGAAAATTTTAATTTTAGTGTGTAAGCAATTGAAAAAAAAAACTGTAATGTTTTTACTGTAAAGTTGTGCAGTTTAAGGGGGATTTATGTTTTTATTTGCCTCAATTTGAGGCATACATTTATACATTAAAATGGCAACATTTTATGTAAAATCCACTTTTAAAAAAGTACATTGTACATTGTTTTAAAAATGTACATTTCTCATTTTCGTTCATGATGATAACGTGATCATGTGCTTTGGTTTAGTGAAGGATTGCTGCCATCTACTGGAAAACAAACACTTTTAAAATTAAAATAATACTATTTTTACCTACAGACACTATATGACTTGATTTTTTTATTTTTTATTTATGTTTAGACATTATAGACAATCATTATTATAACAATAAAAACGGCTCATCATTTTTGGGGTGTGTGATGAGATATGTAGCTAAACATTTAATATTCTGTTTATGATAGATGTATTCAACGACCCTCAGTAATAATACAGTGATGTAAACTGTTCATATTTTTTATGGAATTTCACTAGCCTGACAAGCCAGACCCACATCAAGATGTTGGGTCTGGAAACTCACCATTGACAGGGCTCAATACGAGGGGCGGGATAAATGGTTGTCTTTCAAATTCCCTCTGCACGCAATTGGATAGTGCCATTAGCGCCACAACCAACCAGAGCAAAGTAGAAGGTGAAGCCGAGCTAATGTTAGTTGATAGACTTTCGCCGTATCCAGTCTGCAAAACTCCGAACACATCTTCTTTTCTTAAGAATGACTTCAGTGCCGTTCTTTGTGCCGTTTAAAAAAAAAAAAAAAAAAAGCTAAACTCCAAGTCTTCCAGAGTCGCGGCCAAAGCCGATTCAAAAGACCGCGTTTCGTCAGCTTCTTTGTTTACGAGTAGCACGCAGAACCTCCGCAACTCTGCCGTGACGTGCCATCATTATGTTAAGCCCGCCCACCGACTCTACACACGCTGTGATTGGCCTGACCAGAGTTTGGTTTTTCTAGCTCTCAGGGCTACCGAGAGTTGCTAGACTACACTAGTGGCAAAATAAATTTTCTGCCACTAGGGTGAGTCTAGATGTCTAGGCTAGAATTTCACCATATTTTATTCAAATATGTTATAAGACACGTTTTACACTTTTGACATATTCGTGAATATTGAATGTGTGCATATTTTAAATAAAATACTATTAGCAAACAGTTATGCCTAAATGGATTACCTCAAATTTAGGCTACAATTAGACTAGAAATTATATTACTGTTCTTTTTTTAAAAAAAAATGTATTCCCTTAAATCCCTTTTAATCCTTGTTTTATTTTCTAGGTATCATTACATGCTTGGCCTGTGTTTTCATTGCATTTCCAATTTTGACCAACATAGGTCGCCATTTGTGTGTGATGTGATTTTACTCTATATATAACGGAAATTCAAGCTCTTTTCGGGAAAGACGGCCAGATCATTTTTAGATGACCATTTATGTATTATTATTATATTTATTGACAGGATAATTTCAGGTATGTTAACACAGCTTTATCATTTCAAAGTTTCTGTTACGGCATCTGTTAAAGTAACAGGTTTCAGTCAAAAATCACAGTTCATCATTCCAGATAATTTACCTCAAGCACGCACCAATGGAGAATTGGCTGCAGTCTGCCGGTATTGGTCAATCACAAAAGTTGACATTGCGCAGCCATTATCACAGTATATTCCGCTACGTTTTTATTATTATATATTACGTTACGTTTATATGTGGCTGTTATATTGTAGAATATCGAGTGGCTAAAATATAGAAATCCTTTTACAATTTTTGCCCGTTGCTTGAACACATTTTGCAAAACTTCGCTCATTGTGCCAAAACTCTACACACAAGTAAACATGACACAACACTGGGAAATATACCATTCACATCAAAGTGAAACTCTACTATCAAAACTTAAACTCTGCTACCAAAACCTAACATTCCTTTGTCAAAATGTAACTCTGATGACAAAATGACACATACTTGCATCATATGCATACACTTTCAGATCAGGGGGAACACACTATTCTACTTTATATACAACACTGCAGTCTTTGATTCTCACTGTTTATTCAGAAGGCATATTTTCAAACAACCAAAAAAGCAAAAAGGCCTACTCAATATTGTACATTGCAGCACTGTACATTGCAGTAACATGAATTCAGATAAATCAACAACTAAAAAAATAAATAAAAAAAGAAATCAGAATCAGAATCAGAAAGAGCTTTATTGCCAAGTGTGCTTGCACACACAAGGGATTTTTCTTGGTGCTGAAGCTTCCAGTGCACATATACAATACAAACACAACAAGAACATAGTAATACAATTCTAAGAATAAAAATATGAACAATAATATAAAATATATAAAATCACAGTTACGTTTAGTCAGAATAAACATTTACAGATGATGAACATATTTACAGTATTTGAGTAGTATGAATATATAAACATAAACAATCTCCTGAGTTTAAAAGATTGCACTAAACAGTCAGAGTATTGCACTTTGGGGGGTGTATTTTAACTGTTCAAGAGACTTGAAAGGAAAGGAAACTTTCTTTGGTTAAATTGTTCTAAAGAAACTGAAAAATAGTCACACTTAGTTGTAAATGGAGAACCCAGAGTTCCCCTCATTTCAGGGTTAACATACTCAGAGTTTTCACTTAACCTCCTTTCTGAAACGTGCTCCAGGTGTAAACCTAAATGGCAGGTTTAAACAGGTCCATGAAGATCAGACACTCGCCTTTTCAAGCGTCTCTATTCCCCAGGGATTTCTTCAACTTGACAGATTGAACAAGCTTCTCTCTGAACCATTTAGTGAGGACCTGCCGCTCCTTGTTGCTGTGCAACAAGTTGTTTTCTGTCATCGGGACACTTGTCGTGTTGATTATTGCACATGCTGACATCACAGCTTTTGCATTGTGATCACGGTTAACTCCAAGCAGGATATCCAATTTAGCATGAAGGTGTTTCTCACAGGCTGAACATGTCTCAGATGGTCCATCAGACTCTTTCCACTCTTTTTCAATTGCCTAATGTGTAGCATAAGCACCAGGAGTTAGTTGTATCAGATAATTGTGATGAAAGTTTTCAATATACCGTTTTGGAGAGGGTTGGTTTTTATTTAGTCATGAGTGGTCAAACAGCTCTCAAAGGCAGCAACAGCACTTGGTAGGATGACATCTGCCTTCTGTAGAGTCTAATTAATTTTCTCCTACCAAGTGCAGCACATCAGCTAGGAAATTACCAAATGCAACAAACTGCAGATCCTTCATTGTTTTGAAAACCCCTGTCCCTCTACCAACAATGTCAGCATTCTGACTGATTTAAGCCAAATTCTCCATGTGAACAGCTGCATACTGCCCAGATTGGCTCACAAGATGGTGGCTGTATCTGAAATCGACCCCTATACCCTTGAATTTGAATTTGAACAGCCATTTGTAGTGGTGTCTGAAACCATAGTGGTTGTTACAGAGTGCACTCATTCAGTCTTATAAAGCAATGCGATAACAAGTGCACAACCGATGTGCACTCAACAAGAATACCCATAATGCACTGTGAGAGTCGTGTGCCGAATGAATTTCCACATCTCACCAGAAGATGGTGCCCCCAGCTGAATTCTCCATCCATCCAGCCATCCATCCATCCATCCATCCATCCATTTTCCAAACCGCTGGTCCAATGTGGGTACAGCATTATATCATATAGGCATACATTTATTTTTGCTTGATTATTACATTGTTTAATTAATGTTTATACATAGTTTCCATTTGAGGGAACTTTCTCTGCCTTTTCGAGGGAACTCGCACTGCGTCTGTACAACATTTTGGGGACGCTCCCTTAGCGTAGCACGTCTGAAGTATGAATGAAACTATTCCAATCCTGATTGGTGTTGTCATGACGTAACATGATGGCATACACAGAATACACATTTTGCTCTTCAGCAAGTGCTCTGTGTTGCTATCAGTCTTATTTGGTGTTGTCTGTTGTAAAATATGGCGAGTGAACAGTTTAAACGTTGTGTGCACCCCTGCCCTAGGTTTATTACTGGTGGGGACACACATCAGTTGTGTGTTAACTGTTTGAGAGCGCAGTACGCTTGGGCAGCTCTTGAGGGAGCTGCTTGTAAGCACTGTGAAGCTACTGATCAGAGTACTGTGCTCCCACCTGGACGTGTTCGATGAGACCGGCCAAGCTCACGCTCCCCGCGGGGTCGGGTCCCATGTCCCGCCTTCAAGTGGACTATAGTAGTGGATTTATTAAGCTATTCTATCTGCAGTTGTAGTGTCATCCTTTGATGGTCACCTATCTGAGTGGTTTTCAGTGAAGTCAGGGGTACGGCAAGGATGTATCATCTCACCAGTCCTGTTCCTGGTAGCCATTGATTGGATCAAGAGAAAGACAACATTAGACAAGCCTAGAGGCATATAGTGGACTCTCTTCCAAAAGCTTGAAGACCTTGATTTTGCAGACGATGTTGCTCTTTTGTCATTTATGTATGCCCACCTAAAAGAGAAGACTGACAGACTGGACAACACATTGCCAAGAAAATAGGCCTCAACATAAACACCACCAAAGTCCAAGAGATGCACATCAATTTAAGATTTGATCAACCCTTTATTCTGAATGAAAGTCCACTTGAAGATGTTGAGGAGTTCATCTACCATGGCTCTTGACAATGGACAATGCTGCAGCTAAGGACATTAAAGCAAGACTAGGTAAAGCCTGCAGTGCTAGACTCCCTCCCATTTGGAAATCTGCACCGTATAGCCCCAGAACAAAGATAAGACATATATAATAGCAATGTCAAATCTGTTCTGCTGTATGGGTCAGAAAAGAAGGATTAAGAGGGACATGAAGAAGTTTGAGGTATTCCACAACAATTGCTCCAGGATTATTTGCAACATCTTCTGGCCAGAAAAGATATCAAATTCTGAGTTATATAAGAAAAGATCAAGCATCGTAGGATATACTTTGAGGAGAAAACTCAAATAAGAGAAATGTTAACAAGAATCAAAAACAGCATAAAACTAAAACAGGGTAAAAAGACGATATTTTATTAGTTTACACATAAAGTTATCAGGATGGTTATCCATTCAAATTCAGTAACAAAAAAACAAATTCCAAGTAGCCTGAAAGAACGATTAAATATTACATATTTTTAGAGAAGAAATCTTTTGTTTTTAAAAACATTTCCTGAATTGATTGTGACATCAGCTTTAACTGTGATAACCTTTCTCAGAACCCCTTTATAAGACATTCAGCTAAACTAAATTTCAACATTTAATAATTAAAGCCTCAGTTGTAAAACTTTTTGTGCTTTCTTTTTTAACAGTATTGTATGGAAACATTATTATTATTTTTTTTTTTTGACATGTATCGTTAAATGGAGTACTTCATCTTATAAACTGAACTTTGGAAGTCATGTTGCATTTCATTGCACTGGCCTATTCAATTTATATAAATTGAATTTAAACAAAGTATCTGCATTATTAAGGAGTTTCAATAATGTACCACAGAGATGAATTAGCAACAAATGGAATTTTTGTAGAAAAAAGACATTTAATGTAAGAAATGTTTAAGTGCTTTAAACCATCATCTCACTATCCCCAACTGTAAAAAAGCGCTTAATACCTGATTTGGGCCTCAAATGTAAATGTATGGGTTGTTTAAGAGAAATTAGAGAATATAAATTCTGTTCCTCATTTCATTAAACACATTTAATTTGTATATCTATAAAACACTGCTCAGTGTTCCCCTTGAAATCTGCATATGTCCCGTCGTGTCTCTGCTTTACTAACTGATCTAGTATTTGTCATCTTCTGCATCGCTGAGAGTCTCGCCGCCAGCGAGAGATACGCTCTGTGCCAATCTCTTCCGGAAGTGTCCATTGGGCACCTGCCAGCCTATCCGTGACCTCGTGCGCATTGAGGCACTGACCGTGTTCGCGCGGCCTAGGCTGGTAGCCACCGCTGCCTCAAAGGTGAGAGTTTCCATAGGGGTGGCAGAATCAGGACTGTGCTCTTCCTCTTGTAGGGCAAGGAAGGATTCAGAAGGATAGCGGCGGATGGATGAACCCAGATATTCACCCACTTCAAAATGGGTGCTTTCCTGTTGTCTCACCCTCGCTTCCTGGTCTTCAGCGCCGTCATCCCATAAAGCAGTACTACAGCATCCTAACATCTGATGGACGGTTGGATCATCGTCGTCATCATCAGCTTGTGATGAAGGTTGCGTGTGTAACACTAAGGGTGAGTAGGAGATGTGAGGGCGTGAGCAGGTGGAGGTCTGGGACAGGCGACGCTTGCCGCTCGGCGTGCTGGACTCTGAGGTGGAGGGGACAGGGCTCTCTGAGCTGTTTCCCTGAGGAGAAACCACATGTCAAGTATTAAGGACTATAATCCAATTCATCCCTGTTGAAAGAAAACAGCATATGCTGGTTAGGCATGTTTTGAAGCATGGCAGCTGGTTTGAGCTGATTTAAGATGGTCACGTTTGGAACTCAGAACTTCTTTTTGAAATGAGAATTTAATATTGAGCATATTGAAACTAAAAGTTGCAAAAACAGTTTGTTCTATATTTCTACTGCTTACTTTAGACTCCCTTATTTACCCTAAACCTAACCATCAGACAACGCTACACTTAAAGCTGAACAACATCTGGCCCATTCATGAGCACTTTCACTAGTGAGGTTTCATTATTGAATATCACCCATGATTGAAATAGTCATTCATTTACATAATTGAAAAGTTGTTCTATTATTGGATTATTATTATTTTCAATAAATACATATAATTATTAAGTGACAGAATCAGATTTTTATGTGAGTGAAACACATGTTATTATGAGTCTCCACTCAAACTGATGAACCTAATAATTACACAAAGGCCTATTATTTCATTTTCTTGAAACTTAATGTGTTTACTAAGACTGACATATTTTCAAGATAACAGATAGAGCCTACTTGTCATAATTTTAAATAGCTTAATTAGCTCAAATGAGTTCAGTTTCAATACAATTTTATGTGATTCATGGAAAACATAAAAACAAAAAAATGAAACTAAAAGTATGTAAAGACTTAGTTTACTGACTCGGGGAAGAACCGGCCTGAACCTCTACTGAAGATCCCAAGGCCGTAACCATGTCAGATAAAGAACTATTGGGACTATTTGCAAACAATATTTGCATAAAATATATTATTAGTCCCGAGATTCTTCGCATTAGTAAATACATAGATCTGCAAAGGACATTTGCATTCCCTAATGGTCTGGTGGTAGAACTTTTGTAAACCGTGTCAAAGGTTTCGGGTTCTAATCTGCTCTCATGTAGTTTTTTTTTCTTCTTCATTAAAATGAAAGATGTTCATCAATGATTGTATATTAAGACCAGGGACATGTTTGTGTGCATTTTGTTTTGTGATTTCACCGGAAAGAATAGAGTCTCTCTCCGCAAAGGCATTAAGCGATAGATTGACGCGTTCGTCTGTGTGTGAAGTCTGTGCACGAGCCAAAAGAGAGCGTAAACCCTGCATACTTTGATTTGATTGGCCATCTCAATCATTTTGACATTGACGAGCACTGTTAGACCACTGAGGCAAACCAGACTTAACATGTAACTTTTAAACCTTTTTTATCATCCTAATGCAATTTGGCCATTTCTAATTATTGGGGGGGGGGGGGGGGGGGGGGGGGGGTTGAGGGGGAATATGTCTATGGTGGTTACGGCCCCTATTACCAAACATCAGTGCCTGATCTCATTTACACTCCTGTGTCTTGTTGAACATAGAATTTCAAAGGGAAAGCAACAACACATTGCTGCTATAGTATAACAACTTAGCAGATTTTAATTGCTCTTAACTTGAAATACTTGAGTAACAGTTGAGTAACTCAGACATTTACCTGAAAAAATATAATGTAATCTCAATTTAAATATTCTAGTAGTGGAAACTTAACTCGCTTAGTATAGCACAATATGACACACTACCAAATCTCCCACTTTAGATTAATCTTGCACAAAAACATTATATAACAGTTAAATTTTGGCATTTACGCTCCCTTTTGAGTGCCATGGCAAAGTGGAAAAAATGGAAATCCCAGCTCAGTTTCAGGTTCAAATTGTTCCTTTTAAGTAAGTCTAAACTAAAAGAATCAAGTTCATTAAATTTTTAAACATTTCAGATGAATTGTGTCAGTTTCGTGAACTCAAAAGAAAAATAGAGTTCTAAATACTTACAAAAGTTAATTTATTTGAACAAATTTGTTTAATTTGAGTTTACCCTACTCAAGCCAATGACTTATTTTTGAGCGTCTGGGTTTACAGTGCACTCCCGTGGAAAGGCTTTTGAACATGGATGTAGACAGTGCCGGTCCTAGACTTCTGGGGGCCCTAAGCAAATTTTTTTTGAGGGGGACCCTGTGAATGCCTAAAACAGTGCAAATTAAAGATATCAATAATGTTTATATATATTTTTCAAGCGTTTTATTTATCTATCACATTAAAACAGCAAAAGATAAAACTATTTACACAAGAAGAATATACAAAAAATATAAACATATCTATAACCTATAAGAAATAAAACAATTAATGAATTAACAAGTTTAAATGACTGAAGACTGAAAGACAAAACACATTAAACTGGCAATAAGAACAATTAAGTACAATTATATCCCAAAAATATTTTGACAGCTAAATCAATTTGCTTTTTGAAAGTATCCCTCTGGCACCATCTATTTGTCATAAAAACTATAACACATAGTTGAAAAGATTACTAAGCTCTCTTGATAAACGTAGTTTACTCAGGAAAGATCAAGTAAACATACGCAAATACATAAAAAAAAAAAATTCTGCTAACTTTAGACTACTGAGCATTGTTTTTAAAGCACTGACAGGAATCATGAGAAAACATGTTGCACACAAAGCAGTTTAAATTAAGCTGTAGTTTGAATTAAGTCCTCACAGAAATTATTGGAATAACCAAACCATTAAATAGAAGGGGATGTCCACATCATTTTAGTCATATATCAGTCTATCTGAAATTAACGTTTGCAGTTTTTCTCTGGTTCAGTTATTAAAAACCAACTAGTTTGGGTCTGAATCTGTGTGTTGGAAGGTCTGATCTTGACTCTAACTCTTGATAGAAACCATCTACCACATTTCAAACACATCTACCAGCTTTATCTTAATTTGATCTGTCCAGCAGGGGACAGCATTTGTAGCATAATGTTGATTAATACATTCTCGAAAATCACAGGTTTTCCTTGTTTTCTTGTTCCAAGTCCTTCATTTGGACATCAAAGATACGGTGAAACTGTGATGCAAGTCACTGCAAAGAACCTTTAACCAACAGAAGTTTTGATCTTTTTGTTTACCTGTCTGGTGACTCCATGTATGCGCTCCTCACTGGGAGAGCGGGAACGGGATTTTGAGTTGGAGTTATCCGGGGACAGTAAGAAGCGTTGTTCTTTTGGTCGTCCTCGCACCTTTTCCATGTACTGTGTCTGGTCTGAGTGGGACACTGTAAATTGTAAAATAGATGTTATACATCACATAGTCCACACAGGTAAATACAGCACTAAATGAAACTTAAGGCAAGGATTTTTGAGTTCTTGTTATTCACATGGGATTTGATATCTTACACTGGATGTATTCTCATTAATAGTCTAATGTATGTGTATTTTATGTGCGACAGTGCGAGAGAAAGGTTAAATGGGTCATGTCATGAGGTATAATATTTTTGAATGTACTTTCAGAACTTCCTCCTAGTCACCTAGAGTGCCTGACGTACAAGCATGCATTTTAAAGCCTCTTGTCTTTTGTATGGTGACTCATTGTTCAAGCGTTGGCTGGTGTATTCTGGAGTTATGCAGTGTCTTCTCACTCTATAAGGGAAATGTGGTAACCAACCTGCAGCTTTGTAGCTCTTGTGTCTGGTTCTGAATGCATGCTCAGGTGGGCGATCTTCCCCCCACATGCCATTCAACCCTGATTCATCAACCTGTGAATCAGCATCACATTAGTCAATATCTCGTCAGTTTAGAAGTCATTCACTCATTCTTCAGTAATTTACTTTTTACAAGTTACTATATGACAGACAAAAAACTATTTTAAGGAATAAGACCTTTCTTTGGTACCTGAGAGGCGTCGTAGTCTTCACTGCTGTCTGCGTGCTGGGTCATGGGCTGCATTAACAGCTCCTGTGGTGATATTGGGCTCAAAGCCACAAACCCTCCACTGGTCCTATAACACAGAACCACATCTTTAATACATACACAATACTGTGAGTTTATGGCTTGAAACCTTAAAGACCCATAATGTAAGTAATGCAGTAGACATAACAGTAGGCCTATAGTTTATAACATGCTATTGTTATGCAACTATGATTTAGTGCACATATTTGTATTGTGCAATAGTCAAGTCAAGTCAACTTTATTTATATAGCGCTTTTAACAATGTAGATTGTTTCAAAGCAGCTTTACAGTGTTAAACAGGAAAATAATGTAGCATAATTTTATTAAGCTGTATAGCCATTTGATGTCATCAGTTCATTTCAATTTCCATACGGTGACAGTGTGGACTTTAGATCAATAATTTAGTTTATATGGTTAATTTAGTTTATTAATTAGATTTATTTCGATGTTTAGTTGAAAAATTTAGTGTATTTCAATATACTATTAAAATTTCAACATACTATTCAAATCAAGCATGCATTAGAGTATACACCAGTGACAAGGCTACATAAGGCCAAGGTGGCACTGGCCCACTCAGATTCGATTCCACCTAATCAAATAAGACACAAAATAATTTATTTGTGGGAAACAAGAAAAATACAGTTTTGTGTGTAAAACACAGCTGCTTGTTTGTATGCGAGGTTAGTCGATGCCGCTCAATATCCTTCAAAAACAAGAGTAGGCCTATGAGCGGCAAATCCGCTCATCATAAAACCAAAGCTTAGGTATGAAGTAAATGAGATTCATTGTGCTGAAGTTGAATTGTAAATGTATGTTTGGATCGTAGCCAGAGATATTGGGCTATATAAACAAATTTGACAATGTTAAGCAATACGTGTTATGTTCCTACACACAAAAATTTTCATGATAAGTGTTGGATTTTGCGTGCCGTGTACGAGACATTATCAGTCCTTTTGCCAGTCACCTGTCTGTTTAAGTGACAAACTGTGCTACTTGTGGTTGTTTTATGAGATGTAACGTATGTTTTATACTTGTGCTACAATTGTGCTGACCTGCGCTACAAAACGTTCAACCTCTGTAGCACCAGTGCTATGTGCAAAAAAAGTTAACGTACAGTCCTCACCTAGAGAGTGCACAAAGAGCAGTCCCTTTATAATCACTTAAAAGATGTCACTCATCTTAGTTCATGCCGATGACGCAATCTGCACAATGAATTCGCTTGTCATAATGCAGAGCATGCAGAACTCAGTACTGAACAAAAACTCCGGCTTTGAGCAGTGTGTGGATTCCAACTTAAACACCTCTGATTGGCCATTTCGTTCAAGAAATCAACAGACATGCCTGTGATTGGCTACATTGCTCAATACTGCACAAATATATAAAAACCTTTGAAGTTCTTCAAAGCGCAAACATAGATATGCACTGGATTGTTTGCCAAATCTGCAATATGCTATTATTACGGAGAAAACTTATCCTAGACTGGCAGATTTTCCCTCTAAAAGCAATTAGAAGCAGCAGCAGGCAGTGGTTTGGGAGAGGAAATTCCATGCTAGTCTCAAGTCTGTGGCCAGGGGAAGGCATTATGCTACTATTATTATTAATCTTAGTTTATTGTTCATATTCTGTTCATTGGTGTGTTGTTTTCATGAAACTGTTGGCTGACAATAAATCACATTTGACCAATAATAATGGTCAAATTTATTTTTATCCCATGTATTGTAAAATGGTCCACTCACTTTGAATTTTCTGGCTTTGCCACTGGTATAAACTGATATGGTTAAATTGTAAGTCATTTTGAACATGACCCTTCTTTGAAGACAACAAAACTTACAGGGCTGATCCTGCGCTGTGAGATATCAGGGGCAGGGTGGGACTTCTCTGTAGAAAAGCAAAACATATTATTGTGAAATTATGAAAAAATGCAAATCCTTTATGTACACACAAATTATACAAAACATATAACATCTACATATTTTTAGAGAACCAATGTATCCTAACAATCATTAAAATTGATGCTCTTGGCCTTTACCATCCCATGCCTGATTAAAAAAACTTACCAAAAGAATAAAGCATGATATGATGAGTAATACAAATTGTGAACCCTGCAAAAAACAAATAATGCAGTGATGTCAGCATACCTCTGCCTCTATCTGTTGCTTCAGCTTCTTAGCTTTGCTCTGCTTAAAGTAATCCATGATCATCATAGAAGCATAGATCTTTCCAACGGTCATGTCTGTGTCTGAAGACACACACACATACACACAACTCTAGATTGTCATTGTGACAGTACAACAGATTAATTTACAACCTTTTATCAGATAAGACAGTTTGATGCTCATGACACTGTTTTAAAATGGAACGGGGTCATGTAATTCTTCTATATGAAAGTATATCAGCTCCTAGTTTGGTAACAGTTTGTGAACAAGGTGGTTCTGGGCATAAATGCTGACAAATTGTTTAGCCATTTTAAAAACTAAACAGAATGCTAGCACATCAGAAGGCACATAAAACACGGCAGCTGGCAAATAAAGCAAGTCTCAAGACTCCGACTCCAAGGTTTCAAAAACTGGAGATTATTATTATTTATTTTTTATTGGGGGCAGAGCAATAACCTTGCAGGCAGTGCTCTGTCATATGGCACAGCAGGATTTTTTTTAAACAAAGGAATCCATTACTAGAGAAAAACATAGCAGAGTGCAAAAAGACCCTTTAAACAAAAGCTACAAGGTAGTCCAAAATGGGTAATACCCAATCTGGAGAGTACCAGCTGAAGACTCATGACCAAATATAGAACCCTGGATATGTCAGATCCTCAATTATACTCTGTGTGTTTAATCTGTCTCCCTCCTTAGGAAGGTCCCAACACTATGGTACCCCTTCTAGAGACATTACATGCTACAAGTAATGACTTATCATGTTTTGGTGCTCTTTGAAAAATGAAGTCTGTCACTTGGTCCAAGTTGTTTCTTTGATTTCTTTAGGAATGTTTGGATGCATGTCTTACTACATCCATGCTCTCGGTTCATGCTACGCATGCATGCTACTTTCCTTGAAGACTGTGCAGCTACTGATGCTAGCTTCTATGAAGTGTTTTGAAGATCTGCAGTTTATTTTGTTAAAGAGACTCCAATTATATTATGCTCCCAGGTTCTCTAAAGTTATTATGCATCACTGGAAAGGGTACAGGACAAGGGGACAGGAGCCTGAAGTGATATCTATGCCTTTTAGGTTGTAGGTAGTGGCCACAATGGTACAACTGATATTACTATTTCATATTGCATCATTGAGTCTCACCTTTGTTAATGGGTACCAGCAGATCCAGAGTCTTTTGGGACAGGTGTGGCCAGATGAAGCTTATCTCCTTCTGCAATTCAATGTCCAACTGTAGCCGGTCCTCGCCCCCTGATAGAAAACATTATGGTCTCAAATAAGATATTAATATAATATATTATTGAAACACTTTCGAGAACCTGCACAGACTGTTTTCTCATACAGGTAAGTTAAATCTTTCTGTTACTTATGTAGTTCTGAGATTTCTCCCCTATTCTTCTTCCGATTAGATGTCTTATGCCAGATTGTTGTCTCAGCCTTTGGCATCTGCAAGAAATCCAGCCTCTTCTCCTGTCAGCATTATTTACTTCTCCAGCCTGCTCCTCTAGACTCTTTTTGCCTGTCTGCCTGCTCTACTGGCTCTGATCCAGATCTCTCATTCTCTACGAACTAGCCTGCTGGTTTGCCACTGATATAGTAGATTGCTTCTTGAAACTTTTGTGGTGTTATTTTGTCATTTTGGAGCAATTTCACTTTCATTTTATGCAATAAAAGTTTATAATTAATTAACACTTTATAAAAAGTTATACATTAATTGACTATATACAATTAGTGAGTTTTTCACTCGTCACTGTAATTAAAGCGTTATTGTCATTAATTGTATTTATATTCAGTGTTCCTTAAAATGTTTACAAATGCATTAGGCGCGAGCACACACACACGCGCACGCACGCACGCACACACACACTAATTAAACAACACTAATTAAATAACACTATTAATTACAGTGACAGTGAATGAAGAACTCACTATTTGTATATAGTCTATTAATGTATTAACTACAGTTCATAAACTATTAACTAACTAACAGTGCCCAAATTTGTGCACTCCTCAGGAACGAGTTGAGACGCACACATACAGGTGTGGAATAGTATGAGTGTGAGTAAATTATGACAAAATTCTCATTTTTGGGAATACTATAATTTTAAAGCACAAATTCACAGTTCTAACCTCTAGCAATTTTTATCTCCAGTGCAGTGCGGATCAGAGACATCAGTGTGGATGTGAAGTGAACCGTCATGTCCTCATCAACTGGCATGTTCATCAGCACCAGTCTCTGCCAATAGCAACACAGCATGGTTGCAAATGTTAATGATCTAAAATTCTTAGATTTTTAAGAATTATTGGTAGTAACAGTTTTCTTATTTAAGTATACATCCTTAAATATTATTTGTTTCTCTGTATTTCAGTAGCACTCAGCAACTACAACTATTGAACAATGCAATGTATTTGTCAAGATAAAACTTTTCTACCTTGTAGGCAACTTTGGCAGGACACTTCTTTCCCAGTCCAAGAGGTGGAGACATGTGGGTTAGCATCTCATACATGGCAGTGTAGTGAATACGGCCACTGGAGGGTAATAAAGCAGAGTTAATTAATGTGAGAATCACAGAGAATTAATGTGTGAAGCAAATGACAAAACAATTGGACATATACTTCACAAAACGTCTCGGTTACGTATGTGACCCTCGTTCCCTGAGGAGGGAACGGAGACGTAACGTTACTGACTAACGAATGGGGGTTTCGCTTAGAAGCCAATTACCTTTGAGGAGTCTAACAGCGCCCAATGGCAGTGCCAATCCCATGGGCATGCGGAATTTGCATGCGTAACTCCGCCCCACATCATGGGTATATAAGGAAGTATGCTGGCAACATCGCATTATGTTACCTGCTGCGGAGCCAAGACTGAACTCTCGGCCGTTCCAGCAGTACAGCGGATGTGGCAAAGGGACGTTACGTCTCTGTTCCCTCCTCAGGGAATGAGGGTTACATACGTAACTGAGACGTTCCCTTTCGTTCAGTCACTACGACGTAACGTTAGTGACTAACGAATGGGGATCCCAATACAGTGACGCCACTCGGCTGTCTTCCAGTGCCCTGCGTAAGTGTGAGTACCCTGTCGTAAGACTAGTACGGACGAAGGACTCCCACTTATCACAGGAATACCAAGGTATATTGGGAAGCATATTCCAGTGGAGATATGCCAAAATGCCTACCCGTAGGGAGGACTTAGAGAGTACACATATGACCTGCTAAGGGCTGCATATGGGAAACTCTGGGGTACCAGCCGAAGGTGGATTTTTAACCCCAGGGGTGGCAGGGACTTGCTAAGGGAAAGACACCTACTCACTGAGGAGGCTTACGGTGGAAATACACGTGTGGGGGTTGCCGGAGGGGAACCATGCACATGGGGCACCTGGCCGGACATGAGGGTCTGGGCTAGAGAGGGCAGACTTACTGGTGTCGGCGTCGACAGTGCTGGAGGAACTCAGGGCTTTCGGGAAGCTCACCTGAGGAAATATATTGCATGTATCCAATCCGAGTGGAATGGCGAGAAAGCGAAGACACCTGAGCCTAGTCCATTACCGGCCACTAGTAGAGGCGAGTACATAGTTGGACACAGGCTCCACTCGGAGATTGTAGATTCTGGCGAATGTGTTAGGTGTCGCAGAGCCTGCAGCTCTGCAGATGTCTGTTAGCGAGGCGCCATGCGCTAGAGCCCAAGTGGAGGCCACACTCCGGGTGGATTGGGCCCTAACCCCAAGGGGACACGGTCGACCTTGCTGCTGGTAAGCCAAAACAACGGTGTCCACTATCCAGTGAGACAGCCTTTGCTTTGAGAGAGCTCTTCCCTTCCGCTCTCCACCATAACAGACAAAGAGCTGAGGTCCTGAAACACTGCGTCCTGTCTACGTAAGTGCGGAGAGCGCGTACTGGACAGAGTAATGCCAAGGCTGGGTCTGCCCCCTCCACAGGCAGCGCTTGCAGGTTCACCACCTGGTCTCTGAACAGAGTGGTGGCAACCGTGGGCACATATCCGGATCTCAGGTCTCAGGATCACGTGAGAGTTCGTCAACTGAAAATGCCTGCAGGTCCCCTACCCTCTTGATGGAGGCCAATGGGAGCGCTGTCTTCATAGAAAAGAACTTAAGATCGACTGACCGCAAAGGCTCAAAGGGAGGCCTCTGCAGAACATCTAAGACTACTGAGAGGTCTCAAGAGGGTACGAGGGGAGAGCGAGGAGGATTTAGTCTCCTGGCTCCCCTCAGGAACCTGATGACCAGGTCGTGCTGACTTACTTTTTTGTTCTCCAAGAGGTCTTTAAGGGTGGAGGGAGACAGCCTTCGATCCAACCCTTCTTGGAGGAACGAGAGCACGGACCCGATCGGGCATTTCCAGGGGTCTTCTTGGCAGGAAGAACACCAGGTGACGAAGAAGGCGAGAAGGCTAACTGGGGGGAACGCATACTTGTGTAGGCCCCGCGGCCAGCTGTGCGCCAGTGCATCCGTGCCGAATGTGCCCTCGGTCAGGGAATTGAACAGGCTGCAATGGGAAGAGTCGTGGGAGGCAAACAGATCTACCTGTGCGTCGCCGAACTGTTCCCAAATCAGCTGGACCATCTGGGGATGGAGTCTCCATTCTCCAGGAAGTGGCTGAGACCGTGAGAGCTCGTCGGCTGCACGGTTCAGTTCTCCCGGGATATGGACAGCACAAAGGGACCTCAGGTGCTTCTGACTCCATAGAACGAGATGGTGGGCGAGTTGAGACATACGGCGGGAGCGTAGACCGCCCTGGTGGTTGATGTACGCTACTGTGGCCGTGTTGTCTGGCCGGACTAGTACGTGTTGAACCTTCAGCAACGCTCGGAAGCGGTGCAGGGCAAACCGTACTGCCAGCAACTCGAGGCAATTGACATGCAGGCGACGCTGGGGTCCTGTCCAGGAGTCCGCGGCAGCATGTCCATTGCACATGGCACCCCAGCCCGTGGCAGAGGCATCTGTTGATACAACAAGATGCCTGGAAACTTGTTCTAAGGGCACACCTGCCCGTAGAAAGCTGAGGTTCGACCACGGGGTGAGCGTCTGAAGGCAGGCCCGAGTGACTAGGACCTGGAGCGTGCCAGACCGCCATGCCCATCTCGGGACTCGATCGCGAAGTCAGTGCTGAAGCAGTCTCATATGAAGCAAGCCGAGCGGCGTCACCACGGCTGCAGATGCCATATGCCCCAGGAGCCTCTGAAAAAGTTTCAGTGGAACCGCACTCTTGCTCTCAATTTGACGGAGGCAAGTCAGCAGAGACTGCTCGTAAGCTGCGCGCACATGGCGACCGAGTAGATATACATCCCGAGAAAAGAGATCCTCTGTACCGTGTACTGATATGCCCGCTCCTCGAAAGCAAACCCTAGAAACGGTCTGTGTCGAGCAAGGATGGAGACATGGAAGTAGGCGTCCTTCAGGTCGATCGCTGCAAACCAATCGGCTGGATGAACGCATTCGAAAAGGCGTTTCGCTGTCAACATCCTGAACGGAAGCCTGTGAAGGTATCGGTTCAGGACGCGCAGGTCCAGGATTGGCCGTAACCCAACGGTCTTCTTGGGTACAATGAAGTAGGGGCTGTAGAAGCCAGACTTCATCTCGGCTAGAGGGACAGGCTCGATCGTACCCTTCGCCAGTAGGGTGGCAATATCCGCACGCATGACAGGGGCATGGGCCCCGACCATAGTGCAGCGGACTCCCTGGAAGCGGGGAGGAGCCTGCGTGAACTGAATCGCGTAGTCGCGCCAGACGGTCTTCGCGACCCAGCAGGACAGTCCCGGAAGCTGAAGCCAGGCTCCCAGGAACTGCACCAGAGGGGTCATTCGGACCACAGACGTACCCAGGGTGGGGCAGCGAGGCAGCGTTACCGGCCCGGACGTGGGAGGCGGACCGTCCTGTGTGCGGCGCACACTGCCATCACCAGTCTCTGGGGGCTCAGGGATGGGAATGTCAATTCTTTCTTTAACCAAATTAGGGTGCTGCTGACCCGGGGGCCAGCAGCTGAACAAAGGATTCTCCCCCGGCCCTCCACCATGGGATGGCATGCAACGAGGCGGCAGCCTGCCCCGCAGCTCTGTACGATTTCGCCACCAAGGTTGATGTGAATCGACAGGCTTTGGAGGGGTGCTTAGGATCACCAAGCCAGGTCGAAGCGCTCTGAGGACACAGTTGCATCGCAACACAACGTTCGACTGGGGGGACCCCAGTGTACCCGTTGGCCGCGGCCCCATCGAGAGTGGAGAAGGCGGAGGAGGCTGCCGAATGGTCGCGGGAAGACAACGGGGACTTCCAGGACCGCGCAACCTCCTCATGCAGCTCGGGGAAGAAAGGTATTGGGGGCGGGGACTGATGGGTGTCAGCGCACGGTGCCCCCAAAAACCAATCATCCAGCCGCGAGCACTCAGGACAGCGCGGAGGGTTCCACTCTATCCCGAGGCTCGCGGCTGCCCGATACAGCACAGCCGAGTCATCATCCTCGGAGGAATCGAGCCCACCTTGCGATGCGGCAACCGACATTGCATCATCCTCCAGAGCGCCAAACGAGATGCGGGGGGTCCGGAGCCGGGCCCGCGATCACCGCCTGAGTGCTCACGGGTTGCGGAGCGCTAGAGGGGGGTGTGGCCCGAGGCATGAGGGTCGAGGCTTTGTTCTACACCGTCACCCTCAGGTCACCCTGGCCACCAGCCAAAGTACCGCCTCTCGTGGAGACGTTAGATTGGGGTGTGGCAGAGGGGTGTGGCAGAAAGGTATTGGGGGCGGGGACTGATGGGTGTCAGCGCGCGGTGCCCCCAAAAACCAATCATCCAGCCGCGAGCACTCAGGACAGCGCGGAGGGTTCCACTCTATCCCGAGGCTCGCGGCTGCCCGAGACAGTTTGGCTGTCAACTCCGGGTCCGACTCGGGCAATGCTGGCACGCCCGAAGGCGGCAGCACAGCCGAGTCATCATCCTCGGAGGACTCGAGCCCACCTTGCGATGCGGCAACCGACATTGCATCATCCTCCAGAGCGCCAAACGAGATGCGGGGGGTCCGGAGCCGGGCCCGCGATCACTGCCTGAATGCTCACGGGTTGCGGAGCGCTAGAGGGGGGTGTGGCCCGAGGCATGAGGGTCGAGGCTTTGTTCTACACCGTCACCCTCAGGTCACCCTGGCCACCAGCCAAAGTACCGCCTCTCGTGGAGACGGTAGATTGGGGTGTGGCAGAGGGGACTCTCACTTCTTTACGAAGATCATCGAATCTCGACCGCAGCACCGCGATGGTCATATATATGATGGTCATATACCCACGATGTGGGGCAGAGTTACGCATGCAAATTCCGCATGCCCATGGCATTGGCACTGCCATTGGGCGCTGTTAGACTCCTCGAAGGTAATTGGCTTCTAAGCGAAACCCCCATTCTTTAGTCACTAACGTTACGTTGTAGTGACTGAACGAAAGGGAACTGTTTTACATTTAATTTACAAAATGGAGAAATATTGTAGATCGTTTCCTTTAAAATTATGCGTGTAAACACAACAAAATGCATTAAATTAAACACATTTCATGATAAAAAACAGGTTTGTCATTCATTTCTCCAGAAAATTAATACTGTCTTTAACAGTAAATCACTGAATAAGACATTCAACTGATTCACTCAAAAACACTGATTAATTCAGGAATTAAACACCACTGCTGTGTTTTGCCAAACCAGCTCCTGGAGAGATCAGTTCTAATCCTGCACCACTGTACTCGCCTATCATTTGTTCAAGTAATCTTGAACCTGGTGTCAAAGATTCTTCTGTTTCTTTTACTGAAAAGAAACCAATGCTGCCATGCACCAAATATGACTGTGGATGGTTATGGCTGTGTTTTGGACACATTCATTTGGTGCAAATTAAACACAGATCTTTGTTTTCAGGCCAAAGAGCTCAGCATTACTCTTACCAGATCATACATTTTTCGTTGTATAAAACCAAGTTAAATTCAGCCAGAGCCTAATACTACATATGAAGATAAATGAGTTCATGGAAACTAATGTGATCATTATGAAAGTGAAATATGAGTAGTATGTTTAAAGAAATAGAACATTAATATTTGTATAAAAAAAATAAAAAAAAGATTAATATATTTTTTAACTTATATAAAAAATATTTCACTAAAGTACCTCATATAGAGTATCTAATATACACAGGTGCAACAAAATCTCAAGGTCAAAATCAATAAATAACTTTTCTATCCTATCACTGCATTATAGTTTTTAAATTTTAAAAAGCACTGCTTCATCGGAATGATATGAAACTTGGTGACTTTTCTAGCATTAGGTATGTAAACACACAAAAAAATTGAAGTCATGATTCGAGCATGCTAATTGGTCGTTAAAAAAAAGTAGCGTTCATTGTCTTCGGTCATAAATGAATGGGAAATCGGCAAAAACACAAAAATTAATCGAATATTTGTGTGTACAATCTACAAATCGGCCACGATGCTGAAAAAAAGTACACAGCAGTAAAGTGGTGACACTCTAAAACATCAAGAGTGTGATATTGACACATCCACTCACACACGCACACGTATACACACACACATAAATGACCGACCATAGGAAATGAATGGGAAATCGGCAAAAACACAAAAATTAATCGAATATTTGTGTGTACAATCTACAAATCGGCCACGATGCTGAAAAAAAGTACACAGCAGTAAAGTGGTGACACTCTAAAACATCAAGAGTGTGATATTGACACATCCACTCACACACGCACACGTATACACACACACATAAATGACCGACCATAGGAAATGAATGGGAAATAGGCAAAAACACAAAAATTAATCGAATATTTGTGTGTACAATCTACAAATTGGCCACGATGCTGAAAAAAAGTACACAGCAGTAAAGGGGTGACACTCTAAAACATCAAGAGTGGGATATTGACACATCCACTCACACACGCACACGTATACACACACACATAAATGACCGACCATAGGAAATGAATGGGAAATCGGCAAAAACACAAAAATTAATCGAATATTTGTGTGTACAATCTACAAATCGGCCACGATGCTGAAAAAAAGTACACAGCAGTAAAGTGGTGACACTCTAAAACATCAAGAGTGTGATATTGACACATCCACTCACACACGCACACGTATACACACACACATAAATGACCGACCATAGGAAATGAATGGGAAATAGGCAAAAACACAAAAATTCACCGAATATTTGTGTGTACAATCTACAAATTGGCCACGATGCTGAAAAAAGTACACAGCAGTAAAGGGGTGACACTCTAAAACATCAAGAGTGGGATATTGACACATCCACACACACACACACACACACACACACACACACACACACACACACACACACACACACACACACACACACACACACACACACACACCTATGAAAAACTGAACCTATGAACCACATTTAGAATTTTAAAAAATCACAGCTTCATTAGAATTATATGAAACTTGGTGACTTTAGGTATAGGACTAGCATTAGGTATGTAAACACACCAAAAAATTGAGGGCATGATTCGAGCATACTAAGCGGTTGTAAAAAATAAATACACCCACTTGTGCTCTTCGGTCAAAAATGACTACCATAGAA
Source organism: Romanogobio albipinnatus (assembly GCA_023566225.1). NCBI lineage: Eukaryota > Metazoa > Chordata > Actinopteri > Cypriniformes > Gobionidae > Romanogobio > Romanogobio albipinnatus. The sequence goes on along the minus strand of CM042244.1, from coordinate 35,728,733 downwards.
ATGAATGGGAAATCTGCAAAAACACAAATTCACAGAAAAAAAATCTATATTTCTAACAAATAAAAAAATATCTAAAACTTTATAATAAATAGTCTTTGAGATTTTTTTTATATATATATTCAAATCCATCCAAAAAAAAATTGCATTAAATGTGTTCAAAAGAGAGCTAGGGAATTCTCAAGGCTCTCCATAGAGACCTCTAGTGATTACACTCATGGTTGCATGATTTCTTAAATAATTCCAAAAGAGGGTGCTAATCTGTCTTCAAAAAAATTATTTTGAAGGCCTAGTCTCTATTTTAACTTGAAATACTGCAATAATAAAAAAATAAAAAAATAAAAAAAAAGTATAATTTTCAATGGCAAAAATAGATAATTATTGCATAAATATAAAATATACAAAATTAAAAACAAAAAATATTATTGAAGAAAAATAATATAGGGACTTGCCTGAATTTGGAAAGGCATGGAAAATGAGTAATGCATTCTATAAAGTCCCTAAGGGACATGGTCAGGCTTGCTGCGGTAGTCGGTTACATTACAGTACATCAGATTTCACTTATCATGTGAAGATAGTACTGACAGAACAGATCCTGAGTGTCATTGACAAATATCTTATCTTAAAATCTATAAAATATCTATAAAATGTGCGCTGCTAGTGAAAATAAAAGGCAAGTGCGCATCCAAAAACGATTTCAATATCCCACATATTGATAGTGGCTCCCTGATACCCACAAATTATTTATAATATAATTACCCAACTATATAATTAGCGATAGAATGCAAAATCATTGAAATATATACTTTTTCCTCCCATCTCATATTCTTTTCTATCACCATGTCTTTTTAGGGGCTCCATAGAACTTAAACTTAGTAAGCAAACTTCTCCAAAATCGGTATACTCCGCTATGCCAAATTTTTGATATGGAAAGTTATTACATTTATTACCTTCCATTGCCCTTGCCATATAGTATAGAGAAATTCACATTAAAGTGAAACCATCTGAATAAGACAACAACAAAAGGCTGGCTATCTTCTGAGTTTGGTCTACTAGCTGTTCCTAAAACATGGCTCCGTTCCAGGGGTGACAGGGCCTTCACAGCATATTCTCCAAAACTGTGGAATTCTCTCCCAGCTGACATCAGGGAAGCAAAATCATTGTACAGGGAGTGCAGAATTATTAGGCAAATGAGTATTTTGACCACATCATCCTCGTTATGCATGTTGTCTTACTCCAAGCTGTATAGGCTGGAAAGCCTACTACCAATTAAGCATATTAGGTGATGTGCATCTCTGTAATGAGAAGGGGTGTGGTCTAATGACATCAACACCCTATATCAGGTGTGCATAATTATTAGGCAACTTCCTTTCCTTTGGCAAAATGGGTCAAAAGAAGGACTTGACAGGCTCAGAAAAGTCAAAAATAGTGAGATATATTGCAGAGGGATGCAGCAGTCTTAAAATAGCCAAGCTTCTGAAGCGTGATCATCGAACAATCAAGTGTTTCATTCAAAATAGTCAACAGGGTCGCAAGAAGCGTGTGGAAAAACCAAGGCGCAAAATAACTGCCCGTGAACTGAGAAAAGTCAAGCGTGCAGCTGCCAAGATGCCACTTGCCACCAGTTTGGCCATATTTCAGAGCTGCAACATCACTGGAGTGCCCAAAGGCACAAGGTGTGCAATACTCAGAGACATGGCCAAGGTAAGAAAGGCAGAAAGTCGACCACCACTGAACAAGACACACAAGCTGAAACGTCAAGACTGGGCCAAGAAATATCTCAAGACTGATTTTCTAAGGTTTTATGGACTGATGAAATGAGAGTGAGTCTTGATGGGCCAGATGGATGGGCCCGTGGCTGGATTGGTAAAGGGCAGAGAGCTCCAGTCCGACTCAGACGCCAGCAAGGTGGAGGTGGAGTACTGGTTTGGGCTGGTATCATCAAAGATGAGCTTGTGGGGCCTTTTCGGGTTGAGGATGGAGTCAAGCTCAACTCCCAGTCCTACTGCCAGTTTCTGGAAGACACCTTCTTCAAGCAGTGGTACAGGAAGAAGTCTGCATCCTTCAAGAAAAACATGATTTTCATGCAGGACAATGCTCCATCACACGCGTCCAAGTACTCCACAGCGTGGCTGGCAAGAAAGGGTATAAAAGAAGAAAATCTAGTGATATGGCCTCCTTGTTCACCTGATCTGAACCCCATTGAGAACCTGTGGTCCATCATCAAATGTGCGATTTACAAGGAGGGAAAACAGTACACCTCTCTGAACAGTGTCTGGTTGGCTGTGGTTGCTGCTGCACGCAATGTTGATGGTGAACAGATCAAAACACTGACAGAATCCATGGATGGCAGGCTTTTGAGTGTCCTTGCAAAGAAAGGTGGCTATATTGGTCACTGATTTGTTTTTGTTTGGTTTTTGAATGCCAGAAATGTATATTTGTGAATGTTGAGATGTTATATTGGTTTCACTGGACAAAATAAATAATTGAAATGGGTATAAATTTGTTTTTTGTTAAGTTGCCTAATAATTATGCACAGTAATAGTCACCTGCACACACAGATATCCCCCTAAAATAGCTAAAACTAAAAACTACTTCCAAAAATATTCAGCTTTGATATTAATGAGTTTTTTGTGTTCATTGAGAACATGGTTGTTGTTTAATTATTAATGTTGTAAAATTAATCCTCAAAAATACAACTTGCCTAATAATTCTGCACTCCCTGTATATCTTTAAAACTTGTTGTATTTGATCTTGTGTAAATCTTTTATGTTAATCGCCTTGAGAAATATCAAATAAAAAGCACTATATAAAATACATTTATTATTATTATTATTATCAGTCTAAATGACAAGCTAGTAGGCAAGCTGCAACAAAGTTTTGACTGTAAACACAAACTTAGTGTTAACTACTATGTAGGTAGCTTCAAGACTTGATTAATCAACTAATATTATATATTTTATTTCTTTAGTTGACAACTTAGAATTAATTAAGGCTGCAATGATCTTAGAGAAGCAATTGTTGCTGCCATCAATCTGAGAAGGATTACAAGGCTATTTCCAAACTATTTGAAGTCCATCATTTTACAGTGAGGAAGATTATTCACAAGTGGAAGATATTCAGAACAGACACAATCATTCCATCAGTGGACGTCCCAGCCAATTCACCCCAAGATCAGACTGTGTAATGCTCAGAAAAATTGCAGACAACCCAATAACTACACCTCACACTCTACAGGCCTCAGTTAACAAGTTAAATGTTAAAGTTCATGACAGTACAGTTAGAAAAGGATGGGTCAAGTATGGCTTTTTTTGAAAGGGTTGCCAGGAGAAAGCCTCTTCTCTCTAAAAAAAAACATGGCAGCATGGCTTAGGTTTGTAAAGTTGCATCTGAACAAACCATAATACTTCTAGAACAATGTCCTTTGGACAGACATGACCAAAGTGGAGATGTTTGGTCATAATGCACAGCGTCAAGTTTGATTTTGGGCTTGTTCAGTCATTGAGTCAACCATGAACTCTTCTGTATACCAAAGTAAGTCAAATTTGAGACCATCTGTCCGACAGCTAAAGCTTGGCTAAAATTGGGTCATGCAACTGGACAATGATCCGAAGATCACCAGCAAATCTACAACAGAATGGCTGAAAAAGAAAAGAATGAAGGTGTTGCAATGGACTAGTCGAAGTCCAGACCTCATCCAGATTGAAATGCTGTGACAAGAGCTGTGCATTAACAAATGCCCACAAACCTCAACAAACTGAAGCAATGTTGTAAAGAGTGGACCAAAATTCCTCCAGAATGATGTGAGAGACTGATAACTCATGCAGAAAATTATAACTTTGAGTTATTGCAGCTAAAAGTGGATCTACAGGCAATTGAATGATAGGGTGTCCTAACTTTGTCACCCATGTTTTTTCCATCTTGACTTTATTTTTGATAAACAAATAATGACACGGTGTGATATGTCATGTGTTGTTGTTCATCTGAGGTTTTATTTTCCAAATGTTAAGACCTGCCAAGCACTAGATGATTTTCCTGATACAGATAACCATGGAATTCAATAGGGTGTCCTAACATTTTAATGTCTGTATATATTTTGAAATATGTAAAAGATGATATTCTAGGTCAGGTGATTGGAGTAAACCAGACGTAACGTAGCTGAGAAAGGAAGCTAAATAATTAATTTAGAAAAATATGAATTGCTGGACTTTAAATGAAGGTTTAAATGATTCACATTTATTTGAAATTCTATTTTTTACAAGAATAATAAGGGTGTCAAGTCACCTTTATTTATATAGCACTTTATACAATAGAGATTGTTTCAAAGCAGCTTTTCGGTGATAAATAGGAAAATAATGACCAATGATGTAAACCAAAATAAATTCTGCTGTACAGAAGCTCTAAAAAGAAAATAGTGTCATATTTCATGGTTCTCAGTCGGAAAAGGGTGGATTGCCCACTTCAGGTTGGTGGAGAGTTCCTGCCTCAGGTGGAGGAGTTCAGGTATCTTGGGGTCTTGTTCACGAGTGAGGGAAGGATGGAACGGGAGATTGACAGACGGATCGGTGCAGCTTCTGCAGTAATGCGGTCGCTGTACCGGTCTGTCGTGGTGAAGAAGGAGCTGAGCTGTAAGGCAAAGCTCTCGATTTACCGGTCGATCTACGTTCCTACTCTTACCTATGGTCATGAGCTGTGGGTCATGACCGAAAGGACAAGATCCTGAATAGAGGCGTCCGAAATGAGCTTTCTCCGTAGGGTGGCTGGGCGCTCCCTTAGCTCAGTCACTCGGGAGGAGCTCAGAGTAGAGCCGTTGCTCCTCCACATCGAGAAGAGCCAGCTGAGGTGGCTCTGGCATCTATTTCGGATGCCTCCTGGACGCCTTCCCAGGGAGGTGTTCCAGGCACGTCCCACCGTCCTGGTACAAACCCACATCCTGGCCTGGGAACACCTCAGGGTTTCCCCGGAAGAGCTGGAGGAAGTGGCTAGGGAGAGGGAAGTCTGGGCATCTCTGCTTAGACTGTTGCCCCCGCGACCCGGCCCCGGATAAGCGGAAGATGATGGATGGATGGATGGTGTCATATTTCAGTTGAGGTCAGTTCTGACTTTTAGTTTGTATTCATTCGTTTCCTGTTTTCCTTTGTCTGATTTTCCCGCTTCTCTTTAGTTTCCATGGTTATTAATAGGATTAGTTCATTTCAGATGTGTGTCATTAATTACTTTGTTTTGTATGACTACTTAACCCTTTAGACGCCAGAGGTTTTTTCCTAAAACATTAGATTTTGACATCTTAATTTCAAAAGGCTATATCTTAAAAGTGATAAAAGATACTTTCTGTAAATTAGAGAAATATTAAGGATGACCCAAAGTGTACGTAGGGATTACATTTCCCCATCTAATTTGCATATTATGACATCATATGGTGGTGGCCATCGTGGATTATAGAATTTTCATGAAAAGTCACGTTTAAATGATAAAATGCAGTACTTCTTTGCCCCCAAAATGTCCCTCACCTTCTGTATGCTATATTGCACAATACTGAATGCTCAGGTAAATAGTAAATAGTAAACAAACTGTGTAAATCATTACTAATAAATGGTAGAAACAAACCGAATGCATGTAGCGGTTGGCTTTTTGCTGTAGAGATTTTCCATTTACTACATACAGTAGGCACTCTGATTCCATGTATGGGGCACATGTATATTATTCATATGACACACAAACACAAGTAGACAAGACCTGTTTAGTTCAAAAGCTCACTCGCCATGGCAAGGCAAAGATCATGAGTGAGATGACGAGACAAGACGAGAGACAGACGTTCACGCGCCCACCGAGTGTGCACAGTTTGGACTACTGTCATTGTCATTGCGACTCCCCACCCTGCCTCCACGTTGCCCTCTAACTGTCCTATGAATACTTCGACCTCGTCTAACATATCCAGTGGCATTAGACAAAGTCTCCACCACAATACTGTCGCCGCGATTGCGGAGAGGCACACGGTCAGAAGACAAAGCTTCATGGCTAGCGCGGTAAAATCTCCCGTCTCGTTCCCCACAACACTAACACACCTGCTAACTTCGCGATGAACACTCCGATCCCGGGAAACATTGTTTCCACCACTGACATTGGGCAAATGACCATCTACATTGGGCAAAGGATATACCGTTTGTGCTTGGTGTAGGGCTATACTTTCACTTTCAGAATCATCGTCATATTCTGAAGGCAGATATTCCCCTTCAGAATCAGGGTCCGCGAATAGAAGACCCAACACTTCATTGCGGGTAAGCTTTATTGATGCCATTAGAACATAATAATAATCTAATGCAAATACTCGCTGACGTTGACAATATTGCTCTGATAAAATGGCTTAATTTTTATTATTAATCTCTGCGTCTGCAACACTTCGTGACTCGATCGGGTTCGATTCGGTTCAAGCCCGAGCTCTGGCTGGGCCCCTCAAGGACATTCACAGAGTTGTCCATAAGATACTCTTGCATTATCTTAGCTGTGTGCTTAGATTCACTGTCCTGTTGGAAGGTGAACCCTCTGCCCAGTCTGAGGTTCTGAGTGCTCTGGACCAGGTTTTCTTTAAGGTTATCTCTATATTTTGCTCAGTTGAGCCTTCGTCTACCCTGACGAGTCCCTTAGTGAAAAGTCCCCTGCTGAAAAACACCCCCACAGCATGATGCTGCTACCAACACACTTTAGTGTTGGGATGGGATTCTGCAGGTGATGAGCAGTGCCTGGTTTTCTCCAGACATGAAGATTGGAACTGAGGTTCATCAGACCAGAGATTCTTGCTTCTCACAGTCTGAGAGCAAATGCAAATTCAAAGTGGGTTTTCATGTGTCTTCACTGAGTCCTTGAGTCTGGCCACTCTGCTGTAAAGCCCAGATCAATTGAATGGGTCAGTGATGTTTGTCCTTCTTTCTCCCATCTCCATATATGATCATGAAGCTCAACTAGAGTGACTTTCTTGATCACCACTCTAACCAAGGCCCTTCTCCATCGATTGGTCAGACGCCAGCTCAAGGGAAGAGCCTGGTTGTTCCAAACTTCATTAATTAAGGATTATGGAGGCTACATGCTTCTGTGAACTTGCAATGCAGCAGAATTGTTTCTTCCACAGATCTGTGTATCGACACAATCCTGTGACTGAGCTCTGCAGGCTGTTCCTTTGACCTGTCTTGGGTGATATCTTGGTTTTTACTATGATGTGCATTTTCAGCTGTTAGACCTTTTATTGACAGGTGTGTGCCTTTCCAAATCATGTCCATTCCATTGAATTAGCCACATGGTAACTCAAATCAAAGTACAGAAACATTTCAAAGATGATACAGCGAAACATAAATGCTCCTGAGCTAAATTTCAAGTGTTCCATAAAAGGGCAATATATGCAATGTAATTATATCAGTTTATTTATTTATGTAATTATTTTTTATAAATTTGCAAAGTTATCACAAACCATTTTTTTTGCTTTGCCATTAAGGTGTATGGAGTGTAGATTGATGTGAAAAATAAAATAAAATAATGGGTACAAATACAAGGCACTGTATTTGTGTCCATACCACTTTAAATACTCAAGCTCTTTAAAGCAGGCTGGATTCTGATTGGCTGTCAGTGTTTTTATTGTTCATCAAATGTTCTGATTCCATTGTTTCTCTTTGCCGTCATTATTATAGTTGTGGTGTGGACTATGCTTTTATTTTATATTTTGAATTATTTTTACAATGGTACCTGTATCATTATAGTTATCGTCCATGGTGTAAACAGAGCTTAAGTGGAAAAACAAAATATGTTCCAACAGATACGCAGCACACTAGGTCAGTTTAGATTGAGGTACTGGCTAGTTTAGATTTCTATTCACAATCTAGTCATACAGAGTTCAGTGGAATGTTCCTGCATAATATTGTAGTTCTTACCAGAGATGTTATCTTATCTCTACTTTTGTCACATAATGTACTGTATAGCATATCCTACATTCATAGATTTATAGCTTTAATATTATAGCTCAGTTTGCAGTTGGAAGAGCCAGCATAGACAAAGTATGCAATTTTTGTGTCCAATTAATCAAATAAGCAATCAACATGATAATCGATTATCAGAAAAAAAATACTTAGTTGCAGCCCTAAAATTAATATTTTTGATACATGCTAACACCACGAAGAAGTATGTTAGGGTAGGCACGTACAAACCCACCTTTCTTTGAACAATCGAGGCCCTGTCTTCCTTAATGCGCCTTTTCATCTGATATGACATCATCCTTCCCTTGAAAGCCTGTAAACAGAAGGATGTTGCCTTCAGCTTTACTTACAGGGGACACCTATTTGCTCACAGTCATCCGCTAGCTTCACTAAATTTGAGAAATTCCATCTAAATTCCAATCTTGGAGAATGCAACTATAACTGCAAGATCTTCTTCCATTAGCCTAAAATAATGTTAGACTTTCTAAGCGTTGACATTCTGATGGGTACTAATTGTATTTGAGGCCAGTCTATATAAACAGTTCAAGCAAGTCCGGATTGCACAAAGCAATCCTGCTTAGTTTGTGTTCCAGCAATGCATATAGGAATCCAATATCCCATCTAAGAATTTCAACAAATTTCACCACCACAAAACTGAAAACATCTGCCGGTGTCCAAAGCAGTGAGCAATGTGGCCAAATGTTCTATGCATACTATTCAACTTAATTTGATTCAAGCACAAACACAAACAACCATTGAAGCTGAACAGCTACCACAATATATAGGGACAGTTCCATTCCTTCATGGGTTCTGCTTGAGGTTTCATTCTATATGTCCATTTCATGCTAGTTTTATCCTTTTTTATGTGAGATTTCCTTGTCCAGGATTTGCACTTGGAGGGTGAAGACCCAGGATCTTTGCATATCCATAACTACTGTTAAATGTGCTTGAGTTGAACTGAGTCACATCTGTATAAATGAACAAACCAAGTGAAAATAAATGGAAACATGATTGTGGATGTTAATGAGCAGTGGTTCCTAGTGAAGTGCCTCTATGCGGATGGCAGTAAGAACAGTGACAAGCATTGGAAACTTTATTATAACTAGCACTCCAGTAGTTAAAGTTACAGGTGATCTGTTTGTGCTTACCATGCTGCTCGGTCATATTCCCCCCAGATGCGCACAAACTCGTCCAGATGGTGAGGTCCAAGAATAGATGAGTCTCGTGTCAAATACTCAAAGTTGTCCATAATCACAGCCACAAACAGATTCAGCATCTAAGGAACAATAAAGTGGCAAAGTTTTGAATGTAGACCAAGTGAAAATAAATTAAATAATTTATTATTAAAATATCTATGGACCCTTTTCACATTTTCGGGGTTCTCTGAAGCGGAAGTCTACAGCAAATATATATTTTTTTGCATTCACATTTGATCCAATAGTAAAAGATAAAATCCAAGAAAGTGATTCAATGAAACTTCCAAAAAAAAAAAAAAGGAAAATAATATAGAGAGTTTACGAGGGTTACATACGTAACCGAGACGTTCCCTTTCAGTCAGTACACTACAAGTTACGTCAGTACTGACGGAATGGGGGTAAATTCAATCTCGCTACAGTGGCTGTCTTCCAGCATCCTGCGCTGACCTGAGCTCCCTGCCATGAGTCTTAGCACGAACGAGGGGCTAGGCTCAACGCCAATACCAAGGAACACTGGGAAGCATATCCCACGTGGAGAAATGCAACACAATGCCTGCCCGAGGGGAGGACTTAAGAATACACATATGACCCCCATAGGGGCTGCATATGGAGCACTCTGGGGTATCCAGCCGCAGGTGGAATGTTTCAACTCCAGGAGTGGCAAGGTGTCTTTCCAAGGGAAGACACATGCTCGAAGAGTCTTACAGTGGAAATACATATGTGGGGGTAGCCCAACGGGGGAACCATGTACATGACGGCACCTAGCATAACACGAGGGCTGACCAATCAGGCATGTACTCTGGTGTCAGCATCAGCAGTGCTGGAGGAGCTCAGGGCTTACTGAGAAACTCACCTGAGTAAATATGTGCACGCATCCAGTCCGTGGAGTGGAATGGCGCAGCAAGCGACGACACCTGAGTCTGTCCAGTTACTGACTACTTGTGGTGAGTACACGGGAGGACACAGGCTCCACTCTGAGATTATAAAATCTTGCGAATGTGTTGGGTGTCGCCTGCAGCTCTACAAATGTCTGTTAGCGAGGCGCCATGCACTAAAGCCCAAGAGGAAGCTACACTCCTAGTAGAGTGTGCCCTAACCCCTAGGGGGCATGGCATGCCCTGAACCTGATATGCCAGGACAATGGCGTCCACTATCCAACCTCTGCTTGGAGAGAGCCTTCTCTTTCTGCTGGCTTCCGTAACAGACAAAGAGTTGGTCTGAGGTCCTGAAACACTGCGTCTGGTCTACGTAAGCGCAAAGGGCGCATACTAGACAGAGCAGTGCCAAGGCTGGGTCTGCCTCCTCCAAAGGCAGCGCTTGCAGGTTCACCACCTGATCTCTGAAAGGAGTGGTGGGAACCTTGTGCACGTATCCCAAGATCACGTGAGAGTTAGCCGGCCCAAATTCCAGGCATGCTTTGTCAACCGAAAATGCCTGCAGGTCCCCTACCCTCTTGATGGAAGCCAGGGCAATCAAGACCGCCACTTTCATATAAAGGAACTTTAACTCAATGGACTGCAAAGGCTCAAAGGGAGCTCTCTGCAGGGCAGATAGAACCACTGCAAGGTCCCAAGAGGGCACCTGAAGACTGCGAGGTGGATTTATCCTCCTCGCACCTCTAAGGAACCTGCGGATCAGGTCATGCTGCCCTACCGTTTTTGACCTCGTAGAGCGAGGTCGTTAGCCACACGCAACTCTTGCATTAAAGCGGGGTCAGCATTGCCCTCGTGCATGTTTCCGAGCACCTTCACCTGATGGACTTGAAGGATGGCCATAGCATGGACGTGGCCTGGCCCGCAGCTCTGTAGGTCTTCGCCACCAAAGTAGACATAAACCTACAAGCTCTGGATGGGTGCTTTAGGTCACCACGCCATGTCGAAGTGCTCTGCGAACACAGTTGCATCGCAACAGAACATTCAACAGGGGGAACTACAGTGTACCCTTTCACCACGCTGCCGTTGAGGGCAGTGAAGGTGGAAGTGGCTGCTGAGAGATCGCGAAAAGTCAACAGGGACTTCCATGATTTCAACACCTCTTCATGCACTTATGGGAAGAAAGGCACTGGGGGCTGATGGGCGCTTTCAGCACGGGCCGCCCCCAGAAACCAATCATCCAGCCTTGAGCGCTCGGGACATGGCGAAGGGTTCCACTCAAGCCCGATGCTCTCAGCTGCCCGGGCAAACATGGCTGTGAGCTCCGGATCTGACTAGGGCAATGCTGGCACTCACGGTGGAGGCAGCACAGCCGAATCATCATCTCCGGCGGAATCCAGCCCACCTTGTGATGCGGCGATCGGCATAGTATCATCCGCCGGTGCCCCAAATGAGATGCTGGGCCCAGGATGGGAAACACCAGCGCCTTCATCAGCACCACGGGTTGCAGCGTGCTAGAGGGGTGTGTGGCTTGAGGAATGTTTGTTGGGTTGGGCAACACTGTCATCCTCAGATCACCCTGACCACCAGCCAAAGTACTGCCTCTCGAGGAGGAAGTAGATGGGGGTGTGGTAGAGGGGACCCTCCTTCCTTGACGGAGATCATGGAGTTTCGATCGCAACACTGCGATGGTCATGTTCCCGCAGTGGGAATATGAGTCATCCATGAATGCGCGGTAGAAACAGTACCCAAAAACGGTACATGGGCGAGATATCTTGAAAAAGACGTGCCACGTGCAGCTCTTTTAGAGAGGAGTTTTGCTCTGCAGAAATGCCAAAACGCCCAGGGAGAACACACGCTGTGCTAGATCACTGCACAGATCAGACAGGAATGCGGAGCTAGCTGGAACGCACCGTAATACCGACACTCTGGAGAGACGCTCATCTTGAAGAGGAAAACCTCTGGAAGGCAAGTAACACTCGGCTCCGAAGCAGAAACATAATGCGAGAGTGCAGCACAGCTCCTTATATACCCAAGAGGTGGGGCGGAGTTCCGTTCTGACGGAACTCGTAGTGTACTGACTGAAAGGGAACTTGGCATTGTTTACCACAAATATTGTTGGCTTTTATGACTAATCGCTTTCTTCTCATTTCAGATGATAGTTGAAATCTTAAAATATCATTAGGTGTATTCGTTTTATACGGAGCCCCCCTAGTCCCACTTTGTCCAAAAAATGTATTATAACTATCATGTGGCCTCAAGATAGTAACTCGTGGCCTCAAGATAGTAACTCGTGGCCTCAAGATAGTATCTTGTGGCCTCAAGATAGTAACTTGTGGCCTCAAGATAGTAACTTGTGGCCTCAAGATATAGACAATAAATGTGTTAATTGTATAGCCTACAGAGACAGATGTTGTGCTAACTGTCTTAAGAGTTTAGGAAATTTGTTAAAATTAATGGAAAAAATTGTCATAGCGATTGTAAAAAACTGTAATAACAGAAGGAGGTAGCGTGACTTAAGCCTAAAACACCCTCTGCTGGCGTTTTTTCGTAGGCTACACGGACACATGCTTTTCTTACATTCAAAACTACCACAATGTGAAACACTTCAATAATTAATGAACCAGTCTGCACACTCCACTATAGGCTAACTTAAAAACAGAATCAGAAATACTTTATTGATCTTTATTGATGCTATTGATAACCCGGGGAACAATTCTTGTGTCACAGTTGACATATTTAAAGGAATTTAAATAATAATAGAAGTTAGTAAATAAACAAGTATATACATATAAAAAGTATAAATATAGGCTATAAAATATGAAGAAGAATTATAAAGAACTATGGATATGCAGCCTACAAGATTTACATTACTGTATTAACATAATTGTGATGAACAGTACTAGTAAATAAATAGAAGCAGAACTGCAGCAAACTATATTGCACACTGAATATTAAAACAGAGAATATTGCACAGAATGTGAAGTATTGCACTACAGGGTCCAGTTTAATAACAAAGGGTCCATGTGTCAGACACTTTACTATCTTGAGGCCACAAGTTACTATCTTGAGGCCACGAGATACTATCTTGAGATAGTTATAATAATTTTTTTATTATTATTGACAAAGTGGGACTAGGGGGGCTCCGTAGTTTTAGCCCTATTTTGCCCTACTTTGAACTTGAGTAAAAATGGCACAGTATACCTCCCTCTTTCCCATATACATTTTAAAATTCGGGGGCTAGTTGCATAAACCTAGCCACTGTGCCTTAAGAACTAATTTGACCAACTAGCAGTTAACCAAAGGGTAATCCGTCTTGCTTTTCCAATTCAAATGATACTAATCTATTTTATGTAACTGACATTATGAAAAAAAATTTGATGACTAACGTTTAAGACTAATCTAAACAGTTTATGCAACTGGCCACTGCTGGAAAATGTTGATACATTCTTACCAAAAATGAGCTGAAAAAGATGAAGGAGACAAAATAGAAATAGGCAAAGTCGGTGCCACAGCCCCCTTCATGATCTGGAGAAGTGAAAGGTGGTGCTATTGAAGGGTCCGGTTCACACTCCTTCCCTTCTAGACATGAGAGCATGATCTCTTGCCAAGACTCTCCAGTGGCACTTCTGCAAGAAGCAAAGTAATATATCTACCCAGGAATGAGTCAGCCAAACACTAGACTGAAACACCTATTAATTAAAGGAGTAGTTCACCCAAAAATGACAATTCTGCCTTTATTTACTCACCCTCCTGTTCCAAAGTTATTTTTCAGTGGAACATACAAAGAGAATTTTTGAATCTTCATGCTTTTTTATTCTGTTCAACAACAGTTCATAGTACCCATGGTTGTCCTAAAAAGGACAAAATATACCATAAAAGTACAAAAAAAAAAAATCATAAAAGTGGTCTCGTTCTTTGTGTGAGGAACTCAAATTATTTGATTCCCTTCCATGATCCTTTAATGATCCTTTTTTTAGTAAGTGTGAGTTGAAAGTCTTGTAGAAATGATGACAGAATTTTAATTTTGGGGTGAACTAAAATAAAAAGTTAACCTTTCAGCTCTTATCATATATTTGTGCACCATAATATTTCTATAAATTACAATAAAGAAAGAATTAAATACAATATTGTGCCTCTAATGCCTATTATATTATGACATCTTCAGTTAAAATAAATCTACAATTGAAATTTCTACATCATAATATTTTTCACCAATACATTTTTTATCACATAACCTAAAAAGCATTAGAGTTTATAACACACATAAGTCAAATTATTCACAAGTAGTAGTACATTCTATGGTCGCACTTTAGAATAGGGTCCATTTCTCATCCATTTCTAATATGCATGCTAAGCAACTAGTTAATAGTGAGAATTGGACCCTAAACTAAAGTGTTGCCAATTCTACTAAAATAATAAAATAATTTAATAACTTTATTTAATAATTTAAATACATTTTCTCTAAATGTTAGGTGATCTTACCTAAAGAGCAGCATCAAGGCACCAAAGAATGTCTTGAAATTGTTGTGTTGATTAATGTGGCTTTCATCATTCAATTTAATATTCCCAAATACCTAAAGAATAAAATATGGTAGATCAGAATCAGATGTACTATACACAACATGCACATCAAATTTCATATCACTGCTCACACACACACACACACACACACACACACACACACACACACACACACACACACACACACACACACACACACACACACACACACACACACACACACACACACACACACACACACACACACACACACACACACACACACACACACACACACACACACACACACACACACACACACACACACACACACACACACACACACAAAAACAGACAGAGTGCATCTGTTGTAAAGCACTGGAAATCAAAAAAAAAATTAGAAGAGTAATTTGTAGAGACTGAGCTGCCAAAACACAAGTTCACTCTGAAGTTTAGGGAAGTGTTCAGTTAATACCATTAAATTATAAAATTAGCTGTGGTTGCAGGCAATGAGAGAGTTGAAGTGTGGACCTAGATGCAGCAGTATTGATTTACAGTTTTTTCCACTAGGACACATTTTTCAGTTTTCCCTTTTTCAAAATTCTTCACACAGTTCTCCTAACAAACTTTCATCTTGGCACAGCAGTTAATATCACATTCAAAATGCGCAAAAAAACAAAAACAAACAAAAAACAAATCAAATCAACTCATTCTTCCAGAACACAAGCAAAGGTTTTCAACCAACAAACACACTTTGACAATCATAAAACACAGACCTAAACACTAACATTAGGTAGCATTATACAATGATTTCTCTTGTACCATTTCGGGAACACTTTACTTGAAGGGGTGTGCATTAGACTGACATGACATGACACATGACATGAGTTTTATGCATGTTCATGACAACTGTCATTAAGTGTCATATGCTCAATTATGTCATTTTTAATGCATAGATGACATTATTTGAGATGTCTATTACCAAGACAACATAACCTGTCACAAACATGACATAGCAGATTAATTATCAAACTTGAGTATTAAAATATTAAATATTATCCAAATTAAGTGTTAATACTCTGTCAAATTATTTTATAACAGTGAAAACTCACCTCAAAATGATAGAGTGGCTGCACTAGTTAGGTGTACGCCATTATGATGGTTTCTTAGCTAGACTTATCCATGATGTAAAAAAGAATTTCAAGAAAACATAAATATGTGGGATGCTGTAATTAACTGTTTAGGAAACTTAAAAAAAAAAAAAAAAACATTATGAATTAGCTCTGAGGGGAAATATTAATAATTATTCATAACTCATTATGATTATTCATTATGATTTATTATGAATATTCAAATCAGTTAAATATATTACCTTGATGTAGCTACGTTAAAAATACAATCAATCAGTTCGTCCTATGGACATTCAGTATTGATTATTAATTAATTCTTAGAAAAGGATGTTTTTCATGGCTACAGAAAAATAATTATTTCTTTTAATTTATGTAAGCGCCTATAGAGCACATGGCAAGGTCGATCATTTAAGGGACAATTTGTTTGCAGGCAGAGAGTCAGGACCAAACATATGTTGTGCACAAACTTTAATAACTAAATCACGGAACAAGACTACACTAACATAAAACATACATACACAAACATACATGACAAGAGTTAAGGTTAAAGTGGTTGGAAGGGAAAGGGTCAGAATAGATGGATGCATCTATGCAGAGAGTCTAAACCCTGTGAAGAACCATCCTTAATAAACTCATTTGTTGTAACAAAGGGGTTTACAGTTTTACCAACTACACAGCGATTTCTGTTTCGTACTTTACTTGCATTTAGCCTGAGCTGTAGAAGACCATCCTAGGTGAAATTGCAAGAGAAAGTTTTGATGGTCCCGTCCAATGGTATTGAAGTTGCGATCAATTTCTTCTGCATCGATTGAAGAAGGAATGATGAGCTTCGGTGGTTGCTTCGATTCCGTGGGTACTGAGAAAGTGGCACATGGCATGTCAAGTTTGGGCCTTGTAGTGAGGCCCTGTTGTGAGGCCCTGTCCCACACACACTGGCTCTGTGTGTGAGAGGGCCCATGTTGGCTGCCTGCGGGGCGGATGCCCCCAGGCACAGTGTGACGTGTCCGCGAGGCAGAAGAAGAAGAGGGGGAGGATCTCTGAGAGCTCTCTTTTTAAGGTCGGGAAATAGTCCCACTCTCTGGAGGCAGGCTTGACCAATGAGATTGTTGGGATTTCCAAGCGGGAAATTCCTCTGGAGAGTTTTATTGCTCTTTGTTCCAAGCCTGAAATCGATGAGTCTGTGCTCAGGTATACTCTAATTAATGCAACAAGCACATATTGCTTCGTACAAGGACATGACATACGTGGAAGTGTAAGTTATGAAGCGTGCATTAATTTGATAGGAGACATGATATATATTAGGCTTGCTACGATAGTCGGTGTTGCCGGTGTTACCGGTGTCCAGACTCAACACCGGTTACATCACTTGCCCACCGTGGCACCGCCCACCGTCTTTTTGATTTTTTTATAGTAATAAAATAATTTAGTTCAGTTAGAGAACAGACAATACAAATAAAAACTGAACATATCTGCTTAATAAAGCAGGATCCGACCGTGAGTCTCGGCAGTGGCAGGAGTCATTCATCAGATTTAAGAGTGAGGAGCAGACTGAGATGATCGCGGAAGATTTGGTTTCAAAGCGAAACGTAAAAGCGCCTATTTAAGGGAGTTTGTCATTTGTTTTGTTGTTGTGTTTTTCATTAAAAATAATAGGCTAATGAACCCACAATTCAAGCAACCCGCAGCCGAATTGGCGCTAATTCAAAACTGAAAGTAAAATGTGCACGGCCGCACAGAGCGCGCATTGTTTACTTTCGCCTGGCTCCGCGCATTTATTTTTTGCCGCGCGCACCCTCGCGCTCGTGCGGGCGCGTCGAGTATAAACAAGGGGACGAACTGTCATTCATTCATGGTGTGCATCTCAATCATAGACTGATCAATGCTTGATCAGTGCCCTGACTACTGAACTAGGGAACTGATTGAGAGGCACCCATGGCCTCACAGAGCGCGCATTTACAGACGAGCTGTCATTCACGGTGTGCGCGCACTGGCGCGTTTTCAGTTCAGAGCGGTAGTGTGCATGTTACTTTAGATTTAAAAGCCTCCGCCGGTGATACCGGTATTACCGGTGTTGTCACACATCAATTAACCGGTGGGAAAATTTCCTCACCGTCACATCCCTAATATATATGAGGTTACATGAAATAGTAAGTCGTTCATAGGACATGGATACATAGGGAATGCAATGATAGGGAACACATTACAAGAGAGTTATATGTGTACATACAATGTCCTGGGGTGCATGTTCATTTATAGACGATTTGTCTATAACTTGAGGCCACAATGTGTGTTTTACAGGCTTTGTGTCTTTAGTTGGGAACTTTCCATATGGCCACATTCTTTTGGGGCTGTAAAATACCTTATCAGCTGGTTTCCATGGTAACGGAAGATCCTTCTCTGTGGTCTTGGGTAAATGTAACAGGCAATTAAGTGTCTGATTTTGCTCAATCACTACACTGAAAAATATTCACGACGCTGTTATAAAATAATTTGACAGAGTATTAACACTTAATGACATTTTAATGACAAATTCAACTTGTACCACTGAAAAAAAGATTTATGACAGGTTATGTTGTCTTGGCAATGTCAAGTTGTCATGACAAAGACACTGACAGGTTATGATGTATTGGTTTATGTCAAATTGTCCTAATAAAGACATCTCAAATAATGTCATCTTTGCATTAAAAATTACATAATTGAGCGAATGACACTCAATGACAGTTGTCATAAACATGCATACAAACTCCTTCATATTCATGACGTCATGTCATGATTATGAAGGTGTCATGTCAGTCTTATGCACACCCCTTCAAGTAAAGTGTTACCAATATTTTTTTTACAAAACCAGAATGACTCTCAACTGCTTATAATTCACTACAGTTTATGTTACACACACCATGTTTACATTAGAGAACAAAATAATTTTCTAAATTTTCCTCTTTTAAATGCATGGTAATGAATTGAAAGACTAATACCTCTGTAGGTGGTGATAGAATTTGATTCCCTTTCAAGAGAACTCGCACTCTGTCAAAAAGCTGTGGGAACGCCTCTATGTGATTGCGTTGTGAAGCACATATGAAATCAGTCCAATGGCATGATGGAACGTCATAAGTGGGTGATGTCTTCGACCAGAAAGCTATAAAGCAGTGGTTCCCAACCTTTTTTTACTCCAAGGACCCCCTCCTCTACGAAACAATACTGCAAGGACCTTACTTTTCAACTCCATGTTATTATAACCTTCAGTGTTCTTTTTTGCAAACACACTTTGCAGACATTCTTTAAAACGTAAAAGTGCTTACTCTGCTCAGTTATAGTAACTTAAATCAACCTGCCATACCAAACAAGACCACGGTGATATGCCAAAGGACTGCATATAGCTATTATACGGATCCATTCAGAATGATTAAATACACCAAAATACAAATGAAAAATAAAATTATTCTGAATGTGAGGAAACTCAGCAATCTGAAGGTGGGTCGATGTCATCAGTGTCATCAATGTTCCTCTGTCAGAACAAGCAATCGTGTCTGGAGCGTCTGATGCCTACATAAACACTACTGATAAAATATGCTTCTTCGGAGAGCATCCGTTATAAAACACTCACAGTACATTCATTTTGAAAACTAAACTAATATATTGAACTGTGTTCATCCAGAAATATGATGTTATAGCCAAGAGTGCACATACACGTTTGCGCATCAATAATAACGGACTTGCGCATTCCTAATGTACGACTCCTGTATGTCACTGTAATCGTCTTTACCTTCATTACAGTCGTCATCCATCAAAACTTTTTAGCGACACTGGTTTTCTTTAGCCAACTAAGAGAAGTAGTTTGCGTAGTTCCTATGTTCCTATGAAGCGGATGGGTATTTTGAGCCGCCATTCAGAAATGGCTTGGGCTCTTCCAAAACAATCACAGAATAGGATACGAGAGAGGTGGTGCTTTGTTTTAAAATATTTCACGAGTTCACACTTACATATAATTTATAGAGAGTACATTTAAATGCATATTTGGCTAGCTGTCCGGGGGAAGGGCTTCAAGCTCGGAATTTGGCCTGAACTCAGAGTACCCCCCGTAGGGCTGCGGCCCACAGGTTGAAAACCACTGCTATAATGCAAGCATTGTGAGTGGCTTCTGCTGAGAACGCTGTGCTCACGTTTCTCACGGCTCGGGTCCTGCTTCTGCCGAGGCAGAGTGGCGGCTCAAATTGTGGGGTTCCCAAATGGATCTGGTAGAGGGGTTAGTGACAGGCCTCGCCCTTTCTCTGCTTTCACCTGCCAAGTCCAGTGCCTCATCTCAGGGTCAGGAAGCACACTCTGCCGTTACTTCCACCCCCTGAGTGAAGCACCGGCACTACAATTATCCAGTTCTGAGGAGCTGGATGTTGTCAGTATCGAGACAGGAGATACTGAAGACTCGTCACTTCAGTTTCCTGTATGTGAGGAGCTAGTGGATGTCACGATCACACACAGGAAACAGTAAGGTCCAATTGCAGTATCTTTAATAGGGTAATCCGTACTCACATCCAGTCCAGGCAAGGGTAAAACTCCAAACAGTCAATCCAAACATGAAACAAACACAAGAAAACAGAGAACCAGATCTAGAGAGTGATGTGACATATAACAAGGACTCCATGACAACACAGAACCAAACAGGGTATATATACACACAGATACTAACAAGGTGACGGGAAACAGCTGTGTGCAATGATCAAATGAGTGACAGACAGGATGATGGGAAATGTAGTTTAAGAGTGAATGACACCGTGGGGAAGGAGGACCTCTAGTGGCTACCCGGGGAAACAAACCCGACACTGTGACATAACCCCCCCTCTACGGAGCGGCTACCAGACGCTCCAAGACACAACTATAGACAAAACAAGAGTCCAGGAGGGAGGTGGAATGGTGGAGGATCAGGGGGAGGGATGGTGGGCCAGGTCCCTGAAGGGGAACAGGGGGTAACGGCTTAACCGACGGCCAGGGCGAAGACTCCCGTTCGGGAGGCCAGGGCGGCCCGCAGAGTTCGGGAGGCCCGCAGCGTTCGGGAGGCCAGGGCGGCCCGCAGAGTTCGGGAGGCCAAGGCGGCCCGCAGAGTTCGGGAGGCCAGGGCGGCCCGCAGAGTTCGGGAGGCCAGGGCGGCGCGGACACGGCAGGAACCGCCGGGATGGTCTCTGGCCTTGAGACCACCGAAATCGGGACCACCGGAACAGGAACCACCGGAACTAGGACCACCGGGACTGGGACCACCGGAACACGATCCACCGGAACTGGAATCACTGGAACACGATCCACCGGAACTGGGACCACTGGAGCAGGGACCACCAGAGCAGGGACCACCGGAGCAGGAATCACCGGAGCAGGGACCACCAGAACTGGGTCCACCGGAACTGGGTCCACCGGAGCAGGGACCACCAGTGCAGGGACCACGCCAGAGGAAACCCTGTGCTTCTCCCAGGCACGCAGAACTGCCGCCATGAAGAACCCCATCACAGCCCTCCAGGCCATGTCAGGACTCGGGACCACTGGAACTGGGTCCACCAGAACAGGGACCACCGGAACTGGGTCCACCGGAACAGGGACCACCGGCACTGGGTCCACCGGCACTGGGTCCACCGGCACTGGGTCCACCGGAACAGGGACCACCGGAACTGGGACCACCGGAACTGGGACCACGCCAGGGGAAACCCTGTGCTCCTCCTAGGCACGCAGGACTGCCGCCATGAACCTCCACGTCGGAGCTTGCCGTTTTTTTCCTGACCTCCACATTGAGGTGTCGAGGTCATGGAAGATATCGATCTCTTACTGTGTGTTTAGCCCGCAAATGTCAACATATGCATACATCAATGGGCTTGAACAACACGGTTATGGGGCGATTCCCAGGCTGAAGAGACCCAGGACTGGTTTGTCGCATACTTTCACGTATTCATCCTCCCAAAACACAGGAAGTTTCTGAGGTTCTCTTTTCGGGGCCGAAGCATACCGAAAACAAGTTCTTCCATTCGGCCTAGCTTTGTCACCTCGCACTATCACTCATGTGGATGCAGTTCTGGCTCTTCTGTGACTCCAGGGCATCGGCATACTAAATTACAGCGATGATTGGATGATTTTAGCTCTGACTAAGAAAAACAAAATCTGCTCTGCCCAGTTAGGGAGCTAGGTGCCTACGTCCACAGAACTGCCCAGTGGAGAAAGTCTGAACAGCTTTTCTTTTGCTTTGGGTCACCCAGGAAAGGGTTCCCAACATCTAAGCAGAGGATGAGCAAGTGGGTGGTTGAGGCGATCTCTATGAGTCGGCTGGCCAGCCTTTACCTTTGGCTGTCTGGGTCAAAATGTCTCGACATTAAGCCGGTTCACATACTTGTCAGAGTAAAAAAATGTGCTTGTCTGGAAATCTTTTTCTTTTTTTGTGTTGTGAATATAATTTATTCTGAAGTGTTCAATCAGCTTTGACATATTTAAATCTGCATATTTGTGATATTTTTACCTTTTATAAAGGGCTATGCTTCAGCTTTCATTTCATTTTTTTAATTTGATCTAGAAATTAAATTAGAATAAGACACTATAGGGCTGTTACCAATAAAATTAAATAATTTACACTAAAAAATTACAACTGCTTTAAATAATGTTATGAGATTGTTTTAAAAATGTTTGAATATACAACTAAGAAATGTTGGAAAGATGAAACTAAACCACCAGTCTTAATGAGTGAGTCATTGAGTCATTCATTCAAACGGATGATTCATTTAAGAATGAGGCAGTCGTTTACAGTTTTTTACGATTGCTTAAAGGGGGGCTGAAATGCAGTTTTTTTTACACTGTTAAAGACTTGGATTCCCATGCTAAACATGAACAAAGTTTCAAAAATTAAGTTGGACGTTTGATGGAGTATTTCTGTGCCAAAAATACTCCTTCAGGTTTCTCACAAGTTTCGGAAAGTTTTTTTCGAGTATGGGTCTGTGAGACGTCAAATGGGGCAGAATTACCTTATACAGGTCCTAAGGTCACTTCTCCCGGAATGTCGCGCGCACCCGTAGACCAGAGCGAGCGAGCGAAAGCAGTACGCCCATCAAAGCGCTTTGCTCGGCTGTGCTGCAGTCACAGGACTTCACGACATCAACAATGTCACCAAAGATGTGTATTTTTGGTTGTCAGGGCAAGACAATCCTGTACAGCTTTCCAAAGAACCGTTAATGGGACAGTGGATGGAGTTGTTTTTCCGGAGCAGCAACAGAGTTGCACAAGTGTTTTGTTTGTTTTCTGCATTTCGGATGAAAACTGCTTCAAATGTCTTTGTGTTGTTAGCTATCGACTCGCTCATTCAAATGCGCTACTATTCCATTGTTTTTCTATGTAAAAATGCACTAGTCTGACGTGCAAAACCGTTACGCTTGATACTGCTAACATTAAATCACATAAAATAGTCCATCAACCAAATTATATCCTCATAAACCATGAGTAAACACACACAAATGTTGTAAAACTCGTGCATGACAAGCCGCTAAGCAAGTATATAAGTTACAGTTACAATACATACCATTGAGACATCCTGCTGTAGTCGTTGCTGCTTCTCTTGTTCAATTTCAGCCTCTAGATCTGATTCTGGATCATATATGTATGGATTGATCTCCATGGTTTATTTAGGATAACGTTTTTTTTCCTCACGTTTAAGGATGTCACAGCTTTCAGACGCTCTCAACGCAATAGCTGTGCGCTTGTGACTCTTTAGCCCCACTTACACGATATGCCTCCAGCCGCTCTGTTTTTTTCTCCCGGAAAGAATCGGTACAGCATATCTTTCTTTTATAAATATAATAAAACTAAAGACTTTTCGGAGATATGAAGGATGCAATACTACTCTATAGGTACTCAAGATTGACATGAGATTGACTGAAACTGAGTGTTTCACCCCCCCCTTTAAGCAATTTTAAAAACAAGGCTTGTTTTGTCAAAACACTACACACAATTCACCACACACACAAGTAGCAGAACCCCTCAGTTCTTTTGCAAAATGAAACACTTCTTTCAAAATTGTACAATAATTTAACAAAACCCAATATTGACACACCATATGGCACACACATGGTTCATACAGTCTGATTCTGTTTGATTAATTTACACACTGCTGTTCTCAATCTTAAACACTTGTAAAATTTCTACTTTTCTAATGATATTATCTGGGTTTGAATTTTTGCTCAGAGATATTGTTAGAGGAAAGTATATGAATATATTGACTAAACAGTACACACAAGACCAGTACTGCATATTGATGAAAATATTTATTTATCTCCACATTGTAAAATCATTCGATTCATTCATGCATTTTCAAAGGTTTGTTTTTTATATCTGCTGAGGTTGGGCTGAACTCTCTGTCCAGCCTCTCTCAATGTCAACCCATGGATACTCAGAACTCATGGTCAACTAATGTTGCCCGAATCGCATCTGATAAATTTGGTCCCCGTCTTCTTGGTCCACATCCTACTCCAGGTATACCTCTTCCTACCCCTCTCTAACCCCTTCCCCTCTCCCCCTCTCTTCCTCCACGGGCTCCCCCTCTCATCCTCACTCTTCCTCTTACTGCGACGTTGCCTTCCATTTTTGTTGAAGACGGGTGAACTTACCTGTTGCCTTTTTATAGTGCTTAAACCTGATTCGGTGTGTCTACAATTAGGCACCAGTGTGCGTGTGTTTACTATGAAGTTGGCCCACCCTTTACAGCTACAACAGCTTCAACTCTTCTGGGAAGGCTTTCCACAAGGTTTAGGATTTTATGGGAATTTTTGACAAATTTTCTAGAAGCACATTTGTGATGGACAAATGATATTGCACTGATAGCACTGATGTTGGACAAGAGGGCCTGGCTCACAGTCTCTGCTCTAATTCTTTCCAAAGGGGTTCTATTGGGTTGAGGTCAGGACTCTGTGCAGGCCAATCAAGTTCCTTCACACCGAACTCGCTCATCCATGTCCTTATGGACCTTGCTTTGTGCACTGGTGTGCAGTCATGTTGGAACAGGAAGGGGCCATCCCTAAACTGTTCCCACAAATCCCCCCTCCACCAAACTTTACACTTGGCACAATGCCCTCAGGCAAGTACCATTCTCCTGGCAACTGCCAAACGTCCATTTGATTGCCAGACAGAGAAGCGTGATTCATCACTCCAGAGAACACGTCTCCACTACTCAAGAGTCCAGTGGCGGTGTGCTTTACACCATTGCAAATAGCAGAGATGTAAAGCCTCCAGTACCACGGTCAGGTTCCATGATGGCACTGACTTAAAAACAGGTTTAATGCAACATACACCCTTGAGAAAACGAATTGCAAGTAGGTGTGCACCCAGCAATGCACCATTAAAACCTTCATAACAAGTATAAATAGCTGCCAAGTATACTTATAAAGTCGAACGAGAGCAACCTTCCTCAAACAGTTCCTGCAGAAACGTCAGTATCTCTGCAATGGTTTCTGCATACACCAAGATTCGAACGTGCACCACTTCAGCACATAAAGAAACCTAGTAGAAGGAGCTCTAGCACTTTGTTTCATAGCAACGTCATTAAATGGGAGCCTGTTAATCATTAGAGACCACAGTTCCAGTCAAGGCCAAGCTACAAAGCTATTTTTCACCTAGGGGTTTAACAAGAACTACCCCTGTGGGTTTGTCTAATGAATGTGGCAAGATGGTGATCTAGCAGTGCGGTGAAGAGCTGAAGAATGGAGGTAAGGGTGGCCACATTTATTCGTGGTGGGCAGGTATGTCTGCCCACGTCACCATACGCCATTGGCCTTTCAGCCATGAATAGAGGTGCCTTCAGTGAATCACGGGAAAGTGCGATATCCCATAATCGTGTTGTACTGAGTATACTGATTGAATAGGAACAACGAAAACAAAAACTATTAAATGAAATAAACTTCGAAATAAGAGCCACAAAAAAAAAGGTGACATTTGTAAAGTTCATATCATTTTTGACAACTGCCACACATAATGGTATATAAAACGTACCTGCATGCCAATAATGGCATAAATGAAGAAAAGCATGGCAATGAGGAGGCAAACATATGGAAGAGCCTGAAACAAAAAGAGAGTGAAAATGTTAATCACATAAAGATGCAGATTCTGTACAGACAGAAGTGAAAACCAGCTCTATTCAAGAAAAAGGTTTGAATACTATTTGAACAGTCATTTTGTTCCTTGACCTTTCTAGTCATTTGTGATAACTGGATAATATTTTTTTCCCTTTACAAATAATTTTACACAGATAGCAGGGTGGGTTTCCAGTTGTATGACCAATCATTTAATAAAAATTCATATTATGATGGACAGACAGTGGATGTTGAGCCAATTGTATCCTACACAAAAAAATATTTAGTCCTTTTTTTTAGCTGAGCAAAACTAGAAATATATATTTCCCATTACTTTTCTATGGCTAAAATATTGGTACTTTCTGACTTTTACAGACCTGGAAATCACATTTGTAAAACTACTTGATATTTTCATGACAATGCAAGTGATGCATTTAGTGTACATGTAATTTTACCTTGAAGGACTGAACAAATGTCCACAGCAGAATCCGTATTGTGTAGCCTTGTCTCAACAGTTTAATGAGTCTAGCTGCCCGGAAAAGCTTCAGGAAACTCATATTGATGGTGTTCACAGACTACATAGAAAGAGAGAGCAAAGCAATTATGTACTTGTAACAGATGTTACTTGATAGACAGTTTATCTTATTTTAATGAATTTTAGATATTTTTACTGGAAAACAAGTTAAAAAGAGGGGGGCCCAAAAACCCTAGCGACGGCACGGTTACACACTCTTGATTCATATTCAGACCCATGCATGTGAAATATTCCTACCTGTATATCTACCACAATTTCAGTAATACTGCCCAACACAGTGATAAAATCAAAGATGTTCCATGTATCACGGAAGTAGTTCTGTGAGCGACAACAATGAAAATGATAAAATCAGGTAAATCAATTCAGATACATTATAGTTGTATTCTCCTTTGAAGGACACTCCTTAACATCAATGTGTCATTAAACTCACCATGAACCCAAAGGCCATGATCTTTAAGATGCATTCCAGAGAGAACAGCACAGTGAACGCTGTGTTGAGGTGCTTCAGGACAATGTCGTAGGCAGCTGGCGCCGAGTGGTACTGAAAAGTGTTATGGTTATCAAATCAGAAATGCCGCAAAAGATTACATTTCAGATATTTCAGCAAGTTGAAGACCATTTAATGGGCACTCAAGTTTTTTCATTCAATATAAAATAAATTAAAATAAAATATGAATTCTTTCCAAGTTATTGTATGTTGAAAGTTATACCTTCATCATGAGCACTACTGTGTTGAGTGCAATCATAACTAGAACCGTGTACTCGAATGATGGAGACACCACAAAGTGCCACAATCGGTACTGGAGGGTCTGCCTGTTCTGAGGCATGTATCTTGTTAGGGGTTTTGCACTGATAGTAAAGTCAATGCATGCCCGCTGGAAGAGTGAGATAAGAAAGCAGCGAAGGAACATGCTGGTTAGTACTGCAGATTAGAAACTCAGCAGAATAGCTTTATTTATAGTCTTTATTCGTTATAATTGTGTTAATATCATTAAATGATGTTAAAGGGCAGTTAATAAAACCTAGCAGCATGGAATATATATATTTATACAACAGTTCTTTCTGGTTCTCGAATCTGATGAGCCTTTTCCAGCCGTGCGATATTCCCCCAGTATCAGCACTTGAACTGTTTCACCGTTTGTATCACTCCCTTTGCGACGACCATATTTAAAAAAAATACTACTGTTGTGTCACAAAATTTAGTTTGAAGAGATTTTTTTAGATGAGAATGTAGTTATTTAGATCTCAAATATGTTAAATAGCGCCTATTTTAGCACTCATGTACCTGTAGAGAACAGCTTCATCTCGGCCAGTTCTTTTGGAATTTGTCGCTGGCTAAACATGATAGTGGTAACGTTGATATAATATGGATATAATATGGATATAATATTTTGGACATCGAACTGAAGAATGAATTCTATATCAGATGCAGGTAATGCACTCGTTTAGTCGATCTCTCTCTCATAATACTATAATAGGCTACCCTACATAATACAATACGTTTCAATGAAGCGACTCAACGTTGCTTCGTTACTAGTTCTAACATGATATTTTATATCTGTGGCAGAAGGAAGTAGTTCTGCACAAAAGAGTGTTTTTAAACACACTCTGTTGTTGTTTCTTATTTATTTACTCACTTGTGCCGTTGAACTGTTGTATAAACACAATATCATACTCATAACCATGCGATATGGCTGTATATCAGCACTCTGTGATTACCTACGGCCGATTCACAGCTGTGCTGATATACAGCCATATCGCACTGCTACTCGTGTGATATTCCTTATATAAAAAGCTTTATGTGTTATCCAGTCTACTGGATATTGAGGTCATATATTTATTTGGCTTATTACTCATTGAATATTTTATACATTCATTGTATATTTGCATAAATTGTACCTCGTTTTTCTCCAAGTTGCACTCCTCCATCATTTTGTCACCCTGCTCCTGGAATGTGATTATGATGAGAGCAACAAAGATGTTGACAAAAAAGAAGGGAAAAACCACAAAGTATACGACATAGAAAATGGACATCTCCATTCGGTTTCCTCTGCTTGGGCCGTGGTCTTCTTCAGTGACATCCACGGAGTGTTGAAGAACTCTGTAGAAAGCAGGGATATGAACTGATAATGAATGCATCCAAAGAATTCAACAAATAATGAAAGTCATCTTTTCCCATTCATAATTGCAGCAATAGTATTGATTTGATGGCACTGACACTATCAGATGAGAACTGAGCTGGATGATAACATCAGCTGAATTTAACTCATTCCATAATTGAGAAACTTAAAAAAAAAATTTTAACCAAACTTAATCAACACTGAATTGACTGCAGCTGAAAAGATGACACGATTGTCTTTTTTAGAGCTGTGTTTACAGCAGAATTTAAGTTTGTCCGCATCATTGAACATTGTTTTCATGTTTATCACTCTAAAGCTGCTTTGAAACAATCTGAATTGTATAAAGCGCTATATTAATAAAGGTGACTTGACTTACTGAATAAGTTCCATTCTCATTAAATAAACCTATGGACTCTTTTACATGTATGGGGTTCTCAAATGCAGAAGTCGTCATAGTTGGGTAAACTTGTAAAGTGGTGAACAAGGAACTACTAAACATTTAATTTAGCATTCCCATTTGCCAAAATAGCAAATATGGAGAGATTGATTCAATTTCTTTAAAAATGAAAATATATATAAAAACGTTGCTAAATTTACAATGTTAAAGGGATAGTTCACCCAAAAATGGAAATTGTGTCATCATTTACTCACCCTCAAGTTGTTTCAAACCTGCATGAGTTTCTTTCTTCTGCAAACACAAAAGAAGATATTTTAAATAATGTTAGTAACCAGACAGTTGATGGAAGTCATTGACATCCATAGTAGGAAAAAAATATTATGGAAGTCAATGGCTACCGTCAACAGTCTGGTTACCAACATTATTTAAAATATCATCTTTTGTGTTCCGCAGAAGAAAGGAACTCATGTAGCTTTGAAACAACTTGAGGTTGAGTAAATAATAACAACATTTTATTTTTTGGGGGGTAAACTATCACTTTAATAACTGCAGAAACATGTAATCACAAGCTATGTTTCTATCCACCTATTTTAATGCACAATTTGGAATATATATATTTATATATATTTATGCATTTGGCAGACGCTTTTATCCAAAGCGACTCACAGTGCCCTTATTACAGGGACAATCCCCCTGGAGCAACATGGCGTAAAGTACCTTGCTCAAGGACACACTGGTGGTGACCACTGGGATCGAACCAGCAACCTTCTGCGTATCACTTCCATGGTTTAACCCACTGGACCACCATCTCACACGCTTAAAAATATTGCTTAAAAAACTGCTGGATGAAAACGCCAAGATGCGCATACATTTAAATATCATGCACTCATTTGAGTCTGATACATTTTTTATCCGATAAGAAAACGTGCATAAACTACAATGGAACCCATATCCTGAATAAATTCCTCAATGCGCATCAACAAAAAAAAAAAGGGACTGCACAATGGGACGGCATAACTGTACTAGCCAACGAAAATATCATGTTGCAAAGCATCTGATGCTGTTTTGGTCATTCAGAAGTCTGTCGCCAAAGTGGTTCAGTGTATTTCCCTCCCAGAACTGTCTAACACAACTGCATGCCCAAACAGCAGCATCTGCCTCTGAAAGTAAGACGTTTATTGCGTTTCGTCTGCACGCTCTGAGACACAAATAATTTATTATATACGAAAATTATTATATACAGAAACGGTGCTTTATTCACAAATGTTTATTAGTTAAATTCACAACTTTGGATGGAAACATAGTATGTAAAATGTGCGGCATTAAATCTGTTCCTGCTTCTTCATAGACATGCTACTCAACCCAAATTGAATTTGTTAATGACAGTCCACATTAGTTTCCCTGCCTTTTCAAACAAGTTACATTACATTCTTTACATTGCCTATTAAATAAACATCTCTCCACATGGATCTCAACTGTACATTCGTTTCAGCTATGACCCTGCAACATACGAATCGTAACAAACAGAGGTGTCATGCCCGATTCTGGTTCTAAACTGATGTTTCTCCAACAAGTTGGATGAATACAATTGGAGTCATATTAAAAAATGTCCTGGCTAATCCAAGCATTGTGATGGCAGTGAATGGCAGCCCAGAATTTGAAGCCCTAAAAAAAGCACATCCATCATAAACGTACCCCACACAGTTCTGGGGGGTTAATAAAAGTCTTCTGAAGCAAATCGATGGGTTTGTGTAAGAAAAATATCATATTATAAACTTTCTAAAGTAAAATATCTGCTTACAAAGAAAGTGTAATGCCTCTCGCAGTTCAAAATGCGTACGCTACGTCTGACGTAATCGTTGCACCAGTTATTGTTGAATATTGTCAGTTATTGTTAGTAAGTTGAATACAGAAGGCGGTATATTTTGATATTTTGCTTCATAACATGTTAAATACAGATATTTTTCTTACAAAATCCCATCAATTCACTTCAGAAGGCCTTTCTTAACCCCCCAGAGCCTTGTATTACTTTTATAATGGATGGATGCACTTTTTTGGGCTTCAAATTTTGGGCTGCCATTTACTGCCATTATAATGCTTGGAAGAGCTAGGACTTTTTTTTTGTTTAACTCTGATTGTATTCGTCTGAAAGAAGAATGTCATATACACCTAGGATGGCTTGAGGGTGAGTAAATCAGTAAAAAAAAATGGTATCCCTTTAATTGTGAACTTCTGTCTGACAGGTCTTCAGGCCACCCCTAAATTCCTGAACACGATTAAACAAGTTGGCTAGCTGCTCATTGGGACCAATTTGGAAAAAATCGTTGTATTAAGATTAGATCTGTTATGAAATCTACTCAAAGGTGGGACTTGTAGAACTTGTAAATGTTTTAGGAGATCTGTGTGCAGTTTTCCAGACTGCACACACAGTATTGGACAATTAGCAGTATCACGGCTCTCATAACTGCATGACCTTGAAGAAATGTTTCTTTATATGCGCACATTCACTCTTGTATGTGTGTCTAATATGACGTCTATATGTCTCGTCACATTCAGTTATAAATGACAATTTAAACGATTGCATATTTTTTTATTCCAATTGGCGAAATTACATAAAAAAAAGTAGAGTAGTTTGCATCACATACAGTATGTTACTATAGGTCGCTAAACATATTCATCGTAAAACAGTTGTCAAATATTAATTGTTTAGCTACTTATATCTTACAACACGCGCACTATATTACTGTAAAAACTATTAAGCCCCTCCTTCTTTGATATGATTGGTCATCATTTTGACATTGACGAGCGCTGTTAGACTGCTGAGACAGACAAGCATAACAGTTTTACTTTTTTAAAATGTCTGCCATCCTAACATCAGAGTGGTGTGTAAGCAGCATTGAAAAATAGCAAATATGGCAAATTGGTCATTTCCCCCTCAATGCCAATGGTAGTTACGGCTCTATTGTAACATAGTTACGCTTTCAGGTGTGAGATCAGGTTGTAGTTTGCAAGAAAGGTTTTTCAAGTTGCCACAGTTCTTTTTGGATTCAGGCTTCAGTCTCAGTTGCTTCTGTCTCTTCAAGTAACCCTGAACTGATTTGATGATGGCGAGATCATATCTCTGTGTGGGCCAAACCATCTGTTGTATGACTACTTTTGTTCATACAAAAAACTCTCTTATTTGCAAATGCAATGTTTGGACATTTTCAATTGATATTTCCTAATAGTACATTAAAGAAAATAAATAAATAACTGTCTTATAACAAATGTTTTTGTGAA
Organism: Romanogobio albipinnatus; assembly: GCA_023566225.1. NCBI lineage: Eukaryota > Metazoa > Chordata > Actinopteri > Cypriniformes > Gobionidae > Romanogobio > Romanogobio albipinnatus. The sequence continues at coordinate 35,696,664 of CM042244.1, read as the reverse complement.
GCACTTAAGACTTTTGCACAGCACTTTTACTTTTACACAGAACACGTTCTGGTACCTGTTGAGTGATTTTGTTCATTCAACACTGTCAAAGCTTTCACAATGTGACATCTATTGTGCTTGAAAAGAAGCCCAGCTCTTTAATGTTTGACATTTGCCAACGTTTCTGGCATTTTTGGATCCAATTTGCATTTACACAGAAGGCTCTCCAGAAAATTGAGCCCAACAGAATCAAAGCCCAGTGCTTCGTTGTTATGGCTTTCATCCTCTGATTTTGGATAGTTTAATGAAAACTAAAACCGTGTTAACATATACATTAATTTAAAATGAATGAGAACTGTCTCAGTAATTAAAATATGGTCATTTCGTTCACCCTCACGTCATGCACAGAAAACTTTTAGGGCAACCTGTCTGACACCAAAACATAGAGAGCAAAATCTACACTGTCACAAATTTTCTTGGCAGATGTGTTACTAGTACTCGAGAAGACAACAAAACAGTCCAGCACTGACTTCCTTCTCAGATCTCATCCATGTGCAGAACAATCTTGGGAGCTGACCAAAACTGCATCACATGTTGCCAAATGCTCTGTAACATACAGTAAAACGCTTCGGTTACTTACGTAACCTCAGTTCCCTGAGAAGAGGGAACGAGTATTGCATTTAGCTAAACGCTAGGGGAATTTCCTTTCCTCGAGATTTTGAAGCAAATTTTTATTCTAAAAATACCATATAAAACGCAGTGCAGCTGCACAGCTCTCAGCAGGAAGCAGCTGCGCGCTGATTGGCTGTGCCACTGCAACTGCAGGAACCTATGGCGAGACCGCTGGGTGGGAAGGACCAATCAGGTCCCTCTAATATTCCCACCACAAGGGGCAGCAGAATTTGCAGAAGTCTCGCCAGGTTCGTCAGGTTAATCGACTGAAGCGACTCCCTGAGCAAGCGAAGCACGGCAAGCAAACGCAATACTCGTTCCCTCTTCTCAGGGAACCGAGGTTACGTAAGCGTTCCCTTTCGAGAGTACTCTCGTATTTCGTTTAGCTGAACGCTAGGGGACACAATGCAAAACGCCGTGCTCGCTTAACGGCTCTGAAAGCCTGGAGACAACATACCCAGGCCGACCTAAGTGGGCCTGTAAATATGATATTCATAGAAGTCCCCAATATGAGCCAGACCTGAGTCGGGCTATTTAATGAGAATAACACACAAAGATATGTGTAGTATATATATATATATATATATATATATATATATATATATATATATATATATATATATATATATATATATATATATATATATGTATAGACCAGACATAGTCGGGCCGATAAGAATATTGAATGACCAGACAATTCGAGTCATGTAAGGAATGTGCTTATGACTTATACAAATACTTAACCCAGACCAGACTGTCGGGCCATAAGGGGTTAATATGTATCACACAGCGAGAAGCCCAGCCTGTAAGGCAGGGACATCCAAATTATAAAAGTGGACGGGGAGGCTCAGCCTGCCGCCGCACAGATATCATTCAGAGAAATGCCAGTAGACCAAGCCCATGACGAGGCCATGCCTCTAGTAGAATGGGCTTTGATGCCTATAGGGCAGCTGAGATCTTTGGACTCATAAGCCAGCGAGATAGCATCCAATATCAATCATGACAAGGTCTGCTTTGTAACCGCGCACCCGGGGCGCGGCCGCCAAAGCACACAAAGAGCTGTTCAGTTTGCCTGAAAGCAACGGAACGCTCTATGTACGTTTATTCTCAGTGCTCTGACAGGACAGAGCAAATTAGCATCTTCCTCATCTAACGATGATGAGAGTGCTGAAAGTGAAATGACCTGTGATCTGAACGGAGTTGAAAGCACCTTAGGTACATATCCATGTCTTTGTTTGAGGACGAATTTAGAGTCGTTTGGCCCAAATTCCAGACAAGAGGCGCTCACTGAGAGCGCGTGCAGATCACCCACTCGCTTAACTGATGCGATTGCTAGCAGAAAAGCGGGCTTGAGTGATAGGAGCTTTAAGCTCACTGAATGCAGAGGCTCGAATGTTGAGCCTTTCATAGCATCCAGGACCGTGGACAGGTCCCATATAGGGACTGAAGGGAGGCAAGGTGGGTGAAGCCTTCTAGCCCCTTTGAGGAAGTGCACGATAAGATTGTTCTTCCCCAGTGACAGTCAATTCACTTGAATGTGGTATGCTTCTATAGCAGCCACATAAACTTTGAGCGTGGAGGTGGAACGACCCGCGTCCAGTAGCTCTTGTAAAAAAGTGAGAACTTCTGACACTTCACAATTATGTGGGGTCAGGCTTCGTGCTTTACACCAGTCCGAAAAGACTGACCATTTGCCTGAATAGAGCCGCCTGGTCGCAGGGGCTCTAGCTTCAGAAATAGTGTTTGAAGAGACCACTCTGCTGGGGACACTTTACCCTTGGACAGCATGTCTGGACCCAGATTCAGAATGCCTGGCACATGAGTCGCTCTCAGCGAGCTCAGGTTGTGCTCTGCCCATATTAGGACTCTTTCCGCCATTGTGTGTAGACCAATAGATCTTAGACTGCCCTGGCGATTTATATAGGCTACCACTGACCTGCTGTCCATTCGGATCAGGACATGGTGGTGCTTTATGTACGGAAGGAAAGCTTTTAGCGATAACGTGACCGCTTCATCTCTAGACAGTTTATGTGAAGGCTCTTTTCCGAGTCTGACCAGAGACCGGAGACTGGAATGCGGCAATTCAGCCAGCGCTGTAGAGGGCGCATGTGTAACAGACCTAGTCTGAGGACTGGCGCCGCTTCCATGCACTTCGTAAACGTGCGGGGAGCCAGAGATAGAGCAAAGGGTAGCACCCTTTATTGGTAAACTTTCCCCTCAAAGGCGAATCTCAAGAATGGCCTGTGATGAGGGGCTATTTGTATGTGGAAATAGGAATCCTCTAGATCTACAGTGAAAAACCAATCTCCCGGGCGAATGTGCGCAAGGATTTGTTTCATTTTCAACATTTTGAACGGGTGCTTCATAAGGGCCTTGTTCAGATGTCTGAGATCTAGAATGGGCCTGAGACCACCGGCCTTTTTTGGTACAAGGAAGTAACGACTGTAAAAGCCTGACTCGCTCTGTGAGGGGTGTACGGCTTCCACCACCCCTTTCATTAGCAATTTTGATATTTTGGTTCGAAGCACGTGACTTGTGTCGTTTCTCACCGTTGTCTCTACCACGGCGCAAAAGTGTGGTGGTCTGCGAGCAAACTGTAGCGAGTAACCTTGTTCTATTATGTTCAACACCCATTTTGAAATGCCGAGATTGGGCAGATAATTGATATCGATTCGAGATAATTGTTTCCCGCTGCCTGAGTGCAGGGGGCCGGGGGACATAGAATATTGGTGCTTGTGTACAAGCGAGTGCGTTTGAGTACGGGCTCGTTGACTGTGATGATAGTGTTTCCAGCCACCTGAGGGCAGGGGGCTGGGGAACATGGGGGAGTGATTGAGTGTAGGGGTACATGCTTTAATGCTGGCACACTGCCTACAGAGAAAAAAACCTATTTGTGATTCATATGGGTCGCCGTGAAAACGGTGTTTGTGTACAGGCGAGCGCGTTTGTTTGCAGGCTCGTTGGCTGTGTATGTAATGTGCCCAGCCACCTGGTTGAAGGGAGCTGGGGAACGTTTTGGAAGAGAGCGAGGTAGTAAACCGGCCGAAGCGGGTATTATCCACCTTCTCATTGTGCCTCTGGCTAGGACGGCTTCGGCGGCTCGGGTTTCAACACATTGCTGGGTTGGGGACCTCGCCACTCCGGCGGTCTGCTGCGGCTCGTAGAGCGGGAACGCTGTCTGGGCTTAGAAGCTGTGCGAGGCTGGGGAGCTGGTGGTGCTGCCTTGGTGGGCTGGGCTGGTCCAGCCTTAGCGTGACGGCTAGTGGAGGAGCTGGAACGCTTGGGCAGGAAATGTCGCATTGCCTGTGAGGCCTTTTGTGCCTCAGTGAAGCGTTCTGTGAACCCAACCACAGAGGGACCAAATAATCCTGAAGGCGACATGGGCGCGTCCAGGAAAGCAGTCTTGTCTGAGTCTTTCATCTCGGTTAGGTTGAGCAACAAATGTCGCTCCAACACCGTCAAGTTGGCCATGCATCTGTCGATCGCCTGAGCGTTAGCCTTGGTCGCGCTGAGGGCCAGGTCAGTGGCGCCGTGCAGGTCCTTCAGGGCCTCGGTATCAGGGACAGACTCATCCAGGGAACAGAGGAGTTTGGACTCGAAGACCTGAAGCACCGCCATAGAGTGTAGCACTGAGGCAGCCTGGCCGGTGGAGGCGTATGCTCGACCGGCGAGGCTGGAAGTAGTGCGGCAGGCCTTAGATGGGTGTACGGCCTTTGACTGCCATCCTCTGGTGGAGGGCGGGCAAAGGTGTGCAGTGACGGCTTCCTCGAGGGGAGGAAGAGTGTGATATCCCTTTTCCTGAGCGCTATCAACCACTGAGAGCGCGAGAGAAAAAGAGGATTTGGCGCCTTCCACGACTTGGATAGTTCCTCGTGGACTTCTGGGAAGAAGGGAGCGGGTTTTTGAGTGGTCGGGTGGTGGCGGTTCTCGAAAAACCACTCGTCCAGTCTGCTTCTTGTGGGCTCCTGGGGTTGAGACCAGTCAATACCGAGGTCGTCCACGGCCTCTTAGTGAGCAGGTGCATAAGCTCAGTGTAAACTGAGGTTTTGCCGCCCATGGCAGTCCGCGTCGAAGTAGCGTGCTCCGAGACGGTGTCCGACCACCCGCTTTCAGATGCAACAAGCAAAAGGCTGTCATCCTCCTTCTCTTCCGGTCCGCCGAAGGAAACAGTAGCAGGCTCGAGAGGCTGAGAACAAGGGACGGGATTCGGATCGAAACTGGCGAGACGAGCCCGAAGGGTCTGCAGCGCCAGTTCATCGCACTCCGGGCAGCCGCCCTGGTTGAGTGCGGCCTGCGCATGGTTTCGTCTGAGACATGAGATGCAGATGATGTGCCGATCCTCGTCCAGGAGAAAACCTCTACACGAGGTGCAGGAGGAACGAGACATTTGCAACAACGTCTCGGCTCTTTTCGTGAGTGTGTAGCAACGGCAAACACATGGATTGGTATAAAGGATATGTGCTGGATGGCACAGCTGGAAGGCAGGCTGAAGGCGGAGAGTCCGACGTCCTCAGGCTGCAGAGTTCCGCTGGGTGCGTGTCGACGGCAGGCTTCAATTTACATGGTATTTTTAGGATAAAAATTTGCTTCAAAATCTCAAGGAAAGGAAATTCCCCTAGCGTTTAGCTAAACGCAATACGAGAGAACTCTCGAAAGGGAACACCCAGAGCTTCCTACGGCCCTACTTCACCAAGCCATTGAGTGTGACCTGATATATTAACATACTTATGGAGTGTCTCCAAACCCTCAAACAGTTTCAGCCTAATAGCAAGACAAACAAAGCTACTCATTTTAAATTATAATTAAATGATGCAGGGGGTGAATGTAAAACGTAAAAACAAACCTTAAAACGTAAGTTCAAAATCAACAATATACAAAGTACTGTGCAATATATAAATAAATGGACATACTGTGGCCAGCCCTCTCCCGTAGACACAGTGAAGAGTGTAAGAAGAGCCCAGAGGACATTATCATAGTGGAACTCGTGTCTCCTCCACTCCCTCTTCTTCACCTCCTTCCTGTCTCTCCCATAGTCAATGTAGTAGCCCCTACACAACACAAAACAGTTAAAACAATGGAAAATAAAAAAATATAACTGAAAACGTACTGACCATTGTACAGCTTTACCAGAATTTTCCTGAACTTTCTGTACTTTTGAAATACAATAGTTTGATTTACTCTGTAGAAATATTGTAAATAAAAATATTGTAAATAAAAAAATAAAAAAAAGACTATTTATTATTTACCATGCTTAATTTTTTAAGTTTCAAAAATATCTATACAGTTCTCAAATTATTGGTTTGAAAATGGTTTTAAAACTAAATGAATGGTAACATACAGGGTCATTCCCTCTAGGGATTTTAATTAATGATCCATATTTTCAAAAATAAAACAATGCAAATAGCAAAAAATGGGACATTAAAAAGTGTATAAATCGCTGTTTTTTCTAAAGTAACACTGTCCATCAGCGACACCAGCAGGTGAAGTTACAGCGGGATGCCTCCCCTGAGCCCATTGACTTTTAACAGACCCCATAAAGCTGCAATGCCTTCCATCACGCTATGATAGGATATGATCAGTTATGATTGGATATGTTTGGTTCATGCGATAAATCCGCCTCTTATTTCTGTGCGCATTCCACGTTTGGGAATGGTAAGACTAATTAAAAAGTAAGTAAACAGCTCAGCCACATAGATATCACTGCTTTATATCATGTCAAAATCAAACTTGAAATGGACTGAAAACATGATGACTGTGTTTATTTTTTATTTTTTGAGCAATAATTTTATTTTATTTTTTTACTTTATTTTTTTAATTATCTTGGGGAAATTAAAGATACATTTTTGTGTTTGACCAGTGTTTACCGAGCTTTGATGACTGATGATCCAAAAAAAAGTTGACTATTAAAAGAACAGCTGAACATCAGTTCACAAATAAAATATATTGTTTAAATTGTTACTGCATTTAGTTATTACTTTGGAATAAATGGAAAAAAATGCTTAAAACACAATGATATTTATACTATTTATTAAATAGAACATTAATAACATTTTTAATGTAAAAAAATCCAAAATAGAATTTTTATTTTTATGTAATGTAAGGTAATATTCCGCATTAAGTGCAACTGGGACATGAATAAAATACATTTGATTTATTGAAAAAAAATCAGAACACTGCACACCACATATAAACAGAATGAACACTAGGCCTAGTAGCTCTCTATCCTCTTCCTCTTGCTATGGTGGTGTGATTTAATTTCCAATCAGCCATATAGATGAATCTCCAGATTAAGTGTTGTATACTTTAATCCCTCACTCACACAACTTCTTAGGGAATAGAAGGTAGATAGTTATCACTGTAAGCCAAGTTTTTAACATTTTATTTTTCTACAGACTACCTATAATGTTAGTAAGGATTCCTTGCACTAAGACATAAATTAGCTTCTTATGAACAGTTTCCACCCTCTCTGATCATTAAAATATATGGCATATGTTTGCACTTACTGGCATTCTTTCTGGGTGCCCATTGAGCCATCATTACAGTAAAAGAACTTCCCCTTAAAGAGCTGCACTGCAATGACAGCAAAGATGAACATGAAGAGCTTGTAGACGATGAGAATGTTGAAGACGTTCTTCAGGGATGTGACCACACAATCGAACACAGCCTGCATGACACAAAACATTCAAACAGAAGAAATAATCATCATATCCCTTTCTAAACATGAGGCGAGTTTCATTTGACACTTTTTGCCATGTACAGTATAACAAATGTAAAGCCTTTGAATGTATGCTAATTAAATTAGTATAAAGTGTATCATAATTAACACTGCACACAGCATTGTCAGTTCTTTTATTTGAAAGTAATCAAATCAAATGTTTTTGTTTCCAGATAGTACAGTTTATAGTTTTGTTTTTGGCTATTCCGATTTCATGTGGTTAATCTACTAATGATTTGCATCAAATAAGTAAAAACTGTCTGTCTGAGCTAGTGATCTAGTGTTGTATCAATGTTCGTCAGAATTGAAGACTCCTGAAGTTAGATTAGTGACAATGTTATACCACATGGTGTCATGTGATGTCTTCATCAACCTCCTCGTTTCAAATCATCACTGTGCACCACTGGTTTACGGGTGGACCTTCATGCTTACATTATTTCTAAAAAAATTGTTCAATCCCAAATTAATTCCATAATATGAAATTACCACCATGTAAAATAGTTACATTTCTCATGAGATCAGGTAGGGAATTAAGTGCACATGTCCAGTAACTTCATATGTCTCTGTCATCCCTATCCCCAAAGATCTCACAAGATCTCCCATCACTAATTCAATTATGGTTTAGTTAAATGGTCTGATGATATTTCTGATAATCCTGGCTCTGTATATGGCTGCATATTGATTTAAAATGAAAAATGTCAAGTGCCGCATGTTATATTTAGTCTACTTTTAATTATTCACAGAGGGATTACTCATATTTGGACAGCAGAGCGTTCTAGTGAATTAATTAATTAAATGGTGTGTGTTTTAGTGAGACTGTTTCAAAGGAATATTCTTGGAATATTTCTCGACTAGAGTGTCCAAGTGTTTGAAATACATACCAAACATTAGTTTATCGGCCTAGAAAAATTAGAAAGTATAATAAAAAGTATTTAAAATAACTGCAACATAATTTTTTAAATAAAACAATAGTTATATTATTTAATTTATAGTACTTACATATCAGAGTAGTACAATACATGTACTGATTGTAATTTAAATAATGACAACTCCCAGAATATGCAAAATACAATGTGATCATCGCAGCTGGCCCACCTTTACAGGTACTCATACCATCTGTGCTATACCATCTGTGAGCCAGTGGCATAGCTCTCTCTTCTCTCCTCCTTTCAAGCACCATCCTTACCCTGAGCCAGGTCAAGGCTTGGCATCATCTCTCAACTGTACACGAGTTTGATAGCTACAGCAGGTCATCAGATGTGCACCCCCCTTGCTTGGTGTTTCGTCAATTTAAGCCCACAACACCTCGGTGTCCTGGATCTACCCCTGCTGATCACCACCCAACTCTATGCTCTTGGTAGTCCATCAACAGTTTGGCTCTGCCACCGCACGTCCCGCTGTATCAAAATCCAATGAGATGCTGTTTCTGCCTTTTCAGTGACATAGTCTACCAGTTGATTCCTGGCCGTACCTTCAATCCCCAACAGTCCAAGGGTTCTCCAGAGTGACTGTCCAGCAAATCCTCTGCAACCGACCTCTACTGGTATATTCCAGGCCTTCCATCCATTTTGCTGGCTCTTGAGGATAAGGTCTTGATATTTTTTGAGCTTGCACTCATGTGCCTCCTCCATCCTCTCTTCCCAGGGTACTGTTAACTCTATGAGCACCACCTGCTTGGTACCTCTGGACCAGAGGACAATATCTGGTCTGAGGCTTGTGTGTGCTATCTCCTCTGGGAATTTGAGCAGCTACTTCAAGTCTGCCCACATCTCCCAATCATTTGCTGAGGCCAAAACCCCTCTGTGCCTGCTACAGGGCTCTCTCCTGTTCTGTCGAAATGGATAAAGTGGTGTCCGTCGGAAAGTTGTTTACCTTTCTTCCTTGCCTGTTCCACACCATCCGCCAACTGAGATAGGATCTTATCATGACGTCACTGGAATTTCCCATCTGCCAAGCTTGCCTGGCATGCTGAATGGACATGCTAAAGATTGGCTGTAGAAATCCAGCTGCCCTGTTTTTTTTCATGGCAACAGCCCTGACATGTTTGGGTCTTTTTCAGCTTGTTCTGGTGGAGACAACAGGTCCAAGCCTGCCCTGAGCTACTGTCCCAATGATGTCAGCATGATGCAGTCGATCCTCAGCCTCCGTCAGTGCTCTGCTGGCTGACCATTTATGACCTGTCCTGACCACAATCCCTGCCTGGCATACTCTTTCATCCTTGCTGTCTTGCAGCATCATTGCCTGGTGTGTTTTTGTCGCTTTATACTCCTCAACCACTGATGTTACTGGCAGTTGCAGCTTGCTGCCTGTGCTGTACAAGCCAATGGAGCAGAAGCTTCTTGGGACGCCCAGCCACCTTCTCAAATAGGTGTTAATCTTCCTATCCAATCCCTAGACAATAGAGACAGGTACTTCATAAACGAACAGAGCCCAGAGCAGCCTAGGGAGTACCCAGTCTTTGACCCTGAAGCGTAACCGGTCCTGGATGCGCCCCTTCCTCAATACCAGGCTTTTGGACTTTTCAGGTTTGAACTCTATCCTTGCCCAATCGGTGAGCTCAACCAGATCCTCCAAGATCCATCTCCCTTCAGGTACTGATTTTGCCGTGTTGGTGAGGTCATCCATAAATGCTCTTATAGGTACCTGCTGGATGCCACTTGCCAACACTGCGCCTCGACGCAACGTCTCTGCTGACTTAACGAGAAGGTTCAACACTGCCGAAAACAAAATTACTGAGATTGTGCAGTCAGTGACAATGCCCACCACAGAACTGCCAGGTCACCACGGATCTACTTCAAATCTTTGATGATCTTGGTGATTATGCTGGTGTGCCCAAGACAGATACTCTACCTCTGGAAATCCCCACTTTTGATGGAGATGGTGCGGAATTTCTTGATCTCTGTAGAGTTCACTTCCTTAGGGATAAAGCATCCCTCAGTGACCAGCCAACTGTCAGCAAGGAAGTCCTTCCTCTATTCCACTCTCAATAGCTTCCAAGGTCATATCCTGAGCCTTATGCAATGCTTATACACCTTAGACGGAATGCCATCTGGCCCTGGGGCTGATTTTGCTCTGGCCTTCTTGAGAAAGATGATCACCTCCTGCCAGCTCGGTTCCTCAGTTCTGAAGGGGGTAGCTGGTTCTGTTTGTTTTATGAGTTTCTTCATCTCCTCCAGGCTGTCCTCACCATTGTTGCTTCCAACTCCCCTGAAATTACATCGGCGGATATGGTGACAATCAGCTCTTTGCAAGGTCGTAATGCACTCCCTCAAGTTGTCACGGATTTCCGTGAGTGCTGGTCTCTCATCCTCTGTTGCTTCACGAAATGCCTTCCTCAGCCTTCGCAGCTCCACTCTTAGAATTGCTATCTCCTTCACACGCCTGCTTTCCTTTGGCTGAATGCTTGTTTTGGCCTTTGGCTCTTTATTTCTGAAGCAATCAGTGCCTATGCTTCAAATAATAGAAGCCATAGCCTTGAGCTTATTCCCCACATCTCCTGCCAAGGCTGTTTCCAGCACCTCATGCACCTCATATTCAAACATCTCCCACTCCATCCACGCCACTGCAGCAGGCCAGTTCATTGATTTCTTTCGGGCCACGCCTACACATATGTCCTGTCTAGGTTCCTGTGTACCCTCCATCTCTGTCTGGTGCTTTGTGTCCTCTGATACATCGGCAATGCTGTTCCTGCTTCCTGTAGGTGTACTGTCTTTATCATGTGCCTGGAGATTCCGGGGGCTGTGTTTTGCCTCCTGCCCCAGCCTTTTCTTCCGTCTCATCAGGTTTCCCTGTGCATTGTACATAATGTTCAGGTTGCAGGCACTTCATCTTTGACTGATATATCTTCAGACCCCTCTCATTTTTACATATACTCCCACATCTGCAGACCCGGGATAAATCGCTTAGCTGTCGATTGTCCATCATGAGTGGTCATAACAATAGTCTGTCCTGCAGGTTGATCATCCTCCCTCGCTCTTGCTCGACCCCAGGGGAAACCTCCACACCCCATGTCAGCTTTGGTCTTTCCTAGCAATCACCGTTCTTCCTCGGCCGCCAACTTGACTTTCCAAGTGGTCACTGAGTCAACCAGAAAAAATATATGCAAAATACGATGTGATCATCGCAGCTGGCCCACCTTTACAGGTACTCTGCCCTGCAACATCTGTGAGCCAGTGGCATAGCTCTCTCTTCTCCCCTTCTCTCCTCCTTTCAAACACCATCCTTCCCCTGGGCCAGGTCAAAGCTTGGCTACATCTCTCAATTGTACATGAGTTTGGTAGCTACAGCAGGTCATCAGATGGGCATCAGAATAGTTTTCCTCCATCCTTAGGATGAGACGTTAAACCGAGGTCCTGACTCTATGTGGTCATTAAAAATTCCAGAAGAGTAGGGGTGTAACCCTGGCATCCTGGTCAAATTTGCCCATTGGCCTCTGTCCATCATGGCCTTCTAATCATCCCCATATACTGATTGGCTTCATCACTCTGTCTCCTATCCACCAATAAGCTGGTGGGTGTTCCGGTGCAATATGGCTGCCGTCGCATCATCCAGGTGGATGCAGCACATTGTTGGTGGTTGAGGAGATTCCCCCCTTCTATATGTAAAGCTTTTTGAGTACCCAGAAAAGCGCTATATAAATGCTACTTATTATTATTATTATTATTATTATTATAACTATTTTAGTATGTAATTGAATATGGCAATGTTAATGTATTTGGTCAGGGTGGACTAGATCTGCTGAGCTGCTGCTGCTGATTATTGCTCCTGCTGCTACTGCTGCAGAGTGAGTATAGACTTGTTACTGCCAATAGATACAAAGACATGCTACTGTGAGCATGTAAGATATGTTGCTGCTGCATGAATAGACATGCATAAATCCTATAGAAGATCTAGGCAGGTAGAGCTGGGGGAGGTAGAGGGACTGATAGCACACTGCAGGACTAGCTAACAGCAACCACTGAACCTGATTATTTAAATGCTGAGCAAGCAAGCTTGTTCGCTGCAGGATGAACAGAGGCCAACTCAGCTTGTGCCATGCAGTAATGATGTGATTGCTTGCAGATTACATGTAAAGGACCGATCAGCCTGTTCCCTCTAGAGTTTCATGACTGAACTATTTATAAGAGAGATATCTGTAGAGATATCTGTAGCCTAGACATCTAACATCAGACATTATTAGGGGCAAATACTGGTGCTTGTTAGTAAACAGGACAAAAATGGAAGAAATTGTAGGTAAGTGGTATCGGGACAGAACCAGTTAGGCACACTGAAAAAAGGCAGAATTGAGAGGGACTGAATGTATATAAAGTGCGAAAGAGCCGATACCTTGAGTTTTGGAAGTCTTTTGATGGTTTTGAGAGGACGGAGAACTCGGAGAACCCGCAAGGACTTAATGGTCTTTATGTCTCTGCCTTTGTTGTTTCTGTGATTCACAAAACATATTATACTGATGTGAAAATGTTTTATTTTTTAAGAAAATAAAAAATACCCGTGCAATAAATATTAGGGCTGTCAAACATTTCTATCAAATTTATGGCAATTAATTGCATATATAAGCCACCAAATTAACAATAAAAGTTTTACATAAGTATTTTTTCTTTAAATGTAAAAAAAGATTAAAATTAATATCACAGTGTTTTTATTTTGCACGGAGCGGGTTACATGGGGGCCAACATGTTAAAATCACATGACCAGCTGAATACTACCCAATTTTTTTTTGCTAACCCATCCATGCCACTCGGTGTCAGTATAAACCGACTGGCATATCGTCAACATATCAAACAAAAACATAGGTACACTGATAAGACAAAATCAGTGTTTGAAAAACATGTCTTGAGACCAATTCTTTCAAAAACATGAAGATGGCTCTTCAAGCTTGAACTGCTTTGATGGTAGTTAAATTTCTTATTATGAAATTTACTAATGGACAAGAAGTCATGATTAATTGCATATGTTGTTGTTTATAAATAATGAATCACACTAAATTTACAAGTTAAATTGACAGCCGTAATATGTAATGCATTCCCTAAGAATATCTATGTATGGCTGATATACTGAGAGAATGAATGAAAAATTGTACATTAGCAATTGCAAACATGGATCAGACATTACCATATTAACACACACACAAACACAAATAAATGATCGGTGGCATCTGAATGGATATAAAAATGGACAGACAATGAGACAAATGAGAAGCATTTGCTGTTACCCCATTAAATTCCTGGCAGCCACAGAGACACAATCCAAAACAATAACAGAGAAGCATTAAAAGAGAAAGAACACATGAACATCTCAAGTGTGTGTAAAGCCATTAAATAATCAAGCTGAAGTGTCTGAGGTCAACCAGAGCATATTTATGAAAGTCTGGAATATCCTTTTACTTCCTTAAATAGCAACACAAATATGCTCATTTTAGGTAAAATGACAAGGATTACAGGCATGACCCTTAACATTTTTTTTTTTTATAAATTGTGAGCAATCATAATGTTTTCGTACATATGTCTAATGCTAGGCAGTTCTTCAAATATTACCTGTGGAATTAACTCTAATTTGGACTGCATGATTTTAGGGTTTCCCTCAACTGTCAACTAAGCTATTTTAGATAAAATATATTTAAGATCATATTTCACGTATATTCTTCAAAATGGCTAGCATAAATTAGAAAGTAACTGACTTTCATCTCTGTTTGTAGGTGTACCATAATAGAATATATTAGCAAATATCAAGCATACAAGAGAAGTAACTAACCACTGTGGACACATAACTTATATAACTTAAATGAGGGGTGTCCAAAGTACAGCCCACGGGCCCATAGCCTGCTCTGAATCAGCCCGCAAGATGCTTTAAAATAGAACAGGATTTGGCCTGCTATTAAGAAAGCATATGAAATTTATAGACTGCATTTAGATGTTGATATCCCATATAGCCAAATCTCACAACACACCACCTCCACTAGTGTAGTTGCCACCAGCTTCTTCTACTGTCCAAGGTCCACTGATTAAGTTGCACACAAAAGAATGAAGAGATTGTTTGGCTTGTCATACATATACTATACTCTTTTTGCATACAATGAGCACAGAACATTTGGTATTAAATGATGACTATACCAGTTTAGCCTGCATACACTACAAAAGTTAGCATGTGTGATCCTCTGGACTCCAACCTTCCCATTCTATCAAATAACACATACACCCACAGGCCAGTCTTTACTTACTATTCGCGGTCTAGTACCGTCATCAGGAGCCTAAATGTGTGGTCACATTTAAAGTTTCAAATTCTCATGGGGTCATTAATTCTCAAAATACAGTCATTTCAGAATCCATGCAACTGGGAATTTCAGGTGAGGGAGAAAGATTATTACAGTGTATTTTGGTCATGTAGATTTGCCAACTTGACCAACATAAAGCTGTTTGTTTTAATACATTGTACACTATAAGCAGTAGAGAATGAACCTTTTTTGTAACATGTGACAGGTTCAAGTAAAAATAAAGGCTTTGATGACTAGAATGGCCTGGGCAGAATATTTGCAGAACTAAACTTACATCCTGCTTTTGCCCAATTTCCAAGTTTCCTAACATAAAAAACTACCTCTGTTCCTATGGTTCACTTCACGCCAGGAAACTAATGATCTGGTTATCCACTGAGACCTAAGCATATAACAACTAATTAACCACATTCAACTCACAATTAATATTCTATTTTAGAAGTTAACCTACTTAGTCATATCGGTCACATTTTATAATACTGTTCCGTTATTAATGAATGTGTAGTTACACAGGAACAAACGAGTAACGAAAGATTTACATTCTAGTAACTGCTATTAACTATCAAGAAACTCTGATTAACGAATTAGTAAGTAATAGTGCTCAGTTGAATGTGGTAGTTCACTATTACCTAATCAATATACTATTTTTTATTTTTTTTCATTTACTAAGAAATACTATACACAGGTTCATAGTTAATGAGAGTAATGCATAATGTATAACTAATTCTAAAGTGAACAGCAAGATCACTCCCTAGCAATGACTGGAGTATTTATAAGCTTTTGAGGTTTTTATTTAGGTTTTGGATAGTAGTAATGACTCAAGTGTTACTACTTCCTTCTGAAAATAATTTCTGGCCATTTGGACAGTATTCTAAAGTGAAGATCATGGTAACACATCATAAGCAATTATTATCCCAAATCTTACAATGGCTTAAGTCAATATTAAGGAGTTATCATGCTCTTCACTTTACAATGCTGTTCCAAATAATTAGTAATTCCTTCGGAAGGATTTGGTAATACTGAACTACCTCATTCAACTGAGCGCTAATATGAGAGTTTCTTGTTAGTTGATAGCAGTTACTTGAACGTTAATATTGCATTGTTCCAGTGTAGTTATTAATTAATGATGGAACAGTATTATACAGTGTTACCTCTATATCTGTTCAAAATTACCCCTTGTTCAACGCTTACTGTCTAACTCTGCCCCCTCG
The DNA here is from genome assembly GCA_023566225.1 of Romanogobio albipinnatus. Lineage (NCBI taxonomy): Eukaryota > Metazoa > Chordata > Actinopteri > Cypriniformes > Gobionidae > Romanogobio > Romanogobio albipinnatus. The sequence continues at coordinate 35,680,820 of CM042244.1, read as the reverse complement.
CCCAGTGAATGGCTATGAAGAACAGGCACCATCAGGGATTGACATTCACTTTTTTTGCTCATCAGCCACTGTGGCCAGTGGTTTTCCATACTAGATACTAGCCACTCAGAATTTTCACTGGCCACAATTTTGACATTGATACCATGGGGGAAAAACTGCCAGTATAATGTATCAGTGTGTCTTAAAGTGACAGCAAACTATTATACCTGCTGTCAAATTGTGTGAGGACAAAATCTGTGGGAATGAGTAAAAGTATGGCAATACGTGCAATCCCAACGAAATGTAAGCCCTGTAACCAAAAATAATCACCTAGAGCAAATGAAAACCTAAAATTCAACTCAAAGTGGTTAGTATGAGTGACTATGTTGTAGTCTAATATTACCAGAAGTCCTAATCACCACAACATGTTACCATATATACAGTATATACAGGAATAACAGCACTTGCATTATTATATGTTAATATATTTCTATGTTAGAATACTAATAGATTTGGGGAGAGGAAATCAAACATAAGCCACTGTTCATACCGTATTACAGACACATTTGCCGCCCCTTTACTGTTGTTCTGCCACATGCTTGTATATTTACCTATTTTTCTGGAGAAAAAATATGATTCTCTACTAGCTATGATATGGGTTTAAGCACTCTTGTATTTTGCACACATTATGCAGTGAATTTGGCTTTGCATAAACTTTAAAATGGATCACAATTAAACCCTACATTTTCCATCTGTGCAGATGTTTCTAAAGCAAAATGATTCCAGGTAAATACTATCATCAGGAATCTGACTTTATGCAAACAACCTGGCTGAGTCACACAAAGAAGATGGATCTCATTTGAAATACTTACGTCAATGCAAAGGCAATTAGAGCTCCAACCACCACAATAAAGTCTAGAATGTTCCACAAGTCCCGGAAATATGATCCATCATGAAGAATGAGGCCCTGGTCAATCATCTGTATAAAATGGCATAATACAATATTATAAATAATAAAGAGTATTTAACTGTATATTACAAATAACTTGTTTAAACTATATTTGTTTACATATCTAAACATACAAATAATATAATTGAAATTCAATAGCACATCTGTCTCTGTGTTGGCCTTAGACATGAAAAGTATTAGTGGAGAACCCTTTCTAGCTAATCATAAATGCCATCGGCCTGTCAATGATTTAGAGTTTGCTGATATCAGGTTAGGTGAAATGTCTTTGGAGGGCAGGATTTTGGTACAGGGCATGCCATGAAGTTATCACAATTCCTTGCAATACATTTACAGTTATTTAAATCATGTTTGAAGTAAGAAAGCAGATACCTTTATAATCATCTCAAATGTGAAAACGCCGGTGAAAACATAATCAAAGTAACGGAGAACCTGCAAACACACAGTAAACAACCCTGTCACTTTTATTTCCATTTTTGTGTCAAAAGACAAGACAAGAATCGGTATGCTGATTTAAAGTGCCCCTATTATGCTTTTCAAATATTACCTTTCATGCAGTGTGTAATATAACTGTTTGTGAATGTAAAGGTCTGCAAAGTTTTCAATATTAAAATGAATGTTGAAATGAATGTTCAAATTAACTGTTTTCAGACTTTGAGAAATGAGGTGATGTGCAGTGTACATTACGAGAAAATTAAAGTGTTTTTTGGCCTTGGATGCATGTAAGCCTATTGTAGGAGACTCCAAAATTTAGAACCATTAAAATAACATAGAGGCACTTTAAAGTCAAAATACTTACATTATTCATTATATGAGTCATTAAGAATTCAATATTTTGAAATACAATAGTTTACTTTATTCCTCTCTGAACTGGCGCACACAGGGTCCTCAGCAGCTAGTGCAATACTGCTGGCCACAATCACCAGGAGAATGGTCATCTCAAAGTACCGCAGGGTCACCACATAGTGGCAAATCCTTCTTATACTTTAGTTACAGAAAGAAAAATGATTTTAGATGTTAGATTTGACCTGTTTTGTCATGCATGGTATACTGTACAAACAACTAAAGGTGTGGAATCGTGTGAACACTTACGGATTTGTGCTTTTGAAAATGAACATGCTGTCCGGTATGTCAGGTTTGGGGACAGTCGACTGTTCACCTCCATTCTCATCATAATCATCATCGTCGTCATCGTCAGCTTTATCTGAGTGACTGGCCTCCACGTCCTTGAAACTGACTGTGACAGGTTAAATCAGGAGAACAAAACATATATTTCAGCATTTTATTAGCAACAGGTTTAAATATTAAATATAAACATGACTTGTATCCAAATAAGATCAGACTTCCCTGCAAAAAGAGTAGTGAAAGTATATGACTAGCTCCTCATAACAATGTTGTGAACGTTTTTATTCACTAAGGTAATCGTCAGATGTCCAAATATCAAACTATTACTTGAAACTATTCTTGAACTTATTTAATTGTTTAATTTGGTGAAAATAATGCACCATGTATCATAGTGGCTTTTTAGTAGTTGTAGGTAAAGGTCTGCTGTTTGGGTTTGTTGTGCATAACTTTGGGTTTGGGTTTGTAATTCAAGAGAATTTTGTATGATATAGAGATATATATATATATATATATATATATATATATATATATATATATATATATATATACACACACTATCCCATTATTATATATTTACTATCCCATGGGGCCATTGGAAAATAGTTGTGACTGGCAGGGAAGCAGCACCACTGACATAGTACCCCACAAGAGCTGCAGTTTTGGAGATGCTCTGACCCAGTAGTCTAGCCACTTCAATTTGGCCCTTGTCAAACTGCTTAAATCCTTACGTTTGCCCAATTTTCCTGCTACTAACACATCAACTTTGAGGATAAAATGTTCACTTGCTGGCTAATATATATCTCACCCACTAACAGGTGCAGTGATGAGGAGATAATCAGTGTTATTCACTTATTCACTTCACCTCATAATGTTATGCCTGATCAGTGTATAAAACTTTACTTCTGAATTGTTGTGCCAAGTTTCTTGGTAAAAATTAGCATAATTGTGTGGGTTCAGATATATTCCAACCTGTGCATGCCATGAGTGGAATGAAAGGCAAATTAGCAGCATCTCAGATTAGCAAAATCACAGGAAATCATTATCAAGGTCAAAACCTAGGTGAAACCTAAGCTTTCACAATTAATAATCCACCCAGTGAATTTCAACATAGTGAAGATCTACAACACACTTTTTTTTGTGATTATTATTTGTAAAAGCTTTGGTTTCTCCTAGGTTTTGACCTTGCTAACTATTTCCTGTGATTTTGCTAATCTGAGATGCTGCTAATTTGCTTTTCATGCCACTTATGGCATGTACAGGTTGGAATATATCTGAACCCATTGTGTGGCATGTTTCATATCTGTTTTAAGTAATGTTCAAGTACAAATATATATTTTGGGGGGGATTTACTGTAGATTTGCCAGAGTGAACACTAACCTAGATTTCACCAAACATCCAGCACCAAGACTACAAGAGCAATGGAACAGAATACTCTGAAGACAAACTTCTCTTTACTTTCTGAGACAGCTGAAGAAGCTTAGATTGCCACAGGCATTGATGACCCAGTTCTGAGTCTCTATTAATGAATCTTTAGCAAATTATCCGCTTTGCAAACAGAATCAATGGCTGCAGTCCACCCCTCCTTCAGGACTCAGCCAGTCACTGAACTACTTCACTCTTGCACTTTGATCATAAGGAATTTCCTACTGAAAAAACACCAAACACAATGGCCACTTCATTGCTGAAAACTGCTTATTTCAATTATTCAATTTCCAACTCATACTTCATTCAATGCACTGTATATAATCAGTGGTTCTTACAGGTCTGCTCTGATAAAGTTATAAAATTATGCTAAATGCAAACAGGCAGTTCAAATACAATTAATTTTGGATATTGTTTGACATGTTGTACTTCAAACATCATTCCGATACTTCTTTTATAATCGTCATCGTCACATAGCTTTTATGATCTTTAATTAAGAGATGTTATGGAAAATTTGGGTTACACTGTAATTTAAGGTGATATAGTTACATTGTACTTATTCAGAGTACAGAGTAATATTAACTACATGTATTTACTATATTATGCATAATTTACTGTTATTACTATAGTAAGTGCAAGTAGTAGCATGTAACCTTGAATTAAAGTGTTATCAAAATTTGTAATTTTGAAAATGCATTTGTCACCACAGGACATGATTTAAAATTGACTAGTCATGGCAAATGGTGAAATTGTGACCAGTTACACAGTTTACTTAGATAAACAAACTTTACACATTAAGATTAAAGACTATGGTAACCAAACTTCATAGTATGTGCTGCATACCTGTAACTTTAGATGTTAGACACATTAAGGGTTTTATATTATAATATCAATTTTATATTGATATCGCTAACATTTTAAGGATATTTTGTTTACTATCTAACTGTTTTGGTTTGGTACTTAATTTCCATCTGAAACTCTAGAAATTGTTATGATAAAATAGAAAATGCTGTAGGGGAGCACAGGGCACAACCTAATGCGGGGTTAGTTGTGACACGTGTGGTTTAAAACTTTCCACACACGCCAGGATGACGAAACTAAGTGTATTTACTAGTTGCCACATCAACATTACTTAAAGAAAAAATTGTGCCAAAATTAAAAAATGCTATTATATTCTATACTTTTATGAATTATTTTGAGAAACCATGAGAAAGGGGTGAATAATGTCTGAGAGTCAATGTTCAGAAATTATTCATTATTATTATGTTTTTAACTGTGCTGTATAGCTGTGTTTATTTTGTCAAGCTAAACAATGAGTATACTTTTAATGATTAAAAAATGCCATTATTTTTTTTTAAAAAGTTAATAATTGTATTTTAATGACAAAATATTTTAGTTTGTCTTGGATATTTTTTTATTATATCAGGTAACATTTTAAGCTGCCATTTGGTCATGTTAGAATGTACCCCTCACATGTTACAATGTACCCCACCTATGGGGCATGTTGTCACATTTCATTTCCATTCTTTCAGGTAAATTAAGAAAAAGGTATACACTGTATTAATGAAACAAAACCACATAATTGTACTAGACGTGTAAAATGAATGTGGGAAAAAATAAATACTTTTTTTAAACCCTAAGTGGATTTACACACACTGAGACAGTCAAAAATCGTTAGGTTGTGCCCCGCTCTCCCCTACAAGAAGACCAATCCAGAGGAAACATACTCTGCACAGTAAAGATGCAATTTAAAAAAACAGAAGCAGGATGGATGGATGGATGGAAGGATAGATGGATGGATGGAGGGATGAATTGACAGACAGTTCAAATACCAGTCATTGGTGCCATTTCCAACAAAGGCTGGGCTGACGTTTCTCGTTTAATACTGGTTTCTGTTATACCCTCATCCTGGTTAAGATAGCTGCCGTTGTTCTCAATGTCTGAGACTTCCCCTGTGATGTATTTAGATTCTGATGTAAAGTCGTCTTTGTGCCTGTGAAATTGAGTCTCCTGGCTTTCAGCTTGATCCTCCATTCCAGAACATACAGATTGAAGCTCCTGAAGGCCAGATGATTGGGAAAGTCCTGTCCCATCACCCACAAACTCCCTAAAATACAAATGACCAGGTGTAAATAATCTAACATAACTTTTCTCTGTGTTGTGCCTTGCAGAACAACTTCAACAAGTACTACAAATACTAAAACTAAATAATTTCTAAATCCAGTCAAATTATTAGTTCTTTACCAAACAGAATGTCAGTAACAGAATGTCAACAGTGACAGAAGGTAAACTAGCATGTGAACTTAGTAACTCGCTAAATAAAAAAGAGTCTTGATGGCATTCTTACCTTTGGCATTCCTCCTGGTTCTCAGTTTGCTTTCCAGACATTATTTCAGTTTCATGTATGTGCATCATGTTTTTAGACTGCGTTTCCTCCATTTTATCCTCACCCTCTTCAGCCTGTTTCTCGCTGCACCCAATTTGCTGGTGATTCTCTGCACTTCTACTCTCTGTTCTGTACTCTCGATGTCTGTGCCGTTTGTGTCGCCCACCCTCTGCTACCCCTGCAGCAGCAGCAGCCCGAAACTTTCTTGCCACACGATGCCTCCTCTCTGTATTTGAATGGTGGTTATTAACACTTGGCCTCTCCTCTAGCGATGATCCCATCAGGGGCAACGGCTCAGACTCTGGAGGTTCAGGGAGAGGAATTGTGATAGACATGGGCGGCTCTGGCAGGGGAATCCCCACAGACATAGGTGATTCTGGCAAGTGTAAAGGGCTTGTCTCAGGGGACATGCAGCTCTGTTGGTGATGATCACTCACTGGAGTGTCCAACTGATCCTCTGTGGAACCGCCAAACAGTACCTCCCGACTGGCCATCTGCCGACGTTTCCGCAGTTGGTTCGTCCTTTGCTCCCAGACGGACATGTTAATCTTTTTGCGTCTCTCACGTCGGCCAGCAAAAGCATTCACAGGCTGCTCTTCAGCTTGTTTGATAGCAGGTTCCTCCTCTGCCTCTGCAGGAGATGGTCGTCCTCGGTGAATGGCACGCTTCCTGTACAAGTACGGTCTCCGTCTCCTTCTGCGTGGACATGATATATCTCAGTGACAGGAGTTATATCATTTGCAGCATGCACAATCACAATTCACAAGGGTGTGTGATAAAAATCAGGAAATTAGAATAAAAACAATGGCTATCGATTCAGGTTAAATAAAATGGAGAAAAACCAGGAGAAAACCAGGGGAAAGAGAAAACCAGGGAAATTCTTGAATAATAAAAAGAAACAAAAAAGAAACAAAATAAGAGAAACAGAGTGCAGAAAGGATCTACATGTCAGCAGGTAATTTGGAGTGTTAATGAGATGGACAATGCAATGTTAATGACAGACACAACAGATAAAAAGATACATAGACAGGTTTACTTACAATTATGCGTATTCTTTTGTTGTCCATGAAATCAAATAAATTATTAATTGAAAATAAGCCATTAGTGTATTTGTAGATAAGAAAAACCAAACAATCCATATTGCCAGACTGCACACAAGTCAACTGATAATTCATATAGATGGCAAAAAAATTCTGAACCCAGAGGTCCACTGTCCTAAAGTTTAGCTCCAACCCGAATCAAACTCAACTGAACAAGCTAATCGAGGTCTTTGAGATTACTAGAGTTAATACTAAGTTACAGACAGGTGAGTTTAATCAAGGTTGGAGCTAAACTCTGAAGAACAGTGGACCTCGAGGGCCATAGTTGAGAAATGTTAAAGGGTTCTTTGGCAGTTCAATACCATTAATGCCACATCACACATTTTTCACATATTTTGTGAAATTCACAAACTGTAATCAGTGTTTTATATGAGTTTTGTCCAGTGGTTTTGGTAGTATACTTTTATGTATCCTAATATTGCAATAGCTTAATTGTAGGTCCATTATCATGTGCCCTTTGTCTCATACTATTGTCTCTATGTGAGATGGTGGTCCAGTGGGTTAAACCATGGAACTGATATGCAGAAGGTTGCTGGTTCGATCCCAGCGGTCACCACCAGTGTGTCCTTGAGCAAGGAATCTTTACTCCATGTTGCTCCAGGGGGATCGTCCCTGTACGAAGGGCACTGTAAGTCGCTTTGGATAAAAGCGTCTGCCAAATGCATAAATGTAAATGTCTCTATGCCCTGAGCAATCCACAAGCTTCAGACTAGACAGGTAACCAACTACAGGACTAGCTTAACTGTAAATAACTTTAAGCTGAACGTGCCATTTTGCAAGCATCTTAGAGAAAAGAGAAACTAGTCTAAAAATGTAACTTTACTTGAAATGAAAAAGATAATTATTTGTCAACTAGATGTGTTTCTCTGTTGCTCAAAACATCACTCAGTGGAGATCAGAACAACAATATCTTCTCTACTGACAAAAGATGCACAGTTGTGCTCAATACATCTGACTACAATGGCATGGTGGAACGTCATAGGCGTTCAGGCCTGAAGATCTCCAATTATCTTAAAGCCAGAAGAAACATAGTCTTCATAGTGAGAAACTTCTGGTACAGATTTAATAGACTCGAGGGGGAAGCAGCCGAACCTTCTAATAAATGGGTCCAGTTGCCAATTACCACAACAAGAAATGAAGACTCTTCACTTCAGAGAGTAAAGTATCTTTGTGGAGGGAGCTTTGGAATGGAGAATATTCTCCACAACCTCAGTTGAGAGGCCCAAATCTAGAAGTTGGGCCCCCTCAGAGGCCAGATCCACAGTTTCCATAAGTCCAGCCGGGGGTGATAGATTTTGCTCCCTGCCTGAGATAGAGGGTCCTCCTGACCAGAATCTCCCAAGAAGAACAGTTGAGTAAGGACACCAGGCTCTAAGAACCATACTCAAGCTAACCAGAACGTGGGCGACTAACAACAAACGGGCCCTGTCCCAGCGACAGTGTATCGTTTCTAGAGACACAAATAGATCCACTTCCACGTGGCCAAACTGCCTCCATATGAGCTCCACCAGTCTCCATTCCCCGGCTTCAGCCCCTGCCTCAACAGGATGTCTGCTCCCTGATTTTGATGCCCAGGGATATAAGCAGCTCTCAGGGAGAGCAGTTTTCCCTGAGCCCACAAGAGGATCTGGTGAACCAGTTTGAATAGTGGGCATGGCCCCCCTGATGATTTATATAGGTGTATAGGTGTATTGTCTGACTGAACAAGAACATGGTAAAGAACTGAGGTCGAGGAGAAAATGCTTCAATGCTAGAAAGACAGCCATCATCTCTAGGCCATTTAGGGCCTAGTGGGCAGTTGTGGTCTAATGGTTAGAGACTTGCAACCCAAAGGTTGCGGGTTCGAGTCTCAGGTCCGGCAGGAATTGTTGGTGGGGGGAGTGAATACCAGCACTCTCCTCCACCCTCAATATCACGACTGAGGTGACCCTTGAGCAAGGCACCGAACCCCCAATTGCTCCCCGGGCGCCGCAGCAATATGACTGCCCACTGCTCCGGGTGTGTGTTCACGGTGTGTGCGTGTTCACTACTGTGTGTGTGTGCACTTGGCTGGGTTAAATACAGAGCACAAATTCCAAGTATGGGTCGCCACACGTCACGTCACTTCACTCACTCACTTACATTTACTTTAATACTCAAAGTTAATTTTGGTACTGATAGCATTGCAGAGAAGAACAAAAAAGCTTGATTAGAACCATGAAGTTGAGAAAAGTTCTTGCTGTGACTGCATCACATTTTCAGATTGTTTTATGTGAGTTATATTTTAAATACAATAACAATAGTGCATTTCTGATGACCATCAGCAATTGTTTAGCATTTTTCACTCATTTCTTAGTCTTTCAGAATTTATAATATTGGTGTACAAATTCTTACCATTAATTTACACAATTCCTAACATTGTCTTGTTACTCTGTTCTGATTATTCACTTTGATCCTTCCTTTATTTTGTCTCTATTCTGATTTATGTACTTTCAATATTGTCTTGGATTTGTTTGCTAATTTCTTGTGCTATTTGTGCTATATGTAGATCTGGACTGGAAACAAATAGGTTTAACTTTTGCCTCCCTAAAGGTGCAATCCTTAAATTATCACCATTAGAAACTTGAAAAAGGTTGGTCCATTCGGTCTATCCCATGCAAATGTTGTTTAAACTAAATTAAACTGATTTATTAAGACAAAACTGATCTACCAGTCTAGTACTCTTACCTATTCCAGTGTTCTTTTATTTTACTTCCTCCTAGTTTATCTCTAGATTAGGGGTGACAGGAGTTCCTGTATTGTTGTCCTGTACACTTAACCTCATAATCTCTATCGCTGACTTCGTGCGCGCCTCGTCTGTGGTGAGAAGTCATGCTCGGCTAGATTTGCCCGGAACTCGTGCTTCTTCGGTTGCGGAGCCGTGCGCAAAGTTAAAAAATTTGATGTGCACACCACCAAGCGAAATGGGGTCTTGCGCACCCAACGCGCACTACTGCCCGCTCCGCGTTGACAGCATTTTTGCCGCGCGCACTCTCGCGCTCGTGCGGACTCGTCGAGTTTAAACGAGGCTTGAAGCTACACTGAAGTTGGCAGTTTGATAAATGCAAGTTAATTCTTCAGCTTAATCTTTGTGTGCTTCAAGTTCAATCTTTGTGTGCTAAAAAGGCATATAAGTTCCTGTAGAGATAGCAATACATATTCTACTTTTTTTGCCAAATAAATGAAAAGCATGTCATCAATGTCTTCTCTCTTGCTGTATCAAAATCTCACCTAGCTTTCCTCAGAGATGGTCCCAATAATGTGCTAATGTGCAATAATGTGTCAAGTCAAATTCAGTTTGTGCATGCATGATATACATTTTTAATACTGTATCCTAAATATTTGTGGATAATTAAGCTAAATATCATATTCTGAAGTAAATTTCTGGAGTGTTAACGATTAAAAGAAAAAACAACAACAAAAACCGTACAGAACCGAAAACTGTGAACCTAAAACCGGGATACGAACCATGCCACCCATAATATGCACCTAAAACACAATCATCCATTGCAGTTTTCATCCATTTTATTTATTGTTTTTGGTATTTATTCAAGTTCATTTTTTTTTAACAGACTGAGAGTCCATTGCTTTTATTGTTTTGTTCAGTTATTGTGGATATTTAAAATGTTTTCCATTTTCAGTGTTAAATAGTCTTTAGAAATAAAAGTTTATTGATCTATGAAAAGGTGTACCTGCATTATTATGCCATTATCATTATTTTAGATGAAAATGGTCTCAGAACGACAATATTATCGTTTATTGCAATAATATCTTGGCCAATTTATCGTCCAGCAAAATTTGTTATCTTGACAGGCCTAATTACAACTATCTAATCATGGTCTTCAGGAGTATTAAGAACTTCCAGGCAGGTGTGTCAGAGCTAAACTCTGCAGGAAAGTGGCCCTCCAGGAGCAAGACTGAACACCCAGATCAGGGCTCCTCAACTCCAGTCCTTGAAGACCAATCCCTGTTGAACTTACTACATGTCTGTTATACATGTTTTTGCAAGTAATTCCAATAACTTTAATTACATTGAATGGGTGTGTTTGGTTTGGGTTTAAGCGAAACTCAGCAAGACACTGAGAGAGTTGAAGAGCTTTACTCTAGATTGATTGCAATCTACTTACATACCTAACAAACAGTCCACAAAAAATGTTGAGGGGGCTCCAGGAACAATGTTGAGAACAAGGAACTTCTTTCAATGAGTGCTGCACTGGAGTAGTGGTGACACTGGCTAAAGAGTGCTAAAAAACATTTTGACCTTAAAATTCCTGAGTACATGCAAGCTGCTCAAAGACTAAACATCATGGCACTCCAGGAGAATTGGCCACGTAATAAGAATACTGTCATTCCCTTATGAAAAAGAACCTCCTCCCAGTTCTTCCTATGTAACACTCGTGGTTAAAAATCAATGCCTTAAAGGTTCAAGAAGGTCAGCAGAGAGTTAAGTACAAATTCAGCTCTCTTGACTTGCGTCCTGATAATAAGTTCTCAGAACATAAACATGCTTAACCACTGCACAAATATTAAAACACCCAAAACAAATGGCCATTTGTGATTGTAATTGATGTCACATTAGTGCTATACTGACAGGTTATATCCCATCCATTCTCATAGTTGCTCCCCAATGAGAAAAACTAAGATGAAGGCTGTTCTAGTGGAGTGGTGACACTCAGTACGTTTACATGGACAACAATATTCCGATATTAACCTGATTAAGACAATACTCTGATTAAGAAACTACTATGTAAACAGTGATTTCTGATTATCTTAATCCGGCTAAAGTCATACTCAAAGTAAACACAAATCAAATAAACGGAGCAATTCCAAGAGGGTCCTCGCACCTTGGTGTCCGTGCCCTAATTAAGAACAACGTTGAGTATTCCTATTTTAGTCGCATTATCAAAGTGCATTATAGACATACAGACCTTAATCACAGTATTAATGTTGTGTGGGAGTTTTGGCCACATTTTGCAACAGGATACATACACACACGGTAGTGGTCAACCATTTGACGGCAAACAAGAAAGCATGGCTTCAAACAACTCTCTCCTACTCTAGTCCTTACTTCCTACTCTCATCCAATACCTCCGAGTTTGTCACGGTGCATGAATGAAATGTTGCTGAATGAAAGGACAGAGGAGGCCTATTGCTAGAGAATTTGTATCCGTTGTCATATATTTGCACGTATAGCACGACAAATAATTAACTGCAGTCAAAGCTTTCGTATAATTAAAAATGAAACACCCAAAAACTGGTACCATATTGAAGACGGACTGAATGTTGATGCGTGAAATTGTGGAAGGAACGTCGGATAGCGTGGCATGGGGACGTAATGACGTGCCATTAATCAATCTATGTTCTTTAGCATGTAAAACGGGAACATGAAAGGAATATTCTAAAAGCAATTTATTTAAAAACCTTAATCAGAATATTGTCTTATTCAGAATAAGATTACTGCTGTCCATGTAAATGTAGTCACTGTGTAAAAGCTGTATGTCACAAGGAATTTTGTCAAAACTTTTAGGATTTTATCTCACAGCTACTTTTCAACCTGGTGTACATTAAACATTATTTCCGTCACATTTTGGCAATCATAAATGCTTACAATAAGCAAATCAGCAGTCTTACACTTCCTAGTGTGCCATGCTCATGGATTATGACATGCTTGTTAATTACATTGAATTACAGCCTCCGACTTCTGGCAGTCAGAAATTTTGGGTAGCAGTCCTACAATGTGACTACTTGCATGATGCCAGTCTACAGAGGATCCAGTAGGAGGACAGAAACGAATGCTGCAATTGACACGCCAACTATGATCAACCTCTTCACAATGTCATAAAAGAGTAACAGCAAAAGAGCGTGGACTGACTTACAATACTCAACACTGTCCAAGTCATGATTATGATGCTTCATAGGCAAGAAAAAAAAAACGAAGAAAGAAACAGACTATGAAACTATATTGCCAAAAGCCAGTGTGAAGATAGTCAGATGCAAAACCACAGAATAAATCCAAAGGGTTTTTTGGGGGATTTGTTTTGACCTCTCCTCGTTTACAGACTTCTGTGATTTGGGGTTTTGTACTTTTAAATCTAAACTCTACTGTACTAAATTAAAGCTTATAATCACTCAAGCTCTAACAACATATTGATTTTTTCTTTAAAATAAGCACACGATTGCCCCTGTGGTGTAGGCGCTTGAGTTTCCTAGCAACTCAAGATTAAATAAAAAAATAAATAAAAACTAAGGAAATTCTTACACCCTCAGTAATTAAGATTTAAAGACAAAAGAGAAAATGATTTAGTCATTCCAATTTACCAATTTAAGTGTTTTTGTGTTCTTCCCTATCAAATTTGACCAGAACCAATACTGATCAAAAAACGTGACAGACAAATGGTACATTCATATATGACACTTCTGTTCATGTATTTGATGAGTCTGAAAAATTACACAGCATAGTGTAGCATAGCATAGTGTCATCATGGTCAAGAAGATTTGCAACAGTCAGCAGTCAATAACAAATTATTGCTAATTACTTTCTCCTACCAGCTTCTTAATAAATGATATTCAACAGCATCCTTCATTTGAAAAATAGCTTATGACAGGACAAAAAAAATAAAAAAATAAAGATGGAAAAAAAAAAAACGTACTCTGAGAGGCCGAATTCTCTGCTTTTATAACGCTGATTGAAGAACTCTTCTTCCTCCTCCTCTTCTTCCTAACACAAAATATACATCTTCAATATAACAGAATACACTATGAACTAACATTAAAAACATTGTTACTGTTATACTTTACATTAGTATTTCATATAGTAAGCGCATAAATACTAATGTTATTATAAGAAATGCACACAAAAGTTAATGCACTGGATACATAATTAAAGGTATACTAATGAGAAACGTACATAATATGTTATTATTTTCTAAATAACTTTCTAGAGCAAAGTCAGTGTCGTATTATATTACATGTTTATTAGAAAACTGCTATGCAAAGTGCCATGTTTCATTGTCTTACCTTAGTAAGTTCCTGTGCATTGGCTAGATTATCCACAGCAATAGCCAAGAATACATTAAGCAATGTGTCTGTTCACAGCATTGTCAAGAATGTAGGTACTATTTGAACAGATGTTTCAAACTTGCAACACTCTTTGGTAACACTTCATTTTACAGTGTCATTGTTATACGTTACATGTAGTTACTGTAGTTATAACTATCAATTATGCATAATTAAATCCAACTAGCCCTAAACCAATCCCTATGTATAACACTAACCCTATAGTAAGTACATGTAGTTTATTATTATTACTCAGTGTTGTTACTCTTAAATGTATAATTACACTGTAACGCAGACACCTTAAATAAAGTGTAACCCACTGTTTTCATGTGCAACAACAAAATTTGGAGTGTTTTCCTTCATCTAGTATTTGTTTTACTTCTTTCAAATATTTTGTCACATAGAAAATAGTCATGGCTAAAAAAGGATACAGTTCCCAAACAAGGTTAAAACAATAAAGTAAATCGAGGACCACATCCCATACTGCACTCCTCCTTGGGAGCGTATCCCATTGTACATCACCTCATTCCAGTCTTCTCCAGTAAGAATCTATGTTAAATTAAGAAATTCAAAAAGAGCATTTAAAATAATATAAATAATTAAGGCATAAATGAGCTCATTTTATATAATATAATTAATTATATAATTAAGTAATATAATTTTTCAATTCAATCCCAACAAATGTAGAACCATTCTTGGTGTAAACATCAATCGAATTGCAAACAGGTGGACAAAAGGGCAGCCACAATGCTGAGCAAGAAAAAAGAAGCGGCTTTAATATATTTATAATATAGATATTCTCACCAACTGTTTAAAAGCTTTGCTGCTAAATAAGTTAAATATTAGATGAATAAAATAATCAAACGTATTTAGAATGTTTACGTACATTGAAGAACAGCACAGAATATAGTGATCTGAAGAGTCATACCTGAAAGACAGTCATGATGGCAGCTGGAAACGTGTCAAAATTAGTAGGAGTGTAATCTTCAAAAATGAACCTGTGGAAGAGAAAAAGCTGTTCAACTGATTTAGCTAAAATTACATTTGTGTTTGTCATTTTTTATCCTTGTAAGCATCCATATAATTGACTGCAAATGTAACCTTTTGTTATTGCTTGACGCACAGACCTATTGCTCTTGTGAGTCAATAGCACATTTTTTTGTGTGTGTTGGAGCTTGCACAACGATGCATTTTTACTAGTCAACTATTCAGCGTGTCAGAATTTACTTTATATAAATCACTCACTACATGTCATGCGGCATCAGCGTCTTTGCTGTTTCTGGCAAGTCCAGCAGTGCATTGATGAAAAGTGTGAGAGTGGAGAGAATGTCTGCATGAGACAATGTGAGAGGGAAACGAAAGTGTGCATATCTCCATTGACAGAACCAAGCTGCTCGCACTGTCACGAGTCATTGTTTTCCGTGCATGCAGTGTGGTTTGCTTATACTTTGTGAAAGCACTCTAGGTTTTCCTTAATTCTGTTTACCTGTAATTTCATATACTGTATATGTCAATTACAGTATATTATTTAAAGCTAATGTCACACAGTTTCTGAAACAAGTGTGTGCACAGATGAATGTTCCTTCTGTTGTCACCATGTCCAGATCACAGTCTTTCCTGTCCTAACTTAATTGACATAAGTACCAATGTAGAACATTATATAGAAACTGTGTCTATTCCTCGTTTAGTGAGGTCAAACATTAAATCTACTGTAGGATCTAGGAAAAATCTAACTGTGATTAAACCAGAAAATCTCAATATTAGTGAACAAAAACAATTCTGTCCTAACTTAATTAACATAAGTACCAATGTAGAACATTATATAGAAACTGTGTCTATTCCTCGTTTAGTGAGGTCAAACATTAAATCTACTGTAGGATCTAGGAAAAATCTAACTGTGATTAAACCAGAAAATCTCAATATTAGTGAACAAAAACAATTTCTAAAACTAGGTCTTCTAAACATTAGATCGCTCACATCTAAGGCGGTTATTGTAAATGAAATGGTCACAGATAATAGTTTCGATGTACTTTGCCTTACTGAAACCTGGCTTAAGCCAAATGATTATTTCGGTCTAAATGAGTCTACTCCGCCAGGATACTGTTATAAGCATGAGCCCCGTCTGATTGGCCGTGGCGGCGGTGTTGCAACAATCTATAGAGATATTCTTAATGTTACTCAGAAAACAGGTCACAGGTTTAATTCGTTTGAAGTACTAGTGCTAAATGTTACGCTCTTAGATGCAAGAAAGAAATCCGTATTATCTTTAGCCTTGGCTACTGTGTATAGACCTCCAGGGCCCTATGCTGATTTCTTAAAAGAGTTTGCAGACTTTCTCTCAGATCTATTGGTCAACGTCGATAAAGCATTAATTGTTGGAGATTTTAACATACACGTCGATAACACAAATGATGCATTAGGGGCTGCGTTTACAGATCTATTAAACTCCTTTGGGATCAAGAAAAACGCCACTGGTCCCACTCATCGTCTTAATCACACACTAGATTTAATTATATCACATGGAACCAACCCAACCGATATAGATATTATACCGCAAAGTGATGTCACTGACCATTACATGGTAACTTGCATACTGCGTACTGCTGAAATCTGTCATGTTGCACCACGTTATCGACCAGGCAGAACAATCATTCCAACCACTATAGATAGATTCTCAAATAGCTTACCTGATCTGTCTCAGCTGCTCAGTGAACCCAAACAAAAAGATGAACTAGAGGAAATGACTAGCAGTATGAGCACCATTTTATCTAGCACATTAGAAATTGTTGCACCAATTAGATTAAAAAAGGTTAGAGAGAAAACTAAAGCACCATGGTACAACAGTGCTACACATGTTATCAAGAGAGAAACTCGTAACTTAGAGCGTAAATGGAAACAAACTAATTTAGAGGTCTTTAGAATCGCGTGGAAAGATAGTATGTCACGTTATAAAAAGGCCCTAAAAGCAGCCAGGGCTGAGCATCTCCGCAAACTAATAGAAAATAATCAAAATAACCCAAGGTTTTTATTTAACACCGTGGCTAGACTAACAAATAAACAAGCATCGCCTGAGAAAAATATTCCGTTACAGTTTAGTAGTAATGATTTTATGAATTTCTTCACTGAGAAAATAGAAAGCATCAGAAACAAAATTGTAAATGTACAATCTTTAATGATGTCTTATGATTCAACCGCAATTATCGCCCCTCAAGAACTACTACACCGCTTTACAACTATAGGACAGGAAGAGCTAAATAAACTTATCATTGCATCTAAACCAACAACATGTTTATTAGATCCAATACCCACTAAACTACTCAAAGAGTTTTTACCTGTAGTGGAAGAGCCTCTTCTCAATATTATTAACTCGTCTTTATCTTTAGGTCATGTTCCAAGAATATTCAAGCTGGCAGTCATAAAACCTCTCATTAAGAAGCCACAATTAGATCATAATAACCTAGCAAATTACAGATCAATTTCAAACCTTCCATTTATGTCTAAAATACTAGAAAAAGTTGTGTCCGCTCAATTGTGCTCTTTCTTGCAAGAAAATGATATCTATGAAAAATTTCAATCAGGATTCAGGCCGCATCATAGCACAGCAACTGCTATCGTTAAAATCACAAATTATTTACTTCTAGCTTCTGACCAAGGCTGTATCTCAATATTAGTTCTACTCGATCTTAGTGCTGCGTTCGATACTATAGATCATAAAATACTCATAGATCGACTTCAAAATTATACTGGTGTTCAGGGACAGGCATTAAACTGGTTTAGATCGCACTTATCAGACCGCTACCATTTTGTCTGTCTAAATGGGGAAAAATCCAAGATGATGTCAGTAGACTATGGGGTGCCGCAAGGATCCGTATTAGACCCTCTGCTATTCTCAATATATATGCTGCCACTTGGTAATATTATAAGAAAACATGGAATTCATTTCCACTGTTATGCTGATGACAATTATATATTTCATCACGACCGGATGAAAACGCTAAATTATCTAAACTGACAGCGTGTGTTGAAGATATTAAATACTGGATGACGTGTAATTTTCTGCTATTAAATTCAGATAAAACGGAGGTATTACTTATTGGTCCAAAAAAATGCCCACAAAACCTCTCACAATACAATTTTACCTTGGAAGGATGTCCTGTCACTTTATCCACTACAGTAAAAGACCTTGGTGTTATATTAGACCGCAACCTGACATTCGAAAATCATATTTCATATGTTACAAGAACGGCATTTTTTCACCTTAGAAACATTGCTAAGCTACGTAACATGCTATCTATTCCTGATGCAGAAAAGTTAGTTCATGCATTCATGACCTCGAGATTAGATTACTGTAATGCTTTATTAGCTGGTTGTCCTGCATCCTCAATAAACAAACTACAGTTAGTCCAAAACGCAGCTGCTAGAGTTCTTACTAGGTCAAGAAAATATGATCATATAACACCAATTTTATCATCTCTACACTGGTTACCTATTAAGTTCCATATCAATTACAAAGTATTGCTACTGACCTATAAAGCCCTAAATGGTTTAGCTCCAGTGTATCTAACGGATCTTCTATCACTCTACAATCCATCGCGCTCTTTAAGGTCACTAAACTCTAGGCTTCTGGTCATTCCTAGGATATCTAAGTCCACTAAAGGAGGGAGGGCTTTTTCACATTTGGCTCCTAAACTCTGGAATAGTCTGCCTGATATTGTCCGAGGTTCAGACTCGCTGTCCCAGTTTAAAACTAGATTAAAGACGCATCTCTTTAGCCAAGCATTCACATTATAATTACCATTTATACTACAGTTAAATCGGATCAAAAGCATTAATATAATATTCTGAACAGCAGCTACGCTAATTATTTCCCATCTGCTTTTCTGTTGTTATCTCGGGACACTAGCTCCAGTTTGTATCCAGCCTCTCATGGAGACTTCGGATGCCCCAAAACTTGTGATGAGACGACTCCACGCCTATGAAGAGACGACTCAACGCCAGCGTTGTTATGGCCTAAATTAATACACGATTGATTAACTTTTTTGAACATTATTCTTTAACATTGTCTTTCTAACATTTTTACTGTTCATCTATGAAATGCACTTTCTGTAAAGCTGCTTTGAAACAATGTGTATTGTGAAAAGCGCTATACAAATAAATTTGAATTAAATTGAATTGAACCATGTATATGATCAACTAGTTAACACACACACACACAGTGTTATGTAGTGGCAGGACTAATTGAGTAGTTGACTAGTTGATGCAAACCCGTGTGTGTGTGTGTGTGTGTGTGTGTGTGTGTGTGTGTGTGTGTGTATGTAAAGACTGTAAGGCGTTAGAGAAGGTGTCAGTCTTGAGGCTCCATTTTAATGTTCCTTTTTAATTTTCTTTACATTCTTTTAAAGTGTATGTTTTAAAGGGTTAGTTCACCCCAAAAATTTAAATTCTTTTAATTCCTCACCCTCATGTTGTTCCAAAACCGTAAGACCTTCTTTTATCTTCGGAACATAAATGAAGATATTTTTGATGAAATCAGAGAGCTCTCTGACCCCTCCATAGACAGCAATGTAATTCACTCTATCAAGGCCCAGAAAGGTAGTAAAAACATCATCATAAAATAGCCCATGTGACTACAGTGGTTCAACCTTAATGTGATGAAGCGACGACAATACTTTTTGAGTGCAAAAAAACAAAACAAAAATAATGACTTTATTCAACAATTTATGCAGTTTACGCTGTAAAAACAGTGCAGCTCCTGCGTCATCATCACATGCATGCGTCGTGGTGCTCACGTGAACAGCAGCGGCTTCCGTAGATTTCAAAAGCGCTATATTTACAACGTAAACTGTGTAGGAGACTGGCACAGACTAGAACGAAATTGTTTAATAAAGTCGTTATTCTTGTTTGTTTTTGCGCTCAAAAAGTATTCTCGTCACTTCATTAAACTAAGGTTGAACCACTGGAGTCACATGGACTATATTAACGATGTTTGTACTACCTTTCTGGGCCTTGAAAGTGTTAACTAAATAGCTATCAATGAAGGGGTCAGAGAGTTCTCATAAAAATATCTTAATTTGTGTTCCGAGGATGAATGAAGGTCTTATGGATTCGGAACAACATGAGGGTGAGTAATTAATGACAGAATTTTCATTTTTGGGTGAACTAACCCTTTAATGAACTGATGGAATGTTTTGTTGTCATATTTAAGTTCAGTGTATCTTGGTTTTATGTCTGTAAGTATGGTGCTCTAATACCATGATCAATTTCTCACCTGCCACCAAACAGCTGCATGCCAAGCAAAGCGAAGACTACAATAAACAGGAAGAGGAGGAAGAGCAAACTGATGATTGACTTCATGGAGCTCATGAGGGACACCACCAAGTTCCGCAAGGATGACCAATACCTGATAAAACAAAATGCATGTTCTTTACACAGTCATTATTTGACCTTAGTGTTGTATTCGAGAGAGAACGTAGCAGACACATCTGTTTTATATGCCTGCTGATGTCTTTATGTTGTTTAGTGTCAACTTTAATCTCAATTTCAATTGCATTTGCTGGCAGCCATCATGCTAAAACATCCTCAAATGAATACCTTGGATAAATGTTATGAACTTACTTTGTTATCTTAAAGATTCGTAGCAGACGCAAAGCTCTGAGGACACTAATGCCAAAAGACACTCCAGGCCTGAAGAATCCCCAAACCACTTCAAAAATACTTCCTACAATCACCTGCACAAAAACGCATTAAATTATGCTTTGATTAGTGCCAGGATTCATCAGACATATGGGTTGCATGATTATTTTGTTGGATTAGGTTTAACAGAGTGTCTATTTACGTACACTAAGTGCAAATAGCCCGCCTTCCAGTGTTGGGGGTAACGAGTTACAAAATAACGGATTACAGTAACGATATTACTTTTTTGGGTAACGAAGTAAAGTAACGCATTACACTAAACATATTGGTAACTACACTACTTTACTAGACTATAGGAACGCGCTTTCCTGCGTTACTCAAGCCGCGTTTGCCTGTGTGTAAAGATCTGATATGTTTA
The DNA here is from genome assembly GCA_023566225.1 of Romanogobio albipinnatus. Taxonomy (NCBI): domain Eukaryota; kingdom Metazoa; phylum Chordata; class Actinopteri; order Cypriniformes; family Gobionidae; genus Romanogobio; species Romanogobio albipinnatus. Next base: position 35,659,716 of record CM042244.1, on the reverse strand, counting down.
AGTGCTGCGTGCACCGTTGCCATAGAACAGTGTTTCCCAACCGAGGTGCCGTCTGACAAGAGCATGGATGCCGTGTAAAAGTCCTTCAAATTCTCTCTTTGTAAACTTTGTTCAATGCATATAGTGCTGCAGTATGTTCGAATACCAGTCATTTTCGCCGTCGTCACAAATGAGAAGTTGCGCGCGCTGTGAGAATATTTTGTCTATGTGCACTCATCCGAAAGCGCGCACACGTCTCACAGTGCGCAAATATTGAGTTATCTTTCAAGTTTGGCTCTTGAACGGACAAACTCACACAAAACTATGTCAACATGCCCATCTTGATGAGTATCCTAGCAGACATAGTCTGTATATGCCTTAAAACGACGCATATCCGAGCATTGGGTCTAAAGGCCCGGGTATACTTCGGCCGTCCGCGTTCGTGCACCGCCCGCATGACGTATGCGTATGCACCGCCCGCATGGCGGCCGCACACCCCGTCCGCGCGCAGCCCAAATTTCGAGACCGCGCGGATGGTCCGCGTGCAACAGCGCATGCGCCAGCAGTACAGAAGAGTCCACTAGGTGGCAATACGCACAGTATTGAGCACAGTGTTCAGCCGTCGAAGAAGAGTGTGCAAAGACCGGTTTAAAAACAACACGCTTTAAAAAAGAGAGGATATCCTTCTCCATCGTTTATGATTCTTCAGTATTTCTTCCAAACTTCTTGCAATGGTGGATGCACTACAGTTCTTCTCCGATCATGCCCAGCGAATGTCCCGTTGATAACAGGACTCAGTGCTGCCCCCCAATGTCTGGTAGAGCATAGGGAAAAAATGTACTGCGCATGCGTCGAACGCGATCATCCGCGCGCATCCGTTGTGTAGTATACTTTGAAAGACGCGCGGACAGGGCTGCGCACGTGACGCGTCCGGGCGCGGTAAGTGAAGTATACCCGGGCCTTTAAAGGCCCGGGTATACTTCGGCCGTCCGCGTTCGTGCACCGCCCGCATGACGTAATTTTCGTCATTCGGAGGGCGTGCGGCCGGCCGCACACCCCGTCCGCGCGCAGCCCAAATTTCGAGACCGCGCGGATGGTCCGCGTGCAACAGCGCATGCGCCAGCAGTACAGAAGAGTCCACTAGGTGGCAATACGCACAGTATTGAGCACAGTGTTCAGCCGTCGTAGAAGAGTGTGCAAAGACCGGTTTAAAAACAACACGCTTTAAAAAAGAGAGAAAAACTTCTCCATCGTTTAGGATTCTTCAGTATTTCTTCCAAACTTCTTGCAATGGTGAATGCACTACAGTTCTTCTCCGATCATGCCCAGCGAATGTCCCGTTGATAACAGGACTCAGTGCTGCCCCCCAATGTCTGGTAGTAGAGCATAGGGAAAATTTTTACTGCGCATGCGTCGAACGCGATCATCCGCGCGCATCCGTTGTGTAGTATACTTTGAAAGACGCGCGGACAGGGCTGCGCGCGTGACGCGTCCGGGCGCGGTAAGTGAAGTATACCCGGGCCTTAAAGGGGCAGTTTTATTAGGTCTTAAAGGGGCAGTTTTATTAGGTCTTAAAGGGGCAGTAGCCTTTACTGCTGTCTGTTTAATGTCAAACAACAAAAGACAAGGGCATCACTCACTGCTCTTGATTGAATAGATTTTGTAAATTTAATAGGATTAATGTTTAATTTATACAGTCAAATATGCAATGTTATTTTACATTTGATTTCTGTACCTGAAAACTAATGTTAGACGTACCTGAAAAACCTGAAAAGCATTGTTTATTTTATTAGTGTCTTTGCTCAATAGTATTTATTTGTGCTGCTGCTTGTATTTAAATTATTTGTTCTTATTATTTTCTTTATCTTTATTTGACAGTAGTCCTTTTTGTTTGTTTGGGGAAACACTGCCATAGAGCCATGATGTTTGTCCATATATCTACACGGTAAATTAAGAAATGGGAAAGTAAAGTAATAAGTAGTGTAGTTACTTTTCAAATACAGTAACTAGTAAAGTAATCTCATTACAATTTACAGATGTAACTAGTAACTAGTAACTAATTACTTTTTTTGAGTAACTACCCCAACACTGCCGCCTTCTTAGCAGAGGCTATTTACATTAACTCCGCCCACTGACATCTATTTGGGCCAGACAAAAATTTGGAAGATGCTGTAGTGTCAACAGTAGCAATAGTGCAGGGGTAAAGCACATGGCAGATAGTTTTGACACAAATCTTATTAATTTATTTGTTTTTTTCTCAATAAGGCATCATCCATTTAATGATTTAAAAATATATAATAATTTACACTCTGTGTTATTGCATACCGTATAATGTACAACAACAGGTGCAAATAGTATCTGCCACTATTTATAAATGTAGTTTATAATTTAAAATGATTTAAGCAGTGTAAACAGAATCTAGTTACTATTTACACTTAGTGTAAACAGAATATATTGCTATTTGCTAACTTAAACATCTAAAAGAAGCACTTACCCCACAATCAAAGCAGTTGAAGGATGAATGGAAGTAAAGACGGAAACCAAGGCCATACATTTTCAGGAACATCTCAGCAAGAAAAAGTCCAAGAAACACAAATTCTGCATAGTCTGCAAGTTGTAAAAAAAAAAAAAAAAAATTTTTTTAATTATTTTCAGTGTCAAAACATTTCTGAAGCACCTACTGTAGGCTGGGTTTTTAAATACTAACACCATGTATTAGCCAACTGGAAGTGAGCATTAAAACTAAATTGCTCCTCTTAAAATCAATGAAGCTGTCTGAGCCCTATTCACAGTGACATTGATTAAAGCACTTTCTGTTCGGTAGGTTGCTATTAAGTGTTTCTACTCGATTGTACTATTCTATAGGTAGCCACTGTATCATGTCGCTGATTTTTTGCATCACCAATGGTGTCATTTGGAGTTGACGATTCTCACTGAAAATTAATGGTGTCTAGTCAGTTTTTCTCTACAAACATGTGTGAACATCTGCAGTCACTGTACTGGTCAGTCACGAGTAGGTGCTCCTAGTTATGGTTTTTCTCTTTTATGCTGATAAAAAGAATATTCAAGAGGTAAAATGTTTAGTTACACCAATGCACTAAGCATCATATTAATGCAAATTTGTTATGCAAATAGATATTTGTTGTTAAGTCATTATTCAGCCTCGGGTACATCCCTACTTGTTGTTTTCATAAAAAGGAAATATGGAGTCTACACTGACAAAAAGTGTGGGCTTGTTCTTTTGAAATAAAAATGTAGAAACACTGACAGCTTCACAGAGCCCGCATGACAACTTGACCTGCCTTGAGCTACAGAGTGCTGGATGCCCTGTTGTGCAGTGTGGAGTAATTTCAGCAACTCCTAGACAAATAGGGACCATTAAGTGACTGTCCGTCTTCGATACACATAACGGTTCTGACATGTTGAGTGGGCAGTGGGGCATTTTACTCTCTGACAGGCCTATTTTGTATTTTATTAGCAGCAGTTTCACTGGAAAACATAATGCTGCCCTAAAGTGGTTCGTTACACCGTGTCTCCTAATAAAATGTGCTTTTCAGAGCTGTAAAGTGTGCTGTAAAATATTAAGATGTTGACCTTGGAGAAGGTGCTTCAAGGAGTTTGTGATCAGACCAGAGCTGAATTGAGCACCACGGACCAGTGTCCCCAGACCACTGCACGTTTTGTATGTCTCCCTCGTCTAACACAATTGATTCAACTCTAGCAGCTCATTAGTAGAGACCGCAAAACTTGAATTTGATATGACTGATGAATGTTCAGTGGTGGGGGGTTCCCAGGACAGGCTTTAGAAGCACCCCCATAGACCAAGGGTGTCCATTCCTGCTTATGGAGGGCCACCTTCCAGAAGAGTTTAGCTCCAGCACTAGCTAAACACACCCGAACCAGCTAGTCTTTAGAATCACTATAAACCAAGCAAGTGTGTTGGAGCTAAACTCTGCAAGAAGGAAGCCCTCCTGGAGCAGGATTGGACACCCTTGCCACTGACAAACTGGTTTAACTTCCGAAGTACAAGCATTGTTGCTAAACAGTGCTTATTATTTCTTTCTGGGTAACAGATGGCACTCTAGTTACATATGCCATGGGCTGTTTGACTTGCATTAGATGAGCCTTGAGGCTGTCTACTGATTATCTTCTGAACTTTACACAAAGCCTAATTTCAAACAATGAGTAATGTTAGTTACTCAGTTAGTTACTAGGAATCCCAAGCACATCAACTGACCACTGGGGTTCCCCAGGGCTCAGTGCTTGGTCCTCTCCTCTTCTCCATCTACACTACTTCATTGGGACCCATCATTCAGGCACATGGCTTCTCATACCACTGCTATGCTGATGACACTCAGCTCTACCTTTCATTTCACCCAGACGACCCCACAGTAGCTGCACGAATCTCCAGCTGTCTGGCTGACATCTCTGCATGGATGAGAAAACATCACCTGCAGCTCAACCTGGCAAAGACTGAGTTTCTCATCTTCCCCGCCAGTCCCACCATACAACATGACTTCACCATCCAGTTAGGTACATCCTTGATTTCCCCATCAAAGTCAGTCAGAAATCTTGGAGTAACATTTGATGACCAGCTGTCCTTCAGAGAACACATTTCTAAGACAGCTCGCTCATGCCGGTTTGCACTCCACAACATCAGGAAGATTAGACCGTTCCTAACAGAGCACGCAACACAGCTTCTTGTCCAGGCCCTGGTTATTTCTAGACTTGACTACTGCAATGCGCTTCTGGTTGGACTCCCCTCTTGTGCGAACCAAACACTTCAAATGATCCAGAATGCAGCAGCACGTCTTGTCTTCAACGAGCCCAAAAGGACCCACGTCACACCTCTCTTCATCTCCCTGCACTGGCTACCACTCGCTGCTCGCATCAAGTTTAAGGCGCTGATGCTTGCATACAGAGCCACCACGCGCTCAGCTCCTGCTTATTTTGACTCCATTCTACAAATCAACACCCCCACCAGAAGCCTTCGCTCAGCAAAGGAACGACGGCTTGTGGTACCATCACAGAGGGGGAAAAAATCCCTTTCCAGAACATTTTCATTCAATGTTCCCAGCTGGTGGAACGATCTTCCCAACACCATCCGAATCGCAGAATCATTGACATCATTCAAAAGTCAACTTAAAACTCAGCTCTTCTGTGAGCACTTAACCTCATAAAATAAAAAATAACAAATAAAAATAAAAAACACTTTCCTTTCCTCTTTCTCTTCCTTCTTCCCTCCCTACTCTAGCCTGTGCTACACTGAGCAATGTACACGGTCTCAGGATTTCAGGCTCTTATTGCGCTTCTCGACTCTTCATGACCAATCGCTTCATGTACCCCCAAGTTGTAAGTCGCTTTGGATAAAAGCGTCTGCTAAATGCATAAATTTAAATGTAAATAAATGTAAATGTAGTAATTGGTCAAATGTATCTGATAAAATGCAACCCTAAATAACACTTCGATGGTAACAGGAATGGTATGGAATATTTTCCACAAGTTGGCTTAGTTTTCCTCCGGGTATTCCAATTTCCCCCCACAGTCCGAAGACATGTGGCTCTGGTTAATTGGAGATGTTAAAACTGTCTGTAGGTGTAGGTGATTGAGAGCGTGAATGTTTGAGTATGTATTAGTTTTGTGATGGACTGATCACTGGTCCAGAATGATTCCCAAATTATAATGTATATAGGCATAGCAGTGTTTTGGAGAGGACAAGTGTCTTTCGGGCAGGATGGGGCAGGGGAGGAGTGTATAGAGGTAAAGAGTAGGGAGATGATCAAATGTTAGGTAGCTTGGAAGCCAATGGAAAAAATGGGTTCCTCAGCCTCATTGATCCTTGGACTCATGAGAACAGACCAGGGACAGGTAATGTCCTTCTTCGGGGACCAAGTGAATGTCTAAGACTTAAGAAAGCTGGATCTGTTAATACGTAGCCTTTAACATTGCCTGTAATGTATTTCTGTTAGCAGTGGTTAACAGTTGTCGAACCAGACAGTGAATGTATTGGTCAGGATTCTCAGCATAACACATCTGTAGAGGTATTTGAGGATGGGTGTGCTCATGTCATGCCTTTCTGAGTCTCTCTGAGGAAGTGTAGTCACTTTTGGTCCTTCTTTACTAAGAAAGAGGTGTTCTGGGTGTGGTCCTCTGTGATGTTAACCCCTCTGTTAACTCTTTACACCTTCAAGGGTAACTAAACCCCTGCTCAGAGCTTAACTCCACCCACTGGCAATAGTTGAAAAATGCTGGAAAAGTGGGCAGAGCCCAGCGGAGATAGAGGGGATGAACCGAGGGCGGGACTGAGCGGAGGGCGTGCACCTGAGACCTGCAGTGACGGATTGATCGACAGCTGTCAGAATCGCGAGTCGCAAAGATGGAGAATGACTGGAGTGACGCCAGTAGCTTTGCAACAGAGCGGTCATATCTCATTATTGTTTTTCCTGACATACCTTAAATAAGTACTAGTCAGGTAAAATCATTCTGATTGGATTATAAAAGCACACTGATTGTTATAAAAGGGGGGAGGAAGTGCTTCCAATCATTGTGTTCTTGTGTTAACAATAGTTACCTCCAAAAAAGACATGCAGCCATAATTGCTTTGCATCAAAATGGCCTCACATGCAAGGAAATTGCTGCACAGAAGAATGCTGCACCTGAAAGAACTGTTTACTAGATTATCAAGAACTTCAGGGAGAGAGGTTCAACTACAGTGAAGAAGGCTTCAGAACATCCAAGAGTGTCCAGCAAATGCTACGGCCGTCTCCTCCGGAGGAGTCAGCTACAGATGTCACCTCCAGTGCAGAGCAGCTCAATATTGGTAGCAGGTGGGTGTGAGTTCATCTGCACGCACAGCGAGGTGAAGACTTTTGGACAACAGCCCGGTGTCAAAAAGGGCATTAAAGAAGCCTCCAAGAAAAACATCAAGGACAGACTGAAATTCTGCAAGAAACGTAGACTAACCATGTTCCGTACACAACAATGTTCCGTACAGATTAACTTTTACCGCTGATCCCTGGTATATACAGTGCGGAAAATAAGTATTTGAACACCCTGCTATTTTGCAAGTTCTCCCACTTAGAAATCATGGAGGGGTCTGAAATTGTCATCGTAGGTGCATGTCCACTGTGAGAGACATAATCAAAAAAAAAAAAATCCAGAAATCACAATGTATGATTTTTTAACTATTCATTTGTATGATACAGCTGCAAATAAGTATTTGAACACCTGAGAAAATCAATGTTAATATTTAGTACAGTAGCCTTTGTTCGCAACTACAGAGGTCAAACGTTTCCTGTAGTTTTTCACCAGGTTTGCACACACTGCAGGAGGGATTTTGGCCCACTCCTCCACACAGATTTTCTCTAGATCAGTCAGGTTTCTGGCCTGTCGCTGAGAAACACCGAATTTGAGCTCCCTCCAAAGATTCTCTATTGGGTTTAGGTCTGGAGACTGGCTAGGCCACGCCAGAACCTTGATATACTTCTTACAGAGCCACTCCTTGGTTATCCTGGCTGTGTGCTTCGGGTCATTGTCATGTTGGAAGACCCAGCCTCGACCCATCTTCAATGCTCTAACTGAGGGAAGGAGGTTGTTCCCCAAAATCTTGCAATACATGGCCCCGGTCATCCTCTCCTTAATACAGTGCAGTCGCCCTGTCCCATGTGCAGAAAGACACCTCCAAAGCATGACGCTACCACCCCCATGCTTCACAGTAGGGATGGTGTTCTTGGGATGGTACTCATCATTCTTCTACCTACAAACACGTCTAGTGGAATTATGACCAAAAAGTTCTATTTTGGTCTCATCTGACCACATGACTTTCTCCCATGACTCCTCTGGATCATCCAAATGGTCATTGGCAAACTTAAGACGGGCCTTGACATGTGCTGGTTTAAGCAGGGGAACCTTCCATGCCATGCATGATTTCAAACCATGACGTCTTAGTGTATTGCCAACAGTAACCTTGGAAACGGTGGTCCCAGCTCTTTTCAGGTCATTGACCAGCTCCTCCCGTGTAGTTCTGGGCTGATTTCTCACCTTTCTTAGGATCATTGAGACCCCGCGAGGTGAGATCTTGCATGGAGCCCTAGTCCGTGGGAGATTGACAGTCATGTTTAGCTTCTTCTATTTTCTAATGATTGCTCCAACAGTGGACCTTTTTTCACCAAGCTGCTTGGCAATTTCCCCGTAGCCCTTTCCAGCCTTGTGGAGGTGTACAATTTTGTCTCTAGTCTCTTTGGATAGCTCTTTGGTCTTGGCCATGTTAGTAGTTGGATTCCTACTGATTGTATGGGGTGGACAGGTGTCTTTATGCTTTTGTTAAATTGCGGGCGATGACCGCTTGGCGCCACTCAGGCTGAGACAGGCAGAGTTTTGAAGTTTACACATTGGTTTATCATTAAAAAAAATTAATCAATGCAAATTGTTTGCCCTTCTTTGTCTTCAGAAATATATGGTAATATTATTCCCCAATGTTTCACATGGTTCATGGTTAACTCACATGCCATAATTAATATCACGACACAATCATGCCTAACTCGCATGGTTCTCTTATTGAACCTGCAATTAACTTACATTTTAAACAAATAAAAAGGTATTCACCTTTATTATTCATTTAAAGGATGTTTTCTTTAGTTAAAATAAACACATAGCTCACAATTGATCAGATAAATGTAAATTTTCGCAGTTGAAATCAAGTTATTCGCTCTGTATGGAACATCATTGTAAACCTGTACGGAACACCGTTAACGCTTATTATCTTCCGTACACCAGCGGAGGAGGTACTTTTCCCCACATTTCTCAAATATTATTCGTCCAAAAGACATCAATCAAAGTGTGGACTGTCCAATGGGTATTCACCCAGGGAATAATCACACAAACCTGCTTGTCTGGCTCTCAACAACGGAGGAGTGGGGGTAGGCGTGCGGTTAATGGCGAAATGTGTACGGAACATGGTTAGTCTACGTTACAAGGATTGTAAAGCAGAAGACTGGTGCAGAGTTATTTTCTTTGATGAAGCCCTCTTCCGACTGTTTGGTACATCTAGACAATTGGATCGCCATCAGTCAGGATTTGGCCCAGAAGCTGATATCCAGCATGACACAGTGAACAGCAGAGATTATGAAGAAGAAGGGTGAACACTGTAAATATTGACTCTTTGCCTATATTCAGTGCTTTTACTTATAAAAGCCTTTAAAACTTATGAAATGCTTATCATTGCTTTCCAGTATACCATAGAAACGTGTGATAAAATAATCCACAAATACTGAAGGAGCAAACTTTGCGAAACACAAAATTTGTCATATTTGTTATATTAACAACTGTATATATATATAACAAATATAAAACAAATATAACAAAAATCAACAGTTCTGTCAGGACCACTATCGTCAAAGAGGATTGATTGACTATTAAAATATACAGTTTGAATTGGCGGTATGGTTCTGTTCTGGGCAAGAACTCCCTCCGCAATCATGCAGCCTAGCATGGAAAAGAGCAGGGAGAGCAGCAATAACCCCCCTAAGGGTAAACAGAACAGAACAGAACCAACATAATGTATTTGCAGATATCATTAAATGTACAAAATATTTCTGGAATTTAGTCTGATTCAAGGGGAATCAGAATACCAAATCCTGACTGGACGAGAGGAGGAGCTAGGGATCGAGGAGGGTAAATGAGCTCTGGAGAAAAGCGACAGCTGCTGATAGTACTGAAGGAGCTTATATATATACATTTATACATTATACATTAATGCATTTGGCAGACACTTTTATCCAAAGCGACTTACAGTGCCCTTCGTACAGGGACAATCCCCTGGAGCAACATGGAGTAAAGTGCCTTGCTCAAGGACACACTGGTGGTGACCGCTGGGATCGAACCAGCAACCTTCTGCGTATCAGTTCCATGGTTTAACCCACTGGACCACCATCTCACATCATATATATATGCTGTGATAGATGTCGTATTCCTATAGGTAGACGTGATCAGCTGACAGTCAGCTGATGCAAGCTTGACTAACCTGACCAGCCAGAACTGAAGCTATACGTTTGATTTCATTCTCCTCCAAATTCACCAATCAGTGGAGAGGCTATTCCACATTTTGATGGATGCCATGACTGTTTTTGTGTCTTAAACAGTGCAGTGCAGAAGAGAGGTCTGAGTTCATGAGGTGGGGGCGGGAAAAAGCTGAACATTGGTCTCATGTGTTGGTGTGGACATTATCAAAGATGCCTCGAGAAGGGATAGAGACATGGAAGTTTAGGGAAACTTATTTATGAGTGTTTTACGATTAAAGTTACCTGCTATAATACCAATTTCCTCTCTGTGTCTTGTAAGTAGCAGGCTGATAGTTCACTGAACACAGTGCCAGATTTAATCCAAAAGTATGCTCTGGTTTCCTGTTTGTCTCTATGTCACATGCAAAGTTCTTGTGATGTAAATATCAGCTTCAGCAGGGGGCGTGGTGGCACCCTAAATATTTGTAACCTGTGCTCATCCTATGCTTATGTGCCTAAATTTATTGCACTAATTGGTGGGTCCACTTGGTGGTAAGTCTGTTTTTCACACCGACCACCTTCTTTTCCTTTTTATTTTCTTCTTCCTCCAAGAACAGCAAGCACATCAGCACTGTACTTCTCTACTTTTGTGTTCCTTATTCCTTTACAGCAGAAACCAAAGCCCCCAGGTCAGGAGGAGAACCACAGGGCAATTGTAGGGCACATGTGTGAACATGCCCATATAAGCTCATGGTCAATGGAGTACACTTTACAGGTTATAACACATAATTTGAAGAAGAAGAAAAAAAACAGCCCAGGTGCTACAGCACAACCAACACTGCACATCTTATGTGACACATCTATTTCATTGGCACTCTATTCTTTATTGAGTTTGTTGTCAGGTGCGTTAAGGCATGATATGAGAGGCTATCAAAATGTTCAGTGTAAGGGTGTTCCAGGACTAGGAAATACCCCGTGCTTTTGCATTCAAGGGGATGTAGCAAGCTATGATGACATCCACTGTTAACTTTCTCGGCAGTAGTTTGACACCTAACTGCTAAATATTCTGCTGATTCAGAGGGGTTGCAGTCTGTAGACTGAAGTTATTTGGACGCATACACACACACAGTCCTTTTTACCAGACGACTTGTTTTGGTCCAAAGGGGAAGAAGGCATATTGAAGTCGGGGATGTTGTCAACTAAATACATTTCAGTGAATATTTAAACATAGCAGAATTTGTGCGCCCATTGCTGTGTAGCTGATGAGCTAGTGTTTCAGGTTTTGGGGTAATCCAATCCATAACTCAATTTACAAACTTTGTATAGAGCTGTTTTTTTTTTTTTGTATTATTATTATTTATGTCCTTTCATACTAACCTAGTATGGTAATAATTAAGATGATAAAACTTAAGATATTTGATCAGCAATACTGCATAAACTTATCTATACTTAAAAGCTTTTATATATTTTGTGTGATTGTGTGTTTTCTCAAGCACTTCTCTGTCAAGCGTGACTGACACACTGCAAGCAAAGAGAATTATATCTAATTTCATTTCGCCTTCAGCAGAGACCCCCTGATTGTTGGCAGTACAATTTGCGAATAGACGCAAGTGTCATTATGTGCTGATGCTTTGAAAACAACACGGTTCAAAAACTAAAATATGAAAGTGAGGTGAGCAATGCTTTGCATTTTGCCGCCTTCTCATATGTCGTCGTTACCAAGGAACAGGGGTAAACAGCTGCTGCTTTGATAATGCAAATGCACCGTGGTTTGGACTGAAATATAACGAGAACACAATCCAGCAGGGGGAGGGGGGAGCAATCGATCTTGGGTTCGGACCAGGCAATCGAACCAAATAGGAAAGCACCCTTATTCACAGTACTAGGGGGAATTAGACACTTACACTGAATAATGGTGAGCCATTCCGGTTGATTGTGATGAACGATGGAAACACAGATGGTGTTGAGACCCACCAGACTGAGGACTATCCAATAGAAGCTGTCAGTTTTAACCATGCGACGAATAGAGATTCGCAACATGCGCTCCTTGCGCCGCATGTAAGCAGCAGGACCTCGTCTTGCTGTTCGTATACCGACCCTTGGTCGGCTGCCACCTGACACGCAAAAAAAAACCCAGAATCAATGTCAGTTGAAATTATGTTTGTTTTTTATCAAAATATCATTGGTGGTATTTCAAAAGCCTGACAAATCGAGGTGAATTTATGGAATGTGTTTCCTAGATATATTCTGAATGGTAGGCCTACCTCAAACATAAAAACTGATTACAAAAAGCAAAACAAATCAAGTCTTAATGTGGATAAAAAAAATTTGATGGCATATTGTACTCACCAACTGTAGAGATTTCTGAATATTTCTCCTCCCCTGGTCCTCGACGCCTTGCATTTTTCTTGCTAGTAGCCCGTTTCAAAACTAAAATTAAAAGGGTTAAATGGCACCTCTTGTTGCCTTATGTTTCTTATCATGAATGTATACGGATTCAAGTAAATATAAATATGGTGTTTCAGTCTGGAAGCATTTATTGCTGCTGAGATTAGCCTCCCAATTGTAAAAATAATTGTAAATCTCCATTTCCAAATTATTACTTTCTGAAAATAGGCATTATTTATTTGTAAACTCTTACACAGGTTATACCTGTACATATATGATTTTTAATATCCAATTTAATGAATAACAGCAGTCTTTAAGTCGAAGCTTTCAAGTAAAAGTCTTGAATTTTATGTTTAAATCTGATTTAAAAGCCAGACTCTACATAAATAAGAAAACACACTTATTTTTTGTGCAAAGTGAAATTCATACCATCTAACGCTGACCTCCCAGAATTCTTGTTTTCTTCTGCAAGCATTACTTCCTCTTTAAGAGAGAGAGAGAGAGAGAGAGAGAGAGAGAGAGAGAGAGAGAGAGAGAGAGAGAGAGAGAGAGAGAGAGAGAGAGAGAGAGAGAGAGAATATTAGAATATTATAGAGAATAGAGAATATTAATATAACATTAACATTACATTAACATAATTAATTCAAAATGAATTAAATCGATTATTGGTCAATTCAGTTTGCTTATGACAAAATTACAATTTGTAGGCCTCTTAGAAGTGATCTGCTATACTTTAGAAGCATCAACTATTCTGAGCACAGACAGGCACATATACAAACACTCCAGTCAGTGAGTCAGTGTCACCTTTTCGTTGACCCTTCACTGCGTGGGAGAATGAGCAGCTTCACATACTCATGTTCACCTGAATGTTGTGTTCAGGTGGTGGGTGGCAGGGTGAAATGTGAAAAGAGTGGTGTAGGTGTAGTACACAATCAGAGCAAAGTCTGTCACTGAACCTGGGTAAAGACATGAAACTTTGCTAGCCTGGCTGAAATAATTTTAAAAAGCAAAAGAATACAAATAAAAAAACAAGCACCTAATACCACAATAGTCTTAGTGATTTTAAGAGTGTACTGGATATATTTTAGTAGCATAGTAGCCATCCAAGTTTGAACACTCAGCTTTGCTAGTAAATAATTAGCCAGTGAAGTATCATGAATGAAGCTACTGTCACATCTATGGTGTCACATGATATACTTCATCAGCTGCATCTAAAGATCACGTGGTGTCCTGTTTCCACTAGTCTCAAAGAGCACACAACTACATTTCCTCTCTCTCTTCCCACAGCTCCTCCAGAACATTTCACCCACCCTTCTCTGATCACTTTGTCATCAATTCATTGTTGACTAGTGAATGCCTTTTGTCTCTTATAAGCTCTGTCTCTCTTAGCAACACATTCTCAGTCCCAACTAGTCACATATGGACACTTAGTCAGGACCCCTTGAAAAATGACGTGTTCACAGTTCGGTTTGCTTGGTTCATTTGGTCCGGACCAAAGAAAAAAAACATTTAGTCCTGGTCCGCTTAGCGTCTGTTCACACTGGCATTTTAACAACGAACCTAAAGGCATAAGGATATGTTCACAACCTGAATGTTCAGCTTTTTATTTTGTATATTTCATGACAGAACTTACAGAGCATCCAAAACAATGCTGTGTTCTTGGCTAAATGCGCTCGTTGTATGTGCGTAGCTACATTTGGTGGTATTTTGACCAGCTGAGAACTCGTGAAAAGCTTATAAAATGTGTAAAGGAGTCAAAACAGTGGCAGGAATCCCTCCGTCACAAACAAACGAAGATCTGCTGAAATAGATGGGGTTCTGATGCCTGTACCGAACTGTGATGGACAACATCACGACTATGACAAGAAAAAACTGGTTCGCTTGAGCATTCTGTGCTTTCTAGGGTCGCGGTCCACTTGTTTGGTGTGCACCAGGGTTCAGATGGCAGCGTTCACACTAACAGAGCACTAACAGAGCAATCGCACCAGGGTTCGTTTTAAACAAACCAAACATGCCAAGTGTGAACACCCCTTAAAATTGTACTAAATAGAAAATAACTTGCATTTTGTATTATCTATTTTATTTAGTTAAAATTATTCACATTTTCACAGATTCTGCAAGCGGTTCACATGCTTTTTCTTGCCACTGTAACACTATACTTTTTATTATAGAGAAAAAAAAACTAGTTAATGCTGCTATGAGGGTGTTTACAGCAGTTATGACTGTAAATATGACATCTATCTCTCTTCTGACTGCCGTTATCAATCTCTGCATCTCTATTTTTTTAAACTCTTTTTCTTTTGCTATTTGAGCAAATGGGAACACAAAAACTGTATTTAATGCAGTCTCTCATTCACCGCTATAGAAGTTTACTATGATGACTTCTGCTTCTGAGAAACATGGAAATGTGTCGATGGTACTCAATGTGTCAAAATACTCAAAAGTGCCGAATAAACACACATCACTGATCAACATGAATGAAACGTGACTAACCAACCAACCAATGCTAACACTAACAAAGCATACAAAACCATGACACCGGTATCCATCCTGACTCATTTATCTGGCAACAGTTCATTACAAGCTCTGTAAACATGTTCAGACCCACTTTATATTAGGTGGCCTTAACTACTATTTACTAACATTTTAATTACCCATTTGATACAATGCACTTATTGTGTACATGCATGTTTTTACATTGTACTTACATTTTAAAAAATACCTGCATGTAATTACATCTGTAATTCATTTCTGTAGTTCCATTTGTAATTACACAGTTGACACTTCCCTTACACCTAACCCTACCCTTAAACTTACCCATACCACCATACCTGTCCCTACCGTATCCAACCTCAATATCAGCAAAAGTGTTTTGCAATACAATTTGAACTCAGTAAGTACATTGTACTTATTTTTTTATGTAAGAACTTAGTACTTAAGGCCACCTAATATAAAGTGGGGCCACATGGGGACATTGCTTGACATCAATAAGCAATGTACAATTGCAAAGTCTTGCAAGCAGTATTGTCAACACAGACCAAGTCCTCAAATCAAGCATTTGACAGCATTCTAAAAAAACATCAAAGTCTGAACATTTGTAGAATAGCACAACCAGCAATGTTTTGGATTTAAATGAATACATGCTTCTGACTTGTACCTGCTCTGTCAATCCAGGCCCGGTAGCCATTGAGTTCTCTCTCCACCTGTTGCTGTCTTCTAAGCTTCATGAAGGCACGTCTGTTCTCCACCCTCTCTCTCTCTTTAGCAAATTCCCTACAGAAATATTTAGAAAATTAAGTGTCATTACACACACTCACAAAATAATTCAGTAAACGATCAATAGAATGGACTTCAATTAAGTGCTTTATAAGTTCTGACCTTTTACAGTCTATAAAGGGCATGAACAGCTAAGAAACACTGTGGAGGCTGAATGAGGCAAAGAGTACAGTAATCAATCCCTAGTGAATCAATCATCCAGAGTGTGTGGTTTTCAGCCCACCCACGACTGCAGGCTCACTAGAAGGCAACAATTCTCTCATTGAGCGAAAACTACAAAACTAATAAGCATTAGTTTTTGCATATCAAATCCTGAAATAATTAGATAAGAATAAATAAGATTAAAAATGAGTTCACACAAGAATGAACAATCTATAAACATTTAGGCCTACTTGGATTTTTGTTCTGTAGTACACAAATGCATTTTCCATGCAATCACAATGAAAGGGGACTGAAGCTCTTTTTTAATTTTTTTCATTTCAACTTAAATTACATTCAACTGATTTAAAATAATGAGCTGAATCTTGTATAACTTATTAAAAAAAGTTGAAAATGGCTTAACTTATTTTGACGAGTTAATGCAATGTAAAAACATGTTGTCATAGCTTATTGATCATATCATTTTACAGTACACAAGTCATGTAAAATAATTTACTGTAGATGATTTTACATCCTTTAGATGCTTGATCATTCATTGTAATTATCATTGACAGTCCTCATTCATTGTAATTTTTTACATTGCATTATTAAAATTTCTCCTTTTGTGTTTCGTGGCAAAAATGAAATCATGTTTGGAACAACATGAGCATGAATAAATAATAAATAATCATGAATAAACCATTTTCGGGAAATATTTATGAAATTCTTACCCAGAAAGGACACCCAAAACAAGGTTGAGCACAAAAAATGAGCCTATAATGATGAGAGGAATGAAATATATCCAATTCCATGTGGGTCCCAAAGCATCATTAGTCTGTGGAGAAATAACAATAATTGATGTATAAAGTAAAACCTGAGTGGAAAATTATCACCTGAAGATTATGGTTAGGTGTTCAATATATATCTCTCAATATATCTCTCAATATATCTCTCAATATATATATATATATATACACAGTTATACAGTCAAACCAAAAATTATTCAGACACCAGATATCATTTTTACTATTGGGTGCAGGACATTACATATTATACCCAAAAATTCTTCATACAGTAAGATGTCCAAGGGGGTCACCCAAGACTGAACAAAATTAAACATTGCTTGGTAAATGGTGGACCTAAATATGTATTATAATTGTGTACTTAAATTTAACAGCTGACAACTGATTGGTTGATTGTAATCCATATATACTATTCTATCAAAGTTATCTGTCATTATCAAGATGAATTTGTTCTGACACGGTTTAACTCATATTTTATTACCTTTTTCTAAACTATAGCAAATAAACTGTGATAATGTGAGAAAATGTTGAAGGTGTCTGAATACATTTTGGTTTGACTGTATATTGTGTGTATATATATATATATATATATATATATATATATATATATATATATATATATAGAGAGAGAGAGAGAGAGAGAGAGAGAGAGAGAGAGAGAGAGAGAGAGAGAGAGAGAGAGAGAGAGAGAGAGTTTACAGTCAAGTAAATCATTGCTGTCTGCAAAGTAAACATTAATATAATATAGTCATTTACAGTATGATTTCAACACTAATTTAATTGTTTTCTCCTTAAAGGAGCAAAATCCTGTATAAATAAGTCACATTAGATATTCAGTTATAGGTTAATAGGTTAATGAGGATGCATAAAGATAAAAGTATTCTATCAATGTAAATATAAATACAATCAGTTAACGATAAAACTGCATGAACTCACATTGTAGAGGACGGCAGTCCATCCCTCCATGGTAATGCACTGAAATACTGTTAGTACCGCAAACAAGATGTTATCAAACTGAGTGATGCCATCATTGGGCCCAATCCATGAGCCACTGCAGGTGTATTTATCCGGGCACCTCCTCACTCCACACGCAAATTCAACCTCAGAAGAGTCCACAGTCTCATTATCTGAAAGAACAGTGAAAGGAATATTATATGATGCATTCAGTGACTACTGAATAAAAGATAGCAAATCAAAAGATTGAAGAAACGTCATGCTACTGTCATCTTTTTGATAAACAACATTATAATTTTTTTTATTAAACATTAGGTAACTGAACACAATATATTGGTAAGAAGTATATTAGTGATGCTTACTTTGTTTGCTTTACAGCTCAAAATAATCATCAATGGAGACTTTAGAGTTTTAGAGCGATTTAGAATTTTGTAGGATGCCATCCTCCTAGTCTGGAGGGGGCAGTGTCTGCTGTGACTACATTTAGTGATGTTTCTCAAATGGAATGCTGCATCTATACTAGAGTCCTCCTCAGCATTAAATGGTAGAATGAAAAACTGAAATAGGTACTTTGTCTGTGGTCATGTAACAGACTGAAAAGGTATTAGTTCCCTTTCAGTCAGTCACTACGACGTACGTCGGTTATACCGACGAATTGAGATCACTTCAGGGAGCCCTTATCAGCTTTGAGATATAGAGAACAGGCCAATGGGCTATTGGCGTGCGAGATTTGCATCTCGAGCTCCGCCCCGCGGGTATAAACAGGAAGCGAGAGCAACGCACTGACATCATTCACTTCGGAGCTGAACGGCGTTGATGAAGCAAGACTACTTTTCTAAAAGAGAGCCTATCTACAGAGAGAGATACTCCAGAGAACGAGAAGGACGCTCTGTGTTGGCGAAAAGGCACAATCAGCGCGATCGCGTGCTCACCGCTGCATCAGCATAAAGTCTCACAGCAACTGTCGGTTTGGTGAGGGCGTTTGTCAGTGAGTGCAGACACAGGACTGCACTTACCTTCTGTGTGCTGCCGCGGTCTTCCCCTGGGTGCTTCAGCACTGTTAAAAGAGCGTTTCCTCATAAAAGAGCAACACGGGTGTGACTGCGTCTTTTTCAAGACGGCATTCCACTTGTGCGTTTCTGGATGCGGTTGTTTCCTGTCCTGACGGCCACGATTCCTCTCGCATAAACATGTTGAGACTGTGTTCGTGGGTGATCCATGTTCTCTCACGGGAACGGGATCACGTCGACGTGCTGGTCATCTCACCTTCCGCGTGAGGGTTTGAGTGTTCAGCGCGCCGTGTGCCGTATAGCTGCCGGGTGACAGCGCGGGTTGCCACGTCAACTCAGCGCGCGTCACTCGACGCCTCCGATGCGCGTTCGAAACTATGATACCTCAAACGGGGTTGAGTCCCTTCGCTTATACCCCGATCTAGTCTCTTTTCTGGTGCACCAGAAAAGGGGCTACTTTGGCTGATAAGGCTGGGTGACCAGAGGATTACAGTGAGGCTTCCCTGCCGAGTACACCTCAGTGGGCCCCCCACTCCTCTATCACATCGCAAGCATGTTGAGACTGTGTTTGTGGGTGGTTTATGTTCTCTCATGAGAGCATAACCACGTTGGCGCGTTATTCGTCTTGCCTTTTTCATAAGGGCTTAAGTGTTCAGCGCGCCGTGTGCCGTCTCACAGCCACACTCACTATCTCGCATGTCTGCTGGTAGCTTCAGATGGGATTGCTGAAAAAAAAAAAAAGGGGACCTAGCGTTTCATTTGAGGCACTAGCAGAGGACAGATGTCAATCGCTGCATCGGAGAGAGGCCTGTTATGTGTTGAAAATGAAGATGATGCTGAGATTCCCACTATAATAGTGGCCGCTCATGCTGAATCAGATTCATACTTGACAGCCATGCTTTCCCGGGTGGCTGAAGCGTAGTGCAATGCATAATTCGCCTTGCCCGCCCCTTGCCTTTTCCCGGATGTGCATTGGAAGGCTTTGGCATTGTGGAACTATTGGTGCCAAAATATGGAACACCAATAGGGCCATAATCTTTATAAAGTTTTCCTCTCTCTCACTACCCTCATCAGTGGGGTGGCAGTGCCACTGGCAGGCCACCCTGCCCTGCTGAGTGCACGAGGGTAGTTCTGGCCGAGGTTGAGCTGTGCACAGCGCTGGCCCTTGGCCAGACGATGTCCACCCTGGTCCAGAAACACTATTGACCTGGATTTGGTTGGAACTGTTCTCCCCCGGAGGAGGGCCGGGTGGAAAACCATTAGTAATTCTGTTCCGCCACTGGTGTTAAAAACAGCCAGTGGTACCCAAATTCTAAAAGAAACAGTTCCAATACCTCAGGCAGACTGTGTGCAACGCCCCAAAGCCTTGCCATGCTCAGCCCCTCAGCCCCGATCTTGGATCTGCGATACTTGAACAACTCCCTTCACAGGATGCCGTTCCGAATGTTGACGTAGAAACGCATCTTCAGGTGCGTCCGTCCCCAAGATTGGTTTGCAGCGATTGGCCTGAAGGACGCGTACTTTCATGTCTTGATTCTTCCTCGACACAGACCGTTCTACGCTTTGCATTCAACGGATGAGCATATCAGTACAATGTCCTGCCCTTCGGGCTGTCCCTGTCGCCCCGTGTCTTCACGAAAGACGCGGGGGCGGCCATTGCTCCCATGAGAGAGCGTGGTGTTCGCCTTCTCAACTATCTTGACGACTGGCTGATCCTTGCCCCGTTGCGGGATCAGTTTTGCGAACACAGCGACATGGTGCTTCAGCACCTCAGCCAGTTGGGTCTTCGGGTCAACTGGGAGAAGAGCAAACTCTGTCCCGTACAGAGGATCTCTTTTCTCGGGATGGAGATCGACTCGGTCGCCATGACAGCGCACCTCACCAAGGAGCGCGTCCAGTTGGTGTTGAACTGCTTGAATTCGTTCAAACGCAGCACAGCTGTACCACTGAAACAATTTCAGAGGCTCCTGGGGCATATGGCAGCAGCAGCCGCAGTAATGCCACTAGGGCTGCTCCATATGAGACCACTTCAACGCTGGCTACACGACCGAGTCCCGAGATGGGCATGGCACAGCGGGTTCCTCCGTGTCCAAGTGACGCCGAGATGCCGCCAAACCTTCAGCCCGTGGTCGGACCCTTAATTTTTTTTCTATGGGCAGGAGTGCCTCTAGAACAAGTGTCCAGGCATTCTGTTGTCTCCACGGATGCCTCATCCACCGGCTGGGGTGCCACGTACAACGGGCTTGCAGTTCGGGTCTGTGGATGGGGCCCCAACTGCAATGGCATATCAATTGCCTGGTTACTGGTGCTCCCCGGAGAGTGGAGACTCCACCCTCAAGTGGTCCAGCTGATCTGGAGTCACTTTGGGGCCGCACAGATCGACCTGTTTTCCGCCCCCGACATGACCCACTGCCAGTTGTTTTATTCCCTGACCGAGGAAACCCTCGGCACGGATGCCCTGGCACACAGCTGGCCCCGGGGCCTACGCAAATATGCGTTTCCCCCAGTGAGCCTTCTTGCACAGGGAGGACGAGGAGCAGCTCCTCTTGGTAGCTCCGTATTTGCCCAACATGACTTGGTTCCCGGAACTAGTGCTCTTCGTGACTGCACCTCCATGGCCCATTCCTCTGAGGAAGGACCTCCTAACTCAGAGACGGGGCACCCTGTGGCACCCGCGTCCGGACCTCTGGAAAGAAACTCCATGTCTGGTCCCTGGACGGGACGCGGAGGTTCTAGGTGACCTACCGCAAGCGGTAGTTGACACCATCACTTCCACCAGAGCCCCCTCTACGAGACGGCTGTATGCGCTGAAGTGGAACCTGTTCGAACTGGACTTGGTTCCCGGAACTAGTGCTCCTTGCGACAGCTCCTCCTTGGCCCATTCCTCTGAGGAAGGACCTCCTAACTCAGAGACGGGCACCTTGTGGCACCCGCGTCCGGACCTCTGGAAAGAAACTCCATGTCTGGTCCCTGGACGGAACTTGGAGGTTCTAGGTGACCTACCGCAAGCGCTAGTTGACACCATCACTTCCGCCAGAGCCCCCTCTACAAGATGGCTGTATGCGCTGAAGTGGAACCTGTTCGTTGATTGGTGCTCTTCTCACCGAGAAGACCCCCGAAAGTGTTCGGTCAGATCTGTGCTCTCTTTTCTTCAAGACAGGTTGGAGCGAAGGCTGTCTCCCTCCACCCTCAAGGTGTACGTTGCCGCTATTGCCGCGAATCACGACCTGGTTAATGGTGAGTCCTTAGGCAAGCACGATCTGATCGTCAGGTTCCTGAGGTGGGCGAGGAGACTAAATCCACCTCGTCCTCCCTCTATACCCTCTTGGGACTTAACTCTGGTGCTGACCGCATTGCAGAGGGCACCCCTCGAGCCTTTACAGTCAGCTGAAAATCTTGTCTTTAAAGACAATACTCCTGATTGCATTGGCCTCGGTTAAGAGGGTAGGGGACCTGCAGGCATTTTCGGTCGACGAATCGTGCCTGGAATTCGGGCCTGGCAACTCTCAGGTAACTCTGAGACCCCGGCCTCGATATGTGCCCAAGGCTCCCACTACTCCCTTTCGGGTCCAAGTGGTGAGCCTGCAAGCGCTGCCCTCGGAGGAGGCAGACCCAGCCCTAGCTTTTCTCTGTCCAGTTTGCGCCCTGCACATCTATGTTGACAGAACGCAAAGCTTTAGGACCTCAGAGCAGCTCTTCGTCTGTTCGGAGGACAGCAGAAGGGAAAGGCTGTCTCCAAGCAGAGGATGGCCCACTGGATAGTGGATGCCATCGTCTTGGCGTATGAATCCCAAGACGTGCCCTGCCCGCTCAGGGTTAGAGCTCACTCCACCAGGGGTGTAGCTTCTTCCTGGGTGCTGGCTCGTGGCGTCTCGCTGACAGACATTTGTAGAGCTGCGGGCTGGGCGACACCTAACATGTTCGCTAGGTTTTATAGCCTATGTGTGGAACCGGTTGCTTCTGGTGTGCTCGCTTCCCATAGTCAGCTTCACTGAAGTACACGTTCTAGTGTCGGCTTGCTGTGCCACTCCCTTCCCCATGGAACGGATACGTGCGCTTATATTCTCCAGTCGAGTTCCCCAGGAATTGGCAAACCCTGCGGCAGTCGGATGTGGCGGAGCGTCCGACGCCAGGTCTGGCACTTGTATGCATTGGTGGAACTAGTGTCAGGCTGGGTTCCATATGTTGCGACCCCTACGGCGGTCCCATATGTGTATTCTCCACAGTACAGCTCCCTACGGCGAGCTTGTGTCTTTCCCTCGGCAGAGTTCCTCTGCCGTCTCAATACGGTGTCGTTCCCCCGCCTGCAACAGGCCGGGGCCACCCCTGGGACTGCCCAAGGCCAGTCCATACGTGTATTCTCCACATGGTAACTCCCTCCGGGCATGATGTGGCTTCCGCAGCGTCCCTCCGGGCATGTTTCCCAGTGTTATCTAATAAGAATGCTGTGTGGGTCTTGCGGAACAGCAGTGTGACTCTCCCTGTGTGAATTTCCCCGCCCGCATCAGAACGGGGTCTGAGGGGCTCTCGCTGGGCGCTGGAAGTGATAGTAACTGTGGCGTTTTCCAAAGGGATCCCAATTCGTCGGTATAACCGACGTACGTCATAGTGACCGACTGAAAGGGAACGTCACGGTTACGCATGGTAACCCTCATTCCCTGAAGGAGGGAACGGAGACGTACGTCCCGTCGCCACAGTTCCTTACCATCACTGCATGGCCGAGTCACTAGTTCGGCTCCTCAGTGAAAAACCTCAGTGCATTGCTCTCGCTTCCTGTTTATACCTGTTTATATACGAGATGCAAATCTCGCACGCCAATGGCCCATTGGCCTGTTCTCTATATCTCGAAGCTGATAAGGGCTCCCTGAAGTGATCCCAATTCGTCGGTATAACCAACATATGTCTCCGTTCCCTCCTTCAGGGAACGAGGGTTACCATACGTAACCGAGACGTTTTTGGTGCTGGGGAAATGGAAAAAATCTTTAATATTCAGTTGGATTTTAGTGGACTCACTGTGGATAACTGTGGACACATTGCTCATCATCTTAAGAAATTGTATAATATTCTATCCTTTGCAGACAGATTTTTTATTTTTTTTATACTTAATTGGATCAGTGATAAATCTCTTAAAGGTTGGCATAAGATATTTTTTGAGTCCCCTGGAGCATATGTATTACATAAAAAACAGGCCAGTTTTATAAAGCCTGGACCTCATATCTGGACTGTAATTGTGTAACTCTCTGGACATTGAACCTTTTGTTGTCCTCATCTTCATCTTTGAAATATGTTTTTTTTTTCTCCCCCTAATCTGGTGTAGTCCTGTTATATATACAATCTGAGCTATTTGTTGTCCTTTTTGTTTTGAGTTTTTTTTTGTGTGAGTGTGTTTGTTTTGGTGATGTCTTGATATATTTGTATTATAATGAAAATGCAATAAACACAATTATTATGAGACTAAATTAATTCAAATGCGTAATTTAAAGGATTAGTTCACTTCAAAATGAAAATTTCCTGATATTTTACTCACCCCCATCCCATCCAAGATGTTCATGTCTTTCTTTCTTCAGCCAAAAAGAAATTAAGTTTTTTGAGGAAAACATTCCAGGTTTTTCCACACATCATAGACTTCCATGGCAACCAAAGGGCTTTGAAGGGCTTCAAAGGCTCTGCGTGATCCCAGACGAGGAATAGGGTCTTATCTAGTGAAACGATCGGTCATTTTCAAAAGAAATTAAAAATAAATATACTTTTAAACCTAAATTGCTTATCTTGTGCTGCTCTGCGACGTGCCACGGATGGCTTAATCACGTCAGAAATGTCACGCTATAGAGGTAGGCTGAAGTACCACCCCCATGTTTACAAAGCGCTCGTGTGAAGACTAATACAAATGTCCTTTATCAAAATAAGGTAAAACAATGATGTCGGACGATTTTGAAGTTGAGCAGCGCAATATGAGCAATTTAGGTTAAAAAGTTTTTTTTTTTTTTTATGACAGATCGTATCACTAGATAAGACCCCATTCCTCGTCTGGGATAGTGCAGAGGAAGCCCTTTGAAACTGCATTGATTTGGACCTTCAACATTTTGGTTGCCATGGAAGTCTATGATGTGGAGAAAAATCCTGGAATGTTTTCCTCAAAAAACGTAATTTCTTTTCGACTGAAGAAAGAAAAACATGAACATCTTGGATGAGATGGGGGTGAGTAAAATATCAGGAAATTTTCATTTCGAAGTGAACTAATCCTTTAAATTGCTTAATTAAAATAGCTTTACTTTAAAAATCCTTATATTAACTAACTGTCTATTACAGTACAAAGCTATCAGTGTTTGGGCACCAAACACACTAAAAATAACCAGTTACCTAATCAGATACCTTTTTACAAGTAACTAGTAAAGTAACGCATTACTTTTAAATTCACAACAAAATATCTGAGTAACTTTCCCAAAAAATGCTGTGTGAACATGATGGTTTTGTTGTTCTAAACTAAATGTGAACATGTATTTACTCATCTCACTTGCACAAAAACAGACTTAGTATTCCTCAAAATAAAAATAAAAAAACAGTGCATTTTAATAAATAAGTTATATAATACACATATACTTTATGTATTTAACCTCTTAAACTCTGCAGACCCTGTACAGGGTCCGAAATGACATTTAAAAGTATATACTTAAAATTTGTAATGTCTGTGGAGTAGCTCATATGTGGTACCATTTGAAAGCTTAGAATGTCTACTTTCTGGAGATATGCATCGCATTTGTTCCCTTTCAGTCGGTCACGTTCGACGTACGTCGGAACTGACCGACGAATTGGGATCTATTTTCAGAGACCAATCTACTTCGAGTGTATAGAAACGAGCCAATAACATTGGCATGCGGTTCACGCACCGCCCCGCAGCACGGGTATAAAACACGGAAGTGAACAACGCATACCGCTTTCAACTTCGGAGCCGGTAGTTTTGCTGCTTACCTGCGCAAGACTGTTTCTGCCGAGAGTGTTCAAGAGAACGGGTCTGGAGAAGTGCTCTTCCTGGTGTTGGCGTGACAGCGCGAGTCAGCGAGTGGCTGCAAAAAGAGTTCCTGTGTTGGTTCGCTGGGCGTTTTCCTTTGAGTGCTCACCCGCGGGCTTGCACTATCGGACCGCGGGGAGCCGCGGCCATCTCCCTGAGTGCTTCAGCACTTTAAAAGAGCAATTTTCCATTCCTAAAAGAGCATACAGTTTGACCTGCGTCTTTTTCAAGATGTCACTCAAACTGTGTGTTTCTGGATGCGGTTGTTTCCTGTCCTCATTTGACGGCCATGATCTCTCTCGCATATAAACATGTGAGGCGTTCGTGGGTGATCCGTGTTCTCTCAGGAGAACGTGGTCACGTCGGCGCGTTGTTTGTCTCGAGTCTTTCTCGTAAGGGCTTGAGCGTTCAGCGCGCCGTGTGCCGTCTGGCGCGGCTGACAGCGGGGTTGCCACGGCAACTCAGCGCGTCACTCGCGCTCTGGTGCGCGGTCGAGACTATGATGCCTCAAACGGGGTTGAGTCCCTTTGCTTATTCCCCGATCTAGTTCTTTTTCTGGTGCACCAGAAAAGCGCTACTTTGGTTAATAAGCCTTGGTGGCCTGAGGATTACAGTGGGGCTTCCCCGCCGGGTAACCATTCCCCGTGGGCCCCCACTCCTCTATCGCATCACAAGCATGTTGAGACTTTGTTCGTGGGTGGTTCATGTTCCCTTATGAGAACATGACCACGTCGGTGCATTGATTCACCGGGCCTCTTTCTAAATAGGGGCTTGAGTGTTCAGCGCGCCGTGTGCCGTCTTCGGGCGGCCACGTTCATTGTCCCACATGCCTGCTGGTAGCTTACAGATGGGATTGCTGGTCCTTTTTTGAAAAAAGGGGGGACCTAGCATTTCATTTGGGGCTCTGGCAGAGGACAGATGTCAATTGCTGCATCGGAGAGAGGGCTGTTATGCGCTGGAAATGATGATGCTGAGTTTCCCACTATAATAGTGTGCGCTCATGCTGAGTCAGATTCAGAGTTGACAGCCATGCTTTCTGGGGTGGCTGCCCAGATGTGCATTGAAAAAACTTAGCAGTGTGGAACTATTTGGTGCCAAAGTATGGAACGCCAAAAGGGCCATAATCTGTATACGTTTTTTCTCTCTCTCACTGCCCTCTGTCCTGCATGCACGAGGGTAGTACCGACCCAGGGGTTATGCAGGAACTGCGTGCGGTGATGGACCTCGCTCTCCGGGTGACGGAAGTCACTGCACGCTCCCTGGGTCAGGCGATGTCCACACTAGTGGTCCAGGAAGCTGGGGCTAACCTGGCAGATATGCGTGAGCCCGACAAAGTTTGGTTCCTCAACGCCCCTGTCTGTCAGGCTGGCCTCTTCGGCGACGCCATCGAGAACTTCACCCAGCAGTTCTCGGTGGCCCAGAAGCAGATGGAGGTGGTTTAATAAAAAAATAAAAAAATAAAAATAAAACCATCCTGCCCCGACGACTAGCTGCTGCCTCCACCCAGTCGTCGGCTGCAGCACCTCCATCTGCTTGTCGCCGAGGGTGCCCCCCCTGCGTCCAGGGGATGTGCCCAACCCGTCCAGGGTACCGCGAGTCCGCTAGCAAGCACAAGGGCGAGCGGCCCTGGAACGGGCAGCCCAGCGAGATGGCAAACTGCTCGGGGAGACGGTGTCCGCACCCCTCCCTCCCCCGGAGGAGGACCGGGGGGAGAATATTTTTTCGGTTCGGTCCTGCCGCTGGCTCTCCGGAGTCCAGCGGTACCCACATTCTCAGAGCAGTTTCCTCCCTCCCTGGGCCCTGAGAGGGTCAGGTTTGCAGTGTGCGACGCCCCCGGGCCTTGCCACTCCTTTCCTCCCCTCTCCCCCTTCGCCAGGCGGCAGCAGTGTGGGCACCGAGGACGCCCCCGGGCCTTCTCACCCACACTCTGCCCCACCTGGAGTACTCAGACAACACTCCGGGCCGCCTCCGGGCCTCCCGAGTCGGGTCTGAGTGCTCCACCTCGCTGCCTCACCCCGGGTACGTCTGTGGTACCGTTGACCCCGCTTGTTCGGTCTCTGGGGGCCTGGCTTGGCCTCCCCAGACCGTCGCGCTGGCTCATCCGTGCCATCAGACTCGGCTATGCGATTCAATTCGCACGCCGGCCTCACAAGTACAGGGGCATCCTCTTCACCTCAGTGCGGAGCAGCGATGCCCATGTCTTGTGGTCCGAGATCGATGTCCTGCTGGCGAAGGGCATGATCGAGCCGGTTCCTCCAGCCGATATGAGGTCGGGGTTCTACAGCCCCTACTTCATTGTACCCAAGAAAGGTGGTGGGTTAAGGCCAATCTTGGACCTGCGCATTCTGAATCGGGCCCTGCACAAGCTCCCATTCAGAATGTTAACGCAGAAATGCATTCCCGAACGCATCCGTCCCCGAGGTTGGTTGCAGCGATCGACCTGAAGCCCTTCGGGCTGTCCCTGTCGCCTCGCGTCTTCACGAAAGTCGTGAGGCAGCCATTGTTCCGCTCAGAGAACGCGGCGTTCGCTTACTCAACTATCTCGACGACTGGATTATTCTCGCCCAGTCTTGGGAGCAGTTGTGCGAACACAGGGACATGGTGCTCAGTCACCTCAGCCTGTTGGGCCTTCGGGTCAACCGAGAGAAGAGTAACTCTGTCCCACGCAGAGGATCTCTTATCTCGGTATGGAGCTGGATTCGGTCAACCGGACTGCGTGCCTCACAGAGGAACGAGTCCAGTCAGTGTTGAACTGCTTGAGTACATTCAAGAGCAGGACGGCGGTCCCACTGAAATCTTTTCAGAGGCTCCTGGGGCATATGGCAGCTGCAGCCGCGGTAACGCCGCTCGGATTGCTTCATATGAGACCGCTTCAACGCTGGCTACACGACCGAGTCCCGAGGTGGGCGTGGCAGAGCGGCCAGTATCGGGTCTCAGTTACTCCGTACTGTCGCCAAACCTTCAACCCTTGGTCCGACCCCTCGTTCTTACGGGCCGGAGTGCCCTTAAGACAGGTGTCCAGGCATGTTGTGGTATTCATGGATGCCTCTGCCACGGGTTGGGGGGCCACGTACAACGGGCATGCAGTCTCGGGTCTGTGGACGGGGCCCCAGCTGCATTGGCATATCAATTGCCTGGAGTTAATGGCAGTACGTCTTGCGCTAAGTCGCTTCAAGAAGCTGCTTCAGCACAAGCACGTACTGGTCCGCACGGACAGCACTGCGGCCGTTGCGTACATCAACCATCAGGGTGGTCTACGCTCCCGTCGCATGCTCCAACTCGCCCGCCACCTCCTCCTGTGGAGTCAGAAGCATCTGAGGTCGCTTCGTGCCATTCATATCCCTGGTGCGCTGAACCAGACAGCCGACAAGCTCTCTCGTCAGTGTCCACTTCCGGGAGAGTGGCGACTCCACCCCCGGTCTGTCCAGCTGATATGGGACCTCTTCGGAGCCGCGCAGGTCGACCTGTTTGCCACTCCGGACTCGTCCCATTGCCAGTGGTACTATTCCCTGAATGGGGGTACCCTCGGCACAGATGCACTGGCGCACAGCTGGCCCCGGGACCTACGCAAATATGCGTTTCCCCCAGTGAGCCTTCTAGCACAGACTCTGTGCAAGGTCAGGGAGGACGAGGAGCAGGTCTTGCTAGTTGCGCCCTATTGGCCCAACCGGACCTGGTTCGCCGAACTCTCACTCCTCGCGACAGCCCCACCCTGGCCGATTCCCCTGAGGAAGGACCTTCTTTCTCAGGGAGGGTGCACTCTATGGCACCCGCGTCCAGACCTCTGGAAACTCCATGTCTGGTCCCTGGACGGGACGCGGAGGTTCTAGGTGGCCTGCCACAAGCTGTGGTAGACACCATCGCTTCAGCTAGAGCCCCCTCTACGAGGCGCCTCTATGCTTTGAAGTGGAACCTGTTCGTTGAATGGTGTTCTTCTCGCGAGAAGACCCCCGAAAGTGTTCGATTGATGTCGTGCTTTCTTTCCTACAAGATGGGTTGGAGCGAAGGCTGTCTCCCTCCACCCTAAAGGTGTACGTCGCGGCAATTGCGGCGTATCACGATGTAGTTGAAGGTAAGTCCTTAGGGAAGCACGACTTAATCGTCAGGTTCCTCAGAGGTGCGAGGAGACTAAATCCTCCTCGTTCTATCTCGTTACCCTCTTGGGACTTAGCCCTGGTGCTCAGAGCACTTCAGGGTCCTCCTTTTGAGCCTTTGCAGTCCGTTGAGTTAAAAATCCTGTCTATGAAGACGGTTCTCCTGACTGCATTGGCCTCAATCAAGAGGGTGGGGGACCTGCATGCATATTCGGTCAACGAATCGTGCCTAGAATTCGGGCCCGGTAACTCTCACGTCATCCTGAGACCCCGGCCCGGATACGTGCCCAAGGTTCCTACCACTCCCTTTCGGGACCAGGTGGTGAACCTGCAAGCGCTGCCCCCGGAGGAGGCAGACCCAGCCCTGGCTTTGTGTTGTCCCGTCCGCGCTCTTCGCGCTTACGTTGACCGGACACAAAGCTTTAGGACCTCAGAGCAGCTCTTCGTCTGTTACGGAGGCCAGCAGAAGGGAAAGGCTGTCTCCAAGCAGAGGTTGGCCCACTGGATAGTGGATGCTATCGTCTTAGCGTACCAATCGCAAGACGTGCCTTGCCCGTTCGGGTTGCGAGCACACTCCACAAGAAGTGTTGCTTCCTCCTGGGCGTTGGCTCAAGGCGCCTCGCTGACAGACATCTGTAGAGCTGCGGGCTGGGCGACACCTAACACGTTCGCTAGATTTTATAGCCTCCGTGTGGAACCGGTTTCTTCCCGTGTACTCGCCTCCAGCGGCCGGTAGACGCGAAGTGCCCGTTCCTGTGTCGGCTTGCTGCGCCACTCCCGCCTATGGCCGGATACGTGCGTTTATCTTCTCCAGTTGTGTCCCCCAGAAATGGTGAACCCTGTCGAGCTCCTCCGTCACCCCTGCGGTGTCAGACGTTGCGGCCGTCTGACACCAGGCCTGCACCCGTATGCTTGTGGAACGTGTGTGTTAGGCTGGGTCCATATGTAGCGGTTCCCTCACGGCGACCCCATATGTGTATTTCTCCACGGTTCCAGCTACCCTATCGGCTAGCCCCGTGTCTTTCCCTTGACAGAGCCCGCTCTGTCATCTCTGGGTGTGTTCTATCCCCCCTGGGACCAGGTTGGATCCACCCCAGAGACTGCCATATGTAGTTGCTACCCAGTTAGGCTAGTCCATATGAGTATTCTCCACCTCTCCTCCTCCGGAGGACGTGGCTCCGCAGCGTACCATCTTCCGAGACAGGCACGCTTTCCCAGCGTTATCCAATAGTCACGCTGAGTGGGTCTTGCAGAAACAGCAGTGTCGGACCTCCCTGCCTTTAGCCCTACCTGCTGCTCCAAATGGGAGCACCCAGTGTGCTTAAGCAGGGCGCTGGAAGGGCCAGCACCCTGGCGTTTTTCTAGGGATCCCAATTCGTCGGTCAGTTCCGACGTACGTCGAACGTGACCGACTGAAAGGGAACGTCTCGGTTACGTATGTAACCCTCGTTCCCTGAAGGAGGGAACGGAGACGTACGTCCCATCGCCAGGTGCTGTGCTTCAGCTGCAGGCCCGAGTCACATCTCGGCTCCTCAGTTGTAAAGCGGTATGCGTTGTTCACTTCCGTGTTTTATACCCGCGCTGCGGGGCGGTGCGTGAACCGCATGCCAATGTTATTGGCTCGTTTCTATACACTCGAAGTAGATTGGTCTCTGAAAATAGATCCCAATTCGTCGGTCAGTTCCGACGTACGTCTCCGTTCCCTCCTTCAGGGAACGAGGGTTACATACGTAACCGAGACGTTTTACACAAAGTAACTTATTTACACTAAATTACTCTTGTACCATTTCTGTCTGGATTTGGCCTACCCAAATTGAAAAGCTTCCCATACCCACATACAATGGTCTAAATACCAAATGTTGGTGTAATTTCACAGGAAACCATTTGAAGTTACATAAAACACTGCTAAAAGTGATACACATTTAAGTATATGTTTTCTGAGCTGTAATAACCTCCCCACAAAAGAGGCACTTTTTGATTTTTTGGTTATAAATTCATTTTTGAAAATGTATAACTCAGGCCCTGTGAGCTCTAGCACCCTGCAGACAGTTTTGGCTGTTTCCACTAGATTCCAGAAAATACTGGAAAATACTGGACAAATTGGAAAAACACTTGACTTGACTTCGTAATTGCCAATTACAAACAAGTAAATACAAACTTCCCATGAGGACTTGAAAGCACAATTTATAAACCTTTCTTCAGAACTGAGCACCCAAGACCCAAGATAGCAGATTTTAAATTGCTACTACATGGCAGTTGGATTGTGTTTGCCATATTACAACTATCCAGCACTCCTGTTTCATTTGAGTTAAATACCAAAAAGATTCTCCATACCGAGTATATCTGGAGAAGGTAGGCAAGTGTGGTGTAATTTGCCACTGTAAAACTCCAGACCAATGATGGCGAACATCAGGATGGCAAAGAAGAGCAGAAGACCGATTTGCAGCAGGGGGACCATTGCTTTCATAATGGACTTCAGAACTATCTGTAAACCTGGTAGAATTAATCTGGATTAGTAAAAAGTACTTCTTGCCAATAAGTAGTTTTACTTTTAATACCAATGTGTCAATAGTAACAAGAGGACATTGCCCAGTCCTGATCCTGTAGGACCACTGTCCTGCAGAGTTCAGCTCCAACCCCAATGAAACACACCTGAACCAGCAATATTCAAATTCTTACTAGGCATACTAGAAACCTCCAGGCAGGTGTGTTGGAGCTAAACTCTGCAGGACAGTGGTCCTCCAGGACTTAGTTTGGACACCACCTTTGATTTTGATTATTATTTGTAGTCGGAATAGGACGAGTAACTTACTGGGGATACCCGAGACTAGTTTGAGGGGTCTTAACACACGCACAGCTCTCAGGGTTCTCAGATCCACCGGAATATTCATATGAGAACCAGCAGTGGCCAAAATTCTGAGGAAAAACAACATACATACATTACATTATTTGTAAGAAAATGGGGGGGGGGGCGGTATTACGCATCTTCTGAATAAGTACAGAATCTCCTGATCAAAACACATACGAAGAAGACGCATGAAAAAAAACAATAAAACAAGCGATCGTATGTAAGCAGATGCATATGTAATAATGTGATCATTAACATTAAACAGCATATCCAAACTATCTAATGTTACTGAATGAAATGTCGACCCAGGGCGAGCTATAAGACTGTGCAAGCATTAGGGGTGTTGATGGACTTGATTTATCTGTGTTTGATCATCGTTCTGAATCTGATCTGGATGTAGTCTTTGACAAAAACGGACTTTTTTTGTTCAAAATGTTGCTTTTTTAATGAAACGTAGTTGATAAAAAAGGAAAGCATGAAGCTAGAATACAACAAATTTGTTTGTTTAAAAGCAGGGGGTCAGTTCTTTCTTTTGATATATTGCATGCTCAGAAATGCATACAACAAAATATTCTATGGGCCATTACATTTTTGTGAAAAGGATCAAAAAATGCTGGCGGGGAAAGAGTTAATTACACTTTAAGTAAGGTGAAAAAAAAAATTCTTTAAAATATACATTGATGTACATTATGACTCCTCAAATGTTGTGATGCTCTACACAGTGATAGTAAACGGAGTTACATTTTATTTTACAGTACGTGTACTTACAGTGTACTTACCCAAGAAAGTACTAGGTAATATAAGGCAACTACATGGGTAAAGGTAAAAACGTGCCTGTGGCAACATTTTTGCTAAATACGTTTCGTGGCAGTTTCAAAGTGAAACGTCCAGTGAGTGGCGGTACAAGCATGTTTAGTTTTTTTCCAGAACAGATGAATGTGAATCTGGCAACATTTTATTACATTGGGTTTTGCAGTTCTGAATTGAAATGTCCAGTGAGTTGCGCTAAAAGCTTAGATCACGTTAAATAACGTACACCTGCACTAAACCCTAAACCTACCGGATAGTGTTAACAAAAGCAAATGTGACAAAAATGCAATCGTAACCATGCCATTTTAGCTTGTGTTTTGAACTCTTGTCTTTGAGCTCTTTTATCATGACTCATCTTTTACAGGATTCGTACCTGAGCTCTCAGCATTGCAAGTACAATTCTGTACCAGCTGAGCTATCAAGCAAGCTTGGTACGTAAGAAAAGCAGGACATATGGAGCTGGTTAAGTGGTGCAAACTCTAAAATGTATCCGTTTACAAATCATTGTCACAGGGTGTTTTGGTGATGGTTCATGTTCATGTTTTCAGTTTGTCATGTTCACAGTTATGTTTTGTCTTGTCATTCACTTCCTGATTAAACTCAAGTCTTTAAGTTATAATAAACTGCACTTGGGTTCAGCAACTTGCCTCTTCAGTGGACTTTTGTTACAGAATAACAGACCGTCAACCATGAACCCAGCAGTTTCTCTGCTTCATCTGCGCCAAGGCCATCGCACCGTTGAAGACTATGTGGGGGACTTTTTTTGAACTTTGTCATGTTGTGACCTTTAATGACGCTGCTCTCAAAGGTATTTTCCGTAATAGACTTAATGACGCTTTAAGTTACCTAATGCCTGAAAGTAATGGCCCATGCACGCTAGAGGCATATATTGACTTTGCACTGGTGTTGAGTAGTTCCCCATTTACTGTGGGAACTTTGGAGGAACCTCACAATCCCACAGTACCCTCCACACCTATGGCTCCAGCCCACGTCCAGACTCCAGCCCACCAGCCCGCTCCAGCCGACGAGCCTGCAGTCCTGACCAAGAAAAATGAAGGCCACGCCTCTGTGGCCATCCTTGTTGCGCCTGGGTTTCTGTCCGGTACCCCTGCACGGGCCTGGCTCACCATCCCTCCCCCAAGACTGCCCCCCCAAGACTTTTGTTAAGACTGTTCATGTTTGGGGGGGGGTCTGTCACAGGGTGTTTTGGTGACGGTTCATTTTCATGTTTTCAGTTTGTCATGTTTTGTCTTGTCATTCACTTCCTGGTTTGTCATGTGATTCCCTGGCCCTCATGTGATCCTGCCATGCTATGTCATTGGTTCATTGTTCACAGTTGTCCCTTGTCCTGTCATTAGCCCATGTGTATTTAGCCCTCATGTTTGCCGTGTGTCTTCGTCTGTTATTAGGCTTGTTTGACTTCACCCAGCAATGCGCAGACCGATCGGCGGCTGACTTGAAGCAGTGCATGCTGGTTAGAAATTTTTTCCGACTTGAGGCAGCGCCGACGCCACGTGACAGTGACGTATGTCAACAAAGTGCCGCGAGAGCGATTCGAGAGCAGCCCGCTAATACATCCGGTGCAGTTTCTCCAGAGCAGCTGCACGAGGCTACACGGACTCTGATGACGACATAGCTGTTCCACGATTGGCCAGATTCACCGCATGACAGCGATCACGCATGTTTCGTGTTTATTCTAAAACTTTCAGTTCCACTAATGTGTACAAATCAGTTTTTTTTTTTATAACGGTAAAACCTCCTTTCATGTAGTCGCAATGTTATGTTGTCATGTTTATCAAAATAAAACTGATAAAAAAACGTAGACCCCACTTCATTGATAGTGTAGGATTATATGTTGAACTTTATTCTTGTACAAACACACGCTGTATTAAGCAGTAAATAAAGTATAACATGACAATAATGTCTCTGAAACTTCTGTGTATTGCCAAATATTGCATTTATTTCACTTCAGCTGATATGCAAACACAGCGTGAGCGTCATCGCGGGAAGCAGAAAGTGTCATGTTTGCAGCTCCTCCCCACCTGCACGCGGCTACTCTCGCCGATCAGTTGCATTAAGCCGCAGCCGATGTCGAACACACCTATTGAATGTGTAACCCGCTGTGTTGGTGAGTGTATGTTTAGTCAAGTCTTTGTTTTGTTTTGCCAAGTTTTTGTTTTGATTTATGTTAAGATTTAAGTTATAATAAACTGCACTTGGGTTCAGCAACTTGCCTCGTCAGTGGACTTTTGTTACAATCATGCACTATGGTAAAAAAAAGTCATAATTTAATATAGTGTAATCAGTGTTTATGTAAACGATAAGAAGTGCTTGCTGTTTTACTGCCTCTAGTGTTCATTTCTGTTGGAAACTGCAGTGATATGTACATATTGGTACGTATTTGGCAAAAATAAAGATACGTTGCGTTAGGTAATAACCCAGTTATTGTAAGTGCATAGTCCAGAACAGGACTGTAAAATAAAGTGCTACCTATTTCTTTATATTATATTTTTT
Source organism: Romanogobio albipinnatus (assembly GCA_023566225.1). NCBI lineage: Eukaryota > Metazoa > Chordata > Actinopteri > Cypriniformes > Gobionidae > Romanogobio > Romanogobio albipinnatus. Next base: position 35,623,895 of record CM042244.1, on the reverse strand, counting down.
CTTTAAAAAAAAAAGTGATTTAATAAATAATACTTTACAAAAGGTCCATCAAGGTTAATGCATTAGGTATAATTAACATTCATTAGCATGCATGTATTATAACATGAATTAACACTAGATTAGTAAATGCTGTAAAAATAATTATTGTATCTTCATGGCACCTAATGCATGTATTGATTTGAATGAATTTCTAATAGAAAAACAAAGTATTAAATGATATTCTTAAATTATCTGAGGCTATGATAACATGTTAGGGTAGGATGTTGCACAGGCAGGTCACTTCAGGAGTGTCACCTGTTCCTCCTGATATTTAAAAAGAATGAAGAACCCTCACAAAAGAAATGGGAAGTGGGCACTTTGGCATGCTGTGCGAACAGTGAGAGCAGTTTCAGCGGTACGAGCACTTCCCAGAAATGTCACAGTGATAAATACATTTGACAAAAATATCTGTGAGCACTAAGACGATTATTAATATTCAGGAGGAACTTAAAAGTCAGGAACTCGAGGATAAATTTGAATAAGAGAATAATAATTACAGTATGGAAGAGGAAAAAGGAAAACGCGAGCATCAGAAAGAGAGCGAGCCATGGAGCGAGTGAGTGGGTGAGTGGATGAAAGCATTGCTCGGGGGTGTAAATGGTGTGAAAATTCAAGGTTGTGAATCTTTCTGTAGCCTCCAGAGCTGCAGCACGTCCGTACTATTGTACATTATGATTTGAATCAACAAATCCTTCATATCAGCCAAAGGAACAGAGAGGAGTCGGTTTCATTATAAACAACATTTCTTACAAGAGCTTTCAATCTGTGATTCAAGATAACTTATGCAATGCTTCCTGATCAATCAATGGAGAATTTACAGTATGTCCTGTTTTTTAAAGCATATTAGGAATCAAAAAATAGGACAGTATGTTTAATACTAATCTGCGTCTTTAAATTTAACATTTCACAATTTTACTGTAGTGTATAACACAAAGGCTTATTATGTCATAATAAGCAATTATGTTTGTACCTTTGTGTCGTGGCATACATTTCTATCAATCAGTGTAACATGACCAAACACTATTAATTATTTCACAATTTGGCTTCTTTGTACCTGCCAGTGAAAAAGCTGAAATGCAAACATGAAATGAATATGGGCTCACCCACACATGAACACCTACACACAGCACTGAACTGAGCTCTGAGAGGCAATGAAGGGGGAGGGGATGGAGGAAGATGGAGGAATAACATTATCAACACTTAGTGGTGAATCATCAGCATATCTGCAGCAAATGCTTCATGTTTCACACACTATGAAAGTAAAGGCTTCATGCCGAGTCTATGCTGTGTTCTGAACATCTGATCGCACTATATGCTCATGCAACTTTGTTGTCCACATCCTCAAGATACAGGGGAAGATGGACACCCTTAAATTGTTAGTTCACCCAAAAACCCACCCTCATGTCATTCCAAACCAGTAAAACTTTTGTTCATCTTTGAAACGCATATGAAGACTTTTTAATGAAATCTGAGAGCCCAATTGACAGTCCACGCAACTAACATTTTGACGCTTCAAAAAGTTTATAAAGAAATTCTAAAACTAATCCATATGAATTGAGCAATTTAGACAAAATATTCTGGAGACGTGATCGCTTTATATGATGAACAGATTGAATTTAGTCTTTTATTCACATATTAACGTTGATCAGCAAACATAAACAGAAGCTCAAAATAACTTGCTTGATGGGTGAGTTCATTCTTGCTAAAGTTTAAATGTGTAACACACAATAATTAACCTCATTGGTTCTTGCTGAAGCTCAAACGTGCTGCGTAACACGAGAATGAACCTCATTGGTTCTTCTGGAAGCTCAAACGTGCTGTGTAACACACAAGAATGAACCTCATTGGTTCTTGAGGAAGCTCAAATGTGCTGCATAACACACGAGAATGAACCTCATTGGTTCTTTTGGAAGATCAAATGTGCTGTGTAACACACAAGAATGAACCTCATTGGTTCTTGTGGAAGATCAAATGTGCTGTGTAACACACTAGAATAAATCTCATTAGTTCTTGAGGAAGCTCAAACGTGCTCAGTAACACATGAGCATGAACCTCATTGGTTCTTGCTAAAGATCAAACGTGCTGTGTAACACACGAAAATGAACCTCATTGGTTCTCGTGGATGCTCAAACGTAAGTAATTAACATTTTGTGCTTTTGTTTGTTTATTATCATTTTTAATTTAAATGCTTTAAAATAGTAGGCAGTAAGTTGTTTTTAGGTTTAGAATGTAATGTTTGAATTTTAACGCAAACATTGTATTTTAATGTTCTTTTAATCAACTCAAGTCAGCCGTCGCGCCGGCGTGATCAACTCGCTTTTTTTCTTATCAGTGCCAAAGAGACTCAAATAACTCTGTCGAATTTATCATTTAGGCAATGTTATACATCATTATAATCTGTTAAGCTTTTACTCTTATTTGTGTATAGTCACAATAAAAACAAAATGTTGTGCTTTTTGCAAAATAAAGAAAACAAACATGATGCACAATCTGCAGTCTCTCTCTCAATGACGTTCATTCAGATAGTCTTCAAAGAATGAACTGTAACTTAGCGAAACTTTATCACACAAACATGAGACACATGTCTAAAGAAAGGTTTTAAATAATGTAAATCAAAACAAAAACAAATATTATCTGTTTATGTAATCTTTTTGAAAAGAGAGAGATGTCAGTCTTTCGCGAGTGTCTCATTCGCTAATGCGCCACACCCACGGAGTGCGAGTTCTTTTGAGATTCAAATACTGATGCGATCCATGAGAGTCAACGTCCACATCAACTCAAATAAACACATCAAGTGTAGTGCTATACTTTAGCTACATCGTTTTGAGATGTGTTGTGGAATAATCCTGGAATAATTTACCTCATGAAAAGTTGTTTATTTCTAAGAGCAACGGATTCAGCCGCTGATTGTGAGGTAAGTTTATTCTGTTAGTGTCTGTGAATATTAAACGCAAAAAGACAGTTTAAATATAAATCCTGCTGCAACATAAAATGTCATAGACGCAAGAATGTTTAGAAAATATTTCTTTGGCCTGTTTTGGACAGATTATGAAGTGTTTATTGTAAAATAGCTTAATTCATCATTACCAATTATTCAGTTATTTGTATTTACTGAATACTGAATTGTGTTCAGTGTCACAATATTACTGTTTTTTTAGCATGAGATTTCTTCAAAAACATTAAAAAATAGTAGTCAAATCTTTTGATCATTTAAAATATAATAGGCCTTTGTTGACTACATTCGAAATAAACAACAACAAAATATATTTACTTTGTCCTTTTGTTTAACTCTCTCAGTCACATACCTGAAGCTCATTCATTATGCAGGTCATTATGCAGCTCATTATGTGTTCCTTTGTCTGTCAGGTGTGATTTATAGCATTATTCATGATCGTTCACGCCTCTTCGCATCTGGTCTTTGTAAAGAAAAAGTCTTACAAAATGTAAATCAATATATTGTTTTATGTGAATAAGTAGTCACAATGATTCTCACATCAGTTAAAAGCAAAAACTCTAGGCAACAACACCCATTAGTCAAAGGTCTTGTGGACACATTTCTATTGTGTGTTTTGAGGCCTTAATTCAGTGTATTACATTTTTTGTTTTTTCAAAAATCACGCATAAACTTTATTCTCTCAAAAATACAAGTGTTTACATACATGTTGCTCACATATTATGGTAGCCCAGTTTGTACTGAATACAGTGCAATACCACTTCCAATCAATATGTTTATAAGCAACTGAAAAAAGCACAAATGTCAAAGCATGTCAAAACTTCTAAAGGGCCCCAAAACAGCTCAGACTCCAGATTCAGCATTATTATGTCATCATTACAACGCATTACGTCAGCATAGACTACATCGATATGATCATTATATTTGTTTTCATGGGCTTTCTATTGGGTATGTGGAATAACATTGTTTAAAAATGTAAAATCATTTTTAGATTTTTCATTCGATTAAACAATTAATGCAAAAAATAATCGACAGATTAATCAATTATCAGAATAATCATTAGTTGCAGCCCTACACAAGAATGAATCTCATTGCTTATGATATTCATTCTCATAACCCATTCTGCACATCAAGCAGACTTGAGCTTCTGTGTACCATAACCAGGGGCGTAAATTTCATCTAAAAGTTGGGGGGGACAATAAACATGAAATTTCTCAAGAGCAATTTTTGAAGGGGACACAAATAATGCAGCCAAAATCGTACTTGTAAGGATATGTGTACCACAAAAAAAAATGTGGGGGTGTTTTGGTGCACTGAAAAATTATTAATGTCCGTTTTTCTTTTCTCTGTCATTTTATCTGACCAACAACACAAAGCGGTCATATTATAATTATTAAATTATCTTGCGTCCTCCACATAGTATTTTATACTATGATATTCAGATATTTAGATATTCAACTGCAGCAAGCCCTCTGATCTGCCACTTATTATCATATTGAGCAAAACCCAACACAGATCTGACTGAACTTTCGGTTTAGAATATGCCAATTTTTAGAATTTGGGGGCGGGTTGCTTGAATTTTGGGTTCATTAGCCTATTATTCGTAATGAAAAACACAACAACAAAACAGTGCAATGACACACTCCCTTAAATAGGCGCTTTTACGCTTTGAAACCAAATCTTCGATAATCTTGTCTGTCAGCAGTTTGCTCGTTCGGCTTGTGCTGTATTGAGCAGACGCGTTCAGTTTTTAATTGTTTTGTCAGTTCTCTAACTGAACTCAATGATTTTATTACTGTACAGCGGAGCGGGGCGGTGCGGCGGTGGGCAAGTGATGTTAACAGTGTTTTGTCTAATCTGTATTAAAGAGAAAATAATAATTTCATCTGACGTTTAAAGTGAATATAATAGCCTTGACAGCTACTTACTGGTGTTTCACAACTGCTGTCTGAAGAGCCTTGTTGTCTCCCCAAACTTGTGTGGTGGTTTTTCTACGTTCTGTAACGTTAGTTGAGGTGCGCGGTGGATCAAACCACTGTGAGGGGAGGGGGGGACTCAAAATGTTTCTAAACTTAAAACGCATTTTTTTTCCCCCGTTTGCGTTTGTATTGTTTCACTACTTACACATTTATTTTAAGTATATATTGTTATATTATTTACAATACTCAGCATGGTTTTTAGGGGGGGACAGCCCTCAGATTGGGGGGGGGTCCTGTCCCCCCTGTCCCCCCCGCTATTTACGCCCCTGACCATAACTGATGTGTGCGTTGAAAAGCCTAAATTCATATAAAGCAATCGTGTCTCTTCAGAAAATTTAGATTAAACCGCTCAATTCATATGGATTAGTTTTATGATCTCTTCATGAACTTTTTGAAGCGTCAAAGTGGTAGTTGCGTAGCTGTCAATGGGACATAAATCGCTCAGATTTAATTCAAAATCTTTTAATTTGTGTTCCAAAGATGAACGAAAGTCTTACGGGGTGAGTAATCATGAGGGTGAGTAATTAATGACAGAATTTTCACTTTTGGGTGAACTATTATTTTAAGAATATTATGCATCTCTACATATGAAGAGATGACTTGACACATCATCAAATATTTTAGGAAATCTAAATTACATATAAATCTATGAATATTTATTTTAATCTAAGCTCATGATCTATTATAATATATGTAACTCCATGTCACTTGTGGAGGACTTCTTTTTAGTCGGTAGTGCTTCAGAACTGCTTTTCTGTGCGGATGAATCATCATGATCATCATATCAGAGTCGGTCTGTCATACTGCTCCAAGACCCACTGAGAGTAGGTTGGAAGACTCTGCAACTTTTACAATCTGAACAGGTTTGAAAACACTAGGGATCATGCACTTGCAGACTTTGTAAATAGAGAAAATTGGGTGACAGGATCACACTATGACTTTCAAGTCTTTCCGAACACATCAAACGCATGCACCTTGTTGCAAGCAGACACATGGAAAATGAAACAATATATATATATTGTGTTTTCTGAAATCATTTAGAAAACATGTTTGATATAAGATTCTACACAACAACAACTTATTGTAACCATTTATTGTAGCAACCATCTACAACCACTCCCCAACACCCACACACTTGTGATATGGTAGGAATAAAGTAGTCTATAAAGAATTAGCTGTCTACCAGAACTTTACTGTAAAAATGTAGCAACATTTTAAATTTTACAGATTTAACTTAAAGTTGCTGTCCGTAACTTTTTTGTGTTCAAGATATACAAAAATTATATAATGAGAATGTACAACATGAATCCATTTTCCAAACCATGTAATAAGTGTTTATATTGGGACTATTTCAGACCAGACTGGTAGAAACCGCTGCAGAGGAGCACAGTCCCTGCGTGACTCACCATAGACATAAACAGAGAGAAGTAGCTCCGGCTGCAATGTTCTTCCGCAAGACGCATGCAGTTCTGTTTATTAACCGCTAGAGCGCAAAAAGTTACGGACTGCAGCCTTACATTTACAGTAAAAAATATATATATTTTAATAATTGAAATAATGTTAATTAATACAAATCTAAATTTTTTCTACTGTAAATTTACAATGATTTCCAAAAACCATGTAACAGCTTAACTGTAAAATTACATGAAATGTTTATGTCCCATTAGATCTGTTTTACACTGTATAGAGTAAGGAAACTTACTTTTATTAAATAACAGGTTTTACTGTAGCACTTGTAGCCCTAACTATTAAAATTACAAACATTTTTACAGTGACACACAAGAGCAATGGCACAAACTTGGTATTTTCCATGAGAATGCCTATTTGAAGACATTTTTATGTAACAGCTCAATAAATTAATTTTGCAGCTTTAAGGGGGCTATATGTAGAATTCAGAAACCCTTGTTATTAGCGACACCAGTGGTCATTAAGTGAACTGCAGCCAGCAACTTGTAGCAGCTGCACGCTTTCCTCTCAATAACAAAATAAACACAACACAAATGACAGCAGTGAGAAACAGCAGTTCAGAAACCATCTGATCATAGCCATGTGGATTTGTTTGCACCAGCTCTGCAATTCACCAGCATCATGTTGACAGATAAGGAAATTAAAATTACACTGCTATGATAGTTTGATTATATATTTGAGTATATTTGAAACTATAGACTATATAGATCTGGCTATGTATGCCAGATCTATATAGTCTATAGTTCCAAATATACGTATGCCATAAACCGCCATTGACATTACAGTACAGAATAGCTCTTTTTTTATCCTGAACAATATAATATTTTTTTTATGTGTCATTGAACAGAAGAGAGGCTCTCTGGAGAGTAAACGTCACATCCTTTGGAGTCTACAGGTTTTCATAGACAACCTAGGAAGTCGGGAAGGTTTTGTTTTTTTAAAAGTTTAGTTACAGGCTGTTCACACATTGTCAATTGGCAAAAAAGCTATTATGGAAATTCTGAAAAGCTAATATACGAACATTCTAACATATAGCCTGTTTAAATAAAATAATAAAAAAAACCAGCAACAACATGTGGGAACCTGTAATGCTAATCTATTACTTTATTGTTCTGGAAAATTGTCTTGATGTCTTTAGTTTCACATACTTTGATGATTTTGGGATGTTTTTGGCATTTGTATTCTGCTAAAAAGACCTGCATGTGGATGCTGGATTGCAGGTATAGCTTAGCCAGCATGCCTTAAACTAGCCTTCAGCAAGGACAGCTAATCTAATGCTTTAACATTGTTAAAGAGATTTCAGACATGCTCTGTACCTGCAGTTCATCATGTTGATTGACTCGGACATTAAATTGAAAGGTTATGAGAAGGAAGCATCCAGCAGTGAGCTGTCAGTTCAACATTATGATACTCATATTTGTTTTATCATGTCAAATGCAAAGTTTCTCCATATGTTCCCAGCAGACCTGTGAAGGAAAAAATATCAAATTGGCTCTGTCCCAGCAGATTTACTTGCAGCTAATTATTAATTTCAGATGAAATGAAAGCCACAAGCAATGGCCTACTGGCCTTGTTTCAGTTCCCAGATGAGTGAAATGACACATGTAGTTTTCTTTTAAGTCTGACTTACTTTCACTGTTTTTAAAGAGGTCAGGTATGTTGGAGCCAAAAGTGTGTCAGATATGTAGCAGGGATAATCGGTTTAATTTCAGATTTTAACCAAGATCAGAGTTTTAGGAGAAAATCTGGCATTTAAAGACAAGAAATTCTAATAAGAGTGTATACAAACAAACAGTTATGTGTTTACATATAGTTATTTTTCCCGGCAAAACTAAGAGCATTAAACAGCTGCTATGAGCATTCAGCATAATAAAACACATTAAATATGAGCAAAACCAATTTCTCTGTAAAATCATTTTGCATTTAATTTAATAATTAGTAAGACTGGATTTATGAACAATTTACACAGAAATATGTTCTGCTCATGTTTTTTGAATGAGGCCCAGTCGATGCACTGTAAAATGTCTATAAAACCAGAAATTACACCTTTCATTGATGTGATGTGTGTTAAAATCAATGTCAGACCGTTTCCCACCTTTTAAGAACATCTATTAAAATGTGAAAAAAGACCTGGCATGATTTGTCATAATTTAATCTATTAAATGGATAAAAGCGAGGGTGCAAAATAATTTCTTTTAGACACCCACATTACCTTGACAACAGTGGGTCAAGGTTTGGCTGGCTAGCACAGGCTGTAACTACACCATTATGTGTGCAGAAAAGCATCTTTCTCCTTTGACAGCCATTCAAATGTAGTTGTGTATTTGGACAAAATGTCAATGGTTTATTATATTTTAGTGGATGTTTTTCCAGTGATTTTGGAGGGCTCTTAATAGTGTGAAATAGACTGTATATTAAAAAAAAAACACATTTATTTGGAGTTTTAGGGAAATGAAAAGGAACAAATCTTTTATTCACTCAATGCAGTTTCTCTTGAAGTGTCCTTGACTGCTGCAGCCCCCCAGAGGCAGTCACTCCCACATTGCCTCATTCTCGTAAACAGAGGAAGATGAAGAAGGCTTCCTCCATCTCATATAGTCCGGTGGTCCCAGAGCTCCCAAGTCTGGTGGTCCTGATGGTAAAAGAGCCATATGCTCTCTCTGCCACGGCCATGGAAGCCATCCTAGAGCAGCCCACTTTTCCTGTCAGAGCCACTGAGGCCATCCTAGCCAGCCTGTCACGGCCGAGGAGGCAGTCCTCTCCCATTATGTCTCCGCCATTTGTGTGTCTGGGCTGCACACACTTCCCTACTGGCTCCCTTCACTCCTGCCTCCCCTGAGCTGGCCACTCTCCCTGTCATGGCCACGGAGGTTGTGCCAGAGCCGCCAAAGCCCCCCTCTGCCGGGACTCCAGACATGCCGGACCATCCCTGGTCTGTCTCCCCTGCTCTGCTCTGGCCCTCACCTTGTTCTCCAGACCCATTGAAGCCTCCTTGGCGCAACCCTCCTGTCCCACCCTGATCTCCAGATCTTTCAAACTTCTTCAAACACCGGAGTTGCTCCCCTCCTTCCCTCCACTCCTTGTCTCTGTAAATTGACCCCTCTCGCTATCTTGTATTGTCATGTTGGTGTGGGTCAGTCCTGGGTGTTTATGTTGGTGTGTTGGTCTTGTGTTGTCAAGTGATTGTTGTTTTATGGTGGGATTGGTTGTCTCCCTCGGTTGCAAGGTTTTAGTTTTGATTTGAACATTGGGGGGTTGAAGTGTGAACAGTTCAATAGGATCCCAGGTCATGCTGTGAGGTTTATTTATTTATTCTTGTGAGGTTTATTGATTTGTTTGTTTGTTTATTTAATGGTATTTTTGCAAAATGGTCTACACATGCAAAGTTGATAACATAACTACAATAAAGTAGCCCACACAACAACAATCACTTATTTACAAAGTGCCATGGGAAGTAAAACTATCTTCTCTTGGAATATCTGAAAGCCATTTTTTTTTGCAATTGTTTTGCAACAATTGTTTAGTCGGTTTTGTCTTAAAGGTGCCATAGAATGGAAAACTGTATTTACCTTGGCATAGTTGAATAATAAAAGTTCTGTACATGGAACTGACATACCGTGAGCTTCAAACACCATTGTTTCCTCCTTCATATGTAAATCTTGTTCGTGCAAAAGACAACTGAAAAAGGGGCAAATCCCAACATAACACCTACTGTGACGTTGCAGTCATGATCATTAATATTTACGCCCCCAAAATGTGCATATACCAGCCCATGTTCTAGCCCAGGCAGTATTAATGTGGACCTGCACAGCTAAATCAAAACACTGAGGTCCCACCTTCAAAGCAAAGGTAATGTTACATATCATTAATTGTGTATGTGCTGCGTTATAAGTAGGGCTGTGACGGTGACAGTTTTTTTTACCACCGCGGTGGTGATGAACCAACTAGCCTACCGGCGGTGTCGCAGGGAATAGGCCTATATAGCCTACATTTTTAAATAATAAACGAGGGTCAAACATCCATTTCATAAGCATGTAAATAATGGTAACCTAAAGAATATAAGAAAATTAAATATTAGTTAAAAAAATATTTGTTTAAAATTTCCGCACAAAGATGCGTCATATGCTGCTCTGCGTTTTGAGAGGGATGTGGGACACGAGCAGGAAAGATACCATCTCTTTTCTAATATCTTGTCTTCATGTTTTCTCCTGATGTCGCAAAGAAACTGACACTTGTTGTAAAAGAGCTGAAGAGTGAATTTTATCCTCCACAGGGATGAAGATAAATGTCAAGACATTTAGGTATATGTTTTTGTGCTGCCAGAGAAAGCAAAACTAAAATGTGTGAGATGCACCTTATTGACGCGCCTTATCAAGTCTAATAAAAGCACAAACTATGTTAAATAGAATTTGAAGTAAAAAGGTATCTGTCATAAAGTGTTTTTTCTACTTTACCACAGTAAAGGATGCGAATAGGTAGAATAGACCGTTTATAATCCCCTGTGAAAATGGGTGAGACGGAAGTGAAGATTTAGGAAAAGAAACAAGAGATGTCCATGTCCAATGGAATAAAATCAACTAGGCCTATTGTTAAAATTTGCGGAAAATCGGATGACCTGATTGCAAAACAGAATAAAAAAGCTGACTAAGCTTTAATTGGGCTCACATAGCCTGTCTCTCTCATTCGCCATGAATCCATATGTTTCCATGGCTGCGATGTAACATTTAATTGCTACCCTATTATTTATTTTGTAAACAAAGCTTTGTGCTTCACTCCTGTGGTAATATTCACGCAAAACACCGTCCACATACCAAAAAAAAAAGTGTTTTGTTGGACCACCACCAGTGCTACGACAGATTAATTGTGTACTATTATTAATTGTAAGCTTGTTTAGCACGGTGAGATAGCTGCTATTTGCAGTTCTATTCATAATCATCAGGATCCATATGCGCTGATGTACAGAGAAGAAGCAGCCAATCAGAGCAGAGCTCAACATTATTGTTCATGACCCTTCCAAATAAGGTAATAACAGCCCATTTCATTCTAGGGACAAATCCTAAGGTTGTAAATGGACATGCAAAACCATATTTGGAGAATTTTTGCCCTTACCTAAGCCACATACCTTTATGTAGATATCAGAGAACAATTTAAATTAAAGCTGCAAGCAGCATTTAGCGGGGTTCAAGCCTTTAAGGCCTTTAAGCACACAAGCATCAAAATACATTAAGTTTTATTTAGCAAGCATTTAACAACTGCCATCATAGATGAAAAAGTCAATTTACAGCCTATACAGGCAGTTTACCATAGGAAATATATGGTTTTAAAGCGTTTTTACAGTTATAGCACCTTTTGCCTGAGTCTTCTTATAGTCTTGCCTGATCTCCACCACTTTTATTAGTAGTACTCAAAGTGTGCCCATACTGTATATATGTGTCAGATTTGTTGTAAATATGTAATTTTAATAAGGAGTTTAGACAATTATATTCAGTGGCGTAACGAACGAGCCAACACCGGGCCCTTAAGTAGGATTATCAAGGCGGGCCCCAGTCCCAATTCAAAACAAATTTCATCACAATCCATCATTGTTCGTTTCAAACATGTGAGAGCATCAAAATGATCCATAGGTGAAATTGATTGGATTTAATTAATTTTTTTGTCAGTTCCTATCATAATTTTAACATTTGTGGCGTTATTGTTTAGCTATTTACCTATGTTTTCAAATTTCCTTAGGAGGTCACTCCTGTGAAAAAAACACGGGCTTGAAACTTCTAAGGCTCCTTCAAGGCATTGTGCCAATGACGTATACTGAGTTTTTTGAGATACACCAATGTTCTCATAGACTATCATGGCACCCTGGACAAAGACACTGCATGCCAATTTTCAGTAGACTAACGGTTGGGTGCCCTTATAGCTATTTTCATGATTTTTTTCACTGTTATAGCGCCAACAAGTGGCCAATTGTCACGATTTTGTTCATGTCAACTCAGATTGAGCTTATGAACATGTGTCCCAAGTTTTGCGAAAATATTTCTTTCCGTTCACAAGTTATAACCGTTTTATAGTGCCACCAAGTGGCCAATTGTCATGATTTATTTTTACGTGACCTCAAAATGAGCTCATGAACATGTTCCCAAGTTTTGCGAAAATATTTCTTTCCGTTCACAAGTTATAACCGTTTTATAGTGCCATCAAGAGGCCAATTGTTGCGATTTTTTTCAAGTGATCTCAGATTGAACTCACGAAGATGTATCCCAAGGTTAGCAAAAAAATCTCTTTCCGTTCACAATTTATAATCATTTTAGTAAAAATGGCCCTGGTGCCATCAAATATTTTGGTTCCCCTTATCGTCCGTTAACTGAAATTTTGAAGTTTTTGGATGATTATTGATTTTTGGACTCCAGAGAATAGTCTTGCAGTGGTTTGATTCCGATCGGGCCAAAAACCTAGGAGAAGTCAGCAAAAATAGGTTTTTCAAAAAACTGCAATTTACTCGAAATTGGCGCCTGAAGGGCGAGCAAATCTGAGATAGCCATTTTGTCCGCCTTGGGTCAAGGATTCCAACGATATAAGACACTTGATCCTGGGACAAACAGTCTAAGAATTATGAGCAATTTTGAACTTTTGGTTGCTGTAGCGCCACCTATGGGCCATTCGGGGTCATACTCTGATAGGTTGTCCCCAAACTGAGGCCTACCATCTGGCCAGGTTTCATGTCTCTAGGCCTTACGGTTTGGCCTGCACGATGCGTTTTACGAAACCTAACAATTACAATAGGGTTTCAGCATTTCATGCTTGAACCCCTAATAAGAATGAAGGCTTTTTGCCAGTTATAGCGCCACCTATGGTCCGATCTCCATGAAACTCTGCATGCTTCCTCACCATGTTCTGACACATATGCTCATCAATTTTGGTGGAGTTCTGAGTTTTCATTTGGGATTTATAGGCTTTTTAGTGTATTTTGCCACACCCCTTTTCTAAATGACCCTGTTACAGCCACTCAAATGCAAAAGTTCAACTTGTTTTTGATAATTATTGATCTAGAGAGTCCAGAGAATTGTCCTAGACTGGTTTGGTTCCGATCGGGCAGAAAACCAGGGACTAGTTCGCAAAAGTAGGTTTTGGACAAAATTCGACATAGCAGAAAACTTTCCCTGCCTAAATCAAAATCGGAGATAGCCATTTTGTCTGGCTTGAGCCAAGGATTCCAACGATATAAGACACTTGATCCTGGGACAAACAGTCTAAGAGTTATGAGCAATTTTGAACTTTTGGTTGCTGTAGCGCCACCTATGGGCCATTCGGGGTCATACTCTGATAGGTTGTCCCCAAACTGAGGCCTACCATCTGGCCAGGTTTCATGTCTCTAGGCCTTACGGTTTGGCCTGCACGATGCGTTTTACGAAACCTTACAATTACAATAGGGTTTCAGCATTTCATGCTTGAACCCCTAATAAGAATGAAGGCTTTTTGCCAGTTATAGCGCCACCTATGGTCCGATCTCCATGAAACTCTGCATGCTTCCTCACCATGTTCTGACACATATGCTCATCAATTTTGGTGGAGTTCTGAGTTTTCATTTGGGATGTATAGGCTTTTTAGTGTATTTTGCCACACCCCTTTTCTAAATGACCCTGTTACAGCCACTCAAATGCAAAAGTTCAACTTGTTTTTGATAATTATTGATCTAGAGAGTCCAGAGAATTGTCCTAGACTGGTTTGGTTCCGATCGGGCAAAAAACCAGGGACTAGTTCGCAAAAGTAGGTTTTGGACAAAATTTGACATAGCAGAAAACTTTCCCTGCCTAAATCAAAATCGGATATAGCCATTTTGTCTGCCTTGAGCCAAGGATTCCAACGATATAAGACACTTGATCCTGGGACAAACAGTCTAAGAGTTATGAGCAATTTTGAACTTTTGGTTGCTGTAGCGCCACCTATGGGCCATTCGGGGTCATACTCTGATAGGTTGTCCCCAAACTGAGGCCTACCATCTGGCCAGGTTTCATGTCTCTAGGCCTTACGGTTTGGCCTGCACGATGCGTTTTACGAAACCTTACAATTACAATAGGGTTTCAGCATTTCATGCTTGAACCCCTAATTGTATCAATGCATATGGCACCTTTAAATAAACATGTGTATCGGTATAATGGATCCGTGCACTAGCTCTTAAAGTGACAGCAGCCTAATATGTGTCTGTTGATAAAATAACAGAATATAGCTTTAATCGTAAGGAATCAGGATTAATAGTCTATGTATTTAATTTATACAGAACTAAAAGACTCTCCAGTGTTATTTTAGTTGTTTCAGTAGTATTTCTGTACCTGAATACTAGTGTTAGACCCGCAAAAAAAACTTTTCTCCATTTCTCTTTATTTAATTTGTATGTTTATTCTGTTGTATTTATTTGTGTTACTTTTTATTTTATTTTATTGTATTTAATTCAAAGATTGAAATCAAGCTTCCTTGTGTTGTGTAAATTCTTGAGCCACACAATTACCCTATTGTAAAAACACAAAAACACAGAGTGAGCAAACATTTAGGTGAGATAAATGTAATTTAAAAAAATAATTGTTTGGATTCTAGTCCAGTTTTTGCCTCGCAATCTGATTCCATGCGGCTATGTAACGTATGTACTGAGTAGTTGATATCACCATATCCTCATCAGACAAACGCTGAGTCCAAGCTATTGAGTTTTTTTGGCATCCTTGCATATACTAACTTGTGTATTGTATTCTGTACTCTAATGTAGTGGTACTGTGGATGCAGGGGTGAACTGAAACAGTTCGTTGAGGAGGTGGCCTGCTGTTCACAACCTACTCATAAACTCAGTCCAGTTGCCAAGAAATGTATTTATCCTGTAGGGCAGATAATCCGGTAGTGACGGTGTTCTAATTTTGGAATGTGTTCCTTCTTTCTCTAACTTCCCTCCAACTCATTGACATTGCTTACGTTGCACGAGTGCCCACTACTGACGGAGCCAGTGCAATGGGTTTAAATGGAATGCCTTCAGCCCTTGATCACTAGGAACCTTCTATGGAGCTGATTTTTTATTTACAGTTTATTTATATGAATCTTTTTTATGAACCATTCTATAGACCTTGGGCTTTTGATAAAATGTTTAAAAAAATACACAAACATGTAACATTTAGAAACTAACAGTCAACTACAAATTCGGGGATTTGGAGTACACTCTAAAAAATAAAAAGGTTCTATATGGCACCAAAAATGGTTCTTGGCTCGTAATCATAGGGGAACCTTTTTTTAGTGCTATATAGCACCAATTTTGGTGCTTCAGTGGTTCTTCAGCGGTTCTTCAGTGGTTCTTTGACTAAGGTGCTATATAGCACCGCTAACTAAGGTGCTATATAGCACCGCTACCATATACATAACATGTTAAGATATGGTGCTATATAGCACCAAAAGTGGTTCCTCTATGATTACGACGAAGAACCATTTTTGGTGCCATATAGAACCTTTTTTTTTTTTAGAGTGTAGTGATGTTTGATTCTTGTATGAATCATTCTTTTAAGCACGTAAACAGTTGAGCCTGTTCAGAATCTAACTGAATCAGACTTTAGTTCTGGGTTGATGACGCAAAACACACATCTGAAGTAGTGCGCAGCACCAAATGAGCCAATAATCTGTCCAGGTGGTTTACTGAAACAAATAACCTATTCAGAATGATTGAATCAAACTTACAAGCAGAGTTGAAAGTCAGGTTTTTTGTCATGTCAGACTCAAAAAAGAACCAGTTTTTAACTGTCAAGGTTTTCAGAGGATGAAACTTTGACAGAAACCGCTAACTCTGTTCTTTTTGGCTTTCTTTACACCTGGTATTAAGATGCATTTTGGTCGATCGAATCACAAGTGGACAACACTAAATACAGGTGTATACAGGGTCTAAAACGTTTTGAGCTTGTCCACTTTTGACCTCTTCCAGAGGTTGTCAAAAACGCATTCGAACAGATTGCTTTCGTAGTGTAGACACTCATGTGGTTGAAATTGTTCAAACAGCCACAAAAGACCGTCTGCTCTCCGCTACTGACCTAAAAGTGCACTAGCCAGACTGGATTTACACTTTGTCGGCTGAAGACCCAAGTTTGGTTTGAAGATGAAAAACGCACAATGTTCTCTCACCATTCCTGATTTCTAACAGTCACAGTGTTCGGCTAGTCTTGTGTCTGTCAGAGTAGTAACTAAAGCTGATGCTCTCCGTATAAATCTCCGTAAATTGTGCAAGCTTATTTTGTCCACTAGATCTAAAGATCTGAAAAAAAAAAAAAACTTACATTTACCTGCCCATTAACCTTCCCCTCGAAAAATAGGCTAATCAATAATTGATTTCACTTATTGATGACATCATACCCTCAGGCGGCAGACACAGCATAGCTGTTGCCTGTTTTGTACATGAATGTGGGGGGTGGAGGCATAATTTGTGTAGGGGCATGTTAGTTTTGGTGATTTCAAATAATTGAATTTGATTCATTGTTATACCAGAAATTGCTTACCACACCTTCAAGTAAGAGGAATGGACTTCCAAAAAGCTAATGGAAATTACCCCATGGAGAAGTGCTTAGGTTCAGTTAGCAACTGTATTTTTAAAGTGTAGTATAAGGCAGCATAGAACATCATGGGAGTGTCCTTCTGTTTTTTTGTACCTGAGAGTGCCTGTATTTATTTCGGATGATTGTGTGATTTTGTCATGAACTGGCTTTTAAAAAAAATGTATACTGTTGTCTGAGGTGAACTTATGACGTTTGCATGGTTTTTACATTCAAAAACATCATAATGAATAAGTAATAGACTATTTTCTGCCATGGTTTTGATGGGCGTGCCGCACTGAAGACTTGGAAGTAAATGCCCACGGCTAGGATTGGATAAGATTTGCATATTTAATGAACTTCAGCTCCCCTCAATACATGTGGGGATTGTTTTGAAAGCATCTGGGGAAACGCTCACAGCGCTCGCAAAATGCCTTTATCAAACAAACACAATGATTCATCTCTCATCCACCCGCGATTGATTTGAATGTTATTTTTGTATTACTTGGCCCGCCCGATGAGTGAATATAACCGCAAACCGTACACACACACACACACACACTCACACACACACACACACACACACACACACACACACACACACACACACACACACACACACACACACACACACACACACACACACACACACACACACACACACACACACACACACACACACACACACACACACACATGCGTTCGCAAGAAAGGAATGTTATTTCACTATTTAAGATAGCCTGTCGGCAAGCCGGTGATACATTTTGGTAGCCCGTCTGAAAAACACATAGCCCCGGGACGTTGGGCTTTGCAAGCACTGGCGTTACAAGTCCGAGTCTGATCACGAATGAACTAATAACACCTTCTCCAGGTATGTAATCAATTGATATTAAACGATCTGTAACAATGCAATATTAACACATATAAAACATGTTTTACTCACATAAGTGTGTTGCACCGTTCCTGTCAGATCCAATATAGAAGGCACAGCATTGTGTTTTAATCTCAATATGTTTGCAAATCCAGTCTCGACTTGTATCTTGTTCATAATCGATTCTACGGTGAAATGAAGCGAACAAATGCGCAATGTCTTACACACGTGAGCTGGAACCGGCATGTTTATTGCTCGGTAGCGCGACCCGTTTAGCTCCACGAGTCGGTGAGCGGGCTTGAGGTGGTGCTTCTGCATTCTATGACGTCATGGGTCGACATATTCTGAGATCGAGCGTTTTCTGGGCCAGGTGTCAATAAAAGTTTTCAGCTCTGAAACTTACATGATATTCTTATATCTTATAGTCTTATGTTCATATAATGAACTTTTATATATCAAAGGCTCAAGGGAAAGTTGATTTCTCAATTCATCACCCCTTTAAACTATTCATAACAGTGAAGTATTGAAAATTATGAGGAGAAAAAAAAAGTCACTTACCCACTTAGCACAACAATGAAGTCCATTACATTCCAGCCATTTCTGAGATAGGAACCCTTATGAAAAACAAAACCAAGTGCCACCAGCTTGATACCAGCCTCGAAACAGAAGATCCCAATGAAATAAGGCTCTGTCTTCTCCTAATGGACCCAATAATAAAGAAACAGATAAAGTGATTAAACAAAACAAGTGATTGAGAATATAAATGAAGACTTCCAGTGCAAAAGCCTCTAAAAGCCACCTCGGTTAAAAATTAGATAACCATACTGAGAGAATGTTCTCCGTACATAGTATACTTTCTTCAAATACTTTCACTTCAAACCCACTAAATCCCAGCCTCATTCCATTCAGAAGTACTTGCATATAGGAATCTGACAAAAATCCCAATTTTAAAGAAAAACATCAGACGGACTTAGAGACTTTTGCATGTGAAGTCTTCAAATATAGAAATGCCATAGTTTTGATTTTCTAATTGATATCAAACTGCCAAGTGTGTAATCAGTTTTAATTTTCAGAGTTAGTATTGTAAGTTTATTTTATAGGGACATACTCTCCTAACTCAGCCCAGGGAAACTGGTAGGATAAGTACAGTGTTCAGTTATGATAAGTTGTTTGAGATTTGCTTAATTGCCTGGGAAATGGGCTGAGTTTGTTAGTGTTAGTGAAGGTTGAAAAACTTGAAAAGTGTATGTGCTGTCGTGGTGAAATTGAAGATTTATATTGTTACATAGTTGAGTTGGCTGCCGTGTTCAGTAGGAAGTGCTGTCAGTTGACAATAGCTTCTGAGTAAAAGAATGAGGTTTATTTTTGACTCTGGGAATCAAATAATTTAAATAAGTAGTATAAGTAGTAGCAATAGTTTTGAAAGTTCAGTTATGTTTCTCTAAAATGATGGATTTATGTTTTTAATTCTTACCAGCCTTTTGGACATAGGTGTTTTGTCCTCACCAGGAAGATGTTGCTCCAGGGATAAAACAATACAGTTGGCTATGATGGTGGCCAGGATCATATACTCAAATGGAGTAATGGCATAGAAGTCAAGGCAAATATTATATTAGAGAAAATAACACACTATTAAATTTAAACATTCCAGCTCATATCTTTACACTTACTCAACACATACAAAAATCCTGTATTCCTGTACTAAAACCCTTTTCTCTTCAGTAGGAATGTACACTGTACATATATGGTTATGTATCAGTAGCGTATGGACTTGTTTGATTGAATGCATGACTACTCATTCTGTTAGTTGACTTGTGACTGTGTTGACTGTTTGAAATGGCTCAATGCTGCAGTAATGGTGTGTTTGAGTGGATGATGCAGGTGAGAAGCATGTATATCTTCACTGACAGATTCACAGTGGCTGCATTGTCTTGCTTTAGCTTCTGTCAGACTTGATTAGCTTCGTAGTGGTTTGCAGGAATTTTGGCTCATTTGTGAACACTCTAAATTAACTATGTCAGATGCTCACAGAACAAGCAGAGAAATTAAACCAAATATGTTTGAGGGGAGGGATTTTCCTCCTGCTGTCCTAGAGTACACCGAGCACAACTAATGTCATGCAATCCACAACTGGTCAACATCAATCTAACATGTCTACAAGTGGTAGAACTAAGTTATCAATTGATAACTTTTTTATCAATTGCAGTCCCTAATAGCACATTCAAGTATGCCACATATATAGAATGTAGTCTGCCACATGCTAAAAACTATTTGATAAAAAAAAAAAAAAAAAAAAAAAAAATACATAAATAAATAATGAATGAATGAATGAATGAATTAATGAATGAATGAATGAATGAATGAATGAATGAACGAACGGATGGATGGATGGATGAATAAAGGAAAATTAGTTTGCATCAATTTCTGAGATATGACAACTTCTAATGAAATTATGTTCAACCGACATACTACATTACATTTGAGGATTTCAATAAGTGTAGCATAAACACACATTTTTTATTTGATTATTCAGAAATTAAGTTATTCCAACTACTTGAGTGGTGGCAGTGGAACTGTGGCGAGCAGTGAGGCTGAGGGACCGTGAGAGTGGGACGAGGCCGCGGTCATTAGTGATGATGAGCGCCAGCTGCGTGCCGTCGGCCTCATGTCTCACGGAGGAGTGACGGGAGTATAAAGGAGGAGCGACGACAGTGAAGGATGAGAGAGGACCAGGCCTGGATTTTAAGTTGTTTTTTATTTATGTTTTGTTTAAGTATGTGCGCGGCAGTCGTCCGTGAGGGGAATTTTCCGTGAGAATTTTATTTTATTAAAGTCTGTTGAATGTTCGCCGGTTCCCGCCACCTTCTTCCCTAAACCTACATACTCCGTTACATTGGTGCCGAAACCCGGGAGGAAGGAGGGACATGCTGTCGAAGAGCCCTCGCTGCTGAGGGGGATCACGGTGCTGAGGAGTTCGGGCAGCGCCGAAGAGAAAAGACCGCGAGTGGCTGCCCGAGGCGGTGGTGCTGGAGCGAGTTAAGATCCGGTTGGACAGAGAGCTCGTGCCCCTGGGTCGAGATGGGGTGGCTGCCGTCCGAGAGGGAGCGGAGGAGTCGCCAGCGCTTGCCCTGAGCCAGAGCCTGCTGCCGTCCGCCATGTTGGGGAGGAGCAGGGAGAGCGGGACTGGGACTCACTGCCGGCTGCCCTCAGTAGGAGGATCGAACCGTCCACCGAGCATCCAGTACCATCGCATGGCACCGCGAGGAAGAGCCTCTCGGCTGGCTGAGGACCGAGCGGCAGTGTGTCCGGAAACTGGACCATAATTTTTTTCCCTCTTTTCTTTTCTCCTCTCTCCACTCTCTCGTCTCTGTCGCTCCTCGTGCTCCCGGCTCCGTTCTCTCTGTCCTTACCCCCAGGTGCCGCAGCCGCCGTGATCTGAAGTAGGGTCTCGGGGGTTGAAGTAGAGCGCAGGCTCGGGAGTACCCCACGGCCTGCGAAGGGCATTGGGGGTATGTGGCGAGCAGTGAGGCTGAGGGACCGTGAGAGCGGGACGAGTCTTAAAGTCAGTAGTCTTAAAGTTGCAGTCCGTAAGTTTTGCCTTGCCATCTCTCTTGAAACCTGAGTTGTGCGGTGGCGCAGCTCCTCAGCGCGGATTAATCTAATGTTTTGAGGAGTATGTGCGGCTTTGTTGTCAGACACCGCACCGGTGTGGATACTGTACTTCAGAATCACAGATTCTACATCTTGAAGTATAACCTAAATAAGAATTTTCAACGGAAAATGTTATCTGAACAAGTAAGTAACATGTCTACCACTTTTGGGAACAAAACATTACAATAAATTGCACTACCAACGGGGATTAAATCTAACGATCGCTCATATAAAATCAAACCATGCAAATTATTATTTATTGTTATACTTTGTTCTCAAATTGTTAATGTTAACAGCATTAGCATTGCATGACTACGTGTATTTAGTATTTATTAGCGTTACCTGTAGATTTCAATTTCCTTACAGTCTAATCTTTTGCTTTTGACTATGGGTGAATCTCCAGTTGTCACTGATGATGTCATTTGGGCCTTTCTGGATTACAATCCGCCATCAAAATGATACATTTAATGACTCCAGCTGCTGTGAGAAAAGGCTATAAATGATCCGCTGAAGAACATGCGGTATACATGCATTCTCACGTGCGTTACTACTACTAGCCGGACTCGTTCTTTATGTATACAGACTTGACGTAATGACGCAAATACATGCAAGAATTTCCTGCAGAAATCCATACCACTCTAATTATAACACATTATTACAAGTTTACTGTTGTGAATGGGGCTGAGGTAAGGAGATTGAATACTGGATTGTTGTGTATGTTACGTACGGACTGCAGTTGTGTATGGACGGAAGTTACGGACTGCAGCTTTAATGGTAAATGGACTGCATTTATATAGCTTTTTTAACAGACCAATGGCCATCCAAAGCGCTTTACACATTGCCTCACATTCACCCATTCACACACCGACGGCGATGTCTGCCATGCAAGGCGCCATCCAGCTCATCGGGAGCAGCTGGGGTTAGGTGTCTTGCTCATGGACACCTCGACACTTGGTCAGGTGGAACCGGGGATCGAACCACCAACCTTCCGGTTTGTAGACAACCTACATGAACCACTGCCGCCCAGTGCTTTAAGCTTTAAGTAACTCCTTATTCTAATATAAGATGCAGATATCAGTCCTTGTTTTAACAGAAATTATTTCTGTGTCCACCAAAGTGTTATTAGCCAGATAAAACCCCCAGGTGCTTTGCTGAAAACGCCTAGCTGTGGTTGTTCAGTGTTTTATTTGTCTCGCCCCTCCTCAACTGTGATTGGACGGCTGGGTAAAAAGTGACAGTGAGGAGCGCTGCATGTTACCCAAAGTTGAACATTCTTCAACTCTCTGCAACTGTTTTTTTTAGGGTTTTTTTAGCGCTTTTGGTGGACACAGCCTAAAGTTCATAAAGGAATTGTTACTTTTGACTTTACAGTTGGCTTGCAGAAAGGATGATGGGCTTGTCATTGAAAACCATTGTGCATCCTTGAAACACAGCAAACAAATCCGAAGAAAATACTACAGCAGGATAAATACGAATGATTTTGTCAGCACCATATGTGGTAGTTATTGTAGAAGTGAAGACAACAAGTGTGAGTCATCATTCTGAGAACAGTTAAACTAAAACTTGGAAGATGGTTTCCTTTGGCAGTGAGGAAAGGAGCTGAAGAGCTGATACTTCAGTGAACTTTGGTCCAACACATTCAAATACAATTTTCTGGTGTTTCACAATTTCTGGTACATTTTTTGAGACCATAGTAATATTCTTTTTACCAAGCCATTCCATAATTTTTGCCATATGCTTTGGGTCACTAAACTTCTTGGGTCAGACATAACCCTAAGTGAAAATCTCTGGGTGACTAAAACAGGTGTTTTAGGGTCCCGTGTTTTGGTTTAGCTTGCACCAATCTCTCTTATAGTCTCAGATCATAAAATTATCTTCTGAAGAATTTCACATGAATGTTTGTTTGGAACAAAAATAGTATACAGCTAAAATGTCAAATGGAGTTGTCAAATTGGACAAAAAAGTGTGTGTAACAACTGATATTCCATTTGCCAGATTATATAAAATACTATGCAGGACACAATGCAGTCTATAGATAATCCAAACTCAAATCCAAAACACAAGCCAACATAGAAGACGATAAAGACCAGGCGTGGGATCAAAACAATACAGACGACAATCAATAACCACTCAGAATTATAAGAAAACTCCCTAGCAACATCTTGTAAATATGTGAAACACTAAATTGCTATTCAGAAGTTTTCTAAATAAAGTTTGAGTTACAAATCTTTTCATACACTAATATGGAAAGGACTAACATCTGTGTTTACTGCAGATTTGGGACTGTGTGTTTTCTAGATTAGGGTGTGTGGTTGTGTATCATGTATGATGAATTATTTGATTTATTGATTTCAAGTGGCTGCTTATAATAAACCCATGTAATTGAGAAATTAGGCGAGTACCTTGCCTGCCGCTTGTATTAAAATGTACAGTCTTTGTTTCCATAATTTGGCTTTCCCTATTTATTTTATAATTTTATTTTTCCATGGGATCCTATCCATATAGAAAGATGCAGCTGGGAAATTGGAACTCAAGTACTATCTCAGGTAGGCAAAAATACAACATGCGGTACAAATTGTTGTGATAATACAATATTAGCAATCAAACCCAATTTGCATTCTGACAGCATTAGATTGGGGAACCACTGATTTTGCCAAAATCAGTAGGTAATACAGAGGCTGTGTAAGAAAAACAGACAACGTGGCGCCATCTTGGGCAGTAGTGGCCTAATGGTTTGGTCACCCACAGGTTGCGGGTTCGATTCAATACCGGCAGAAAATTACTGAGGTTAAATGCAGAGGACAAATTCCGAGTATGGGTTACCATGAACACATTGGGGGGGGGTTCTGTTTTAGTGGAGGATGGTGTTGTTTAAGTGGCGTCAATTAAATAACTAATCAGTTTTTACAACAGAAATTAATCAATCAAAAACTTACTTTAGGTTTTCATCTAAAACAAAATTAATTTCCTATTATCACTGTAATGCTGCTTTTAAGCAATCTGTGTTGTAAAAAGCACTATATAAATGAAGGTGATTTGACTTGACACGTCACATTTACTTTTTCACTTTCACTTCATTTAGGCCCTTTTCGGGTTTCTCCTGAGGACATCTCTAAAAATAAATGTGCATGGCTCCTCAGTGATAAAACTCTTGCGTTCAGATGACAATTTATTTATGGTGGAGGAGTGAGTTTTGTCACCCGGAAATTGCCTCTCCCATGGTCAGTGTCATGTTTAGATTTTTTCTTATTATTGTTCTCTGTTCTGTTTCCTTTGTTTGCATTTGTTGCTGTGGTTATTCAATGTCTCATTAATGTGATCCACTTTTTTCTTGTTTCCTCCCTTTGTTTTCGTTTGTATATATTGAGACTGTTCCGATTTTGTGTAAGTATGGTGTGGTTATTCTGTTTGTGGTTTTGAGAAACCTCCTTCGTCGGCCATTTCCAAGTCTCCTTCATCGCATGATGCTCCTGCCTAAGTCTGTTTCGTCGCCTTGCACCAAGTCTGTGACGTTGCTGATGTTACCACTAGGGATGGGTCGCGATTTTCGAATATTCGATAGTTGATTTAATTATAGACTATCGAATAGTTTGTGCGATTATCGTCCTCAAAAAAATCCCCATGTTTTCAGGTGTGGTGGTGACGCGTTCATGTAACGAGAGGGAGGCGCTGCCAATAACGCACCTAAAGCTGTCAGTCAGTTCTCAGGGTGTTTATACTGGGCACGTTTGCTGCGGTCCGAGCTGATTCTTCCCTCCGCCTCCGCAGTGTTGGTCTGTTTTCACACTCAACTTGAACCCTAGTGCGTTTGCGTTCATCTAACGTCATCACAAACGTGCACGGGCATGATAGTAAACAGAACGCGGGTAAAATATATTGGGCTTTTTTAAATTAATTTGGTGCTATTATGTGCAGCTGAGTAAACGACACTTGGGTTTACCGCATGTGAGTCGCTTGAATGCGGCTTTGCTGCTTGCAAACTGACTCTTTTGAGGAGACGGTGAATTGCCATTAATTTGCTGCCCTGATTGCACTCTATGCGCGAATACACTGCAGGCTCGCTCTCGCGCTCATATCTCAGGTAAATCATCAACTCTATCATCACTTACATGTGTGTTATTGAACTAATGACATTGCAATCGGCTAAAACGCATGCGCTGGTTACTTTTCTTCCTGAACAAGTGCACACCCGAGTGTTGTTTCACATTCACGTCAATCGCGGCACAGTTCGAGTGCAACCGAACTCCGGTTGTGTGTTCTCGGGTTCGGTACCTCAGTGCACACCAAGCTCTGTATGTAAGCTTTCACATTAGCAATTTTTCATGCGAACCGTGCTCCATTTCAAACTAAACTGCCAGAGTGAAAACGCCCTGAGAGAAGAAGACCTCACGCACACACTGTAGACTTTAAGCATTTAACAGTTGCGGTAACTTGGGGCGATGTCAAATAACAGTCATATGTTTCAGCATGTTACACTAATTATATGGCTTGAGTTGATATAGCCTATTCCCTAATTAATTAAACAGTTTATCATACAGATTGAGAGTGTAAATGGTCTCTTTCCCTCTCTCTCTGTTTATATGCGTGTTGCCATTACATGCGTGCATACGGGGGAGGAGTTGCGATTTTCGAATAAAAATCGAATAATTCCCAGCGATCTTCGAATATTATTTTTGCTTGAAATGCCCATCCCTAGTTACCACCCAGCTTCCCACTACCACCTCCTCTGCCTGTGCCATCCAGTTCTTCGGCCCCGGCTCCACTGGCTTCAGCCATTTGGCTCCTCCTTCACTGGCTTCACCTAGAAGCTCAGATCCATCTTGGGCTTTCAGGTCTCCAGCTCCGCTTTGGTGTGTTGATCCTCAGGCCTCCGAGCCCTGTACTCCACCTCTGCCTGTCAACCCATCAACACCACCTTGGCCAGTCATCACCTTGGTTGCGCCACGAACTTCCGGTCCTCCGGTTACGCCTTATCCCTCCATCCTTTTGGCTCCACCTGGCTCTTCCTTCCCTCTGGCTTTACCATCCACTCTGCCTCGGCCTACCGAGCCCCCTTTTCCACCTCGGTCCTGTGAGCCAGCGGTTCCGCCTCGACCCTCCAGTCCATTGTTTGCACTGAGTCCTAGTCTCGTCAGATCTCCTCCACTACTCCCAGCTTCACATCAGTCAGTCAGGCTCCTGGCTACACCCTGGCTCCTCCCTGTCAACCCATTGGCTCCACCTTGGCTCCATGCTCCCTTGGCTCCACGTGGTCCGGCATCCCTCTTACTCCGCCATGCTCCCACATTCCTCTGGCTCCGCCAGGATCAGTCATTACCTTGGTTGCACCACGGACTTCCAATCCTCGGGCTATGCCTCATCCCTCCACCTCTTTGGCTCCGGCTTTACCATCACGTGGATGTGCCTTTTTTTGGTGTAATGTCATGTTGTCACATTTTGTCTGTGTTTGAGGTGGACTTTTATTTGGTTCCCTTTCGAGGGAACTTCACACTGCGTCCACTAGGGACAGCTTTGGGAACGCCCACAGCGTGATAGCGTCTGATGCACGTATGTCAACTCAGCCAATGGCGAGAGTGAGCGTCACGGGCGGGTGACGTCACGTCCAGGAAAGGATAAATATACATCCGGTCCGATCGCACTTCAGCTTTTTTGCCTCAGCTAAGCGATCTGTGTGAAAACTGTATCTGTCTATTTATTGTTGTAACGTCAAAAGCACAATAAATCTCAGTTTAAATATGGCGAATGCATCAGTATTCAAACAGTGTATTCCTCCGTGTCCCCGTTTCCTTACGGGTGGAGATACACATGATTTGTGTGTGATGTGTTTGGGAGTGGAGCATGCTCTGTCAGCCTTCGAGGGGGCTGAATGTGAACATTGTGAGAAGCTGCCGCTTCGCATGCTCCGCTCCCGCCTGTCACTCTTCGAGAAGGGTGATCAGGATCGCGTTCCCTCTGGTTCTGGACCCGCTGCTGCCGAGGCACAGCGGAGAAGGACATCATGGGGTTCGCAGATCTGTCGCTCAATCTCTGGTGTCGGAAGCCCGCGCTGCGGCTTCTTCCGCCCAGAGTGAGAGCCCGTCGCTTCAACACTCCAGCTCTGAGGAGGTGGATGTGTTGAGCGTCGGATTGGGGGAAGATGATTCGCCATCTCTTTCCCCCGCACACGAAGAGCTGGTGGAGGTGATTACTCGCGCTGTGGCGAAGTTAAATATTGATTGGCCAGCCGAGAAACAAGGCGCTCGTCCGAAAAGCAAATTAGACGAGCGCTTTTTGACGTCAAATGTGTCACCTTCACCACGGGGTCTTCCTTTCTTTCCTGATTTACACAGTGAGCTGTGTAGATCATGGAAGAAACCATATTCATCACGTCTTTTCAGCCCTCAAGTAAAAACATACAGTGATATAAGGGGGCTGAAAGAATATGGTTATGGGGCGATGCCTAAAGTGGATCAGACGCTTGCTAGTTATCTGTCCCCTGCGTCAGCATCGTCCCTGAAGGCCCCCACGCTCCCCACTAAACCATTAAAAACAACATCAGGGCTAGTGGGGAAAGCGTACACGGCAGCAGGGCAGGCTGGTGCATGTTTGCATACAATGAGTATTTTGCAAGCATACCAGGCTGAACTGCTGGGGGATTTGGATGGCGGCGAAACAGTGAGCCCTGAGGCAGTGCGCGAACTGCGTTGGGCCACAGATTTATCTCTGAGAGCCACCAAGGAGACCGCTAGAGCTATTGGGCGGTCTATGGCAGCCTTGGTGGCGACAGAGAGACATCTGTGGCTCAATTTATCTGATATTAAGGATAAAGACAGGGCTTTTCTCCTTGATGCGCCAGTTGAACCCGCTGGTCTGTTCGGCGACGCTGTAAATGAAGTCGTCGACAGATTTCAGGAGAATAAAAAGCAAGCGGAGGCTTTTAAAAAATATCTCCCGCGCCGCCACCAACCCTCTGGGGCTGCTGGGCGTGAGCAGCCCCAGCCGTCTAGCTCTTCGTACAGGCAGCAGCAAAAAGAGAGTGTCG
The DNA here is from genome assembly GCA_023566225.1 of Romanogobio albipinnatus. Lineage (NCBI taxonomy): Eukaryota > Metazoa > Chordata > Actinopteri > Cypriniformes > Gobionidae > Romanogobio > Romanogobio albipinnatus. Next base: position 35,595,373 of record CM042244.1, on the reverse strand, counting down.
CATCTCGTGCTCCACCTCAGAGATACGGTGGGCCACGTCGGCACTCTCAGCCGAAGCCTTCTAAGCCGAAGACCGACCTGAGGGTCGTGCTTCAGGCGAAGAAGGCTTCAGGCCAAAAGAGGTCCTGACGCCAGCAGCGTCAGGTCTCCGAGGGCGCCCCCCCGCGGGGTGGATTGGTGTTCACCTCAGTATACGGTGCCCACTCCACTTCGTTGCCCTCAGGGGACCGTTCTGCCAACCCCGCCACCCTTGGTGCTTCAGGGCGCAGCGGTTTCCAGCGAGCTCGTGACTCGGCGTCCACAGGACAAGGTGTCACACTCTCAGCCTCCAAGGAGGTTAGAAACGCAGCCAGATCGGTTAGGTGCTGCCAGTATGCTTCAGGCCGCCGAGATGGTTGCAGTGGAAATATCAGAGACCAGCTTCGAGAGGCTGGTTCCCTTAGTAGATTTTCTGGCAGAATGGAAACGTCTACCAAATATATCGCTATGGGTCCTGCAGACGGTAGAAAAGGGGTACAGAATTCAGTTTGGGTTCCACCCACCTCGTTTCAATGGAGTGCTGGTAACATCAGTACGTCCCGAGCAGGCTCTGATAATGGAACAGGAAGTAGAAACCTTGTTAAAAAAGGAGGCTATAGAACAGGTCCCTGTACAGAACAGAGAGTCGGTTTTTTACAGCCGGTACTTCTTAGTTCCAAAAAAGGATGGAGGGTTGCGCCCCATATTAGATCTTCGTCGTCTGAATTGTACGGTCAGGAAACTAAAATTCAAGATGCTGACGCTAAGTCAGATTGTGACCCAAATCAGATCCGAGGATTGGTTTGTCACAATAGATCTGAAGGACGCATACTTCCATGTCTCCATCCTTCCACAACACAGGAAGTTCCTGAGGTTCGCTTTCGGGGGCAAAGCGTACCAGTATCGGGTTCTTCCATTTGGTCTAGCTCTCTCACCCCGCACGTTCACGAAATGCGTAGATGCAGCTCTGGCCCCGCTCAGGCTGCAGGGCATACGCGTTCTGAACTATATAGACGACTGGCTGATTCTGGCACAGTCGCAGGAGATGGCGGTTCGGCATCGAGATGTCGTCCTCGCGCATATTCAAAAGTTGGGGTTGAGGTTGAACGCGAAGAAGAGTGTGCTTTCTCCAGTACAGAGGACCACTTTCTTAGGCGTGGTTTGGGATTCCGTAGCAATGCGGGCAGTGCTTTCACCCACGCGCATTGCTGCGATTCTGTCAGCTATAAAGAGAGTCAAACTAGGCCAGTCATTCACTGTCAAGCAGTTTCAAAAGTTGCTGGGGTTATTGGCAGCGGCGTCCAACGTGATTCCTTTTGGCCTGCTGTACATGAGGCCCTTACAGTGGTGGCTCAGGACCAGAGGGTTTTCCCCGAAGGGGAACCCTTTTCGTATGATCAAGATCACGCGGCGGTGTCTCCGCGCCTTGGTCATATGGAAGAAAGCCTGGTTCCTGTCCCAGGGTCCGGTGCTGGGGGCACTATGTCGTCGAGTCACCCTGACGACAGATGCCTCTCTCACGGGCTGGGGAGCGGTAATGGAAGGCCGCTCAGCTCAGGGTCTGTGGGGGGACCATCATCTTTCGTGGCACATCAACTGCCTGGAGATGATGGCAGTCTTCAATGCTTTGAAGTTCTTCCTCCCGGACCTGAGGGGCCATCATGTGTTGGTCCGTACGGACAACACATCGGTGGTTTCCTATGTAAATCGTCAGGGGGGTCTGCGTTCGCGCCCACTGTGCAAACTAGCGCACCAGATCCTCCTGTGGTCTCTGGGGAAGTTACTCTCCTTGAGAGCAATCTTTATCCCGGGGGCCCAGAATATTGGAGCGGACATCCTGTCGAGACAGGGGCTGAGGCCAGGGGAATGGAGACTTCACCCCGAGGTGGTGAAGCTCATTTGGGAGATTTACGGCCAGGCGGAAGTGGATCTGTTTGCGTCTCAGAATACGACGCACTGTCCACTCTGGTTCTCTTTGACTCATCCAGCTCCTCTGGGACTGGATGCCATGGTACAGACGTGGCCGAGGCGGCGTCTGTACGCATTTCCCCCAGTTGTTCTGCTCCAGGGAGTTCTGGAGAAAGTTCGCCAGGAGGGGATAAGTCTACTGCTAGTAGCTCCTTACTGGCCGAGCCGGATTTGGTTCTCGAACCTTGTAACACTGCTCGATGGCTCACCTTGGAAGATTCCGATAAGGAGGGATCTTCTATCTCAGGCGGAGGGCTCAATATTTCACCCCCGCCCAGAAATGTGGAACCTATGGGTTTGGCCGCTGAGGGGGCTGAGCTCATAGAGTCTGGTCTCTCTACCGAGGTAGTGGAGACCATTCTTAGCTCCAGAGCTCCATCCACGAGGAGACTATATGCCCTGAAGTGGAAGTTGTTCACTTCTTGGTGTCAAGAACGAGATTTAGATCCAGTCAACTGCCCTGTTGGTTCAGTGCTAGATTTTTTACAAGAGCGATTCTCTTCTGGGTTGACCCCTGCTACACTAAAGGTGTATGTTTCATCTATTTCTGCTTACCATGCCCATGTGGATGGTATTACTGTGGGGAGAGACCCGTTGGTAACTCGTTTCCTTCGTGGCACTAAGAGGCTGAGGCCTGCGGTGCGCACTAGAGTTCCTACTTGGGATTTGGCTATAGTGTTGGAAGGGTTATCTGCGGCTCCGTTCGAGCCACTTGACATCATCTCAGAAAAGTTTCTGACTCTGAAAACCATCTTCCTTCTTGCCATCTCTTCTATTAAGAGAGTAGGAGACCTTCAGGCCTTATCAATATCCCCTTCGTGCTTGGAGTTTGCACCAGGGATGGTTAAAGCTTTCCTTTACCCTAGATTAGGGTATGTTCCGAAGGTGTTAACCAATGTTCCACGGCCTATAGTGTTGCAGGCTCTCTGTCCTCCTCCATTTGTTAATCCAGACCAGGAAAGATTGAACCTTATATGTCCAGTGCGAGCACTGGATGCTTATGTCCACAGAGCTGCCCTGTGGAGGAAAGCGGATCAATTGTTTGTTTGTTTTGGACCTCAGAACAGGGGTCTCCCTGCGTCCAAACATACAATGAGCAAGTGGATAGTCGAGGCTATCTCACTGGCTTATGGGTCTTCTGATCAGCAGTGTCCCTTAGCTGTCAAAGCCCACTCTACTAGGAGTATGGCGGCCTCTAAGGCCTTGGTATCGGGGGTTTCCCTCAAAGAAGTCTGCGATGCGGCCGGTTGGTCCTCGCCTCTTACGTTTGTAAGATACTATGATCTTGACCTGGAATGTGCTCCAGGTTCTTCAGTGCTCCTGTCTTGAATGTGCCACAGTTTCACACGACAGGCATTTGGTCTTATGGCGTTTTGGTATTTTGTTCCCAAAGCTGTCCCTAGTGGACGCAGTGTGAAGTTCCCTCGAAAGGGAACGTCTCAGGTTATGACTATAACCATAGTTCCCTGAGAAGGGAACGAAACACTGCGTCCCTTTGCCATACTCCCTGCATCCCTGTGATCCCTTGCTTCGGCAGTTTAGCTGAAGTGCGATCGGACCGGATGTATATTTATCCTTTCCTGGACGTGACGTCACCCGCCCGTGACGCTCACTCTCGCCATTGGCTGAGTTGACATATGTGCATCAGACGCTATCACGCTGTGGGCGTTCCCAAAGCTGTCCCTAGTGGACGCAGTGTTTCGTTCCCTTCTCAGGGAACTATGGTTATAGTCATAACCTGAGACGTTTTTCATTGTTTCATTTTCTCTTTTAAATAATATAATTTTTTTATTGCAAAACTGGTGCTGCCAAATAATTAACCATTTTAAGTTTTTATTCTTAAGAACTAAGTGAAACAATTACCTAGTTTTGTTATTGTAAACTGTTTTCAGCATTTCAGAAATAAAAATCTATTTACAAAATGCAGGCACATTACCGCAAAGAGCAACAGTTACCCGAAAGTGCTTGGCAGTGGTCACAATTTTTTAGATTGATTTTTGTAAACTTAGTTCATCACATAGCTGTGAATTTTTTTATGCATGAACATTTATGAGGAAAAAAAAACATTAACTAGCTTTTTTAGCACTTAATGAGCATTTCACTGTAAATCCAAATTCATGGAAATCCAAATTAATTCATGTTCTCTAAAGCTTGTCTGAGTGGGTGATCAAAGGGATCCTCAATGGCCAGATACATGTGCCCAATGACATCATCAAAAAAAAAAACAGCTTCAAAAGCAAACAAAGCATGGTTTTAGTTGTGTGTGCTGGGGCAAGTATCACTTTTCCTCTTGATCATATTTAGTGATTTGAACAATTTAGTAAATCAGTGAATTGTCTGCACTGATGTGCTACGGATGTTGCAAGTGAGGTAAATACTTGGAAGCTATAATACAGCCACAAAAATGGTATTATAAAATAATAAGCAAAGTAATGTACATTCAGTCAGGGATGCACTAACCTAGACTCTTCAGCTTTTTTATTTTTGGCATCTCTCTAGCAGCAAGGATTGCCATGGCAACCAGCATTCAACACTTAACCTCCTCCAGGGAGGTTTTTCTGAGTTTTGTTCACCTGAGAAACATTCAAACATTATCTCAAATGCTGCTTGTAATACATTTTCAGGCTCACATATGGATAAAAGGTGCAATCCTCATTCGTATGTGCAGTGACCTGAAATCAGTTCCTGCCGATTGGATTGGTGGCTGACTTGTGAATTTAATAAATCAAAGAGGATCTTCAGGAAATATGAAATATATCATTTGTTGTATCATATAATGGCTAATTGTTCAACAAGTATTGAAATATACAAGTAATTAAATTACTTGCTATAGAGTACAGTGAGAGGATGGGCTTATACATGAACAAGCTACAGTAACTAAATCAGGGTGACAACTACTATTAGCAGTAGAAAAATAGTAGTCAGCAAGTCTAATAAACCATATAATTTCCTTATACCCACGTCAGTTTCTTCTTTGGATAATTGGCTGTTATTTGAAAATTGTAGCCTATTTATTCACTTTGATCCTTCAGCTGTAATTTTTTTAATAGATAAATAATATAAAAAATAAACATATATAACATGCAGACTATATAACATGCTGGACGAAGAGTACACATAATGTATACAGAATGGCTTGGATTTGAGTGTAATACTAATATAGTATCTTGTGTACTGTCCTACCAATGCATTGTTAGGAAAACACAATCCCCAAACACAATCGCAGAGGCTTTGTTACAATCTTCATGAGATTCTGACTATAGCCTGGAGAACAGTTTTTATTCATGGCCAGCACATGCTCTTTTTTGAAGACCAAATGGAGTCATTGTGTTTTACTTTTTGTTGGCTCTCATTGTTATGCATCTGGATTCCATTTTTATGTATCTGTGTTCAGTTAAAGATTACACAACCACCAACTAGCAAACACTATTTTGAATACTACAATGTTATGACCATAGTGCCTGATTTGTAAACTAATACAGCTTGCATCATATAATCTCCACAAGTATGGCTTTTCTGATCAAATAAACCTGCTTGGTAGTTCACCTGGCACAGCAATGTACTTGCTAAAATGTCATGGTTTCTTCAGCAAATGCGTTTTTACATCACGTTTGCTTTTGTTAACAATTGGCTAGGTTTAGTGTTGGTGGTACATTATTTTCTAGGGCTGCTCGATTATGGTAAAAATCATAATTACGATTATTTTGCTCAATGTTGAAATCATGATTATTTAACATGATTATTGGTGTCTGATATGATAAAAGTCTTATTTCATGATATGAGTAATTTTAAATGTCTGTAAAATTTCACAATTATCAATATTTCAGCAAAAACTAATACTTATAACAGTTACAGAAGCAAAGCAAACAGTCAGCAATACAATAATAACAACAAAGAAAATAAATTACAAACAAAACCAACAGAAAAAAAGAAAAAAAGGTTTTAGGTTTTTCAGGAAGATGTACTATAACAGATCAGTTATAGCCTATACAACAGAAATTGAATAAATTAATCAAATGTAAAGTAACACCACTGTATACATTACATATAGACTAATCCTTATTAGAACTACAGTTTATTCATTCAAGAGCAGTGAGTGATTTTATCTTTGTTTTTTGTTGTTGCAGCAGGTTTATTAGGCTGCTGTCACTTTAAGAGCTAATGCACGGACCCAATATACTGTTACACACAAACTCTTTCACAGTGTTTACATTCACTTAAGACATAACTGACTGTGTTTACAAGGATACTTCCCAAAATGGCATTTTGACATATTTGTGAGTAGGCTATTTGACCGTTTAGGCAGGTATCTGAAGCCCACAGTAAACTTTGCGTATGTGCATTACTCCCCGTGTCGGAGTGTGCGCACAGGAGGACGCCTAGGGAACAGTATCTCTTTCGCGGCTTAATGCGCTTTTAATAACACTGTTTAATATCAAGCACGTAGACTGTAGACTGCATTTTACCACACTTACTTATTTGGCTGTCAAGTTTGGGCTTTTAGGGAGGAACAAAAGCGCACCACTGTAAAGGAAAGGAAGGTGCACTGGACGGAATGCGGCAGCGACACAATAATCGTTTCACATCGATTATTATGTTTATACAATTGTTGGAAGCCAAAATCGAAAATGAATTACGATGAATCACACAACCCTATTATTATTTCCAAAGGCGATAGAGCATTAACCTTTTAGTGCCACTCACCAGACATTTTACGAACTACCATAATATGTACAACAACCAACACTGATTCACTTTTATCTGTTTTGGATAAAACTGGACACACCTTTAGTGCCACTCATTGGACATTTAACGTTGAAAGTGTTGGGAAATGTGCTAAAAGCAATGCAATATAATTTTGCAGAAATGTTGCCACAGGCATGTTTTTCCAATGAGCCTAGGTTATTATGCTTATCACAAAAATATTAAATGAGCCAGTCCAATTTCAGGAAAAATTCAATTGGAATCTTCTGGGATATGTTAATTTTGCTTTGTGGCTGAGTGGTTCACCAGTGGTGGATGGTGATCACTTTTCCCTTATAGTTTTGCCCAAGGATGCCAGCTTTCTCACCTCATACTCCATACTCATGCCTACCATGAACCCTGGATCAGCACCCATATCTGCTACAGATGAGGTCATGTCCATCTAAAACCAAACCTGTGTACTGCAAGCACCCAAGCGGCTCCACAAACTGTAAGCAGGAACTCACACCACCGTCTCAAACCAGGAGCATCGTATATCTGCAGCATGCCGCTCCAGAGTTCACACTTATGGCATCTCTGGACTTCTTGCGTTCCCTGTCATAGAGACCACCCATGTCCCGGGTCATGTTATGGCTGCCAGTCCAGAGTCCACTACATTCTCTGTTCTCCAGGAGTTCCCTGAGGCTGGCTATGTCCCTTGGTTCCATGTCACAGTGAAGTGAGAGTAGCCCTGGCTCCAATGCCTGCCACATCCACCTATTCTCATGCACCTGCCATATCCACCCATGCTTCTCTGTCAGCCACACCAAGCCTTGATCCCAAGTGTATCTCTCCTGGCCATGCAGACTCAGTTTCACCACAAGATCACTATAAAAGTCAACCACAGTCCTACATCCCAGGTCCACCACAACTATAAGGTCAGAAACCTGTGATTAGGTCCACTTTAGCATCATGGTCACAGCCCAGTTGCAACAAACCCAGGTCATAGCTGTCATCATCCACTAGCATCGAGCCATTATTGAGTCTATTATTTAGTTGTATACAGTTTAGGAAGTTATGCAATGTTTTGACCATATGGAATCCGCCCCTCTGGAAGATCTCTGTAACTGTTTGGTTGATGCTTTCATGCTCTTGTCTTCTTTTTGTACTATATGTCATGTCTTTATTTTGAAGTTCTGTTCTTTGGCATTGAATTGTGTTCAGGTGTGTTTTGTCATTGGTTTAACTAGTCTTGGTTAGTCCTTAGGGCTTGTTGAATCGACTTATTGGACATGAATACATCCAAATCCATGACAAAGAACTATATACTCACACATACGATCTGTAGTTTTGGAACGTTATGAGATACGTTTTCCACATTTACAGTTAGAGGCTTATTTGGTCTTGGAAGAATGAGAAACGTGTGCGTTTATATTGCATTGTCTTCCTTTTGATATGGCAAATATGAGTCTAGAGGGGACATATACATGTGAAAAAAGTCTGAGAATCTTAAAGACATATGCTTTCTATTAAACTAATTATATTAATCACATATTGGCTAAATTGACCTTGATCTTGTGTAATGGAAGGCAAATAAAACCAATAGTAGTAATTATGTATAATAATTATTTGTAATTATGTACAGTAATAATTATGTGTGATACCTCTTTTAAACATTTCTTACTATACTTGGATACATAAAACACTGTTACACCCTAGAAACAGTGTCTAGAACAAGAGTCTAACATTTCATAATGGTATGAAATGCAAACCAGTGCATTAAGAGATGATAGTCTAAGTCTACATACAAAAATACAGAACTTGCTTTTTTGTCAGCAGATAATTATTGTATTTTTTTTTATCTTTCTGTATTTACTAAATGTGTCTGAAATTGTGAAACTGACAGTAAAAGCTAACTTCAATCAACATTAAGTAAATGAAAAAACACAATAATCAAACAAGTAAATAAATTGTGATAATTGCATGCAATTTGTAATTCTATCATTGGTAAAAGCAGAACATCTTATTAAAGGATATGGCCACTCTATAATCCTCTTTGCATATTTTCTTATGCAATTATTCTCAGCGAAGATAAAGAGAGACCTGTTGACGGTGAGACAGTTGTGTTTGGCTGGGATGGGGTTGTACAGAGCCATGGTCCGAGCCCGTTTTATCTCCCCTGCGGCCTCGCTCTCTGTCTTCTCCTCAGCGGTCATCTCCTTAGGCATGTCTTCAGACTGAGCCATGTCTCAAGATCTGGAATAATCAATCCCAGCTTTCATAGAAGATCCCAGCTTTACTCCATTCTTCTAACGGCAAATCAGCTTGAAGAATAGTGCAGGAGGTTTGCTCAGTTCTGCCTGTTGCACTCCGTAAAGAAACTTTTTTTGTGAGAAAAAAAAAATGTTTTAAAAAATACAGTCCTGATTATCAGATGGCTGCATGTCCTTTTCAAAGCATTGTATTCTTTTTTTATGAGTTGCCTGTTGGAAAAATGGCCATTTCTGTCTTGTCAAAGATCATGAAATCCCTTTAAAATGTCCAAAAATGACACTTTTAAATCCCTACTGATTCTTCTCAGGCTATTAAATATGAAATTCCGGCAAAACCCAGCTCATTTTTCTCCAATGCCAGTCAAATACTCGATGCGCAGATGAAGAGTGTAATGCAGCACAGTTTGTAATACCTGTTACACTGGTACTGTGATCTATAACAGTGAATGTGGTCTTTTACCATCAAATATTGCCTCATCTCTCGCACTCACCCGCCCCCATTTCTCGCTCGCTTTCGCTCTCTCTCTCTGCCCCAGTGCTCCCCCTCCCACACACACACACTCATACACACACTATGGGAAATCAGGACATAGGAAAACTGGTTACCATGGAAATGTATTTTAAATTTTTTAATGTGATTGTGTGAGTGGCTTATCATTTAGTTTGTCAGATGATGAACTGAAACAGATTTGTAGTTAAGGCATATACTGAGTTAAACCTCAACAATTAATAAATCTCTCTCATTTGTTCATGGATGGCAATGTACCTTTCACAATAATTCACTTTCCAAGCACTGGGAATTGCTGTAAAAAAAACTAAATGATATTAACATATTGAATGGATAAATTAGCTTAATATTTTATCTGAAGAGGTAGTAAACATTCTAGTAAACACTGATTCACAGTATGCATAAATAAATATGGAAAAGTGTGCTTTTATTTTTGCTCATCTTACCCAGGAACAGCTGTAAGTGTCACAGTAGCTTGGCAATGACTTCGTAGTGAACATATGATTGAAACGGGCTGAAATAATGTAGGTTAATTTCAGGCTTTTGGCAATATTAGCATTTGCACAGCTTGTACTTTTCCAGTGTCTTGCATCACACTGTTTGCTATTCAAACTCTGACAGTCTTCCCTCAAAGTCTAAGCTTAAATGTATCATATGCCTTTCTCCCATTTTAGCACTGATGATTCTGACAACATTTATATTTATATTGTGCTAGTGACAATCTGCACATTTCCATTTCAGAACTACTGAACTAAATATTCAAATCACAAACAATACATCTGTTTCTTAAAGGTCCCGTTCTTCGTGATCCCATTGTTCAAACTTTAGTTAGTGTGTAATGTTGCTGTTAGAGCATAAATAATACCTGTAAAATTATAAAGCTCAAAGTTCAATGCCAAGCGAGATATTTTATTTAACATAAGTTCCCTTTCAAAGCCTACAGCGAACGGCTGGCTTGGACTACATCTTGGTACTTCCTTCATATATGATGTCGATAGAACAGTAGAACAGACTAACCTCCGCCCACAAGACTACGCGAAAAAAGGGGGCGTGGTCTTGTTGCTGTCCCACGTGGAGAAGAGGACGTGTCGCGTGGAGAAAAGGAAGTGCTGCGTTTGAGTGTGTTTGTCGCCATGTCGTCGAGACGCTGTTATTTTTATCTCAGAGTCAAATCACCTTTGTTTGGCTTTCCCAGGGACGCTGTAGAGATCATTAAGCACATATATATCTCCCGTTAAGAGGCGTGACATTTCCACGTGCGCTAAGCTGCTGTCGAATCACACCACAGGAACCAGGCTACGTTCGCTAAGCTGTTGTCAAATCACAAGCGCTGGCACAATCAGAACTCATTACGTATTTCTGAAGGAGGGACTTCATAGAACACGGAACATCAGACCGTTTTTAGGAGAGTGAAAACAGCGGTGTACAGATAAGTAAATTGTGTGAAAAATACTGTTTTTTTACAAGCGAAACATGAACACATGTTATATTGCACACTGTAAACACAATCAAAGCTTCAAAAAGACACGAAGAACGGGACCTTTAATGTCATGTCTTTTTACTAATCACTATGCAGTACTTTGGTTTGTATATTGTACCTGTGATTAAATGCCTTCTCAAAACAAAATGAACTGTGATTGGCTGCTTTTACATGTTGGTCAGATTGTTCTTGGCCAAAACTGCAAACTTCACAACAGACATGTTTGGTTGCATGAGGCTATATCTACAACATTTATACTGTGTTTTATTTACAGATTTAGCTGATAATGAATCCTCAGTGTTTCAAACTGTAAAGAAAAAATTAAACGATAAGCAGAACTACAAACTTTAACAAACAACAAGTCTAAAGTAGGGCACTGATACTATTTTATTATTATTTTTTTGATTCCGAATAACAGCTGATCCAATACCATAGCTGTTTTTTTCCCTTTATCACTGTATAATATATATACCTCTGTGTGTGTGGAACTGATGATCAATCTTTTATGTTTTAAACACGCTAGACCTATTTTACAGAGGCTTTAGAGGCTCTAATAAAATATTGATTAGCCCCCAAATAAATCTAAATATCAGCAAATATATTTTCTTTTGTTTTTGTCACCAGTTCCATTGCATCTTAAATTCTTACGGAGAGTAAAATACATTGGCTGTAAAGTGTAGTAAAATATAGAGGCTGCTGAACACGTCATTCTGTACTTCAATCCTAAACAGTCAATTTTATCGCCACACAGCCAAAAGTTCACTTTAAGGATAAATACAGTGTCTTTATTTGAAGTTAGGTGTTCGGAAAAAGGGAAATGTGATCTACAGTGCATCCGGAAAGTATTCACAGCGCTTCACTTTTTCCACATTTTGTAATGTTACAGCCTTAATCAAAAAATGGATTAAATTCATTATTATTTTCCTCAATTCTACAAACAATAGCCAATGTCAATGTGAAAAGTTTGTTTGAAATCTTTGTAAATTTATAAAAAAATAAAAAGTGAAAAAAAAAAAAAATCACATGTACATACGTTTTCACAGCCTTTGCTCAATACTTTGTTGAAGCTCATTTGTCACCAATTACAGCCTCAAGTCTTTTTGAGTATGATGCTGCAAGCTTAGCACACCTATTTTTGGGCAGTTTCTCACATTCTTCTTTGCAGGACCTCTCAAGCTCCATCAGATTGGATGGGGAGTGTCGGTGCACAGCCATTTTCAGATCACTCCAGAGATGTTCAATCGGGTTCAAGTCTGGGCTCTGGCTGGGCCACAAGAACATTCACAGAGTTGTCCCGTAGCCACTCCTTTTTTATCTTGGCTATGCGCTTAGGATCGTTGTCCTGTTGGAAGATGAATCTTCACCCCAGTCTGAGGTTCAGAGTGCTCTGGAGCAGGTTTTCATCAAGGATGTCTCTGTACATTGCTGCATTCATCTTTCCCTCGGTCCTGACTAGTCTCCCAGGTCCTACCACTGAAAAACACACAGCAGGGTGCTGTGGGGATGGTGTTGGCCAGGTAATAAGCAGTGCCTGGTTTCCTAGAGATGCTTGCCATTCAGGCCAAAGAGTTCAATCTTTGTTTCATCAGACCAGAGAATTTTGTTTCTCATGGTCTGAGGGTACTTCAGGTGCCTTTTGGCAAACTCCAGTAATGCGCCGTCTGGCCATTCTATACTGGCCTGATTGGTGGAGTGTTGCAGAGATGTTTTTTCTTCTGGAAGGTTCTCCTCTCTCCACAGAGAAATGCTGGACATCTGTCAGAGTGACCATCGGGTTCTTGGTCACCTCCCTGACTAAGGCCCTTCTCCCCAATCGCTTAGTTTGGCTGGGCGGCCAGCTCTAGGAAGAGTCCTGGTGGTTCCAAACTTCTTCCATTTACGGATGATGGAGGCCACTGTGCTCATTGGGACTTTCAATGCTGCAGAATTTTTTCTGTACCCTTCCCCAGAATTGTGCCTTGATACAATCCTGTCTCAGAGGTCTACAGACAATTCTGGACTTCATGGTTTGGTTTGTGCTCTGACATGTACTGTTAACTGTGGGACCTTATATAGACAGGTGTGTGCCTTTCCAAATCATATCCAATCAACTGAATTAACCACAGGTGGACTCCAATCAAGTTTTAGAAACATCTCAAGGATGATCAGTGGAAACAGGATGCACCTGAGCTCAATTTTGAGTGTCATGGCAAAGGCTGTGAATACTTATGTACATGTAGCCTGACGTCGTCATACTCAATTCTAGTCAGAATTTGAGTCTGATACTGCTCCGTTGGGCTGTGATTATGGGGCGTGTTTAAACCGAACCAGGAAAGACCTCAATTGGATAGACCTACAACCAATCAGAGCAACGGAACGACGCATAACGTTAGTTGTCAAATGTCAACAGAACTCAACTGCACACAGTGTTGCCAAGTCCGCGGGTTGAAGCGACCCCAATTATGTGACATACAGACACAGGAATGCGAAATTTAACAGGCAGTCCAGTCAAAATAACACATATTTTACCCCCCAAATGCCATTTTTCCCGGAGAACTCCACCCCACCCGGAAAGCTATTGGGCTTGTTTTTGGCTAGTTTTGAGTAGCAGTTGGGCGAGTTTTGCTGTAAAAACTTGGCAACCCTGTCTGTGCGTGCTGGAATAAGTCACGTTAGAAGAAGAAGATGAGTGTAAACGATCTTTGCCGGTGTTGTAAAAAAAGAATTTAAGGATACACAGAGTACTTACCAACACGATCATCATTTCTGAGAGAAATAGTAAAGGTGAATGCATATACGAACAAGTTCTCCGTTTAGGATTAGAACAAATTTAACCCAAGCGCCTTTGATGACGTGGATGATTACGTTACTGTTTATCATCTGTCCATCATCGTCTAAAGCCCGCCCTGACAATTTCATTGGTTCGAACAGTTTCTGTTCGGGCATAATTACTTCTCTATGGATCAAGTCCAGACCGAACTGCCCGTGCAAATTTTTTTGTGGGCGGGGTCTGGCCGGGGTCTAAGTTCGTCTGGCATCCAGGCTAATGTACATGTGATTTTTTTAATAAATTTGCAAAGATTTCAAACAAACTTCTTTCATGTTGTCATTATGGGGTATTGTTTGTAGAATTGAGAATTTAATCAATTTTTGAATGAGGCTGTAACATAACAACATGTGGAAAAGGTGAAGCACTGTGAATACTTTCCTGATGCACTGTATATTATTGTATTAGTCAGTATAAAGCATAGACTTTATTTGTGCTGTAACAACAATATTAGACACATATAATGTAATGTAATTTAATGTAATTTAATGGAAAACTATGTAAGTATATGTTTAACCAACCGTGACTAAAAATAGATTGTTTTTACACTTTTAATTAGATTTTTTTGTTAGCGATTTCCAGCAGATTAACCCTTTCACACATACAATCACACTGGTGTGATCAGTCTTGACTGGTCCCTAGAGCGTACGATCACACTGGTGTGATTAGACCGTTCAGCGCATCACATGATCAAATGCTAAATTCAAACGTGCTTTGGTGCGTTGGCTGGCGCTGAACCAGAGACTCTACATGCTCAGTGCTTGTCATACACAACAACCATTCAGTGTTTTCAACCGCATAATGTTTATTTTAAGTTTCAGACTTTTAAATATACACAAGTACTAGCAAAACCATGCAATTTGAGTTTGTGAAAAACACACTGATGTCTATGGAAGCGACAATATTTATCCTTTCCAATTAGACAAGTTTTATTCATATCAAATACACATTGTGTAAGTAACTGTGGCGGAGGGGGCGTGGTTCTGCAAAGTCTGTAGTGGGATAGAGGGACCACGGAGGCGAACTGTGAGTAAGTAGGTCAAGTGCAGATCACTAACACCTGTCTCTCGTTCCAGTAATTGGCGTGGAGAGACTGTAAAAGCCGCTATGCAGACCCCGCCAAAGACGCCGCTTGCGGACCTGGTTCAATCGCTCGGTCTTCATCAACAAACCCATGAGGACCTGCTGGCCATGAGGGCGGAGCAGGACAAACGCTTCGAGGCCCTCATCCGGGCACAGCATGAAGACCGCGAGCTGTTCCAGAGCTGGATGGTCCGGGAGATTCCGGCCACCCCCCCCGTCTACCACCGACTCGGCAGCTACCATCCACCTCTCGAAGATGGGCCCGGAGGATGATCCAGAGGCGTTCCTCGACCTCTTCGAGAGGTTCGCCGAGTTCCGGGGGTGGTCCCGGTCGGACTGGCTAATGCGGCTCCTGCCCCTCTTGTCCGGCGAAGCGTAGGTAGCCGCACACCAACTGCCAGTCCAGAATCTCCTGGACTACCAAGACCTGAAGCGCGCCATCTTGCAGCGGGTCGGCCGGAGTCCGGAACAACAACGGCAGCGGTTCCGGACCCTGACCCTCAACGACTCTGGCCGACCCTTCACCTTCGCGCACCAGCTCCGGGACTCGTGCCGCAAGTGGCTGATGGCCGACGGAAGCGACATCGAGGGAATCATTGACCGGTGGTGCTGGAACAGTTCATCATAGGCCAGCCCCAAGGTGGAGGACGGGCGGCCCCAGTGAACCGTCAGCACCTCCCCGTCCGGTCCAGAGGGAAAGGGTGGCCTGCTCGGATACCTATCCATCCTCCTCTGTTCCAGTGTTCTCTCCACGCCAATCGCCGGACCTACTTCCAGCCACTAAGGCGGCGGGGAAGTCTGGGCCGGCTTGCTGGCGCTGCGAGGATCCGGATCACTTCATCGACGCTGTCCCGTCATGAAGGTCGGGACGCTGGTCCGGGTCCCAGACGCTCCACAAGCCGCCCCAGATCAAGCTGGATTGTACCTGATTCCTGTGAGTATCAAGGGGGGTACTTATCAGGCCTTGGTTGATTCGGGTTGTAACCAGACCTCTATCCACCAAAGCTTGATTCACCCTAAGGCATTGGGTACTAGCCGCATGGTTACGGTGAGGTGTGTGCACGGGGAAGTGGTGAACTATCCGTTGTTGCCCGTGGATATTCTATTTCGGGGACAAAAGCATAGTGTTGAGGTAGCAGTTAACCCGCACCTCAGGTATCCGCTGATTTTAGGGACCAATTGGCCAGCATTTAATGTATTATTGGGGCATTTGTGTGCAGATGCTTCTTGGGGAAAACATGCAAGCAGGAAAGAGACTGTTGCTCAGTTGGGAGAGGTGGATTCGGGGCCTCTGGGAGCTCTTCCGGGGGAACAGAGCGGTCTTGTGATGCCCATTTTCACAGACCGCGATGATTTTCCCCTGGAGCAGTCCCAGGATGAATCGCTTAAAAACGCGTTTAATCAGGTCCGTTCCATTGACGGCCACCTCCTCCAGCCTGACCAGCCACTCTCTTATCCCTATTTTTGTATTTTAAAAGATAGATTGTATCGGGTGACCCAAGACGCCCAGTCAAAACAAAATACAAACCAGTTGTTAGTACCTAAAAGGGAAATGCTTTTCCAGGCGGCTCATTCTAATCCTATGGCCGGGCATTTAGGACAAACGGCTACACTCAACCGTCTAATGGCCCGTTTCTTCTGGCTGGGCATTCACGAGAATGTACGCAGGTGGTGTGCGTCTTGTCGGGAATGTCAGTTGGTGAATCCACCGGCCACCCCAAAAGCACCATTGTGCCCACTTCCGCTAGTGCAGGTCCCCTTTGAGAGAATTGGTATGGACCTCATCGGGCCATTAGAGCGGGCATCGCTTTGCATTAGTTATGGTAGACTATGCAACGCGATACCCGGAAGCAGTCCCGCTCCGCACTATTTCGGCGAAAAGTGTGCACTGTTTTCCTTAATCTCCCGGGTGGGAATCCCGAAAGAGAATCTCACTGATCAAGGCACGGCGTTCATGTCACGAACAATTCGCAAACTTTACAAGTTGTTGGGCGTTAAATCTGTTCGCACAAGCGTCTATCACCCACAAACAGATGGCTTGGTGGAACGGTTTAATCGCACGTTGAAATCCATGATTCGTAAGTTCGTTCACGAGGACGCCAAAAATTGGTATAAATGGCTAGAACCTCTGATGTTTGCTGTTCCCGAGGTCCCGCAAGCCTCCACGGGGTTTTCCCCCTTCGAGCTTCTCTATGGGCGCCAGCCTCGGGGAGTGCTGGATGTCCTTAGGGAGGCTTGGGAGGAGGGACCTTCCGCAAGAAAAAATGAAATTCAGTATGTCCTAGACCTGAGAACAAAACTCCACACTTTGGGGCGGCTGTCAATGGAGAATTTGTTACAGGCTCAGGACAGACAAAGACAGCTGTACAACAGAGGGGCTAGGCTTCGTCAGTTTGCACCGGGAGAAAAGGTACTTGTATTACTCCCCACTTCCAATTCGAAATTACTCGCAAAGTGGCAAGGACCCTTTGTAGTCACACGGCGAATCGGGGATCTCAACTATGAGGTGGTGCGCTCAGATAGGGAGGGAGCACATCAAATTTACCACCTCAACCTCCTTAAAAAATGGTTGGAGGCGGAGTCAGTGTTGCTGGCGACGGTCGTAACCGGGGAGGATGATCTCGGGCCGGAGGCAATGCAAAAGCCTCAATCCCTCGCTCTGGCCCCGGGAGGGGGATCATCTCTCGCTGTCGCAGCTCACTGACGTTAAAACGTTACAAGCTGAATTTACTGACGTGTTCTCGCCCCTGCCTGGTCGCACAGACCTCATTCAACACCATGTTGAGACGGAGCCGGGCGTGGTGGTTCGCAGCTGGCCATACCGTTTACCTGAACACAAAAAAGGTGGTTCAGGCTGAGTTAGAGGCTATATTGGATATGGGGGTAATAGAAGAGTCCAGCAGCGATTGGGCGAGCCCGATAGTTTTGGTACCAAAACCTGACGGCTCGGTTCGTTTCTGTGTGGACTACAGAAAACAGTTTGATGTGTACCCAATGCCAAGGGTGGACGAATTGCTTGATCGGCTGGGGACCGCTCGCTTTTATTCGACGCTGGACTTAACTAAGGGATATTGGCAGATCCCCTTGTCGCCAATGTCCAAAGAAAAAAACGCTTTCACCACGCCGTTTGGGTTACACCAATTTGTCACCCTTCCTTTCGGCTTGTTCTGGGCTCCCGCGACCTTCCAGCATCTAATGGACAGGATTCTCTGGCCGCATGCTGCATATGCTGCTGCGTACTTGGATGATATCATCATCTATAGTGCGGATTGGCAGCGGCATATGCAGCACCTGCGCGCTGTCCTAAAGTCGCTGAGAAGGGCGGGGCTCACGGCCAAACCAAAGAAGTGTGCAGTTGGGCGGGTGGAAGTAAGATATCTGGGCTTCCACTTGGGTCATGGACAGACCTGTGCGTCCCCAAATTGACAAGACTGCAGATATTGCGAAGTCCAAAAAGGAGGTTAGACAGTTCCTGGGGCTAGCGGGATATTATAGAAGGTTTGTACCTAATTATTCGGACCTCGCTAGCCCGCTGACTGATCTAACTAAAAAGGAGGTACCAGATACAGTTCAGTGGACGGAGCGGTGCCAGCAGGCTTTCACCCAAATAAAGGCTGCTCTGTGTGGTGGGCCGCTCTTACAAGCTCCTAATTTCTCTCTCCCTTTTTCCCTACAGACAGACGCCTCAGACAGGGGGCTGGGCGCTGTCCTGTCCCAGGAGGGGGAGGGGGAGGAACGGCCGGTGCTGTACATCAGTCGCAAGCTCTCTAAGAGAGAGACGATGTACAGCACCATAGAAAAAGAGTGCTTGGCCATCAGGTGAGCCGTCCCTACGCTACTACCTCCTGGGGCGGGAGTTCACCCTCTGTTCGGACCACGCCCCTTTGCAGTGGCTCCACCGCATGAAGGATACCAACACCCGGATCACCTGTTGGTATCTAGCTTTACAGCCTTTTAAGTTCAAGGTGATCCACAGGCCGGGTGCTCAGATGGCTGTGGCTGACTTCCTCTCCAGGAAGGGGGGGGTGGGGGCTGCAGGCCGGATGGCTCCCCGGCCTGGTGCGGGCGGTGGGGGTATGTGGCGGAGGGGGCGTGGTTCTGCGAAGTCTGTAGCGGGAGAGAGGGACCGCGGAGGCGAGCGGTGAGTAAGTAGGTCAAGTGCAGATCACTAACACCTGTCTCTCGTTCCAGTAATTGGCGTGGAGAGACCGTAAAAGTCGTGGTCGGGAGAGAGAGAGAGGAGAGAGAGATCACGACTGGGACTGTCACACGTCTTGCCAGAGACCGCTAAAGAGAGAGAAAGACTAGTTGTTAGTTTTGAAGTGACGAGAGTTTAATGAGTTTGAGTTTGAACGTGCTGAGCGCTTACCAAAGTTTTGAGGATGGTGAGATCAATAAAGTGCAGTTCCAGTTAAGCTGACCCCGTCTTCTTCCTTCCTTCACCCACACAAAGTTACACTACAGTAACTTTAAAGTTTACTGTATTCTTCTCCCAGTTCACTGGCCACTTACTTTCATGCATTTTGGGAGAAGTGGATGAATTCATGTGTTGTAAATCCAAGAGATCCGATTCTCTGAACTGCGGCACAAACTAAAATGGCGCATATCCACTTGCCCATATTTGACAATCGGAATTTCACGAGTTCACACTTACATCAAATTAAATGGAGTAAAAGATTATGCGTATTTGGCGTGCTGTCCGGGGGAGGGCTCCGGGCTCGGAATTTTGGCCCGAACCCAGAGTATCCCCCCCGTGATAGGATTGGTCTAGAACTAGACTGTATTGCGTTATGGATTGAGTTGACGTCTAATAGGTTTTTATTCAATCAAGTGAGAAGATGGGGTGGTGGAGGGATGCTAAGAAACTGTCAACGAAAGGAAGGTGAGTCGGCTGTATATAAACACTCCTCCTGTTGTTGATTGAATTGATTAGTTCAGTATGCTCCACTCGTGTTTAATTAGGTTTTAATTATCTGGGCGTGCTCCACTTTGGTTTGATTAGATTACATTATCTGGCGTGCTCCATTATTTAGAAGGTTTAATTATCTGGACGTGCTCCTCCCGAAATTAGTTACTAAAACTTCACTTCACGAGTTCACACTTACATCAAATTAAATGGAGTAAAAGATTATGCGTATTTGGCGTGCTGTCCGGGGGAGGGTTCCGGGCTCTGAATTTTGGCCCGAACCCAGAGTATCCCCCAAAATGCAAATAACCGGACAGCCACCACGAGAAACGAGCCCTACCGGCCGATGAATGAGGAGCAGCCTTGAATTAGAATGACTGATCGGGAAGGCCTTTGCGTCATCCAATGGGAGGCCAATGCTCGCTGTATTGGACGGGGAATAAAAGCCCTACCGGTCGAAAGAAAAAGAGGAGCACATGATTTATTCCGCCCAACCAGAGGGACACCCTACTGGCTGTTGAACGGGGAGCGCGTTGTTTGAAACGGCCGGTCAGGAAGGCTCAGGCCGCATCTGTCGGGGAGATCAATACTCGTGACGACAGACAGGTGAGCCCTACTGACCGATAGACGGGGCGGCACAATTAAAAAGAAACGACTGACCGATGGGGCCCACCCAGCCTCCACCAGGAGCATTTTCTTGCGTCAGGGGAGTGGGTCCTATCGGCTGACGGCACGGTAAAGGAGAATTGGAACACCCGGCCAGGAAGCTCTCGCCGACATCAGATGGGAGATCAATACTCGCTGTATCAGATGGGTAAGCTTCGCTGGCGGACAGGTGGAGGGTAAAGCATGCAAGTTCGCCCAGGAGAGCTTTTGTAGCATCCGAAAGGAGATCAATACTCGCGGTTTCGGGTAGCCTCGCTGGGCGGCGGAAGGCAAAATGGATAGACATAGACCTGGAGAGCTCTGTGGTGTCCGAAAGGAGATCAATACTCACAGTATCGGACAAGCAAGCCTCGTTGGATAGAAAGAGAAAAAGATTGATAGCGACTTGGAGGGCCCTCGCGGCATCCGATGGGAGAAGAATTCTCAAGGCATCGGAAAGGGATCCTCGCTAGTTAGGGAAAGAAAAAGATGGAAGCTGGCCTGGAAGGCTTCCACGGCATCCGACGGAAATCAGCTCAAGGTGTCGGATGAGTGAGCCTCGCCAGATGAAAAATAGGGAAAAGGAAATAGCCACTATCCAGGAGAACTCTTGCAGTGTTCGACAGGAGATCAAGACTTGCTGTATTGAATGGGTGAGCCTCGCTAGATGAAAAAAAAAAAAAAAAAAAACAACAACTTTTAATTACAATCCCTATCTTTGGGTGATATATCTTGGGTAATGATGAAAATGGGGATTAAGTTAATATGTAAGGATGAATATGTGCTTGTTGGTGTTCAATCAAGCCAATGATAAAGTCAAATTATCCCAATTAAATTCTTGAAGGAAAAAGAGCTTTTCTGTTTTTCAAAATTATAATCTGACAAGTAGAAACGTAAAGGGTGGGTTCTAAAATCCACTGCCTCTACAATATAATTGTAAATACCTTAATTAAATTTATAATCAAAGACTTAATCAATATTTATCTTTCTATATTATTATCACAAATTTAATGAGCCTGTCCAAGTGTGATTTTGTTTCTTCCTTTATATTTTCCTAAGTTTGTATTTGGTCTCTGAGTGGTGACTGAGGGTCCGTCCTAGACGTGTGTGATGTCTCACGAGAACACTTGTATCAGGAAAACTGTGTGATCAGGAACTATAATTAACCTGTCTCCATGTTTTTACTCATTTGAAAGCAGACCAGGTGGCTCTGGTGACTCTTGAATGCACTTTCCAAAAGGCTCCAGAAAAATATCGGATCCTGTTGAGGGTCAAAGAGCTCAAGCGATGACCAATGAGAATGAGGTGATTTCCCGATGACGGGTAAGACCTTCTTGTGGCCAGCAGAGGCAACCCAAGCCAATGGGGGTCACCGCCATTGGGGCACCTCCAAGAAGTGGGGTGTTTTTATGGGAGGTGTGTATGAGAGGTGAGGCAGATGTCTGTGAGGCCAGCAGCTTGTTGGGAGGGGAAGCTGTGTTTCGTAAGGGCCAAGGTCAAGACTGGACGCAGCAGCCCCTGCCCTAATATTGGCCCCTCTATACCGCTCCCCAAATACAGCATAAATTGAGAGCCAGGAAACACCCTGAGCAATGATGAGATTGGCATTCAAGAGCCGGCTGAGACCATTCTGGTCATCCTTAAACTTGCGGATTTCAGTCATGTGTTCAGATTTTGGCGGCATCACACACCTCTAACTAGATGGAAATGCAGTAACAGAGATTGCTCATTTAGCCCGGCTTCCAGAGATTAAATATGGATTTGTCTTTCATTTTTATTTTATTTTATATTTCCTTTTACTGAAACCCTAAAGAATTGTATGAATACTATTGTACTATATTGTCTGTTCCTCTCTCAACGAGAGAAAGCACGTTATCAGTATGTTGATCAGGAGTTTTGAGAAAAGAAAACATCAACGCCCTGTTGTGAGTGGGAGGTGTGAGGGCCTCAACGTGGGGACTGGAATATTTAGAATCCAGCTAGTCCGCAATGAGGTGAAGAGACAAATGTGACCCGCCAGGGGAGCACGCGTCACCACTCCACCTTCCGTAGTGACCTCACTGGTAGACCAGACGGGCGGTATGGGACCGCCGTTGGTCTAAAATGGGGGACTATTGGGGCAGGTCAGATACCTGTGTCTCTTCGTTTATACACATATCCTTCTCAATGTTTCTTTTTATTATTTCCATAACCTGAATAATTGAGTTATAACCATTTTCTACATTTGATAAATCAGTTCACCTATAACCTCTATATTTAATGAGTGAGTTTAGTATTATATTTGCTGTGTGCTTGTGGAAACACATTTCTTTAGGTGCTGCTCTGATGTCTGTGTTAACTGTGCTGACAGGCGAATGTCCTTGGTGTGTGTGTGTATCAACACCCCGGGAGAACCTCTCTCTGCATGTGTTGAGCTATATGTCATCCTAAAGTGACCTCATGTCTACATAGGTCACAGGTCTACGTGACTTTTTGGGGACTCAGAGAAATGTACCTCTTTTATGTTTTTCTTACTAAAAAGAATAAATTCACTTCTGTATTAAAATGTAGTATCAGCATGTTTTGGAAGTGCTTGTTGATAGTTAGTTAAGATGTTCTCAACCTTGAGGAAGCTGATATTCTTTGGAGCTTTTGTGTGTATGTGCGTTGCATGATCTGTGCAGGTTCAGTATTGGAGATGGGGTTTCTGCAGACGATACGAGATGTGGAGACGCCATTCTGCGACCTCCGAGGCCATGACGATCTAAATCTTGGCCTGGGCGACAACTAGTCTACGCACTTTTAGTGATATGTGCTCCTATCAGTTTACGTGTGGAAAGTTGCTTACGTCCATGTTGCTAGAACCAATCAGAATCATTCCACATGACAGTAATGACGTGGTTGGACCTTGAAAACAGTATAACTGTTCAGAAATTGTATGCATGTTAGGCGGAGGCGGGGAGACTGTTAGAGGGAGTGCGGCCTACGAACTCCTTGTGAGACTTGAAGCTGGCTTCTGCTGATGAAACTGCAAACTATTCGTCAGTAAATTTTTCTTTAATTAATCTAACTCCTGACTCTTGGTCTTCATTTCTCACTACTGGTCCTGGGTCCTAAGCTGTTACCCCAACACTAGAAACACCCTGCTGTGGAGGTCCGTGTCGAGAGCGACCCAGTAAGCGCACTGGTTCCACTGGGCTAGCCGCACGGCACACTTCTCAGAGAAGAGTTTGTGGTATGTGTAAAAATGACCTCCCCCATAGGACAGCGCGAGCTCGGCTATGATTGCCAGATAATCAGTCAGCTCGCGGCGCCTTTGGAGGAAAACTGAACAAATGATGTCCGTGAAACGGGAAAAAGCAATCGAAAATTCAGGAAAAGAAAGTAAGCGGGATGAATGTGGGTTGGTTTTTTTTAAAGTGACTGAAAAGTCCCCGCAGTCTATTTGACGGTTTATGTCTGACACAGGTAACAGAGAGAGTGATGACAAATCAACGTCCAAACCTGCCAGTATCTGTGCCCTGTTTTGGGCCACTGGAGGCGGCTCAGAGGAAACAGCGTTAGCTGGGACAGGCATCGGTGTTGCTGTGAGGAGAGAGAACAAAGATTTAGTTTGCAGAAGGGGTTGGAAGAGAGAGGAACCGGGGCTGCGCCTGGAGCTTGGAAGGAAAAAATGTTAGGGGCATGAGAAAGAGAAGGATGCATCTGAGACGTATGCTCTTGTGCTGCTGGTAGAGGCGGCCCTGCGTTTGCTGGAGCTGCAGGCCACTGAAAAGAATGAGTGTTAGTAAATTGTTGATAGCTTGGACCGCTAGCAAGCTCGCGCTAGCATCTGCAGTGGGAGCTGGAGGCCACTGAAAATGCAAAGGATTAGGAACTGGAGGAGGAATGAGCTGAGAGGCTGAGGGGAGACCGGTGGGCGCAGCCCCAAACATCTCTGCGCCTGTAGAAGTCCATGCTAAGAAACTGTCAACGAAAGGAAGGTGAGTCGGCTGTATATAAACACTCCTCCTGTTGTTGATTGAATTGATTAGTTCAGTACGCTCCACTCGTGTTTAATTAGGTTTTAATTATCTGGGCGTGCTCCACTTTGGTTTGATTAGATTACATTATCTGGCGTGCTCCATTATTTAGAAGGTTTAATTATCTGGACGTGCTCCTCCCGAAATTAGTTACTAAAACTTCACATCAAATATTTCATGCTATAGGTAACACATTTGTGAATATTTTTAATAAAAAAATGAAATAAAAGCAGAGCATCAGTCATACAGCACTATTGTGACTGTGCTGTCATGTCACAAGCAATGACGCGTCACCATGGAAACAATAAAGCGATACGTCGTGATACGGCCACCTTGAAAAACTCATGCTGGGGGGTCAGCCAGAATATTTTAAACTTACGTGTGAAAGGGTTAAGCATTTTCTTAAGCATGTTTCAGCATGCTTTTTAAAAAGCATATTGTGTACATTTCTGGAAGAAAACTCAAAACTACAATGGAGGTATTTCAGGGAGTTCAGAAACAGTGCTTACTTAGAGAATTACTTCCTTTGGAGTGAATTTATGCTTTGTAAATTTGCAGCCCTTTTTCATGCTCAAACAGCAACATTACACAGAAAACTGAAGATGTAAAAAGCATAAAAGTGTATCCTTTTTTTTGTTTTGTTTATGTGATAAATGGTGTCACCCTATGCTAGCTAAAATGTTGTGCCCAACTAATTTTTGATGGGTTGGAAGAGTTCTCCTCATATTTTTCCTTCTATCATGTTTAGCCTGCTCAGCCAACACACAGGCCTATCATTTATAACAGTAAGTTTCCTCTGAGTCATCACTGAAGACTTTTAAAAGATTTTAAAGCCTGACCTTGCTTTGGCAAGGAGTCCCTGAATATTTATCTCCTACACCATATTTTCTAGAAGCTGTGTCACGCGTAGGCTATCCAATAATTTTCCTATAGACACAAACAGAAGACAAAAACTGATGAAAAAGGCCTATAATAATAGGTATATTCACTGATACAGATAAAATTCACAATTAAATGTTTTTAAATGGAGTCTAGGGAATTTTATAACAAGGTGAGTTGGAAATCCCTGTCATACATGATGTGGTATTTGTCAGGAGTTAGTAAACAGCAATAACATTTTCTTCATTTCCGTTCCCTTTCGTTCAGTCACTCCGAGTAACGTCAGTGACTGACAAATGGGGGTTTCGCTTAGAAGCCAATCACCTTTGAGCTCTAACAAAACGAGCCAATGGCATGAAAATGCCATGGGTCTGCGGAATTTGCATAATGCAAGCCTGCCCAACCGCGTGGGTATAAAGGGCACCGCATAGCAATCTCGCATCATGTTTCTGCTTCAGAGCCGACATTACAGCCTGGCCGTGTTTACCTCTTTCAAGACGAGTAGCTCCCCAGAGTGTTGGTGTGACGGCGCGTTCCAGCGAAACTCGTATTCCTGTCTGATCTGTGCAGTGATTAGCACAAGGTGCGTTTCTCCCTGGACGCTTCAGTATCTCTGCGCAGCTAAAACTCCTCACAAAAAGAGCAAAAAAGTGGCACGTCTTTTTCAAGATGGCTCGCCCTTGCAACATTTCTGGGTGCGGTCGCATGGTTTCTCCGCTTGACAGGCACGGGCGCTGTTTAGCATGCTTGGGCCTCATGTATGCTGAGCGTGCGTTCGTGGATGACTCATGTTCTCACTGCGGGAACATGACCATCTCAGTGTTGCGGTCGAGACTCAATGATCTCCGTAAAGGAGGGAGGGTCCCCTCTACCACACCCCAATCTGTTCCCACCCCGTGTGGGACCTCTTTGGCTGGTGGTCAGGGTGACTTGAGGGTGACGGTGTGGAACAACCCGACGAATCCTCCTCGGGCCACACACCCCTCTAGCACACTGTTACCCGTGGTGCTCCCGGACGATGGTGCTGGTGTTTCCCGTGCTGGGCCCAGCGTGTCGTTCGGAGCACCGGCGGATGAAGCCATGTCGATCGCTGCATCACAGGGTGGGCTTGATTCCTCAGAAGATAATGATTCGGCTGTGTTGCCTCCTTCGGGAGCGCCAGCATTACCCGATTCGGATCCTGAGCTGACGGCCATGCTCTCCTGGGCGGCTGAGAGCCTCAGGCTTGCGTGGAACCCTCCGCCATGTCCCGAGCGCTCTAGGCTGGACGATTGGTATCTGGGGGCAGCCCGCGCCGAAGGCGCCCGCCAATCTCTGATATCTTTCTTCCCGGAAGTGCATGAGGAGGTGACGAAATCGTGGAAGTCTCCCCTGACTTTTCGCGATTGCTCGTCATCGACCTCCGCCTTTACTGGCCTTGATGGTGGCGCGGTGAAAGGGTAAACTGGGGTGCCCCCTGTCGAACGGTCTGTTGCGATGCAACGGTGTCCGCAGAACGCTTCGACATGGCGTGGTGACCCTAAGCACCCGTCCAAAGCCTGTAGGTTTACGTCTACTCTGGTGGCGAAGACCTGCAGAGCCGCGGGCCAAGCCGCGTCTGCCTTGCATGCCATGGCTGTACTGCAGGTCTACCAGGCCAAGGTACTCCGTGACATGCACAAGGGCGGTACTGACCCTGCGTTAACGCAAGAGCTGCGTGCGGCCACCGACCTTGCTCTACTGCACGCTCTCTAGGTCAGGTGATGTCCACTTCGGTGGTCCAGGAGCGCCACCTATGGCTTAACCTGGCTGATATGCGGGAAGCTGAGAGGACCCGGTTCCTCAATTCCCCCATTTCCCAGGCTGGGCTATTCGGCGGTGCGGTTGAGGATTTCGCCCAACAGTTCTCAACCACTCAGAAGCAGACTGAGGCTATTAAGCACATCCTGCCCCGGCGGTCCGCTGCTGCCTCCACCCAACCGCCGGCTCAGGTGCCTCAGTCTGTTCCCCGCCGAGGCCGCTCTCCAGCGACTCCCGCCCCTCCCGCCCGGCCCCACCAGCAGCAGGCTTCACCCAGGCCGAAGCACGGAGGACGTCGCAGGAAGGCGGCCCCATCTGTCCCAGCACCGCAGCTCGCTAAACGGCAGTCAAAGCGGTGGTCCTGAGACAGGCGGCTCGGAGGTGATGTCAGTTCTTCCTCAGGAGATGGTAGCAGGACCACTCCTTCCCCCGGTGGAGGGCTGGGGGAGAATCATTTGTTTTTCCCATTACCTGCCGCTGGCCTCACGGTCGGCGGTACCTTTTCAATGGTTAAAGAAAGAACTGAACACACCTCCGAGCACCAAGAGGGCGCGGCTGGAAGTGCGCGACGCCCACGAGCCTCACCACTCTCAGCCCCCTCTGTCGCCAGCCCCCAGGCAGACGAGACCACAGCGGGACGCTCGTCCTCCACAGGTCTCGTCCGCCAGGGCGAGGAATTCGACCACACCCACACCTCGGGACGCTCCCATGCCTCCCACGTCTGGGCCAGTCATTCCGCCTCGCTGCCCCATCGGGGGTACGCCTGTGGTTCGCATGACCCCGCTGGTTCAGTTTTTGGACGTGTGGCTAGTGCTTCCCAATCTGTCCAGCTGGCTCACTCACACCATCAGGTTCGGCTACGCAATTCAGTTCGCGCGGCCTCCTCCCCGCTTCCGGGGAGTCCACTATACCATGGTGGGTGGCAATGCCCCTGTCATTCGTGCAGAGATTGACACCCTACTGGCGAAGGGTGCGGTCGAGATCGTCCCTCCAGCCGAGATGGAGTCTGGGTTCTACAGTCCTTACTTCATCGTACCCAAGAAAACTGGTGGGTTACAACCAATCCTGGACCTGCGCATCTTGAACCGAACCCTTCACAGGCTTCCGTTCAAGATGCTCACAGCCAAGCACATTTTCGAATGCGTGCGGCCGATGGATTGGTTTGCAGCGATCGACCTGAAGGACACATACTTTCATGTCTCCATCCTTCCTCGACACAGGCCGTTCCTACGGTTTGCCTTCGAGGGGCAGGCATATCAGTACGCGGTTCTCCCATTCGGGTTAGCCCTGTCTCCTCGCGTCTTTACGAAGGTCGTCGAGGCAGCCCTTGTGCCACTCAGGCAACACAGGGATCGCATCCTGAACTATCTCGACAACTGGCTGATACTAGGTCACCCTCGGGATCAGGTGTGCGAACATAGGGACATGGTGCTTTGGCACCTCGCCCGTCTGGGCCTTCGGGTCAACTGGGAGAAGAGCAAACTCTGTCCAGTGCAGAGGATCTCTTTTCTCAGTATAGAACTCGACTCGGTCACCATGCATGCTCAGCTCACGAGCGAGCGTGCACAGTCTCTGCTGACTTGCCTTCATCAATTCGAGGGCAAGAATGCGGTTCCACTGAAGTACTTTCAGAGGCTCCTGGGGCATATGTCATCCGCAGCGGCGGTCACGCCTCTCGGTTTGCTTCATACGAGACTGCTTCAGCACTGGCTCCGCAATCGAGTCTCGAGATGGGCATGGCAACAGGGCAGCTGCGGGTCCCAGTCACTCGCGCCTGCTGTCAGACCTTCACCCCGTAGTCGAACCTCAGTTTTCTACGGGCAGGTGTTCCCTTAGTACGAGTTTCCAGGCATGTTGTTGTCTCAACAGATGCCTCTGCCACGGGCTGGGGTGCCATGTGCAATGGACATGCTGCCGCGGGCTCCTGGAGAGGACCCCAGTGCACATGGCATGTCAATTGCCTCGAGTTGCTGGCCGTATGCCTTACCCTGCACCGCTTCCGAGCCCTGCTGAAGGACAAGCACGTACTGGTCCGTACAGACAACACGGTGACAGTAGCGTACATCAACCGACAAGGTGGTCTACGCTCCCGCCGGATGTCGCAACTCGCCTGCCATCTCATCCTATGGAGTCAGAAGCATCTGAGGTCGCTTCGTGCCGTTCACATCCTGGGAGAACTGTATCATGCAGCCGACGAGCTGTCACGTGTTCAGACGCTGCCTTGGGAATGGCGTCTCCATCCCAGGACGGTTCAGCTTATTTTGGAACAGTTCGGGGACGCGCAGATAGATCTGTTTGCCTCCCACGACTCTTCCCATTGCCGCTGGTATTATTCCCTGGCCAAGGGGACTCTCGGCACGGATGCACTAGCGCACAGCTGGTCGCGGGGCCTGCGCAAATATGCGTTCCCCCCAGTGAGCCGTCTCGCACAGGTCCTGTGCAAGATCAGGGAGGACAAGGAGCAGGTCCTCATGGTCACCCCGTATTGGCCCGGCCGGACCTGGTTCTCGGAACTGGTACTCCTTGCGACAACCCCTCCCTGGCCTATTCCTCTGAGACAGGATCTTCTGACTCAGAGACGGGGCACCCTTTGGCACCCGCGTCCCGACCTGTGGAACCTACACGTGTGGGTCCTGGACGGGACGCGGCAGGTTTGAGTACCCTACCACCTCAGGTGGTGGCTACCATCACTTTCGCTAGGGCCCCGTCTACAAGACAGGCCTATGCGTTGAAGTGGAACCTCTTCATCACCTGGTGCTCTTCTCGCCGAGAAGACCCCAGGAAATGACCGATCGGGTCCGTGCTCTCCTTCCTCCAAGAAGGGTTGGAGCGAAGGCTGTCTCCCTCCACCCTGAGGCCCTGAGGTTTATGTGGCCGTTATTTCGGCCCATCATGACCTAGTGGATTCTAAAACTGTTGGACATCATGACCTGGTCAGCAGGTTCTTGAGGGGGGCGAGGAGGCTAAATCCGCCTCACCCTCCTCAGATGCCCTCTTGGGACCTCGCAGTGGTCTTATCAGCCCTGCAGAGAGCTCCCTTTGAGCCTTTGCAGTCAGTTGAGCGTAAAATCCTGTCAATGAAGACAGCTCTCCTGGTTGCATTGGCCTCCATCAAGAGGGTAGGGGACGTGCAGGCATTTTCGGTTGACGAAGCGTGTCTGGAATTTGGGCCGGCCGATTCTCACGTGATCCTGAGACCCCGGCCTGGATACGTGCCCAAGGTTCCCACCACTCCCTTCAGGGACCAGGTGGTGAACCTGCAAGCGCTGCCGTTGGAGGAGGCAGACCCAGCCTTGGCACTGCTCTGTCCAGTACACGTCCTTCGTGCTTACGTAGGTCGGACGCAGTGTTTCAGGACCTCAGACCAGCTCTTTGTCTGTTACGGTGGGCGGCAGAAAGGGAAGGCCCTCTCCAAGCAGAGGCTGTCTCACTGGATAGTGGACACCATTGTCCTGGCTTACCAGGTTCAAGGCAAGCCATGCCCCCTTGGGGTGAGAGCACACTCCACTAGGAGTGTTGCCTCCTCTTGGGATCTAGTGCGTGGCGCCTCGCTGACAGACATTTGTAGAGCTGCAGGCTGGGCGACACCTACACATTCGCCAGGTTTTATAATCTCAGAGTGGAGACTGTGTCCGCTTGTGTACTCGCCCCAAATGGCCAGTAACTGGACAGGCTCAGGTGTCATCGCTTGCTGCGCCATTCCACTCCACGGACTGGATATGTGCGCTATTCTACTCAGGTGAGCTTCTCAGCAGGCCCTGAGCTCCTCCAGCACTTATGACGTCAACGCCAGAGTGTTTGCCAGAGTGGTCAGCTTTCGCGTTCGGCTAGGTGCCGCCGTGTGCATGGTTCCCCTGTTGGGTAACCCCCACATGTGTATCTCCACGGTAAGTCTCTCTGAGCACGTGTCTTCCCTTGGCAAGACACCTTGCCACGCCTGGGGTTTAAAATGTTTTCCACCTGTGGCTGGATACGCCGGTATACTACATATGCAGTTCCTTATAAAGGTCATATGTGTATTTGTTAAGATTAGATTGCTATGCGGCGCCCTTTATACCCACGCGGTTGGGCGGGCTTGCCTTATGCAAATTCCGCAGACCCATGGCATTTTCATGCCATTGGCTCGTTTTGATAGAGCTCAAAGGCAATTGGCTTCTAAGCGAAACCCCCATTTGTCAATCACTGATGTTACGTCTCCATTCCCTCTCTCAGGGAACGAGGGTTACATATGTAACCGAGACGTTCTCACACACATTATGTCAGAACACAACATTGTAGTCACAATATAATTAATTTACGAACACAACATTCCCCCCTTTTTTAAAAAAAAACAGAACAGAAACAAAAGTAAGTTCTGCACACTATCTACTAATCTATCTATTTTGCTGCAACGTTTCGGTCATGTGACCTTCATCAGGCATATACACACTAACTATTCAAAACACAAACACATTCAATATTTATGAACTTGGACTTAAGTACCTATAAAGAAATACGATCAGTGCTTAGTTCAAGGAAGTAAAGTGGTAAAAGTAAAAGTTTCTGTAAAGTTGGCAATATATTCACAGAATTGAACTTCCCGGATCAATAACTCGTGAGCTAAACGTTGTTATAACACCTCTTTAACGTAGACAACGAGCTACAACCTAATTTTCCTCAAAACGAGCCTTATAATATACAGGTGCTGGTCATATAATTAAAATATCATCAAAAAGTTGATTTATTTCACTAATTCCATTCAAAAAGTGAAACTTGTATATTATATTCATTCATTACTCACAGACTGATATTTTTAAATGTGTATTTCTTTTCCCAAATTCCCAAATCCCAAATTCAGTATCTCAGAAAATTAGAATATTGTGAAAAGGTTCAATATTGAAGACACCTGGTGCCACAATCTAATTAGCTAATTAACTCAAAACACCTGCAAAGGCCTTTAATGGTCTCTCAGTCTAGTTCTGGAGGCTACACAATCATAGGGAAGACTGCTGACTTGACAGTTGTCCAAAAGATGACAATTGACACCTTGCACAAGGAGGGCAAGACACAAAAGGTAATTGCAAAAGAGGCTGGCTGTTCACAGAGCTCGGTGTCCAAGCACATTAATAGAGAGGCGAAGGGAAGGAAAAGATGTGGTAGAAAAAAGTGTACAAGCAATAGGGATAACCGCACCCTGGAGAGGATTGTGAAACAAAACCCGTTCAAAAATGTGTGGGAGATTCACAAAGAGTGGACTGCAGCTGGAGTCAGTGCTTCAAGAACCACTACGCACAGACGCATGCAAGACATGGGTTTCAGCTGTCGCATTCCTTGTGTCAAGCCACTCTTGGACAACAGACAGTGTCAGAAGCGTCTTGCCTGGGCTAAAGACAAAAAGGAAAAAAAAGTGGTCCAAAGTTATGTCCTCTGATGAAAGTAAATTTTGCATTTCCTTTGGAAATCAGGGTCCCAGAGTCTAGAGGAAGAGAGGAGAGGCACACAATCCACATTGCTTGAGGTCCAGTGTAAAGTTTCCACAGTCAGTGATGGTTTGGGGTGTGATGACATCTGCTGGTGTTGGTCCACTGTGTTTTCTGAGGTCCAAGGTCAACGCAGCCATATACTAGGAAGTTTTAGAGCACTTCATGCTTCCTGCTGCTGACCAACTTAATGGAGATGCAGATTTCATTTTCCAACAGGACTTGGCACCTGCACACAGTGCCAAAGCAACCAGTACCTGGTTTAAGGACCATGGTATCCCTGTTCTTAATTGGCCAGCAAACTCGCCCGACCTTAACCCCATAGAAAATCTATTGGGTATTGTGAAGAGGAAGATGCGATATGCCAGACCCAACAATGCAGAAGAGCTGAAGGCCACTATCAGAGCAACCTGGGCTCTCATAACACCTGAGCAGTGCCACAGACTGATCGACTCCATGCCACGCCGCATCGCTTCAGTGAATCAGGCAAAAGGAGCCCCAACTAAGTATTGAGTGCTGTACATGCTCATACTTTTCATGTTCATACTTTTCAGTTGGCCAAGATTTCTAAAAATCCTTTCTTCGTATTGGTCTTAAGTAATATTCTAATTTTCTGAGATAATGAATTTGGGATTTTCCTTAGTTGTCTGTTATAATCATCAAAATTAAAAGAAATACACATTTAAAAATATCAGTCTGTGAGTAATGAATGAATATAATATACAAGTTTCACTTTTTTAATGGAATTAGTGAAATAAATCAACTTTTTGATGATATTCTAATTATATGACCAGCACCTGTAAATATATCTCTATGATCAGGTGGCTGAGAGACAAGTCCGAAGGGACCGTCTGGAAAGTGCAAAACCCGAAAAGCGTTACTACAAAAATAGGCAATAACTTCAAATGTTACACACTGTAGTGTCTCCAAATATACACATCAATGCTCTCCTACTGGTCATACTATAATCAGTAAGCAACTGAATTTGGAGTAACTGCAATGTGTAACATTGTTATTGCCTATTTTTGTGTTAACACTTTTCAGGTTTTGCACATTGTAGACGGTCCCCTCAGACTTGTCTCTCAACTCCAAGGGGAGTTTTCAAACTCCAAACTTTGGGGCAAGGACCCCCAAATATGATGAACCTTGTATGAGGGGCCCCTTCCTAAAATCCATCTATATATTTGTATGTATGAAAAAATAGAGATAAATAATAAGTGTGACATTATAAATACAACATATTGTTTCCTAACTTAAATTGGCTATACTTAATGTTGGATGTATAAACCCGGAGAAGAACATTTTAGAAATTTTATGGGGACCCCTTAGAACCTTCTGGAGGAACCCTGGGAGTCCCCGGACCCCAGTTTGAAAACACCTGTCTCAGCCTGCTCATAGAGATCTATTTATATTATAAAGGCTCGTTTTGAGGAAAACTAGGTTGTAGCTTGTTGGCTACGTTAAAGAGGTTATTTGTGTTTTACCATTTTGCTCACCTTGTGTCTTTGCAAGGGAACGCAAACGTTTTGCAAGGAAACGCAAACGTTTTGCGAGGAAACGCAAAAGAATAAAAAAAATAAATTCCTCCCATCATTAATTTTTTCCACCACCATGTCCCTTTAGGGGCTCAGTACCTTTTGGCATGTATGTTGATATATGAGATGCTATAGATTTATACTGATTGTGATTGATAATTGATGGACCTTCGCAGTGATTGGTTATGAGTTGATTTTAAACATGTCTGTGTTTTGAATAGTTAGTGTGCATATGCCTGATGAAGGTCATGGGCAGGAAATGTTGCAGCAACTAAATGCATTTTTGATAATTTTGCAAGTAGATAGTGTGTGGGACTTTCTTTTGTTTACTTTTTTGATCCTTTCGCCTACGCACCTATCCATTACCCAGCCAGCAATTTTGCATTTAAAAGACGTCTAATAGCTGTCCAAACACAGCCCTGACGTCTGTCAAAGGCTAAATTTGGGCTGTCAGTGAACATTTTAAAGATGTCTAACCATAGCCCAATAATAGACTAGATCATGAACATGTAAAAGAAATTAAACCAAACACTGTTGACTTTGCTTACATGATGGAATATCATATCTCGCAAGTTATTTTGGCAAAAACTACATGTAACCAAATTCAAGGTTATTTTGGCTAGAGGTGGGTTACTCTTAGCCAGACTATATCGGGTCTATAGTTGACCAAGATGGTGAAATGACAGCTATTGCTTGCTGGGTTGTGCGAGGGTAATTGTGAATTAAAAACAGAACAGATCGTCAGAGCCGCACCAACAATGCAAACACATCCACGCATCAGATCAAGAACAGCACATCAGATCTAAATAGTTACTTAGCCAACTAGGCTTCCTTTAACGAACTAGGCTTCCGAATATCACGTTTAGGTCTAGTGGTATGAGTGTCTGTGTAGTGAGCAGTGTTATCAGCAGGAGTTGTTGGTGTGCATGGAAATGCAGTGAAATGGGAAGCATTCCAGGCTTTTCCATCTCTAAGAATGTATGTTTCAAAAACTGTGAGAGGATCAGTAAACTTTCCGTGTTCCTTCGGAATATTTAAGGAGTTCCATACCCTCACTTTATCCCCCTCCTGGAATCAAGGAGTACAATCACCCTGCTTAGCATCAGTGTACTTTATAATTTTGAATTGCAGCCACTTAACCCTTTGTGCCTGTCATAAAGGAGCTAAAAGGGTGAAGTAGCAAGTTGCAGCATGTGGAGTGGCACGGTACTCCTGCAAGATATCAGTTACCACAGGCTTCCATGGCTGATGTTGCTGGATGGCCATTTGGACTGTGTTTGAGTACATGGTTACACCTCTCTACAACACCATTGTCTGCCAGGTAGTATAGAGAGGAATCAAATATTCCTTCCTTCCTTCCTTCCTTCCTTCCTTCCTTCCTTCCTTCCTTCCTTCCTTCCTTCCTTCCTTCCTTCCTTCCTTCCTTCCTTCCTTCCTTCCTTCCTTCCTTCCTTCCTTCCTTCCTTCCTTCCTTCCTTCCTTCCTTCCTTCCTTCCTTCCTTCCTTCCTTCCTTCCTTCCTTCCTTCCAGGAAAGCAGCAGACATAAACTGACCAACATTATCAGTAACCATAATCAATGGATTTCCATGGTGGCTGAAGACAGAAACAAAACCACAGAATCCGTAGTGACAGTGTGAGTGAATAGTCAATGTTGTAGCAAACCAGCAGTCGAATGCAGCAATGTCCAATGGGCCGACTATATCCACAGCCACTTTCTGCCTTGGTCAAACTGGCAGTGCACAAGATGCACATGCAGCATCAACATCAGCAAATAGAAAAGCAACAAACTCCTCTGATTATCTGCAGAAGAAGGTGGTAAGGGCAAACGTGACAGATAATCAATAGGAGCATTTTGAGAAACTGGGTTGTATACTACATCATAATTAAATGACATGAGACATGCAGACCACATGCTACACGAAGTCCAGCATGGCCAAAACCCTTAGTGGTAAGCAGGGCTGTCAGTGCCTTATGATCTGTAGGTAGAGTGAAACGGAGGCCCTGGAGATCTATATGCCACCTCTCAATGACCCACATGCATCCTATTCCACCATGGCATATTTACAGTCAGCAGTAGACAGCTTACGTGATGCAAAGGCCACAGTTCGTTTAATGCCATCCCGGCTGACCTGAGAAAGTATGGCTCACAGACCATAGTCAGAAGCATCTGTGAAGACAATTGTGTGTAGTGTGGGTTTCAATAATGCCAAAGCAGGGCTGTTTGCTAGCAGTCGTTTTACTTCAGTTAAATCCAAGCTGGAGTTTCAACGGTGACAAAATCAGGGATAAACGTAATGTAAATATGACAGAAGTCCCAGAAGTCCAAGGCGAGCAAAGTAGATGCATCAGAGTGTGCAGAATCGCCTGTATACATGATTCATCAAGAAGAAGACCCTCCGCTGCTTCTAGTTGTTGTAATGCTGGATTCAGACTACAATATATTTTTGTCTCTTACGATAGTCACTGTGTCAAATTGTGCGATTTAGATTACTAAATTCTTGCTCTGTCGTGGACAAGAATCATGTCAGACTGCTGATGTCATAGAGAAGGTGTAACTAGCATCTGACGTCCGGAAACAAGGGCATAAACAAACAAAGCACCATGTTAGCTTAATGCTAATTCTAGTACTCACCAGGTTGCTGAAGAGCCTTTAGAATCGTTCGTCAGCATTTACATAGCTTCACAAAACTTTCCTCCATTGCATAACTCCCCCTAGCAGAACCAATACCATCGTCTCTCTTTCTGTCATGACATCGTGAAGCGCTGCAGATGCAGCATCCGTTCTATCACTGCAGCTGCTTGCAAGCGGTTAGTTCCTCTGACACAGCACTACGAACAGAGAGTGACAGACGGAAAAGTTTTTGGCACACAGACGTGACCGTTTCATCCAGCTTTATGTGGTGTATAAAGTTTTTAGCACATCCAAACTCAGTTGACTCAGCAACAGTGCACTGAAAGACTGGCACAGGAGAAGCAGGCACAGGAAGGGCATTAGGAGGAAGGTCTTCATTGTTTTCAATCCTCACATGCAATGCAGACATTATATCCCTCCCCATGAGTGGTGTTGCTTTGTCCACAATGAAGAACATAGCAAGTCCTAAGTGGTCATGTAGGGAAACGTTCATTCACATGTCTACCATCCTTTCATCAAATTGTATGTCTATTTCGCCACTGTTGCCTTTCGCTTGCTAGTTGGGGACACTAAATATTCAACTATATTACTGATCTTTGTCATTATATGATAATTGAACTGAGCTGGACGATGACATCACTGTTTTCTCCAGAGCGGCTGTACAGCCGAATCAAATTCTGTTGCATTATTTTCCTGTTAACACTGTGAAGCTGCTTTGAAACAATCGGCATTGTAAAAAGCGCTAAATAAATAAAGGTGACTTTGTAAAACTATATGTGATTTACAGAATAATTTTGCAATTTAAGACAGAACTGGTATCATCAAACAGCAGATTCTCTTGTTCTCTTGTTATTCTGTTGGATCTATAAACATTGCACAAAATGGGACAGTTTATTCTGACAATTGTGAAAGTGGCTAACATGCACACACGTTGGGTTTTCATGTTTTATGGAGACTTTCCATAGACGTAATGGTTTTTATACTATACAAACTGTATATTCTCTCCCCTTACACTACCACTACCCCTAAACCTACCCATCACAAAACTTGTGCGGGGTTGACAGAAGCGGGCGTGTTTGTACTTTTATTTACTTTTGTTTTATACAAAATATTCAATCAACTATCACAGACTATGCATCATTTGAAAGCTAAAATACTCAAGATTCATGTTCTGAACTTGTTTTTGCAATAAATACACCAGAGAGGAAAGGGTTAAATGAAATGCTAAAGGACCGGCCATGTAAACATTAGCATAATATTAGCGGTACTCATCTTTCATCTCCTGTCGTTCAGATCAGATCGGACGAATCCAATAAACACCCGCATACATCTCCGTGTAAGGGTCCACTCTACAAAATGCATCCCACTTTGTAATCCAAAACAACGAAAAAATAGGGAAAAAAACAAAAAATCCTCCGTTGTTTGTAAGAGAGTTTTGAGTTAGCGTAATCAATCATGTCCATTTTCAATAAAATATCGATTCTAATCCATTTCTGGCAAACTCCCCCTGCAAGAATAGTCTCTTCTCCGTGATATAAACCCTCCCTCGTCTCTCTCCTTCAATCAGAGTCTCTCCTGTGATGCATCATATAGAGGAAGCGCTTTACAGGCTTGGTGAGCTGTCAATCATTGCGCCCATGGTTTTCGTTGGATAAAGGCACTCGGTGCCTTTCCAACAAAGGTTTGATTGATGGACTTAGTAACCAATCAAAAGGCATTATCTTGCGCAGTTTATGTAAGTAGGATTTGGTGAATACTACTAGTCAATACTACTAGTGCTTAAGCTTTCATAACACCGGCACGCGCCTGCCATGGCGCCCGCCAGTGTTTAGGGCAGGAACTGCAGTGGAGCACCTCTGACTGACACTTCTTAACTAAATGAGTTTTTTACACTTTGTAATTTCTCTAGATAGTTGCTTTAGTTTTTCAGTAACTGTTTATCCATTATAATTAGCAGTTTATTGCAGATTTATTTGAATGAAAAACTACTCTTTACAATTGCAAATGTTCTGAAATAAATGGCCTTTTTTAAAGGACGCCTAGTCTTTTCCTGACATAAAAGCTTACAGAAGCTACATTACTTAGAGAATCATCCTCATATTTGAATCATGACATGATTAGACATTCAGTTTTATATTTAAGTTATTTTCAGGCATTAAATTCTCTTTTTTTTTTTTTTCCTAAGTGAAAAAAAAAAAAACCTGAGTCACTTACATTAGATTAGATTAGATTAGATTCAACTTTATTGTCATTACACAAGTACAAGTACAAGGCAACGAAATGCAGTTTAGGTCTAACCAGAAGTGCAATAGCAGCAAGTGCAGGATATATACAATGGTTGCGTAAGTGCTGGGCATAAAAATGTACTGAATATATATAAATATGTATAAGTAGAGAGATGGTTATTACTATAAACAGAACTGAATTTACAGATGAATATATACAGTGAATAAATATAAATATACAGATGGCTATTACTATAAACAGAATGTACAGGTGAATATGTACTATGAATATAATATACAGATGGCTATTACTTTGAACAGAATTTTACAGATAGAGGTATACAATAATATGTTAGGCTAATATGAGGAATATAGCAGTGGATTAAGGTAGTGCAATAAATTATGGACAGAGCTATCCGAAAGAAAGTGTAAAAGTGCAGTGGAAAGTGGTTGCATATTACAGTTAGAAGTACGGTGCAAAATGCAAATGTAAACATGGTTACTATAAATACAGTCGGCAGTGCAAATGAGCATATTCCAGTTAAGATATGGTGGTGCAAAATGCATAAGTAAACAGTTGTTACTGTAATAAACAGTCGGTAGTGCAAATAACAAAGTGAATGTAGGTGTGAGGTAGGAGAGTTTGCAGTTTATGAGGGAAGTGGATCAACGGGGGTTTGAGTTCAGTAAAGAGACAGCTCTGGGGAAAAAACTGTTCTTTAGTCTGCTGGTCCTGGTCCGGAGGATCCTGAAACGCCTGCCAGAGGGCAGGAGAGAAAACAGTCTGTGGGCTGGGTGAGAGGAGTCCTTGAGGATGCTGCGAGCTCGGTGCAGACAGCGTTTCCTCTGGATGTGCTCGATGGCAGGTAGTGGAGTCCCTGTGATGCGCTGGGCAGTTTTCACCACCCGCTGCAGTGCCTTGCGCTCCGCAACGGAGCAGCTCCCATACCATACTGCGACACAGTTGGTCAGGATGCTTTCTATTGCGCAGCGGTAGAAGTTCACCAGGATAGCCGAGGAGAGCTGATTCTTCCTCAGTGTCCTCAGGAAGAAGAGGCGCTGGTGAGCCTTCTTGACCAGGCTGGAGGTGTTGGTCGTCCACGACATGTCCGCCGAGATGTGGATCCCCAGGAACTTGAAACTGGAGACACGCTCAACAGCCATTCCATTGATGTGGATGGTGTCGTGTGTGCCTCTTGACTCCTTCCTGAAGTCCACGATGAGCTCCTTCGTTTTGGTGGTGTTGAGGAGCAGGTTATTATCAGTGCACCATGTGGCCAGGTGCTGGATCTCCTCCCTGTAGGCAGTCTCATCGTTGTTGCTGATGAGACCAATCACCGTAGTGTCGTCCGCAAACTTGACGATGGAATTAGTTCCATACACAGGCTTGCAGTCGGAGGTGAAGAGGGAGTAGAGAAACGGACTTAGCACACAGCCCTGTGGTACACCAGTGTTGAGTGTGATGGACGTGGAGCAGGTGGATCCTGATCGAACATTCTGTGGTCTGTCAGTTAGGAAGTCCAAAATCCAGTTACACATTGAAGTGTTGATGCCCAGGTCTCCAAGTTTGGCAATTAACTTGGATGGGATGACAGTGTTGAATGCTGAGCTGAAGTCAACAAACAGCATACGTGCATAAGTGTTCTTATGGTCCAGATGGGTGAGCACAGAGTGTAGTGCCATGGAAACTGCATCCTCTGTGCTCCTATTGCTGCGGTAGGCAAACTGGTGTGAGTCCAATGTGGATGGTATAGAGTCTTTTAGGTGTTCCAGGACCAGCCGCTCAAAGCACTTCATAATGATGGGTGTGAGTGCTACAGGGCGGTAGTCATTAGGGCACCTCGGGCTGGAGTGTTTCGGCACTGGCACAATGGAAGTGCGTTTAAAGCATGATGGTACAGCTGCTTGGGCGAGAGACAGGTTGAAAATGTCTGTAAAAACCCCAGCGAGCTGCTCCGCACATGCCCTGAGAACACGACCAGGGATGTTGTCTGGTCCAGCAGCCTTGTGCGTGCTGATCCGGCTCAGTGCCTTGCAGACATCTGTGGAGGAGAGTGTGATTGGTGGGTGGTCAGCTGAGGGTTTGAGCTTGGTGGCAGTTTCTCTGTTGTCTCTTTCAAAACGAGCATAAAAGTAATTTAGCTCGTTCAGGAAGTTGACATCAGTGGCTGCGGAGGTGGAGTGGGTGGGTTTATAATCACTGATGGCCTGAATGCCATGCCACATGCGTCGAGGGTCAGAGTTGGAAAAGTGTCCCTCTATCTTTAGCTTGTAGCAGTGCTTGGCCTTTTTGATGCCCCTCTTCAGGTTTGCTCTGGATGCGCTGTAGGCTTGTGCATCTCCTGATCTGAAGGCAGTATTGCGTGACTTCAGCAGGAGTCGCACTTCCCTGTTCATCCAAGGCTTCTGATTTGGGTATGTGGTGATCTGTTTCTGGGTTGTAACACTGTCAATGGTGGTATTGATATGATCCAGTACAGAGGAGGTGTAGGAGTTAATGTCCGTGTGAGCGCCACTGGTGGCTTGAGAAGCAAACATACTCCAGTCTGTGTTTAGAAACCTTTCCTGGAGTGTGGAATCTGCCCCCGCAGGCCACACCTTGATTGTCTTCACTGATGGCTTCACACGGTTGATGAGGGGTGCATATTTGGGGCTGAGGAACAAAGAGATGTGGTCTGACTGTCCCAGGTGGGGGAGGGGTGTTGCAACGTAAGCTCCCGCCATGTTTGTGTAAACATGGTCTAAGGTTTTGTTTCCTCTGGTGTGGCAGGAAACATGCTGGTGAAACTTGGGTAGCACTGACTTTAAGTTTGAGTGATTAAAGTCACCTGCAACAATAATCGCAGCTTCAGGGTGATCAGTCTGTTGTTTACTGATGGCTGCGTGAAGTTCTTTCATAGCAAGCTTGGCATCAGCATCGGGTGGAATATAAGCAGCAGTTATAATGGTGGAAGTGAACTCCCGCGGTAGATAAAACGGTCTACATTTAACCATGAGAAACTCCAGGTTAGCTGAACAATGACTCCCAACAATAGCAGAGTTTGTGCACCAAGCTTTGTTAATATAAATGCACAATCCACCACCTCTGGTCTTCCCGGAGCCATCTAATGTTCTGTCTGCCCGGAGTGTGTGGCGTCCCGCTAGCTCGATAGCGGTGTCCGGTATTCCGCTGTTTAACCAGGTTTCAGTGAAGATTAGGACGTTACAGTTCAAAAGTTTCTTACTGTGTGTGATGCTGAGTCGAATCTCCTCCATTTTGTTCACTAGTGATCGTACATTAGCAAGGAAAATGCTGGGTAAAGAGAGCCGATGAGGAGAACGCGTTAGCTTAGCCCGCAATCCTCCACGCTTCCCCCGCCTTTGTTTACGATCTCGCCGCCTTCTGCGTGCACTTCCGCCCGGCCGGGATGAGCGCATCGCCTCGGGCGTCCTAGCGATCTCAGGAAGGAGTCGAAGATTGTCCATAAAACTGTCGGAAATTCGCAAACCAATATCCAAAAGCTCAGCGCGGGTGTACGATGTAAAGGCACAACTGTTCTGCACGAACAGACCCGAGATGAGCAAGAAAAATACCGCAAAATTGCAGAATCTGGAGAGACGCTGAGCCTCGCGATCTACTCGCGCCGCCATCTTGGACCCATACTTGGAATGTATATTTACATGTATATTACTCTGTTCCCATATTACTTTGAGTTATGAATCTTGGGTAGCAACATTTCAAGTGTCTAGTTTAAAATAAGACCAGATTTATGAATATAGACCATAGGGTTTAAGAGCTGCATTTTCATTTGGGTATGTCGTTTTCAAAAAATCTCAAAAATAGGGGCGCAGGTTAAGAGCACAACGTGTGAAGTGAAGTGAAGTGAAGTGAAGTGAAGTGAAGTGAAGTGACGTGAC
The DNA here is from genome assembly GCA_023566225.1 of Romanogobio albipinnatus. Taxonomy (NCBI): domain Eukaryota; kingdom Metazoa; phylum Chordata; class Actinopteri; order Cypriniformes; family Gobionidae; genus Romanogobio; species Romanogobio albipinnatus. The sequence continues at coordinate 35,552,596 of CM042244.1, read as the reverse complement.
GTGTGGCCAAGTATGGTGACCCATACTTGGAATTTGTGCTCTGCATTTAACCCATCCAAGTGCACACACACAGCAGTGAACACACACACCGTGAACACACACCCGGAGCAGTGGGCAGCCATATTGTGTGTGCTCTATAAAATAATTGCCCTTGACCTCATTTGTTAATTATGGTAAAATTATATCAATGTTTAAAGTGGTACTTCACCACTGGAAAGATGAATGTGTATTTTAATTGGGTCATTTATGTAGTTGGTGAATTCTAGACTGAGAAAAGGCTCATATGGATGAAAGACAACAACTCCCAGAACTTTCTTCGCTGCCTTACGAGCCCACTCACAAGCCACGCCTACCGGTTACATCACTTGCCCACTAAAAGTCATTTAGATTTTTATAGTAATAAAATAATTTAGTTCAGTAAGAGAACAGACACTACAATTAAATACTGAACGTGTCTGCTCAATACAGCATGAGCCGAACAAGAGTCGCAGCACAAACGCAGCAGGACAGGAGTCAGATTTAATTAATCACAAAAGCAAGGAGCTGACAGACAAGATGATCGCGGAAGATTGCAAGATGATCGCGTGTCCAGTCTGGTGCGTTTTCAGTTCATGCCTATGGAAGCATAACTTTAATTAGGAATTAATTGAGAACACTCGCTTTGCTCCGCACCACTCCGTTATGAATGCCCGAGCAGCCGTGCGCATTTACATTCTGTGAGTGAGATCCCACCCCTATGGGCGGGTTGAAAACATGCATAACTAACTCCTACTACTGGCTGTAGTCTGAACACACAGGCTTGCTCTATGCTGAAAGAGCAAGTTTTTGAAAACGATATCGTTATCGTCTCTGTGTAATCTACAAAAATGCAAATCTGTGAAAACAGTGACGTCGTGTGACTACTGGTCTGACATGAATAACACAGCATTTTTGGTTGTTTCCATGGATCTGTGTGAACGGGGATCGTTTTGACAACGTTGTCGTCTGTACACGAAAAAAACACAAATAAAAAACTTTTCCGTTTTAGAACATTGTTGTCATGTAGACCCTTAGTGTTTTCAATTGTTTTTGTTTTCTTTATTAAAACAGCTTTGTAATTGTAGCAACTGAGGCAAATCAGACACATAATCGCATGTTACATTTAACAAATATGTTTGAATGCCTTAGTAACAGACCTATGCTTTGTGCTTAGTAACAGACCTTCCCCCAACACAACAGAGAAAAGCCTCTTTTACCAGAGTTACCATCAGATAAGACTCAGTTTATGACCAAAAAGGAATTTGCAGAGAGCTGAGACTCTCACAGTCTTTCTGAAAAGGACAAATAAACCATCTTAAACTCTTATAGCCTATACGTAACTACTAGAAATATATGAACATATTTCCATCTCATGATTTTTCTTGTATAGGGTTTGGTCTATGTGTTAATTCAATCTCTGTTGGATTTATGTTTCAGAATTGCATACTATGGTTAACGAAAATAATGTGTATGGCATGAAATTTCCGCCCAGCAGGCCGCCAACCATGGTGGGCCTACACACACAGAGCCAAATGATTGTGTGGGACAGGAAACCTGTTGCCATCACACGACCATGGGCCAGCAGGCCCAAACTCCACACGCCATGTGCAACTTCCTCAACGTCGGCGGAGTCGAAGCAACAATGCAAGTTCACCGTCGTTCCTTTGCTCAACACGGAAGGAAACGTTGTAACTGCAAAACCATCGGACGGAACCATCAAGACTTTCTCCTGCGACCGTATATCTGGACGCCTTCCCCGGCAAATGCAAGTAATGTACTAAGAAATACAAGTCGCTGTGTGGTTAGTAAAACTGTAAACTCCTTTGCTTAGACAAAGGAGCTTATCAGGGACGGTTCTCCCAGGTTAAACTCTTTGCATAACTTCATCCATCTGTACTGACCCGGTTCTTCTAAACACTTTAACTTTACCTCTTTACCTTGCCATGTATATTTTGTGTATGTATGTTTGATGTCTGTTTAATCTTGTCTGTGATTTAGTTATTAAAGTTTGTGCACAATATATGTTTGGTTCTGACTCCCCGCTGCAAACAAATTGTCCCTTAAATGATCGATCTTGTTATGCGCTCTAGGCGCTTATGTAAATACAAAGGAAGAATTATTTTTCTGTGGCCATGAAAAATATCCTTTTCTTAGAATGAATTAATAATCAATACTGAACGTTCATAGGATGACCTGATTGATTGATTGTAATATTAATGTAGCTACATCAAGTTAATCTATTTAACTGATTCAAATATTCATAATTAATTATAGTGAGTTATGAATAATTAATAATATTTGCCCTTTGAGCTACTTCGCTACAAAATAGATCCATTTCTCACCTTTGTTTCGAACCAGGCCATGACACATTTATTAATTTGTCATGCTTTTATCCAAAACCGACTTAAATTGCTAGCACCCTACTCTACTGTTTGAGCTACAAGAAGGCTGCTGAATAATTAATGTAATTGCTTTCAAAAATACAAGTTTAAACTTTTTAATGCTTCTATAGACTTGCTTAAGTTTAGGCTTCCATTGTTGACTTTTTCCAACTTTTCCTCACTAAAGGATTTGCTGTATGAGACTAATATGTACAGTATACACAGATGACCCACTGATCCAGTTTCACATGAAAAGCGTAATGTACCGTGCATGCTTTTAAAATAGATATTGAACTGCTTTATGATGCACGCTGTAACATGTAAATGGGGGGGGGGGGGGGAAACATATAATGTGCCCTATTCTTTCTGAAAGTTTTTTTTTTTTTTTTTTTTACATCTTTCCATTCAATAGAGCCACTACAAAGATGCTTAACAATATCAGTCTTGTGATATTTAGGGGTTCAAGCACGAAGTGCTGAAACCCTATTGTAATTGTACTGATTTTTATTATTATTATTATTATTATTATTATTATTATTATTAGGGGTTCAAGCACGAAGTGCTGAAACCCTATTGTAATTGTACTGATTTTTAGGGGTTCAAGCACGAAGTGCTGAACACCTATTGTATTTGTGCTGATTTTTATTATTATTATTATTATTATTATTCAGACCTAAAACGCATCGTGCAGCCCAAACCGTAAGGGCTAGAGACTTGAAACTTGGCCAATAGGTAGTACAAAAATCGAGGAGAGGTTATCAAATTATGAGCCAGATTGGCCTATAGGTGGCGCTATAGCAATCAATTGCGCGAAACTGCTCATAACTCCTAAACCGTATGTCGTAGACTCAAGTGGCTTATATCATTGGAAAGGTGAGTCCATGACGAACAAAACGTATATCTCCGATTTCATTTGCGCCATGATAGATTTTCCGCCATTTTGAATTTTGTCAAAAAACTACTTTTGCGAACTAGTCCTAGGTTTTTCGCTTGATCGGAACCAAACCAGTGCAGAAATGTTCTCTGGAGTCTGAATATCAATAATTATCGAAAAAAAGTTGAAATTTCGATTCACGGTCGCTAAGGGGCGGAAAACGACTGTTGTGGGAGGAGCCTATTTTACTAAAACAGCTATAACTCAAGAACAAAATGAGATATCTTCACCAAACTTGGTAGACATGTGTATGGGCTCAGTTTTTGGTCTCGATAAAAAAATAGCGATGATTGATCACTTGGTGGCGCTATAACACCAAAAAAACATGAAAATGGCTATAACCACCCGAGCGCTAGTCCGATTGACTTGAAAATTGGTATGCAGTGTCTTGGTCCAAGGTGCCATCTATATCTATGAGGATATTGGCGTATCTCAAAAAACATGGCCGCCACAGCCAATTAAATTTGAGCACCTATTAGACAAGGTTAACGGAGGCCAATCGGAACGAAACTCGATGGGTATGTTTGACTCATGGCCCTAGAGGTCTGTAAGAATTTTGAAACAAATCGGCCACTAGTTGGCGCTAATGAGTTTTATGGCTCTGTAATCACGTGGTGTTGCACACATCCACAAAATATACATATCATTTGATAGATCTCTTCATATTGAACAACTTTGCCTCTAGAACCATTGCTGTCAATCAAATCGTTCATTAAATATTTGCAATTATGTTAAAAACCTACTTTCGCGAACTAGTCCCTGGTTTTTTGCCCGATCGGAACCAAACAAGTCTAGAACAAATCTCTGGACTCTCTAGGTTAATAATTATCGAAAAAAAGTTGAACTTTTGCATTTAGATGGCTATAAAAGGATTATTTAGAAGAGGGATGTAGCAAAATACACTCAATAGCCTATAAATCTTAAAGGAAAACTCAAAACGTCACAAATATTGTTATGTATATGTGACATAACATGCTGAAGAAGCATGCAAAGTTTCATGGAGATCGGACCATAGGTGGCGCTAAAACTGTTAAAAAGCTTTGAAAACCATGTATTCCCTATGGTGAATTGCCTGTATTGGCTGTAAATGGTATTTTCCATCTCTCTATTCAATGAATGTTCAGATCTACTTAAAAACAAGTCAGAACATGTATCCTATGCCTCTAAACAAGCATGAAAAATTTCAGACAGATCGGACAATATTTGCCTCTATAAAAGTTAAAAAATGTTAAAATTACAGAGTTCTGGTATATTAAGCAAATAAGTGGTTGTTTGCTGCCCCCCGCTGTTCATTTTATTGTACTACACACAAAATAATATTATTCTGCAGTAAAACACATCGTGCAGCCCAAACCGTAAGGGCTAGAGACTTGAAACTTGGCCAATAGGTAGTACAAACATAGAGGAGAGGTTATCAAATTATGAGCCAGATTGGCCTATAGGTGGCGCTATAGCAATCAATTGCGCGAAACTGCTCATAACTCCTAAACCGTATGTCGTAGACTCAAGTGTCTTATATCATTGGAAAGGTGAGTCCATGACGAACAAAACGTATATCTCCGATTTCATTTGCGCCATGATAGATTTTCCGCCATTTTGAATTTTGTTAAAAAACTACTTTTGCAAACTAGTCCTAGGTTTCTTGCTTGATCGGAACCAAACCAGTGCAGAAATGTTCTCTGGAGTCTGAATATCAATAATAATCAAAAAAAAGTTTAAATTTCTATTCACGGTCGCTAAGGGGCGGAAAACGACTGTTGTGGGAGGAGCCTATTTTACTAAAATGGCTATAACTCAAGAAAGAAATGAGATGTCTTCACCAAACTTGGTACACATGTGTATGGTCTGAGTCTTTGGTCACGAAAAAAAAATCGCGACGATTGAACACTTGGTGGCGCTATAACACAAAAAAAACATGAAAACGGCTATAACTACCCGACCGCTAGTCCGATTGACTTGAAAATTGGTATGCAGTGTCTTGGCCCAAGGTCCCATGTATGTCTATGAGGACATTGGCCTATCTCAAAAAACATTGCCGCCACAGCCAATTAAATTATTTCAGTGTTTAAAATCTTGCTAAATAAAACTTAATGTATTTTGATGCTTGTGTGCTTAAAGGCCTTAAAGGCTTGAACCCCGCTAAATGCTGCTTGCAGCTTTAATTATTATTATTATTATTATTAGGGGTTCAAGCACGAAGTGCTGAAACCCTATTGTAATTGTACTGATTTTTATTAGGGGTTCAAGCACGAAGTGCTGAAACCCTATTGTATTTGTGCTGATTTTTATTATTATTATTATTATTATTATTATTATTATTATTATTATTATTATTCAGCCGTAAAACGCATCGTGCAGACCAAACTGTAAGGGCTAGAGACTTGAAACTTGGCCAATATGTAGTACAAAAATCGAGGAGAGGTTATCAAATTATGAACCAGATTGGCCCATAGGTGGCGCTATAGCAATCAATTGCGCGAAACTGCTCATAACTCCTAAACCGTATGTTGTAGACTCAAGTGTCTTATATCATTGGAAAGGTGAGTCCATGACAAACAAAACGTATATCTCCGATTTCATTTGCGCCATGATAGATTTTCCGCCATTTTGAATTTTGTCAAAAATCTACTTTTGCGAACTAGTCCTAGGTTTTTTGCTTGATTGGAACCAAACCAGTAAAGAAATGTTCTCTGGAGTCTGAATATCAATAATTATCAAAAAAAAGTAGAAATTTCGATTCACGGTCGCTAAGGGGCAGAAAATGAATGTTGTGGGAGGAGCCTATTTTACTAAAATGGCTATAACTCAAGAAAAAAATGAGATATCTTTACCAAACTTGGTACACATGTGTATAGGCTGACTCTTTGGTCACGATAAAAAACATTGCGACGATTGAACACTTGGTGGCGCTATAACATGAAAAAAACATGAACATGGCTATAACCACCCGATCGCTAGTCCGAATGACTTGAAAATTGGGATGCAGTGTCTTGGTTCAAGGGAACATATAGGTCTATGAGGAAATTGGTGTATCTCAAAAAACATGGCCGCCATCGGCCAATGAAGTTTGAGCACCTCTAAGACAAGGTTATCGGAGGTCGATCACAACGAAACTCGGTGGGCATGTTTGGCTGATGGTCCTAAAGGTCTGTAAGAATTTTGAAAGAAATCGGCCACTAGTTGGCGCTAACGAGTTTTATGGCTCTGTAATCACGTGGTGTTGCATACATCAACAAAATATGCATATCATATGATAGGTCTCCTCAGGCTGAACAACTTTGCCTCTAGAACCATTGCTGTCAATCAAATCGTTCATTAAATTTTTGCCAATATATTTAAAACCTACTTTTGCGAACTAGTCCCTGGATTTTTGCCTGATCTGAACCAAACCAGTCTAGGACAATTCTCTGAACATTCTAGATCAATAATTATCAAAAACAAGTTGAACTTTTGCCTTTGGCTGACTATAACAGGGTCATTTAGAAGAGGGGCATAGCAAAATACACTCAAAAGCCTATAAATCCTAAAGGAAAACTCAAAACTTCACGAAACTTGTTATGTATATGTGACATAACATGCTGAAGAAGCATGCAAAGTTTCATGGAGATCGGACCATAGGTGGCGCTATAACTGTTAAAAAGCTTTGAAGACCATGTATTCCTATGGTGAATTGCCTGTATTGGCTGTAAATGGTGTTTTCCATCTCTGTAATCAGGTGGGGTTAAAAACATCCACATAATATGCATATATTATGATAGATCTCCTCATACTGAACAACTTTGCCTCAAGAACCAATACTGTTAATCAAATCGTTATTTAAATATTCACAATTATGTTAAAAACCTCATTTTGCAAACTAGTCCTAGTGATTTTGTCTGATAGGAACCAAACCACTGCAGTACAATTCTCTGGACTCTCTTGATCAATAGTGTTCAAAAACATGTTGAACTTTACACTTTGGGTAGCTATAACCGGGTCATTTAGAGAATAGGTATGGCAAAACATGTTCAAAAGCCTATTAATCCTGAACGGAAACTCAAAACTTCACGAAAATAGGTGTGCACATGCAGCATGTGACTCTAAAGAAGCATGCACAATTTCATGGAGATCGGGCATTAGATGCCTTTATAACTGTAAAAACAAGTTGCCAATGCATAAATGCCATAATACCTAAAATTACCACCAGATGGCAGCAGAAGACCACTCATTGGTTCATTCTGTACACTAAGCATATTACAAACTCTAAAAAAACATTATAATAGCATTGCAAATTACATTTTGTCAATGTTTATCAATTAATTTGTTCATTTGATGTATGTTTTTACAATAATTATTATATTAAAATTAAAATAATGCCTCAAAAGATGTTTTAAAGGGGAAAGCTTGGAATAAGCAATTTGTTACCTCTCATTTATTTCAAATATCTATATCTGCAACAAATTGTGCGTGCGTGTGAGCAGGTTTGAAGGCATTAACTTGGAAAATGTGCCATTAAATACAAAAACAGACATTTCAAATGGAAGTGAGCCAATGAGTGGTTATCTGCTGCCACCTGCTGGTCAAAAAAGTAATTTTGTCATAATTCTTAGTAATTTTGTGCTTTAATTCATATTTACAAATGATAAAATCAATTATAATAACATTGCAAATCAGATTTTGTCAAGGTTTACCAATTCATTTGTTTACTTGAGGTATGTTTTTGCAATAATATTACTTTACAATAAGACAATACTTTGTTTTCTATGGGAAACCTGGAATAAGAACCTATCATTTATATAAAATATCTATATCTAAATTTAAAGTTATATAAAATATCTATATTTAAAATTAAAGTGAGGCAATGAGTGGTTCTCTGCTGCCACCTGCTGGTTAAAATAGTTATGTCTTAATTTTTAGTAATATTGTTCTTTAATTCATATTTGGACATTATAAAATCCTGATTATAACATTTACAATCACATTTAGTCAAAATAAATGTATTTCAAATATCAATATTTATATTGCAATAAAATGCGTGTGTGTAAGCACATTTAAAGGAGTTCACATGGAAAATGTGCCATAAAACAAACAGAAATGAAAGTGAGGCAATGAGTGGTTCTCTGCTGCCACCTGCTGGTCAAAATAGTAATTTTGTCATACTACTCACTAATAAGGTTCTATAATTCACATTTAGACTTTATAAAGTAACTATTATAACATTTACAATCACATTTTGTCAGTTTATCACTTCATTTCACCTAAGCTCTGTTTTAACTAATTTACTGCTTAAAGGCCTTAAATGCAAATGGCGTTAAATGCTTAAAGGCCTTCATTGCTTGAACCCCGATAAATGCTGCCTGCAGCTTTAATTATTATTATTATTATTATTATTATTATTATTCTCCGCTAAAACGCATCGTGCAGCCCAAACCGTAAGGGCTGGAACTTTGAAACTTTGTCAGATGGTAGTACACAAAACGAGGAGAGGTTATCAAATTATGAGCCAGATTGGCCTATAGGTGGCGCTATAGCAACCAATTGCGCGAAACTGCTCATAACTCCTAAACCGTATGTCGTAGACTCAAGTGTCTTATATCATTGGAAAGGTGAGTCCATGACGAACAAAACGTATATCTCCGATTTCATTTGCGCCATGATAGATTTTCCGCCATTTTGAATTTTGTCAAAAAACTACTTTTGCGAACTAGTCCCTGGATTTTAGTCCGATCGGAACCAAACCAGTACAGAAATGTTCTCTGGAGTCTGAATATCAATAATCATTGAAAAAAAGTAATAATTTCGATTCACGGTTATTAAGGGGCGTAATAATAGACGTTCAGGGCGGAGCCTATTTTACTAAAAAGGTTATAACTCAAGATTACAATGAGATATCTTCACCAAACTTGGTACACATATGTAAGGGCTCAATCTTTGGTCACAATAAAAAAATGCGATGATTGAACACTTGGTGGCGCTATAATATGAAAAAAACATGAAAAGGGCTATAACCACCCGACCGCTAGTCCGATTGACTTGAAAATTGGTATGCAGTGTCTTGGTCCAAGGTGCCAAGTATGTCTATGAGGACATTGGCGTATCTCAAAAAACATGGCCGCCACAGCCAATTAAATTTGAGCACCTATTAGACAAGGTTAACGAAGGTCGATCGGAACGAAACTCGATGGGCATGTTCGACTCATGGCCTTAGAGGTCTGTAAGAATTTTGAAAGAAATCGGCCACTAGTTGGCGCTAACGAGTTTTATGGCTCTGTGATCACGTGGTGTTGCACACATCCCCAAAATGTGCATATCATTTGATAGATCTCCTCATACTGAACAACTTTGCCTCTTGAACTATTGCTGTCAATCAAATCTTTCATTAAATATTTGTAATTATGTTTAAAACCTACTTTTGCGAACTAGTCCCTGGATTTTTCATTGATCGGAACCAAACCAGTCTAGGACAATTCTCTGGACTCTCTAGATCAATAATCATTGAAAAAAAGTTGAACTTTTGCATTTGGATGGCTATAACAGGGTCATTTAGAAGAGGGGCGTAGCAAAATACACTCAAAAGCCTATAAATCCTAAAGGAAAACTCAAAACTTCACGAAAATTGTTATGTATATGTGACATAACATGCTGAAGAAGCATGCAAAGTTTCATGGAGATCGGATCATAGGTGGCGCTATAACTGTTAAAAAGCTTTGAAAACCATGTATTCCCTATGGTGAATTGCCTGTATTGGCTGTAAATGGTATTTTCCATCTCTGTAATCAGGTGGGGTAAAAAACATCCACATAATATGCAGAAATTATGATAGATCTCCTCATACTGAACAACTTTGCCTCAAGAACCAATACTGTCAATCAAATTGTTTTTTATTTATTCACAATTATGTTCAAAACGTATTACCTAAAATTACCACCAGATGGCAGCAGAAGACCACTCATTGGTTCATTTTGCTTACTAAGCATATTTAAACTTTATAAAATCATTATAATAATGTTGCAAATGACATTTTGTCAATGTTTAGCAATTAATTTGTTCATTTGATTAATGTTTTACAATAATTATTATATTACAATTAAAATAATGCCTGAAAATATGATTTAAAGGGGAAAACCTGGAATAAGCTATTTGTTACCCATCATTAATTTCAAATATCTCTATCTCCAACTAAATGTGCATGTGAGTTAGCACATTTGAAGGCATTAACTTGCAAAATGTGCCCATTAAATGAAAAACAGACAATTAAAATGAAAATGAGCCAATGAGTACTTCTCTGCTGCCACCTGCTGGGCTTAAATAGTCATTTTTTTCATACTATTTACTTATCATGTTCTATAATTCCTATTTAGACATTATAAAGTCACTATTACAATATTTACAATCACATTTTGTCAAAATAATTTATTTCAAATATATCTGCAACAAAATTAATGTTTAAATGAGTTAACATGGAAAATGTGCCTATTACATATTCCTTAAAATTACAAAACCACCAAACATTTAATAAGCATATTTCAAAATGTAAAATACCCATTTTAGCTGTAAATGGGCATTTTCTCTCTATGATTTTAAAGGTTACATTTAATGGCTAAATAAAACACAATAACTTTTTATGCAAATGTGCTTAAATGCCTTAATTGGCTTGAACCCCGATAATTGCTGCTTGCAGCTATATTTATTATTATTATTAGGGGTTCAAGCACGAAGTGCTGAAACCCTATTGTATTTGTGCTGATTTTTATTAGGGGTTCAAGCACGAAGTGCTGAAACCCTATTGTAATTGTACTGATTTTTAGGGGTTCAAGCACGAAGTGCTGAAACCCTATTGTAATTGTACTGATTTTTATTATTATTATTATTATTATTATTATTATTATTATTATTCTCCGCTAAAACGCATCGTGCAGCCCAAACCGTAAGGGCTGGAACTTTGAAACTTTGTCAGATGGTAGTACACAAAACGAGGAGAGGTTATCAAATTATGAGCCAGATTGGCCTATAGGTGGCGCTATAGCAATCAATTGCGCGAAACTGCTCATAACTCCTAAACCGTATGTCGTAGACTCAAGTGTCTTATATCATTGGAAAGGTGAGTCCATGACGAACAAAACGTATATCTCCGATTTCATTTGCGCCATGATAGATTTTCCGCCATTTTGAATTTTGTCAAAAAACTACTTTTGCGAACTAGTCCCTGGATTTTAGCCCGATCGGAACCAAACCAGTACAGAAATGTTCTCTGGAGTCGGAATATCAATAATCATTGAAAAAAAGTAATAATTTCCATTCACGGTTATTAAGGGGCGTAATAATAGACGTTCAGGGCGGAGCCTATTTTACTAAAAAGGTTATAATTCAAGATTACAATGAGATATCTTCACCAAACTAGGTACACATGTGTAAAGGCTCAATCTTTGGTCACAATAAAAAAAATGCGATGATTGAACACTTGGTGGCGCTATAATATGAAAAAAACATGAAAATGGCTATAACCACCCGACCGCTAGTCCGATTGACTTGAAAATTGGTATGCAGTGTCTTGGTCCAAGGTACCAAGTACGTCTATGAGGACATTGGCGTATCTCAAAAAACATGGCCGCCACAGCCAATTAAATTTGAGCACCTATTAGACAAGGTTAACGGAGGCCGATCGGAACGAAACTCGATGGGCATGTTCGACTCATGGCCCTGGAGGTCTGTAAGAATTTTGAAAGAAATCGGCCACTAGTTGGCGCTAACGAGTTTTATGGCTTTGTGATCACGTGGTGTTGCACACATCCCCGAAATATGCATATCATTTGATATATCTCCTCATACTGAACAACTTTGCCTCTTGAACTATTGCTGTCAATCAAATCGTTCATTAAATATTTGTGATTATGTTTAAAACCTACTTTTGCAAACTAGTCCCTGGATTTTTCATTGATCGGAACCAAACCAGTCTAGGACAATTCTCTGGACTCTCTAGATCAATAATTATTGAAAAAAAGTTGAACTTTTGCATTTGGATGGCTATAACAGGGTCATTTAGAAGAGGGGTGTAGCAAAATACACTCAAAAGCCTATAAATCCTAAAGGAAAACTCAAAACTTCACGAAAATTGTTATGTATATGTAACATAACATGCTGAAGAAGCATGCAAAGTTTCATGGAGATCGGACCATAGGTGGCGCTATAACTGTTAAAAAGCTTTGAAAACCATGTATTCCCTATGGTGAATTGCCTGTATTGGCTGTAAATGGTATTTTCCATCTCTGTAATCAGGTGGGGTAAAAAACATCCACATAATATGCAGAAATTATGATAGATCTCCTCATACTGAACAACTTTGCCTCAAGAACCAATACTGTCAATCAAATTGTTATTTATTTATTCACAATTATGTTCAAAACGTATTACCTAAAATTACCACCAGATGGCAGCAGAAGACCACTCATTGGTTCATTCTGCTTACTAAGCATATTTAAACTTTATAAAATCATTATAATAATGTTGCAAATGACATTTTGTCAATGTTTAGCAATTAATTTGTTCATTTGATTAATGTTTTACAATAATTATTATATTACAATTAAAATAATGCCTGAAAATATGTTTTAAAGGGGAAAACCTGGAATAAGCTATTTGTTACCCATCATTAATTTCAAATATCTATATCTCCAACAAAATGAGTTAAGCACGTTTGAAGACATTAACTTGGAAAATGTGCCCATTAAATGAAAAACAGACATTTAAAATGAAAATGAGCCAATGAGTGGTTCTCTGCTGCCACCTGCTGGGCTTAAATAGTCATTTTTTTCATACTATTTACTTATCATGTTCTATAATTCCTATTTAGACATTATAAAGTCACTATTACAATATTTACAATCACATTTTGTCAAAATAATTTATTTCAAATATATCTGCAACAAAATTAACGTTTAAATGAGTTAACATGGAAAATGTGCCTATTACATGTTCCTTACAATTACAAAACCACCAGAGGGCATTAGAAGACCACTCATTGGTTTATTATGCTCACTAATATAATTATATATCATATTTAAACTGTATAAAATCATTATAATAACATTACAAATCATATTTTGTCAATGTTGACCAATTAATTTGTTCATTTGATGTATGTTTTTACAATAATATTATATCACAATTAAAATAACACCTAAAAAATATGTTTTTAAGGGGAAAACCTGGAATAAGCAATTTGTTACCAATAATTTTTTTCAAATATCTATATCTCCAACAAAATGTGCATGTGAGTTAGCACATTTGAAGGCATTAACTTGCAAAATGTGCCCATTAAATGAAAAACAGACAATTAAAATGAAAATGAGCCAATGAGTACTTCTCTGCTGCCACCTGCTGGGCTTAAATAGTCATTTTGTCATACTATTTACTTATCATGTTCTATAATTCCTATTAAGACATTATAAAGTCACTATTACAATATTTACAATCACATTTTGTCAAAATAATTTATTTCAAATATATCTGCAACAAAATTAATGTTTAAATGAGTTAACATGGAAAATGTGCCTATTACATATTCCTTAAAATTACAAAACCACCAAACATTTAATAAGCATATTTCAAAATGTAAAATACCCATATTAGCTGTAAATGGGCATTTTCTCTCTATGATTTTAAAGGTTACATTTAATGGCTAAATAAAACACAATAACTTTTTATGCAAATGTGCTTAAATGCCTTAATTGGCTTGAACCCCGATAATTGCTGCTCGCAGCTATATTTATTATTATTATTATTATTATTATTATTATTATTCTCCGCTAAAACGCATCGTGCAGCCCAAACCGTAAGGGCTGGAACTTTGAAACTTTGTCAGATGGTAGTACACAAAACGAGGAGAGGTTATCAAATTATGAGCCAGATTGGCCTATAGGTGGCGCTATAGCAATCAATTGCGCGAAACTGCTCATAACTCCTAAACCGTATGTCGTAGACTCAAGTGTCTTATATCATTGGAAAGGTGAGTCCATTACGAACAAAACGTATATCTCCGATTTCATTTGCGCCATGATAGATTTTCCGCCATTTTGAATTTTGTCAAAAAACTACTTTTGCGAACTAGTCCCTGGATTTTAGCCCGATCGGAACCAAACCAGTACAGAAATGTTCTCTGGAGTCTGAATATCAATAATCATTGAAAAAAAGTAATAATTTCGATTCACGGTTATTAAGGGGCGTAATAATAGACGTTCAGGGCGGAGCCTATTTTACTAAAAAGATTATAACTCAAGATTACAATGAGATATCTTCACCAAACTAGGTACACATGTGTAAAGGCTTAATCTTTGGTCAAAATAAAAAAAATGCGATGATTGAACACTTGGTGGCGCTATAATATGAAAAAAACATAAAAAGGGCTATAACCACCCGACCGCTAGTCCGATTGACTTGAAAATTGGTATGCAGTGTCTTGGTCCAAGTTACCAAGTACGTCTATGAGGACATTGGCGTATCTCAAAAAACATGGCCGCCACAGCCAATTAAATTTGAGCACCTATTAGACAAGGTTAACGGAGGCCGATCGGAACGAAACTCGATGGGCATGTTCGACTCATGGCCCTGGAGGTCTGTAAGAATTTTGAAAGAAATCGGCCATTAGTTGGCGCTAACGAGTTTTATGGCTCTGTGATCACGTGGTGTTGCACACATCCCCGAAATATGCATATCATTTGATATATCTCCTCATACTGAACAACTTTGCCTCTTGAACTATTGCTGTCAATAAAATCTTTCATTAAATATTTGTGATTATGTTTAAAACCTACTTTTGCAAACTAGTCCCTGGATTTTTCATTGATCGGAACCAAACCAGTCTAGGACAATTCTCTGGACTCTCTAGATCAATAATTATTGAAAAAAAGTTGAACTTTTGCATTTGGATGGCTATAACAGGGTCATTTAGAAGAGGGGCGTAGCAAAATACACTCAAAAGCCTATAAATCCTAAAGGAAAACTCAAAACTTCACGAAAATTGTTATGTATATGTAACATAACATGCTGAAGAAGCATGCAAAGTTTCATGGAGATCGGACCATAGGTGGCGCTATAACTGTTAAAAAGCTTTGAAAACCATGTATTCCCTATGGTGAATTGCCTGTATTGGCTGTAAATGGTATTTTCCATCTCTGTAATCAGGTGGGGTAAAAAACATCCACATAATATGCAGAAATTATGATAGATCTCCTCATACTGAACAACTTTGCCTCAAGAACCAATACTGTCAATCAAATTGTTATTTATTTATTCACAATTATGTTCAAAACGTATTACCTAAAATTACCACCAGATGGCAGCAGAAGACCACTCATTGGTTCATTCTGCTTACTAAGCATATTTAAACTTTATAAAATCATTATAATAATGTTGCAAATGACATTTTGTCAATGTTTAGCAATTAATTTGTTCATTTGATTAATGTTTTACAATAATTATTATATTACAATTAAAATAATGCCTGAAAATATGTTTTAAAGGGGAAAACCTGGAATAAGCTATTTGTTACCCATCATTAATTTAAAATATCTATATCTCCAACAAAATGTGCATTTGAGTTAAGCACGTTTGAAGACATTAACTTGGAAAATGTGCCCATTAAATGAAAAACAGACATTTAAAATGAAAATGAGCCAATGAGTGGTTCTCTGCTGCCACCTGCTGGGCTTAAATAGTCATTTTTTCATACTATTTACTTATCATGTTCTATAATTCCTATTTAGACATTATAAAGTCACTATTACAATATTTACAATCACATTTTGTCAAAATAATTTATTTCAAATATATCTGCAACAAAATTAACGTTTAAATGAGTTAACATGGAAAATGTGCCTATTACATGTTCCTTACAATTACAAAACCACCAGAGGGCATTAGAAGACCACTCATTGGTTTATTATGCTCACTAATATAATTATATATCATATTTAAACTGTATAAAATCATTATAATAACATTACAAATCATATTTTGTCAATGTTGACCAATTAATTTGTTCATTTGATGTATGTTTTTACAATAATATTATATCACAATTAAAATAACACCTAAAAAATATGTTTTTAAGGGGAAAACCTGGAATAAGCAATTTGTTACCAATAATTTTTTTCAAATATCTATATCTCTAACAAAATGTGCATGTGAGTTAGCACATTTGAAGGCATTAACTTGCAAAATGTGCCCATTAAATGAAAAACAGACAATTAAAATGAAAATGAGCCAATGAGTACTTCTCTGCTGCCCCCTGCTGGGCTTAAATAGTCATTTTGTCATACTATTTACTTATCATGTTCTATAATTCCTATTAAGACATTATAAAGTCACTATTACAATATTTACAATCACATTTTGTCAAAATAATTTATTTCAAATATATCTGCAACAAAATTAATGTTTAAATGAGTTAACATGGAAAATGTGCCTATTACATATTCCTTAAAATTACAAAACCACCAAACATTTAATAAGCATATTTCAAAATGTAAAATACCCATATTAGCTGTAAATGGGCATTTTCTCTCTATGATTTTAAAGGTTACATTTAATGGCTAAATAAAACACAATAACTTTTTATGCAAATGTGCTTAAATGCCTTAATTGGCTTGAACCCCGATAATTGCTGCTCGCAGCTATATTTATTATTATTATTATTATTATTATTATTATTCAGCCGTAAAACGCATCGTGCAGACCAAACTGTAAGGGCTAGAGACTTGAAACTTGGCCAATAGGTAGTACAAAAATCGAGGAAAGGTTATCAAATTATGAGCCACATTGGCCTATAGGTGGCGCTATAGCAATCAATTGCGCGAAACTGCTCATAACTCCTAGACCGTATGTCGTAGACTCAAGTGTCTTATATCATTGGAAAGGTGAGTCCCTGACGAACAAAACGTATATCTCCGATTTCATTTCCGCCATGATAGATTTTCCGCCATTTTGAATTTTGTCAAAAAACTACTTTTGCGAACTAGTCCCTGGATTTTAGTCCGATCGGAACCAAACCAGTACAGAAATGTTCTCTGGAGTCTGAATATCAATAATCATTGAAAAAAAGTAATAATTTCGATTCACGGTTATTAAGGGGCGTAATAATAGACGTTCAGGGCGGAGCCTATTTTACTAAAAAGGTTATAACTCAAGATTACAATGAGATATCTTCACCAAACTTGGTACACATGTGTAAGGGCTCAATCTTTGGTCACAATAAAAAAAATGCGATGATTGAACACTTGGTGGCGCTATAATATGAAAAAAACATGAAAAGGGCTATAACCACCCGACCGCTAGTCCGATTGACTTGAAAATTGGTATGCAGTGTCTTGGTCCAAGATGCCAAGTATGTCTATGAGGACATTGGCGTATCTCAAAAAACATGGCCGCCACAGCCAATTAAATTTGAGCACCTATTAGACAAGGTTAACGAAGGTCGATCGGAACGAAACTCGATGGGCATGTTCGACTCATGGCCTTAGAGGTCTGTAAGAATTTTGAAAGAAATCGGCCACTAGTTGGCGCTAACGAGTTTTATGGCTCTGTGATCACGTGGTGTTGCACACATCCCCAAAATGTGCATATCATTTGATAGATCTCCTCATACTGAACAACTTTGCCTCTTGAACTATTGCTGTCAATCAAATCGTTCATTAAATATTTGTGATTATGTTTAAAACCTACTTTTGCAAACTAGTCCCTGGATTTTTCATTGATCGGAACCAAACCAGTCTAGGAAAATTCTCTGGACTCTCTAGATCAATAATTATTGAAAAAAAGTTGAACTTTTGCATTTGGATGGCTAAAACAGGGTCATTTAGAAGAGGGGCGTAGCAAAATACACTCAAAAGCCTATAAATCCTAAAGGAAAACTCAAAACTTCACGAAAATTGTTATGTATATGTAACATAACATGCTGAAGAAGCATGCAAAGTTTCATGGAGATCGGACCATAGGTGGCGCTATAACTGTTAAAAAGCTTTGAAAACCATGTATTCCCTATGGTGAATTGCCTGTATTGGCTGTAAATGGTATTTTCCATCTCTGTAATCAGGTGGGGTAAAAAACATCCACATAATATGCAGAAATTATGATAGATCTCCTCATACTGAACAACTTTGCCTCAAGAACCAATACTGTCAATCAAATTGTTATTTATTTATTCACAATTATGTTCAAAACGTATTACCTAAAATTACCACCAGATGGCAGCAGAAGACCACTCATTGGTTCATTCTGCTTACTAAGCATATTTAAACTTTATAAAATCATTATAATAATGTTGCAAATGACATTTTGTCAATGTTTAGCAATTAATTTGTTCATTTGATTAATGTTTTACAATAATTATTATATTACAATTAAAATAATGCCTGAAAATATGTTTTAAAGGGGAAAACCTGGAATAAGCTATTTGTTACCCATCATTAATTTCAAATATCTATATCTCCAACAAAATGTGAATTTGAGTTAAGCACGTTTGAAGACATTAACTTGGAAAATGTGCCCATTAAATGAAAAACAGACAAAATGAAAATGAGCCAATGAGTGGTTCTCTGCTGCCACCTGCTGGGCTTAAATAGTCATTTTGTCATACTATTTACTTATCATGTACTATTATTCCTATTTAGACATTATAAAGTCACTATTACAATATTTACAATCACATTTAGTCAAAATAATTTATTTCAAATATATCTGCAACAAAAATAAAGTTTAAATGAGTTAACATGGAAAATGTGTTTATTACATGTTCCCTACAATTGCCACAAAACCACCAGCAGAGGACCACTCATTGGCCCATTCTGCTCACTAATAAAGTTGAATATATGAATTGTATAAAATCACATTTTGTTAAGGTTTACCACTTCATTTGTACTGACATATCACATCAATGCTAGCAATGTTGTTAAATCATGCTAATACTAATAATAGTAAATCATGGTAATCTATGGTAAATCATGGTAAAATATGGTAAATGATGCTATAATCATAATTAACTATGGTTAATCATACTAGAAAGTGATATATCATGGTAATTCATGCTACACATATCTGCTTACATTTTATCATTTATTCAAAATAATTATTTAAAATAGAGATCAAACCACAAGTGGGACTATAACTGTTAAACATTTAATAAGCATATTTGAAAAGGTAAAATACCGGTATTAGCTGTAAATGGCATTTTCTCTCTATGATTTTAAAGGTTACATTTGATGGCTAAATAAAACATAATAACTTTTTATGCAAATGTGCTTAAATGCCTTAAGTGGCTTGAACCCCGATAATTGCTGCTTGCAGCTATATTTATTATTATTCTCCGCTAAAACGCATCGTGCAGCCCAAACCGTAAGGGCTGGAACTTTGAAACTTTGTCAGATGGTAGTACACAAAACGAGGAGAGGTTATCAAATTATGAGCCAGATTGGCCTATAGGTGGCGCTATAGCAATCAATTGCGCGAAACTGCTCATAACTCCTAAACCGTATGTCGTAGCCTCAAGTGTCTTATATCATTGGAAAGGTGAGTCCATGACGAACAAAACGTATATCTCCGATTTCATTTGCGCCATGATAGATTTTCCGCCATTTTGAATTTTGTCAAAAAACTACTTTTGCGAACTAGTCCTAGGTTTTTTGCTTGATCGGAACCAAACCAGTGCAGAAATGTTCTCTGGAGTCTGAATATCAATAATTATCGAAAAAAAGTTGAAATTTCGATTCACGTTCGCTAAGGGGCGGAAAACGAATGTTGTGGGAGGAGCCTATTTTACTAAAACAGCTATAACTCAAGAACAAAATGAGATATCTTCACCAAACTTGGTACACATGTGTATAGGCTCAGTATTTGGTCTCGATAAAAAAATAACGACGATTGAACACTTGGTGGCGCTTTAACACGAAAAAAACATGAAAATGGCTATAACCTGCCGAGCACTAGTCCGATTGACTTGGAAATTGGTATGCAGTGTCTTGGTCCAAGGTACCATGTATGTCTATGAGGACATTGGCGTATCTCAAAAATCATGGCCGCCACAGCCAATTACATTTAAGCACCTATTAGACA
The DNA here is from genome assembly GCA_023566225.1 of Romanogobio albipinnatus. Classification (NCBI taxonomy): domain Eukaryota; kingdom Metazoa; phylum Chordata; class Actinopteri; order Cypriniformes; family Gobionidae; genus Romanogobio; species Romanogobio albipinnatus. Next base: position 35,532,181 of record CM042244.1, on the reverse strand, counting down.
AGGTTAACGGAGGCCAATCGGAACGAAACTCGATGGGCATGTTTGACTCATGACCCTAGAGGTCTGTAAGAATTTTGAAACAAATCGGCCACTAGTTGGTGCTAATGAGTTTTATGGCTCTGTAATCACGTGGTGTTGCACACATCCACAAAATATGCATATCATTTGATAGATCTCTTCATATTGAACACCTTTGCCTCTAGAACCATTGCTGTCAATCAAATCGTTCATTAAATATTTGCAATTATGTTAAAAACCTACTTTTACGAACTAGTCCCTGGTTTCTTGCCCGATCGGAACCAAACCAGTCTAGGACAATTCTATGGACTCTCTAGATCAATAATTATCAAAAAAAGTTCAACTTTTGCATTTACATGGCTATAAAAGGATCATTTAGAAGAGGGACGTAGCAAAATACACTCAATAGCCTCTAAATCTTAAAGGAAAACTCAAAACGTCACGAATATTGTTATGTATATGTGACATAACATGCTGAAGAAGCATGCAAAGTTTCATGGAGATCGGACCATAGGTGGCGCTAAAACTGTTAAAAAGCTTTGAAAACCATGTATTCCCTATGGTGAATTGCCTGTATTGGCTGTAAATAGTATTTTCCATCTCTCTATTAAATGAATGCTCAGATCTACTTAAAAACAAGTCAGAACATGTATCCTATGCCTCTAAACAAGCATGAAAAATTTCAGACAGTTCGGACAATATTTGCCTCTATAAAAGTAAAAAATTGTTAACATTACAGAGTTCTGGTATATTAAGCCAATAAGTGGTCGTTTGCCGCCCCCCGCTGTTCATTTTATTGTACTACACACAAAATAATATTATTCTGCAGTAAAACACATCGTGCAGCCCAAACCGTAAAGGCCAATTTATACTTCTGCGTCGAGTGCACGCAGAGGGTACGGCGTACCCTACGCATAGACGCGTTGGTTACGCCGTACCCTACGCCGTACCCTGACGCGCACCTCTCCAAAAATGTAACAACGCGTCAATTCTACGCGGACCGCAAGCGCTGTGATTGGTCTGCCAGAACCCTTCCCTCAGGTCAATAAATAAATACAAAATCTGCGATAGGAGTGTGTGTGTGTGTGTCCAGAAATTGGATGATAGTTCCTTACGTCTGCTATAACACAATATTTTGCAGTCCAGCGATTCTTTATGGTAGTAAATAAATACATAGATCCGCTGAGTATAGTTTATTTATTTTCTCATTAAAACCAAAGATGTTAATAAGTAATTGTATATCAAGAACAGGGACACATTAGGGTATATTTCGTGAATGAAGTCTCCGCAACAGCAATCGATTGCTCGAGCTACCGCTGCTGAAAACAGCGGCCACGAGCTCCGCATGATTTCACAAACGCATTCCAGCGCCAGATCGCCTTATTTAACTTTACTAATCAACTAGAGATGCTTAATTTGCTTTAGATACAACAACTCAAGCTGCAAGAAAAGCCGCTCTCTCACTGCTGCTGATACTCTCCACACGAAGCTGCTTCTTCTTCGGCTGTTCTCTTGATTACACCAACATGCCCGAGGACAGCGCCTACTAGCGTCTGCATGTGGAATTGCACATTGACGCAGACAACAGCGCAGAAGTATAAATGCTCACGACGGCGTCGGCTACGCGCGTAGCCTACGGCGTACACTACGGCGTACACTCGACGCAGAAGTATAAATTGGCCTTAAGGGCTAGAGACTTGAAACTTGGCCAATAGGTAGTACAAACAGAGAGGAGAGGTTTTCAAATTATGAGCCAGATTGGCCTATAGGTGGCGCTATAGCAATCAACTGCGCGAAACTGCTCATAACTCCTAAACCGTATGTCGTAGACTCAAGTGTCTTATATCATTGGAAAGGTGAGTCCATGACGAACAAAATGTATATCTCCGATTTCATTTGCGCCATGATACATTTTCCGCCATTTTGAATTTTGTTAAAAAACTACTTTTGCAAACTAGTCCTAGGTTTCTTGCTTGATCGGAACCAAACCAGTGCAGAAATGTTCTCTGGAGTCTGAATATCAATAATAATTGAAAAAAAGTTTAAATTTCTATTCACGGTCGCTAAGGGGCGGAAAACGACTGTTGTGGGAGGAGCCTATTTTACTAAAATGGCTATAAATCAAGAAAGAAATGAGATATCTTCACCACACTTGGTACACATGTGTATGGGCTCAGTCTTTGGTCAGGATAAAGAAATCACGATGATTGAACACTTGGTGGCGCTATAACATGAAAAAAACATGAAAATGGCTATAACTACCCGACCGCTAGTCCGATTGACTTGAAAATTGGTATGCAGTGTCTTGGTCCAAGGTCCCATGTATGTCTATGAGGACATTGGCCTATCTCAAAAAACATTGCCGCCACAGCCAATTAAATTATTTCAGTGTTTAAAATTTTGCTAAATAAAACTTGATGTCTTTTGATGCTTGTGTGCTTAAAGGCCTTAAAGGCTTGAACCCCGCTAAATGCTGCTCGCAGCTTTAATTAGGGGTTCAAGCACGAAGTGCTGAAACCCTATTGTAATTGTACTGATTTTTATTATTATTATTATTATTATTATTCTCCGCTAAAACGCATCGTGCAGCCCAAACCGTAAGGGCTGGAACTTTGAAACTTTGTCAGATGGTAGTACACAAATCGAGGAGAGGTTATCAAATTATGAGCCAGATTGGCCTATAGGTGGCGCTATAGCAATCAATTGCGCGAAACTGCTCATAACTCCTAAATCGTATGTCGTAGACTCAAGTGTCTTATATCATTGGAAAGGTGAGTCCATGACGAACAAAATGTATATCTCCGATTTCATTTGCGCCATGATAGATTTTCCGCCATTTTGAATTTTGTCAAAAAACTACTTTTGCGAACTAGTCCTAGGTTTTTTGCTTGATCGGAACCAAACCAGTGCAGAAATGTTCTCTGGAGTCTGAATATCAATAATTATCGAAAAAAAGTTGAAATTTCGATTCACTGTTGCTAAGGGGCGGAAAACGAATGTTGTGGGAGGAGCCTATTTTACTAAAACAGCTATAACTCAAGAAGAAAATGAGATATCTTCACCAAACTTGGTACACATGTGTATGGGCTCAGTATTTGGTCTCGATTAAAAAATAGCGACGATTGAACACTTGGTGGCGCTATAACACGAAAAAAACTTGAAAATGGCTATAACCACCCGAGCGCTAGTCCGATTGACTTGAAAATTGGTATGCAGTGTCTTGTTCCAAGGTGCCATGTATATCTATGAGGATATTGGCGTATCTCAAAAAACATGGCCGCCACAGCCAATTAAATTTGAGCACCTATTAGACAAGGTTAATGGAGGCCGATCAGAATGAAACTCGATGGGCATGTTTGACTCATGGTCCTAGAGGTCTGTAAGAATTTTGAAAGAAATTGGCCTTTCCTATGGACCATAGGTGGCGCTATAACTGTTAAAAACCATATGTTTCCTATGGTAAATTGCCTAAATTGCCTGTAATTTGAGTTTTCCATCTATTATTTCAGTGTTTAAAATCTTTCTAAATAAAACTTGATGTCTTTTGATGCTTGTGTGCTTAAAGGCCTTAAAGGCTTGAACCCCGCTAAATGCTGCTCGCAGCTTTAATTATTATTATTATTCTCCGCTAAAACGCATCGTGCAGCCCAAACCGTAAGGGCTGGAACTTTGAAACTTTGTCAGATGGTAGTACACAAAACGAGGAGAGGTTATCAAATTATGAGCCAGATTGGCCTATAGGAGGCGCTATAGCAATCAATTGCGCGAAACTGCTCATAACTCCTAAACCGTATGTCGTAGACTCAAGTGTCTTATATCATTGGAAAGGTGAGTCCATGACGAACAAAACGTATATCTCCGATTTCATTTGCGCCATGATAGATTTTCCGCCATTTTGAATTTTGTCAAAAAACTACTTTTGCGAACTAGTCCTAGGTTTTTTGCTTGATCGGAACCAAACCAGTGCAGAAATGTTCTCTGGAGTCTGAATATCAATAATTATCGAAAAAAAGTTGAAATTTCGATTCACGTTCGCTAAGGGGCGGAAAACGAATGTTGTGGGAGGAGCCTATTTTACTAAAACAGCTATAACTCAAGAACAAAATGAGATATCTTCACCAAACTTGGTACACATGTGTATGGGCTCAGTATTTGGTCTCGATATAAAAATCACGATGATTGAACACTTGGTGGCGCTATAACACAAAAAAACATGAAAATAACTATAACCACCCGACCGCTAGTCCGATTGACTTGAAAATTGGTATGCAGTGTCTTGGTCCAAGGTACCATGTATGTCTATGAGGACATTGGCGTATCTCAAAAATCATGGCCGCCACAGCCAATTAAATTTAAGCACCTATTAGACAAGGTTAACGGAGGCCAATCGGAACGAAACTCGATGGGCATGTTTGACTCATGGCCCTAGAGGTCTGTAAGAATTTTGAAACAAATCGGCCACTAGTTGGCGCTAATGAGTTTTATGGCTCTGTAATCACGTGGTGTTGCACACATCCACAAAATATGCATATCATTTGATAGATCTCTTCATATTGAACAACTTTGCCTCTAGAACCATTGCTGTCAATCAAATCGTTCATTAAATATTTGCAATTATGTTAAAAACCTACTTTTACGAACTAGTCCCTGGTTTTTTGCCCGATCGGAACCAAACCAGTCTAGGACAATTCTATGGACTCTCTAGATCAATAATTATCAAAAAAAAGTTCAACTTTTGCATTTACATGGCTATAAAAGGATCATTTAGAAGAGGGACGTAGCAAAATACACTCAATAGCCTATAAATCTTAAAGGAAAACTCAAAACGTCACGAATATTGTTATGTATATGTGACATAACATGCTGAAGAAGCATGCAAAGTTTCATGGAGATCGGACCATAGGTGGCGCTAAAACTGTTAAAAAGCTTTGAAAACCATGTATTCCCTATGGTGAATTGCCTGTATTGGCTGTAAATGGTATTTTCCATCTCTCTATTAAATGAATGCTCAGATCTACTTAAAAACAAGTCAGAACATGTATCCTATGCCTCTAAACAAGCATGAAAAATTTCAGACAGTTCGGACAATATTTGCCTCTATAAAAGTAAAAAAATGTTAACATTACAGAGTTCTGGTATATTAAGCCAATAAGTGGTCGTTTGCCGCCCCCCGCTGTTCATTTTATTGTACTACACACAAAATAATATTATTCTGCAGTAAAACACATCGTGCAGCCCAAACCGTAAGGGCTAGAGACTTGAAACTTGGCCAATAGGTAGTACAAACAGAGAGGAGAGGTTATCAAATTATGAGCCAGATTGGCCTATAGGTGGCGCTATAGCAATCAATTGCGCGAAACTGCTCATAACTCCTAAACCGTATGTCGTAGACTCAAGTGTCTTATATCATTGGAAAGCTGAGTCCATGACGAACAAAACGTATATCTCCGATTTCATTTGCGCCATGATAGATTTTCCGCCATTTTGAATTATGTCAAAAAACTACTTTTGCGAACTAGTCCTAGGTTTTTCGCTTGATCGGAACCAAACCAGTGCAGAAATGTTCTCTGGAGTCTGAATATCAATAATAATTGAAAAAAAGTTTAAATTTCTATTCACGGTCGCTAAGGGGCGGAAAACGACTGTTGTGGGAGGAGCCTATTTTACTAAAATGGCTATAAATCAAGAAAGAAATGAGATATCTTCACCAAACTTGGTACACATGTGTAAGGGCTCAATCTTTGGTCACAATAAAAAAAATGCGATGATTGAACACTTGGTGGCGCTATAATATGAAAAAAACATGAAAAGGGCTATAACCACCCGACCGCTAGTCCGATTGACTTGAAAATTGGTATGCAGTGTCTTGGTCCAAGGTGCCAAGTATGTCTATGAGAACATTGGCGTATCTCAAAAAACATGGCCGCCACAGCCAATTAAATTTGAGCACCTATTAGACAAGGTTAACGAAGGTCGATCGGAACGAAACTCGATGGGCATGTTCGACTCATGGCCTTAGAGGTCTGTAAGAATTTTGAAAGAAATCGGCCACTAGTTGGCGCTAACGAGTTTTATGGCTCTGTGATCACGTGGTGTTGCACACATCCCCAAAATGTGCATATCATTTGATAGATCTCCTCATACTGAACAACTTTGCCTCTTGAACTATTGCTGTCAATCAAATCTTTCATTAAATATTTGTAATTATGTTTAAAACCTACTTTTGCGAACTAGTCCCTGGATTTTTCATTGATCGGAACCAAACCAGTCTAGGACAATTCTCTGGACTCTCTAGATCAATAATCATTGAAAAAAAGTTGAACTTTTGCATTTGGATGGCTATAACAGGGTCATTTAGAAGAGGGGCGTAGCAAAATACACTCAAAAGCCTATAAATCCTAAAGGAAAACTCAAAACTTCACGAAAATTGTTATGTATATGTGACATAACATGCTGAAGAAGCATGCAAAGTTTCATGGAGATCGGATCATAGGTGGCGCTATAACTGTTAAAAAACTTTGAAAACCATGTATTCCCTATGGTGAATTGCCTGTATTGGCTGTAAATGGTATTTTCCATCTCTGTAATCAGGTGGGGTAAAAAAACATCCACATAATATGCAGAAATTATGATAGATCTCCTCATACTGAACAACTTTGCCTCAAGAACCAATACTGTCAATCAAATTGTTTTTTATTTATTCACAATTATGTTCAAAACGTATTACCTAAAATTACCACCAGATGGCAGCAGAAGACCACTCATTGGTTCATTTTGCTTACTAAGCATATTTAAACTTTATAAAATCATTATAATAATGTTGCAAATGACATTTTGTCAATGTTTAGCAATTAATTTGTTCATTTGATTAATGTTTTACAATAATTATTATATTACAATTAAAATAATGCCTGAAAATATGATTTAAAGGGGAAAACCTGGAATAAGCTATTTGTTACCCATCATTAATTTCAAATATCTCTATCTCCAACTAAATGTGCATGTGAGTTAGCACATTTGAAGGCATTAACTTGCAAAATGTGCCCATTAAATGAAAAACAGACAATTAAAATGAAAATGAGCCAATGAGTACTTCTCTGCTGCCACCTGCTGGGCTTAAATAGTCATTTTTTTCATACTATTTACTTATCATGTTCTATAATTCCTATTTAGACATTATAAAGTCACTATTACAATATTTACAATCACATTTTGTCAAAATAATTTATTTCAAATATATCTGCAACAAAATTAATGTTTAAATGAGTTAACATGGAAAATGTGCCTATTACATATTCCTTAAAATTACAAAACCACCAAACATTTAATAAGCATATTTCAAAATGTAAAATACCCATTTTAGCTGTAAATGGGCATTTTCTCTCTATGATTTTAAAGGTTACATTTAATGGCTAAATAAAACACAATAACTTTTTATGCAAATGTGCTTAAATGCCTTAATTGGCTTGAACCCCGATAATTGCTGCTTGCAGCTATATTTATTATTATTAGGGGTTCAAGCACGAAGTGCTGAAACCCTATTGTAATTGTACTGATTTTTATTATTATTATTAGGGGTTCAAGCACGAAGTGCTGAAACCCTATTGTAATTGTACTGATTTTTATTATTATTAGGGGTTCAAGCACGAAGTGCTGAAACCCTATTGTAATTGTACTGATTTTTATTATTATTATTATTATTATTATTATTATTATTATTATTATTATTATTATTATTCTCCGCTAAAACGCATCGTGCAGCCCAAACCGTAAGGGCTGGAACTTTGAAACTTTGTCAGATGGTAGTACACAAATCGAGGAGAGGTTATCAAATTATGAGCCAGATTGGCCTATAGGTGGCGCTATAGCAATCAATTGCGCGAAACTGCTCATAACTCCTAAATCGTATGTCGTAGACTCAAGTGTCTTATATCATTGGAAAGGTGAGTCCATGACGAACAAAATGTATATCTCCGATTTCATTTGCGCCATGATAGATTTTCCGCCATTTTGAATTTTGTCAAAAAACTACTTTTGCGAACTAGTCCTAGGTTTTTTGCTTGATCGGAACCAAACCAGTGCAGAAATGTTCTCTGGAGTCTGAATATCAATAATTATCGAAAAAAAGTTGAAATTTCGATTCACGGTTGCTAAGGGGCGGAAAACGAATGTTGTGGGAGGAGCCTATTTTACTAAAACAGCTATAACTCAAGAAGAAAATGAGATATCTTCACCAAACTTGGTACACATGTGTATGGGCTCATTCTTTGGTCTCGATAAAAAAATAGCGACGATTGAACACTTGGTGGCGCTATAACACAAAAAAAACTTGAAAATGGCTATAACCACCCGAGCGCTAGTCCGATTGACTTGAAAATTGGTATGCAGTGTCTTGGTCCAAGGTACCATGTATATCTATGAGGATATTGGCGTATCTCAAAAAACATGGCCGCCACAGCCAATTAAATTTGAGCACCTATTAGACAAGGTTAATGGAGGCCGATCAGAACGAAACTCGATGGGCATGTTTGACTCATGGTCCTAGAGGTCTGTAAGAATTTTGAAAGAAATTGGCCTTTCCTATGGACCATAGGTGGCGCTATAACTGTTAAAAACCATATGTTTCCTATGGTAAATTGCCTAAATTGCCTGTAATTTGAGTTTTCCATCTATTATTTCAGTGTTTAAAATCTTGCTAAATAAAACTTGATGTCTTTTGATGCTTGTGTGCTTAAAGGCCTTAAAGGCTTGAACCCCGCTAAATGCTGCTCGCAGCTTTAATTATTATTAGGGGTTCAAGCACGAAGTGCTGAAACCCTATTGTAATTGTACTGATTTTTATTATTATTATTATTATTATTATTATTATTCTCCGCTAAAACGCATCGTGCAGCCCAAACCGTAAGGGCTGGAACTTTGAAACTTTGTCAGATGGTAGTACACAAAACGAGGAGAGGTTATCAAATTATGAGCCAGATTGGCCTATAGGTGGCGCTATAGCAACCAATTGCGCGAAACTGCTCATAACTCCTAAACCGTATGTCGTAGACTCAAGTGTCTTATATCATTGGAAAGGTGAGTCCATGACGAACAAAACGTATATCTCCGATTTCATTTGCGCCATGATAGATTTTCCGCCATTTTGAATTTTGTCAAAAAACTACTTTTGCGAACTAGTCCCTGGATTTTAGTCCGATCGGAACCAAACCAGTACAGAAATGTTCTCTGGAGTCTGAATATCAATAATCATTGAAAAAAAGTAATAATTTCGATTCACGGTTATTAAGGGGCGTAATAATAGACGTTCAGGGCGGAGCCTATTTTACTAAAAAGGTTATAACTCAAGATTACAATGAGATATCTTCACCAAACTTGGTACACATATGTAAGGGCTCAATCTTTGGTCACAATAAAAAAAATGCGATGATTGAACACTTGGTGGCGCTATAATATGAAAAAAACATGAAAAGGGCTATAACCACCCGACCGCTAGTCCGATTGACTTGAAAATTGGTATGCAGTGTCTTGGTCCAAGGTGCCAAGTATGTCTATGAGGACATTGGCGTATCTCAAAAAACATGGCCGCCACAGCCAATTAAATTTGAGCACCTATTAGACAAGGTTAACGAAGGTCGATCGGAACGAAACTCAATGGGTATGTTTGACTCATGGCCCTAGAGGTCTGTAAGAATTTTGAAAGAAATCGGCCACTAGTTGGCGCTAACGAGTTTTATGGCTCTGTGATCACGTGGTGTTGCACACATCCCCAAAATGTGCATATCATTTGATAGATCTCCTCATACTGAACAACTTTGCCTCTTGAACTATTGCTGTCAATCAAATCTTTCATTAAATATTTGTAATTATGTTTAAAACCTACTTTTGCGAACTAGTCCCTGGATTTTTCATTGATCGGAACCAAACCAGTCTAGGACAATTCTCTGGACTCTCTAGATCAATAATCATTGAAAAAAAGTTGAACTTTTGCATTTGGATGGCTATAACAGGGTCATTTAGAAGAGGGACGTAGCAAAATACACTCAATAGCCTATAAATCTTAAAGGAAAACTCAAAACGTCACGAATATTGTTATGTATATGTGACATAACATGCTGAAGAAGCATGCAAAGTTTCATGGAGATCGGACCATAGGTGGCGCTAAAACTGTTAAAAAGCTTTGAAAACCATGTATTCCCTATGGTGAATTGCCTGTATTGGCTGTAAATAGTATTTTCCATCTCTCTATTAAATGAATGCTCAGATCTACTTAAAAACAAGTCAGAACATGTATCCTATGCCTCTAAACAAGCATGAAAAATTTCAGACAGTTCGGACAATATTTGCCTCTATAAAAGTAAAAAAATGTTAACATTACAGAGTTCTGGTATATTAAGCCAATAAGTGGTCGTTTGCCGCCCCCCGCTGTTCATTTTATTGTACTACACACAAAATAATATTATTCTGCAGTAAAACGCATCGTGCAGCCCAAACCGTAAGGGCTAGAGACTTGAAACTTGGCCAATAGGTAGTACAAACAGAGAGGAGAGGTTATCAAATTATGAGCCAGATTGGCCTATAGGTGGCGCTATAGTAATCAATTGCGCGAAACTGCTCATAACTCCTAAACCGTATGTCGTAGACTCAAGTGTCTTATATCATTGGAAAGGTGAGTCCATGACGAACAAAATGTATATCTCCGATTTCATTTGCGCCATGATACATTTTCCGCCATTTTGAATTTTGTTAAAAAACTACTTTTGCAAACTAGTCCTAGGTTTCTTGCTTGATCGGAACCAAACCAGTGCAGAAATGTTCTCTGGAGTCTGAATATCAATAATAATTGAAAAAAAGTTTAAATTTCTATTCACGGTCGCTAAGGGGCGGAAAACGACTGTTGTGGGAGGAGCCTATTTTACTAAAATGGCTATAAATCAAGAAAGAAATGAGAAATCTTCACCACACTTAATACACATGTGTATGGGCACAGTCTTTGGTCAGGATAAAGAAATCGCGATGATTGAACACTTGGTGGCGCTATAACATGAAAAAAACATGAAAATGGCTATAACTACCCGACCGCTAGTCCGATTGACTTGAAAATTGGTATGCAGTGTCTTGGTCCAAGGTCCCATGTATGTCTATGAGGACATTGGCCTATCTCAAAAAACATTGCCGCCACAGCCAATTAAATTATTTCAGTGTTTAAAATCTTGCTAAATAAAACTTGATGTCTTTTGATGCTTGTGTGCTTAAAGGCCTTAAAGGCTTGAACCCCGCTAAATGCTGCTCGTTATTATTATTATTCTCCGCTAAAACGCATCGTGCAGCCCAAACCGTAAGGGCTGGAACTTTGAAACTTTGTCAGATGGTAGTACACAAAACGAGGAGAGGTTATCAAATTATGAGCCAGATTGGCCTATAGGTGGCGCTATAGCAATCAATTGCGCGAAACTGCTCATAACTCCTAAACTGTATGTCGTAGACTCAAGTGTCTTATATCATTGGAAAGGTGAGTCCATGACGAACAAAACGTATATCTCCGATTTCATTTGCGCCATGATAGATTTTCCGCCATTTTGAATTTTGTCAAAAAACTACTTTTGCGAACTAGTCCTAGGTTTTTTGCTTGATCGGAACCAAACCAGTGCAGAAATGTTCTCTGGAGTCTGAATATCAATAATTATCGAAAAAAGTTGAAATTTCGATTCACGTTCGCTAAGGGGCGGAAAACGAATGTTGTGGGAGGAGCCTATTTTACTAAAACAGCTATAACTCAAGAACAAAATGAGATATCTTCACCAAACTTGGTACACATGTGTATGGGCTCAGTATTTGGTCTCGATAAAAAAATAACGACGATTGAACACTTGGTGGCGCTATAACACGAAAAAAACATGAAAATGGCTATAACCTGCCGAGCGCTAGTCCGATTGACTTGGAAATTGGTATGCAGTGTCTTGGTCCAAGGTACCATGTATGTCTATGAGGACATTGGCGTATCTCAAAAATCATGGCCGCCACAGCCAATTAAATTTAAGCACCTATTAGACAAGGTTAACGGAGGCCAATCGGAACGAAACTCGATGGGCATGTTTGACTCATGGCCCTAGAGGTCTGTAAGAATTTTGAAACAAATCGGCCACTAGTTGGCGCTAATGAGTTTTATGGCTCTGTAATCACGTGGTGTTGCACACATCCACAAAATATGCATATCATTTGATAGATCTCTTCATATTGAACACCTTTGCCTCTAGAACCATTGCTGTCAATCAAATCGTTCATTAAATATTTGCAATTATGTTAAAAACCTACTTTTACGAACTAGTCCCTGGTTTTTTGCCCGATCGGAACCAAACCAGTCTAGGACAATTCTATGGACTCTCTAGATCAATAATTATCAAAAAAAGTTCAACTTTTGCATTTACATGGCTATAAAAGGATCATTTAGAAGAGGGACGTAGCAAAATACACTCAATAGCCTATAAATCTTAAAGGAAAACTCAAAACGTCACGAATATTGTTATGTATATGTGACATAACATGCTGAAGAAGCATGCACAGTTTCATGGAGATCGGACCATAGGTGGCGCTAAAACTGTTAAAAAGCTTTGAAAACCATGTATTCCCTATGGTGAATTGCCTGTATTGGCTGTAAATGGTATTTTCCATCTCTCTATTAAATGAATACTCAGATCTACTTAAAAACAAGTCAGAACATGTATCCTATGCCTCTAAACAAGCATGAAAAATTTCAGACAGTTCGGACAATATTTGCCTCTATAAAAGTAAAAAAATGTTAACATTACAGAGTTCTGGTATATTAAGCCAATAAGTGGTCGTTTGCCGCCCCCCGCTGTTCATTTTATTGTACTACACACAAAATAATATTATTCTGCAGTAAAACACATCGTGCAGCCCAAACCGTAAGGGCTAGAGACTTGAAACTTGGCCAATAGGTAGTACAAACATAGAGGAGAGGTTATCAAATTATGAGCCAGATTGGCCTATAGGTGGCGCTATAGCAATCAATTGCGCGAAACTGCTCATAACTCCTAAACCGTATGTCGTAGACTCAAGTGTCTTATAGCATTGGAAAGCTGAGTCCATGACGAACACAATGTTTATCTCCGATTTCATTTGCGCCATGATACATTTTCCGCCATTTTGAATTTTGTCAAAAAACTACTTTTGCAAACTAGTCCTAGGTTTCTTGCTTGATCGGAACCAAACCAGTGCAGAAATGTTCTCTGGAGTCTGAATATCAATAATAATTGAAAAAAAGTTTAAATTTCTATTCACGGTCGCTACGGGGCGGAAAACGACTGTTGTGGGAGGAGCCTATTTTACTAAAATGGCTATAAATCAAGAAAGAAATTAGATATCTTCACCAAACTTGGTACACATGTGTATGGGCTCAGTCTTTGGTCAGGATAAAGAAATCGCGATGATTGAACACTTGGTGGCGCTATAACATGAAAAAAACATGAAAATAGCTATAACTACCCGACCGCTAGTCCGATTGACTTGAAAATTGGTATGCAGTGTCTTGGTCCAAGGTCCCATGTATGTCTATGAGGACATTGGCCTATCTCAAAAAACATTGCCGCCACAGCCAATTAAATTATTTCAGTGTTTAAAATCTTGCTAAATAAAACTTGATGTCTTTTGATGCTTGTGTGCTTAAAGGCCTTAAAGGCTTGAACCCCGCTAAATGCTGCTCGCAGCTTTAATTAGGGGTTCAAGCACGAAGTGCTGAAACCCTATTGTAATTGTACTGATTTTTATTATTATTATTATTATTATTATTATTATTATTATTATTATTCTGCCGTAAAACGCATCGTGCAGCCCAAACCGTAAGGGCTAGAGACTTGAAACTTGGCCAATAGATAGTAGAAAAATCGAGGAGAGGTTATCAAATTATGAGCCAGATTGGCCTATAGGTGGCGCTATAGCAATCAATTGCGCGAAACTGCTCATAACTCCTAAACCATATGTCGTAGACTCAAGTGTCTTATATCATTGGAAAGGTGAGTTCATGACGAACAAAACGTATATCTCCGATTTCATTTGCGCCATGATAGATTTTCCGCCATTTTGAATTTTGTCAAAAAACTACTTTTGCAAACTAGTCCTAGGTTTTTCGCTTGATCGAAACCAAACCAGTGCAGAAATGTTCTATGGAGTCTGAATATCAAGAATTATCGAAAAAAAGTTGAAATTTCGATTCACGGTTGCTAAGGGGCGGAAAACGAATGTTGTGGGAGGAGCCTATTTTACTAAAACAGCTATAACTCAAGAACAAAATGAGATATCTTCACCAAACTTGGTAGACATGTGTATGGGCTCGGTATTTGGTCTCGATAAAAAAATAGCGACGATTGAACACTTGGTGGCGCTATAACACGAAAAAAACATGAAAATGGCTATAACCTGCCGAGCGCTAGTCCGATTGACTTGAAAATTGGTATGCAGTGTCTTGGTCCAAGGTACCATGCATGTCTATGAGGACATTGGCGTATCTCAAAAATCATGGCCGCCACAGCCAATTAAATTTAAGCACCTATTAGACAAGGTTAACGGAGGCCAATCGGAACGAAACTCGATGGGCATGTTTGACTCATGGCCCTAGAGGTCTGTAAGAATTTTGAAACAAATCGGCCACTAGTTGGCTCTAATGAGTTTTATGGCTCTGTAATCACGTGGTGTTGCACACATCCACAAAATATGCATATCATTTGATAGATCTCCTCATATTGAACACCTTTGCCTCTAGAACCATTGCTGTCAATCAAATCGTTTATTAAATATTTGCAATTATGTTAAAAACCTACTTTTGCAAACTAGTCCCTGGTTTTTTGCCCGATCGGAAGCAAACCAGTCTAGGACAATTCTCTGGACTCTCTAGATCAATAATTATCAAAAAAAGTTCAACTTTTGCATTTACATGGCTATAACAGAATCATTTAGAAGAGGGACGTAGCAAAATACACTCAATAGCCTATAAATCTTAAAGGAAAACTCAAAACTTCACGAAAATTGTTATGTATATGTGACATAGCATGCTGAAAAAGCATGCAAAGTTTCATGGAGATCGGACCATAGGTGGCACTAAAACTGTTAAAAAGCTTTGAAAACCATGTATTCCCTATGGTGAATTGCCTGTATTGGCTGTAAATTGTATTTTCCATCTCTCTATTCAATGAATGTTCAGATCTACTTAAAAACAAGTCAGAACATGTATCCTATGCCTCTAAACAAGCATGAAAAATTTCAGACAGATCGGACAATATTTGCCTCTATAAAAGTTAAAAAAGGTTAAAATTACAGAGTTCATTTGATAATAATGGTATATTAAGCCAATAAGTGGTCGTTTGCTGCCCCCCGCTGTTCATTTTATTGTACTACACACAAAATAATATTATTCTGCAGTAAAACACATCGTGCAGCCCAAACCGTAAGGGCTAGAGACTTGAAACTTGGCCAATAGGTAGTACAAACATAGAGGAGAGGTTATCAAATTATGAGCCAGATTGGCCTATAGGTGGCGCTATAGCAATCAATTGCGCAAAACTGCTCATAACTCCTAAACCGTATATCGTAGACTCAAGTGTCTTATATCATTGGAAAGGTGAGTCCATGACGAACATAACGTATATCTCCGATTTCATTTGCGCCATGATAGATTTTCCGCCATTTTGAATTATGTCAAAAAACTACTTTTGCGAACTAGTCCTAGGTTTTTCGCTTGATCGGAACCAAACCAGTGCAGAAATGTTCTCTGGAGTCTGACTATCAATAATTATCGAAAAAAAGTTGAAATTTCGATTCACGGTCGCTAAGGGGCGGAAAACGAATGTTGTGGGAGGAGCCTATTTTACTAAAACAGCTATAACTCAAGAAGAAAATGAGATATCTTCACCAAACTTGGTACACATGTGTATGGGCTCAGTCTTTGGTCTCGATAAAAAAATAGCGACGATTGAACACTTGGTGGCGCTATAACACAAAAAAAAACATGAAAATGGCTATAACTACCCGACCGCTAGTCCGATTGACTTGAAAATTGGTATGCAGTGTCTTGGCCCAAGGTCCCATGTATGTCTATGAGGACATTGGCCTATCTCAAAAAACATTGCCGCCATAGCCAATTAAATTATTTCAGTGTTTAAAATCTTGCTAAATAAAACTTAATGTATTTTGATGCTTGTGTGCTTAAAGGCCTTAAAGGCTTGAACCCCGCTAAATGCTGCTTGCAGCTTTAATTAGGGGTTCAAGCACGAAGTGCTGAAACCCTATTGTAATTGTACTGATTTTTATTATTATTATTATTATTATTATTATTATTATTCTCCGCTAAAACGCATCGTGCAGCCCAAACCGTAAGGGCTAGAGACTTGAAACTTGGCCAATAGATAGTAGAAAAATCGAGGAGAGGTTATCAAATTATGAGCCAGATTGGCCTATAGGTGGCGCTATAGCAACCAATTGCGCGAAACTGCTCATAACTCCTAAACCGTATGTCGTAGCCTCAAGTGTCTTATATCATTGGAAAGGTGAGTCCATGACGAACAAAACGTATATCTCCGATTTCATTTGCGCCATGATAGATTTTCCGCCATTTTGAATTTTGTCAAAAAACTACTTTTGCGAACTAGTCCTAGGTTTTTCGCTTGATCGAAACCAAACCAGTGCAGAAATGTTCTCTGGAGTCTGAATATCAATAATTATCGAAAAAAAGTTGAAATTTCGATTCACGTTCGCTAAGGGGCGGAAAACGAATGTTGTGGGAGGAGCCTATTTTACTAAAACAGCTATAACTCAAGAACAAAATGAGATATCTTCACCAAACTTGGTACACATGTGTATGGGCTCAGTATTTGGTCTCGATAAAAAAATAACGACGATTGATCACTTGGTGGCGCTATAACACGAAAAAAACATGAAAATGGCTATAACCTGCCGAGCACTAGTCCGATTGACTTGGAAATTGGTATGCAGTGTCTTGGTCCAAGGTACCATGTATGTCTATGAGGACATTGGCGTATCTCAAAAATCATGGCCGCCACAGCCAATTAAATTTAAGCACCTATTAGACAAGGTTAACGGAGGCCAATCGGAACGAAACTCGATGGGCATGTTTGACTCATGGCCCTAGAGGTCTGTAAGAATTTTGAAACAAATCGGCCACTAGTTGGCGCTAATGAGTTTTATGGCTCTGTAATCACGTGGTGTTGCACACATCCACAAAATATGCATATCATTTGATAGATCTCTTCATATTGAACACCTTTGCCTCTAGAACCATTGCTGTCAATCAAATCGTTCATTAAATATTTGCAATTATGTTAAAAACCTACTTTTACAAACTAGTCCCTGGTTTTTTGCCCGATCGGAACCAAACCAGTCTAGGACAATTCTATGGACTCTCTAGATCAATAATTATCAAAAAAAGTTCAACTTTTGCATTTACATGGCTATAAAAGGATCATTTAGAAGAGGGACGTAGCAAAATACACTCAATAGCCTATAAATCTTAAAGGAAAACTCAAAACGTCACGAATATTGTTATGTATATGTGACATAACATGCTGAAGAAGCATGCAAAGTTTCATGGAGATCGGACCATAGGTGGCGCTAAAACTGTTAAAAAGCTTTGAAAACCATGTATTTCCTATGGTGAATTGCCTGTATTGGCTGTAAATGGTATTTTCCATCTCTCTATTAAATGAATGCTCAGATCTACTTAAAAACAAGTCAGAACATGTATCCTATGCCTCTAAACAAGCATGAAAAATTTCAGACAGTTCGGACAATATTTGCCTCTATAAAAGTAAAAAAATGTTAACATTACAGAGTTCTGGTATATTAAGCCAATAAGTGGTCGTTTGCCGCCCCCCGCTGTTCATTTTATTGTACTACACACAAAATAATATTATTCTGCAGTAAAACACATCGTGCAGCCCAAACCGTAAGGGCTAGAGACTTGAAACTTGGCCAATAGGTAGTACAAACAGAGAGGAGAGGTTATCAAATTATGAGCCAGATTGGCCTATAGGTGGCGCTATAGCAATCAATTGCGCGAAACTGCTCATAACTCCTAAACCGTATGTCGTAGACTCAAATGTCTTATATCATTGGAAAGCTGAGTCCATGACGAACACAATGTATATCTCCGATTTCATTTGCGCCATGATACATTTTCCGCCATTTTGAATTTTGTCAAAAAACTACTTTTGCAAACTAGTCCTAGGTTTCTTGCTTGATCGGAACCAAACCAGTGCAGAAATGTTCTCTGGAGTCTGAATATCAATAATAATTGAAAAAAAGTTTAAATTTCTATTCACGGTCGCTACGGGGCGGAAAACGACTGTTGTGGGAGGAGCCTATTTTACTAAAATGGCTATAACTCAAGAACAAAATGAGATATCTTCACCAAACTTGGTACACATGTGTATAGGCTCAGTATTTGGTCTCGATAAAAAAATAACGACGATTGAACACTTGGTGGCGCTATAACACGAAAAAAACATGAAAATGGCTATAACCTGCCGAGCACTAGTCCGATTGACTTGGAAATTGGTATGCAGTGTCTTGGTCCAAGGTACCATGTATGTCTATGAGGACATTGGCGTATCTCAAAAATCATGGCCGCCACAGCCAATTACATTTAAGCACCTATTAGACAAGGTTAACGGAGGCCAATCGGAACGAAACTCGATGGGCATGTTTGACTCATGGCCCTAGAGGTCTGTAAGAATTTTGAAACAAATCGGCCACTAGTTGGTGCTAATGAGTTTTATGGCTCTGTAATCACGTGGTGTTGCACACATCCACAAAATATGCATATCATTTGATAGATCTCTTCATATTGAACACCTTTGCCTCTAGAACCATTGCTGTCAATCAAATCGTTCATTAAATATTTGCAATTATGTTAAAAACCTACTTTTACGAACTAGTCCCTGGTTTTTTGCCCGATCGGAACCAAACCAGTCTAGGACAATTCTATGGACTCTCTAGATCAATAATTATTAAAAAAAGTTCAACTTTTGCATTTACATGGCTATAAAAGGATCATTTAGAAGAGGGATGTAGCAAAATACACTCAATAGCCTATAAATCTTAAAGGAAAACTCAAAACGTCACACATATTGTTATGTATATGTGACATAACATGCTGAAGAAGCATGCAAAGTTTCATGGAGATCGGACCATAGGTGGCGCTAAAACTGTTAAAAAGCTTTGAAAACCATGTATTCCCTATGGTGAATTGCCTGTATTGGCTGAAAATTGTATTTTCCATCTCTCTATTAAATGAATGTTCAGATCTACTTAAAAACAAGTCAGAACATGTATCCTATGCCTCTAAACAAGCATGAAAAATTTCAGACAGTTCGGACAATATTTGCCTCTATAAAAGTAAAAAAATGTTAACATTACAGAGTTCTGGTATATTAAGCCAATAAGTGGTCGTTTGCCGCCCCCCGCTGTTCATTTTATTGTACTACACACAAAATAATATTATTCTGCAGTAAAACACATCGTGCAGCCCAAACCGTAAGGGCTAGAGACTTGAAACTTGGCCAATAGGTAGTACAAACAGAGAGGAGAGGTTATCAAATTATGAGCCAGCTTGGCCTATAGGTGGCGCTATAGCAATCAATTGCGCGAAACTGCTCATAACTCCTAAACCGTATGTCGTAGACTCAAGTGTCTTATATCATTGGAAAGGTGAGTCCATGACAAACAAAATGTATATCTCCGATTTCATTTGCGCCATGATACATTTTCCGCCATTTTGAATTTTGTTAAAAAACTACTTTTGCAAACTAGTCCTAGGTTTCTTGCTTGATCGGAACCAAACCAGTGCAGAAATGTTCTCTGGAGTCTGAATATCAATAATAATTGAAAAAAAGTTTAAATTTCTATTCACGGTCGCTAAGGGGCGGAAAACGACTGTTGTGGGAGGAGCCTATTTTACTAAAATGGCTATAAATCAAGAAAGAAATGAGATATCTTCACCACACTTGGTACACATGTGTATGGGCTCAGTCTTTGGTCAGGATAAAGAAATCGCGATGATTGAACACTTGGTGGCGCTATAACATGAAAAAAACATGAAAATGGCTATAACTACCCGACCGCTAGTCCGATTGACTTGAAAATTGGTATGCAGTGTCTTGGTCCAAGGTCCCATGTATGTCTATGAGGACATTGGCCTATCTCAAAAAACATTGCCGCCACAGCCAATTAAATTATTTCAGTGTTTAAAATCTTGCTAAATAAAACTTGATGTCTTTTGATGCTTGTGTGCTATTTTGAGCCAGATTGGCCTATAGGTGGCGCTATAGCAATCAATTGCGCGAAACTGCTCATAACTCCTAAACCGTATGTCGTAGACTCAGGTGTCTTATATCATTGGAAAGGTGAGTCCATGACGAACATAACGTATATCTCCGATTTCATTTGCGCCATGATAGAACATGAAAATGGCTATAACTACCCGACCGCTAGTCCGATTGACTTGAAAATTGGTATGCAGTGTCTTGGTCCAAGGTCCCATGTATGTCTATGAGGACATTGGCCTATCTCAAAAAACATTGCCGCCACAGCCAATTAAATTATTTCAGTGTTTAAAATCTTGCTAAATAAAACTTGATGTCTTTTGATGCTTGTGTGCTTTTATGAGCCAGATTGGCCTATAGGTGGCGCTATAGCAATCAATTGCGCGAAACTGCTCATAACTCCTAAACCGTATGTCGTAGACTCAGGTGTCTTATATCATTGGAAAGGTGAGTCCATGACGAACATAACGTATATCTCCGATTTCATTTGCGCCATGATAGATTTTCCGCCATTTTGAATTTTGTCAAAAAACTACTTTTGCGAACTAGTCCTAGGTTTTTCGCTTGATCGAAACCAACCCAGTGCAGAAATGTTCTCTGGAGTCTGAATATCAATAATTATCGAAAAAAACTTGAAATTTCGATTCACGGTCGCTAAGGGGCGGAAAACGACTGTTGTGGGAGGAGCCTATTTTATTAAAACAGCTATAACTCAAGAACAAAATGAGATATCTTCACCAAACTTGGTAGACATGTGTATGGGCTCAGTTTTTGGTCTCGATAAAAAAATAGCGATGATTGAACACTTGGTGGCGCTATAACACGAAAAAAACATGAAAATGGCTATAACCACCCGAGCGCTAGTCCGATTGACTTGAAAATTGGTATGCAGTGTCTTGGTCCAAGGTGCCATGTATATCTATGAGGATATTGGCGTATCTCAAAAAACATGGCCGCCACAGCCAATTAAATTTGAGCACCTATTAGACAAGGTTAATGGAGGCCAATCAG
Organism: Romanogobio albipinnatus; assembly: GCA_023566225.1. Lineage (NCBI taxonomy): Eukaryota > Metazoa > Chordata > Actinopteri > Cypriniformes > Gobionidae > Romanogobio > Romanogobio albipinnatus. The sequence goes on along the minus strand of CM042244.1, from coordinate 35,510,804 downwards.
AACGAAACTCGATGGGCATGTTTGACTCATGGCCCTAGAGGTCTGTAAGAATTTTGAAACAAATCGGCCACTAGTTGGCGCTAATGAGTTTTATGGCTCTGTAATCACGTGGTGTTGCACACATCCACAAAATATACATATCATTTGATAGATCTCTTCATATTGAACAACTTTGCCTCTAAAACCATTGCTGTCAATCAAATCGTTCATTAAATATTTGCAATTATGTTAAAAACCTACTTTCGCGAACTAGTCCCTGGTTTTTTGCCCGATCGGAACCAAACAAGTCTAGAACAAATCTCTGGACTCTCTAGGTTAATAATTATCGAAAAAAAGTTGAACTTTTGCATTTAGATGGCTATAAAAGGATTATTTAGAAGAGGGATTTAGCAAAATACACTCAATAGCCTATAAATCTTAAAGGAAAACTCAAAACGTCACAAATATTGTTATGTATATGTGACATAACATGCTGAAGAAGCATGCAAAGTTTCATGGAGATCGGACCATAGGTGGCGCTAAAACTGTTAAAAAGCTTTGAAAACCATGTATTCCCTATGGTGAATTGCCTGTATTGGCTGTAAATTGTATTTTCCATCTCTCTATTCAATGAATGTTCAGATCTACTTAAAAACAAGTCAGAACATGTATCCTATGCCTCTAAACAAGCATGAAAAATTTCAGACAGATCGGACAATATTTGCCTCTATAAAAGTTAAAAAATGTTAAAATTACAGAGTTCATTTGATAATAATGGTATATTAAGCCAATAAGTGGTCGTTTGCTGCCCCCCGCTGTTCATTTTATTGTACTACACACAAAATAATATTATTCTGCAGTAAAACACATCGTGCAGCCCAAACCGTAAGGGCTAGAGACTTGAAACTTGGGCAATAGGTAGTACAAACATAGAGGAGAGGTTATCAAATTATGAGCCAGATTGGCCTATAGGTGGCGCTATAGCAATCAATTGTGCGAAACTGCTCATAACTCCTAAACCGTATGTCGTAGACTCAAGTGTCTTATATCATTGGAAAGGTGAGTCCATGACGAACAAAACGTATATCTCTGATTTCATTTGCGCCATGATAGATTTTCCGCCATTTTGAATTTTGTTAAAAAACTACTTTTGCAAACTAGTCCTAGGTTTCTTGCTTGATCGGAACCAAACCAGTGCAGAAATGTTCTCTGGAGTCTGAATATCAATAATAATCGAAAAAAAGTTTAAATTTCTATTCACGGTCGCTAAGGGGCGGAAAACGACTGTTGTGGGAGGAGCCTATTTTACTAAAATGGCTATAACTCAAGAAAGAAATGAGATGTCTTCACCAAACTTGGTACACATGTGTATGGTCTGAGTCTTTGGTCACGATAAAATAATCGCGACGATTGAACACTTGGTGGCGCTATAACACAAAAAAAACATAAAAATGGCCATAACTACCCGACCGCTAGTCCGATTGACTTGAAAATTGGTATGCAGTGTCTTGGCCCAAGGTCCCATGTATGTCTATGAGGACATTGGCCTATCTCAAAAAACATTGCCGCCACAACCAATTAAATTATTTCAGTGTTTAAAATCTTGCTAAATAAAACTTAATGTATTTTGATGCTTGTGTGCTTAAAGGCCTTAAAGGCTTGAACCCCGCTAAATGCTGCTTGCAGCTTTAATTATTAGGGGTTCAAGCACGAAGTGCTGAAACCCTATTGTATTTGTGCTGATTTTTATTATTAGGGGTTCAAGCACGAAGTGCTGAAACCCTATTGTATTTGTGCTGATTTTTATTATTATTATTATTATTATTATTATTATTATTATTATTATTATTCAGCCGTAAAACGCATCGTGCAGACCAAACTGTAAGGGCTAGAGACTTGAAACTTGGCCAATAGGTACTACAAAAATCGAGGAGAGGTTATCAAATTATGAGCCAGATTGGCCTATAGGTGGCGCTATAGCAATCAATTGCGCGAAACTGCTCATAACTCCTAAACCGTTGATCGTAAAGGTCAAGTTTTTTATATCATTGGAAAGCTGAGCTCATGACGAACAAAATGTATATCTCCGAATTCATTTCCGGTATGCAAATTTTCCCGCCATTTTGAATTTTGTCAAAAATCTACTTTTGCGAACTAGTCCTAGGTTTTTCGCTCAATCGGAACCAAACCAGTAAAGAAATATTCTCTGGTGTCTGAATATTAATAATTATCGAAAAAAAGTTGAAATTTCGATTCACAATCGCTAAGGGGCGGAAAATTAATGTTGTAGGAGGAGCCTATTTTACTAAAATGGCTATAACTCAAGAACAAAATGAGATATCTTTACCAAACTTGGTACACATGTGTATAGGTTGAGTCTTTGGTCACGATAAAAACATAGTGACGATTGAACACTTGGTGGCGCTATAACATGAAAAAAACATGAACATGGCTATAACCACCCGACCGCTAGTCCGATTGACTTGAAAATTGGTATGCAGTGTCTTGGTCCAAGGTAACATGTATGTCTATGAGGACATTGGCGTATCTAAAAAAACATGGCCGCCATCGGCCAATGAAGTTTGAGCACCTCTAAGACAAGGTTATCGGAGGCCGATCGGAACGAAACTCAGTGGGCATGTTTGGCTGATGGTCCTAGAGGTCTGTAAGAATTTTGAAAGAAATCGACCACTAGTTGGCGCTAACGAGTTTTATGGCTCTGTAATCACGTGGTGTTGCACACATCAACAAAATATACATATCATATGATAGGTATCCTCATGTTGAACAACTTTGCCTCTAAAAGCATTGCTGTCAATCAAATCGTTCATTAAATATTCATCATTATGTTTAAAACCTACTTTTGCGAACTAGTCCCTGGATTTTTGCCCGATCGGAACCAAACCAGTCTAGGACAATTCTCTGGACACTCTAGATCAATAATTATCAAAAAAAAGTTGAACTTTTTCCTTTGGCTGACTATAACAGGGTCATTTAGAAGAGGGGCATAGCAAAATACACTCAAAAGCCTATAAATCCTAAAGGAAAACTCAAAACTTCACGAAAATTGTTATGTATATGTGACATAACATGCTGAAGAAGCAGGCAAAGTTTCATGGATATCGGACCATAGGTGGCGCTATAACTGTTAAAAAGCTTTGAAAACCATGTATTCCCTATGGTGAATGGCCTGTAGTGGCTGTAAATGGTATTTTCCATCTCTGTAATCAGGTGGGGTTAAAAACATTCACATAATATGCATATATTATGATAGATCTCCTCATACTGAACAACTTTGCCTCAAGAACCAATACTGTCAATCAAATCGTTATTTAAATATTCACAATTGTGTTAACCTCATTTTGCAAACTAGTCCTAGTGATTTTGTCTGATAGGAACCAAACCACTGCAGTACAATTCTCTGGACTCTCTTGATCAATAGTGGTCAAAAACATGTTGAACTTTACACTTTGGGTAGCTATAACCGGGTCATTTAGAGAATAGGTATGGCAAAACATGTTCAAAAGCCTATTAATCCTGAACGAAAACTCAATACTTCACGAAAATAGGTGGGCACATGCAGCATGTGACTCTAAAGAAGCATGCACAATTTCATGGAGATCGGGCATTAGATGCCTTTATAACTGTAAAAACAAGTTGCCAATGCATAAATGCCATAATACCTAAAATTACCACCAGATGGCAGCAGAAGACCACTCATTGGTTCATTCTGTACACTAAGCATATTTCAAACTCTAAAAAAACATTATAATAGCATTGCAAATTACATTTTGTCAATGTTTATCAATTAATTTGTTCATTTGATGTATGTTTTTACAATAATTATTATATTAAAATTAAAATAATGCCTCAAAAGATGTTTTAAAGGGGAAAGCTTGGAATAAGCAATTTGTTACCTCTCATTTATTTCAAATATCTATATCTGCAACAAAATGTGCGTGCGTGTGAGCAGGTTTGAAGGCATTAACTTGGAAAATGTGCCATTAAATACAAAAACAGACATTTAAAATGGAAGTGAGCCAATGAGTGGTTCTCTGCTGCCACCTGCTGGTCAAAAAAGTAATTTTGTCATAATTCTTAGTAATTTTGTGCTTTAATTCATATTTACAAATGATAAAATCAATTATAATAACATTGCAAATCAGATTTTGTCAAGGTTTACCAATTCATTTGTTTACTTGAGGTATGTTTTTGCAATAATATTACTTTACAATAAGACAATACATTGTTTTCTATGGGAAACCTGGAATAAGAACCTATCATTTATATAAAATATCTATATCTATATACCCTTTTAAAATTAAAGTGAGGCAATGAGTGGTTCTCTGCTGCCACCTGCTGGTCAAAATAGTTATGTCTTAATTCTTAGTAATATTGTTCTTTAATTCATATTTGGACATTATAAAATCCTGATTATAACATTTACAATCACATTTAGTCAAAATAAATGTATTTCAAATATCAATATTTATATTGCAATAAAATGCGTGTGTGTAAGCACATTTAAAGGAGTTCACATGGAAAATGTGCCATAAAACAAACAGAAATGAAAGTGAGGCAATGAGTGGTTCTCTGCTGCCACCTGCTGGTCAAAATAGTCATTTTGTCATACTACTCACTAATAAGGTTCTATAATTCACATTTAGACTTTATAAAGTAACTATTATAACATTTACAATCACATTTTGTCAGTTTATCACTTCATTTCACCTAAGCTCTGTTTTAACTAATTTACTGCTTAAAGGCCTTAAATGCAAATGGCGTTAAATACTTAAAGGCCTTCATTGCTTGAACCCCGATAAATGCTGCCTGCAGCTTTAATTATTATTATTATTATTATTATTATTCAGCCGTAAAACGCATCGTGCAGACCAAACTGTAAGGGCTAGAGACTTGAAACTTGGCCAATAGGTAGTACAAAAATCGAGGAAAGGTTATCAAATTATGAGCCACATTGGCCTATAGGTGGCGCTATAGCAATCAATTGCGCGAAACTGCTCATAACTCCTAGACCGTATGTCGTAGACTCAAGTGTCTTATATCATTGGAAAGGTGAGTCCCTGACGAACAAAACGTATATCTCCGATTTCATTTCCGCCATGATAGATTTTCCGCCATTTTGAATTTTGTCAAAAAACTACTTTTGCGAACTAGTCCCTGGATTTTAGTCCGATCGGAACCAAACCAGTACAGAAATGTTCTCTGGAGTCTGAATATCAATAATCATTGAAAAAAAGTAATAATTTCGATTCACGGTTATTAAGGGGCGTAATAATAGACGTTCAGGGCGGAGCCTATTTTACTAAAAAGGTTATAACTCAAGATTACAATGAGATATCTTCACCAAACTTGGTACACATGTGTAAGGGCTCAATCTTTGGTCACAATAAAAAAAATGCGATGATTGAACACTTGGTGGCGCTATAATATGAAAAAAACATGAAAAGGGCTATAACCACCCGACCGCTAGTCCGATTGACTTGAAAATTGGTATGCAGTGTCTTGGTCCAAGGTGCCAAGTATGTCTATGAGGACATTGGCGTATCTCAAAAAACATGGCCGTCACAGCCAATTAAATTTGAGCACCTATTAGACAAGGTTAACGAAGGTCGATCGGAACGAAACTCGATGGGCATGTTCGACTCATGGCCTTAGAGGTCTGTAAGAATTTTGAAAGAAATCGGCCACTAGTTGGCGCTAACGAGTTTTATGGCTCTGTGATCACGTGGTGTTGCACACATCCCCAAAATATGCATATCATTTGATAGATCTCCTCATACTGAACAACTTTGCCTCTTGAACTATTGCTGTCAATCAAATCTTTCATTAAATATTTGTAATTATGTTTAAAACCTACTTTTGCAAACTAGTCCCTGGATTTTTCATTGATCGGAACCAAACCAGTCTAGGACAATTCTCTGGACTCTCTAGATCAATAATCATTGAAAAAAAGTTGAACTTTTGCATTTGGATGGCTATAACAGGGTCATTTAGAAGAATAGACTATATCGGGTCTATAGTTGACCAAGATGGTGAAATGACAGCTATTGCTTGCTGGGTTGTGCGAGGGTAATTGTGAATTAAAAACAGAACAGATCGTCAGAGCCGCACCAACAATGCAAACACATCCACGCATCAGATCAAGAACAGCACATCAGATCTAAATAGTTACTTAGCCAACTAGGCTTCCTTTAACGAACTAGGCTTCCGAATATCACGTTTAGGTCTAGTGGTATGAGTGTCTGTGTAGTGAGCAGTGTTATCAGCAGGAGTTGTTGGTGTGCATGGAAATGCAGTGAAATGGGAAGCATTCCAGGCTTTTCCATCTCTAAGAATGTATGTTTCAAAAACTGTGAGAGGATCAGTAAACTTTCCGTGTTCCTTCGGAATATTTAAGGAGTTCCATACCCTCACTTTATCCCCCTCCTGGAATCAAGGAGTACAATCACCCTGCTTAGCATCAGTGTACTTTATAATTTTGAATTGCAGCCACTTAACCCTTTGTGCCTGTCATAAAGGAGCTAAAAGGGTGAAGTAGCAAGTTGCAGCATGTGGAGTGGCACGGTACTCCTGCAAGATATCAGTTACCACAGGCTTCCATGGCTGATGTTGCTGGATGGCCATTTGGACTGTGTTTGAGTACATGGTTACACCTCTCTACAACACCATTGTCTGCCAGGTAGTATAGAGAGGAATCAAATATTCCTTCCTTCCTTCCTTCCTTCCTTCCTTCCTTCCTTCCTTCCTTCCTTCCTTCCTTCCTTCCTTCCTTCCTTCCTTCCTTCCTTCCTTCCTTCCTTCCTTCCTTCCTTCCTTCCTTCCTTCCTTCCTTCCTTCCAGGAAAGCAGCAGACATAAACTGACCAACATTATCAGTAACCATAATCAATGGATTTCCATGGTGGCTGAAGACAGAAACAAAACCACAGAATCCGTAGTGACAGTGTGAGTGAATAGTCAATGTTGTAGCAAACCAGCAGTCGAATGCAGCAATGTCCAATGGGCCGACTATATCCACAGCCACTTTCTGCCTTGGTCAAACTGGCAGTGCACAAGATGCACATGCAGCATCAACATCAGCAAATAGAAAAGCAACAAACTCCTCTGATTATCTGCAGAAGAAGGTGGTAAGGGCAAACGTGACAGATAATCAATAGGAGCATTTTGAGAAACTGGGTTGTATACTACATCATAATTAAATGACATGAGACATGCAGACCACATGCTACACGAAGTCCAGCATGGCCAAAACCCTTAGTGGTAAGCAGGGCTGTCAGTGCCTTATGATCTGTAGGTAGAGTGAAACGGAGGCCCTGGAGATCTATATGCCACCTCTCAATGACCCACATGCATCCTATTCCACCATGGCATATTTACAGTCAGCAGTAGACAGCTTACGTGATGCAAAGGCCACAGTTCGTTTAATGCCATCCCGGCTGACCTGAGAAAGTATGGCTCACAGACCATAGTCAGAAGCATCTGTGAAGACAATTGTGTGTAGTGTGGGTTTCAATAATGCCAAAGCAGGGCTGTTTGCTAGCAGTCGTTTTACTTCAGTTAAATCCAAGCTGGAGTTTCAACGGTGACAAAATCAGGGATAAACGTAATGTAAATATGACAGAAGTCCCAGAAGTCCAAGGCGAGCAAAGTAGATGCATCAGAGTGTGCAGAATCGCCTGTATACATGATTCATCAAGAAGAAGACCCTCCGCTGCTTCTAGTTGTTGTAATGCTGGATTCAGACTACAATATATTTTTGTCTCTTACGATAGTCACTGTGTCAAATTGTGCGATTTAGATTACTAAATTCTTGCTCTGTCGTGGACAAGAATCATGTCAGACTGCTGATGTCATAGAGAAGGTGTAACTAGCATCTGACGTCCGGAAACAAGGGCATAAACAAACAAAGCACCATGTTAGCTTAATGCTAATTCTAGTACTCACCAGGTTGCTGAAGAGCCTTTAGAATCGTTCGTCAGCATTTACATAGCTTCACAAAACTTTCCTCCATTGCATAACTCCCCCTAGCAGAACCAATACCATCGTCTCTCTTTCTGTCATGACATCGTGAAGCGCTGCAGATGCAGCATCCGTTCTATCACTGCAGCTGCTTGCAAGCGGTTAGTTCCTCTGACACAGCACTACGAACAGAGAGTGACAGACGGAAAAGTTTTTGGCACACAGACGTGACCGTTTCATCCAGCTTTATGTGGTGTATAAAGTTTTTAGCACATCCAAACTCAGTTGACTCAGCAACAGTGCACTGAAAGACTGGCACAGGAGAAGCAGGCACAGGAAGGGCATTAGGAGGAAGGTCTTCATTGTTTTCAATCCTCACATGCAATGCAGACATTATATCCCTCCCCATGAGTGGTGTTGCTTTGTCCACAATGAAGAACATAGCAAGTCCTAAGTGGTCATGTAGGGAAACGTTCATTCACATGTCTACCATCCTTTCATCAAATTGTATGTCTATTTCGCCACTGTTGCCTTTCGCTTGCTAGTTGGGGACACTAAATATTCAACTATATTACTGATCTTTGTCATTATATGATAATTGAACTGAGCTGGACGATGACATCACTGTTTTCTCCAGAGCGGCTGTACAGCCGAATCAAATTCTGTTGCATTATTTTCCTGTTAACACTGTGAAGCTGCTTTGAAACAATCGGCATTGTAAAAAGCGCTAAATAAATAAAGGTGACTTTGTAAAACTATATGTGATTTACAGAATAATTTTGCAATTTAAGACAGAACTGGTATCATCAAACAGCAGATTCTCTTGTTCTCTTGTTATTCTGTTGGATCTATAAACATTGCACAAAATGGGACAGTTTATTCTGACAATTGTGAAAGTGGCTAACATGCACACACGTTGGGTTTTCATGTTTTATGGAGACTTTCCATAGACGTAATGGTTTTTATACTATACAAACTGTATATTCTCTCCCCTTACACTACCACTACCCCTAAACCTACCCATCACAAAACTTGTGCGGGGTTGACAGAAGCGGGCGTGTTTGTACTTTTATTTACTTTTGTTTTATACAAAATATTCAATCAACTATCACAGACTATGCATCATTTGAAAGCTAAAATACTCAAGATTCATGTTCTGAACTTGTTTTTGCAATAAATACACCAGAGAGGAAAGGGTTAAATGAAATGCTAAAGGACCGGCCATGTAAACATTAGCATAATATTAGCGGTACTCATCTTTCATCTCCTGTCGTTCAGATCAGATCGGACGAATCCAATAAACACCCGCATACATCTCCGTGTAAGGGTCCACTCTACAAAATGCATCCCACTTTGTAATCCAAAACAACGAAAAAATAGGGAAAAAAACAAAAAATCCTCCGTTGTTTGTAAGAGAGTTTTGAGTTAGCGTAATCAATCATGTCCATTTTCAATAAAATATCGATTCTAATCCATTTCTGGCAAACTCCCCCTGCAAGAATAGTCTCTTCTCCGTGATATAAACCCTCCCTCGTCTCTCTCCTTCAATCAGAGTCTCTCCTGTGATGCATCATATAGAGGAAGCGCTTTACAGGCTTGGTGAGCTGTCAATCATTGCGCCCATGGTTTTCGTTGGATAAAGGCACTCGGTGCCTTTCCAACAAAGGTTTGATTGATGGACTTAGTAACCAATCAAAAGGCATTATCTTGCGCAGTTTATGTAAGTAGGATTTGGTGAATACTACTAGTCAATACTACTAGTGCTTAAGCTTTCATAACACCGGCACGCGCCTGCCATGGCGCCCGCCAGTGTTTAGGGCAGGAACTGCAGTGGAGCACCTCTGACTGACACTTCTTAACTAAATGAGTTTTTTACACTTTGTAATTTCTCTAGATAGTTGCTTTAGTTTTTCAGTAACTGTTTATCCATTATAATTAGCAGTTTATTGCAGATTTATTTGAATGAAAAACTACTCTTTACAATTGCAAATGTTCTGAAATAAATGGCCTTTTTTAAAGGACGCCTAGTCTTTTCCTGACATAAAAGCTTACAGAAGCTACATTACTTAGAGAATCATCCTCATATTTGAATCATGACATGATTAGACATTCAGTTTTATATTTAAGTTATTTTCAGGCATTAAATTCTCTTTTTTTTTTTTTTCCTAAGTGAAAAAAAAAAAAACCTGAGTCACTTACATTAGATTAGATTAGATTAGATTCAACTTTATTGTCATTACACAAGTACAAGTACAAGGCAACGAAATGCAGTTTAGGTCTAACCAGAAGTGCAATAGCAGCAAGTGCAGGATATATACAATGGTTGCGTAAGTGCTGGGCATAAAAATGTACTGAATATATATAAATATGTATAAGTAGAGAGATGGTTATTACTATAAACAGAACTGAATTTACAGATGAATATATACAGTGAATAAATATAAATATACAGATGGCTATTACTATAAACAGAATGTACAGGTGAATATGTACTATGAATATAATATACAGATGGCTATTACTTTGAACAGAATTTTACAGATAGAGGTATACAATAATATGTTAGGCTAATATGAGGAATATAGCAGTGGATTAAGGTAGTGCAATAAATTATGGACAGAGCTATCCGAAAGAAAGTGTAAAAGTGCAGTGGAAAGTGGTTGCATATTACAGTTAGAAGTACGGTGCAAAATGCAAATGTAAACATGGTTACTATAAATACAGTCGGCAGTGCAAATGAGCATATTCCAGTTAAGATATGGTGGTGCAAAATGCATAAGTAAACAGTTGTTACTGTAATAAACAGTCGGTAGTGCAAATAACAAAGTGAATGTAGGTGTGAGGTAGGAGAGTTTGCAGTTTATGAGGGAAGTGGATCAACGGGGGTTTGAGTTCAGTAAAGAGACAGCTCTGGGGAAAAAACTGTTCTTTAGTCTGCTGGTCCTGGTCCGGAGGATCCTGAAACGCCTGCCAGAGGGCAGGAGAGAAAACAGTCTGTGGGCTGGGTGAGAGGAGTCCTTGAGGATGCTGCGAGCTCGGTGCAGACAGCGTTTCCTCTGGATGTGCTCGATGGCAGGTAGTGGAGTCCCTGTGATGCGCTGGGCAGTTTTCACCACCCGCTGCAGTGCCTTGCGCTCCGCAACGGAGCAGCTCCCATACCATACTGCGACACAGTTGGTCAGGATGCTTTCTATTGCGCAGCGGTAGAAGTTCACCAGGATAGCCGAGGAGAGCTGATTCTTCCTCAGTGTCCTCAGGAAGAAGAGGCGCTGGTGAGCCTTCTTGACCAGGCTGGAGGTGTTGGTCGTCCACGACATGTCCGCCGAGATGTGGATCCCCAGGAACTTGAAACTGGAGACACGCTCAACAGCCATTCCATTGATGTGGATGGTGTCGTGTGTGCCTCTTGACTCCTTCCTGAAGTCCACGATGAGCTCCTTCGTTTTGGTGGTGTTGAGGAGCAGGTTATTATCAGTGCACCATGTGGCCAGGTGCTGGATCTCCTCCCTGTAGGCAGTCTCATCGTTGTTGCTGATGAGACCAATCACCGTAGTGTCGTCCGCAAACTTGACGATGGAATTAGTTCCATACACAGGCTTGCAGTCGGAGGTGAAGAGGGAGTAGAGAAACGGACTTAGCACACAGCCCTGTGGTACACCAGTGTTGAGTGTGATGGACGTGGAGCAGGTGGATCCTGATCGAACATTCTGTGGTCTGTCAGTTAGGAAGTCCAAAATCCAGTTACACATTGAAGTGTTGATGCCCAGGTCTCCAAGTTTGGCAATTAACTTGGATGGGATGACAGTGTTGAATGCTGAGCTGAAGTCAACAAACAGCATACGTGCATAAGTGTTCTTATGGTCCAGATGGGTGAGCACAGAGTGTAGTGCCATGGAAACTGCATCCTCTGTGCTCCTATTGCTGCGGTAGGCAAACTGGTGTGAGTCCAATGTGGATGGTATAGAGTCTTTTAGGTGTTCCAGGACCAGCCGCTCAAAGCACTTCATAATGATGGGTGTGAGTGCTACAGGGCGGTAGTCATTAGGGCACCTCGGGCTGGAGTGTTTCGGCACTGGCACAATGGAAGTGCGTTTAAAGCATGATGGTACAGCTGCTTGGGCGAGAGACAGGTTGAAAATGTCTGTAAAAACCCCAGCGAGCTGCTCCGCACATGCCCTGAGAACACGACCAGGGATGTTGTCTGGTCCAGCAGCCTTGTGCGTGCTGATCCGGCTCAGTGCCTTGCAGACATCTGTGGAGGAGAGTGTGATTGGTGGGTGGTCAGCTGAGGGTTTGAGCTTGGTGGCAGTTTCTCTGTTGTCTCTTTCAAAACGAGCATAAAAGTAATTTAGCTCGTTCAGGAAGTTGACATCAGTGGCTGCGGAGGTGGAGTGGGTGGGTTTATAATCACTGATGGCCTGAATGCCATGCCACATGCGTCGAGGGTCAGAGTTGGAAAAGTGTCCCTCTATCTTTAGCTTGTAGCAGTGCTTGGCCTTTTTGATGCCCCTCTTCAGGTTTGCTCTGGATGCGCTGTAGGCTTGTGCATCTCCTGATCTGAAGGCAGTATTGCGTGACTTCAGCAGGAGTCGCACTTCCCTGTTCATCCAAGGCTTCTGATTTGGGTATGTGGTGATCTGTTTCTGGGTTGTAACACTGTCAATGGTGGTATTGATATGATCCAGTACAGAGGAGGTGTAGGAGTTAATGTCCGTGTGAGCGCCACTGGTGGCTTGAGAAGCAAACATACTCCAGTCTGTGTTTAGAAACCTTTCCTGGAGTGTGGAATCTGCCCCCGCAGGCCACACCTTGATTGTCTTCACTGATGGCTTCACACGGTTGATGAGGGGTGCATATTTGGGGCTGAGGAACAAAGAGATGTGGTCTGACTGTCCCAGGTGGGGGAGGGGTGTTGCAACGTAAGCTCCCGCCATGTTTGTGTAAACATGGTCTAAGGTTTTGTTTCCTCTGGTGTGGCAGGAAACATGCTGGTGAAACTTGGGTAGCACTGACTTTAAGTTTGAGTGATTAAAGTCACCTGCAACAATAATCGCAGCTTCAGGGTGATCAGTCTGTTGTTTACTGATGGCTGCGTGAAGTTCTTTCATAGCAAGCTTGGCATCAGCATCGGGTGGAATATAAGCAGCAGTTATAATGGTGGAAGTGAACTCCCGCGGTAGATAAAACGGTCTACATTTAACCATGAGAAACTCCAGGTTAGCTGAACAATGACTCCCAACAATAGCAGAGTTTGTGCACCAAGCTTTGTTAATATAAATGCACAATCCACCACCTCTGGTCTTCCCGGAGCCATCTAATGTTCTGTCTGCCCGGAGTGTGTGGCGTCCCGCTAGCTCGATAGCGGTGTCCGGTATTCCGCTGTTTAACCAGGTTTCAGTGAAGATTAGGACGTTACAGTTCAAAAGTTTCTTACTGTGTGTGATGCTGAGTCGAATCTCCTCCATTTTGTTCACTAGTGATCGTACATTAGCAAGGAAAATGCTGGGTAAAGAGAGCCGATGAGGAGAACGCGTTAGCTTAGCCCGCAATCCTCCACGCTTCCCCCGCCTTTGTTTACGATCTCGCCGCCTTCTGCGTGCACTTCCGCCCGGCCGGGATGAGCGCATCGCCTCGGGCGTCCTAGCGATCTCAGGAAGGAGTCGAAGATTGTCCATAAAACTGTCGGAAATTCGCAAACCAATATCCAAAAGCTCAGCGCGGGTGTACGATGTAAAGGCACAACTGTTCTGCACGAACAGACCCGAGATGAGCAAGAAAAATACCGCAAAATTGCAGAATCTGGAGAGACGCTGAGCCTCGCGATCTACTCGCGCCGCCATCTTGGACCCATACTTGGAATGTATATTTACATGTATATTACTCTGTTCCCATATTACTTTGAGTTATGAATCTTGGGTAGCAACATTTCAAGTGTCTAGTTTAAAATAAGACCAGATTTATGAATATAGACCATAGGGTTTAAGAGCTGCATTTTCATTTGGGTATGTCGTTTTCAAAAAATCTCAAAAATAGGGGCGCAGGTTAAGAGCACAACGTGTGAAGTGAAGTGAAGTGAAGTGAAGTGAAGTGAAGTGAAGTGACGTGACGTGTGGCCAAGTATGGTGACCCATACTTGGAATTTGTGCTCTGCATTTAACCCATCCAAGTGCACACACACAGCAGTGAACACACACACCGTGAACACACACCCGGAGCAGTGGGCAGCCATATTGTGTGTGCTCTATAAAATAATTGCCCTTGACCTCATTTGTTAATTATGGTAAAATTATATCAATGTTTAAAGTGGTACTTCACCACTGGAAAGATGAATGTGTATTTTAATTGGGTCATTTATGTAGTTGGTGAATTCTAGACTGAGAAAAGGCTCATATGGATGAAAGACAACAACTCCCAGAACTTTCTTCGCTGCCTTACGAGCCCACTCACAAGCCACGCCTACCGGTTACATCACTTGCCCACTAAAAGTCATTTAGATTTTTATAGTAATAAAATAATTTAGTTCAGTAAGAGAACAGACACTACAATTAAATACTGAACGTGTCTGCTCAATACAGCATGAGCCGAACAAGAGTCGCAGCACAAACGCAGCAGGACAGGAGTCAGATTTAATTAATCACAAAAGCAAGGAGCTGACAGACAAGATGATCGCGGAAGATTGCAAGATGATCGCGTGTCCAGTCTGGTGCGTTTTCAGTTCATGCCTATGGAAGCATAACTTTAATTAGGAATTAATTGAGAACACTCGCTTTGCTCCGCACCACTCCGTTATGAATGCCCGAGCAGCCGTGCGCATTTACATTCTGTGAGTGAGATCCCACCCCTATGGGCGGGTTGAAAACATGCATAACTAACTCCTACTACTGGCTGTAGTCTGAACACACAGGCTTGCTCTATGCTGAAAGAGCAAGTTTTTGAAAACGATATCGTTATCGTCTCTGTGTAATCTACAAAAATGCAAATCTGTGAAAACAGTGACGTCGTGTGACTACTGGTCTGACATGAATAACACAGCATTTTTGGTTGTTTCCATGGATCTGTGTGAACGGGGATCGTTTTGACAACGTTGTCGTCTGTACACGAAAAAAACACAAATAAAAAACTTTTCCGTTTTAGAACATTGTTGTCATGTAGACCCTTAGTGTTTTCAATTGTTTTTGTTTTCTTTATTAAAACAGCTTTGTAATTGTAGCAACTGAGGCAAATCAGACACATAATCGCATGTTACATTTAACAAATATGTTTGAATGCCTTAGTAACAGACCTATGCTTTGTGCTTAGTAACAGACCTTCCCCCAACACAACAGAGAAAAGCCTCTTTTACCAGAGTTACCATCAGATAAGACTCAGTTTATGACCAAAAAGGAATTTGCAGAGAGCTGAGACTCTCACAGTCTTTCTGAAAAGGACAAATAAACCATCTTAAACTCTTATAGCCTATACGTAACTACTAGAAATATATGAACATATTTCCATCTCATGATTTTTCTTGTATAGGGTTTGGTCTATGTGTTAATTCAATCTCTGTTGGATTTATGTTTCAGAATTGCATACTATGGTTAACGAAAATAATGTGTATGGCATGAAATTTCCGCCCAGCAGGCCGCCAACCATGGTGGGCCTACACACACAGAGCCAAATGATTGTGTGGGACAGGAAACCTGTTGCCATCACACGACCATGGGCCAGCAGGCCCAAACTCCACACGCCATGTGCAACTTCCTCAACGTCGGCGGAGTCGAAGCAACAATGCAAGTTCACCGTCGTTCCTTTGCTCAACACGGAAGGAAACGTTGTAACTGCAAAACCATCGGACGGAACCATCAAGACTTTCTCCTGCGACCGTATATCTGGACGCCTTCCCCGGCAAATGCAAGTAATGTACTAAGAAATACAAGTCGCTGTGTGGTTAGTAAAACTGTAAACTCCTTTGCTTAGACAAAGGAGCTTATCAGGGACGGTTCTCCCAGGTTAAACTCTTTGCATAACTTCATCCATCTGTACTGACCCGGTTCTTCTAAACACTTTAACTTTACCTCTTTACCTTGCCATGTATATTTTGTGTATGTATGTTTGATGTCTGTTTAATCTTGTCTGTGATTTAGTTATTAAAGTTTGTGCACAATATATGTTTGGTTCTGACTCCCCGCTGCAAACAAATTGTCCCTTAAATGATCGATCTTGTTATGCGCTCTAGGCGCTTATGTAAATACAAAGGAAGAATTATTTTTCTGTGGCCATGAAAAATATCCTTTTCTTAGAATGAATTAATAATCAATACTGAACGTTCATAGGATGACCTGATTGATTGATTGTAATATTAATGTAGCTACATCAAGTTAATCTATTTAACTGATTCAAATATTCATAATTAATTATAGTGAGTTATGAATAATTAATAATATTTGCCCTTTGAGCTACTTCGCTACAAAATAGATCCATTTCTCACCTTTGTTTCGAACCAGGCCATGACACATTTATTAATTTGTCATGCTTTTATCCAAAACCGACTTAAATTGCTAGCACCCTACTCTACTGTTTGAGCTACAAGAAGGCTGCTGAATAATTAATGTAATTGCTTTCAAAAATACAAGTTTAAACTTTTTAATGCTTCTATAGACTTGCTTAAGTTTAGGCTTCCATTGTTGACTTTTTCCAACTTTTCCTCACTAAAGGATTTGCTGTATGAGACTAATATGTACAGTATACACAGATGACCCACTGATCCAGTTTCACATGAAAAGCGTAATGTACCGTGCATGCTTTTAAAATAGATATTGAACTGCTTTATGATGCACGCTGTAACATGTAAATGGGGGGGGGGGGGAAACATATAATGTGCCCTATTCTTTCTGAAAGTTTTTTTTTTTTTTTTTTTTACATCTTTCCATTCAATAGAGCCACTACAAAGATGCTTAACAATATCAGTCTTGTGATATTTAGGGGTTCAAGCACGAAGTGCTGAAACCCTATTGTAATTGTACTGATTTTTATTATTATTATTATTATTATTATTATTATTATTATTAGGGGTTCAAGCACGAAGTGCTGAAACCCTATTGTAATTGTACTGATTTTTATTATTATTATTATTATTAGGGGTTCAAGCACGAAGTGCTGAAACCCTATTGTAATTGTACTGATTTTTATTATTATTATTAGGGGTTCAAGCATGAAATGCTGAAACCCTATTGTAATTGTAAGGTTTCGTAAAACGCATCGTGCAGGCCAAACCGTAAGGCCTAGAGACATGAAACCTGGCCAGATGGTAGGCCTCAGTTTGGGGACAACCTATCAGAGTATGACCCCGAATGGCCCATAGGTGGCGCTACAGCAACCAAAAGTTCAAAATTGCTCATAACTCTTAGACTGTTTGTCCCAGGATCAAGTGTCTTATATCGTTGGAATCCTTGGCTCAAGGCAGACAAAATGGCTATCTCCGATTTTGATTTAGGCAGGGAAAGTTTTCTGCTATGTCGAATTTTGTCCAAAACCTACTTTTGCGAACTAGTCCCTGGTTTTTTGCCCGATCGGAACCAAACCAGTCTAGGACAATTCTCTGGACTCTCTAGATCAATAATTATCAAAAACAAGTTGAACTTTTGCATTTGAGTGGCTGTAACAGGGTCATTTAGAAAAGGGGTGTGGCAAAATACACTAAAAAGCCTATAAATCCCAAATGAAAACTCAGAACTCCACCAAAATTGATGAGCATATGTGTCAGAACATGGTGAGGAAGCATGCAGAGTTTCATGGAGATCGGACCATAGGTGGCGCTATAACTGGCAAAAAGCCTTCATTCTTATTAGGGGTTCAAGCATGAAATGCTGAAACCCTATTGTAATTGTAAGGTTTCGTAAAACGCATCGTGCAGGCCAAACCGTAAGGCCTAGAGACATGAAACCTGGCCAGATGGTAGGCCTCAGTTTGGGGACAACCTATCAGAGTATGACCCCGAATGGCCCATAGGTGGCGCTACAGCAACCAAAAGTTCAAAATTGCTCATAACTCTTAGACTGTTTGTCCCAGGATCAAGTGTCTTATATCGTTGGAATCCTTGGCTCAAGGCAGACAAAATGGCTATCTCCGATTTTGATTTAGGCAGGGAAAGTTTTCTGCTATGTCGAATTTTGTCCAAAACCTACTTTTGCGAACTAGTCCCTGGTTTTTTGCCCGATCGGAACCAAACCAGTCTAGGACAATTCTCTGGACTCTCTAGATCAATAATTATTAAAAACAAGTTGAACTTTTGCATTTGAGTGGCTGTAACAGGGTCATTTAGAAAAGGGGTGTGGCAAAATACACTAAAAAGCCTATAAATCCCAAATGAAAACTCAGAACTCCACCAAAATTGATGAGCATATGTGTCAGAACATGGTGAGGAAGCATGCAGAGTTTCATGGAGATCGGACCATAGGTGGCGCTATAACTGGCAAAAAGCCTTCATTCTTAAAGGGGTTCAAGCATGAAATGCTGAAACCCTATTGTAATTGTAAGGTTTCGTAAAACGCATCGTGCAGGCCAAACCGTAAGGCCTAGAGACATGAAACCTGGCCAGATGGTAGGCCTCAGTTTGGGGACAACCTATCAGAGTATGACCCCGAATGGCCCATAGGTGGCGCTACAGCAACCAAAAGTTCAAAATTGCTCATAACTCTTAGACTGTTTGTCCCAGGATCAAGTGTCTTATATCGTTGGAATCCTTGGCTCAAGGCAGACAAAATGGCTATCTCCGATTTTGATTTAGGCAGGGAAAGTTTTCTGCTATGTCGAATTTTGTCCAAAACCTACTTTTGCGAACTAGTCCCTGGTTTTTTGCCCGATCGGAACCAAACCAGTCTAGGACAATTCTCTGGACTCTCTAGATCAATAATTATTAAAAACAAGTTGAACTTTTGCATTTGAGTGGCTGTAACAGGGTCATTTAGAAAAGGGGTGTGGCAAAATACACTAAAAAGCCTATAAATCCCAAATGAAAACTCAGAACTCCACCAAAATTGATGAGCATATGTGTCAGAACATGGTGAGGAAGCATGCAGAGTTTCATGGAGATCGGACCATAGGTGGCGCTATAACTGGCAAAAAGCCTTCATTCTTATTAGGGGTTCAAGCATGAAATGCTGAAACCCTATTGTAATTGTAAGGTTTCGTAAAACGCATCGTGCAGGCCAAACCGTAAGGCCTAGAGACATGAAACCTGGCCAGATGGTAGGCCTCAGTTTGGGGACAACCTATCAGAGTATGACCCCGAATGGCCCATAGGTGGCGCTACAGCAACCAAAAGTTCAAAATTGCTCATAACTCTTAGACTGTTTGTCCCAGGATCAAGTGTCTTATATCGTTGGAATCCTTGGCTCAAGGCAGACAAAATGGCTATCTCCGATTTTGATTTAGGCAGGGAAAGTTTTCTGCTATGTCGAATTTTGTCCAAAACCTACTTTTGCGAACTAGTCCCTGGTTTTTTGCCCGATCGGAACCAAACCAGTCTAGGACAATTCTCTGGACTCTCTAGATCAATAATTATCAAAAACAAGTTGAACTTTTGCATTTGAGTGGCTGTAACAGGGTCATTTAGAAAAGAGGTGTGGCAAAATACACTAAAAAGCCTATAAATCCCAAATGAAAACTCAGAACTCCACCAAAATTGATGAGCATATGTGTCAGAACATGGTGAGGAAGCATGCAGAGTTTCATGGAGATCGGACCATAGGTGGCGCTATAACTGGCAAAAAGCCTTCATTCTTATTAGGGGTTCAAGCATGAAATGCTGAAACCCTATTGTAATTGTAAGGTTTCGTAAAACGCATCGTGCAGGCCAAACCGTAAGGCCTAGAGACATGAAACCTGGCCAGATGGTAGGCCTCAGTTTGGGGACAACCTATCAGAGTATGACCCCGAATGGCCCATAGGTGGCGCTACAGCAACCAAAAGTTCAAAATTGCTCATAACTCTTAGACTGTTTGTCCCAGGATCAAGTGTCTTATATCGTTGGAATCCTTGGCTCAAGGCAGACAAAATGGCTATCTCCGATTTTGATTTAGGCAGGGAAAGTTTTCTGCTATGTCGAATTTTGTCCAAAACCTACTTTTGCGAACTAGTCCCTGGTTTTTTGCCCGATCGGAACCAAACCAGTCTAGGACAATTCTCTGGACTCTCTAGATCAATAATTATCAAAAACAAGTTGAACTTTTGCATTTGAGTGGCTGTAACAGGGTCATTTAGAAAAGGGGTGTGGCAAAATACACTAAAAAGCCTATAAATCCCAAATGAAAACTCAGAACTCCACCAAAATTGATGAGCATATGTGTCAGAACATGGTGAGGAAGCATGCAGAGTTTCATGGAGATCGGACCATAGGTGGCGCTATAACTGGCAAAAAGCCTTCATTCTTATTAGGGGTTCAAGCATGAAATGCTGAAACCCTATTGTAATTGTAAGGTTTCGTAAAACGCATCGTGCAGGCCAAACCGTAAGGCCTAGAGACATGAAACCTGGCCAGATGGTAGGCCTCAGTTTGGGGACAACCTATCAGAGTATGACCCCGAATGGCCCATAGGTGGCGCTACAGCAACCAAAAGTTCAAAATTGCTCATAACTCTTAGACTGTTTGTCCCAGGATCAAGTGTCTTATATCGTTGGAATCCTTGGCTCAAGGCAGACAAAATGGCTATCTCCGATTTTGATTTAGGCAGGGAAAGTTTTCTGCTATGTCGAATTTTGTCCAAAACCTACTTTTGCGAACTAGTCCCTGGTTTTTTGCCCGATCGGAACCAAACCAGTCTAGGACAATTCTCTGGACTCTCTAGATCAATAATTATCAAAAACAAGTTGAACTTTTGCATTTGAGTGGCTGTAACAGGGTCATTTAGAAAAGGGGTGTGGCAAAATACACTAAAAAGCCTATAAATCCTAAATGAAAACTCAGAACTCCACCAAAATTGATGAGCACATGTGTCAGAACATGGTGAGGAAGCATGCAGAGTTTCATGGAGATCGGACCATAGGTGGCGCTATAACTGGCAAAAAGCCTTCATTCTTATTAGGGGTTCAAGCATGAAATGCTGAAACCCTATTGTAATTGTAAGGTTTCGTAAAACGCATCGTGCAGGCCAAACCGTAAGGCCTAGAGACATGAAACCTGGCCAGATGGTAGGCCTCAGTTTGGGGACAACCTATCAGAGTATGACCCCGAATGGCCCATAGGTGGCGCTACAGCAACCAAAAGTTCAAAATTGCTCATAACTCTTAGACTGTTTGTCCCAGGATCAAGTGTCTTATATCGTTGGAATCCTTGGCTCAAGGCAGACAAAATGGCTATCTCCGATTTTGATTTAGGCAGGGAAAGTTTTCTGCTATGTCGAATTTTGTCCAAAACCTACTTTTGCGAACTAGTCCCTGGTTTTTTGCCCGATCGGAACCAAACCAGTCTAGGACAATTCTCTGGACTCTCTAGATCAATAATTATCAAAAACAAGTTGAACTTTTGCATTTGAGTGGCTGTAACAGGGTCATTTAGAAAAGGGGTGTGGCAAAATACACTAAAAAGCCTATAAATCCCAAATGAAAACTCAGAACTCCACCAAAATTGATGAGCATATGTGTCAGAACATGGTGAGGAAGCATGCAGAGTTTCATGGAGATCGGACCATAGGTGGCGCTATAACTGGCAAAAAGCCTTCATTCTTATTAGGGGTTCAAGCATGAAATGCTGAAACCCTATTGTAATTGTAAGGTTTCGTAAAACGCATCGTGCAGGCCAAACCGTAAGGCCTAGAGACATGAAACCTGGCCAGATGGTAGGCCTCAGTTTGGGGACAACCTATCAGAGTATGACCCCGAATGGCCGATAGGTGGCGCTACAGCAACCAAAAGTTCAAAATTGCTCATAACTCTTAGACTGTTTGTCCCAGGATCAAGTGTCTTATATCGTTGGAATCCTTGACCCAAGGCGGACAAAATGGCTATCTCAGATTTGCTCGCCCTTCAGGCGCCAATTTCGAGTAAATTGCAGTTTTTTGAAAAACCTATTTTTGCTGACTTCTCCTAGGTTTTTGGCCCGATCGGAATCAAACCACTGCAAGACTATTCTCTGGAGTCCAAAAATCAATAATCATCCAAAAACTTCAAAATTTCAGTTAACGGACGATAAGGGGAACCAAAATATTTGATGGCACCAGGGCCATTTTTACTAAAATGATTATAAATTGTGAACGGAAAGAGATTTTTTTGCTAACCTTGGGATACATCTTCGTGAGTTCAATCTGAGATCACTTGAAAAAAATCGCAACAATTGGCCTCTTGATGGCACTATAAAACGGTTATAACTTGTGAACGGAAAGAAATATTTTCGCAAAACTTGGGAACATGTTCATGAGCTCATTTTGAGGTCACGTGAAAATAAATCATGACAATTGGCCACTTGGTGGCACTATAAAACGGTTATAACTTGTGAACGGAAAGAAATATTTTTGCAAAACTTGGGACACATGTTCATAAGCTCAATCTAAGTTGACATGAAAAAAATCGTGACAATTGGCCACTTGTTGGCGCTATAACAGTGAAAAAAATCATGAAAATAGCTATAAGGGCACCCAACCGTTAGTCTACTGAAAATTGGCATGCAGTGTCTTTGTCCAGGGTGCCATGATAGTCTATGAGAACATTGGTGTATCTCAAAAAACTCAGTATACGTCATTGGCACAATGCCTTGAAGGAGCCTTAGAAGTTTCAAGCCCGTGTTTTTTTCACAGAAGGACCTCCTAAGGAAATTTGAAAACATAGGTAAATAGCTAAACAATAACGCCAAAATGTTAAAATTATGATAGGAACTGACAAAAAAATTAATTAAATCCAATCAATTTCACCTATGGATCATTTTGATGCTCTCACATGTTTGAAACGAACAACGATGGATTGTGATGAAATTTGTTTTGAATTGGGACTGGGGCCCGCCTTGATAATCCTACTTAAGGGCCCGGTGTTGGCTCGTTCGTTACGCCACTGAATATAATTTTCTAAACTCCTTATTAAAATTACATATTTACAACAAATCTGACACATATATACAGTATGGGCACACTTTGAGTACTACTAATAAAAGTGGTGGAGATCAGGCAAGACTATAAGAAGACTCAGGCAAAAGGTGCTATAACTGTAAAAACGCTTTAAAACCATATATTTCCTATGGTAAACTGCCTGTATAGGCTGTAAATTGACTTTTTCATCTATGATGGTAGTTGTTAAATGCTTGCTAAATAAAACTTAATGTATTTTGATGCTTGTGTGCTTAAAGGCCTTAAAGGCTTGAACCCCGCTAAATGCTGCTTGCAGCTTTAATTAGGGGTTCAAGCACGAAGTGCTGAAACCCTATTGTATTTGTGCTGATTTTTATTAGGGGTTCAAGCACGAAGTGCTGAAACCCTATTGTATTTGTGCTGATTTTTAGGGGTTCAAGCACGAAGTGCTGAAACCCTATTGTAATTGTACTGATTTTTATTAGGGGTTCAAGCACGAAGTGCTGAAACCCTATTGTAATTGTACTGATTTTTATTATTATTATTATTATTATTATTATTATTATTATTATTATTCTCCGCTAAAACGCATCGTGCAGCCCAAACCGTAAGGGCTGGAACTTTGAAACTTTGTCAGATGGTAGTACACAAATCGAGGAGAGGTTATCAAATTATGAGCCAGATTGGCCTATAGGTGGCGCTATAGCAATCAATTGCGCGAAACTGCTCATAACTCCTAAATCGTATGTCGTAGACTCAAGTGTCTTATATCATTGGAAAGGTGAGTCCATGACGAACAAAATGTATATCTCCGATTTCATTTGCGCCATGATAGATTTTCCGCCATTTTGAATTTTGTCAAAAAACTACTTTTGCGAACTAGTCCTAGGTTTTTTGCTTGATCGGAACCAAACCAGTGCAGAAATGTTCTCTGGAGTGTGAATATCAATAATTATTGAAAAAAAGTTGAAATTTCGATTCACGGTTGCTAAGGGGCGGAAAACGAATGTTGTGGGAGGAGCCTATTTTACTAAAACAGCTATAACTCAAGAAGAAAATGAGATATCTTCACCAAACTTGGTACACATGTGTATGGGCTCAGTCTTTGGTCTCGATAAAAAAACCGCGACGATTGAACACTTGGTGGCGCTATAACACGAAAAAAACATGAAAATGGCTATAACCACCCGAGCGCTAGTCCGATTGACTTGAAAATTGGTATGCAGTGTCTTGGTCCAAGGTACCATGTATATCTATGAGGATATTGGCGTATCTCAAAAAACATGGCCGCCACAGCCAATTAAATTTGAGCACCTATTAGACAAGGTTAATGGAGGTCGATCAGAACGAAACTCGATGGGCATGTTTGACTCATGGTCCTAGAGGTCTGTAAGAATTTTGAAAGAAATTGGCCTTTCCTATGGACCATAGGTGGCGGTATAACTGTTAAAAACCATATGTTTCCTATGGTAAATTGCCTAAATTGCCTGTAATTTGAGTTTTCCATCTATTATTTCAGTGTTTAAAATCTTGCTAAATAAAACTTGATGTCTTTTGATGCTTGTGTGCTTAAAGGCCTTAAAGGCTTGAACCCCGCTAAATGCTGCTCGCAGCTTTAATTATTATTATTATTATTATTATTATTCTGCCGTAAAACGCATCGTGCAGCCCAAACCGTAAGGGCTAGAGACTTGAAACTTGGCCAATAGATAGTAGAAAAATCGAGGAGAGGTTATCAAATTATGAGCCAGATTGGCCTATAGGTGGCGCTATAGCAATCAATTGCGCGAAACTGCTCATAACTCCTAAACCGTATGTCGTAGACTCAAGTGTCTTATATCATTGGAAAGGTGAGTTCATGACGAACAAAACGTATATCTCCGATTTCATTTGCGCCATGATAGATTTTCCGCCATTTTGAATTTTGTCAAAAAACTACTTTTGCAAACTAGTCCTAGGTTTTTCGCTTGATCGAAACCAAACCAGTGCAGAAATGTTCTATGGAGTCTGAATATCAAGAATTATCGAAAAAAAGTTGAAATTTCGATTCACGGTCGCTAAGGGGCGGAAAACGAATGTTGTGGGAGGAGCCTATTTTACTAAAACAGCTATAACTCAAGAACAAAATGAGATATCTTCACCAAACTTGGTAGACATGTGTATGGGCTCGGTATTTGGTCTCGATAAAAAAATAGCGACGATTGAACACTTGGTGGCGCTATAACACGAAAAAAACATGAAAATGGCTATAACCTGCCGAGCGCTAGTCCGATTGACTTGAAAATTGGTATGCAGTGTCTTGGTCCAAGGTACCATGCATGTCTATGAGGACATTGGCGTATCTCAAAAATCATGGCCGCCACAGCCAATTAAATTTAAGCACCTATTAGACAAGGTTAACGGAGGCCAATCGGAACGAAACTCGATGGGCATGTTTGACTCATGGCCCTAGAGGTCTGTAAGAATTTTGAAACAAATCGGCCACTAGTTGGCTCTAATGAGTTTTATGGCTCTGTAATCACGTGGTGTTGCACACATCCACAAAATATGCATATCATTTGATAGATCTCCTCATATTGAACACCTTTGCCTCTAGAACCATTGCTGTCAATCAAATCGTTTATTAAATATTTGCAATTATGTTAAAAACCTACTTTTGCAAACTAGTCCCTGGTTTTTTGCCCGATCGGAAGCAAACCAGTCTAGGACAATTCTCTGGACTCTCTAGATCAATAATTATCAAAAAAAGTTCAACTTTTGCATTTACATGGCTATAACAGAATCATTTAGAAGAGGGACGTAGCAAAATACACTCAATAGCCTATAAATCTTAAAGGAAAACTCAAAACTTCACGAAAATTGTTATGTATATGTGACATAGCATGCTGAAAAAGCATGCAAAGTTTCATGGATATCGGACCATAGGTGGCACTAAAACTGTTAAAAAGCTTTGAAAACCATGTATTCCCTATGGTGAATTGCCTGTATTGGCTGTAAATTGTATTTTCCATCTCTCTATTCAATGAATGTTCAGATCTACTTAAAA
The DNA here is from genome assembly GCA_023566225.1 of Romanogobio albipinnatus. Classification (NCBI taxonomy): domain Eukaryota; kingdom Metazoa; phylum Chordata; class Actinopteri; order Cypriniformes; family Gobionidae; genus Romanogobio; species Romanogobio albipinnatus. Next base: position 35,484,768 of record CM042244.1, on the reverse strand, counting down.
ACAAGTCAGAACATGTATCCTATGCCTCTAAACAAGCATGAAAAATTTCAGACAGATCGGACAATATTTGCCTCTATAAAAGTTAAAAAAGGTTAAAATTACAGAGTTCATTTGATAATAATGGTATATTAAGCCAATAAGTGGTCGTTTGCTGCCCCCCGCTGTTCATTTTATTGTACTACACACAAAATAATATTATTCTGCAGTAAAACACATCGTGCAGCCCAAACCGTAAGGGCTAGAGACTTGAAACTTGGCCAATAGGTAGTACAAACATAGAGGAGAGGTTATCAAATTATGAGCCAGATTGGCCTATAGGTGGCGCTATAGCAATCAATTGCGCAAAACTGCTCATAACTCCTAAACCGTATATCGTAGACTCAAGTGTCTTATATCATTGGAAAGGTGAGTCCATGACGAACATAACGTATATCTCCGATTTCATTTGCGCCATGATAGATTTTCCGCCATTTTGAATTATGTCAAAAAACTACTTTTGCGAACTAGTCCTAGGTTTTTCGCTTGATCGGAACCAAACCAGTGCAGAAATGTTCTCTGGAGTCTGAATATCAATAATTATCGAAAAGAAGTTGAAATTTCGATTCACGGTCGCTAAGGGGCGGAAAACGAATGTTGTGGGAGGAGCCTATTTTACTAAAACAGCTATAACTCAAGAAGAAAATGAGATATCTTCACCAAACTTGGTACACATGTGTATGGGCTCAGTCTTTGGTCTCGATAAAAAAATAGCGACGATTGAACACTTGGTGGCGCTATAACACAAAAAAAAACATGAAAATGGCTATAACTACCCGACCGCTAGTCCGATTGACTTGAAAATTGGTATGCAGTGTCTTGGCCCAAGGTCCCATGTATGTCTATGAGGACATTGGCCTATCTCAAAAAACATTGCCGCCATAGCCAATTAAATTATTTCAGTGTTTAAAATCTTGCTAAATAAAACTTAATGTATTTTGATGCTTGTGTGCTTAAAGGCCTTAAAGGCTTGAACCCCGCTAAATGCTGCTTGCAGCTTTAATTATTATTATTATTATTATTATTCTCCGCTAAAACGCATCGTGCAGCCCAAACCGTAAGGGCTGGAACTTTGAAACTTTGTCAGATGGTAGTACACAAAACGAGGAGAGGTTATCAAATTATGAGCCAGATTGGCCTATAGGTGGCGCTATAGCAACCAATTGCGCGAAACTGCTCATAACTCCTAAACCGTATGTCGTAGACTCAAGTGTCTTATATCATTGGAAAGGTGAGTCCATGACGAACAAAACGTATATCTCCGATTTCATTTGCGCCATGATAGATTTTCCGCCATTTTGAATTTTGTCAAAAAACTACTTTTGCGAACTAGTCCCTGGATTTTAGTCCGATCGGAACCAAACCAGTACAGAAATGTTCTCTGGAGTCTGAATATCAATAATCATTGAAAAAAAGTAATAATTTCGATTCACGGTTATTAAGGGGCGTAATAATAGACGTTCAGGGCGGAGCCTATTTTACTAAAAAGGTTATAACTCAAGATTACAATGAGATATCTTCACCAAACTTGGTACACATATGTAAGGGCTCAATCTTTGGTCACAATAAAAAAATGCGATGATTGAACACTTGGTGGCGCTATAATATGAAAAAAACATGAAAAGGGCTATAACCACCCGACCGCTAGTCCGATTGACTTGAAAATTGGTATGCAGTGTCTTGGTCCAAGGTGCCAAGTATGTCTATGAGGACATTGGCGTATCTCAAAAAACATGGCCGCCACAGCCAATTAAATTTGAGCACCTATTAGACAAGGTTAACGAAGGTCGATCGGAACGAAACTCGATGGGCATGTTCGACTCATGGCCTTAGAGGTCTGTAAGAATTTTGAAAGAAATCGGCCACTAGTTGGCGCTAACGAGTTTTATGGCTCTGTGATCACGTGGTGTTGCACACATCCCCAAAATGTGCATATCATTTGATAGATCTCCTCATACTGAACAACTTTGCCTCTTGAACTATTGCTGTCAATCAAATCTTTCATTAAATATTTGTAATTATGTTTAAAACCTACTTTTGCGAACTAGTCCCTGGATTTTTCATTGATCGGAACCAAACCAGTCTAGGACAATTCTCTGGACTCTCTAGATCAATAATCATTGAAAAAAAGTTGAACTTTTGCATTTGGATGGCTATAACAGGGTCATTTAGAAGAGGGGCGTAGCAAAATACACTCAAAAGCCTATAAATCCTAAAGGAAAACTCAAAACTTCACGAAAATTGTTATGTATATGTGACATAACATGCTGAAGAAGCATGCAAAGTTTCATGGAGATCGGATCATAGGTGGCGCTATAACTGTTAAAAAGCTTTGAAAACCATGTATTCCCTATGGTGAATTGCCTGTATTGGCTGTAAATGGTATTTTCCATCTCTGTAATCAGGTGGGGTAAAAAACATCCACATAATATGCAGAAATTATGATAGATCTCCTCATACTGAACAACTTTGCCTCAAGAACCAATACTGTCAATCAAATTGTTTTTTATTTATTCACAATTATGTTCAAAACGTATTACCTAAAATTACCACCAGATGGCAGCAGAAGACCACTCATTGGTTCATTTTGCTTACTAAGCATATTTAAACTTTATAAAATCATTATAATAATGTTGCAAATGACATTTTGTCAATGTTTAGCAATTAATTTGTTCATTTGATTAATGTTTTACAATAATTATTATATTACAATTAAAATAATGCCTGAAAATATGATTTAAAGGGGAAAACCTGGAATAAGCTATTTGTTACCCATCATTAATTTCAAATATCTCTATCTCCAACTAAATGTGCATGTGAGTTAGCACATTTGAAGGCATTAACTTGCAAAATGTGCCCATTAAATGAAAAACAGACAATTAAAATGAAAATGAGCCAATGAGTACTTCTCTGCTGCCACCTGCTGGGCTTAAATAGTCATTTTTTTCATACTATTTACTTATCATGTTCTATAATTCCTATTTAGACATTATAAAGTCACTATTACAATATTTACAATCACATTTTGTCAAAATAATTTATTTCAAATATATCTGCAACAAAATTAATGTTTAAATGAGTTAACATGGAAAATGTGCCTATTACATATTCCTTAAAATTACAAAACCACCAAACATTTAATAAGCATATTTCAAAATGTAAAATACCCATTTTAGCTGTAAATGGGCATTTTCTCTCTATGATTTTAAAGGTTACATTTAATGGCTAAATAAAACACAATAACTTTTTATGCAAATGTGCTTAAATGCCTTAATTGGCTTGAACCCCGATAATTGCTGCTTGCAGCTATATTTATTATTATTATTAGGGGTTCAAGCACGAAGTGCTGAAACCCTATTGTATTTGTGCTGATTTTTATTATTATTATTAGGGGTTCAAGCACGAAGTGCTGAAACCCTATTGTAATTGTACTGATTAGGGGTTCAAGCACGAAGTGCTGAAACCCTATTGTATTTGTGCTGATTTTTATTATTATTATTATTATTATTATTATTATTATTATTATTATTATTATTCAGCCGTAAAACGCATCGTGCAGACCAAACTGTAAGGGCTAGAGACTTGAAACTTGGCCAATATGTAGTACAAAAATCGAGGAGAGGTTATCAAATTATGAACCAGATTGGCCCATAGGTGGCGCTATAGCAATCAATTGCGCGAAACTGCTCATAACTCCTAAACCGTATGTTGTAGACTCAAGTGTCTTATATCATTGGAAAGGTGAGTCCATGACAAACAAAACGTATATCTCCGATTTCATTTGCGCCATGATAGATTTTCCGCCATTTTGAATTTTGTCAAAAATCTACTTTTGCGAACTAGTCCTAGGTTTTTTGCTTGATTGGAACCAAACCAGTAAAGAAATGTTCTCTGGAGTCTGAATATCAATAATTATCAAAAAAAAGTAGAAATTTCGATTCACGGTCGCTAAGGGGCAGAAAATGAATGTTGTGGGAGGAGCCTATTTTACTAAAATGGCTATAACTCAAGAAAAAAATGAGATATCTTTACCAAACTTGGTACACATGTGTATAGGCTGACTCTTTGGTCACGATAAAAAACATTGCGACGATTGAACACTTGGTGGCGCTATAACATGAAAAAAACATGAACATGGCTATAACCACCCGATCGCTAGTCCGAATGACTTGAAAATTGGGATGCAGTGTCTTGGTTCAAGGGAACATATAGGTCTATGAGGAAATTGGTGTATCTCAAAAAACATGGCCGCCATCGGCCAATGAAGTTTGAGCACCTCTAAGACAAGGTTATCGGAGGTCGATCACAACGAAACTCGGTGGGCATGTTTGGCTGATGGTCCTAAAGGTCTGTAAGAATTTTGAAAGAAATCGGCCACTAGTTGGCGCTAACGAGTTTTATGGCTCTGTAATCACGTGGTGTTGCATACATCAACAAAATATGCATATCATATGATAGGTCTCCTCAGGCTGAACAACTTTGCCTCTAGAACCATTGCTGTCAATCAAATCGTTCATTAAATTTTTGCCAATATATTTAAAACCTACTTTTGCGAACTAGTCCCTGGATTTTTGCCTGATCTGAACCAAACCAGTCTAGGACAATTCTCTGAACATTCTAGATCAATAATTATCAAAAACAAGTTGAACTTTTGCCTTTGGCTGACTATAACAGGGTCATTTAGAAGAGGGGCATAGCAAAATACACTCAAAAGCCTATAAATCCTAAAGGAAAACTCAAAACTTCACGAAACTTGTTATGTATATGTGACATAACATGCTGAAGAAGCATGCAAAGTTTCATGGAGATCGGACCATAGGTGGCGCTATAACTGTTAAAAAGCTTTGAAGACCATGTATTCCTATGGTGAATTGCCTGTATTGGCTGTAAATGGTGTTTTCCATCTCTGTAATCAGGTGGGGTTAAAAACATCCACATAATATGCATATATTATGATAGATCTCCTCATACTGAACAACTTTGCCTCAAGAACCAATACTGTTAATCAAATCGTTATTTAAATATTCACAATTATGTTAAAAACCTCATTTTGCAAACTAGTCCTAGTGATTTTGTCTGATAGGAACCAAACCACTGCAGTACAATTCTCTGGACTCTCTTGATCAATAGTGTTCAAAAACATGTTGAACTTTACACTTTGGGTAGCTATAACCGGGTCATTTAGAGAATAGGTATGGCAAAACATGTTCAAAAGCCTATTAATCCTGAACGGAAACTCAAAACTTCACGAAAATAGGTGTGCACATGCAGCATGTGACTCTAAAGAAGCATGCACAATTTCATGGAGATCGGGCATTAGATGCCTTTATAACTGTAAAAACAAGTTGCCAATGCATAAATGCCATAATACCTAAAATTACCACCAGATGGCAGCAGAAGACCACTCATTGGTTCATTCTGTACACTAAGCATATTACAAACTCTAAAAAAACATTATAATAGCATTGCAAATTACATTTTGTCAATGTTTATCAATTAATTTGTTCATTTGATGTATGTTTTTACAATAATTATTATATTAAAATTAAAATAATGCCTCAAAAGATGTTTTAAAGGGGAAAGCTTGGAATAAGCAATTTGTTACCTCTCATTTATTTCAAATATCTATATCTGCAACAAATTGTGCGTGCGTGTGAGCAGGTTTGAAGGCATTAACTTGGAAAATGTGCCATTAAATACAAAAACAGACATTTCAAATGGAAGTGAGCCAATGAGTGGTTATCTGCTGCCACCTGCTGGTCAAAAAAGTAATTTTGTCATAATTCTTAGTAATTTTGTGCTTTAATTCATATTTACAAATGATAAAATCAATTATAATAACATTGCAAATCAGATTTTGTCAAGGTTTACCAATTCATTTGTTTACTTGAGGTATGTTTTTGCAATAATATTACTTTACAATAAGACAATACTTTGTTTTCTATGGGAAACCTGGAATAAGAACCTATCATTTATATAAAATATCTATATCTAAATTTAAAGTTATATAAAATATCTATATTTAAAATTAAAGTGAGGCAATGAGTGGTTCTCTGCTGCCACCTGCTGGTTAAAATAGTTATGTCTTAATTTTTAGTAATATTGTTCTTTAATTCATATTTGGACATTATAAAATCCTGATTATAACATTTACAATCACATTTAGTCAAAATAAATGTATTTCAAATATCAATATTTATATTGCAATAAAATGCGTGTGTGTAAGCACATTTAAAGGAGTTCACATGGAAAATGTGCCATAAAACAAACAGAAATGAAAGTGAGGCAATGAGTGGTTCTCTGCTGCCACCTGCTGGTCAAAATAGTAATTTTGTCATACTACTCACTAATAAGGTTCTATAATTCACATTTAGACTTTATAAAGTAACTATTATAACATTTACAATCACATTTTGTCAGTTTATCACTTCATTTCACCTAAGCTCTGTTTTAACTAATTTACTGCTTAAAGGCCTTAAATGCAAATGGCGTTAAATGCTTAAAGGCCTTCATTGCTTGAACCCCGATAAATGCTGCCTGCAGCTTTAATTTTTATTATTATTATTATTATTATTATTATTATTCTGCCGTAAAACGCATCGTGCAGCCCAAACCGTAAGGGCTAGAGACTTGAAACTTGGCCAATAGATAGTAGAAAAATCGAGGAGAGGTTATCAAATTATGAGCCAGATTGGCCTATAGGTGGCGCTATAGCAATCAATTGCGCGAAACTGCTCATAACTCCTAAACCGTATGTTGTAGACTCAAGTGTCTTATATCATTGGAAAGGTGAGTTCATGACGAACAAAACGTATATCTCCGATTTCATTTGCGCCATGATAGATTTTCCGCCATTTTGAATTTTGTCAAAAAACTACTTTTGCAAACTAGTCCTAGGTTTTTCGCTTGATCGAAACCAAACCAGTGCAGAAATGTTCTATGGAGTCTGAATATCAATAATTATCGAAAAAAAGTTGAAATTTCGATTCACGGTCGCTAAGGGGCGGAAAACGAATGTTGTGGGAGGAGCCTATTTTACTAAAACAGCTATAACTCAAGAACAAAATGAGATATCTTCACCAAACTTGGTAGACATGTGTATGGGCTCGGTATTTGGTCTCGATAAAAAAATAGCGACGATTGAACACTTGGTGGCGCTATAACACGAAAAAAACATGAAAATGGCTATAACCTGCCGAGCGCTAGTCCGATTGACTTGAAAATTGGTATGCAGTGTCTTGGTCCAAGGTACCATGCATGTCTATGAGGACATTGGCGTATCTCAAAAATCATGGCCGCCACAGCCAATTAAATTTAAGCACCTATTAGACAAGGTTAACGGAGGCCAATCGGAACGAAACTCGATGGGCATGTTTGACTCATGGCCCTAGAGGTCTGTAAGAATTTTGAAACAAATCGGCCACTAGTTGGCTCTAATGAGTTTTATGGCTCTGTAATCACGTGGTGTTGCACACATCCACAAAATATGCATATCATTTGATAGATCTCCTCATGTTGAACACCTTTGCCTCTAGAACCATTGCTGTCAATCAAATCGTTTATTAAATATTTGCAATTATGTTAAAAACCTACTTTTGCAAACTAGTCCCTGGTTTTTTGCCCGATCGGAAGCAAACCAGTCTAGGACAATTCTCTGGACTCTCTAGATCAATAATTATCAAAAAAAGTTCAACTTTTGCATTTACATGGCTATAACAGAATCATTTAGAAGAGGGACGTAGCAAAATACACTCAATAGCCTATAAATCTTAAAGGAAAACTCAAAACTTCACGAAAATTGTTATGTATATGTGACATAGCATGCTGAAAAAGCATGCAAAGTTTCATGGAGATCAGACCATAGGTGGCACTAAAACTGTTAAAAAGCTTTGAAAACCATGTATTCCCTATGGTGAATTGCCTGTATTGGCTGTAAATTGTATTTTCCATCTCTCTATTCAATGAATGTTCAGATCTACTTAAAAACAAGTCAGAACATGTATCCTATGCCTCTAAACAAGCATGAAAAATTTCAGACAGATCGGACAATATTTGCCTCTATAAAAGTTAAAAAAGGTTAAAATTACAGAGTTCATTTGATAATAATGGTATATTAAGCCAATAAGTGGTCGTTTGCTGCCCCCCGCTGTTCATTTTATTGTACTACACACAAAATAATATAATTCTGCAGTAAAACACATCGTGCAGCCCAAACCGTAAGGGCTAGAGACTTGAAACTTGGCCAATAGGTAGTACAAAAATCGAGGAGAGGTTATCAAATTATGAGCCAGATTGGCCAATAGGTGGCGCTATAGCAATCAATTGCGCGAAACTGCTCATAACTCCTAAACCGTATGTCGTAGACTCAAGTGTCTTATATCATTGGAAAGGTGAGTTCATGACGAACAAAACGTATATCTCCGATTTCATTTGCGCCATGATAGATTTTCCGCCATTTTGAATTTTGTCAAAAAACTACTTTTGCAAACTAGTCCTAGGTTTTTCGCTTGATCGAAACCAAACCAGTGCAGAAATGTTCTATGGAGTCTGAATATCAATAATTATCGAAAAAAAGTTGAAATTTCGATTCACGGTCGCTAAGGGGCGGAAAACGAATGTTGTGGGAGGAGCCTATTTTACTAAAACAGCTATAACTCAAGAACAAAATGAGATATCTTCACCAAACTTGGTAGACATGTGTATGGGCTCGGTATTTGGTCTCGATAAAAAAATAGCGACGATTGAACACTTGGTGGCGCTATAACACGAAAAAAACATGAAAATGGCTATAACCTGCCGAGCGCTAGTCCGATTGACTTGAAAATTGGTATGCAGTGTCTTGGTCCAAGGTACCATGCATGTCTATGAGGACATTGGCGTATCTCAAAAATCATGGCCGCCACAGCCAATTAAATTTAAGCACCTATTAGACAAGGTTAACGGAGGCCAATCGGAACGAAACTCGATGGGCATGTTTGACTCATGGCCCTAGAGGTCTGTAAGAATTTTGAAACAAATCGGCCACTAGTTGGCTCTAATGAGTTTTATGGCTCTGTAATCACGTGGTGTTGCACACATCCACAAAATATGCATATCATTTGATAGATCTCCTCATGTTGAACACCTTTGCCTCTAGAACCATTGCTGTCAATCAAATCGTTTATTAAATATTTGCAATTATGTTAAAAACCTACTTTTGCAAACTAGTCCCTGGTTTTTTGCCCGATCGGAAGCAAACCAGTCTAGGACAATTCTCTGGACTCTCTAGATCAATAATTATCAAAAAAAGTTCAACTTTTGCATTTACATGGCTATAACAGAATCATTTAGAAGAGGGACGTAGCAAAATACACTCAATAGCCTATAAATCTTAAAGGAAAACTCAAAACTTCACGAAAATTGTTATGTATATGTGACATAGCATGCTGAAAAAGCATGCAAAGTTTCATGGAGATCAGACCATAGGTGGCACTAAAACTGTTAAAAAGCTTTGAAAACCATGTATTCCCTATGGTGAATTGCCTGTATTGGCTGTAAATTGTATTTTCCATCTCTCTATTCAATGAATGTTCAGATCTACTTAAAAACAAGTCAGAACATGTATCCTATGCCTCTAAACAAGCATGAAAAATTTCAGACAGATCGGACAATATTTGCCTCTATAAAAGTTAAAAAAGGTTAAAATTACAGAGTTCATTTGATAATAATGGTATATTAAGCCAATAAGTGGTCGTTTGCTGCCCCCCGCTGTTCATTTTATTGTACTACACACAAAATAATATAATTCTGCAGTAAAACACATCGTGCAGCCCAAACCGTAAGGGCTAGAGACTTGAAACTTGGCCAATAGGTAGTACAAAAATCGAGGAGAGGTTATCAAATTATGAGCCAGATTGGCCAATAGGTGGCGCTATAGCAATCAATTGCGCGAAACTGCTCATAACTCCTAAACCGTATGTCGTAGACTCAAGTGTCTTATATCATTGGAAAGGTGAGTTCATGACGAACATAACGTATATCTCCGATTTCATTTGCGCCATGATAGATTTTCCGCCATTTTGAATTTTGTCAAAAAACTACTTTTGCGAACTAGTCCTAGGTTTTTCGCTTGATCGGAACCAAACCAGTGCAGAAATGTTCTCTGGAGTCTGAATATCAATAATTATCGAAAAAAAGTTGAAATTTCGATTCACGGTCGCTAAGGGGCGGAAAACGACTGTTGTGGGAGGAGCCTATTTTATTAAAACAGCTATAACTCAAGAACAAAATGAGATATCTTCACCAAACTTGGTAGACATGTGTATGGGCTCAGTTTTTGGTCTCGATAAAAAAATAGCGATGATTGAACACTTGGTGGCGCTATAACACGAAAAAAACATGAAAATGGCTATAACCACCCGAGCGCTAGTCCGATTGACTTGAAAATTGGTATGCAGTGTCTTGGTCCAAGGTGCCATGTATATCTCTGAGGACATTGGCGTATCTCAAAAAACATGGCCGCCACAGCCAATTAAATTTGAGCACCTATTAGACAAGGTTAATGGAGGCCAATCAGAACGAAACTCGATGGGCATGTTTGACTCATGGCCCTAGAGGTCTGTAAGAATTTTGAAACAAATCGGCCACTAGTTGGCGCTAATGAGTTTTATGGCTCTGTAATCACGTGGTGTTGCACACATCCACAAAATATACATATCATTTGATAGATCTCTTCATATTGAACAACTTTGCCTCTAAAACCATTGCTGTCAATCAAATCGTTCATTAAATATTTGCAATTATGTTAAAAACCTACTTTCGCGAACTAGTCCCTGGTTTTTTGCCCGATCGGAACCAAACAAGTCTAGAACAAATCTCTGGACTCTCTAGGTTAATAATTATCGAAAAAAAGTTGAACTTTTGCATTTAGATGGCTATAAAAGGATTATTTAGAAGAGGGATTTAGCAAAATACACTCAATAGCCTATAAATCTTAAAGGAAAACTCAAAACGTCACGAATATTGTTATGTATATGTGACATAACATGCTGAAGAAGCATGCAAAGTTTCATGGAGATCGGACCATAGGTGGCGCTAAAACTGTTAAAAAGCTTTGAAAACCATGTATTCCCTATGGTGAATTGCCTGTATTGGCTGTAAATTGTATTTTCCATCTCTCTATTCAATGAATGTTCAGATCTACTTAAAAACAAGTCAGAACATGTATCCTATGCCTCTAAACAAGCATGAAAAATTTCAGACAGATCGGACAATATTTGCCTCTATAAAAGTTAAAAAAGGTTAAAATTACAGAGTTCATTTGATAATAATGGTATATTAAGCCAATAAGTGGTCGTTTGCTGCCCCCCGCTGTTCATTTTATTGTACTACACACAAAATAATATTATTCTGCAGTAAAACACATCGTGCAGCCCAAACCGTAAGGGCTGGAGACTTGAAACTTGGCCAATAGGTAGTACAAACATAGAGGAGAGGTTATCAAATTATGAGCCAGATTGGCCTATAGGTGGCGCTATAGCAATCAATTGCGCGAAACTGCTCATAACTCCTAAACCGTATGTCGTAGACTCAAGTGTCTTATATCATTGGAAAGGTGAGTCCATGACGAACAAAACGTATATCTCCGATTTCATTTGCGCCATGATAGATTTTCCGCCATTTTGAATTTTGTTAAAAAACTACTTTTGCAAACTAGTCCTAGGTTTCTTGCTTGATCGGAACCAAACCAGTGCAGAAATGTTCTCTGGAGTCTGAATATCAATAATAATCGAAAAAAAGTAAACATTTCTATTCACGGTCGCTAAGGGGCGGAAAACGACTGTTGTGGGAGGAGCCTATTTTACTAAAATGGCTATAACTCAAGAAAGAAATGAGATGTCTTCACCAAACTTGGTACACATGTGTATGGTCTGAGTCTTTGGTCACGATAAAAAAATCGCGACGATTGAACACGTCGTGGCGCTATAACACAAAAAAAACATAAAAATGGCTATAACTACCCGACCGCTAGTCCGATTGACTTGAAAATTGGTATGCAGTGTCTTGGCCCAAGGTCCCATGTATGTCTATGAGGACATTGGCCTATCTCAAAAAACATTGCCGCCACAACCAATTAAATTATTTCAGTGTTTAAAATCTTGCTAAATAAAACTTAATGTATTTTGATGCTTGTGTGCTTAAAGGCCTTAAAGGCTTGAACCCCGCTAAATGCTGCTTGCAGCTTTAATTATTATTATTATTATTATTATTATTCAGACCTAAAACGCATCGTGCAGCCCAAACCGTAAGGGCTAGAGACTTGAAACTTGGCCAATAGGTAGTACAAAAATCGAGGAGAGGTTATCAAATTATGAGCCAGATTGGCCTATAGGTGGCGCTATAGCAATCAATTGCGCGAAACTGCTCATAACTCCTAAACCGTATGTCGTAGACTCAAGTGTCTTATATCATTGGAAAGGTGAGTCCATGACGAACATAACGTATATCTCCGATTTCATTTGCGCCATGATAGATTTTCCGCAATTTTGAATTTTGTCAAAAAACTACTTTTGCGAACTAGTCCTAGGTTTTTCCCTTGATCGGAACCAAACCAGTGCAGAAATGTTCTCTGGAGTCTGAATATCAATAATTATCGAAAAAAAGTTGAAATTTCGATTCACGGTCGCTAAGGGGCGGAAAACGACTGTTGTGGGAGGAGCCTATTTTACTAAAACAGCTATAACTCAAGAACAAAATGAGATATCTTCACCAAACTTGGTAGACATGTGTATGGGATCAGTTTTTGGTCTCGATAAAAAAATAGCGATGATTGAACACTTGGTGGCGCTATAACACGAAAAAACATGAAAATGTCTATAACCACCCGAGCACTAGTCCGATTGACTTGAAAATTGGTATGCAGTGTCTTGGTCCAAGGTGCCATGTATATCTATGAGGATATTGGCGTATCTCAAAAAACATGGCCGCCACAGCCAATTAAATTTGAGCACCTATTAGACAAGGTTAATGGAGGCCAATCAGAACGAAACTCGATGGGCATGTTTGACTCATGGCCCTAGAGGTCTGTAAGAATTTTGTAACAAATCGGCCACTAGTTGGCGCTAATGAGTGTTATGGCTCTGTAATCACGTGGTGTTGCACACATCCACAAAATATACATATCATTTGATAGATCTCTTCATATTGAACAACTTTGCCTCTAGAACCATTGCTGTCAATCAAATCGTTCATTAAATATTTGCAATTATGTTAAAAACCTACTTTCGCGAACTAGTCCCTGGTTTTTTGCCTGATCGGAACCAAACAAGTCTAGAACAAATCTCTGGACTCTCTAGGTTAATAATTATCGAAAAAAAGTTGAACTTTTGCATTTAGATGGCTATAAAAGGATTATTTAGAAGAGGGATGTAGCAAAATACACTCAATAGCCTATAAATCTTAAAGGAAAACTCAAAACGTCACAAATATTGTTATGTATATGTGACATAACATGCTGAAGAAGCATGCAAAGTTTCATGGAGATCGGACCATAGGTGGCGCTAAAACTGTTAAAAAGCTTTGAAAACCATGTATTCCCTATGGTGAATTGCCTGTATTGACTGTAAATGGTATTTTCCATCTCTCTATTCAATGAATGTTCAGATCTACTTAAAAACAAGTCAGAACATGTATCCTATGCCTCTAAACAAGCATGAAAAATTTCAGACAGATCGGACAATATTTGCCTCTATAAAAGTTAAAAAATGTTAAAATTACAGAGTTCATTTGATAATAATGGTATATTAAGCCAATAAGTGGTCGTTTGCTGCCCCCCGCTGTTCATTTTATTGTACTACACACAAAATAATATTATTCTGCAGTAAAACACATCGTGCAGCCCAAACCGTAAGGGCTAGAGACTTGAAACTTGGCCAATAGGTAGTACAAACATAGAGGAGAGGTTATCAAATTATGAGCCAGATTGGCCTATAGGTGGCGCTATAGCAATCAATTGCGCGAAACTGCTCATAACTCCTAAACCGTATGTCGTAGACTCAAGTGTCTTATATCATTGGAAAGGTGAGTCCATGACGAACAAAACGTATATCTCCGATTTCATTTGCGCCATGATAGATTTTCCGCCATTTTGAATTTTGTTAAAAAACTACTTTTGCAAACTAGTCCTAGGTTTCTTGCTTGATCGGAACCAAACCAGTGCAGAAATGTTCTCTGGAGTCTGAATATCAATAATAATCGAAAAAAAGTTTAAATTTCTATTCACGGTCGCTAAGGGGCGGAAAACGACTGTTGTGGGAGGAGCCTATTTTACTAAAATGGCTATAACTCAAGAAAGAAATGAGATGTCTTCACCAAACTTGGTACACATGTGTATGGTCTGAGTCTTTGGTCACGATAAAAAAATCGCGACGATTGAACACTTGGTGGCGCTATAACACAAAAAAAACATAAAAATGGCTATAACTACCCGACCGCTAGTCCGATTGACTTGAAAATTGGTATGCAGTGTCTTGGCCCAAGGTCCCATGTATGTCTATGAGGACATTGGCCTATCTCAAAAAACATTGCCGCCACAACCAATTAAATTATTTCAGTGTTTAAAATCTTGCTAAATAAAACTTAATGTATTTTGATGCTTGTGTGCTTAAAGGCCTTAAAGGCTTGAACCCCGCTAAATGCTGCTTGCAGCTTTAATTATTATTATTATTATTATTATTATTCAGACCTAAAACGCATCGTGCAGCCCAAACCGTAAGGGCTAGAGACTTGAAACTTGGCCAATAGGTAGTACAAAAATCGAGGAGAGGTTATCAAATTATGAGCCAGATTGGCCTATAGGTGGCGCTATAGCAATCAATTGCGCGAAACTGCTCATAACTCCTAAACCGTATGTCGTAGACTCAAGTGGCTTATATCATTGGAAAGGTGAGTCCATGACGAACATAACGTATATCTCCGATTTCATTTGCGCCATGATAGATTTTCCGCCATTTTGAATTTTGTCAAAAAACTACTTTTGCGAACTAGTCCTAGGTTTTTCGCTTGATCGGAACCAAACCAGTGCAGAAATGTTCTCTGGAGTCTGAATATCAATAATTATCGAAAAAAAGTTGAAATTTCGATTCACGGTCGCTAAGGGGCGGAAAACGACTGTTGTGGGAGGAGCCTATTTTACTAAAACAGCTATAACTCAAGAACAAAATGAGATATCTTCACCAAACTTGGTAGACATGTGTATGGGCTCAGTTTTTGGTCTCGATAAAAAAATAGCGATGATTGATCACTTGGTGGCGCTATAACACCAAAAAAACATGAAAATGGCTATAACCACCCGAGCGCTAGTCCGATTGACTTGAAAATTGGTATGCAGTGTCTTGGTCCAAGGTGCCATCTATATCTATGAGGATATTGGCGTATCTCAAAAAACATGGCCGCCACAGCCAATTAAATTTGAGCACCTATTAGACAAGGTTAACGGAGGCCAATCGGAACGAAACTCGATGGGTATGTTTGACTCATGGCCCTAGAGGTCTGTAAGAATTTTGAAACAAATCGGCCACTAGTTGGCGCTAATGAGTTTTATGGCT
Organism: Romanogobio albipinnatus; assembly: GCA_023566225.1. Classification (NCBI taxonomy): domain Eukaryota; kingdom Metazoa; phylum Chordata; class Actinopteri; order Cypriniformes; family Gobionidae; genus Romanogobio; species Romanogobio albipinnatus. Next base: position 35,469,148 of record CM042244.1, on the reverse strand, counting down.
CTGTAATCACGTGGTGTTGCACACATCCACAAAATATACATATCATTTGATAGATCTCTTCATATTGAACAACTTTGCCTCTAGAACCATTGCTGTCAATCAAATCGTTCATTAAATATTTGCAATTATGTTAAAAACCTACTTTCGCGAACTAGTCCCTGGTTTTTTGCCCGATCGGAACCAAACAAGTCTAGAACAAATCTCTGGACTCTCTAGGTTAATAATTATCGAAAAAAAGTTGAACTTTTGCATTTAGATGGCTATAAAAGGATTATTTAGAAGAGGGATGTAGCAAAATACACTCAATAGCCTATAAATCTTAAAGGAAAACTCAAAACGTCACAAATATTGTTATGTATATGTGACATAACATGCTGAAGAAGCATGCAAAGTTTCATGGAGATCGGACCATAGGTGGCGCTAAAACTGTTAAAAAGCTTTGAAAACCATGTATTCCCTATGGTGAATTGCCTGTATTGGCTGTAAATGGTATTTTCCATCTCTCTATTCAATGAATGTTCAGATCTACTTAAAAACAAGTCAGAACATGTATCCTATGCCTCTAAACAAGCATGAAAAATTTCAGACAGATCGGACAATATTTGCCTCTATAAAAGTTAAAAAATGTTAAAATTACAGAGTTCTGGTATATTAAGCAAATAAGTGATTGTTTGCTGCCCCCCGCTGTTCATTTTATTGTACTACACACAAAATAATATTATTCTGCAGTAAAACACATCGTGCAGCCCAAACCGTAAGGGCTAGAGACTTGAAACTTGGCCAATAGGTAGTACAAACATAGAGGAGAGGTTATCAAATTATGAGCCAGATTGGCCTATAGGTGGCGCTATAGCAATCAATTGCGCGAAACTGCTCATAACTCCTAAACCGTATGTCGTAGACTCAAGTGTCTTATATCATTGGAAAGGTGAGTCCATGACGAACAAAACGTATATCTCCGATTTCATTTGCGCCATGATAGATTTTCCGCCATTTTGAATTTTGTTAAAAAACTACTTTTGCAAACTAGTCCTAGGTTTCTTGCTTGATCGGAACCAAACCAGTGCAGAAATGTTCTCTGGAGTCTGAATATCAATAATAATCGAAAAAAAGTTTAAATTTCTATTCACGGTCGCTAAGGGGCAGAAAACGACTGTTGTGGGAGGAGCCTATTTTACTAAAATGGCTATAACTCAAGAAAGAAATGAGATGTCTTCACCAAACTTGGTACACATGTGTATGGTCTGAGTCTTTGGTCACGAAAAAAAAATCGCGACGATTGAACACTTGGTGGCGCTATAACACAAAAAAAACATGAAAACGGCTATAACTACCCGACCGCTAGTCCGATTGACTTGAAAATTGGTATGCAGTGTCTTGGCCCAAGGTCCCATGTATGTCTATGAGGACATTGGCCTATCTCAAAAAACATTGCCGCCACAGCCAATTAAATTATTTCAGTGTTTAAAATCTTGCTAAATAAAACTTAATGTATTTTGATGCTTGTGTGCTTAAAGGCCTTAAAGGCTTGAACCCCGCTAAATGCTGCTTGCAGCTTTAATTATTATTATTATTATTATTATTCAGCCGTAAAACGCATCGTGCAGACCAAACTGTAAGGGCTAGAGACTTGAAACTTGGCCAATAGGTAGTACAAAAATCGAGGAAAGGTTATCAAATTATGAGCCACATTGGCCTATAGGTGGCGCTATAGCAATCAATTGCGCGAAACTGCTCATAACTCCTAGACCGTATGTCGTAGACTCAAGTGTCTTATATCATTGGAAAGGTGAGTCCCTGACGAACAAAACGTATATCTCCGATTTCATTTCCGCCATGATAGATTTTCCGCCATTTTGAATTTTGTCAAAAAACTACTTTTGCGAACTAGTCCCTGGATTTTAGTCCGATCGGAACCAAACCAGTACAGAAATGTTCTCTGGAGTCTGAATATCAATAATCATTGAAAAAAAGTAATAATTTCGATTCACGGTTATTAAGGGGCGTAATAATAGACGTTCAGGGCGGAGCCTATTTTACTAAAAAGGTTATAACTCAAGATTACAATGAGATATCTTCACCAAACTTGGTACACATGTGTAAGGGCTCAATCTTTGGTCACAATAAAAAAAATGCGATGATTGAACACTTGGTGGCGCTATAATATGAAAAAAACATGAAAAGGGCTATAACCACCCGACCGCTAGTCCGATTGACTTGAAAATTGGTATGCAGTGTCTTGGTCCAAGATGCCAAGTATGTCTATGAGGACATTGGCGTATCTCAAAAAACATGGCCGCCACAGCCAATTAAATTTGAGCACCTATTAGACAAGGTTAACGAAGGTCGATCGGAACGAAACTCGATGGGCATGTTCGACTCATGGCCTTAGAGGTCTGTAAGAATTTTGAAAGAAATCGGCCACTAGTTGGCGCTAACGAGTTTTATGGCTCTGTGATCACGTGGTGTTGCACACATCCCCAAAATGTGCATATCATTTGATAGATCTCCTCATACTGAACAACTTTGCCTCTTGAACTATTGCTGTCAATCAAATCGTTCATTAAATATTTGTGATTATGTTTAAAACCTACTTTTGCAAACTAGTCCCTGGATTTTTCATTGATCGGAACCAAACCAGTCTAGGAAAATTCTCTGGACTCTCTAGATCAATAATTATTGAAAAAAAGTTGAACTTTTGCATTTGGATGGCTAAAACAGGGTCATTTAGAAGAGGGGCGTAGCAAAATACACTCAAAAGCCTATAAATCCTAAAGGAAAACTCAAAACTTCACGAAAATTGTTATGTATATGTAACATAACATGCTGAAGAAGCATGCAAAGTTTCATGGAGATCGGACCATAGGTGGCGCTATAACTGTTAAAAAGCTTTGAAAACCATGTATTCCCTATGGTGAATTGCCTGTATTGGCTGTAAATGGTATTTTCCATCTCTGTAATCAGGTGGGGTAAAAAACATCCACATAATATGCAGAAATTATGATAGATCTCCTCATACTGAACAACTTTGCCTCAAGAACCAATACTGTCAATCAAATTGTTATTTATTTATTCACAATTATGTTCAAAACGTATTACCTAAAATTACCACCAGATGGCAGCAGAAGACCACTCATTGGTTCATTCTGCTTACTAAGCATATTTAAACTTTATAAAATCATTATAATAATGTTGCAAATGACATTTTGTCAATGTTTAGCAATTAATTTGTTCATTTGATTAATGTTTTACAATAATTATTATATTACAATTAAAATAATGCCTGAAAATATGTTTTAAAGGGGAAAACCTGGAATAAGCTATTTGTTACCCATCATTAATTTCAAATATCTATATCTCCAACAAAATGTGAATTTGAGTTAAGCACGTTTGAAGACATTAACTTGGAAAATGTGCCCATTAAATGAAAAACAGACAAAATGAAAATGAGCCAATGAGTGGTTCTCTGCTGCCACCTGCTGGGCTTAAATAGTCATTTTGTCATACTATTTACTTATCATGTACTATTATTCCTATTTAGACATTATAAAGTCACTATTACAATATTTACAATCACATTTAGTCAAAATAATTTATTTCAAATATATCTGCAACAAAAATAAAGTTTAAATGAGTTAACATGGAAAATGTGTTTATTACATGTTCCCTACAATTGCCACAAAACCACCAGCAGAGGACCACTCATTGGCCCATTCTGCTCACTAATAAAGTTGAATATATGAATTGTATAAAATCACATTTTGTTAAGGTTTACCACTTCATTTGTACTGACATATCACATCAATGCTAGCAATGTTGTTAAATCATGCTAATACTAATAATAGTAAATCATGGTAATCTATGGTAAATCATGGTAAAATATGGTAAATGATGCTATAATCATAATTAACTATGGTTAATCATACTAGAAAGTGATATATCATGGTAATTCATGCTACACATATCTGCTTACATTTTATCATTTATTCAAAATAATTATTTAAAATAGAGATCAAACCACAAGTGGGACTATAACTGTTAAACATTTAATAAGCATATTTGAAAAGGTAAAATACCGGTATTAGCTGTAAATGGCATTTTCTCTCTATGATTTTAAAGGTTACATTTGATGGCTAAATAAAACATAATAACTTTTTATGCAAATGTGCTTAAATGCCTTAAGTGGCTTGAACCCCGATAATTGCTGCTTGCAGCTATATTTATTATTATTCTCCGCTAAAACGCATCGTGCAGCCCAAACCGTAAGGGCTGGAACTTTGAAACTTTGTCAGATGGTAGTACACAAAACGAGGAGAGGTTATCAAATTATGAGCCAGATTGGCCTATAGGTGGCGCTATAGCAATCAATTGCGCGAAACTGCTCATAACTCCTAAACCGTATGTCGTAGCCTCAAGTGTCTTATATCATTGGAAAGGTGAGTCCATGACGAACAAAACGTATATCTCCGATTTCATTTGCGCCATGATAGATTTTCCGCCATTTTGAATTTTGTCAAAAAACTACTTTTGCGAACTAGTCCTAGGTTTTTTGCTTGATCGGAACCAAACCAGTGCAGAAATGTTCTCTGGAGTCTGAATATCAATAATTATCGAAAAAAAGTTGAAATTTCGATTCACGTTCGCTAAGGGGCGGAAAACGAATGTTGTGGGAGGAGCCTATTTTACTAAAACAGCTATAACTCAAGAACAAAATGAGATATCTTCACCAAACTTGGTACACATGTGTATAGGCTCAGTATTTGGTCTCGATAAAAAAATAACGACGATTGAACACTTGGTGGCGCTTTAACACGAAAAAAACATGAAAATGGCTATAACCTGCCGAGCACTAGTCCGATTGACTTGGAAATTGGTATGCAGTGTCTTGGTCCAAGGTACCATGTATGTCTATGAGGACATTGGCGTATCTCAAAAATCATGGCCGCCACAGCCAATTACATTTAAGCACCTATTAGACAAGGTTAACGGAGGCCAATCGGAACGAAACTCGATGGGCATGTTTGACTCATGACCCTAGAGGTCTGTAAGAATTTTGAAACAAATCGGCCACTAGTTGGTGCTAATGAGTTTTATGGCTCTGTAATCACGTGGTGTTGCACACATCCACAAAATATGCATATCATTTGATAGATCTCTTCATATTGAACACCTTTGCCTCTAGAACCATTGCTGTCAATCAAATCGTTCATTAAATATTTGCAATTATGTTAAAAACCTACTTTTACGAACTAGTCCCTGGTTTCTTGCCCGATCGGAACCAAACCAGTCTAGGACAATTCTATGGACTCTCTAGATCAATAATTATCAAAAAAAGTTCAACTTTTGCATTTACATGGCTATAAAAGGATCATTTAGAAGAGGGACGTAGCAAAATACACTCAATAGCCTCTAAATCTTAAAGGAAAACTCAAAACGTCACGAATATTGTTATGTATATGTGACATAACATGCTGAAGAAGCATGCAAAGTTTCATGGAGATCGGACCATAGGTGGCGCTAAAACTGTTAAAAAGCTTTGAAAACCATGTATTCCCTATGGTGAATTGCCTGTATTGGCTGTAAATAGTATTTTCCATCTCTCTATTAAATGAATGCTCAGATCTACTTAAAAACAAGTCAGAACATGTATCCTATGCCTCTAAACAAGCATGAAAAATTTCAGACAGTTCGGACAATATTTGCCTCTATAAAAGTAAAAAATTGTTAACATTACAGAGTTCTGGTATATTAAGCCAATAAGTGGTCGTTTGCCGCCCCCCGCTGTTCATTTTATTGTACTACACACAAAATAATATTATTCTGCAGTAAAACACATCGTGCAGCCCAAACCGTAAAGGCCAATTTATACTTCTGCGTCGAGTGCACGCAGAGGGTACGGCGTACCCTACGCATAGACGCGTTGGTTACGCCGTACCCTACGCCGTACCCTGACGCGCACCTCTCCAAAAATGTAACAACGCGTCAATTCTACGCGGACCGCAAGCGCTGTGATTGGTCTGCCAGAACCCTTCCCTCAGGTCAATAAATAAATACAAAATCTGCGATAGGAGTGTGTGTGTGTGTGTCCAGAAATTGGATGATAGTTCCTTACGTCTGCTATAACACAATATTTTGCAGTCCAGCGATTCTTTATGGTAGTAAATAAATACATAGATCCGCTGAGTATAGTTTATTTATTTTCTCATTAAAACCAAAGATGTTAATAAGTAATTGTATATCAAGAACAGGGACACATTAGGGTATATTTCGTGAATGAAGTCTCCGCAACAGCAATCGATTGCTCGAGCTACCGCTGCTGAAAACAGCGGCCACGAGCTCCGCATGATTTCACAAACGCATTCCAGCGCCAGATCGCCTTATTTAACTTTACTAATCAACTAGAGATGCTTAATTTGCTTTAGATACAACAACTCAAGCTGCAAGAAAAGCCGCTCTCTCACTGCTGCTGATACTCTCCACACGAAGCTGCTTCTTCTTCGGCTGTTCTCTTGATTACACCAACATGCCCGAGGACAGCGCCTACTAGCGTCTGCATGTGGAATTGCACATTGACGCAGACAACAGCGCAGAAGTATAAATGCTCACGACGGCGTCGGCTACGCGCGTAGCCTACGGCGTACACTACGGCGTACACTCGACGCAGAAGTATAAATTGGCCTTAAGGGCTAGAGACTTGAAACTTGGCCAATAGGTAGTACAAACAGAGAGGAGAGGTTTTCAAATTATGAGCCAGATTGGCCTATAGGTGGCGCTATAGCAATCAACTGCGCGAAACTGCTCATAACTCCTAAACCGTATGTCGTAGACTCAAGTGTCTTATATCATTGGAAAGGTGAGTCCATGACGAACAAAATGTATATCTCCGATTTCATTTGCGCCATGATACATTTTCCGCCATTTTGAATTTTGTTAAAAAACTACTTTTGCAAACTAGTCCTAGGTTTCTTGCTTGATCGGAACCAAACCAGTGCAGAAATGTTCTCTGGAGTCTGAATATCAATAATAATTGAAAAAAAGTTTAAATTTCTATTCACGGTCGCTAAGGGGCGGAAAACGACTGTTGTGGGAGGAGCCTATTTTACTAAAATGGCTATAAATCAAGAAAGAAATGAGATATCTTCACCACACTTGGTACACATGTGTATGGGCTCAGTCTTTGGTCAGGATAAAGAAATCACGATGATTGAACACTTGGTGGCGCTATAACATGAAAAAAACATGAAAATGGCTATAACTACCCGACCGCTAGTCCGATTGACTTGAAAATTGGTATGCAGTGTCTTGGCCCAAGGTCCCATGTATGTCTATGAGGACATTGGCCTATCTCAAAAAACATTGCCGCCACAGCCAATTAAATTATTTCAGTGTTTAAAATCTTGCTAAATAAAACTTAATGTATTTTGATGCTTGTGTGCTTAAAGGCCTTAAAGGCTTGAACCCCGCTAAATGCTGCTTGCAGCTTTAATTATTATTATTATTATTATTATTCAGCCGTAAAACGCATCGTGCAGACCAAACTGTAAGGGCTAGAGACTTGAAACTTGGCCAATAGGTAGTACAAAAATCGAGGAAAGGTTATCAAATTATGAGCCACATTGGCCTATAGGTGGCGCTATAGCAATCAATTGCGCGAAACTGCTCATAACTCCTAGACCGTATGTCGTAGACTCAAGTGTCTTATATCATTGGAAAGGTGAGTCCCTGACGAACAAAACGTATATCTCCGATTTCATTTCCGCCATGATAGATTTTCCGCCATTTTGAATTTTGTCAAAAAACTACTTTTGCGAACTAGTCCCTGGATTTTAGTCCGATCGGAACCAAACCAGTACAGAAATGTTCTCTGGAGTCTGAATATCAATAATCATTGAAAAAAAGTAATAATTTCGATTCACGGTTATTAAGGGGCGTAATAATAGACGTTCAGGGCGGAGCCTATTTTACTAAAAAGGTTATAACTCAAGATTACAATGAGATATCTTCACCAAACTTGGTACACATGTGTAAGGGCTCAATCTTTGGTCACAATAAAAAAAATGCGATGATTGAACACTTGGTGGCGCTATAATATGAAAAAAACATGAAAAGGGCTATAACCACCCGACCGCTAGTCCGATTGACTTGAAAATTGGTATGCAGTGTCTTGGTCCAAGATGCCAAGTATGTCTATGAGGACATTGGCGTATCTCAAAAAACATGGCCGCCACAGCCAATTAAATTTGAGCACCTATTAGACAAGGTTAACGAAGGTCGATCGGAACGAAACTCGATGGGCATGTTCGACTCATGGCCTTAGAGGTCTGTAAGAATTTTGAAAGAAATCGGCCACTAGTTGGCGCTAACGAGTTTTATGGCTCTGTGATCACGTGGTGTTGCACACATCCCCAAAATGTGCATATCATTTGATAGATCTCCTCATACTGAACAACTTTGCCTCTTGAACTATTGCTGTCAATCAAATCGTTCATTAAATATTTGTGATTATGTTTAAAACCTACTTTTGCAAACTAGTCCCTGGATTTTTCATTGATCGGAACCAAACCAGTCTAGGAAAATTCTCTGGACTCTCTAGATCAATAATTATTGAAAAAAAGTTGAACTTTTGCATTTGGATGGCTAAAACAGGGTCATTTAGAAGAGGGGCGTAGCAAAATACACTCAAAAGCCTATAAATCCTAAAGGAAAACTCAAAACTTCACGAAAATTGTTATGTATATGTAACATAACATGCTGAAGAAGCATGCAAAGTTTCATGGAGATCGGACCATAGGTGGCGCTATAACTGTTAAAAAGCTTTGAAAACCATGTATTCCCTATGGTGAATTGCCTGTATTGGCTGTAAATGGTATTTTCCATCTCTGTAATCAGGTGGGGTAAAAAACATCCACATAATATGCAGAAATTATGATAGATCTCCTCATACTGAACAACTTTGCCTCAAGAACCAATACTGTCAATCAAATTGTTATTTATTTATTCACAATTATGTTCAAAACGTATTACCTAAAATTACCACCAGATGGCAGCAGAAGACCACTCATTGGTTCATTCTGCTTACTAAGCATATTTAAACTTTATAAAATCATTATAATAATGTTGCAAATGACATTTTGTCAATGTTTAGCAATTAATTTGTTCATTTGATTAATGTTTTACAATAATTATTATATTACAATTAAAATAATGCCTGAAAATATGTTTTAAAGGGGAAAACCTGGAATAAGCTATTTGTTACCCATCATTAATTTCAAATATCTATATCTCCAACAAAATGTGAATTTGAGTTAAGCACGTTTGAAGACATTAACTTGGAAAATGTGCCCATTAAATGAAAAACAGACAAAATGAAAATGAGCCAATGAGTGGTTCTCTGCTGCCACCTGCTGGGCTTAAATAGTCATTTTGTCATACTATTTACTTATCATGTACTATTATTCCTATTTAGACATTATAAAGTCACTATTACAATATTTACAATCACATTTAGTCAAAATAATTTATTTCAAATATATCTGCAACAAAAATAAAGTTTAAATGAGTTAACATGGAAAATGTGTTTATTACATGTTCCCTACAATTGCCACAAAACCACCAGCAGAGGACCACTCATTGGCCCATTCTGCTCACTAATAAAGTTGAATATATGAATTGTATAAAATCACATTTTGTTAAGGTTTACCACTTCATTTGTACTGACATATCACATCAATGCTAGCAATGTTGTTAAATCATGCTAATACTAATAATAGTAAATCATGGTAATCTATGGTAAATCATGGTAAAATATGGTAAATGATGCTATAATCATAATTAACTATGGTTAATCATACTAGAAAGTGATATATCATGGTAATTCATGCTACACATATCTGCTTACATTTTATCATTTATTCAAAATAATTATTTAAAATAGAGATCAAACCACAAGTGGGACTATAACTGTTAAACATTTAATAAGCATATTTGAAAAGGTAAAATACCGGTATTAGCTGTAAATGGCATTTTCTCTCTATGATTTTAAAGGTTACATTTGATGGCTAAATAAAACATAATAACTTTTTATGCAAATGTGCTTAAATGCCTTAAGTGGCTTGAACCCCGATAATTGCTGCTTGCAGCTATATTTATTATTATTCTCCGCTAAAACGCATCGTGCAGCCCAAACCGTAAGGGCTGGAACTTTGAAACTTTGTCAGATGGTAGTACACAAAACGAGGAGAGGTTATCAAATTATGAGCCAGATTGGCCTATAGGTGGCGCTATAGCAATCAATTGCGCGAAACTGCTCATAACTCCTAAACCGTATGTCGTAGCCTCAAGTGTCTTATATCATTGGAAAGGTGAGTCCATGACGAACAAAACGTATATCTCCGATTTCATTTGCGCCATGATAGATTTTCCGCCATTTTGAATTTTGTCAAAAAACTACTTTTGCGAACTAGTCCTAGGTTTTTTGCTTGATCGGAACCAAACCAGTGCAGAAATGTTCTCTGGAGTCTGAATATCAATAATTATCGAAAAAAAGTTGAAATTTCGATTCACGTTCGCTAAGGGGCGGAAAACGAATGTTGTGGGAGGAGCCTATTTTACTAAAACAGCTATAACTCAAGAACAAAATGAGATATCTTCACCAAACTTGGTACACATGTGTATAGGCTCAGTATTTGGTCTCGATAAAAAAATAACGACGATTGAACACTTGGTGGCGCTTTAACACGAAAAAAACATGAAAATGGCTATAACCTGCCGAGCACTAGTCCGATTGACTTGGAAATTGGTATGCAGTGTCTTGGTCCAAGGTACCATGTATGTCTATGAGGACATTGGCGTATCTCAAAAATCATGGCCGCCACAGCCAATTACATTTAAGCACCTATTAGACAAGGTTAACGGAGGCCAATCGGAACGAAACTCGATGGGCATGTTTGACTCATGACCCTAGAGGTCTGTAAGAATTTTGAAACAAATCGGCCACTAGTTGGTGCTAATGAGTTTTATGGCTCTGTAATCACGTGGTGTTGCACACATCCACAAAATATGCATATCATTTGATAGATCTCTTCATATTGAACACCTTTGCCTCTAGAACCATTGCTGTCAATCAAATCGTTCATTAAATATTTGCAATTATGTTAAAAACCTACTTTTACGAACTAGTCCCTGGTTTCTTGCCCGATCGGAACCAAACCAGTCTAGGACAATTCTATGGACTCTCTAGATCAATAATTATCAAAAAAAGTTCAACTTTTGCATTTACATGGCTATAAAAGGATCATTTAGAAGAGGGACGTAGCAAAATACACTCAATAGCCTCTAAATCTTAAAGGAAAACTCAAAACGTCACGAATATTGTTATGTATATGTGACATAACATGCTGAAGAAGCATGCAAAGTTTCATGGAGATCGGACCATAGGTGGCGCTAAAACTGTTAAAAAGCTTTGAAAACCATGTATTCCCTATGGTGAATTGCCTGTATTGGCTGTAAATAGTATTTTCCATCTCTCTATTAAATGAATGCTCAGATCTACTTAAAAACAAGTCAGAACATGTATCCTATGCCTCTAAACAAGCATGAAAAATTTCAGACAGTTCGGACAATATTTGCCTCTATAAAAGTAAAAAATTGTTAACATTACAGAGTTCTGGTATATTAAGCCAATAAGTGGTCGTTTGCCGCCCCCCGCTGTTCATTTTATTGTACTACACACAAAATAATATTATTCTGCAGTAAAACACATCGTGCAGCCCAAACCGTAAAGGCCAATTTATACTTCTGCGTCGAGTGCACGCAGAGGGTACGGCGTACCCTACGCATAGACGCGTTGGTTACGCCGTACCCTACGCCGTACCCTGACGCGCACCTCTCCAAAAATGTAACAACGCGTCAATTCTACGCGGACCGCAAGCGCTGTGATTGGTCTGCCAGAACCCTTCCCTCAGGTCAATAAATAAATACAAAATCTGCGATAGGAGTGTGTGTGTGTGTGTCCAGAAATTGGATGATAGTTCCTTACGTCTGCTATAACACAATATTTTGCAGTCCAGCGATTCTTTATGGTAGTAAATAAATACATAGATCCGCTGAGTATAGTTTATTTATTTTCTCATTAAAACCAAAGATGTTAATAAGTAATTGTATATCAAGAACAGGGACACATTAGGGTATATTTCGTGAATGAAGTCTCCGCAACAGCAATCGATTGCTCGAGCTACCGCTGCTGAAAACAGCGGCCACGAGCTCCGCATGATTTCACAAACGCATTCCAGCGCCAGATCGCCTTATTTAACTTTACTAATCAACTAGAGATGCTTAATTTGCTTTAGATACAACAACTCAAGCTGCAAGAAAAGCCGCTCTCTCACTGCTGCTGATACTCTCCACACGAAGCTGCTTCTTCTTCGGCTGTTCTCTTGATTACACCAACATGCCCGAGGACAGCGCCTACTAGCGTCTGCATGTGGAATTGCACATTGACGCAGACAACAGCGCAGAAGTATAAATGCTCACGACGGCGTCGGCTACGCGCGTAGCCTACGGCGTACACTACGGCGTACACTCGACGCAGAAGTATAAATTGGCCTTAAGGGCTAGAGACTTGAAACTTGGCCAATAGGTAGTACAAACAGAGAGGAGAGGTTTTCAAATTATGAGCCAGATTGGCCTATAGGTGGCGCTATAGCAATCAACTGCGCGAAACTGCTCATAACTCCTAAACCGTATGTCGTAGACTCAAGTGTCTTATATCATTGGAAAGGTGAGTCCATGACGAACAAAATGTATATCTCCGATTTCATTTGCGCCATGATACATTTTCCGCCATTTTGAATTTTGTTAAAAAACTACTTTTGCAAACTAGTCCTAGGTTTCTTGCTTGATCGGAACCAAACCAGTGCAGAAATGTTCTCTGGAGTCTGAATATCAATAATAATTGAAAAAAAGTTTAAATTTCTATTCACGGTCGCTAAGGGGCGGAAAACGACTGTTGTGGGAGGAGCCTATTTTACTAAAATGGCTATAAATCAAGAAAGAAATGAGATATCTTCACCACACTTGGTACACATGTGTATGGGCTCAGTCTTTGGTCAGGATAAAGAAATCACGATGATTGAACACTTGGTGGCGCTATAACATGAAAAAAACATGAAAATGGCTATAACTACCCGACCGCTAGTCCGATTGACTTGAAAATTGGTATGCAGTGTCTTGGTCCAAGGTCCCATGTATGTCTATGAGGACATTGGCCTATCTCAAAAAACATTGCCGCCACAGCCAATTAAATTATTTCAGTGTTTAAAATTTTGCTAAATAAAACTTGATGTCTTTTGATGCTTGTGTGCTTAAAGGCCTTAAAGGCTTGAACCCCGCTAAATGCTGCTCGCAGCTTTAATTAGGGGTTCAAGCACGAAGTGCTGAAACCCTATTGTAATTGTACTGATTTTTATTATTATTATTATTATTATTATTCTCCGCTAAAACGCATCGTGCAGCCCAAACCGTAAGGGCTGGAACTTTGAAACTTTGTCAGATGGTAGTACACAAATCGAGGAGAGGTTATCAAATTATGAGCCAGATTGGCCTATAGGTGGCGCTATAGCAATCAATTGCGCGAAACTGCTCATAACTCCTAAATCGTATGTCGTAGACTCAAGTGTCTTATATCATTGGAAAGGTGAGTCCATGACGAACAAAATGTATATCTCCGATTTCATTTGCGCCATGATAGATTTTCCGCCATTTTGAATTTTGTCAAAAAACTACTTTTGCGAACTAGTCCTAGGTTTTTTGCTTGATCGGAACCAAACCAGTGCAGAAATGTTCTCTGGAGTCTGAATATCAATAATTATCGAAAAAAAGTTGAAATTTCGATTCACTGTTGCTAAGGGGCGGAAAACGAATGTTGTGGGAGGAGCCTATTTTACTAAAACAGCTATAACTCAAGAAGAAAATGAGATATCTTCACCAAACTTGGTACACATGTGTATGGGCTCAGTATTTGGTCTCGATTAAAAAATAGCGACGATTGAACACTTGGTGGCGCTATAACACGAAAAAAACTTGAAAATGGCTATAACCACCCGAGCGCTAGTCCGATTGACTTGAAAATTGGTATGCAGTGTCTTGTTCCAAGGTGCCATGTATATCTATGAGGATATTGGCGTATCTCAAAAAACATGGCCGCCACAGCCAATTAAATTTGAGCACCTATTAGACAAGGTTAATGGAGGCCGATCAGAATGAAACTCGATGGGCATGTTTGACTCATGGTCCTAGAGGTCTGTAAGAATTTTGAAAGAAATTGGCCTTTCCTATGGACCATAGGTGGCGCTATAACTGTTAAAAACCATATGTTTCCTATGGTAAATTGCCTAAATTGCCTGTAATTTGAGTTTTCCATCTATTATTTCAGTGTTTAAAATCTTTCTAAATAAAACTTGATGTCTTTTGATGCTTGTGTGCTTAAAGGCCTTAAAGGCTTGAACCCCGCTAAATGCTGCTCGCAGCTTTAATTATTATTATTATTCTCCGCTAAAACGCATCGTGCAGCCCAAACCGTAAGGGCTGGAACTTTGAAACTTTGTCAGATGGTAGTACACAAAACGAGGAGAGGTTATCAAATTATGAGCCAGATTGGCCTATAGGAGGCGCTATAGCAATCAATTGCGCGAAACTGCTCATAACTCCTAAACCGTATGTCGTAGACTCAAGTGTCTTATATCATTGGAAAGGTGAGTCCATGACGAACAAAACGTATATCTCCGATTTCATTTGCGCCATGATAGATTTTCCGCCATTTTGAATTTTGTCAAAAAACTACTTTTGCGAACTAGTCCTAGGTTTTTTGCTTGATCGGAACCAAACCAGTGCAGAAATGTTCTCTGGAGTCTGAATATCAATAATTATCGAAAAAAAGTTGAAATTTCGATTCACGTTCGCTAAGGGGCGGAAAACGAATGTTGTGGGAGGAGCCTATTTTACTAAAACAGCTATAACTCAAGAACAAAATGAGATATCTTCACCAAACTTGGTACACATGTGTATGGGCTCAGTATTTGGTCTCGATATAAAAATCACGATGATTGAACACTTGGTGGCGCTATAACACAAAAAAAACATGAAAATAACTATAACCACCCGACCGCTAGTCCGATTGACTTGAAAATTGGTATGCAGTGTCTTGGTCCAAGGTACCATGTATGTCTATGAGGACATTGGCGTATCTCAAAAATCATGGCCGCCACAGCCAATTAAATTTAAGCACCTATTAGACAAGGTTAACGGAGGCCAATCGGAACGAAACTCGATGGGCATGTTTGACTCATGGCCCTAGAGGTCTGTAAGAATTTTGAAACAAATCGGCCACTAGTTGGCGCTAATGAGTTTTATGGCTCTGTAATCACGTGGTGTTGCACACATCCACAAAATATGCATATCATTTGATAGATCTCTTCATATTGAACAACTTTGCCTCTAGAACCATTGCTGTCAATCAAATCGTTCATTAAATATTTGCAATTATGTTAAAAACCTACTTTTACGAACTAGTCCCTGGTTTTTTGCCCGATCGGAACCAAACCAGTCTAGGACAATTCTATGGACTCTCTAGATCAATAATTATCAAAAAAAGTTCAACTTTTGCATTTACATGGCTATAAAAGGATCATTTAGAAGAGGGACGTAGCAAAATACACTCAATAGCCTATAAATCTTAAAGGAAAACTCAAAACGTCACGAATATTGTTATGTATATGTGACATAACATGCTGAAGAAGCATGCAAAGTTTCATGGAGATCGGACCATAGGTGGCGCTAAAACTGTTAAAAAGCTTTGAAAACCATGTATTCCCTATGGTGAATTGCCTGTATTGGCTGTAAATGGTATTTTCCATCTCTCTATTAAATGAATGCTCAGATCTACTTAAAAACAAGTCAGAACATGTATCCTATGCCTCTAAACAAGCATGAAAAATTTCAGACAGTTCGGACAATATTTGCCTCTATAAAAGTAAAAAAATGTTAACATTACAGAGTTCTGGTATATTAAGCCAATAAGTGGTCGTTTGCCGCCCCCCGCTGTTCATTTTATTGTACTACACACAAAATAATATTATTCTGCAGTAAAACACATCGTGCAGCCCAAACCGTAAGGGCTAGAGACTTGAAACTTGGCCAATAGGTAGTACAAACAGAGAGGAGAGGTTATCAAATTATGAGCCAGATTGGCCTATAGGTGGCGCTATAGCAATCAATTGCGCGAAACTGCTCATAACTCCTAAACCGTATGTCGTAGACTCAAGTGTCTTATATCATTGGAAAGCTGAGTCCATGACGAACAAAACGTATATCTCCGATTTCATTTGCGCCATGATAGATTTTCCGCCATTTTGAATTATGTCAAAAAACTACTTTTGCGAACTAGTCCTAGGTTTTTCGCTTGATCGGAACCAAACCAGTGCAGAAATGTTCTCTGGAGTCTGAATATCAATAATAATTGAAAAAAAGTTTAAATTTCTATTCACGGTCGCTAAGGGGCGGAAAACGACTGTTGTGGGAGGAGCCTATTTTACTAAAATGGCTATAAATCAAGAAAGAAATGAGATATCTTCACCAAACTTGGTACACATGTGTAAGGGCTCAATCTTTGGTCACAATAAAAAAAATGCGATGATTGAACACTTGGTGGCGCTATAATATGAAAAAAACATGAAAAGGGCTATAACCACCCGACCGCTAGTCCGATTGACTTGAAAATTGGTATGCAGTGTCTTGGTCCAAGGTGCCAAGTATGTCTATGAGAACATTGGCGTATCTCAAAAAACATGGCCGCCACAGCCAATTAAATTTGAGCACCTATTAGACAAGGTTAACGAAGGTCGATCGGAACGAAACTCGATGGGCATGTTCGACTCATGGCCTTAGAGGTCTGTAAGAATTTTGAAAGAAATCGGCCACTAGTTGGCGCTAACGAGTTTTATGGCTCTGTGATCACGTGGTGTTGCACACATCCCCAAAATGTGCATATCATTTGATAGATCTCCTCATACTGAACAACTTTGCCTCTTGAACTATTGCTGTCAATCAAATCTTTCATTAAATATTTGTAATTATGTTTAAAACCTACTTTTGCGAACTAGTCCCTGGATTTTTCATTGATCGGAACCAAACCAGTCTAGGACAATTCTCTGGACTCTCTAGATCAATAATCATTGAAAAAAAGTTGAACTTTTGCATTTGGATGGCTATAACAGGGTCATTTAGAAGAGGGGCGTAGCAAAATACACTCAAAAGCCTATAAATCCTAAAGGAAAACTCAAAACTTCACGAAAATTGTTATGTATATGTGACATAACATGCTGAAGAAGCATGCAAAGTTTCATGGAGATCGGATCATAGGTGGCGCTATAACTGTTAAAAAACTTTGAAAACCATGTATTCCCTATGGTGAATTGCCTGTATTGGCTGTAAATGGTATTTTCCATCTCTGTAATCAGGTGGGGTAAAAAAACATCCACATAATATGCAGAAATTATGATAGATCTCCTCATACTGAACAACTTTGCCTCAAGAACCAATACTGTCAATCAAATTGTTTTTTATTTATTCACAATTATGTTCAAAACGTATTACCTAAAATTACCACCAGATGGCAGCAGAAGACCACTCATTGGTTCATTTTGCTTACTAAGCATATTTAAACTTTATAAAATCATTATAATAATGTTGCAAATGACATTTTGTCAATGTTTAGCAATTAATTTGTTCATTTGATTAATGTTTTACAATAATTATTATATTACAATTAAAATAATGCCTGAAAATATGATTTAAAGGGGAAAACCTGGAATAAGCTATTTGTTACCCATCATTAATTTCAAATATCTCTATCTCCAACTAAATGTGCATGTGAGTTAGCACATTTGAAGGCATTAACTTGCAAAATGTGCCCATTAAATGAAAAACAGACAATTAAAATGAAAATGAGCCAATGAGTACTTCTCTGCTGCCACCTGCTGGGCTTAAATAGTCATTTTTTTCATACTATTTACTTATCATGTTCTATAATTCCTATTTAGACATTATAAAGTCACTATTACAATATTTACAATCACATTTTGTCAAAATAATTTATTTCAAATATATCTGCAACAAAATTAATGTTTAAATGAGTTAACATGGAAAATGTGCCTATTACATATTCCTTAAAATTACAAAACCACCAAACATTTAATAAGCATATTTCAAAATGTAAAATACCCATTTTAGCTGTAAATGGGCATTTTCTCTCTATGATTTTAAAGGTTACATTTAATGGCTAAATAAAACACAATAACTTTTTATGCAAATGTGCTTAAATGCCTTAATTGGCTTGAACCCCGATAATTGCTGCTTGCAGCTATATTTATTATTATTAGGGGTTCAAGCACGAAGTGCTGAAACCCTATTGTAATTGTACTGATTTTTATTATTATTATTAGGGGTTCAAGCACGAAGTGCTGAAACCCTATTGTAATTGTACTGATTTTTATTATTATTAGGGGTTCAAGCACGAAGTGCTGAAACCCTATTGTAATTGTACTGATTTTTATTATTATTATTATTATTATTATTATTATTATTATTATTATTATTATTATTATTCTCCGCTAAAACGCATCGTGCAGCCCAAACCGTAAGGGCTGGAACTTTGAAACTTTGTCAGATGGTAGTACACAAATCGAGGAGAGGTTATCAAATTATGAGCCAGATTGGCCTATAGGTGGCGCTATAGCAATCAATTGCGCGAAACTGCTCATAACTCCTAAATCGTATGTCGTAGACTCAAGTGTCTTATATCATTGGAAAGGTGAGTCCATGACGAACAAAATGTATATCTCCGATTTCATTTGCGCCATGATAGATTTTCCGCCATTTTGAATTTTGTCAAAAAACTACTTTTGCGAACTAGTCCTAGGTTTTTTGCTTGATCGGAACCAAACCAGTGCAGAAATGTTCTCTGGAGTCTGAATATCAATAATTATCGAAAAAAAGTTGAAATTTCGATTCACGGTTGCTAAGGGGCGGAAAACGAATGTTGTGGGAGGAGCCTATTTTACTAAAACAGCTATAACTCAAGAAGAAAATGAGATATCTTCACCAAACTTGGTACACATGTGTATGGGCTCATTCTTTGGTCTCGATAAAAAAATAGCGACGATTGAACACTTGGTGGCGCTATAACACAAAAAAAACTTGAAAATGGCTATAACCACCCGAGCGCTAGTCCGATTGACTTGAAAATTGGTATGCAGTGTCTTGGTCCAAGGTACCATGTATATCTATGAGGATATTGGCGTATCTCAAAAAACATGGCCGCCACAGCCAATTAAATTTGAGCACCTATTAGACAAGGTTAATGGAGGCCGATCAGAACGAAACTCGATGGGCATGTTTGACTCATGGTCCTAGAGGTCTGTAAGAATTTTGAAAGAAATTGGCCTTTCCTATGGACCATAGGTGGCGCTATAACTGTTAAAAACCATATGTTTCCTATGGTAAATTGCCTAAATTGCCTGTAATTTGAGTTTTCCATCTATTATTTCAGTGTTTAAAATCTTGCTAAATAAAACTTGATGTCTTTTGATGCTTGTGTGCTTAAAGGCCTTAAAGGCTTGAACCCCGCTAAATGCTGCTCGCAGCTTTAATTATTATTATTATTATTATTCTCCGCTAAAACGCATCGTGCAGCCCAAACCGTAAGGGCTGGAACTTTGAAACTTTGTCAGATGGTAGTACACAAAACGAGGAGAGGTTATCAAATTATGAGCCAGATTGGCCTATAGGTGGCGCTATAGCAATCAATTGCGCGAAACTGCTCATAACTCCTAAACTGTATGTCGTAGACTCAAGTGTCTTATATCATTGGAAAGGTGAGTCCATGACGAACAAAACGTATATCTCCGATTTCATTTGCGCCATGATAGATTTTCCGCCATTTTGAATTTTGTCAAAAAACTACTTTTGCGAACTAGTCCTAGGTTTTTTGCTTGATCGGAACCAAACCAGTGCAGAAATGTTCTCTGGAGTCTGAATATCAATAATTATCGAAAAAAAGTTGAAATTTCGATTCACGTTCGCTAAGGGGCGGAAAACGAATGTTGTGGGAGGAGCCTATTTTACTAAAACAGCTATAACTCAAGAACAAAATGAGATATCTTCACCAAACTTGGTACACATGTGTATGGGCTCAGTATTTGGTCTCGATAAAAAAATAACGACGATTGAACACTTGGTGGCGCTATAACACGAAAAAAACATGAAAATGGCTATAACCTGCCGAGCGCTAGTCCGATTGACTTGGAAATTGGTATGCAGTGTCTTGGTCCAAGGTACCATGTATGTCTATGAGGACATTGGCGTATCTCAAAAATCATGGCCGCCACAGCCAATTAAATTTAAGCACCTATTAGACAAGGTTAACGGAGGCCAATCGGAACGAAACTCGATGGGCATGTTTGACTCATGGCCCTAGAGGTCTGTAAGAATTTTGAAACAAATCGGCCACTAGTTGGCGCTAATGAGTTTTATGGCTCTGTAATCACGTGGTGTTGCACACATCCACAAAATATGCATATCATTTGATAGATCTCTTCATATTGAACACCTTTGCCTCTAGAACCATTGCTGTCAATCAAATCGTTCATTAAATATTTGCAATTATGTTAAAAACCTACTTTTACGAACTAGTCCCTGGTTTTTTGCCCGATCGGAACCAAACCAGTCTAGGACAATTCTATGGACTCTCTAGATCAATAATTATCAAAAAAAGTTCAACTTTTGCATTTACATGGCTATAAAAGGATCATTTAGAAGAGGGACGTAGCAAAATACACTCAATAGCCTATAAATCTTAAAGGAAAACTCAAAACGTCACGAATATTGTTATGTATATGTGACATAACATGCTGAAGAAGCATGCACAGTTTCATGGAGATCGGACCATAGGTGGCGCTAAAACTGTTAAAAAGCTTTGAAAACCATGTATTCCCTATGGTGAATTGCCTGTATTGGCTGTAAATGGTATTTTCCATCTCTCTATTAAATGAATACTCAGATCTACTTAAAAACAAGTCAGAACATGTATCCTATGCCTCTAAACAAGCATGAAAAATTTCAGACAGTTCGGACAATATTTGCCTCTATAAAAGTAAAAAAATGTTAACATTACAGAGTTCTGGTATATTAAGCCAATAAGTGGTCGTTTGCCGCCCCCCGCTGTTCATTTTATTGTACTACACACAAAATAATATTATTCTGCAGTAAAACACATCGTGCAGCCCAAACCGTAAGGGCTAGAGACTTGAAACTTGGCCAATAGGTAGTACAAACATAGAGGAGAGGTTATCAAATTATGAGCCAGATTGGCCTATAGGTGGCGCTATAGCAATCAATTGCGCGAAACTGCTCATAACTCCTAAACCGTATGTCGTAGACTCAAGTGTCTTATAGCATTGGAAAGCTGAGTCCATGACGAACACAATGTTTATCTCCGATTTCATTTGCGCCATGATACATTTTCCGCCATTTTGAATTTTGTCAAAAAACTAATTTTGCAAACTAGTCCTAGGTTTCTTGCTTGATCGGAACCAAACCAGTGCAGAAATGTTCTCTGGAGTCTGAATATCAATAATAATCGAAAAAAAGTTTAAATTTCTATTCACGGTCGCTAAGGGGCGGAAAACGACTGTTGTGGGAGGAGCCTATTTTACTAAAATGGCTATAAATCAAGAAAGAAATTAGATATCTTCACCAAACTTGGTACACATGTGTATGGGCTCAGTCTTTGGTCAGGATAAAGAAATCGCGATGATTGAACACTTGGTGGCGCTATAACATGAAAAAAACATGAAAATAGCTATAACTACCCGACCGCTAGTCCGATTGACTTGAAAATTGGTATGCAGTGTCTTGGTCCAAGGTCCCATGTATGTCTATGAGGACATTGGCCTATCTCAAAAAACATTGCCGCCACAGCCAATTAAATTATTTCAGTGTTTAAAATCTTGCTAAATAAAACTTGATGTCTTTTGATGCTTGTGTGCTTAAAGGCCTTAAAGGCTTGAACCCCGCTAAATGCTGCTCGCAGCTTTAATTAGGGGTTCAAGCACGAAGTGCTGAAACCCTATTGTAATTGTACTGATTTTTAGGGGTTCAAGCACGAAGTGCTGAACACCTATTGTATTTGTGCTGATTTTTATTATTATTATTATTATTATTATTATTATTCAGACCTAAAACGCATCGTGCAGCCCAAACCGTAAGGGCTAGAGACTTGAAACTTGGCCAATATGTAGTACAAAAATCGAGGAGAGGTTATCAAATTATGAGCCAGATTGGCCTATAGGTGGCGCTATAGCAATCAATTGCGCGAAACTGCTCATAACTCCTAAACCGTATGTTGTAGAATCAAGTGTCTTATATCATTGGAAAGGAGAGTCCATGACGAACATAACGTATATCTCCGATTTCATTTGCGCCATGATAGATTTTCCGCCATTTTGAATTTTGTCATAAAACTACTTTTGCGAACTAGTCCTAGGTTTTTCGCTTGATCGGAACCAAACCAGTGCAGAAATGTTCTCTGGAGTCTGAATATCAATAATTATCGAAAAAAAGTTGAAATTTCGATTCACGGTCGCTAAGGGGCGGAAAACGACTGTTGTGGGAGGAGCCTATTTTACTAAAACAGCTATAACTCAAGAACAAAATGAGATATCTTCACCAAACTTGGTAGACATGTGTATGGGCTCAGTTTTTGGTCTCGATAAAAAAATAGCGATGATTGAACACTTGGTGGCGCTATAACACGAAAAAAACATGAAAATGGCTATAACCACACGAGCGCTAGTCCGATTGACTTGAAAATTGGTATGCAGTGTCTTGGTCCAAGGTGCCATGTATATCTATGAGGATATTGGCGTATCTCAAAAAACATGGCCGCCACAGCCAATTAAATTTGAGCACCTATTAGACAAGGTTAATGGAGGCCAATCAGAACGAAACTCGATGGGCATATTTGACTCATGGCCCTAGAGGTCTGTAAGAATTTTGAAACAAATCGGCCACTAGTTGGCGCTAATGAGTTTTATGGCTCTGTAATCACGTGGTGTTGCACACATCCACAAAATATGCATATCATTTGATAGATCTCTTCATATTGAACAACTTTGCCTCTAGAACCATTGCTGTCAATCAAATCGTTCATTAAATATTTGCAATTATATTAAAAACCTACTTTCGCGAACTAGTCCCTGGTTTTTTGCCCGATCGGAACCAAACAAGTCTAGAACAAATCTCTGGACTCTCTAGGTTAATAATTATCGAAAAAAAGTTGAACTTTTGCATTTAGATGGCTATAAAAGGATTATTTAGAAGAGGGATGTAGCAAAATACACTCAATAGCCTATAAATCTTAAAGGAAAACTCAAAACGTCACAAATATTGTTATGTATATGTGACATAACATGCTGAAGAAGCATGCAAAGTTTCATGGAGATCGGACCATAGGTGGCGCTAAAACTGTTAAAAAGCTTTGAAAACCATGTATTCCCTATGGTGAATTGCCTGTATTGGCTGTAAATTGTATTTTCCATCTCTCTATTCAATGAATGTTCAGATCTACTTAAAAACAAGTCAGAACATGTATCCTATGCCTCTAAACAAGCATGAAAAATTTCAGACAGTTCGGACAATATTTGCCTCTATAAAAGTTAAAAAATGTTAACATTACAGAGTTCTGGTATATTAAGCAAATAAGTGGTTGTTTGCTGCCCCCCGCTGTTCATTTTATTGTACTACACACAAAATAATATTATTCTGCAGTAAAACACATCGTGCAGCCCAAACCGTAAGGGCTAGAGACTTGAAACTTGGCCAATAGGTAGTACAAACAGAGAGGAGAGGTTATCAAATTATGAGCCAGATTGGCCTATAGGTGGCGCTATAGCAATCAATTGCGCGAAACTGCTCATAACTCCCAAACCGTATGTCGTAGACTCAAGTGTCTTATATCATTGGAAAGGTGAGTCCATGAAGAACAAAATGTACATCTCCGATTTCATTTGCGCCATGATAAATTTTCCGTCATTTTGAATTTTGTTAAAAAACTACTTTTGCAAACTAGTCCTAGGTTTCTTGCTTGATCGGAACCAAACCAGTGCAGAAATGTTCTCTGGAGTCTGAATATCAATAATAATTGAAAAAAAGTTTAAATTTCTATTCATGGTCGCTAAGGGGCGGAAAACGACTGTTGTGGGAGGAGCCTATTTTACTAAAATGGCTATAACTCAAGAACAAAATGAGATATCTTCACCAAACTTGGTACACATGTGTATGGGCTCAGTATTTGGTCTCGATAAAAAATAGCGACGATTGAACACTTGGTGGCGCTATAACACAAAAAAAACATGAAAATGGCTATAACTACCCGACCGCTAGTCCGATTGACTTGAAAATTGGTATGCAGTGTCTTGGCCCAGGGTCCCATGTATGTCTATGAGGACATTGGCCTATCTCAAAAAACATTGCCGCCACAGCCAATTAAATTATTTCAGTGTTTAAAATCTTGCTAAATAAAACTTAATGTATTTTGATGCTTGTGTGCTTAAAGGCCTTAAAGGCTTGAACCCCGCTAAATGCTGCTTGCAGCTTTAATTATTATTATTATTATTATTATTATTATTATTATTATTATTCTGCCGTAAAACGCATCGTGCAGCCCAAACCGTAAGGGCTAGAGACTTGAAACTTGGCCAATAGATAGTAGAAAAATCGAGGAGAGGTTATCAAATTATGAGCCAGATTGGCCTATAGGTGGCGCTATAGCAATCAATTGCGCGAAACTGCTCATAACTCCTAAACCATATGTCGTAGACTCAAGTGTCTTATATCATTGGAAAGGTGAGTTCATGACGAACAAAACGTATATCTCCGATTTCATTTGCGCCATGATAGATTTTCCGCCATTTTGAATTTTGTCAAAAAACTACTTTTGCAAACTAGTCCTAGGTTTTTCGCTTGATCGAAACCAAACCAGTGCAGAAATGTTCTATGGAGTCTGAATATCAAGAATTATCGAAAAAAAGTTGAAATTTCGATTCACGGTTGCTAAGGGGCGGAAAACGAATGTTGTGGGAGGAGCCTATTTTACTAAAACAGCTATAACTCAAGAACAAAATGAGATATCTTCACCAAACTTGGTAGACATGTGTATGGGCTCGGTATTTGGTCTCGATAAAAAAATAGCGACGATTGAACACTTGGTGGCGCTATAACACGAAAAAAACATGAAAATGGCTATAACCTGCCGAGCGCTAGTCCGATTGACTTGAAAATTGGTATGCAGTGTCTTGGTCCAAGGTACCATGCATGTCTATGAGGACATTGGCGTATCTCAAAAATCATGGCCGCCACAGCCAATTAAATTTAAGCACCTATTAGACAAGGTTAACGGAGGCCAATCGGAACGAAACTCGATGGGCATGTTTGACTCATGGCCCTAGAGGTCTGTAAGAATTTTGAAACAAATCGGCCACTAGTTGGCTCTAATGAGTTTTATGGCTCTGTAATCACGTGGTGTTGCACACATCCACAAAATATGCATATCATTTGATAGATCTCCTCATATTGAACACCTTTGCCTCTAGAACCATTGCTGTCAATCAAATCGTTTATTAAATATTTGCAATTATGTTAAAAACCTACTTTTGCAAACTAGTCCCTGGTTTTTTGCCCGATCGGAAGCAAACCAGTCTAGGACAATTCTCTGGACTCTCTAGATCAATAATTATCAAAAAAAGTTCAACTTTTGCATTTACATGGCTATAACAGAATCATTTAGAAGAGGGACGTAGCAAAATACACTCAATAGCCTATAAATCTTAAAGGAAAACTCAAAACTTCACGAAAATTGTTATGTATATGTGACATAGCATGCTGAAAAAGCATGCAAAGTTTCATGGAGATCGGACCATAGGTGGCACTAAAACTGTTAAAAAGCTTTGAAAACCATGTATTCCCTATGGTGAATTGCCTGTATTGGCTGTAAATTGTATTTTCCATCTCTCTATTCAATGAATGTTCAGATCTACTTAAAAACAAGTCAGAACATGTATCCTATGCCTCTAAACAAGCATGAAAAATTTCAGACAGATCGGACAATATTTGCCTCTATAAAAGTTAAAAAAGGTTAAAATTACAGAGTTCATTTGATAATAATGGTATATTAAGCCAATAAGTGGTCGTTTGCTGCCCCCCGCTGTTCATTTTATTGTACTACACACAAAATAATATTATTCTGCAGTAAAACACATCGTGCAGCCCAAACCGTAAGGGCTAGAGACTTGAAACTTGGCCAATAGGTAGTACAAACATAGAGGAGAGGTTATCAAATTATGAGCCAGATTGGCCTATAGGTGGCGCTATAGCAATCAATTGCGCAAAACTGCTCATAACTCCTAAACCGTATATCGTAGACTCAAGTGTCTTATATCATTGGAAAGGTGAGTCCATGACGAACATAACGTATATCTCCGATTTCATTTGCGCCATGATAGATTTTCCGCCATTTTGAATTATGTCAAAAAACTACTTTTGCGAACTAGTCCTAGGTTTTTCGCTTGATCGGAACCAAACCAGTGCAGAAATGTTCTCTGGAGTCTGAATATCAATAATTATCGAAAAAAAGTTGAAATTTCGATTCACGGTCGCTAAGGGGCGGAAAACGAATGTTGTGGGAGGAGCCTATTTTACTAAAACAGCTATAACTCAAGAAGAAAATGAGATATCTTCACCAAACTTGGTACACATGTGTATGGGCTCAGTCTTTGGTCTCGATAAAAAAATAGCGACGATTGAACACTTGGTGGCGCTATAACACAAAAAAAAACATGAAAATGGCTATAACTACCCGACCGCTAGTCCGATTGACTTGAAAATTGGTATGCAGTGTCTTGGCCCAAGGTCCCATGTATGTCTATGAGGACATTGGCCTATCTCAAAAAACATTGCCGCCATAGCCAATTAAATTATTTCAGTGTTTAAAATCTTGCTAAATAAAACTTAATGTATTTTGATGCTTGTGTGCTTAAAGGCCTTAAAGGCTTGAACCCCGCTAAATGCTGCTTGCAGCTTTAATTATTATTATTATTCTCCGCTAAAACGCATCGTGCAGCCCAAACCGTAAGGGCTGGAACTTTGAAACTTTGTCAGATGGTAGTACACAAAACGAGGAGAGGTTATCAAATTATGAGCCAGATTGGCCTATAGGTGGCGCTATAGCAATCAATTGCGCGAAACTGCTCATAACTCCTAAACCGTATGTCGTAGCTTCAAGTGTCTTATATCATTGGAAAGGTGAGTCCATGACGAACAAAACGTATATCTCCGATTTCATTTGCGCCATGATAGATTTTCCGCCATTTTGAATTTTGTTAAAAAACTACTTTTGCGAACTAGTCCTAGGTTTTTTGCTTGATCGGAACCAAACCAGTGCAGAAATGTTTTCTGGAGTCTGAATATCAATAATTATCGAAAAAAAGTTTAAATTTCGATTCACGTTCGCTAAGGGGCGGAAAACGAATGTTGTGGGAGGAGCCTATTTTACTAAAACGGCTATAACTCAAGAACAAAATGAGATATCTTCACCAAACTTGGTACACATGTGTATAGGCTCAGTATTTGGTCTCGATAAAAAAATAACGACGATTGAACACTTGGTGGCGCTATAACACGAAAAAAACATGAAAATGGCTATAACCTGCCGAGCACTAGTCCGATTGACTTGGAAATTGGTATGCAGTGTCTTGGTCCAAGGTACCATGTATGTCTATGAGGACATTGGCGTATCTCAAAAATCATGGCCGCCACAGCCAATTACATTTAAGCACCTATTAGACAAGGTTAACGGAGGCCAATCGGAACGAAACTCGATGGGCATGTTTGACTCATGGCCCTAGAGGTCTGTAAGAATTTTGAAACAAATCGGCCACTAGTTGGTGCTAATGAGTTTTATGGCTCTGTAATCACGTGGTGTTGCACACATCCACAAAATATGCATATCATTTGATAGATCTCTTCATATTGAACACCTTTGCCTCTAGAACCATTGCTGTCAATCAAATCGTTCATTAAATATTTGCAATTATGTTAAAAACCTACTTTTACGAACTAGTCCCTGGTTTTTTGCCCGATCGGAACCAAACCAGTCTAGGACAATTCTATGGACTCTCTAGATCAATAATTATTAAAAAAAGTTCAACTTTTGCATTTACATGGCTATAAAAGGATCATTTAGAAGAGGGATGTAGCAAAATACACTCAATAGCCTATAAATCTTAAAGGAAAACTCAAAACGTCACACATATTGTTATGTATATGTGACATAACATGCTGAAGAAGCATGCAAAGTTTCATGGAGATCGGACCATAGGTGGCGCTAAAACTGTTAAAAAGCTTTGAAAACCATGTATTCCCTATGGTGAATTGCCTGTATTGGCTGAAAATTGTATTTTCCATCTCTCTATTAAATGAATGTTCAGATCTACTTAAAAACAAGTCAGAACATGTATCCTATGCCTCTAAACAAGCATGAAAAATTTCAGACAGTTCGGACAATATTTGCCTCTATAAAAGTAAAAAAATGTTAACATTACAGAGTTCTGGTATATTAAGCCAATAAGTGGTCGTTTGCCGCCCCCCGCTGTTCATTTTATTGTACTACACACAAAATAATATTATTCTGCAGTAAAACACATCGTGCAGCCCAAACCGTAAGGGCTAGAGACTTGAAACTTGGCCAATAGGTAGTACAAACAGAGAGGAGAGGTTATCAAATTATGAGCCAGCTTGGCCTATAGGTGGCGCTATAGCAATCAATTGCGCGAAACTGCTCATAACTCCTAAACCGTATGTCGTAGACTCAAGTGTCTTATATCATTGGAAAGGTGAGTCCATGACAAACAAAATGTATATCTCCGATTTCATTTGCGCCATGATACATTTTCCGCCATTTTGAATTTTGTTAAAAAACTACTTTTGCAAACTAGTCCTAGGTTTCTTGCTTGATCGGAACCAAACCAGTGCAGAAATGTTCTCTGGAGTCTGAATATCAATAATAATTGAAAAAAAGTTTAAATTTCTATTCACGGTCGCTAAGGGGCGGAAAACGACTGTTGTGGGAGGAGCCTATTTTACTAAAATGGCTATAAATCAAGAAAGAAATGAGATATCTTCACCACACTTGGTACACATGTGTATGGGCTCAGTCTTTGGTCAGGATAAAGAAATCGCGATGATTGAACACTTGGTGGCGCTATAACATGAAAAAAACATGAAAATGGCTATAACTACCCGACCGCTAGTCCGATTGACTTGAAAATTGGTATGCAGTGTCTTGGTCCAAGGTCCCATGTATGTCTATGAGGACATTGGCCTATCTCAAAAAACATTGCCGCCACAGCCAATTAAATTATTTCAGTGTTTAAAATCTTGCTAAATAAAACTTGATGTCTTTTGATGCTTGTGTGCTATTTTGAGCCAGATTGGCCTATAGGTGGCGCTATAGCAATCAATTGCGCGAAACTGCTCATAACTCCTAAACCGTATGTCGTAGACTCAGGTGTCTTATATCATTGGAAAGGTGAGTCCATGACGAACATAACGTATATCTCCGATTTCATTTGCGCCATGATAGAACATGAAAATGGCTATAACTACCCGACCGCTAGTCCGATTGACTTGAAAATTGGTATGCAGTGTCTTGGTCCAAGGTCCCATGTATGTCTATGAGGACATTGGCCTATCTCAAAAAACATTGCCGCCACAGCCAATTAAATTATTTCAGTGTTTAAAATCTTGCTAAATAAAACTTGATGTCTTTTGATGCTTGTGTGCTTTTATGAGCCAGATTGGCCTATAGGTGGCGCTATAGCAATCAATTGCGCGAAACTGCTCATAACTCCTAAACCGTATGTCGTAGACTCAGGTGTCTTATATCATTGGAAAGGTGAGTCCATGACGAACATAACGTATATCTCCGATTTCATTTGCGCCATGATAGATTTTCCGCCATTTTGAATTTTGTCAAAAAACTACTTTTGCGAACTAGTCCTAGGTTTTTCGCTTGATCGAAACCAACCCAGTGCAGAAATGTTCTCTGGAGTCTGAATATCAATAATTATCGAAAAAAACTTGAAATTTCGATTCACGGTCGCTAAGGGGCGGAAAACGACTGTTGTGGGAGGAGCCTATTTTATTAAAACAGCTATAACTCAAGAACAAAATGAGATATCTTCACCAAACTTGGTAGACATGTGTATGGGCTCAGTTTTTGGTCTCGATAAAAAAATAGCGATGATTGAACACTTGGTGGCGCTATAACACGAAAAAAACATGAAAATGGCTATAACCACCCGAGCGCTAGTCCGATTGACTTGAAAATTGGTATGCAGTGTCTTGGTCCAAGGTGCCATGTATATCTATGAGGATATTGGCGTATCTCAAAAAACATGGCCGCCACAGCCAATTAAATTTGAGCACCTATTAGACAAGGTTAATGGAGGCCAATCAGAACGAAACTCGATGGGCATGTTTGACTCATGGCCCTAGAGGTCTGTAAGAATTTTGAAACAAATCGGCCACTAGTTGGCGCTAATGAGTTTTATGGCTCTGTAATCACGTGGTGTTGCACACATCCACAAAATATACATATCATTTGATAGATCTCTTCATATTGAACAACTTTGCCTCTAAAACCATTGCTGTCAATCAAATCGTTCATTAAATATTTGCAATTATGTTAAAAACCTACTTTCGCGAACTAGTCCCTGGTTTTTTGCCCGATCGGAACCAAACAAGTCTAGAACAAATCTCTGGACTCTCTAGGTTAATAATTATCGAAAAAAAGTTGAACTTTTGCATTTAGATGGCTATAAAAGGATTATTTAGAAGAGGGATTTAGCAAAATACACTCAATAGCCTATAAATCTTAAAGGAAAACTCAAAACGTCACAAATATTGTTATGTATATGTGACATAACATGCTGAAGAAGCATGCAAAGTTTCATGGAGATCGGACCATAGGTGGCGCTAAAACTGTTAAAAAGCTTTGAAAACCATGTATTCCCTATGGTGAATTGCCTGTATTGGCTGTAAATTGTATTTTCCATCTCTCTATTCAATGAATGTTCAGATCTACTTAAAAACAAGTCAGAACATGTATCCTATGCCTCTAAACAAGCATGAAAAATTTCAGACAGATCGGACAATATTTGCCTCTATAAAAGTTAAAAAATGTTAAAATTACAGAGTTCATTTGATAATAATGGTATATTAAGCCAATAAGTGGTCGTTTGCTGCCCCCCGCTGTTCATTTTATTGTACTACACACAAAATAATATTATTCTGCAGTAAAACACATCGTGCAGCCCAAACCGTAAGGGCTAGAGACTTGAAACTTGGGCAATAGGTAGTACAAACATAGAGGAGAGGTTATCAAATTATGAGCCAGATTGGCCTATAGGTGGCGCTATAGCAATCAATTGTGCGAAACTGCTCATAACTCCTAAACCGTATGTCGTAGACTCAAGTGTCTTATATCATTGGAAAGGTGAGTCCATGACGAACAAAACGTATATCTCTGATTTCATTTGCGCCATGATAGATTTTCCGCCATTTTGAATTTTGTTAAAAAACTACTTTTGCAAACTAGTCCTAGGTTTCTTGCTTGATCGGAACCAAACCAGTGCAGAAATGTTCTCTGGAGTCTGAATATCAATAATAATCGAAAAAAAGTTTAAATTTCTATTCACGGTCGCTAAGGGGCGGAAAACGACTGTTGTGGGAGGAGCCTATTTTACTAAAATGGCTATAACTCAAGAAAGAAATGAGATGTCTTCACCAAACTTGGTACACATGTGTATGGTCTGAGTCTTTGGTCACGATAAAATAATCGCGACGATTGAACACTTGGTGGCGCTATAACACAAAAAAAACATAAAAATGGCCATAACTACCCGACCGCTAGTCCGATTGACTTGAAAATTGGTATGCAGTGTCTTGGCCCAAGGTCCCATGTATGTCTATGAGGACATTGGCCTATCTCAAAAAACATTGCCGCCACAACCAATTAAATTATTTCAGTGTTTAAAATCTTGCTAAATAAAACTTAATGTATTTTGATGCTTGTGTGCTTAAAGGCCTTAAAGGCTTGAACCCCGCTAAATGCTGCTTGCAGCTTTAATTATTAGGGGTTCAAGCACGAAGTGCTGAAACCCTATTGTATTTGTGCTGATTTTTATTATTATTATTATTATTATTATTATTATTCAGCCGTAAAACGCATCGTGCAGACCAAACTGTAAGGGCTAGAGACTTGAAACTTGGCCAATAGGTAGTACAAAAATCGAGGAAAGGTTATCAAATTATGAGCCACATTGGCCTATAGGTGGCGCTATAGCAATCAATTGCGCGAAACTGCTCATAACTCCTAGACCGTATGTCGTAGACTCAAGTGTCTTATATCATTGGAAAGGTGAGTCCCTGACGAACAAAACGTATATCTCCGATTTCATTTCCGCCATGATAGATTTTCCGCCATTTTGAATTTTGTCAAAAAACTACTTTTGCGAACTAGTCCCTGGATTTTAGTCCGATCGGAACCAAACCAGTACAGAAATGTTCTCTGGAGTCTGAATATCAATAATCATTGAAAAAAAGTAATAATTTCGATTCACGGTTATTAAGGGGCGTAATAATAGACGTTCAGGGCGGAGCCTATTTTACTAAAAAGGTTATAACTCAAGATTACAATGAGATATCTTCACCAAACTTGGTACACATGTGTAAGGGCTCAATCTTTGGTCACAATAAAAAAAATGCGATGATTGAACACTTGGTGGCGCTATAATATGAAAAAAACATGAAAAGGGCTATAACCACCCGACCGCTAGTCCGATTGACTTGAAAATTGGTATGCAGTGTCTTGGTCCAAGGTGCCAAGTATGTCTATGAGGACATTGGCGTATCTCAAAAAACATGGCCGTCACAGCCAATTAAATTTGAGCACCTATTAGACAAGGTTAACGAAGGTCGATCGGAACGAAACTCGATGGGCATGTTCGACTCATGGCCTTAGAGGTCTGTAAGAATTTTGAAAGAAATCGGCCACTAGTTGGCGCTAACGAGTTTTATGGCTCTGTGATCACGTGGTGTTGCACACATCCCCAAAATATGCATATCATTTGATAGATCTCCTCATACTGAACAACTTTGCCTCTTGAACTATTGCTGTCAATCAAATCTTTCATTAAATATTTGTAATTATGTTTAAAACCTACTTTTGCAAACTAGTCCCTGGATTTTTCATTGATCGGAACCAAACCAGTCTAGGACAATTCTCTGGACTCTCTAGATCAATAATCATTGAAAAAAAGTTGAACTTTTGCATTTGGATGGCTATAACAGGGTCATTTAGAAGAGGGGCGTAGCAAAATACACTCAAAAGCCTATAAATCCTAAAGGAAAACTCAAAACTTCACGAAAATTGTTATGTATATGTGACATAACATGCTGAAGAAGCATGCAAAGTTTCATGGAGATCGGATCATAGGTGGCGCTATAACTGTTAAAAAGCTTTGAAAACCATGTATTCCCTATGGTGAATTGCCTGTATTGGCTGTAAATGGTATTTTCCATCTCTGTAATCAGGTGGGGTAAAAAAACATCCACATAATATGCAGAAATTATGATAGATCTCCTCATACTGAACAACTTTGCCTCAAGAACCAATACTGTCAATCAAATTGTTTTTTATTTATTCACAATTATGTTCAAAACGTATTACCTAAAATTACCAACAGATGGCAGCAGAAGACCACTCATTGGTTCATTTTGCTTACTAAGCATATTTAAACTTTATAAAATCATTATAATAATGTTGCAAATGACATTTTGTCAATGTTTAGCAATTAATTTGTTCATTTGATTAATGTTTTACAATAATTATTATATTACAATTAAAATAATGCCTGAAAATATGATTTAAAGGGGAAAACCTGGAATAAGCTATTTGTTACCCATCATTAATTTCAAATATCTCTATCTCCAACTAAATGTGCATGTGAGTTAGCACATTTGAAGGCATTAACTTGCAAAATGTGCCCATTAAATGAAAAACAGACAATTAAAATGAAAATGAGCCAATGAGTACTTCTCTGCTGCCACCTGCTGGGCTTAAATAGTCATTTTTTTCATACTATTTACTTATCATGTTCTATAATTCCTATTTAGACATTATAAAGTCACTATTACAATATTTACAATCACATTTTGTCAAAATAATTTATTTCAAATATATCTGCAACAAAATTAATGTTTAAATGAGTTAACATGGAAAATGTGCCTATTACATATTCCTTAAAATTACAAAACCACCAAACATTTAATAAGCATATTTCAAAATGTAAAATACCCATTTTAGCTGTAAATGGGCATTTTCTCTCTATGATTTTAAAGGTTACATTTAATGGCTAAATAAAACACAATAACTTTTTATGCAAATGTGCTTAAATGCCTTAATTGGCTTGAACCCCGATAATTGCTGCTTGCAGCTATATTTATTATTATTATTATTCTCCGCTAAAACGCATCGTGCAGCCCAAACCGTAAGGGCTGGAACTTTGAAACTTTGTCAGATGGTAGTACACAAAACGAGGAGAGGTTATCAAATTATGAGCCAGATTGGCCTATAGGTGGCGCTATAGCAATCAATTGCGCGAAACTGCTCTTAACTCCTAAACCGTATGTCGTAGACTCGAGTGTCTTATATCATTGGAAAGGTGAGTCAATGACGAACAAAACGTATATCTCCGATTTCATTTGCGCCATGATAGATTTTCCGCCATTTTGAATTTTGTCAAAAAACTACTTTTGCGAACTAGTCCTAGGTTTTTTGCTTGATCGGAACCAAACCAGTGCAGAAATGTTCTCTGGAGTCTGAATATCAATAATTATCGAAAAAAAGTTGAAATTTCGATTCACGTTCGCTAAGGGGCGGAAAACGAATGTTGTGGGAGGAGCCTATTTTACTAAAACAGCTATAACTCAAGAACAAAATGAGATATCTTCACCAAACTTGGTACACATGTGTATGGGCTCAGTATTTGGTCTCGATAAAAAAATAACGACGATTGAACACTTGGTGGCGCTATAACACGAAAAAAACATGAAAATGGCTATAACCTGCCGAGCGCTAGTCCGATTGACTTGAAAATTGGTATGCAGTGTCTTGGTCCAAGGTACCATGTAGGTCTATGAGGACATTGGCGTATCTCAAAAATCATGGCCGCCACAGCCAATTAAATTTAAGCACCTATTAGACAAGGTTAACGGAGGCCAATCGGAACGAAACTCGATGGGCATGTTTGACTCATGGCCCTAGAGGTCTGTAAGAATTTTGAAACAAATCGGCCACTAGTTGGCGCTAATGAGTTTTATGGCTCTGTAATCACGTGGTGTTGCACACATCCACAAAATATGCATATCATTTGATAGATCTCTTCATATTGAACACCTTTGCCTCTAGAACCATTGCTGTCAATCAAATCGTTCATTAAATATTTGCAATTATGTTAAAAACCTACTTTTACGAACTAGTCCCTGGTTTTTTGCCCGATCGGAACCAAACCAGTCTAGGACAATTCTATGGACTCTCTAGATCAATAATTATCAAAAAAAGTTCAACTTTTGCATTTACATGGCTATAAAAGGGTCATTTATAAGAGGGATGTAGCAAAATACACTCAATAGCCTATAAATCTTAAAGGAAAACTCAAAACGTCACGAATATTGTTATGTATATGTGACATAACATGCTGAAGAAGCATGCAAAGTTTCATGGAGATCGGACCATAGGTGGCGCTAAAACTGTTAAAAAGCTTTGAAAACCATGTATTCCCTATGGTGAATTGCCTGTATTGGCTGTAAATGGTATTTTCCATCTCTCTATTCAATGAATGCTCAGATCTACTTAAAAACAAGTCAGAACATGTATCCTATGCCTCTAAACAAGCATGAAAAATTTCAGACAGTTCGGACAATATTTGCCTCTATAAAAGTTAAAAAATGTTAACATTACAGAGTTGTGGTATATTAAGCCAATAAGTGGTTGTTTGCTGCCCCCCGCTGTTCATTTTATTGTACTACACACAAAATAATATTATTCTGCAGTAAAACACATCGTGCAGCCCAAACCGTAAGGGCTAGAGACTTGAAACTTGGCCAATAGGTAGTACACACATCGAGGAGAGGTTATCAAATTATGAGCCAGATTGGCCTATAGGTGGCGCTATAGCAATCAATTGCGCGAAACTGCTCTTAACTCCTAAACCGTATGTCGTAGACTCAACTGTCTTATATCATTGGAAAGGTGAGTCCATGACGAACAAAGTGTATATCTCCGATTTCATTTGCGCCATGATACATTTTCCGCCATTTTGAATTTTGTTAAAAAAATACTTTTGCAAACTAGTCCTAGGTTTCTTGCTTGATCGGAACCAAACCAGTGCAGAAATGTTCTCTGGAGTCTGAATATCAATAATTAATTGAAAAAAAGTTTAAATTTCGATTCACGGTCGCTAAGGGGCGGAAAACGACTGTTGTGGGAGGAGCCTATTTTACTAAAATGGCTATAAATCAAGAAAGAAATGAGATATATTCACCAAACTTGGTACACATGTGTATGGGCTCAGTCTTTGGTCAGGATAAAGAAATCGCGATGATTGAACACTTGGTGGCGCTATAACATGAAAAAAACATGAAAATGGCTATAACTACCCGACCGCTAGTCCGATTAACTTGAAAATTTGTATGCAGTGTCTTGGTCCAAGGTACCATGGATGTCTATGAGGACATTGGCCTATCTCAAAAAACATTGCCGCCATAGCCAATTAAATTATTTCAGTGTTTAAAATCTTTCTAAATAAAACTTGATGTCTTTTGATGCTTGTGTGCTTAAAGGCCTTAAAGGCTTGAACCCCGCTAAATGCTGCTTGTTATTAGGGGTTCAAGCACGAAGTGCTGAAACCCTATTGTAATTGTACTGATTTTTTTAGGGGTTCAAGCACGAAGTGCTGAAACCCTATTGTAATTGTACTGATTTTTAGGGGTTCAAGCACGAAGTGCTGAAACCCTATTGTATTTGTGCTGATTTTTATTATTATTATTATTATTATTATTATTATTCAGCCGTAAAACGCATCGTGCAGACCAAACTGTAAGGGCTAGAGACTTGAAACTTGGCCAATAGGTAGTACAAAAATCGAGGAAAGGTTATCAAATTATGAGCCACATTGGCCTATAGGTGGCGCTATAGCAATCAATTGCGCGAAACTGCTCATAACTCCTAGACCGTATGTCGTAGACTCAAGTGTCTTATATCATTGGAAAGGTGAGTCCCTGACGAACAAAACGTATATCTCCGATTTCATTTCCGCCATGATAGATTTTCCGCCATTTTGAATTTTGTCAAAAAACTACTTTTGCGAACTAGTCCCTGGATTTTAGTCCGATCGGAACCAAACCAGTACAGAAATGTTCTCTGGAGTCTGAATATCAATAATCATTGAAAAAAAGTAATAATTTCGATTCACGGTTATTAAGGGGCGTAATAATAGACGTTCAGGGCGGAGCCTATTTTACTAAAAAGGTTATAACTCAAGATTACAATGAGATATCTTCACCAAACTTGGTACACATGTGTAAGGGCTCAATCTTTGGTCACAATAAAAAAAATGCGATGATTGAACACTTGGTGGCGCTATAATATGAAAAAAACATGAAAAGGGCTATAACCACCCGACCGCTAGTCCGATTGACTTGAAAATTGGTATGCAGTGTCTTGGTCCAAGGTGCCAAGTATGTCTATGAGGACATTGGCGTATCTCAAAAAACATGGCCGTCACAGCCAATTAAATTTGAGCACCTATTAGACAAGGTTAACGAAGGTCGATCGGAACGAAACTCGATGGGCATGTTCGACTCATGGCCTTAGAGGTCTGTAAGAATTTTGAAAGAAATCGGCCACTAGTTGGCGCTAACGAGTTTTATGGCTCTGTGATCACGTGGTGTTGCACACATCCCCAAAATATGCATATCATTTGATAGATCTCCTCATACTGAACAACTTTGCCTCTTGAACTATTGCTGTCAATCAAATCTTTCATTAAATATTTGTAATTATGTTTAAAACCTACTTTTGCAAACTAGTCCCTGGATTTTTCATTGATCGGAACCAAACCAGTCTAGGACAATTCTCTGGACTCTCTAGATCAATAATCATTGAAA
The DNA here is from genome assembly GCA_023566225.1 of Romanogobio albipinnatus. Taxonomy (NCBI): domain Eukaryota; kingdom Metazoa; phylum Chordata; class Actinopteri; order Cypriniformes; family Gobionidae; genus Romanogobio; species Romanogobio albipinnatus. The sequence goes on along the minus strand of CM042244.1, from coordinate 35,430,751 downwards.
AAAAGTTGAACTTTTGCATTTGGATGGCTATAACAGGGTCATTTAGAAGAGGGGCGTAGCAAAATACACTCAAAAGCCTATAAATCCTAAAGGAAAACTCAAAACTTCACGAAAATTGTTATGTATATGTGACATAACATGCTGAAGAAGCATGCAAAGTTTCATGGAGATCGGATCATAGGTGGCGCTATAACTGTTAAAAAGCTTTGAAAACCATGTATTCCCTATGGTGAATTGCCTGTATTGGCTGTAAATGGTATTTTCCATCTCTGTAATCAGGTGGGGTAAAAAAACATCCACATAATATGCAGAAATTATGATAGATCTCCTCATACTGAACAACTTTGCCTCAAGAACCAATACTGTCAATCAAATTGTTTTTTATTTATTCACAATTATGTTCAAAACGTATTACCTAAAATTACCAACAGATGGCAGCAGAAGACCACTCATTGGTTCATTTTGCTTACTAAGCATATTTAAACTTTATAAAATCATTATAATAATGTTGCAAATGACATTTTGTCAATGTTTAGCAATTAATTTGTTCATTTGATTAATGTTTTACAATAATTATTATATTACAATTAAAATAATGCCTGAAAATATGATTTAAAGGGGAAAACCTGGAATAAGCTATTTGTTACCCATCATTAATTTCAAATATCTCTATCTCCAACTAAATGTGCATGTGAGTTAGCACATTTGAAGGCATTAACTTGCAAAATGTGCCCATTAAATGAAAAACAGACAATTAAAATGAAAATGAGCCAATGAGTACTTCTCTGCTGCCACCTGCTGGGCTTAAATAGTCATTTTTTTTCATACTATTTACTTATCATGTTCTATAATTCCTATTTAGACATTATAAAGTCACTATTACAATATTTACAATCACATTTTGTCAAAATAATTTATTTCAAATATATCTGCAACAAAATTAATGTTTAAATGAGTTAACATGGAAAATGTGCCTATTACATATTCCTTAAAATTACAAAACCACCAAACATTTAATAAGCATATTTCAAAATGTAAAATACCCATTTTAGCTGTAAATGGGCATTTTCTCTCTATGATTTTAAAGGTTACATTTAATGGCTAAATAAAACACAATAACTTTTTATGCAAATGTGCTTAAATGCCTTAATTGGCTTGAGCCCCGATAATTGCTGCTTGCAGCTATATTTAGGGGTTCAAGCACGAAGTGCTGAAACCCTATTGTAATTGTACTGATTTTTATTATTATTATTATTATTATTAGGGGTTCAAGCACGAAGTGCTGAACACCTATTGTATTTGTGCTGATTTTTATTAGGGGTTCAAGCACGAAGTGCTGAAACCCTATTGTAATTGTACTGATTTTTATTATTATTATTATTATTATTATTATTATTATTATTATTATTATTATTATTATTCTCCGCTAAAACGCATCGTGCAGCCCAAACCGTAAGGGCTGGAACTTTGAAACTTTGTCAGATGGTAGTACACAAATCGAGGAGAGGTTATCAAATTATGAGCCAGATTGGCCTATAGGTGGCGCTATAGCAATCAATTGCGCGAAACTGCTCATAACTCCTAAATCGTATGTCGTAGACTCAAGTGTCTTATATCATTGGAAAGGTGAGTCCATGACGAACAAAATGTATATCTCCGATTTCATTTGCGCCATGATAGATTTTCCGCCATTTTGAATTTTGTCAAAAAACTACTTTTGCGAACTAGTCCTAGGTTTTTTGCTTGATCGGAACCAAACCAGTGCAGAAATGTTCTCTGGAGTCTGAATATCAATAATTATCGAAAAAAAGTTGAAATTTCGATTCACGGTTGCTAAGGGGCGGAAAACGAATGTTGTGGGAGGAGCCTATTTTACTAAAACAGCTATAACTCAAGAAGAAAATGAGATATCTTCACCAAACTTGGTACACATGTGTATGGGCTCATTCTTTGGTCTCGATAAAAAAATAGCGACGATTGAACACTTGGTGGCGCTATAACACAAAAAAAACTTGAAAATGGCTATAACCACCCGAGCGCTAGTCCGATTGACTTGAAAATTGGTATGCAGTGTCTTGGTCCAAGGTACCATGTATATCTATGAGGATATTGGCGTATCTCAAAAAACATGGCCGCCACAGCCAATTAAATTTGAGCACCTATTAGACAAGGTTAATGGAGGCCGATCAGAACGAAACTCGATGGGCATGTTTGACTCATGGTCCTAGAGGTCTGTAAGAATTTTGAAAGAAATTGGCCTTTCCTATGGACCATAGGTGGCGCTATAACTGTTAAAAACCATATGTTTCCTATGGTAAATTGCCTAAATTGCCTGTAATTTGAGTTTTCCATCTATTATTTCAGTGTTTAAAATCTTGCTAAATAAAACTTGATGTCTTTTGATGCTTGTGTGCTTAAAGGCCTTAAAGGCTTGAACCCCGCTAAATGCTGCTCGCAGCTTTAATTATTATTATTATTATTATTCAGACCTAAAACGCATCGTGCAGCCCAAACTGTAAGGGCTAGAGACTTGAAACTTGGCCAATAGGTAGTACAAAAATCGAGGAGAGGTTATCAAATTATGAGCCAGATTGGCCTATAGGTGGCGCTATAGCAATCAATTGCGCGAAACTGCTCATAACTCCTAAACCGTATGTCGTAGACTCAAGTGTCTTATATCATTGGAAAGGTGAGTCCATGACGAACATAACGTATATCTCCGATTTCATTTGCGCCATGATAGATTTTCCGCCATTTTGAATTTTGTCAAAAAACTACTTTTGCGAACTAGTCCTAGGTTTTTCGCTTGATCGGAACCAAACCAGTGCAGAAATGTTCTCTGGAGTCTGAATATCAATAATTATCGAAAAAAACTTGAAATTTCGATTCACGGTTGCTAAGGGGCGGAAAACGACTGTTGTGGGAGGAGCCTATTTTATTAAAACAGCTATAACTCAAGAACAAAATGAGATATCTTCACCAAACTTGGTAGACATGTGTATGGGCTCAGTTTTTGGTCTCGATAAAAAAATAGCGATGATTGAACACTTGGTGGCGCTATAACACGAAAAAAACATGAAAATGGCTATAACCACCCGAGCGCTAGTCCGATTGACTTGAAAATTGGTATGCAGTGTCTTGGTCCAAGGTCCCATGTATATCTATGAGGATATTGGCGTATCTCAAAAAACATGGCCGCCACAGCCAATTAAATTTGAGCACCTATTAGACAAGGTTAATGGAGGCCAATCAGAACGAAACTCGATGGGCATGTTTGACTCATGGCCCTAGAGGTCTGTAAGAATTTTGAAACAAATCGGCCACTAGTTGGCGCTAATGAGTTTTATGGCTCTGTAATCACGTGGTGTTGCACACATCCACAAAATATACATATCATTTGATAGATCTCTTCATATTGAACAACTTTGCCTCTAAAACCATTGCTGTCAATCAAATCGTTCATTAAATATTTGCAATTATGTTAAAAACCTACTTTCGCGAACTAGTCCCTGGTTTTTTGCCCGATCGGAACCAAACAAGTCTAGAACAAATCTCTGGACTCTCTAGGTTAATAATTATCGAAAAAAAGTTGAACTTTTGCATTTAGATGGCTATAAAAGGATTATTTAGAAGAGGGATTTAGCAAAATACACTCAATAGCCTATAAATCTTAAAGGAAAACTCAAAACGTCACAAATATTGTTATGTATATGTGACATAACATGCTGAAGAAGCATGCAAAGTTTCATGGAGATCGGACCATAGGTGGCGCTAAAACTGTTAAAAAGCTTTGAAAACCATGTATTCCCTATGGTGAATTGCCTGTATTGGCTGTAAATTGTATTTTCCATCTCTCTATTCAATGAATGTTCAGATCTACTTAAAAACAAGTCAGAACATGTATCCTATGCCTCTAAACAAGCATGAAAAATTTCAGACAGATCGGACAATATTTGCCTCTATAAAAGTTAAAAAATGTTAAAATTACAGAGTTCATTTGATAATAATGGTATATTAAGCCAATAAGTGGTCGTTTGCTGCCCCCCGCTGTTCATTTTATTGTACTACACACAAAATAATATTATTCTGCAGTAAAACACATCGTGCAGCCCAAACCGTAAGGGCTAGAGACTTGAAACTTGGGCAATAGGTAGTACAAACATAGAGGAGAGGTTATCAAATTATGAGCCAGATTGGCCTATAGGTGGCGCTATAGCAATCAATTGCGCGAAACTGCTCATAACTCCTAAACCGTATGTCGTAGACTCAAGTGTCTTATATCATTGGAAAGGTGAGTCCATGACGAACAAAACGTATATCTCCGATTTCATTTGCGCCATGATAGATTTTCCGCCATTTTGAATTTTGTTAAAAAACTACTTTTGCAAACTAGTCCTAGGTTTCTTGCTTGATCGGAACCAAACCAGTGCAGAAATGTTCTCTGGAGTCTGAATATCAATAATAATCGAAAAAAAGTTTAAATTTCTATTCACGGTCGCTAAGGGGCGGAAAACGACTGTTGTGGGAGGAGCCTATTTTACTAAAATGGCTAGAACTCAAGAAAGAAATGAGATGTCTTCACCAAACTTGGTACACATGTGTATGGTCTGAGTCTTTGGTCACGATAAAAAAATAGCGACGATCGAACACTTGGTGGCGCTATAACACAAAAAAACATAAAAATGGCCATAACTACCCGACCGCTAGTCCGATTGACTTGAAAATTGGTATGCAGTGTCTTGGCCCAAGGTCCCATGTATGTCTATGAGGACATTGGCCTATCTCAAAAAACATTGCCGCCACAACCAATTAAATTATTTCAGTGTTTAAAATCTTGCTAAATAAAACTTAATGTATTTTGATGCTTGTGTGCTTAAAGGCCTTAAAGGCTTGAACCCCGCTAAATGCTGCTTGCAGCTTTAATTATTATTATTATTATTATTATTAGGGGTTCAAGCACGAAGTGCTGAAACCCTATTGTAATTGTACTGATTAGGGGTTCAAGCACGAAGTGCTGAAACCCTATTGTAATTGTACTGATTTTTATTATTATTATTATTATTATTATTATTCTGCCGTAAAACGCATCGTGCAGCCCAAACCGTAAGGGCTAGAGACTTGAAACTTGGCCAATAGATAGTACAAAAATCGAGGAGAGGTTATCAAATTATGAGCCAGATTGGCCTATAGGTGGCGCTATAGCAATCAATTGCGCGAAACTGCTCATAACTCCTAAACCGTATGTCGTAGACTCAAGTGTCTTATATCATTGGAAAGGTGAGTCCATGACGAACAAAACGTATATCTCCGATTTCATTTGCGCCATAATAGATTTTCCGCCATTTTGAATTTTGTCAAAAAACTACTTTTGCGAACTAGTCCTAGGTTTTTTGCTTGATCGGAACCAAACCAGTGCAGAAATGTTCTCTGGAGTCTGAATATCAATAATTATCGAAAAAAAGTTGAAATTTCGATTCACGTTCGCTAAGGGGCGGAAAACGAATGTTGTGGGAGGAGCCTATTTTACTAAAACAGCTATAACTCAAGAACAAAATAAGATATCTTCACCAAACTTGGTACACATGTGTATGGGCTCAGTATTTGGTCTCGATAAAAAAATAACGACGATTGAACACTTGGTGGCGCTATAACACGAAAAAAACATGAAAATGACTATAACCTGCCGAGCGCTAGTCCGATTGACTTGAAAATTGGTATGCAGTGTCTTGGTCCAAGGTCCCATGTATGTCTATGAGGACATTGGCGTATCTCAAAAATCATGGCCGCCACAGCCAATTAAATTTAAGCACCTATTAGACAAGGTTAACGGAGGCCAATCGGAACGAAACTCGATGGGCATGTTTGACTCATGGCCCTAGAGGTCTGTAAGAATTTTGAAACAAATCGGCCACTAGTTGGCGCTAATGAGTTTTATGGCTCTGTAATCACGTGGTGTTGCACACATCCACAAAATATGCATATCATTTGATAGATCTCTTCATATTGAACAACTTTGCCTCTAGAACCATTGCTGTCAATCAAATCGTTCATTAAATATTTGCAATTATGTTAAAAACCTACTTTTACAAACTAGTCCCTGGTTTTTTGCCCGATCGGAACCAAACCAGTCTAGGACAATTCTATGGACTCTCTAGATCAATAATTATCAAAAAAAAGTTCAACTTTTGCATTTACATGGCTATAAAAGGATCATTTAGAAGAGGGACGTAGCAAAATACACTCAATAGCCTATAAATCTTAAAGGAAAACTCAAAACGTCACGAATATTGTTATGTATATGTGACATAACATGCTGAAGAAGCATGCAAAGTTTCATGGAGATCGGACCATAGGTGGCGCTAAAACTGTTAAAAAGCTTTGAAAACCATGTATTCCCTATGGTGAATTGCCTGTATTGGCTGTAAATGGTATTTTCCATCTCTCTATTCAATGAATGCTCAGATCTACTTAAAAACAAAGTCAGAACATGTATCCTATGCCTCTAAACAAGCATGAAAAATTTCAGACAGTTCGGACAATATTTGCCTCTATAAAAGTTTAAAAATGTTAACATTACAGAGTTCTGGTATATTAAGCCAATAAGTGGTTGTTTGCTGCCCCCCGCTGTTCATTTTATTGTACTACACACAAAATAATATTATTCTGCAGTAAAACACATCGTGCAGCCCAAACCGTAAGGGCTAGAGACTTGAAACTTGGCCAATAGGTAGTACAAACAGAGAGGAGAGGTTATCAAATTATGAGCCAGATTGGCCTATAGGTGGCGCTATAGCAATCAATTGCGCGAAACTGCTCATAACTCCTAAACCGTATGTCGTAGACTCAAGTGTCTTATAGCATTGGAAAGGTGAGTCCATGACGAACAAAATGTATATCTCCGATTTCATTTGCGCCATGACACATTTTCCGCCATTTTGAATTTTGTTAAAAAACTACTTTTGCAAACTAGTCCTAGGTTTCTTGCTTGATCGGAACCAAACCAGTGCAGAAATGTTCTCTGGAGTCTGAATATCAATAATAATTGAAAAAAAGTTTAAATTTCTATTCACGGTCGCTAAGGGGCGGAAAACGACTGTTGTGGGAGGAGCCTATTTTACTAAAATGGCTATAAATCAAGAAAGAAATGAGATATCTTCACCAAACTTGGTACACATGTGTATGGGCTCAGTCTTTGGTCAGGATAAAGAAATCGCGATGATTGAACACTTGGTGGCGCCATAACATGAAAAAAACATGAAAATGGCTATAACTACCCGACCGCTAGTCCGATTGACTTGAAAATTGGTATGCAGTGTCTTGGTCCAAGGTCCCATGTATGTCTATGAGGACATTGGCCTATCTCAAAAAACATTGCCGCCACAGCCAATTAAATTATTTCAGTGTTTAAAATCTTGCTAAATAAAACTTGATGTCTTTTGATGCTTGTGTGCTTAAAGGCCTTAAAGGCTTGAACCCCGCTAAATGCTGCTCGCAGCTTTAATTATTATTATTATTATTATTATTCTCCGCTAAAACGCATCGTGCAGCCAAAACCGTAAGGGCTGGAACTTTGAAACTTTGTCAGATGGTAGTACACAAAACGAGGAGAGGTTATCAAATTATGAGCCAGATTGGCCTATAGGTGGCGCTATAGCAATCAATTGCGCGAAACTGCTCATAACTCCTAAACCGTATGTCGTAGACTCAAGTGTCTTATATCATTGGAAAGGTGAGTCCACGACGAACAAAACGTATATCTCCGATTTCATTTGCGCCATGATAGATTTTCCGCCATTTTGAATTTTGTCAAAAAACTACTTTTGCGAACTAGTCCTAGGTTTTTTGCTTGATCGGAACCAAACCAGTGCAGAAATGTTCTCTGGAGTCTGAATATCAATAATTATCGAAAAAAAGTTGAAATTTCGATTCACGTTCGCTAAGGGGCGGAAAACGAATGTTGTGGGAGGAGCCTATTTTACTAAAACAGCTATAACTCAAGAACAAAATGAGATATCTTCACCAAACTTGGTACACATGTGTATGGGCTCAATCTTTGGTCTCGATAAAAAAATAGCGACGATTGAACACTTGGTGGCGCTATAACACAAAAAAAACATGAAAATGGCTATAACTACCCGACCGCTAGTCCGATTGACTTGAAAATTGGTATGCAGTGTCTTGGCCCAAGGTCCCATGTATGTCTATGAGGACATTGGCCTATCTCAAAAAACATTGCCGCCATAGCCAATTAAATTATTTCAGTGTTTAAAATCTTGCTAAATAAAACTTAATGTATTTTGATGCTTGTGTGCTTAAAGGCCTTAAAGGCTTGAACCCCGCTAAATGCTGCTTGCAGCTTTAATTTTTATTATTATTATTATTATTATTATTATTATTATTATTATTCTGCCGTAAAACGCATCGTGCAGCCCAAACCGTAAGGGCTAGAGACTTGAAACTTGGCCAATAGATAGTAGAAAAATCGAGGAGAGGTTATCAAATTATGAGCCAGATTGGCCTATAGGTGGCGCTATAGCAATCAATTGCGCGAAACTGCTCATAACTCCTAAACCATATGTCGTAGACTCAAGTGTCTTATATCATTGGAAAGGTGAGTTCATGACGAACAAAACGTATATCTCCGATTTCATTTGCGCCATGATAGATTTTCCGCCATTTTGAATTTTGTCAAAAAACTACTTTTGCAAACTAGTCCTAGGTTTTTCGCTTGATCGAAACCAAACCAGTGCAGAAATGTTCTATGGAGTCTGAATATCAAGAATTATCGAAAAAAAGTTGAAATTTCGATTCACGGTTGCTAAGGGGCGGAAAACGAATGTTGTGGGAGGAGCCTATTTTACTAAAACAGCTATAACTCAAGAACAAAATGAGATATCTTCACCAAACTTGGTAGACATGTGTATGGGCTCGGTATTTGGTCTCGATAAAAAAATAGCGACGATTGAACACTTGGTGGCGCTATAACACGAAAAAAACATGAAAATGGCTATAACCTGCCGAGCGCTAGTCCGATTGACTTGAAAATTGGTATGCAGTGTCTTGGTCCAAGGTACCATGCATGTCTATGAGGACATTGGCGTATCTCAAAAATCATGGCCGCCACAGCCAATTAAATTTAAGCACCTATTAGACAAGGTTAACGGAGGCCAATCGGAACGAAACTCGATGGGCATGTTTGACTCATGGCCCTAGAGGTCTGTAAGAATTTTGAAACAAATCGGCCACTAGTTGGCTCTAATGAGTTTTATGGCTCTGTAATCACGTGGTGTTGCACACATCCACAAAATATGCATATCATTTGATAGATCTCCTCATATTGAACACCTTTGCCTCTAGAACCATTGCTGTCAATCAAATCGTTTATTAAATATTTGCAATTATGTTAAAAACCTACTTTTGCAAACTAGTCCCTGGTTTTTTGCCCGATCGGAAGCAAACCAGTCTAGGACAATTCTCTGGACTCTCTAGATCAATAATTATCAAAAAAAGTTCAACTTTTGCATTTACATGGCTATAACAGAATCATTTAGAAGAGGGACGTAGCAAAATACACTCAATAGCCTATAAATCTTAAAGGAAAACTCAAAACTTCACGAAAATTGTTATGTATATGTGACATAGCATGCTGAAAAAGCATGCAAAGTTTCATGGAGATCGGACCATAGGTGGCACTAAAACTGTTAAAAAGCTTTGAAAACCATGTATTCCCTATGGTGAATTGCCTGTATTGGCTGTAAATTGTATTTTCCATCTCTCTATTCAATGAATGTTCAGATCTACTTAAAAACAAGTCAGAACATGTATCCTATGCCTCTAAACAAGCATGAAAAATTTCAGACAGATCGGACAATATTTGCCTCTATAAAAGTTAAAAAAGGTTAAAATTACAGAGTTCATTTGATAATAATGGTATATTAAGCCAATAAGTGGTCGTTTGCTGCCCCCCGCTGTTCATTTTATTGTACTACACACAAAATAATATTATTCTGCAGTAAAACACATCGTGCAGCCCAAACCGTAAGGGCTAGAGACTTGAAACTTGGCCAATAGGTAGTACAAACATAGAGGAGAGGTTATCAAATTATGAGCCAGATTGGCCTATAGGTGGCGCTATAGCAATCAATTGCGCAAAACTGCTCATAACTCCTAAACCGTATATCGTAGACTCAAGTGTCTTATATCATTGGAAAGGTGAGTCCATGACGAACATAACGTATATCTCCGATTTCATTTGCGCCATGATAGATTTTCCGCCATTTTGAATTATGTCAAAAAACTACTTTTGCGAACTAGTCCTAGGTTTTTCGCTTGATCGGAACCAAACCAGTGCAGAAATGTTCTCTGGAGTCTGAATATCAATAATTATCGAAAAAAAGTTGAAATTTCGATTCACGGTCGCTAAGGGGCGGAAAACGAATGTTGTGGGAGGAGCCTATTTTACTAAAACAGCTATAACTCAAGAAGAAAATGAGATATCTTCACCAAACTTGGTACACATGTGTATGGGCTCAGTCTTTGGTCTCGATAAAAAAATAGCGACGATTGAACACTTGGTGGCGCTATAACACAAAAAAAAACATGAAAATGGCTATAACTACCCGACCGCTAGTCCGATTGACTTGAAAATTGGTATGCAGTGTCTTGGCCCAAGGTCCCATGTATGTCTATGAGGACATTGGCCTATCTCAAAAAACATTGCCGCCATAGCCAATTAAATTATTTCAGTGTTTAAAATCTTGCTAAATAAAACTTAATGTATTTTGATGCTTGTGTGCTTAAAGGCCTTAAAGGCTTGAACCCCGCTAAATGCTGCTTGCAGCTTTAATTATTATTATTATTATTATTATTCTCCGCTAAAACGCATCGTGCAGCCCAAACCGTAAGGGCTGGAACTTTGAACTTTGTCAGATGGTAGTACACAAATCGAGGAGAGGTTATCAAATTATGAGCCAGATTGGCCTATAGGTGGCGCTATAGCAATCAATTGCGCGAAACGGCTCATAACTCCTAAATCGTATGTCGTAGACTCAAGTGTCTTATATCATTGGAAAGGTGAGTCCATGACGAACAAAATGTATATCTCCGATTTCATTTGCGCCATGATAGATTTTCCGCCATTTTGAATTTTGTCAAAAAACTACTTTTGCGAACTAGTCCTAGGTTTTTTGCTTGATCGGAACCAAACCAGTGCAGAAATGTTCTCTGGAGTCTGAATATCAATAATTATCGAAAAAAAGTTGAAATTTCGATTCACGGTTGCTAAGGGGCGGAAAACGAATGTTGTGGGAGGAGCCTATTTTACTAAAACAGCTATAACTCAAGAAGAAAATGAGATATCTTCACCAAACTTGGTACACATGTGTATGGGCTCAGTCTTTGGTCTCGATAAAAAAATAGCGACGATTGAACACTTGGTGGCGCTATAACACGAAAAAAACTTGAAAATGGCTATAACCACCCGAGCGCTAGTCCGATTGACTTGAAAATTGGTATGCAGTGTCTTGGTCCAAGGTACCATGTATATCTATGAGGATATTGGCGTATCTCAAAAAACATGGCCGCCACAGCCAATTAAATTTGAGCACCTATTAGACAAGGTTAATGGAGGCCGATCAGAACGAAACTCGATGGGCATGTTTGACTCATGGTCCTAGAGGTCTGTAAGAATTTTGAAAGAAATTGGCCTTTCCTATGGACCATAGGTGGCGCTATAACTGTTAAAAACCATATGTTTCCTATGGTAAATTGCCTAAATTGCCTGTAATTTGAGTTTTCCATCTATTATTTCAGTGTTTAAAATCTTGCTAAATAAAACTTGATGTCTTTTGATGCTTGTGTGCTTAAAGGCCTTAAAGGCTTGAACCCCGCTAAATGCTGCTCGCAGCTTTAATTATTATTATTATTATTATTATTCTGCCGTAAAACGCATCGTGCAGCCCAAACCGTAAGGGCTAGAGACTTGAAACTTGGCCAATAGATAGTAGAAAAATCGAGGAGAGGTTATCAAATTATGAGCCAGATTGGCCTATAGGTGGCGCTATAGCAATCAATTGCGCGAAACTGCTCATAACTCCTAAACCGTATGTCGTAGACTCAAGTGTCTTATATCATTGGAAACGTGAGTTCATGACGAACAAAACGTATATATCCGATTTCATTTGCGCCATGATAGATTTTCCGCCATTTTGAATTTTGTCAAAAAACTACTTTTGCAAACTAGTCCTAGGTTTTTCGCTTGATCGAAACCAAACCAGTGCAGAAATGTTCTATGGAGTCTGAATATCAATAATTATCGAAAAAAAGTTGAAATTTCGATTCACGGTCGCTAAGGGGCGGAAAACGAATGTTGTGGGAGGAGCCTATTTTACTAAAACAGCTATAACTCAAGAACAAAATGAGATATCTTCACCAAACTTGGTAGACATGTGTATGGGCTCGATATTTGGTCTCGATAAAAAAATAGCGACGATTGAACACTTGGTGGCGCTATAACACGAAAAAAACATGAAAATGGCTATAACCTGCCGAGCGCTAGTCCGATTGACTTGAAAATTGGTATGCAGTGTCTTGGTCCAAGGTACCATGCATGTCTATGAGGACATTGGCGTATCTCAAAAATCATGGCCGCCACAGCCAATTAAATTTAAGCACCTATTAGACAAGGTTAACGGAGGCCAATCGGAACGAAACTCGATGGGCATGTTTGACTCATGGCCCTAGAGGTCTGTAAGAATTTTGAAACAAATCGGCCACTAGTTGGCTCTAATGAGTTTTATGGCTCTGTAATCACGTGGTGTTGCACACATCCACAAAATATGCATATCATTTGATAGATCTCCTCATATTGAACACCTTTGCCTCTAGAACCATTGCTGTCAATCAAATCGTTTATTAAATATTTGCAATTATGTTAAAAACCTACTTTTGCAAACTAGTCCCTGGTTTTTTTCCCGATCGGAAGCAAACCAGTCTAGGACAATTCTCTGGACTCTCTAGATCAATAATTATCAAAAAAAGTTCAACTTTTGCATTTACATGGCTATAACAGAATCATTTAGAAGAGGGACGTAGCAAAATACACTCAATAGCCTATAAATCTTAAAGGAAAACTCAAAACTTCACGAAAATTGTTATGTATATGTGACATAGCATGCTGAAAAAGCATGCAAAGTTTCATGGAGATCGGACCATAGGTGGCACTAAAACTGTTAAAAAGCTTTGAAAACCATGTATTCCCTATGGTGAATTGCCTGTATTGGCTGTAAATTGTATTTTCCATCTCTCTATTCAATGAATGTTCAGATCTACTTAAAAACAAGTCAGAACATGTATCCTATGCCTCTAAACAAGCATGAAAAATTTCAGACAGATCGGACAATATTTGCCTCTATAAAAGTTAAAAAAGGTTAAAATTACAGAGTTCATTTGATAATAATGGTATATTAAGCCAATAAGTGGTCGTTTGCTGCCCCCCGCTGTTCATTTTATTGTACTACACACAAAATAATATTATTCTGCAGTAAAACACATCGTGCAGCCCAAACCGTAAGGGCTAGAGACTTGAAACTTGGCCAATAGGTAGTACAAACATAGAGGAGAGGTTATCAAATTATGAGCCAGATTGGCCTATAGGTGGCGCTATAGCAATCAATTGCGCAAAACTGCTCATAACTCCTAAACCGTATATCGTAGACTCAAGTGTCTTATATCATTGGAAAGGTGAGTCCATGACGAACATAACGTATATCTCCGATTTCATTTGCGCCATGATAGATTTTCCGCCATTTTGAATTATGTCAAAAAACTACTTTTGCAAACTAGTCCTAGGTTTTTCGCTTGATCGGAACCAAACCAGTGCAGAAATGTTCTCTGGAGTCTGAATATCAATAATTATCGAAAAAAAATTGAAATTTCGATTCACGGTCGCTAAGGGGCGGAAAACGAATGTTGTGGGAGGAGCCTATTTTACTAAAACAGCTATAACTCAAGAAGAAAATGAGATATCTTCACCAAACTTGGTACACATGTGTATGGGCTCAATCTTTGGTCTCGATAAAAAAATAGCGACGATTGAACACTTGGTGGCGCTATAACACAAAAAAAACATGAAAATGGCTATAACTACCCGACCGCTAGTCCGATTGACTTGAAAATTGGTATGCAGTGTCTTGGCCCAAGGTCCCATGTATGTCTATGAGGACATTGGCCTATCTCAAAAAACATTGCCGCCATAGCCAATTAAATTATTTCAGTGTTTAAAATCTTGCTAAATAAAACTTAATGTATTTTGATGCTTGTGTGCTTAAAGGCCTTAAAGGCTTGAACCCCGCTAAATGCTGCTTGCAGCTTTAATTATTATTAGGGGTTCAAGCACGAAGTGCTGAAACCCTATTGTAATTGTACTGATTTTTATTATTATTATTATTATTATTAGGGGTTCAAGCACGAAGTGCTGAAACCCTATTGTAATTGTACTGATTTTTATTATTATTATTAGGGGTTCAAGCACGAAGTGCTGAAACCCTATTGTAATTGTACTGATTTTTATTAGGGGTTCAAGCACGAAGTGCTGAAACCCTATTGTAATTGTACTGATTTTTATTATTATTATTATTATTATTATTATTATTATTATTATTATTATTATTATTCTCCGCTAAAACGCATCGTGCAGCCCAAACCGTAAGGGCTGGAACTTTGAAACTTTGTCAGATGGTAGTACACAAAACGAGGAGAGGTTATCAAATTATGAGCCAGATTGGCCTATAGGTGGCGCTATAGCAATCAATTGCGCGAAACTGCTCATAACTCCTAAACCGTATGTCGTAGACTCAAGTGTCTTATATCATTGGAAAGGTGAGTCCATGACGAACAAAACGTATATCTCCGATTTCATTTGCGCCATGATAGATTTTCCGCCATTTTGAATTTTGTCAAAAAACTACTTTTGCGAACTAGTCCTAGGTTTTTTGCTTGATCGGAACCAAACCAGTGCAGAAATGTTCTCTGGAGTCTGAATATAAATAATTATCGAAAAAAAGTTTAAATTTCGATTCACGTTTGCTAAGGGGCAGAAAACGAATGTTGTGGGAGGAGCCTATTTTACTAAAACAGCTATAACTCAAGAACAAAATGAGATATCTTCACCAAACTTGGTACACATGTGTATGGGCTCAGTATTTGGTCTCGATAAAAAAATAACGACGATTGAACACTTGGTGGCGCTATAACACGAAAAAAACATGAAAATGGCTATAACCTGCCGAGCGCTAGTCCGATTGACTTGAAAATTGGTATGCAGTGTCTTGGTCCAAGGTACCATGTATGTCTATGAGGACATTGGCGTATCTCAAAAATCATGGCCGCCACAGCCAATTACATTTAAGCACCTATTAGACAAGGTTAACGGAGGCCAATCGGAACGAAACTCGATGGGCATGTTTGACTCATGGCCCTAGAGGTCTGTAAGAATTTTGAAACAAATCGGCCACTAGTTGGTGCTAATGAGTTTTATGGCTCTGTAATCACGTGGTGTTGCACACATCCACAAAATATGCATATCATTTGATAGATCTCTTCATATTGAACACCTTTGCCTCTAGAACCATTGCTGTCAATCAAATCGTTCATTAAATATTTGCAATTATGTTAAAAACCTACTTTTACGAACTAGTCCCTGGTTTTTTGCCCGATCGGAACCAAACCAGTCTAGGACAATTCTATGGACTCTCTAGATCAATAATTATCAAAAAAAGTTCAACTTTTGCATTTACATGGCTATAAAAGGATCATTTAGAAGAGGGACGTAGCAAAATACACTCAATAGCCTATAAATCTTAAAGGAAAACTCAAAACGTCACGAATATTGTTATGTATATGTGACATAACATGCTGAAGAAGCATGCAAAGTTTCATGGAGATCGGACCATAGGTGGCGCTAAAACTGTTAAAAAGCTTTGAAAACCATGTATTCCCTATGGTGAATTGCCTGTATTGGCTGTAAATAGTATTTTCCATCTCTCTATTAAATGAATGCTCAGATCTACTTAAAAACAAGTCAGAACATGTATCCTATGCCTCTAAACAAGCATGAAAAATTTCAGACAGTTCGGACAATATTTGCCTCTATAAAAGTAAAAAAATGTTAACATTACAGAGTTCTGGTATATTAAGCCAATAAGTGGTCGTTTGCCGCCCCCCGCTGTTCATTTTATTGTACTACACACAAAATAATATTATTCTGCAGTAAAACACATCGTGCAGCCCAAACCGTAAGGGCTAGAGACTTGAAACTTGGCCAATAGGTAGTACAAACAGAGAGGTAAGGTTATCAAATTATGAGCCAGATTGGCCTATAGGTGGCGCAAAAGCAATCAATTGCGCGAAACTGCTCATAACTCCTAAACCGTATGTCGTAGACTCAAGTGTCTTATATCATTGGAAAGGTGAGTCAATGACGAACAAAATGTATATCTCCGATTTCATTTGCGCCATGATACATTTTCCGCCATTTTGAATTTTGTTAAAAAACTACTTTTGCAAACTAGTCCTAGGTTTCTTGCTTGATCGGAACCAAACCAGTGCAGAAATGTTCTCTGGAGTCTGAATATCAATAATAATTGAAAAAAAGTTTAAATTTCTATTCACGGTCGCTAAGGGGCGGAAAACGACTGTTGTGGGAGGAGCCTATTTTACTAAAATGGCTATAAATCAAGAAAGAAATGAGATATCTTCACCACACTTGGTACACATGTGTATGGGCTCAGTCTTTGGTCAGGATAAAGAAATCGCGATGATTGAACACTTGGTGGCGCTATAACTTGAAAAAAACATGAAAATGGCTATAACTACCCGACCGCTAGTCCGATTGACTTGAAAATTGGTATGCAGTGTCTTGGTCCAAGGTCCCATGTATGTCTATGAGGACATTGGCCTATCTCAAAAAACATTGCCGCCACAGCCAATTAAATTATTTCAGTGTTTAAAATCTTGCTAAATACAACTTGATGTCTTTTGATGCTTGTGTGCTTAAAGGCCTTAAAGGCTTGAACCCCGCTAAATGCTGCTCGCAGCTTTAATTATTATTATTATTCTGCCGTAAAACGCATCGTGCAGCCCAAACCGTAAGGGCTAGAGACTTGAAACTTGGCCAATAGATAGTACAAAAATCGAGGAGAGGTTATCAAATTATGAGCCAGATTGGCCTATAGGTGGCGCTATAGCAATCAATTGCGCAAAACTGCTCATAACTCCTAAACCGTATGTCGTAGACTCAAGTGTCTTATATCATTGGAAAGGTGAGTCCATGACGAACAAAACGTATATCTCCGATTTCATTTGCGCCATGATAGATTTTCCGCCATTTTGAATTTTGTCAAAAAACTACTTTTGCGAACTAGTCCTAGGTTTTTTGCTTGATCGGAACCAAACCAGTGCAGAAATGTTCTCTGGAGTCTGAATATCAATAATTATCGAAAAAAAGTTGAAATTTCGATTCACGGTCGCTAAGGGGCGGAAAACGAATGTTGTGGGAGGAGCCTATTTTACTAAAACAGCTATAATTCAAGAACAAAATGAGATATCTTCACCAAACTTAGTACACATGTGTATGGGCTCAGTATTTGGTCTCGATAAAAAAATAGCGACGATTGAACACTTGGTGGCGCTATAACACGAAAAAAACATGAAAATGGCTATAACCACCCGAGCGCTAGTCCGATTGACTTGAAAATTGGTATGCAGTGTCTTGGTCCAAGGTACCATGTATGTCTATGAGGACATTGGCGTATCTAAAAAAACATGGCCACCACAGCCAATTAAATTTGAGCACCTATTAGACAAGGTTAACGGAGGCCGATCAGAACGAAACTCGATGGGCATGTTTGACTCATGGCCCTAGAGGTCTGTAAGAATTTTGAAAGAAATCGGCCACTAGTTGGCGCTAATGAGTTTTATGGCTCTGTAATCACGTGGTGTTGCACACATCCACGAAATATGCATATCATTTGATAGATCTCCTCATATTGAACAACTTTGCCTCCAAAATCATTGCTGTCAATCAAATCGTTATTTAAATATTTGCAATTATGTTAAAAACCTACTTTTGCGAACTAGTCCCTGGTTTTTTGCCCGATCAGAACCAAACCAGTCTAGGACAATTCTTTGGACTCTCTAGATCAATAATTATCGAAAAAAAGTTGAACTTTTGCATTTGGATTGCTATAATAGGGTCATTTAGAAGAGAAACATAGCAAAATACACTCAATAGCCTATAAATCCTAAAGGAAAACTCAAAACTTCACGAAAATTGTAATGTATATGTGACATAACATGTTGAAGAAGCCTACAAAGTTTCATGGAGATCGGACCATAGGTGGCGCTATAACTGTTAAAAAGCTTTGAAAACCATGTATTCCCTATGGTGAATTGCCTGTATTGGCTGTAAATTGTATTTTCCATCTCTCTATTCAATGAATGTTCAGATCTACTTAAAAACAAGTCAGAACATGTATCCTATGCCTCTAAACAAGCATGAAAAATTTCAGACAGATCGGACAATATTTGCCTCTATAAAAGTTAAAAAATGTTAACATTACAGAGTTCTGGTATATTAAGCCAATAAGTGGTCGTTTGCTGCCCCCCGCTGTTCATTTTATTGTACTACACACAAAATAATATTATTCTGCAGTAAAACACATCGTGCAGCCCAAACCGTAAGGGCTAGAGACTTGAAACTTGGCCAATAGGTAGTACAAACATAGAGGAGAGGTTATCAAATTATGAGCCAGATTGGCCTATAGGTGGCGCTATAGCAATCAATTGCGCGAAACTGCTCATAACTCCTAAAGCCTATGTCTTACACTCAAGTGTCTTATATCATTGGAAAGGTGAGTCCATGACGAACAAAATGTATATCTCCGATTTCATTTGCGCCATGATAGATTTTCCGCCATTTTGAATTTTGTCAAAAAACTACTTTTGCAAACTAGTCCTAGGTTTTTTGCTTGATCGGAACCAAACCAGTGTAGAAATGTTCTCTGGAGTCTGAATATCAATAATAATCGAAAAAAAGTTTAAATTTCTATTCACGGTCGCTAAGGGGCGGAAAACGACTGTTGTGGGAGGAGCCTATTTTACTAAAATGGCTATAACTCAAGAAAGAAATGAGATGTCTTCACTAAACTTGGTACACATGTGTATGGTCTAAGTCTTTGGTCACGATAAAAAAATTGCGACGATTGAACACTTGGTGGCGCTATAACACAAAAAAACATGAAAATGGCTATAACTACCCGACCGCTAGTCCGATTGACTTGAAAATTGGTATGCAGTGTCTTGGCCCAAGGTCCCAAGTATGTCTATGAGGACATTGGCCTATCTCAAAAAACATTGCCGCCACAGCCAATTCAATTATTTCAGTGTTTAAAATCTTGCTAAATAAAACTTAATGTATTTTGATGCTTGTGTGCTTAAAGGCCTTAAAGGCTTGAACCCCGCTAAATGCTGCTTGCAGCTTTAATTATTATTATTATTATTATTATTATTCTCCGCTAAAACGCATCGTGCAGCCCAAACCGTAAGGGCTGGAACTTTGAAACTTTGTCAGATGGTAGTACACAAAACGAGGAGAGGTTATCAAATTATGAGCCAGATTGGCCTATAGGTGGCGCTATAGCAATAAATTGCGCGAAACTGCTCATAACTCCTAAACCGTATGTCGTAGACTCAAGTGTCTTATATCATTGGAAAGGTGAGTCCATGAAGAACATAACGTATATCTCCGATTTCATTTGCGCCATGATAGATTTTCCGCCATTTTGAATTTTGTCTAAAAATTACTTTTGCGAACTAGTCCTAGGTTTTTCGCTTGATCGGAACCAAACCAGTGCAGAAATGTTCTCTGGAGTCTGAATATCATTAATTATCAAAAAAAAGTTGAAATTTCCATTCACGGTCGCTAAGGGGCGGAAAACGAATGTTGTGGGAGGAGCCTATATTACTAAAACAGCTATAACTCAAGAACAAAATGAGATATCTTCACCAAACTTGGTACACATGTGTATGGGCACAGTATGTGGTCTCGATAAAAAAATAGCGACGATTGAACACTTGGTGGCGCTATAACACGAAAAAAACATGAAAATGGCTATAACCTGCCGAGCGCTAGTCCGATTGACTTGAAAATTGGTATGCAGTGTCTTGGTCCAAGGTACCATGTATGTCTATGAGGACATTGGCGTATCTCAAAAATCATGGCCGCCACAGCCAATTAAATTTAAGCACCTATTAGACAAGGTTAACGGAGGCCAATCGAAACGAAACTCGATGGGCTTGTTTGACTCATAGCCCTAGAGGTCTGTAAGAATTTTGAAACAAATCGGCCACTAGTTGGCGCTAATGAGTTTTATGGCTCTGCAATCACGTGGTGTTGCACACATCCACAAAATATGCATATTATTTGATAGATCTCTTCATATTGAACACCTTTGCCTCTAGAACCATTGCTGTCAATCAAATCGTTCAATAAATATTTGCAATTATGTTAAAAACCTACTTTTACGAACTAGTCCCTGGTTTTTTGCCCGATCGGAACCAAACCAGTCTAGGACAATTCTCTGGACTCTCCAGATCAATAATTATCAAAAAAAGTTCAACTTTTGCATTTAGATGGCTATAAAAGGATCATTTAGAAGAGGGATGTAGCAAAATACACTCAATATCCTATAAATCTTAAAGGAAAACTCAAAACGTCACAAATATTGTTATGTATATGTGACATAACATGCTGAAGAAGCATGCAAAGTTTCATGGAGATCGGACCATAGGTGGCGCTAAAACTGTTAAAAAGCTTTGAAAACCATGTATTCCCTATGGTGAATTGCCTGTATTGGCTGTAAATTGTATTTTCCATCTCTCTATTCAATGAATGTTCAGATCTACTTAAAAACAAGTCAGAACATGTATCCTATGCCTCTAAACAAGCATGAAAAATATCAGACAGATCGGACAATATTTGCCTCTATAAAAGTTAAAAAATGTTAACATTACAGAGTTCTGGTATATTAAGCCAATAAGTGGTCGTTTGCTGCCCCCCGCTGTTCATTTTATTGTACTACACACAAAATAATATTATTCTGCAGTAAAACACATCGTGCAGCCCAAACCGTAAGGGCTAGAGACTTGAAACTTGGCCAATAGGTAGTACAAACATAGAGGAGAGGTTATCAAATTATGAGCCAGATTGGCCAATAGGTGGCGCTATAGCAATCAATTGCGCGAAACTGCTCATAACTCCTAAACCGTATGTCGTAGACTCAAGTGTCTTATATCATTGGAAAGGTGAGTCCATGACGAACAAAATGTATATCTCCGATTTCATTTGCGCCATGACACATTTTCCGCCATTTTGAATTTTGTTAAAAAACTACTTTTGCAAACTAGTCCTAGGTTTCTTGCTTGTTCGGAACCAAACCAGTGCAGAAATGTTCTCTGGAGTCTGAATATCAATAATAATTGAAAAAAAGTTTTAATTTCTATTCACGGTCGCTAAGGGGCGGAAAACGTCTGTTGTGGGAGGAGCCTATTTTACTAAAATGGCTATAACTCAAGAAATAAATGAGATATCTTCACCAAACTTGGTACACATGTGTATGGGCTCAGTCTTTGGTAAGGATAAAAACATCGCGATGATTGAACAGTTGGTGGCGCTATAACATGAAAAAAACATGAAAATGGCTATAACTACCCGACCGCTAGTCCGATTGACTTGAAAATTGGTATGCAGTGTCTTGGTCCAAGGCCCCATGTATGTCTATGAGGAGATTGGCCTATCTCAAAAAACATTGCCGCCACAGCCAATTAAATTATTTCAGTGTTTAAAATCTTGCTAAATAAAACTTGATGTCTTTTGATGCTTGTGTGCTTAAAGGCCTTAAAGGCTTGAACCCCGCTAAATGCTGCTCGCAGCTTTAATTATTATTATTATTATTATTATTATTCTCCGCTAAAACGCATCGTGCAGCCCAAACCGTAAGGGCTGGAACTTTGAAACTTTGTCAGATGGTAGTACACAAATCGAGGAGAGGTTATCAAATTATGAGCCAGATTGGCCTATAGGTGGCGCTATAGCAATCAATTGCGCGAAACTGCTCATAACTCCTAAATCGTATGTCGTAGACTCAAGTGTCTTATATCATTGGAAAGGTGAGTCCATGACGAACAAAATGTATATCTCCGATTTCATTTGCGCCATGATAGATTTTCCGCCATTTTGAATTTTGTCAAAAAACTACTTTTGCGAACTAGTCCTAGGTTTTTTGCTTGATCGGAACCAAACCAGTGCAGAAATGTTCTCTGGAGTCTGAGTATCAATAATTATCGAAAAAAAGTTGAAATTTCGATTCACTGTTGCTAAGGGGCGGAAAACAAATGTTGTGGGAGGAGCCTATTTTACTAAAACAGCTATAACTCAAGAAGAAAATGAGATATCTTCACCAAACTTGGTACACATGTGTATGGGCTCAGTATTTGGTCTCGATAAAAAAATAGCGACGATTGAACACTTGGTGGCGCTATAACACGAAAAAAACTTGAAAATGGCTATAACCACCCGAGCGCTAGTCCGATTGACTTGAAAATTGGTATGCAGTGTCTTGGTCCAAGGTGCCATGTATATCTATGAGGATATTGGCGTATCTCAAAAAACATGGCCGCCACAGCCAATTAAATTTGAGCACCTATTAGACAAGGTTAATGGAGGCCGATCAGAACGAAACTCGATGGGCATGTTTGACTCATGGTCCTAGAGGTCTGTAAGAATTTTGAAAGAAATTGGCCTTTCCTATGGACCATAGGTGGCGCTATAACTGTTAAAAACCATATGTTTCCTATGGTAAATTGCCTAAATTGCCTGTAATTTGAGTTTTCCATCTATTATTTCAGTGTTTAAAATCTTGTTAAATAAAACTTGATGTCTTTTGATGCTTGTGTGCTTAAAGGCCTTAAAGGCTTGAACCCCGCTAAATGCTGCTCGCAGCTTTAATTATTATTATTATTATTATTATTCTCCGCTAAAACGCATCGTGCAGCCCAAACCGTAAGGGCTGGAACTTTGAAACTTTGTCAGATGGTAGTACACAAAACGAGGAGAGGTTATCAAATTATGAGCCAGATTGGCCTATAGGTGGCGCTATAGCAATCAATTGCGCGAAACTGCTCATAACTCCTAAACCGTATGTCGTAGACTCAAGTGTCTTATATCATTGGAAAGGTGAGTTCATGACGAACAAAACGTATATCTCCGATTTCATTTGCGCCATAATAGATTTTCCGCCATTTTGAATTTTGTCAAAAAACTACTTTTGCGAACTAGTCCTAGGTTTTTTGCTTGATCAGAACCAAACCAGTGCAGAAATGTTCTCTGGAGTCTGAATATCAATAATTATCGAAAAAAAGTTGAAATTTCGATTCACCATCGCTAAGGGGCGGAAAACGAATGTTGTGGGAGGCGCCTATTTTACTAAAACAGCTATAACTCAAGAACAAAATGAGATATCTTCACCAAACTTGGTACACATGTGTATGGGCTCAGTATTTGGTCTCGAAAAAAAAATAACGACGATTGAACACTTGGTGGCGCTATAACACGAAAAAAACATGAAAATGGCTATTACCTGCCGAGCGCTAGTCCGATTGACTTGAAAATTGGTATGCAGTGTCTTGGTCCAAGGTCCCATGTATGTCTATGAGGATATTGGCGTATCTCAAAAATCATGGCCGCCACAGCCAATTAAATTTAAGCACCTATTAGACAAGGTTAACGGAGGCCAATCGGAACGAAACTCGATGGGCATGTTTGACTCATGGCCCTAGAGGTCTGTAAGAATTTTGAAACAAATCGGCCACTAGTTGGCGCTAATGAGTTTTATGGCTCTGTAATCACGTGGTGTTGCACACATCCACAAAATATGCATATCATTTGATAGATCTCTTCATATTGAACAACTTTGCCTCTAGAACCATTGCTGTCAATCAAATCGTTCATTAAATATTTGCAATTATGTTAAAAACCTACTTTTACAAACTAGTCCCTGGTTTTTTGCCCGATTGGAACCAAACCAGTCTAGGACAATTCTATGGACTCTCTAGATCAATAATTATCAAAAAAAAGTTCAACTTTTGCATTTACATGGCTATAAAAGGATCATTTAGAAGAGGGACGTAGCAAAATACACTCAATAGCCTATAAATCTTAAAGGAAAACTCAAAACGTCACGAATATTGTTATGTATATGTGACATAACATGCTGAAGAAGCATGCAAAGTTTCATGGAGATCGGACCATAGGTGGCGCTAAAACTGTTAAAAAGCTTTGAAAACCATGTATTCCCTATGGTGAATTGCCTGTATTGGCTGTAAATGGTATTTTCCATCTCTCTATTCAATGAATGCTCAGATCTACTTAAAAACAAGTCAGAACATGTATCCTATGCCTCTAAACAAGCATGAAAAATTTCAGACAGTTCAGACAATATTTGCCTCTATAAAAGTTAAAAAATGTTAACATTACAGAGTTCTGGTATATTAAGCCAATAAGTGGTCGTTTGCTGCCCCCCGCTGTTCATTTTATTGTACTACACACAAAATAATATTATTCTGCAGTAAAACACATCGTGCAGCCCAAACCGTAAGGGCTAGAGACTTGAAACTTGGCCAATAGGTAGTACAAACAGAGAGGAGAGGTTATCAAATTATGAGCCAGATTGGCCTATAGGTGGCGCTATAGCAATCAATTGCGCGAAACTGCTCATAACTCCTAAACCGTATGTCGTAGACTCAAGTGTCTTATATCATTGGAAAGCTGAGTCCATGACGAACAAAATGTATATCTCCGATTTCATTTGCGGCATGATACATTTTCCGACATTTTGAATTTTGTTAAAAAACTACTTTTGCCAACTAGTCCTAGGTTTCTTACTTGATCGGAACCAAACCAGTGCAGAAATGTTCTCTGGAGTCTGAATATCAATAATAATTGAAATTTTTTTTTAATTTCTATTCACGGTCGCTAAGGGGCGGAAAACGACTGTTGTGGGAGGAGCCTATTTTACTAAAATGGCTATAAATCAAGAAAGAAATGAGATATCTTCACCAAACTTGGTACACATGTGTATGGGCTCAGTCTTTGGTCAGGATAAAGAAATCGCGATGATTGAACACTTGGTGGCGCTATAACATGAAAAAAACATGAAAATGGCTATAACTACCCGACCGCTTGTCCGATTGACTTGAAAATTGGTATGCAGTGTCTTGGTCCAAGGTCCCATGTATGTCTATGAGGACATTGGCCTATCTCAAAAAACATTGCCGCCACAGCCAATTAAATTATTTCAGTGTTTAAAATCTTGCTAAATAAAACTTGATGTCTTTTGATGCTTGTGTGCTTAAAGGCCTTAAAGGCTTGAACCCCGCTAAATGCTGCTCGCAGCTTTAATTATTATTATTATTATTATTATTCAGCCGTAAAACGCATCGTGCAGACCAAACTGTAAGGGCTAGAGACTTGAAACTTGGCCAATAGGTAGTACAAAAATCGAGGAGAGGTTATCAAATTATGAGCCACATTGGCCTATAGGTGGCGCTATAGCAATCAATTGCGCGAAACTGCTCATAACTCCTAGACCGTATGTCGTAGACTCAAGTGTCTTATATCATTGGAAAGGTGAGTCCATGACGAACAAAACGTATATCTCCGATTTCATTTCCGCCATGACAGATTTTCCGCCATTTTGAATTTTGTTAAAAAACTACTTTTGCAAACTAGTCCCTGGATTTTAGCCCGATCGGAACCAAACCAGTACAGAAATGTTCTCTGGAGTCTGAATATCAATAATCATTGAAAAAAAGTAATAATTTCGATTCACGGTTATTAAGGGGCGTAATAATAGACGTTCAGGGCGGAGCCTATTTTACTAAAAAGGTTATAACTCAAGATTACAATGAGATATCTTCACCAAACTTGGTACACATGTGTAAGGGCTCAATCTTTGGTCACAATAAAAAAAATGCGATGATTGAACACTTGGTGGCGCTATAACACGAAAAAAACATGAAAAGGGCTATAACCACCCGACCGCTAGTCCGATTGACTTGAAAATTGGTATGCAGTGTCTTGGTCCAAGGTACCAAGTACGTCTATGAGCACATTGGCGTATCTCAAAAAACATGGCCGCCACAGCCAATTAAATTTGAGCACCTATTAGACAAGGTTAATGGAGGCCGATCAGAACGAAACTCGATGGGTATGTTTGACTTATGGCCCTAGAGGTCTGTAAGAATTTTGAAAGAAATCGGCCACTAGTTGGCGCTAACGAGTTTTATGGCTCTGTGATCACGTGGTGTTGCACACATCCCCAAAATGTGCATATCATTTGATAGATCTCCTCATACTGAACAACTTTGCCTCTTGAACTATTGCTGTCAATCAAATCGTTCATTAAATATTTGTGATTATGTTTAAAACCTACTTTTGCGAACTAGTCCCTGGATTTTTCATTGATCGGAACCAAACCAGTCTAGGAAAATTCTCTGGACTCTCTAGATCAATAATTATTGAAAAAAAGTTGAACTTTTGCATTTGGATGGCTAAAACAGGGTCATTTAGAAGAGGGGCGTAGCAAAATACACTCAAAAGCCTTTAAATCCTAAAGGAAAACTCAAAACTTCACGAAAATTGTTATGTATATGTAACATAACATGCTGAAGAAGCATGCAAAGTTTCATGGAGATCGGACCATAGGTGGCGCTATAACTGTTAAAAAGCTTTGAAAACCATGTATTCCCTATGGTGAATTGCCTGTATTGGCTGTAAATGGTATTTTCCATCTCTGTAATCAGGTGGGGTAAAAAACATCCACATAATATGCAGAAATTATGATAGATCTCCTCATACTGAACAACTTTGCCTCAAGAACCAATACTGTCAATCAAATTGTTATTTATTTATTCACAATTATGTTCAAAACGTATTACCTAAAATTACCACCAGATGGCAGCAGAAGACCACTCATTGGTTCATTCTGCTTACTAAGCATATTTAAACTTTATAAAATCATTATAATAATGTTGCAAATGACATTTTGTCAATGTTTAGCAATTAATTTGTTCATTTGATTAATGTTTTACAATAATTATTATATTACAATTAAAATAATGCCTGAAAATATGTTTTAAAGGGGAAAACCTGGAATAAGCTATTTGTTACCCATCATTAATTTCAAATATCTATATCTCCAACAAAATGTGCATTTGAGTTAAGCACGTTTGAAGACATTAACTTGGAAAATGTGCCCATTAAATGAAAAACAGACAAAATGAAAATGAGCCAATGAGTGGTTCTCTGCTGCCACCTGCTGGGCTTAAATAGTCATTTTGTCATACTATTTACTTATCATGTACTATTATTCCTATTTAGACATTATAAAGTCACTATTACAATATTTACAATCACATTTAGTCAAAATAATTTATTTCAAATATATCTGCAACAAAAATAAAGTTTAAATGAGTTAACATGGAAAATGTGTTTATTACATGTTCCCTACAATTGCCACAAAACCACCAGCAGAGGACCACTCATTGGCCCATTCTGCTCACTAATAAAGTTGAATATATGAATTGTATAAAATCACATTTTGTTAAGGTTTACCACTTCATTTGTACTGACATATCACATCAATGCTAGCAATGTTGTTAAATCATGCTAATACTAATAATAGTAAATCATGGTAATCTATGGTAAATCATGGTAAAATATGGTAAATGATGCTATAATCATAATTAACTATGGTTAATCATACTAGAAAGTGATATATCATGGTAATTCATGCTACACATATCTGCTTACATTTTATCATTTATTCAAAATAATTATTTAAAATAGAGATCAAACCACAAGTGGGACTATAACTGTTAAACATTTAATAAGCATATTTGAAAAGGTAAAATACCGGTATTAGCTGTAAATGGCATTTTCTCTCTATGATTTTAAAGGTTACATTTGATGGCTAAATAAAACATAATAACTTTTTATGCAAATGTGCTTAAATGCCTTAAGTGGCTTGAACCCCGATAATTGCTGCTTGCAGCTATATTTAGGGGTTCAAGCACGAAGTGCTGAAACCCTATTGTAATTGTACTGATTTTTAGGGGTTCAAGCACGAAGTGCTGAAACCCTATTGTATTTGTGCTGATTTTTATTATTATTATTATTATTATTAGGGGTTCAAGCACGAAGTGCTGAACACCTATTGTATTTGTGCTGATTTTTAGGGGTTCAAGCACGAAGTGCTGAAACCCTATTGTAATTGTACTGATTTTTATTATTATTAGGGGTTCAAGCACGAAGTGCTGAAACCCTATTGTAATTGTACTGATTTTTATTATTAGGGGTTCAAGCACGAAGTGCTGAAACCCTATTGTAATTGTACTGATTTTTAGGGGTTCAAGCACGAAGTGCTGAAACCCTATTGTAATTGTACTGATTTTTATTATTATTATTATTATTATTATTATTATTATTATTCTCCGCTAAAACGCATCGTGCAGCCCAAACCGTAAGGGCTGGAACTTTGAAACTTTGTCAGATGGTAGTACACAAAACGAGGAGAGGTTATCAAATTATGAGCCAGATTGGCCTATAGGAGGCGCTATAGCAATCAATTGCGCGAAACTGCTCATAACTCCTAAACCGTATGTCGTAGACTCAAGTGTCTTATATCATTGGAAAGGTGAGTCCATGACGAACAAAACGTATATCTCCGATTTCATTTGCGCCATGATAGATTTTCCGCCATTTTGAATTTTGTCAAAAAACTACTTTTGCGAACTAGTCCTAGGTTTTTTGCTTGATCGGAACCAAACCAGTGCAGAAATGTTCTCTGGAGTCTGAATATCAATAATTATCGAAAAAAAGTTTAAATTTCTATTCACGGTCGCTAAGGGGCGGAAAACGACTGTTGTGGGAGGAGCCTATTTTACTAAAATGGCTATAAATCAAGAAAGAAATGAGATATCTTCACCAAACTTGGTACACATGTGTATGGGCTCAGTCTTTGGTCAGGATAAAGAAATCGCGATGATTGAACACTTGGTGGCGCTATAACATGAAAAAAACATGAAAATGGCTATAACTACCCGACCGCTAGTCCGATTGACTTGAAAATTGGTATGCAGTGTCTTGGTCCAAGGTCCCATGTATGTCTATGAGGACATTGGCCTATCTCAAAAAACATTGCCGCCACAGCCAATTAAATTATTTCAGTGTTTAAAATCTTGCTAAATACAACTTGATGTCTTTTGATGCTTGTGTGCTTAAAGGCCTTAAAGGCTTGAACCCCGCTAAATGCTGCTCGCAGCTTTAATTATTATTATTATTATTATTATTATTATTATTCTGCCGTAAAACGCATCGTGCAGCCCAAACCGTAAGGGCTAGAGACTTGAAACTTGGCCAATAGATAGTACAAAAATCGAGGAGAGGTTATCAAATTATGAGCCAGATTGGCCTATAGGTGGCGCTATAGCAATCAATTGCGCAAAACTGCTCATAACTCCTAAACCGTATGTCGTAGACTCAAGTGTCTTATATCATTGGAAAGGTGAGTCCATGACGAACAAAACGTATATCTCCGATTTCATTTGCGCCATGATAGATTTTCCGCCATTTTGAATTTTGTCAAAAAACTACTTTTGCGAACTAGTCCTAGGTTTTTCGCTTGATCGAAACCAAACCAGTGCAGAAATGTTCTCTGGAGTCTGAATATCAATAATTATCGAAAAAAAGTTGAAATTTCGATTCACGGTCGCTAAGGGGCGGAAAACGAATGTTGTGGGAGGAGCCTATTTTACTAAAACAGCTATAACTCAAGAACAAAATGAGATATCTTCACCAAACTTGGTAGACATGTGTATGGGCTCGGTATTTGGTCTCGATAAAAAAATAGCGACGATTGAACACTTGGTGGCGCTATAACACGAAAAAAACATGAAAATGGCTATAACCTGCCGAGCGCTAGTCTGATTGACTTGAAAATTGGTATGCAGTGTCTTGGTCCAAGGTACCATGTATATCTATGAGGATATTGGCGTATCTCAAAAAACATTGCCGCCACAGCCAATTAAATTTGAGCACCTATTAGACAAGGTTAATGGAGGCCGATCAGAACGAAACTCGATGGGCATGTTTGACTCATGGCCCTAGAGGTCTGTAAGAATTTTGAAACAAATCGGCCACTAGTTGGCGCTAATGAGTTTTATGGCTCTGTAATCACGTGGTGTTGCACACATCCACAAAATATGCATATCATTTGATAGATCTCTTCATATTGAACACCTTTGCCTCTAGAACCATTGCTGTCAATCAAATCGTTCATTAAATATTTGCAATTATGTTAAAAACCTACTTTTACGAACTAGTCCCTGGTTTTTTGCCCGATCGGAACAAAACCAGTCTAGGACAATTCTCTGGACTCTCTAGATCAATAATTATCAAAAAAAAAGTTCAACTTTTGCATTTACATGGCTATAAAAGGATCATTTAGAAGAGGGACGTAGCAAAATACACTCAATA
This sequence comes from Romanogobio albipinnatus, assembly GCA_023566225.1. NCBI lineage: Eukaryota > Metazoa > Chordata > Actinopteri > Cypriniformes > Gobionidae > Romanogobio > Romanogobio albipinnatus. The sequence goes on along the minus strand of CM042244.1, from coordinate 35,400,102 downwards.
GCCTATAAATCTTAAAGGAAAACTCAAAACGTCACGAATATTGTTATGTATATGTGACATAACATGCTGAAGAAGCATGCAAAGTTTCATGGAGGTCGGACCATAGGTGGCGCTAAAACTGTTAAAAAGCTTTGAAAACCATGTATTCCCTATGGTGAATTGCCTGTATTGGCTGTAAATGGTATTTTCCATCTCTCTATTCAATGAATGTTCAGATCTATTTAAAAACAAGTCAGAACATGTATCCTATGCCTCTAAACAAGCATGAAAAATTTCAGACAGATCGGACAATATTTGACTCTATAAAAGTAAAAAAATGTTAACATTACAGAGTTCTGGTATATTAAGCCAATAAGTGGTCGTTTGCTGCCCCCCGCTGTTCATTTTATTGTACTACACACAAAATAATATTATTCTGCAGTAAAACACATCGTGCAGCACAAACCGTAAGGGCTAGAGACTTGAAACTTGGCCAATAGGTAGTACAAACATAGAGGAGAGGTTATCAAATTATGAGCCAGATTGGCCTATAGGTGGCGCTATAGCAATCAATTGCGCGAAACTGCTCATAACTCCTAAACCGTATGTCGTACACTCAAGTGTCTTATATCATTGGAAAGGTGAGTCCATGACGAACAAACGGTATATCTCCGATTTCATTTGCGCCATGATAGATTTTCCGCCATTTTGAATTTAGTTAAAAAACTACTTTTGCAAACTAGTCCTAGGTTTCTTGCTTGATCGGAACCAAACCAGTGCAGAAATGTTCTCTGGAGGCTGAATATCAATAATAATTGAAAAAAAGTTTAAATTTCGATTCACGGTCGCTAAGGGGCGGAAAACGACTGTTGTGGGAGGAGCCTATTTTACTAAAATGGCTATAACTCAAGAAAGAAATGAGATGTCTTCACCAAACTTGGTACACCTGTGTATGGTCTGAGTTTTTGGTCACGATAAAAAAATCGCGACGATTGAACACTTGGTGGCGCTATAACACGAAAAAAACATGAAAATGACTATAACTACCCGACCGCTAGTCCGATTGACTTAAAAATTGGTATGCAGTGTCTTGGTCCAAGGTCCCATGTATGTCTATGAGGACATTGGCCTATCTCAAAAACATTGCCGCCACAGCCAATTAAATTATTTCAGTGTTTAAAATCTTGCTAAATAAAACTTAATGTATTTTGATGCTTGTGTGCTTAAAGGCCTTAAAGGCTTGAACCCCGCTAAATGCTGCTTGCAGCTTTAATTATTATTATTATTATTATTATTCTGCCGTAAAACGCATCGTGCAGCCCAAACCGTAAGGGCTAGAGACTTGAAACTTGGCCAATAGATAGTACAAAAATCGAGGAGAGGTTATCAAATTATGAGCCAGATTGGCCTATAGGTGGCGCTATAGCAATCAATTGCGCAAAACTGCTCATAACTCCTAAACCGTATGTCGTAGACTCAAGTGTCTTATATCATTGGAAAGGTGAGTCCATGACGAACAAAACGTATATCTCCGATTTCATTTGCGCCATGATAGATTTTCCGCCATTTTGAATTTTGTCAAAAAACTACTTTTGCGAACTAGTCCTAGGTTTTTTGCTTGATCGGAACCAAACCAGTGCAGAAATGTTCTCTGGAGTCTGAATATCAATAATTATCGAAAAAAAGTTGAAATTTCGATTCACGGTCGCTAAGGGGCGGAAAACGAATGTTGTGGGAGGAGCCTATTTTACTAAAACAGCTATAATTCAAGAACAAAATGAGATATCTTCACCAAACTTGGTACACATGTGTATGGGCTCAGTATTTGGTCTCGATAAAAAAATAGCGACGATTGAACACTTGGTGGCGCTATAACACGAAAAAAACATGAAAATGGCTATAACCACCCGAGCGCTAGTCCGATTGACTTGAAAATTGGTATGCAGTGTCTTGGTCCAAGGTACCATGTATGTCTATGAGGACATTGGCGTATCTAAAAAAACATGGCCACCACAGCCAATTAAATTTGAGCACCTATTAGACAAGGTTAACGGAGGCCGATCAGAACGAAACTCGATGGGCATGTTTGACTCATGGCCCTAGAGGTCTGTAAGAATTTTGAAAGAAATCGGCCACTAGTTGGCGCTAATGAGTTTTATGGCTCTGTAATCACGTGGTGTTGCACACATCCACGAAATATGCATATCATTTGATAGATCTCCTCATATTGAACAACTTTGCCTCCAAAATCATTGCTGTCAATCAAATCGTTATTTAAATATTTGCAATTATGTTAAAAACCTACTTTTGCGAACTAGTCCCTGGTTTTTTGCCCGATCAGAACCAAACCAGTCTAGGACAATTCTTTGGACTCTCTAGATCAATAATTATCGAAAAAAAGTTGAACTTTTGCATTTGGATTGCTATAATAGGGTCATTTAGAAGAGAAACATAGCAAAATACACTCAATAGCCTATAAATCCTAAAGGAAAACTCAAAACTTCACGAAAATTGTAATGTATATGTGACATAACATGTTGAAGAAGCCTACAAAGTTTCATGGAGATCGGACCATAGGTGGCGCTATAACTGTTAAAAAGCTTTGAAAACCATGTATTCCCTATGGTGAATTGCCTGTATTGGCTGTAAATTGTATTTTCCATCTCTCTATTCAATGAATGTTCAGATCTACTTAAAAACAAGTCAGAACATGTATCATATGCCTCTAAACAAGCATGAAAAATTTCAGACAGATCGGACAATATTTGCCTCTATAAAAGTTAAAAAATGTTAACATTACAGAGTTCTGGTATATTAAGCCAATAAGTGGTCGTTTGCTGCCCCCCGCTGTTCATTTTATTGTACTACACACAAAATAATATTATTCTGCAGTAAAACACATCGTGCAGCCCAAACCGTAAGGGCTAGAGACTTGAAACTTGGCCAATAGGTAGTACAAACATAGAGGAGAGGTTATCAAATTATGAGCCAGATTGGCCTATAGGTGGCGCTATAGCAATCAATTGCGCGAAACTGCTCATAACTCCTAAACCGTATGTCGTAGACTCAAGTGTCTTATATCATTGGAAGGGTGAGTCCATGTCGAACAAAACATATATCTCCGATTTCATTTGCGCCATGATAGATTTTCCGCCATTTTGAATTTTGTTAAAAAACTACTTTTGCAAACTAGTCCTAGGTTTCTTGCTTGATCGGAACCAAACCAGTGCAGAAATGTTCTCTGGAGTCTGAATATCAATAATAATCGAAAAAAAGTTGAAATTTCTATTCACGGTCGCTAAGGGGCGGAAAACGACTGTTGTGGGAGGAGCCTATTTTACTAAAATGGCTATAACTCAAGAAAAAAATGAGATGTCTTCACCAAACTTGGTACACATGTGTATGGTCTGAGTCTTTGGTCACGATAAAAGAATCGCGACGATTGAACACTTTGTGGCGCTATAACACAAAAAAAAACATAAAAATGGCTATAACTACCCGACCGCTAGTCCGATTGACTTGAAAATTGGTATGCAGTGTCTTGGCCCAAGGTCCCATGTATGTCTATGAGGACATTGGCCTATCTCAAAAAACATTGCCGCCACAACCAATTAAATTATTTCAGTGTTTAAAATCTTGCTAAATAAAACTTAATGTATTTTGATGCTTGTGTGCTTAAAGGCCTTAAAGGCTTGAACCCCGCTAAATGCTGCTTGCAGCTTTAATTATTATTATTATTATTCTGCCGTAAAACGCATCGTGCAGCCCAAACCGTAAGGGCTAGAGACTTGAAACTTGGCCAATAGATAGTACAAAAATCGAGGAGAGGTTATCAAATTATGAGCCAGATTGGCCTATAGGTGGCGCTATAGCAATCAATTGCGCAAAACTGCTCATAACTCCTAAACCGTATGTCGTAGACTCAAGTGTCTTATATCATTGGAACGGTGAGTCCATGACGAACAAAACGTATATCTCCGATTTCATTTGCGCCATGATAGATTTTCCGCCATTTTGAATTTTGTCAAAAAACTACTTTTGCGAACTAGTCCTAGGTTTTTTGCTTGATCGGAACCAAACCAGTGCAGAAATGTTCTCTGGAGTCTGAATATCAATAATTATCGAAAAAAAGTTGAAATTTCGATTCACGGTCGCTAAGGGGCGGAAAACGAATGTTGTGGGAGGAGCCTATTTTACTAAAACAGCTATAATTCAAGAACAAAATGAGATATCTTCACCAAACTTGGTACACATGTGTATGGGCTCAGTATTTGGTCTCGATAAAAAAATAGCGACGATTGAACACTTGGTGGCGCTATAACACGAAAAAAACATGAAAATGGCTATAACCACCCGAGCGCTAGTCCGATTGACTTGAAAATTGGTATGCAGTGTCTTGGTCCAAGGTACCATGTATGTCTATGAGGACATTGGCGTATCTAAAAAAACATGGCCACCACAGCCAATTAAATTTGAGCACCTATTAGACAAGGTTAACGGAGGCCGATCAGAACGAAACTCGATGGGCATGTTTGACTCATGGCCCTAGAGGTCTGTAAGAATTTTGAAAGAAATCGGCCACTAGTTGGCGCTAATGAGTTTTATGGCTCTGTAATCACGTGGTGTTGCACACATCCACGAAATATGCATATCATTTGATAGATCTCCTCATATTGAACAACTTTGCCTCCAAAATCATTGCTGTCAATCAAATCGTTATTTAAATATTTGCAATTATGTTAAAAACCTACTTTTGCGAACTAGTCCCTGGTTTTTTGCCCGATCAGAACCAAACCAGTCTAGGACAATTCTTTGGACTCTCTAGATCAATAATTTTCGAAAAAAAGTTGAACTTTTGCATTTGGATTGCTATAATAGGGTCATTTAGAAGAGAAACATAGCAAAATACACTCAATAGCCTATAAATCCTAAAGGAAAACTCAAAACTTCACGAAAATTGTAATGTATATGTGACATAACATGTTGAAGAAGCCTACAAAGTTTCATGGAGATCGGACCATAGGTGGCGCTATAACTGTTAAAAAGCTTTGAAAACCATGTATTCCCTATGGTGAATTGCCTGTATTGGCTGTAAATTGTATTTTCCATCTCTCTATTCAATGAATGTTCAGATCTACTTAAAAACAAGTCAGAACATGTATCCTATGCCTCTAAACAAGCATGAAAAATTTCAGACAGATCGGACAATATTTGCCTCTATAAAAGTTAAAAAATGTTAACATTACAGAGTTCTGGTATATTAAGCCAATAAGTGGTCGTTTGCTGCCCCCCGCTGTTCATTTTATTGTACTACACACAAAATAATATTATTCTGCAGTAAAACACATCGTGCAGCCCAAACCGTAAGGGCTAGAGACTTGAAACTTGGCCAATAGGTAGTACAAACATAGAGGAGAGGTTATCAAATTATGAGCCAGATTGGCCTATAGGTGGCGCTATAGCAATCAATTGCGCGAAACTGCTCATAACTCCTAAAGCCTATGTCTTAAGGCCCTTTCACACTGAACGCGATTTTGACGCGCGAATATTTCGCGCGATGGTTTTATTTTTCGAACAGCTGTATGTGCAATGGGTGCTTCCACACCAAACGCGAATGTGCTGCGGCGAAAAAACGACATTTTTTTTTTCGCTTCAATGTCGATTTTTTTTTACTTTCGCGGAGACGGAAAGGGCTTCAACCAATCACAAACACGGAAAGTCGGTACTGTGGCACTTAAATGTTTACATTGTGACTCAATTGACCCTTCGTATGTCAACATATGTCAACATTTGGACATGACAATCAGTGATTTGACAGCTCACTGCTCACAGCAGACTGCCAGACGCTGCTCCGGATCGATTGGTTCCCTGAAGTTTGTGGTTTGTCTCGTCAGTTGTGGTGCCACTGACTGGAGGAGCTCCTCAAATTGTCCCACGGACATCCGAAAGTAAGTGCGGAATCGGCCATGATAAAGTTTTAGCTCCTGTACAAGATTGCCATACTCCCCTTCAGACTCTCTGTTCTTTAAGAGTGGGTGCACCCAAAACCTTCTATTTGGTCTTTTAAATAAAATGAAAAGTTCGTCTTCACTGGATGATGAAGTGTCCATGTTTACTGTCGCCGCGAATGTCGCCGCGAATGTTTTGGAATGTTGGAGCTCTGAAACGTCACAGACATCGCAAACTCGCGTCGCGGCTGATGTGAATGGTTTTGACGCGAACTATTCGCACGCGAAAAATTCGCTTTTCCGCCTCGCTTTTTCGTTTACGCGTTCAGTGTGAAAGGGCCTTTACACTCAAGTGTCTTATATCATTGGAAAGGTGAGTCCATGACGAACAAAATGTATATCTCCGATTTCATTTGCGCCATGATAGATTTTCCGCCATTTTGAATTTTGTCAAAAAACTACTTTTGCAAACTAGTCCTAGGTTTTTTGCTTGATCGGAACCAAACCAGTGTAGAAATGTTCTCTGGAGTCTGAATATCAATAATAATCGAAAAAAAGTTTAAATTTCTATTCACGGTCGCTAAGGGGCGGAAAACGACTGTTGTGGGAGGAGCCTATTTTAATAAAATGGCTATAACTCAAGAAAGAAATGAGATGTCTTCACTAAACTTGGTACACATGTGTATGGTCTAAGTCTTTGGTCACGATAAAAAAATTGCGACGATTGAACACTTGGTGGCGCTATAACACAAAAAAACATGAAAATGGCTATAACTACCCGACCGCTAGTCCGATTGACTTGAAAATTGGTATGCAGTGTCTTGGCCCAAGGTCCCATGTATGTCTATGAGGACATTGGCCTATCTCAAAAAACATTGCCGCCACAGCCAATTAAATTATTTCAGTGTTTAAAATCTTGCTAAATAAAACTTAATGTATTTTGATGCTTGTGTGCTTAAAGGCCTTAAAGGCTTGAACCCCGCTAAATGCTGCTTGCAGCTTTAATTATTATTATTATTATTATTATTCAGACCTAAAACGCATCGTGCAGACCAAACCGTAAGGGCTAGAGACTTGAAACTTGGCCAATAGGTAGTACAAAAATCGAGGAGAGGTTATCAAATTATGAGCCAGATTGGCCTATAGGTGGCGCTATAGCAATCAATTGCGCAAAACTGATCATAACTCCTAAACCGTATGTCGTAGTCTCAAGTGTCTTATATCATTGGAAAAGTGAGTCCATAACGAACAAAACGTATATCTCCGATTTCATTTGCGCCATGATAGGTTTTCCGCCATTTTGAATTTTGTCAAAAAACTACTTTTGCGAACTAGTCCTAGGTTTTTCGCTTGATCGGAACCAAACCAGTGCAGAAATGTTCTCTGGAGTCTGAATATCAAAAATTATCGAAAAAAAGTTGAAATTTCGATTCACGGTCGCTAAGGGGTGGAAAACGAATGTTGTGGGAGGAGCCTATTTTACTAAAACAGCTATAATTCAAGAACAAAATGAGATATCTTCACCAAACTTGGTACACATGTGTATGGGCTCAGTATTTGGTCTCGATAAAAAAATAACGACGATTGAACACTTGGTGGCGCTATAACACGAAAAAAACATGAAAATGGCTATAACCTGCCGAGCGCTAGTCCGATTGACTTGAAAATTGGTATGCAGTGTCTTGGTCCAAGGTCCCATGTATGTCTATGAGGACATTGGCGTATCTCAAAAATCATGGCCGCCACAGCCAATTAAATTTAAGCACCTATTAGACAAGGTTAACGGAGGCCAATCGGAACGAAACTCGATGGGCATGTTTGACTCATGGCCCTAGAGGTCTGTAAGAATTTTGAAACAAATCGGCCACTAGTTGGCGCTAATGAGTTTTATGGCTCTGTAATCACGTGGTGTTGCACACATCCACAAAATATGCATATCATTTGATAGATCTCTTCATATTGAACAACTTTGCCTCTAGAACCATTGCTGTCAATCAAATCGTTCATTAAATATTTGCAATTATGTTAAAAACCTACTTTTACAAACTAGTCCCTGGTTTTTTGCCCGATCGGAACCAAACCAGTCTAGGACAATTCTATGGACTCTCTTGATCAATAATTATCAAAAAAAAGTTCAACTTTTGCATTTACATGGCTATAAAAGGATCATTTAGAAGAGGGACATAGCAAAATACACTCAATAGCCTATAAATCTTAAAGGAAAACTCAAAACGTCACGAATATTGTTATGTATATGTGACATAACATGCTGAAGAAGCATGCAAAGTTTCATGGAGATCGGACCATAGGTGGCGCTAAAACTGTTAAAAAGCTTTGAAAACCATGTATTCCCTATGGTGAATTGCCTGTATTGGCTGTAAATGGTATTTTCCATCTCTCTATTCAATGAATGCTCAGATCTACTTAAAAACAAGTCAGAACATGTATCCTATGCCTCTAAACAAGCATGAAAAATTTCAGACAGTTCGGACAATATTTGCCTCTATAAAAGTTAAAAAATGTTAACATTACAGAGTTCTGGTATATTAAGCCAATAAGTTGTTGTTTGCTGCCCCCCGCTGTTCATTTTATTGTACTACACACAAAATAATATTATTCTGCAGTAAAACACATCGTGCAGCCCAAACCGTAAGGGCTAGAGACTTGAAACTTGGCCAATAGGTAGTACAAAAATCGAGGAGAGGTTATCAAATTATGAGCCAGATTGGCCTATAGGTGGCGCTATAGCAATCAATTGCGCGAAACTGCTCATAACTCCTAAACCGTATGTCGTAGACTCAAGTGTCTTATATCATTGGAAAGGTGAGTCCATGACGAACAAAACGTATATCTCCGATTTCATTTGCGCCATGATAGATTTTCCGCCATTTTGAATTTTGTCAAAAAACTACTTTTGCAAACTAGTCCTAGGTTTTTCGCTTGATCGAAACCAAACCAGTGCAGAAATGTTCTCTGGAGTCTGAATATCAATAATTATCGAAAAAAAGTTGAAATTTCGATTCACGGTCGCTAAGGGGCGGAAAACGAATGTTGTGGGAGGAGCCTATTTTACTAAAACAGCTATAACTCAAGAAGAAAATGAGATATCTTCACCAAACTTGGTACACATGTGTATGGGCTCAGTATTTGGTGTCGATAAAAAAATAACGATGATTGAACACTTGGTGGCGCTATAACACGAAAAAAACATGAAAATGGCTATAACCACCCGAGCGCTAGTCCGATTGACTTGAAAATTGGTATGCAGTGTCTTGGTCCAAGGTACCATGTATGTCTATGAGGATATTGGCGTATCTCAAAAATCATGGCCGCCACAGCCAATTAAATTTGAGCACCTATTAGACAAGGTTAATGGAGGCCGATCGGAACGAAACTCGATGGACATGTTTGACTCATGGCCCTAGAGGTCTGTAAGAATTTTGAAACAAATCGGCCACTAGTTGGCGCTAATGAGTTTTATGGCTCTGTAATCACGTGGTGTTGCACACATCCACAAAATATGCATATCATTTGATAGATCTCTTCATATTGAACAACTTTGCCTCTAGAACCATTGCTGTCAATCAAATCGTTCATTAAATATTTGCAATTATGTTAAAAACCTACTTTCGCGAACTAGTCCCTGGTTTTTTGCCCGATCGGAACCAAACAAGTCTAGAACAATTCTCTGGACTCTCTAGGTTAATAATTATCGAAAAAAAGTTGAACTTTTGCATTTAAATGGCTATAACAGGGTCATTTAGAAGAGGGACGTAGCAAAATACACTCAATAGCCTTTAAATCTTAAAGGAAAACTCAAAACGTCACGAATATTGTTATGTATATGTGACATAACATGCTGAAGAAGCATGCAAAGTTTCATGGAGATCGGACCATAGGTGGCGCTAAAACTGTTAAAAAGCTTTGAAAACCATGTATTCCCTATGGTGAATTGCCTGTATTGGCTGTAAATTGTATTTTCCATCTCTCTATTCAATGAATGTTCAGATCTACTTAAAAACAAGTCAGAACATGTATCCTATGCCTCTAAACAAGCATGAAAAATTTCAGACAGATCGGACAATATTTGCCTCTATAAATTTTACAAAAGGTTAAAATTACAGAGTTCATTTGATAATAATGGTATATTAAGCCAATAAGTGGTCGTTTGCTGCCCCCCGCTGTTCATTTTATTGTACTACACACAAAATAATATTATTCTGCAGTAAAACACATCGTGCAGCACAAACCGTAAGGGCTAGAGACTTGAAACTTGGCCAATAGGTAGTACAAACATAGAGGAGAGGTTATTAAATTATGAGCCAAATTGGCCTATAGGTGGCGCTATAGCAATCAATTGCGCGAAACTGCTCATAACTCCTAAAGCGTATGTCGTAGACTCAAGTGTCTTATATCAATGGAAAGGTGAGTCCATGACGAACAAAATGTATATCTCCGATTTCATTTGCGCCATGATAGATTTTCCGCCATTTTGAATTTTGTTAAAAAACTACTTTTGCAAACTAGTCCTAGGTTTCTTGCTTGATCGGAACCAAATCAGTGCAGAAATGTTCTCTGGAGTCTGAATATCAATAATAATCGAAAAAAAGTTAAAATTTCTATTCACGGTCGCTAAGGGGCGGAAAACGACTGTTGTGGGAGGAGCCTATTTTACTAAAATGGCTATAACTCAAGAACAAAATGATATGTCTTCACCAAACTTGGTACACATGTGTATGGTCTGAGTCTTTGGTCACGAAAAAAAAAATCGCGACGATTGAACACTTGGTGGCGCTATAACATGAAAAAAACATGAAAATGGCTATAACTACCCGACCGCTAGTCCGATTGACTTGAAAATTGGTATGCAGTGTCTTGGTCCAAGGTCCCATGGACGTCTATGAAGACATTGGCCTATCTCAAAAAACATTGCCGCCACAGCCAATTAAATTATTTCAGTGTTTAAAATCTTGCTAAATAAAACTTAATGTATTTTGATGCTTGTCTGCTTAAAGGCCTTAAAGGCTTGAACCCCGCTAAATGCTGCTTGCAGCTTTAATTAGGGGTTCAAGCACGAAGTGCTGAACACCTATTGTATTTGTGCTGATTTTTATTATTATTATTATTATTATTATTATTATTCAGACCTAAAACGCATCGTGCAGACCAAACCGTAAGGGCTAGAGACTTGAAACTTGGCCAATAGGTAGTACAAAAATCGAGGAGAGGTTATCAAATTATGAGCCAGATTGGCCTATAGGTGGCGCTATAGCAATCAATTGCGCGAAACTATTCATAACTCCTAAACCGTATGTCGTAGACTCAAGTGTCTTATATCATTGGAAAGGTGAGTCCATGACGAACAAAACGTATATCTCCGATTTCATTTGCGCCATGATAGATTTTCCGCCATTTTGAATTTTGTCAAAAAAGTACTTTTGCGAACTAGTCCTAGGTTTTTCGCTTGATCGGAACCAAACCAGTGCAGAAATGTTCTCTGGATTCTGAATATCAATAATTATCGAAAAAAAGTTGAAATTTCGATTCACGGTCGCTAAGGGGCGGAAAACGAATGTTGTGGGAGGAGCCTATTTTACTAAAACCGCTATAACTCAAGAAGAAAATGAGATATCTTCACCAAACTTGGTACACATGTGTATGGGCTCAGTCTTAGGTCTCGATAAAAAAATAGCGATGATTGAACACTTGGTGGCGCTATAACACGAAAAAAACATGAAAATGGCTATAACCACCCGAGCGCTAGTCCGATTGACTTGAAAATTGGTATGCAGTGTCTTGGTCCAAGGTACCATGTATATCTATGAGGACATTGGCGTATCTCAAAAAACATGGCCGCCACAGCCAATTAAATTTGAGCACCTATTAGACAAGGTTAATGGAGGCCGATCAGAACGAAACTCGATGGGCATGTTTGACTCATGGCCCTAGAGGTCTGTAAGAATTTTGAAACAAATCGGCCACTAGTTGGCGCTAATGAGTTTTATGGCTCTGTAATCACGTGGTGTTGCACACATCCACAAAATATGCATATCATTTGATAGATCTCTTCATATTGAACAACTTTGCCTCTAGAACCATTGCTGTCAATCAAATCGTTCATTAAATATTTGCAATTATGTTAAAAACCTACTTTCGCAAACTAGTCCCTGGTTTTTTGCCCGATCGGAACCAAACAAGTCTAGAACAATTCTCTGGACTCTCTAGGTTAATAATTATCAAAAAAAAGTTGAACTTTTGCATTTGGATGGCTATAACGGGGTCATTTAAAAGAGGGACGTAGCAAAATACACTCAATAGCCTTTAAATCTTAAAGGAAAACTCAAAACGTCACGAATATTGTTTTGTATATGTGACATAACATGCTGAAGAAGCATGCAAAGTTTCATGGAGATCGGACCATAGGTGGCGCTAAAACTGTTAAAAAGCTTTGAAAACCATGTATTCCCTATGGTGAATTGCCTGTATTGGCTGTAAATTGTATTTTCCATCTCTCTATTCAATGAATGTTCAGATCTACTTAAAAACAAGTCAGAACATGTATCCTATGCCTCTAAACAAGCATGAAAAATTTCAGACAGATCGGACAATATTTGCCTCTATAAACGTTAAAAAAGGTTAAAATTACAGAGTTCATTTGATAATAATGGTATATTAAGCCAATAAGTGGTCGTTTGCTGCCCCCCGCTGTTCATTTTATTGTACTACACACAAAATAATATTATTCTGCAGTAAAACACATCGTGCAGCCCAAACCGTAAGGGCTAGAGACTTGAAACTTGGCCAATAGGTAGTACAAACATAGAGGAGAGGTTATCAAATTATGAGCCAGATTGGCCTATAGGTGGTGCTCCGATATCTCCGATTTCATTTGCGCCATGATAGATTTTCCGCCATTTTGAATTTTGTTAAAAAACTACTTTTGCAAACTAGTCCAAGGTCTCTTGCTTGATCGGAACCAAACCAGTGCAGAAATGTTCTCTGGAGTCTGCATATCAATAATAATCAAAAAAAAGTTTAAATTTCTATTCACGGTCGCTAAGGGGCGGAAAACGACTGTTGTGGGAGGAGCCTATTTTACTAAAATGGCTATAACTCAAGAAAGAAATGAGATGTCTTCACCAAACTTGGTACAAATGTGTATGGTCTGAGTCTTTGGTCACGATAAAAAAATCGCGACGATTGAACACTTGGTGGCGCTATAACACAAAAAAAACATGAAAATGGCTATAACTACCCGACCGCTAGTCCGATTGACTTGAAAATTGGTATGCAGTGTCTTGGTCCAAGGTCCCATGTATGTCTATGAGGACATTGGCCTATCTCAAAAAACATTGCCGCCACAGCCAATTAAATTATTTCAGTGTTTAAAATCTTGCTAAATAAAACTTAATGTATTTTGATGCTTGTGTGCTTAAAGGCCTTAAAGGCTTGAACCCCGCTAAATGCTGCTTGCAGCTTTAATTATTATTATTATTATTCAGCCGTAAAACGCATCGTGCAGACCAAACTGTAAGGGCTAGAGACTTGAAACTTGGCAAATAGGTAGTACAAAAATCGAGGAAAGGTTATCAAATTATGAGCCACATTGGCCTATAGGTGGCGCTATAGCAATCAATTGCGCGAAACTGCTCATAACTCCTAGACCGTATGTCGTAGACTCAAGTGTCTTATATCATTGGAAAGGTGAGTCCCTGACGAACAAAACGTATATCTCCGATTTCATTTCCGCCATGATAGATTTTCCGCCATTTTGAATTTTGTCAAAAAACTACTTTTGCGAACTAGTCCCTGGATTTTAGTCCGATCGGAACCAAACCAGTACAGAAATGTTCTCTGGAGTCTGAATATCAATAATCATTGAAAAAAAGTAATAATTTCGATTCACGGTTATTAAGGGGCGTAATAATAGACGTTCAGGGCGGAGCCTATTTTACTAAAAAGGTTATAACTCAAGATTACAATGAGATATCTTCACCAAACTTGGTACACATGTGTAAGGGCTCAATCTTTGGTCACAATAAAAAAAATGCGATGATTGAACACTTGGTGGCGCTATAATATGAAAAAAACATGAAAAGGGCTATAACCACCCGACCGCTAGTCCGATTGACTTGAAAATTGGTATGCAGTGTCTTGGTCCAAGGTGCCAAGTATGTCTATGAGGACATTGGCGTATCTCAAAAAACATGGCCGCCACAGCCAATTAAATTTGAGCACCTATTAGACAAGGTTAACGAAGGTCGATCGGAACGAAACTCGATGGGCATGTTCAACTCATGGCCTTAGAGGTCTGTAAGAATTTTGAAAGAAATCTGCCACTAGTTGGCGCTAACGAGTTTTATGGCTCTGTGATCACGTGGTGTTGCACACATCCCCAAAATATGCATATCATTTGATAGATCTCCTCATACTGAACAACTTTGCCTCTTGAACTATTGCTGTCAATCAAATCTTTCATTAAATATTTGTAATTATGTTTAAAACCTACTTTTGCGAACTAGTCCCTGGATTTTTCATTGATCGGAACCAAACCAGTCTAGGACAATTCTCTGGACTCTCTAGATCAATAATCATTGAAAAAAAGTTGAACTTTTGCATTTGGATGGCTATAACAGGGTCATTTAGAAGAGGGGCGTAGCAAAATACACTCAAAAGCCTATAAATCCTAAAGGAAAACTCAAAACTTCACGAAAATTGTTATGTATATGTGACATAACATGCTGAAGAAGCATGCAAAGTTTCATGGAGATCGGATCATAGGTGGCGCTATAACTGTTAAAAAGCTTTGAAAACCATGTATTCCCTATGGTGAATTGCCTGTATTGGCTGTAAATGGTATTTTCCATCTCTGTAATCAGGTGGGGTAAAAAAACATCCACATAATATGCAGAAATTATGATAGATCTCCTCATACTGAACAACTTTGCCTCAAGAACCAATACTGTCAATCAAATTGTTTTTTATTTATTCACAATTATGTTCAAAACGTATTACCTAAAATTACCACCAGATGGCAGCAGAAGACCACTCATTGGTTCATTTTGCTTACTAAGCATATTTAAACTTTATAAAATCATTATAATAATGTTGCAAATGACATTTTGTCAATGTTTAGCAATTAATTTGTTCATTTGATTAATGTTTTACAATAATTATTATATTACAATTAAAATAATGCCTGAAAATATGATTTAAAGGGGAAAACCTGGAATAAGCTATTTGTTACCCATCATTAATTTCAAATATCTCTATCTCCAACTAAATGTGCATGTGAGTTAGCACATTTGAAGGCATTAACTTGCAAAATGTGCCCATTAAATGAAAAACAGACAATTAAAATGAAAATGAGCCAATGAGTACTTCTCTGCTGCCACCTGCTGGGCTTAAATAGTCATTTTTTTCATACTATTTACTTATCATGTTCTATAATTCCTATTTAGACATTATAAAGTCACTATTACAATATTTACAATCACATTTTGTCAAAATAATTTATTTCAAATATATCTGCAACAAAATTAATGTTTAAATGAGTTAACATGGAAAATGTGCCTATTACATATTCCTTAAAATTACAAAACCACCAAACATTTAATAAGCATATTTCAAAATGTAAAATACCCATTTTAGCTGTAAATGGGCATTTTCTCTCTATGATTTTAAAGGTTACATTTAATGGCTAAATAAAACACAATAACTTTTTATGCAAATGTGCTTAAATGCCTTAATTGGCTTGAACCCCGATAATTGCTGCTTGCAGCTATATTTATAAATGATTTTGGTTAACCAACCAAGGCTTTGCACAAAATATACAGTTGTCATTTCATGGTTTTGTTTCATGTAATTTGATACAGTTCAGTAAACAGACTTGCACTTATTTTTTTATTATTATTATTTTTTTAATGACCAAATTTCAAATCCATAATTTAATTTAAAAATGAGGTGAAATATTATATTGAATCTATATTACGGTTACATGTCTGTCTGTTTAGTTGATCTTTTAGTTGTGTTTTCATCCTGTCACATGTTCCTTTGTCTTAATTTCCCTCCACTAGTTTGTTCCTATGGTTACCCTCATTAGTTAATTTGTCCTAGCTGTATCTTGTTAATCATCTTGTTTCTGTTCACTACTTAAGTTACACCCACACTTTCAATCTTTGTCTAGTCACTGTTATATTAAGTTGGATTCCGGTTGCCTGTTTTGAGTTCTTTGAGAAGTTAAGATTAAAGTTTGTTTGATTATTATCTCCTGTGTCGTCATCTTGTCCCTGGTATCTCCAAACATTACAATTACTCTCGAAGAAACAAAAAGCTATTTGAATTTTGCAAGCGTGTATACTTTTTAATGTATTCCTATAATTTTGTTTATATCCCCCCTAGCGTTTCAAATTTCTGTATTGTTATTGTAACTGTTTGGATTGTGTTTCTCTGCTATTGTGTTTCTCTGTTCAATAAAAAAAAATTTATTCAGTTCAGGGGTCCATTCTTCATATATCGCTAACTCAGCTGGATTTGATTGTTGACGATTTGGCATGATCTTGGATTGTTTGGTTCTTCGATGCTCATACTGGACTTGCTGTCATAGCAACAGGGCTGTACGCTTAAACCTGCTCAGGAGCTTATTTCATGTAAACAAGATTAGATTGCATCTTTTTTAGCAGTGTTGATACTTAAAATACTTTATTACAAGAGTTCCTAACTGAACCAGGGGCAATAATAATTTAAAATAATATTAAAATAAATCTGAAAAATAGGTGTGTTCGACATCGGCTGCAGCTTGATGCAACTGATCGGCGAGAGTAGCTGCGTGCAGGCAGGGAGGATATTTGGCAATATACAGATGTTTCAGAGACATTATTGTCATATAATACTTTATGTACTGCTTAATAAAGCGTGTGTTTGTACAAGAATAAAGTTCAACATATAACGGCCGCCAGTTGCCGCTGAGAGGCTAAGCAGTGGGATTAACATCTATGCCACGTTTTGTTTCAGATTAAGATGGTTTAATTATACATGTAGAAAGGAACAGTCAAGTGTTGTATAATGATCATAAAGCAGAAAACATAAAATAAACAAAATAACAAAATTATATATGGTACGAAAACGGTCAACAGAAAGTGAGCGTCCCAACTACTCACCCCCTCCCAGCATGCCATACACAACGAACAGGTAATATGCACCTAAACCCCAAGTGACGTTACCCAAACAGAAAATAACAATTTCAAAATAAGAGACATCGCACTATTCCTGGCACCTAAATCTCCAGCCCCTGATTATTACAACCCAAAATTGTAATAATCACAATATAATACAATCAAAGTACATATACATCACAACTATTTACCTGTATGCATGTAAATCATGAATTTGACAAATAAACAGTGTATACAAAAATGTGTATGTGTGTAAATGTCCAATTCTTCAATGTATGAACAATGTCCTGTAAATCAATCAAAGTCAATAAGTCAATCAAACAGTCCATAGTCAAAGAAGTCTTCTGTTTCAAGGAGAAGACAAATCTTAGTAATGGGTCGGGTGAAGCAGGTGCTCTTTGTCTTGATTCTTACTTGACTTGTCAATGCTCTTTTATCCTGTAAGATTTCAATGATTTTGCCCATAATCCATGAGCTCCTTGGGGCAGTCTCGTCCACTACAAGCACAATATCACCCAATTGAAAATTGTGTTTCTTCACCAGCCACTTCTGATGTTCTTGTAGTTGAAGTAGGTACTCCCCGATCCATCTCTTCCAAAGATCGTCCTTATTAAACAGTCCAGATGGTAAAGATGGCTGTGTTTTCAGCAGGATGAGATGGTTAGGAGTAAGTGCTTCCAAATCATTAACATCCATAGATGCTCTGGAAATAGGACGATTGTTTAGGATGGATTCAACTTCACTAGAGAGTGTGTAGAGACCCTCCTCGTCCAAATTTGTCCTCTAAGGATAGCATTTAGAATCTTCCTTACTGATCTTATAAGCCTTTCCCAGATTACGCCAAAGTGCAAACCAGCCGGGGGATTAAAGTTCCACTTAATTCCTTTCTGCAGTAGAACTGAATTGATCTGATTATGATTCCAATTTTTTATAGCCTCCTGCAGTTCACGTTTGGCACCAACAAAGTTAGTCCCATTGTCTGAACGGATCTCGACTAATTGTCCTCTACGTGCAATAAATCGCCTTAATGCCTGGATGAAAGAGTCTGTATCAAGTGAAGCAGCTATTTCAAAGTGAACAGCTCTCATAGTCATACATGTGAAGATTACTCCATAACGTTTTACAACACTCCTTCCCCGTTTCACTTCAAACGGACCAAAGTATCAGTGATCCAATATCTCTGCCTCAATTTAGCCAGCATATAATTCCGTCCACAATGTCCAATATCATGATGAATTTGCGACAGAATCAAATCTGAAATGTATAGATCCTTGGCCAGTATTACTGGATGTTTCACTTCCTCAAGCATCATTGCCTTGTCCAAACGTCCACCCACTCTGATGATATATGAGTGAAGCACAGGGTTCAGTCTATAGAGTTTTCACTACTCCACGTTTTACCAATCCATCTTTCCGTAGACTAGTCAGTTCCTCAGAATACCTTTTCCTTTGGCAAAGACGAATAATCTCTAATTCAGCCATTTCCAGCTCCTCTGAAGACAACACATTCAAAGGCATATTGGATCTGAATTTTTGCATCTCTTGATTGACAACAATCTCTTGTTGGAACTTGTCTACGTCAGAGTAATTAGTCATCAACCTTTTCCTTTTCTTGCTGAGATCAATCAGAATGTTTCTGAATCGAAGGATCCAAGCCACGCCCCTTTTCAATCCCATCCATGAAGAGTAATTAAAGTATGGCATAAAATCATACTCTTGATGAACCTGTACCACATTTACCAGAACACTCCCTTTCACTTCTGGGTCACAAAATTACATCACATCTACATCAGTAGGATCCATGGGCCACAACTCTTGTGGTTGAATAAGAAATGGAGGACCAGAAATCCATATCTGTTTTTTCAAGAATGAATTTACATTCAAACCTCTGGATGCTAGGTCAGCTTGATTGTTGGATGAATTCACATACCTCCATTGTGTGACTTCAAAAACCCTTTGAATTTCAGCAACTCTGTTTGCTACAAAGCATTTGAATCTTGAAGTCTCATTTCGAATGTACTTAAGCACTGAGGCGCTATCTGTCCAAAAAACAGAATCATGAAATTGTATGTTCAGCTCCTTTTTCCACAACATGTCCATGCACTAACCAGTGTGGCAGCTGTGAGCGCCAGATGAGGGTAGTTAAGATAGTGATAGATCTTAAAGGCTTCACTCTTGCTTTACTCATTAGAACAAAGGAATGGGCAAGTTGTTGATTATTTTGAAGTAGTAAATAGAGCCATAGAGCCATGATAGATGATAGATAAATAGAGCCATGCCATAACCCTTCTCACTGGCGTCCGAAAAGTGATGCAATTGGGCAGACAAAGCTTCCCCAAAGTTTTCAGGCTTCAGACATCTGCGAACCTCGAATTTCTCCAATTCATGAAGTTCCTCCAACCAACTTGTCCAATGTACCAATGTACACTGTAGGAATCATGATGTCCCATCCAATTTTCTCTCTACACAGATCCTGAAGTATAATTTTGGCATGTAGAATCACAGGAGACAGAAAGCCAAGAGAGTCATAGATAGAACTAATGATAGAAAGAATACCTCTTCTGGTAAGAGGTCTATCCTTGATGGTCACCTTGAACTTGAAAATATCCGACTCTGCACACCATTGAACACCCAATGCTCTTTCCAAAGGTAGCGTGTCATGTTCAAAATACAAGCTCTTTACTTTCTTGTCTTTGTCTTCCTCAGGGATAGCACTTAACACAGTGTGGCTGTTACTTAGCCATTTTGTTAATTGGAATCCACCTTTGGCACACAACTCAGTGAGCTTCTGGTACAATAGTACAGCATCTGAATCTGTAGACACAGATACAAGACAGTCGTCTACATAGAAGTTATTAAAGACGATGTTTACAGTCTTAGCATCATATAGTTCCTATGCACACTCTTTCTCAATCCATAGCTAGAGCAACTTGGAGATGATGTCGCTTCAAACAAATGTACAGCCATTCTGTATTCTTGCAGACTGCCATCAATGTTTCCTCCTGGCCACCAGAGAAACTTCAAAAGATCGCAATCATCAGGATGCACCTTGACTTGATGAAACATTGATTCTATGTCAGCCATCATGGCAACATACTCCATTCTGAATCGCACCAGAACACTCACCAATGGACTTGTTAAATCTGGACCTTGTAAAAGATTTTCATTCAATGATGTTCCGTGGTAGGATGCTTCGCAATCAAACACAACTCTGATCTTTTGTTTCTTAGGATGATACACACCGTGGTGAGGTATGTACCATAAGCGTCCATCCAGTCTTTCCAGTTCAGCTGTGGGAACCCTTTCAGCATGGCCTTTAGCAATGACACTCTCCATAAAGGTAGTATAATCAGCATGAGAAGCAGTGTTTCTTTGAAACCTTCGTTGGAGATTCAGAGTACGTTGTTCCACAAGTGATCTTTTCTTTGGCATGACTACCTTTTCAGTTTGAAATGGAAGACCAATGTAATAATGCCCGTTGATCAGTCTTGCTGACCCTGAAACAAAATCCAAGAATTGATGATCTTCATTTGACAATCCTTGCTGTTCCTCTTGAACACACTCAGGAAAGTCAACCCTAAACTGTTTCTCCCACAAATCATCAAGTTTCATAACTGTGATCCTATTAACAGTCATGTGAGTATGGTCCTCAACAGCATCCTCTTCCTGATGCTTAATTGGTCCGTTAACTGCCCACCCAAACATGGTCTTAATAGCATATGGGCCATTGTCTTGACTGCGAATAATCTGCCATGGCTCCAATGCCTCAGGCACATTAGCACCAATCAACAACTCAACATCAGCATCAATTGAAGGCAAACATACTTGACTTAAATGAGGCCATAACGCAAGATTGTTTTGTGTAGCAATGTTAGTTTTTCTTACAGGCATATTCTTCTGCGTGTATACTTCTGGTAAAGCACAGTAATGCTCTTGATTCAGTCCAAACTCTTCCAAATCCTTAAGAACATAACAGAAAACGGATTTGTCCTGACTCATGGTTCTCATTAGAATGTTGATTTTCTTTGCAGAGAGATAAAGCTTGGACATCAAACTCTCTGTGCAGAAAGATGCTGAGCTTTCAGAGTCCAGGAAAGCATAGGTAGTCACAACTTCAATTCATTTCTGTGATTTCACAAAAACAGGAACAATGGACAATGCACAATTATCTTTACCAGCCCCAGTAAGAGCACTGGACTGGAGTGAGACCAAAGCTTGTCTCTACCACTGTTGTCTTTGACTCATCCATTTTGTACTGAATGCCCCTTTTCTCTGATGATAGAATATGAAGAATGCTAGGGTGTTTGAGGTGGCATATCTTACATATGCTTCTCTCCTTACGATCACGACTGATATGTCCTGTACATAAACAGCCGAGGCAAATCCCCTTTCTTCTTCAAGAAATTCATCTTTTCGCCATGAGGCTTTTCAGCAATCCTTTTACAGGAATACAAAGCATGTTCTCCTTCACAGAAAAGACAGATGTTGTTCACAGTCTTCCCACTATACTCGTTTGCACCAGTTGCACTGACTGTAATGGCAAAACTGCTTCTGGGTTTTGAATGAGGTGTTTTGATGTTCAAGTTTCTACCTCCACTAGGAAGAACATCTTGAATGTTTCCAAATACCGGATCAGTGACTATTTTCACTTGTCTTTCTATGAAGTTTACAATATCAGAAAAGCAAGCTGGATGGTTACGTCTTTCCTGTAGATCATAATCTACTACTCTCCATCTTTCTCTGAGCTTATAAGGAAGTTTTGCAAGAACAATTTGCTTATATGACCAGTCAAGGAAAGTAGGGACACAAGTCAATTCTGGGGCATTTTGAGTTATTCACAGATTCTGAAAGTGTAGTCTCCAAGCCTTACAATGATGTGTAACACATGGAAATCTGATAATATTTGGAGAAGTTGTGGCCATTTGAAAGTAGGCACTCAAAAAACCTTAATAGGGAGAAAACGACCTCTAAATATTTTGCAGTGCTCACCTGTTCTCACCTGCTGGGAGTGACGATAGGGCTCATTTACATCTCATTTAGATAAGCCGTACCCCCTTTAAAACTCCCCCCTGTAAAGCTGCCTGGTTGCATAGCAACGACAGACCCTCTTCAAACGTTCTCATAAAGTCATGATAACGCAATGGATTGCCGTCAAAGAATGGGACTTCCCTTGGTGGAAGTGAAGACATTCTGTTGCTGATTACACCAATTCGTCACGCTTCCGTTCGGGTTGTTCGGGGCACCCGCCACCTTTCAGCGACTGATGGACAAAATCCTTCGGCCGCACACTGCATATGCCGCTGCTTACTTGGATGATATAATCATCTATAGTAATGATTGGCAGCGGCATATGCAGCATCTGCGTGCAGTGCTGAACTCGCTGAGAGGGGCGGGGCTGACGGCCAACCCGAAGAAGTGTGCGGTTGGGCGGGTGGAGGTCAATTATCTGGGCTTCCACTTAGGGCACGGGCAGGTGCGTCCCCAAATGAACAAGACAGCAGCTATTGCAACCTGCCCGCGTCCAAAGACCAAAAAGGAGGTGAGGCAGTTCCTGGGGCTGGCGGGATATTATAGAAGGTTTGTACCTAAGTATTTGGACCTCACCAGCCCGCTGACTGACCTCACTAAAAAAGAGGCACCAGATACGGTCCAGTGGTCGGAGCCGTGCCAGCAGGCTTTTACCCAAGTTAAGGCTGCTCTGTGTGGCGGGCCGCTCTTGGCCGTTATCCTGATTTCTCTCTGTCATTTCTGTTGCAGACGGATGCGTCGGACAGGGGGCTGGGTGCAGTCCTGTCTCAGGAGGTGGAGGGTGAGTAGCGGCCGGTGCTGTACGTGAGTCGAAAGCTCTCAAAGAGGGAGACCTAGTACAGCACCATCGAAAAGGAGTGTCTGGCGATTCGATGGGCCGTTCTCACCCTCCGTTATTATCTCCTGGGGCGGGAATTCACCCTCTGTTCGGACCACGCCCCCTTGCAGTGGCTCCACCGCATGAAGGATATCAACGCCCGGATCACCTGTTGGTATCTAGCTTTACAGCCTTTTAAGTTCAAGGTGGTTCCCAGGTGTTTGGTGAACTGAGTTATACGACAAATAAATATTGAGATCCGTGTCCAAACCTGCTGACCCCTTGCCTTCTTCCTCTCACACCCACGAACCGTATCACATACAGTAACTGCAAAAAGCCCTAGTGAAACAAAACATGAGTACAGTAACATCCATTACTGTATTCTTGTTATGTTTTACCTAACAAAAAATAACTGTGTCGCTGTGCAGTGAATGAACACACACAGCTGATTTCGCGGCATCCTCACGGGACGGTTTTAACATTTGCGATTTCACCCTTCTAACTTAACACAAATTTTGTTTGAGATGGCACAAACCCGGGGAAAGAAGATGGTAGAACTGCCGTTGAAAAGAAAATACCCGGAGAATGGTAAGTAACAGTGACAGATTAAACATTTAGAGGCTAGGCTATCACAATATTAACACCTGTCAGCCGCCAAGGCGGGACTTCCTTTCAGAGGTCCATTCAGATAGCATTATGCTAATAGACAGGCAACGTTTTAAATAGCTTTGCTTACCTGCCCCTGATCCTCCCTGCTCCTAGCTGTGACTTTATCCTCTGTAACTTCACATCATCGCCGATGCCATGTCATCATTTTGTTGTTCATGTCACAAAGTTATAATCCAACCAGCGGTGGATATTCAAAAATATTCAATAACTAGAAAAGCACTCAGAGAGCACTAACCTCTGTCAAGGTAGCCTAATAGGTCACTGAGGCAATACAAATTCCAAATGTCCCATGGAAAATATTGACCTAAAATGGTCCAATTAGTTTGGGTTTGGTATATCCATGTTCAGGAAAACAAATGGTTCCAATTATTTCAAATACATTGTGTCTAACACACCCAGAGCCCAAGTTGTGGCAAAATAGTTTTTGGAGAATCTGTAGTTTTTCCTTGGTATGGTGCCACGGTTTTGGTAAGTAATACAAAGCAAGAATACAGTAACTGCAAAATAGTGGTAAAATATCAAATTAAATATGAGGATTGATATGTACAAAGAATAAGCTAATATAAAGTAACAAAACAGCCACATGTCCAATAATCAATAGTCATTTTTTTCAGTTCTGCACTCTGCGTAGTTACTGCCTTTTTGCTTTGTAGGGCAGAATGGGTTACCTATTAATGAATCATTCTGTTTAGCTGGTCTTGATTAGTCCCCTTTGTTTGCTCCTTGAGTGCTTCTCAATATCCCTCCTCGTTTCCTCGCTCCTCTGTCCTCCATACTATGACCCAGAAACCGATCGAGATACACAAGTGTATCCTTTGTGGAAGTGTTTTATCGCCTAAACGTGATGCGTATAAATTCTCCTCCGACCTTCACATCTTGCCACAGTATATTAATTATTATTATTATTATTATAATTATCATTATTGTTTACATGTACAAGACACAAATATACGTCAAATTACAACAACTATAGTAGGACAGTTGCAGAATTATATCAAAGCACAAGAAAATGAAAGAAAGTTAAACAAACTGCAATACTATACAACAATTTAAAAGCAGTTAATAACTGGGAATAATTCATTGTTAATAATAACTGGATTATCTGTAATTATCTGTAATGTTCAAGAATCCCGACGTGCAAGCTAAATCCAGCGGTATAGTGTCGTCATTAATTGACGGCGCTTTGAAGTAACGCTAAAGGGAGCAAAGATATATCATTTAACTTGACTCAATTCCTCCGTCATCGCGTCTTTTCTTTGCCTCACATCCTGAAAGGGGTGGAGCTAGCATGCGAGGAAAGGAAACAAGGATGCACAAATAAGAATTGAGAAGTATTTAAACCCTGTCCCCTGGTTTCACAGACGAGCTAGGCTTAAACTAAACTAAGCTTAGTTTAGTCCTATTCCTGGACTAAAATGTATGTTTGAGTTGTTTTAACTGAAAACATATCTTAAAATATGTCAGTGCCATTGTTTTGTCTCAAGATGCACACCAGTAATGTGAAACTGGGCCGTTTTTTCATTCTGTTCCTTGTCTGGTATTGTTAATGTCAAAGTGTAGTTGTCCTATTTGTTTGTTTTCTCCTGGATTACTTTCTGCATTTATTGCCTAAATTAATGTTTCTAATATAAAAAAAAAATAGAATTTGTTTTGAAGCAGTAATTTCTGAGCGCTTTTGTTTGGAACAACCCCGCAATATGGTAAATGTTGGCCTTGATTGTACTTACTTTGATTTATGCTGTTTAGAACGCATGTCCCTAGTTCTTGTGACATAAATTTTAATCTATATAAATATCAAATATTTCTGGAATGTTATGCTGCTATTATATAATTTCGATAAAAAAACAACAGTGAACGAATTAATGAATGAATGAATCATTTA
Source organism: Romanogobio albipinnatus (assembly GCA_023566225.1). Classification (NCBI taxonomy): domain Eukaryota; kingdom Metazoa; phylum Chordata; class Actinopteri; order Cypriniformes; family Gobionidae; genus Romanogobio; species Romanogobio albipinnatus. The sequence goes on along the minus strand of CM042244.1, from coordinate 35,374,606 downwards.
CATAGCACGTTCAGATAATACTGTACATTCTAAGTGCTTTACAATGGGATCAGGGTCTCTCCTCAACCAGCATCCACCTGGATGATGTGACGGCGGCAGTAAGATTACCACACACCACTATAGGTGGATAGGAGATGAGAGCAATAGAGGACAGAGACAGATGGTAGGAGCTTATTAGGAGGCCATGATTGAAAAAAAGAGGTGCATCTCTCAGTATTTCTTTGTACTGGTGTAGCGATTATGGTCGCAGACCTTATAGATGAATGAATCTTCCAAATGATTCATCAAATGAACATCCCTTCCACAAAGCCCCAATTCAGCTCCAGACCCCAGGAAATCGACCATTTATCACAAGGCTCCATTTTGCCTGGAGCTACCACTTCTATATTACAATTACGTGATTTCCTATGGACTTTTGACCAAAACTTAGACAAAGAGGACAAAAGACTCGTTGTGATCGCAAGACAAAGAAACAAACTAGATCTCTGTCTTTTGAATGACCGGTAAATGAACTCCAAGCGACACAGTTAAAACTCCAAGCAAACTCCCAGAAAATGTTACATATTGGATTGCATAAGATCACATGATTATTGGACTTTCACTCAAATAGCCTTCGACATAGTTTGTTAGCGTGTTACAATTGATACATGTGACTATTATGCATGTATATCACTCTCAAGTCATGCAATTATGTAACTATTGAATGAGTGGATCAAAAGACACCGTGTTTGATACCTGTGTGATCGTATGGGTATAACCAAACAGACGAGCTGAATGAAATCTTTATAGAATTGATCATGTCCTCATAGTAAGAAATTAGGTCTAACTTTACTCTCTGCTTAAGCGCAGGAAACTAAATTACTATAGATAACCCAATTTTATGGCAGGGGTGGAGACACAGTCACCCCTGAACCCTAATTGGCCAGAACCCATCCAGGGGATGGGCAAATATTTGAGTTTAACCTCAGAACACAGACGAAGACCGTCGGTTAATTTTTTTTGTGGTGTTCACGTTTTGTTCATCGTTCAGTCAAGAGCTGTTCGCAGTGCGGTTCCGGGATCCGCCAAGGGGACGATCGCCAAGGGGACGATCAGGCGATCGTCGCAGACCAAGATCAGAGAAAATGGGTTAACAGATTTCATTCAGGCCATCTGCTCTTCTCTCACTTTCCTTTCTTTTACTTAAAGTTTATTTTCTTTCCGTTAAGTCTCGGGTTCTGTTAAGTTTCGCCGCAAATTTACTCAACGAGTCTCTAACAGCGCGCGTCAACTTTAAACAACGCCTACGAGACTTCCATCCAGCCAACACGCCACGTGATTGGCTTCCTAAGACGTCGATCAAAGACACGACCAGACCTTCAGCGAATCAAAGACCGAGGGAACCCCTCTCCAGCCAGGAGGAAAAGGGAATCCCCCTTGTCAAAGACGACACGTGAGACAAACGCAAATAATACCTCTAGATTTCAAGCTGAAGTGGTGCATTAGATCAAATTTAATAACCCCGCCTAAGAAACGATAGGAGGATAAATTACTGATCAATGGTTTCTTCAGGTCATGTGTCATAAATGTATATTGCTTGGGATTTCATAATTTCTTTCTCTTAAGACTTATTCTTTCCTCACTTTCTTCCTTTCTGCAACGTATGAATGTGCGAGTGCGTGTGTTTATGTTAGATATTAGTTTGATGTGTTAGAGTAATCAATAAAGTTTCGTTTGTAGTCAAAGATAACTGTTCTTGTGTTATGTGCTTATGAATTTAATGTCTTGAACTGCCGATCTAAGTTACCTGGCTGTTAAATAGTGTTTCACTATTGTACGGATATTAATATCCGCTGCAGAGTTGATATTTACGGCCCGTTCAAATGAACGCTCATTTGCTTGGCTGTAAATTAGACTCTCAAAATTCCCTATGAATTCATTGAATTCATTCATTTGAGCTACATAGACCTGTTTCCCTTTAACAGACTCCCCTTTAAGTTCTTACATATCGGTGGACGAATAAGTTAAGGTGTAAACATTAATTCTGAATTATTTATAAACTATAGTGTAATTCGAGTCTTTTTCATTTTAATTCAAATTCCCCGTTGAGTTATTATTTTATCTGACTCATTGTCGCTACACTGGGTTGACTTCACAGCACCAATCTCTTTAAAATATTTAACCGTACTGGGGAAAAAAGGAAGCTATTTGAGTAGCATCTGAGCACATGCCAAAAAGTGCTGTGGTTTTCAGTTCTTCTGAGAGTTTTCTTTTTGTGCTATTTTAAACATTTTGTACTATAGCTTTACTTTTAGTACACACAAGTAGTTTCCATTCATTCGTTTTCCAAGCCAATTGTCCTATGTAGGGTCGCAGAGATTCTGGAACCTATCCCAGTGTCTCTGAAAACTGGATTGATGGCCAGTCCATCACAGCACTGTAAAAAGAAAATACTGTAAAAAAAGTTTTTGTCTTTGTGCATGTAGTATACACCTGCACACCGTCCATCTGTACATAAGCACTGGCCATGTTCAGTCATTCATCTTATTCTTCATGTGGCATTTTTAATTTGATCCTGTATTATTATGGTGGTTGACAGTATATTTGAAGGTACAAAGCAGATTTTGGTATTTGTATATTAACTCTTTCTCCACTAAGGATGAGATTTTCCATCAACGCTTCCCTGGCATTCACAAGTTATTTTGGCTTTTCATGTTTTCACAATATTATATGAAATACAGCATCTCCAGATCCAAAAAAATAGAAGATCAACACCTACACCTTATTTTTAAAGGGGAGTTCTAATGCTATTTCATGCATTCTTACTTGTTTACACTGTTAAAGGGTTTGATTCTCATGCTAAACATGGCCAAAATAAAAAAAATAAAAAACGAGTTGTACGTATGACGGAGTATTTCTGTGGCAAATACACTCCTTCAGACATCATACAGGGCGGAATTGCTTCTATGGGCACTTCTCCTGGATGAGGACGTGCACACATCAACCAGAGCAAGAGCATGCCCATCAACAAGCTTAGTTCGGGTTACGGAAGCTGTCGGCAGCGCTGTCATTTTGTTTTTAGACCACAAATTAAACAATGTCACAAAAGAAGTGTGTTTCTGGTTGTGAGGGAAAGATAACCTTGTTCAGATTTCCAAATAACCCAGCATTAAGGGAACAGTGGATGCAGTTTGTTTTCCCGGAGCAGCAGCAGAGTTCTGCAAGTGTACAAAATATATTCATTTCAGAAAAATGAAATTTTCATGAAAAAGATGATCAGTTGTTCATGCTGCAATTGTTCAACAATAGGCATGCATACCTATTCATATATATATATATATATATATATATATATATATATATATATATATATATATATACACTTTTCCAAAGTTTGGTTGCTATACTAAAAACCCACACCAACATGAGGAAAACATGCAAACTTCACAGCACTTCAATCTTAGCACTTACTGTACCTTACCAAGCACAATATATATATATATATATATATATATATATATATATATATATATATATATATATATATATATATATATATATATATATATATATATATATATATATATAATATAATACTTTTTTCTGAATAATCTGAATAATGATCTTCTGGAGAATAACTCAATCATTTAGAATGATGGTCCTAATTTTTGCATTCTTTGTTGTATGATGTAACATTAATTTTCAAACATTAATTATCTAAATATGTATAATACATCTTGTGGCTTCCTTTTTCAATTTGTTTATCTATTTTTCATTCTTCTTGTCTGACTCACTAAACATTTTCACAGCAAGCGCTATAGGGGTGTGTGATTATATGTTGTTTAAGGATGTGCAATCTTACATTATCAAGCATGTCCCTCAATTTTCAAAATACAATCAAAAGCATGCCGAGCGCTCGCTTACACTGTGTAATGTAGTCTAAATGCAGTTAGAATGCAAACCAAAAATTAAATATATGGGGGCAAAAAAGGCCCTGTATGAGTTTTGTCTAAAACAAATGGACCAACAGTACAAAAACTGTAACAGCAATAAATAAATAAATCACAGTCTGTCAGAGCTAGACATTTTCAGAACATTCATCTGTACTTAAGACAGATTCTTACTTAACAAACAGATTGAACCAAGTAAATGCAGTTTAAGACCAGTGTTGTTTACCATGGAAACTGATAACTGAATGCACCAGAGCTATGAGGACATCTGTTGGTTGGAGAGGAAATTGTCAGACTTGTGATTAACATGACATCCCTTTTGGTGTTATTACTATGAACAAACAAACTGTTGGCTGACCTATGCTTTAGTATGATAAGAGATCTCTGCCAGCTCCTCCCTTGTTTCTGATGAAATCTATCAGCTTGCTGTAGTGTCTGTCCAAGGAAGCCAGGAATCGTGGTTTAAGTGGAACGGTTGTAATTCTCAGAAATGAGATTAAATCCTTGAAAGGCAGTAGATGTCAAGTTTACTAGTGTTTACTAGTCTCTGTCTTGGTAATGCAGTCTAAATATCCCATTTAAACCACACACTTTCCTGAATTCAGCCATAAGCTGCTCCATTGTCTCTGAAATTCAAGAATTTGCTTCCTGGTGTCATCAGGATTTAGAATAAATCATAATTTAACTGGGCTTTTCACTGCCTTGTCAGCCTATTCAAAATGATCTAGTAAGCAATAATTAAAACAGTAGTATTAGTTGTAGGACCATAACTTATATGCAATTCACATTCACAAATTGATTCATTGAATTTTTATTTTAGGACATTCCCAAGAGTTGTCTAAGTGAAACTGCCTTATGGTACAGTGCATCCGTAAAGTATTCACAGCGCTTCACTTTTTCCACATTCTTCTTTGCAGGACCTCTCAAGTTCCATCAGGTTGGATTGGGAACATTGGTGCACTGCCTTTTTCAGATTACTCCAGAGATGTTCAATCGAGTTCAAGTCTGGGCTCCTGCTGGGCCACTCAAGGACATTCACAGAGTTGTCCCATAGCCACTCCTTTGTTATCTTGGCTGTGTGCATAGGGTTGTTGTCCTCTTGGAAGAGGAACCTTCGCCACAGTCTGAGGTCCAGAGCTCTCTGGAGCAGGTTTTCATCAAAGTTGGCTCTGTACATTGCTGCATTCATCTGTCCCTCGATCCTGACTAGTCTCCAAGTTCCTGCCGCTGAAAAACATCCCCACAGCATGATGCTGCCACCATCATGCTTCAGTGTAGGGAGGTTTCCGTCTGGCCACTCTACCATACAGGCCTGGTTGGTGGAGGGATGCAGAGAAGGTTGTTCTTCTGGAAGATTCTCCTTTCTCCACAGAGAAATGCTGGAGCCATCACCATCGCCAGCCCTAGGAAGAGTCCTGGTGGTTCCAAACTTCTTCCATTTATGGATGATGAAGGCCACTGTGCTCATTGAGACCTTCAATGCTGCAGAAATGTTTCTGTACCCTTCCCCAGATCTGTGCCTTGATACAATCCTGTCTTGGAGGTCTACATACAATTCCTTATACTTCATGGCTTGGTTTGTGCACTGACATGCACTTTTAACTGTGGGAACCTATATAGACAGGTGTGTGCCTTTCCAAATCAACCTGTCCAATCAACTGATTTTACCACAGGTGGACTCCAATCAAGTTGTAGAAACATCTCAAGGATGATCAGTGGAAACAGGATGCACCTGAGCTCAATTTTAAGTGTCATAGCAAAGGCTGTGAATACTTATGTACATTTAATTTTTAATAAATTTACAAAGATTTCAAACACACTTCTTTCTCGTTGTCATTATGGGGTATTGTTTGTAGAATTGAGGGAAACAAAGTAAGAATGTAATCCATTTTGGAATAAGTCTGTAACATAACAAAATGTGGAAAAGTGAAGCGCTGTGAATACTTTACGGATGCACTGTACGTTTAGCAGAGTCTCATCAGACAGCAAATATTGTCTTCTCTTTCAGCATTGATATGTCATATGGCAGAAGGAATGATAATTGCCACCAATATCATACAAGAATTTACTTCATATGCAAAAGTATGTTTCAAAAAGTATTTTTCAGTTACCTTTGTAGTATTTAGAAGGTGTACTTTTATTTTAAGCCTTTTTGTTTATAGTTAACTGGCTGTCTAAATCATACTGACACACACACACACACACACACACACACACACACACATATATATATATATATATATATATATATATATATATACACTCACCTAAAGGATTATTAGGAACACCATACTAATACTGTGTTTGACCCCGTTTTGCCTTCATAACTGCCTTAATTCTACGTGGCATTGATTCAACAAGGTGCTGAAAGCATTCTTTAGAAATGTTGGCCCATATTGATAGGATAGCATCTTGCAGTTGATGGAGATTTGTGGGATGCACATCCAGGGCATGAAGCTCCCGTTCCACCACATCCCAAAGATGCTCTATAGGGTTGAGATCTGGTGACTGTGGGGGCCATTTTAGTACAGTTAACTCATTGTCATGTTCAAGAAACCAATTTAAAATGATTCAAGCTTTGTGACATGGTGCATTATCCTGCTGGAAGTAGCCATCAGAGGATGGGTACATGGTGGTCATTAAGGGATGGACATGGTCAGAAACAATGCTCAAGTAGGCCGTGGCATTTAAACAATGCCCAATTGGCACTAAGGGGCCTAAAGTGTGCCAAGAAAACATCCCCCACACCATTACACCACCACCAGCCTGCACAGTGGTAACAAGGCATGATGGATCCATGTTCTCATTCTGTTTACGCCAAATTCTAACTCTACCATCTGAATGTCTCAACAGAAATCGAGACTCATCAGACCAGGCAACATTTTTCCAGTCTTCAACTGTCCAATTTTGGTGAGCTTGTGCAAATTGTAGCCTCTTTTTCCTATTTGTAGTGGAGATGAGTGGTACCCAGTGGGGTCTTCTGCTGTTGTAGCCCATCCGCCTCAAGGTTGTGCATGTTGTGGCTTCATAAATGCTTTGCTGCATACCTCGGTTGTAACGAGTGGTTATTTCAGTCAAAGTTGCTCTTCTATCAGCTGGAATCAGTCGGCCCATTCTCCTCTGACCTCTAGCATCAACAAGGCATTTTCACCCACAGGACTGCCGCATACTGGATGTTTTTCCCTTTTCAAACCATTCTTTGTAAACCCTAGAAATGGTTGTGCGTGAAAATCCCAGTAACTGAGTGAAATACTGAAATACGGCCTGTCTGGCACCAACAACCATGCCACGCTCAAAATTGCTTAAATCACCTTTCTTTCCCATTCTGACATTCAGTTTAGAGTTAAGGAGATTGTCTTGACCAGGACCACACCCCTAAATGCATTGAGCAACTGCCATGTGATTGGTTGATTAGATTATTGCATTAATGAGAAATTGAACAGGTGTTCCTAATAATCCTTTAGGTGAGTGTATATATATATATATACAGTGGGGAGAACAAGTATTTGATACACTTCTGATTTTGCAGGTTTTCCTATTTACAAAGCATTTAGAGGTCAGAAATTTGTATCATAGGTACACTTCAACTGTGAGAGACGGAATCTAAAACAAAAATCCAGAAAATCACATTGTATGATTTTTAAATAATCAATTAGCATTTTATTGCATGATATAAGTATTTGATCACCTACCAACCAGTAAGAATTCTGGCTCTCACTGACCTGTTCGTTTTTTCTTTAAGAAGCCCTCCTGTTCTCCACTCATTACTGTATTAACTGCACCTGTTTGAACTCGTTACCTGTATAAAAGACACCTGTCCACACACTTAATCAAACAGACTCCAACCTCTCCACAATGGCCAAAACCAGAGAGCTGTGTAAGGACATCAGGGATAAAACTGTAGACCTGCACAAGGCTGGGATGGGCTACAGCACAATAGGCAAGCAGCTTGGTGAGAAGGCAACAACTGTTGGCGCAATTATTTGAAAATGAAAGAAGTTCAAGATGACGCCATGCACGCACCATACAAGATCTCACCTCGTGAGGCATCAATGATCATTAGGAAGGTGAGAGATCAGCCCAGAACTACACAGAAGGACCTGGTCAATGACCTGAAAAGAGCTGGAACCACAGTCTCAAAGAAAACCATTCGTAATACACTACACCGTCATGGATTCAAATCCTGCAGTGCACGCAACGTCCCCCTGCTCAAGCCAGCGCATGTCCAGGCCCATCTGAAGTTTGCCAATGACCACCTGGATGATCCAGAGGAGGAATGGGAGAAGGTCATGTGGTCTGATGAGACAAAAATAGAGCATTTTGGTCTAAACTCCACCCGCCGTGTTTGGAGGAAGAAAAGGATGAGTACAACCCCAAGAACACCATCCCAACTGTGAAGAATGGAGGTGGAAACATCATTCTTTGGGGATGCTTTTCTGCAAAGGGGACAGGATGACTGCACCATATTGAGGGGAGTATGGATGGGGCCATGTATCGCGAGATATTGGCCAACAACCTTCTTCCCTCAGTAAGAGCATTGACGATGGGCCGTGGATGGGTCTTTCAGCATGACAACGACCCGAAACACACAGCCAGGGCACTACTAAGGAGTGGCTCCGTAAGAAACATCTCAAGGTCCTGGAGTGGCCTAGCCAGTCTCCAGACCTGAACCCAATAGAAAATCTTTGGAGGGAGCTGAAAGTCCGTATTGCCCAGCGACAGCCCTGAAACCTGAAGGATCTGGAGAAGGTCCGTATGGAGGAGTGGGCCAAACTCCTTGCTGCAGTGTGTGCAAACCAGGTCAAGAACTACAGGAAACGTATGATCTCTGTAATTGCAAACAAAGGTTTCTGTACCAAATATTAAGTTCTGCTTTTCTGATGTATCAAATACTTATGTCATGCAATAAAATGCAAATTAATTACTTAAAAATCATACAATGTGATTTTCTGGATTTTTGTTTTAGATTCCGTCACTCATAGTTGAAGAGTACCTATGATAAAAATTACAGACTTCTACATGCTTTGTAAGTGGGCAAACCTGCAAAATCGGCAGTGTATCAAATACTTGTTCTCCCCACTGTATATAATAACCAATCCCAACAAACAGTTGTCTTAATATTATGCACAGAATACTATGTGATGTAGCTATACACAATTTTACAGGGAACCATTTAAGGACATGTCTGATGCTGAACCACATTTTCTAAGTGCAAAGCTATTCAGCTATGAAATACATGTTAATCTGTTGCATAGGTGTCACATACTATGGAAAGTATGTTAGCCTATTTTATAAGAATTCAAGGAGTGATTTAAGTTAAAGCTTTCCTTAACTTTTTTTGTGTTCAAGATTTACAAAAATTATATAATGAGAATGTACAACATGAATCAATTTTCCAAACCGTGGTACACTTAATAAGTGTTTATATTGGGACTATTTATGACCGGTCTGGTAGAAACCGCTGCGGAGGAGCACAGTCCCTGCGTGACTCGCCATAGACATAAACCATAGACTGTAAAAAAATATGGACGTAGTGTCCGAGACGTCACCCATAGGATTCTGAAGAGCAGTTTTGAAATGTAAAGTTGGGTCGAGCTGGCCGTTGCCATCTTGACTCCTGGATTACAGAAAATGGGCAAAAAGGCGGGACGTGGGTGGAGCTGAGGTGACGTGATGACTAACAGACAGCAGACAAATGGCTATCCACCTTTCACTCAAAGTGGCCACGCCCTTAATTATGCAGAACTTTAAGGCTTTATATAATGTAAAATAATGAGTTTTACCCCCCTAACAGTTGCCATGAAGGGCAAAATTAGATATATAGACCAAAACCACAATTTATACCAGGCTGTAAACATGTTTTTTTCTGCTGTAAAGTTTAACATGGGGCTCAATGAGATTCTTCTCCCTTTTGGAGCATGTCCCTAGTGGCCAGTCGATGAATTGCAGTTTAAGTCACTTCCGTATTGGCTTCAAGAGAAACTGGGGGAGGTTGCCGCTTGACACAAACAGAGAGAAGTAGCTCCGGTTGCAATGTTCTTCCGCAAGACTCATGCAGTTCTGTTTAGTAACCGCTAGAGCGCAAAAAAAATTACGGACTGCAGCTTTAAGAGGACATTCTCAGAAAAGAAGGTGCATTATCTGGGAATTAAATAGACATTGACAAAAAATTTTTTTCACACATACTGTATCCATGCATGTACAGATGTATCTGTTCAGAGAAGGATAGAGATCTATCAGTTCATGTGCCTTAACGTGGACTCTCCGCCAGTGGACAGTTGTATCCTAGATCAACCAACTCTACACAGTTGCTTTCCTCTTGTAAACTACCAGAATGACTCACTGGTCAAAGCTTGGGCAAAGGATTAAACATAACACTGGGTATGGAATAATATGGTTTTATTTGTGCAGTCTGTAATATAAAACATAAATAAAAAAATATGTAAATGTGATCTAAAAATATATAGTGTATTAGTTCAGTAAAATGCAAAATCAAAAACTATGAAAGTGTAACAGATACATTTGATATATATAAACGAGAAAAATCAGAGGACTCTGAAACTCTGAGACGCGACCCAAAGTGCAAATTTTATTTAGGACAATCCATAAGAATAGTCCAACACATTAATGGTCAAATACACACAGCAATCAAAATAATCCAAACTAATGACAACATCCAAGAAAACAGGCAGAGAACATGGAACAGGGAACTATATAGGCGCTCAGAAATGCAGCAGTAACATTTACAAGACTATGGAAAGAAAGCAAGGGCATACTGAAACAAGCAAAGAATCGACAGGTGGGAGAAATCAAACCTTAATGAGTCCTGGCATTGGATTATGGGAAATGTAGTTCATAATGGGGGCATAAGAGTCAGGAGGAGTGCCCTCTCGTGGAGATCATGGGCACTCCAGCTGGAGGATTCATTCACACTGAAGTCTCACAGCAGACACGCCCCTTCAAACAGGGCACTCAGAGCAGAGAGCTAAAATCAGGCTAGAAAAATGCCTTTTATTTCTAAATTATGACAGTTTTGATGTAATAATCATGGAGACACTGCAGTGACACTCAGGAGACACTGCAGCGGATCAGTTTGCTGTATCTGTGGTGCTCATAAAGGCAGCTAGCACTCAAATCAATTTCTGTGTTAACCCTTAAAACGAATATTTTATTACAAGCATCTTGTGATGTTCTTTCCCCAAGTTTAAGACTTCCACATCTGATATTTATTACTTTCTATTGCAATTGAATATATTTAAAAAGTTTTTAAGGGCCCGGGGGTACCCTGGTTAATATTATCCTATAAACTGGCTAATACCTGAATTTTTTTGTTTTTTTTTTTTTGTTTTTTTTTTGTATATGGTGGGAATGGTAAATGAAGTGATAAGAGATCAAAACACATATCTTTTTTTTTTGTATGAAATTGCAGGGTAAGGTTTGGTAATTATGGTCTGCTGTACTGACATGCCCAATCACACCCAAGAACACTAATATCACCTCATAATTTTAAGATATTGAATACAACATTTACCTGAATTACCTGAATTACACACAAATGGATGTAAAGTCAAGTTAGAAGAAAGTTAGGCATACGCAATGAGGTCTGGGCCACATGGATCCACTTGTATTAGTATCTTTGACTGCATACTTATAATACAATTTTATGAAATGCTCCTATCAAGTCTCAAGTCTGGTTTATTTATGGAGCCCTTTCCACTACAGAGTAGACCAGTGGTTCCCAACCACGGTCCTGGTGGACCCCCAACAGTGCACATTTTGGATGTGTCCTTTGTCTGACACACCCACATCAGGTCTTGGAGTAGCTACTAATGAGCTGATGACCTGAATCAGGTGTGTTTGATTGAGGAGACATGCAAAATGTGCACTGTTGGGGGTCCACCAGGACCGTGGTTGGGAACCACTGGAGTAGACCAAAGGGCTGTACAATAAAAAAGTCTACAAGTAATAATAAAACAGAACAAAAAGACAAAGATCAATAATGACATAAATAAATAAATAAAATACCAGAAAACAACATTGAAGAAATTACAATTTCCAAAATTTCAACAATTAAAAGTCATAGAGAATAAATATGTTCCCTTTCGAAAGGGAACTTGCACTGTGTTGATTCGACGCGATGGGATATATAACGTCACAGCATGACAGGTGTCTGAAATCACTATCAAATCACGGTAAATCCTATTGACCAGCGACAGCCCATGACGTCATAAACGTGCAACCCGGAAGTATATAAGGGGGCCTTGCAAACACACATACACCTTTTTCGTCTTCAGGGACTGTGTGTCTGTAAGGAGCGCTGTCAAGTTACAGGTATTATAAGAGAAATGAAGAGTTCTAAGAAGGCACAGTGCTTTCTGAAGTGTGCAGACCCGTGCCCAAGGTTCTTGTCGCCGGGTGACACACATGAACTCTGTGTGATGTGTTTAGGTGAAAAGCATGCACAGGCAGTTCTCAATGGAATTGACTGTGCAAATTGTGAGCGTTTTTACCTAAAAATGCTCTGCTCTCGTCTTGCTCTCTTGTCGAGGGGAGAGAGTTCAGCATCTGGACCGCATGGCCCTGGTCCTGCTCTCGCTGAGGCGAAGCGGAGACGCTAGGACATGGGGGTCCCAGATGGAGCTCGCCGATCATCTGGAGAGGGGTGTGAACCTCTTGGATGGATCGGCGGCGGACGAGGGTGAGCTGCAGGTCGAGGTGGAAGATGAGAGTCTTCCACCGAGCTCTGCAGCGAGTGCTCTGCTGGTCGAGCAGGAGATGGCTGATGAGGGTGGTGATAGTAATCAGGAAGTTGTGGATGTTGTGGAGCGCGCCACGGGCAGGCTGCAGCTGCCTTGGCGGCGCACTCCACAACATCCAGCAACTCAGCATACGCGGGGCAGTGTGGCTGAGAGGATTCAGGCTCTTCCTGATTACTATCACCACCCTCATCAGCCATCTCCTGGGCCAGATCGATTTCTCCCCGGCCATAGACCAGCACCTCAGGCGAGCCTTTCATTTCTCACCGGAACTTCATTCTGAGAACCAGGCAGCATGGAAGAATCCGTATTCAGCCCGTATCCACCAACATCAGTGAGCTAGTGGGCCGGAGGGCCGTAGGCAAGACCAGAGGCTCTCATCTCGTGAGCCTCCTCTGTGGAGGAGTAAGGCTCAGAGGAGACGGAATTCCCGCTGGAAAAAGATTTGAGGGAGGTGATCCAGGACAAACGCAGTAGGCGTTGGTTATGGATCACCTCCCTTGAGGGCGTTTTATATCTTAGTCCTCTCCTTTTTCCATTTTAATCTTCCATTTTATTCCCAGGGCATTTTATTCTTACATCCGGCCTGAGGTGGGCCTATGATGAGTGGAACTATGTTCTGATGGCCCGCTTTGGCTTGGTTAGTGAGTGCGCCGCTTTCAAGCATGCAAGGGCAGTAGACACTGTGGTCATATGAGAACTGTGTGTTGAGTCTTTGCTCTACACACCACAGGTGAGATGAGTTGATCTATTTTTGTGTGGATAATACTAAAAGTATGTATTTCTTACAGACCTTCATTCCCTGTATAGAGTATGGGTTTTATGTCAACCGTTAGGAAGGTAGGGAAAAGTTAAATGAAAGTTTCCCATGTAGGTGGCTGAATACAGTGCCAGGTTTGGCCTGTGTGTGTGAGTATGTGTTGGCTTTCCCCTTTGAGGATTCATGGGGCAGGCCACCTCTCATGTTATGGATGTGTATGTAAACCTAGGCTTCCTCTCATGGCGAGAGTTATGTTGAGGCCGCCGCTCATTTCCACTGTAATGTTAGCAGAGTACTAAGTGGTAGAACGCCCTTCTAGGAGAATGGAGTGTTTTGCTACTGCTTGGGGTTGTTTTACTATGTGTCTTCGGTTCCCTTAGCCACCTCAGGTTAGAGTAGTCTGTCTCTCTAGAGTGTGTTTACTAGAGACTGACACTGGAGCTTCAGTTGGGTATGCTGGTTTAGTTGGCCTAGGCTGTTAGGGATGATGGAGGTGCACTGCTGAGGCACTGTCACATCTGCCTATTCACTACGTGAATTTGAGCTCATCTGCCATCCTTGTGTTTTCAGTCTCTTCTCAAGTGAGAGTCGTTCGGTCAGAGCCCGCCCTCTTTCTCTGTCTGGGGGACATGCATAGCAGCTGCGACCAGGTAGCTAGCCTTGAGAGGCCTCCTGTGAGCGGCCCCAGTTTGTGTGAATTGGTGTGATATGCTTCCCAAGGACTTTGGTTTTGTGAAGACAGCTAGACAACTTTGTTAACAGCTAGTAGGTTCTACGAAGCCTCTCTGAGGACGAGTCTCCATCAGTGATGGGTATTTATTAGTCAGCCAGTGGTCTAACTGTCAGAGTTTCATAGCAGTCATTTGTAACTTGCTAACAGGTGGTAGGCCTCACCAGGCCACCCTGGAGGCGAGCTCCAGTGTTGGATACTCGGGTAGCTAGCATGACTTGCTATCAAGTAGTAGGCCTCACCAGGCCTCCTTGAAGGTGAATGTTAATGTGTGGCATCTGGATGGCTAGCCTGACTGGCTATCAGGTGGTAGGCCTCACCAGGCCTCCTTGAAGGTGAGCCCCCAGGGTCTTTTTGGTTACCTTGTCAATTTGCATAAATTGCTATCAGTAGTAGGCCTCACTAGGCTTCTCTGGAGGGGTGCTCTGAGTCTAAGTCACTTTAACAGTTAGCATATGTTTGCTAGCAGGTAGCAGGCATCACGCCTGCTATGTATGGCATCTGGACAACTAGCCTGGCTGGCTATCAGGTTGTAGGCCTCATCAGGCCTCCATGAAGGTAAACTCAGCTGCTTAAGGGGTTAGCATGCATTGCTGGCAGGTAGTAGGCCTCACCAGGCCTCCCTGAAGGCTTGCTTTTAGGTGGTAGTCCTCACTAGGCCTCCATAAAGGCGAGTTTGGAGGCTCTGGCAGCCGGCATGAATTGCTATCAGGTAGTAAGCCTCTCTGGGCCTCCTTGAAGGTGAAGTTCCCAAGGTTAGGAACTTTCTATTACCAGTTTTTTGCAGAATAGAACCTATTGTAGTTTAGCCTACAGCTTGGGGTTACCCACCAGGCAGGTGCTCCCCTCACTGAGGGTCGTTTATGAGCATGCAGCCGTCAGAGTCTGATCAGACGGTCGCAGGCCTCTCGTGAGGCCTCCCTATTAGATCTCCGGCCTCCTTAGAGCTTTTAAACATAAGTGCTTTGTAGATCCTTGGATTGAGGAGCTAGACTCCCCTCGCTAGCAAGGGTTGTAAAGCACTACGCTGAGTATTGCTCTCTGGGATACCCATCTCTGAGATTCGGTCTGAGAAGGACTGCCAGTTTTTCAGTCCCTCAGTCTGTATGCCTCACTGAGGCAGTGTCCGGAGTCTCTGTTTCTGAACAGACAGGGTTGGCCAAACCGAAGTGTCCAAAATAAAGGACACCAGGTCAGGCCTCCCTGGTGGCATTCGGGTGAATATGCTCCCCGGGTAGTGATTTGGCTGGGGTTCCTTTGGGTCCCCTAGCTACATTCCCTTAAAGGGACCCCTTCTGTTGAAGTGTTTGGTCCCAGGCCTTTTGAGCAGTCTGGGTAGGACCTCATGCGTATGCATTAAGGTTCCTCTTAAGGCTTATAGCTTGGGCTATGACTGTAGGGGATGCTGTCACTGACAGCCCAGTGTGACCTGATGGGGAGTGGTTCAGGCATTTCATGTGAACTTGCTTGTTCTGACAGTTGTCACTGCCAGTGGGCCGGCACTCCCTTCAGCATGGCGACGTGGGTATATCATTCCCATAGCGACAAATTGACACAGTGCGAGTTCCCTTTCGAAAGGGAACGGTCTCAGGTTACATATGTAACCTATGTTCCCTGAGAACAGGGAACGAGACACTGCGTTTTTTTGCCATGTCTCTGGGCCTGCCTGCCAAACAGTCCTTTCAGAAGATAAGGTGTATGTGTGTTTGCAAGGCGCCCTTATATACTTCCGGGTCGCACGTTGATGATGTCATGGGCTGTCGCCGGTCGATAGGATTACAGTGATTTGATAGTGATTTCAGGCACCTGTCACGCTGTGATGTTATATCCCAAAGCGTCATTCGACGCAGTGTCTCGTTCCCTGTTCTCAGGGAACATAGGTTACATATGTAACCTGAGACCGTTTTCAGTCGACATTAGAAATGCTCTTATTGTGCATGTAAATGTTGTTCCATTGCAGTTTTTCCCTTAATATACTCCATACATCCTTAAAATAAAGGTGCCAGTAAGAACCAAAAAGGGGTTTTCACAGTGATGCCATAGAACAGGGGTGTCCAATCCTGATCCTGGAGGGCCACTGTCCTGCAGAGTTTAGCTCCAACTCCAATTAAACACACCTGAAACAGCTAATCAAGGCCTTACTAGGCATACTAGAAACTTCCAGGCAGGTGTGTTGAGGCAAGTTGGAGCTAAACTCTGTAGGACAGTGGCCCTCCAGGACCGACTTTGGACACCCCTGCCATAGAAGAACCATTTTTTGGTTCCCTGAAGAACCGTTTTGTGAAAGGTTCTTTAAATAGCCATTTTTTTCTAACCCTCTCGAGTCGGCCGTCGCGCCGGTGATTGGCTTGCTTTTTTTCTTATCGGTGCCAAAGAGACTCAAATAACTAATATAATTCAGGCAAGTGTTATACATCATTATAATCTGTTACGTTTCTATTTTTTGTGTACAGTCACAATAAAAACAAATTGTTGTGCTATTTGCAAAATAAAGAAATCAAACATGATGCGCGATCTGCAGCCTCTCTGTCAAAGACATTCAGATAGTCTTCAGAAAATGACCTCTAGCTTAGTGAATACTTGTCTCACAAACATATGTCTAAAGAAACGCTGAAATGTCAGGTTTTAAATACTGTAAACCAAATAAAAAAATCAAAAACAATATGTGTTTATGTAATCTGGTTGAAAGCAGAGAGATGGCTCATTATAGACTAATGCGACCATGCCCACGAAGCGCGCACTCTATTGAGATTCAAATATTGACGCTCCGGGAGACGACGCCCACAAGTAACTATACACATCACAACACGTAAATAGGAAAATGTTGCCGTTATTTTGTCACTTATTGAGCAGTAGGCTAGCTGGAGCCATTTACCTCCAGTCTTTGTGCTAAGCTAGGCTAGCAGTGAGTGTGTCAGACAGAGTTATGGCACGCACAGAGATTAGAATGGTATGTATGGACTTATCTAACTCTGGGGTATACGGTGAATAAGCTAAAGTCCCAAAACGTTGGCGTGTTCCTTTAGTGGGTTGAAAGGTTAAAATATTAATAGAAGGTACAAAGGTACAATAGCAATTTCTAATCTTTTTTTCAATTGAATTACTTTCTGGACTCGGGCGGACTCAACTCGGACTCGGCCAATAAGAACTCGGACTTGAGTCCAACTCTGCCCCTTTTGGACTCGAACTTGGACTCAGACTTGATTGTTTAAGACTTGGTCTTGACTCGAATTCGACACAGGCGGACTCGGACCCAACACTAAAAGTTCCTCGATGTAAATAGCGAATCCGCACTTTTAAAGGGGATATGGGAGATGGATTCAGACAAGCCCTAAGTGCACCTGCGCTATACGCTTCAGACCATGTGCTCAGAGCGTTAAAATAGGGCCGGAAGTTTTTTTTATTTTATTTTTAGTGGATAAAAGACAAGATGTTGACTACAAGATGTTGAATATGATTAATTATTTAATTAATATAATTTTCAATATATTTCATTCCACACAATATTTTATGTTCACAAAAATATTTATTCTACTTTAAAATTCTAAATGAGTGGAACAATCCCAATTTGAATATGCTTTCATTTGACTTCGCAGCACAGCAGAATATCTGGCTGCATTGTTAAATAATTAATACTCTATTCTATTGCATTTCCAGAATCCTTTCTGTAGCCATATCCTTTCCACCACACCCTAAATACATTTTGTTTTGTGACATACCTTTAAAGGCAAGGGAAGACCTGTGAAGTCTGTAACCGGAGGGCATGTATTCTTACGTGTGAGGCGTGTGCTGACTTCTCTAGACTGGGTGTGGAAGCTGACAAAACAAACTGTTCTGTTAGTGATTGTTAGTCATTCTGATAAATGTGTAGCTGCGTCTTAAACACTCACTGTTTGTCATAGTTACAAACAATGACACGTTAAACAGCCATGGTGAAGAAATAGCGAAATAGCAACACAAAAATTTTGTATGATCAATAAGTTATGACAACATATGTTTTTGCGTTGCTTTAACTCATCAAAATAAGTTAAGCAATTTTCAACTTTTTTATGTTATGGAAGATTCAACTAATTTTTTTAGGTCAGTTTAATGTATTTATGTTGAAATTACTTAAACATCCAAGTTGATTGTACTTTAAAATTTAAGGCAGCAACTGTTTTTTTATTTATTTATTTTTTTTACAGTGAACATTAGCAAACATAAGAGAGATGAGAGAAAACAGAAAATATTCTTGAGAGATGAGAGAAAATATTAATAATAATAGAATAAGACAAAATTGCTAGGGGGTATTTTTTCTTAGTCTTTTAGTGCGTGTCTTGTTTACTTTTCAGTAAATGTGTGTAGCTCAGTTATTTCTCCAGGTGTTGAGTACAGTACACATCTATCCTCACTCGCATACCTAAGTGTGACTCAATTTCCTGGTTCATTTGAGGTGTCCACGACTGATTCATGTATGAGCATTTGTCTGGGGCGTTTTGCTCTCTCTTTAAGAAGACCGTACCTGAGCGTGATACAAGATATTTCACGCGCATCAACCGGACAGGAATGTCAGAGTCAATCGCATGGAGGAGTGCAGCACTGAGGGCCGTTCTTTTCGCGGCCCTGTTAGCGCTGGTTTCTGGAGGGCCCCGGCCAGAGCGCAGGACCCCAGACCATCCACAAAGAGAACAGGCAGAGTGGATTCAAAGAGTTCAGTATCCAGCATTAAGTGATGCTCAGCGTGTTCAGTTCCCTTCCCTCCATGACACACAGCAGGTCCAGTTTCCTTCAGTGGATGATGGACAGGTAAAGAGAAATATTACAATTATTGATTTGTATGTGTGCAAACAAAAATAGGTAATTGAAATTGTATTCTTTTTTTTCCAAAATTAAGTTGTAAGCTTTCATAATTGCCAGAACAGATTTGTTTAATTTATTTTACAGCAGTGACATTCATTTCAGAGTAAATTAAAAGTATGGTCATGAAGAGATATTTCAACAGTCACTAAAGCAATATGTTGTAGTTATAGACATTGCTGAATGTAACTAAAGGGTGAACAGTTGGCATTTATTCTGTGAACAACTATTCCAATTCCAAGTAAAATTGTCTGTAGCCAGATTTAAAGCTTTACAATTTCAGATAAATGGTTTCAGGACAGTTTCAGTTTTAACATTTGGTGCATAGCTACAATAAAATGTGGAATCCTTTTTTGTTTTGTTTTACTTTCATTAGAGTTTATCTTTATTTTTAACTGAATAAACTTTAGATAAAGTGTACCTTCTATTTTGACAATATGCAGTATTTATGCAACATTTTGGTGGGAAAAAACATTTGGGGTTGTAACATCTGTAAAGCTAAGCTTGTTTCCGCCACGGAATAAAACTACTTAAAAGAGTTTTTTTCTCTCAATTGCGAGTTTAAATCTCACAATTCTGACTTTTTTTCTCATAATGCTGACTTTTTTTCTCTCGCAATTGCAAATCTAAATCTCACAATTCTGACTTTACATCTCACAGTTCTTACTATATCTTGCAATTCTGACTTTATATCTAACAAATAATCTCTCAAATAAACAAATATCAAACTTTTTTAGTCTAAATCTCATAATTTTGTCTTTTTTCTCACAATTCTGCCTTTTTTTTCTCACAATTGAAAGTTTATATCACAATTGTGCAACAAACTTTATAACTCGCAATTGCAAGAAAAAAATGTCAGAACTGTGAGAAAAAAAGTCACATTTACCTTTTTTATTTTTATTCAGTGGCAGAAACAAGCTTCCATAGTAAAGCTATTTATCTCAAATTTTTTATGTAATTCTGTTTCAAATGTTGTCAATAGCTTATGCCTAAACTGTGTAAATTAATATGAAGTTTCTGCATGTTACAGCCATCCTCAGCTACACTGGTCCTAGAAAGTATTTGCATACTTCAGCCACTACTAAAAATGTCTTCATGTCACTGTATTAGAGATTATTAGGTTTGAAAGGATGATAAAAAGCAATCTCTTCAAAATTAAGGCCAAATTTATTTTTGTGGTACACTTTGTGGTTGTCAAATGTCAGTGGAAAATGTTCATGTATTTTTTTTTTTTGTTATTGAAGAGAACTGAATTTATGCATCCAGAAAAGTGAAGTTAGTTCTGAGACAAGCGTGTGCAGCGTTTATTTTGCAGATTACACTTGTGTTAATATTTTATCATGTAGTGATTCACAAACAGGGGTATGTGTTGCCCTTGGGTATGCTTGAAAGATTTTAGCTTTTGCTTTGTTTAACCTGTAAAGCAAAAACTTTTGAATTTAAAAAAGATCCATGCCTCATTAAAGATAATAAGTAAGACTTTTCCACCAACACTATCTATTGCTTTTGTGTAGCATTTAATGCCCACTTTAATAAAATGAGCGATAATGCTGAATCACATCAGTAAAATATGCGTTAAAAGAAAAACGTTTCTGCTTTGAGTCTATAATCTTTTTGGGTTCACTGTATATAATGTAAGATAATGTTTCTCATTTGCCTAATTTTTTCCTTTTTGTGTATTGTTTTACCCGTAATTAAAATCTTTAAAAGATCATTTTTATTCATGTTTATTTATTTTTTAAACACTTCTTGTGTGTTTCTCTCTTATCAGAGATGTGCTGCTGGTTACTATCTAGACAGAAGCGATCAGTTTGCCCGCTGTGTTCCCTGCTCCTGCAATGGCCACTCAAACGAGTGTGAGCAGAACACCGGCCGCTGTCTTGTAAGTGCTACACTAACCTCCAGTAATGTGTTTTTATCATTGGTTTGTTGCCTGTGCACGTTTACATTTTACACAAATGCTCTGTTGAACAGAACTGCCAGGATGACACTGCGGGTGAGCACTGTGAACGCTGTAGAGAGGGATATTATTATTCGAATGCGGCTCAGAGAAAATGCAGGGTGTGCCCATGTCCTCTCAGCAATGAAGCCAACAAGTAAGTCTCACATGTGTGATGAAAAAGTACAATGTAAAATGACTTAACTTAGAAAACCTGCCTTGAAATTTGCAAGTAGAGTACTTCTTTCAACTTTGTATAGATAAGTTGTATGTTTGTATTTGTAACCAGAAATTGTGAGTATTCGTAACTCATTTTGACAGGTTGACAAGGATGACAGGTTTTGGAGAGGTTTTAAGTAAATTTTTTGTAGGCCGCTATTTTTTTGATAGGAAACATGACAAGTGTAACAAGGTGAAACCCCTTCAAACAAAACCATTTTAGGGAATCAGCGTCGATTTATGAAGTCAACTTATGTTCCCTCACAAATTTCTGTTGTACTGACAATTTAACAATATTAAAATGTACTTTATTACGTGACAAAATGGTACTCATTGAAATCAATTGAGGGCTTGAGACGAAGAACCATATAAGTCCATATTTTCACATTTTGAATAATAGCATTATTTAAATTTGGACTCTGAATATTATATTACTTTTTTTTTTTTTTTTTTTACTTGAAGATAGACAACAAAAGCTTCCCAATTCTAATGAGATAAGATTTTTTTGTATCAATCTTAAAAATAAAAAGATAGAGTAATTTACATTTCTGGAATGTGGAAGAACAGTATATGTCCAGTTAATGTGGAATAACAGTATAAGTCCAATTCATCATATCACTTTAAACCACTGGAGATTTGATTCCTTTATCTTAGTTTTAATACAAATATTAAGCATTTCTTTCTTTCAATTTATTTTATTTTTTGCCAACGTAAGTCACAGAACAAAAACACGGACAATACGATACGAACAATGAACAATACATAGGCCTTCTTATAGTACAGAAAATAAACGTCAGTACAAACAATAAACCGTACATACTAACAATAAACAATACATACATACAAACAATAATCAACAGTATTAATTGCAAACAATACATATTTACAATACAGACATACATCATCATTCAATGCTATGGTTCTATATGCTAGTTTACCATATACGTCTTCCTTTTTTTTTTGTTCCTTTAACTTTTATAATACATTTCATAAATAATCACCCCATTCATTCATTTACTAAATAAATAAATATATATATTATATTTATACTATATTATATTATTATATACTATATATTCCTATTATACAACATAAGGCATACAAGATAATCTACAACTACTTTTATGATTAATTTTACACAATATACACAATATACCCCACCTTACCCTGCACATGACCTACACCTCCCAGGCTGCTCTTCACATTCTAATGTCTCATAAAATGCTTGGGCCTCCGCTAGCATTGCCATAAGGTCACGGTGCTTCTCCTTCTTGATGGGCAGAGGGTCCTTGTAAGCACGAGCATACGTGGTGGAGAACAAGGGAGCTGGAGTTGGTTGATTCTTCCTCTGTTTGGTGATCAGCCAGTGCTTCCATCCCTCGTAGAGGCTGTGGCTCCCTTTTGTGTGGACACACCATGGATCAGCAGCTGAAATCATGATTCAACAAGAAATGTAATAAAGATTCACATATCCCCAACACTGTTAATCTCAGAAAACCAGTTTAGTTTTAGTTCTTTGATTTTTTTACCTGTCACTTTCAACCACATCATGGATGTGATTAGGAAGCCAGGTGGACGTTTTAATGTTGCATCAGGGAGCTGCCTGAAGTCCGCACATTTCATCTCAATTACTTTAAATGGATGCTGCTGCCTGGCTCCACGGATCATTTCGGCGACATCACTGGGGATGTGGAGTGTAGACACCTTAAGCCTCTTGTCCAGCATGGCAAATGAACGGTCACAGGGAAGGAAGGAGTGACCAGACACCATGAACTTCTGCTCTATCTGACTGAAGTACCTTCTAGATACGAGCAGGGCCATGAGGTTAAGGACTCACCAGTTGTTGTTCTGCCCACAGCATCGATCACTATAGATGATGAGCTTCCGTTCCTTTGCCTGGACTTGGGGAGCGAAAGATGTTTCTGCCCACTTTAAAAGACAGCTTGCCACCTTGATGGAACCTCTGTGAGCGATGCCCTCATGCCAGAGGCACATTGTAGGAGGATTGGCAGTGCCCATCTCCTGGATACAGAAGTTGTAGTTGGCCAGCTGCCGTTGATAGTAGACGTTGGAGTGTGTCAGATTTGGCGTGAACACTACCCCCTGCATGTCGATACAAATGACATGGCAGTCATAATTGGCTTTGGCCCACTCTGTGTCAGCCTGCAACTGGGTGTATGCTTTTTTAGCTTTCCGGTGGTGAAGCTCACTCTCGGCTGTGATCTTCAACCTTTCTCCATCTGTTGTAGCAGCTGTTAATTTTGAGAACAGGGCGTCACATTTCGCACAAGTGTCACTTCTTGGCTGCCCAAAACTGAGGTTCTGCTGCTTGAAGAGGTCCCTATAGAGCCAGAACTTTGCAGTGGATGTAGGATTGTTTTCCTTGTGAAGGCGGAACATGCGGAGCAGGTTTAAATCAGGGCTCAGGTACTCCCTCTCCACATCTCCCTTCATCCGTGAGTAGTGGTTTGGTTGGCATGGGAAGCTCAGGATATGCTCTCTTATCCCATCTCTCACTGCAGGATGAATGCTATGAGGCCTAAAAAATAAACACAATGTTTACATGGACGCTAAACAAGTAATCGGTTGATGTGCGTTCTCCTCCGTGAGAGATACGAGACCGGTGCGTCTCACAGGTGTTGCTCATCAGTAATCACGTCACCGGCCTCGTGCCGTTCTCCCATGGCCCTCAGTCTCGTCCTGCTCGCCACAGTAAACATAACACTGCATGAAAAGTGAGATTTTCGACCCCATAAACGCCTGTATACTCCCGGAAATCTCCCTAATTTTCGGCAGTTTTCGTCAATTTACAGGCAGCGAAGGTCGCATTCGTCTGTGCCACAAATTGTCGTAAACGAACCATGACGTAGGTGGAGAGCCCCCCGCTGAGAGACCGCGCGGAGGTGCGACGCCTCTAATTTGCATATGAATAGCAGCGAAACCAGAGAGTCAACGGCCAGACTTGAATTTACTCACTCACTATTGGCTGAAGCCACTACATTTAAAAAAGAAAAATCCCTCGTGATTGGTTGGCAGATCACTGCAAACCAATCATTATTGGTCCCCATGGCTCATTATAAATGTAAACCCCAATAATATTAATAAATATATAATTTATGTTGTAAATGTAAACCACAATAATATTAATAAATATATAATTTATGTTGTAATAATTTGTTTTATATTAATGTTATTGTGTGAAGTATTCATACCATCAAGGAATATATGGGAAAATTATACGGACCGTGCCGTTTATTTAAAGAAAGAGCATTTATAAGCATACAGCTGTTCATTCAAAGAAAGGGCTTCATTTATAAAACACAGCTGTTTATTCAAAGAAAGAGCTTTATTGTTAAACACACAACTATGTACAGTGCAGCAGTAATGTAATGTAAAGTTCGGCGTGCTCCAGGCTGCGAGAGCGGTGGCCGCACAATCCATCCAGAAACCCCGTCAACAATGCGTCTTCCTCGTCAAACATGAGTTCAATGGTCGCGGACTTCCACGTCCACCTCATCCAGCACAGTCTCGCTTCCAGCAACTGTAATACAATCCATAAAGACAATAAGCAACCTGAAAAATACTCACATTGACAAAAAACGGATCTAATATAATAAATCTTACCCTTTTTCTTCTTGATCGACTCTAAACTCCGAGCTAAACTTCGCAGTTTCCGCCTGCTATGTAAGTTCAGTGTTTGTATCTGAAGCTGCGGCGTGTCGATTCATAATACGTCTTACAGGCAGCTGGAAAACAATTACATGAGACTGGTATTAATAAAAACAGTCACGGTAAAATTAAACTAGGAATGAGAAACACATTAGAAGTTACTTACACACAATTTCGTCGTGATCAGCGGTTAAATCTGGACTCTTGGAAATCGCTCCAAGCAGATAAGAGCTCACGGCTTCGTTATGAGGCGAGGATAGTCTGTGTAAACAAAATGTGCAGTTATAAGCTTGGATCTATTAACGCACCCATTTCCTTTTACAGCTGAATAAAAGCATATTCTTTAAATCGTGACGTTACATTACCCATGCTCTGGTTCATAGCGCCTAAAGTTTCCTCAGAGTTGTGAAGACGAAGACAGCCTCCTGAAAATGAGTCGAAAAAGTTGGTCGCGTCCAGGAGTTGAAGACGGCGTCCTGTCATTGTTGATCACGAAAAAGGAAAGCAGCAAAAAGGTTTAAAGCTCGTCTTCTACGCGCCATGACCTCGACCTCACACGTCATTGAACTAGGGCTCTACTATGGAACGCGCCCGGGGCCAAATCTCTTTATACGAAACGCGTGACTTATGACTGTTTCAACACGCACTCTATGTCCGCGTCAACGCAGCAATTTTTTACGTGTTTCTTTTGTATGTGTAGACACGCACATTCTGGTCGTGTTACAGGCATACACACACAGTCGACGCACAGTTTTAACATGTTAAGAAGACACATTTGAACGTGTTTCTTAACGCGCACATTCTGTACATGTCGAAGTGTATTTTTTTTTTTTTTTTTAAAGCAGACTTACCTTTAGATGTAGCCTAGGCTACATACATATTAATATAAGATATTAATTAATTGCTTAACTGACTACTGTGCTAGAGTAAAGTAGCCTAATGTTACAATGTATATTAAGTAAATGCTTAATTATACAATTATTATAATTTAGCTATATATAATTTCTAAAAGTATATATAGGCTAATTTACACAGCACATATTTATAACTGAAAACACACACACACACACAACTTTATTCACTTTCACATAATAATGTTTTTGTAATTTGGTGTTTAGTTTGTTTATACTGTTCTGTCTCTGTTTTGAACATCTGATGAGTGCTATAATAAAATGACTTCATTATATTTAAAATATGTTTTGATATACATTTTATTTATATTATTAATATTTTATTTACCCATAACGTGTCTTTAGGAAGCCATAAGTTATAGAGACAAGAATAACTTTTGCCATTTAAATGCCACATTAATTTACTGAGGACCCATACAGCCAATGATCATGTGTGAAAACACTTATACATAAATTGATCACTTAGAAATCAAAACTAAGGTTTGAGAAAGAAAGAATATGCATACAACAAAATATATTGTTTCATAGCAGCTTCAGTAACAAGTTCAAAACAAATTCTGCTGTAAACCGGCTCTAACAAGCCAATATAGTGTCAATATTCAGCTCAAGTGACTTCAGTGTTGATTCAGTTCAGTTGATTTCAGTTCAACTGATTTCAGTTCAACTGTAAATTCCTCAGTTGTGCATATTTGTGTGTAGTTAGATATATGCAAAAACAACATTTTTGGAAGAGTTAAAATAGTTTTGCACAAAGTGTTGCTTTTGCAAGCGATGTCTGATGTTTTGCATGTTGTGTGTTTTGTGTGTAGAGTTACAAGAAATGGAGCCATATTTCAGAAATTGTGTGTAAGCAATTAGATAAAACTGTAAATGAATCCAGTTTATTTTAGTTCAGGACTCATAGTCCAGGTGTTAGTAATCTGTGCTTAATCTTTGTTCCAGGCAACAATTTTTTAACTCGCGATTTACTAGATTAGGCCTACTCTTGGCATAATTTAAACCCTGTCCAGGAAACCACCTCTTGAAAATCTGCATTGATAATTCATAAAATGTGGTGTGAGCTCAATTTAAATGACAATTACAGAAAAAACACAATCTGACTTAACTATAAACACACAAACTTGTACTTTTCACATTTATGATTAATAGCCATTTAAAAAAACATTCACAGTGCAGGGTGGAAAAATTAATTTTGGTATGTAAACTGTATGCTTTACTTGATTTATTTGTGTGCTTTGGTTCATTGTCTTGTTGCATCACATAACCTCTCTAAAGGTTGAAGACATGAACTGCTGTCCTGTATATTTTTTTTTTACATAACATTGGTTATTGCTAATGACATACAGAGTAATTAATCTACACTGTGAGCCCGGACAAGTTGAATCTACTTAAAAAATTGGAGCAAACTGGTTGCCCTAAAAATTTTGTAATGTGAACTAAAACGAGTACATTTAACTTAAATTTAAGTTAACATTTTAACTTAAACTTTAAACTTGTTTAGTTAAAAAAATTCAGAACCTAGATAAAACTCCCCCTGCTGCTACTCTGATTTGCATTTGTGTAGCTCACAGCATGTTCATTTACATGATAAAGCCTCCCCTAGAATTAAGGGGAGGGGGGGTCATGGGGGGACAACTGCCAAGCAAGGCCCACGTCAATTTCCGTCAATTTACGGCAGTTTTCGGAGTTGCCTGCAAATTGCCGTGCACAGTCGTAAACCTGAAGTTTCACGGCAATCTACAGTGCCACATACTGACGAAAATCCCACTTTTCATGCAGTGTAATGAATGGCGACTGTAGAAAGCAAAAGCCGAATCCCGGACATTTTGGGCGTTCTCGATATCCGGGGCAGACTCGTCATGGAGACTCACTAGTAGCCTAGCCTTGTTGTTTAAACTGCACACTCTTAATGGTAGGAGTGGTCTCCTAGGGGCAGCGAAGCAAGTGCATTCTGAGAGGTATTGTCTTACATCCCCATAAATCAAAAATTCTTTTTCTGGCTCTTCTCAGCCTAGAAGGCTCCAAATTCAAAAATAATTTCAAATTTCTACTACATAAATGACCCATTATAAATACACATTAATCTTTCCAGATCTGAAGTTTTTACTTACCTGTTCTTATGTTTTCCTCTGAAGTCCTCTAATGGAGACCTGACTTTAGCTACCTGCTCTGTTCCCTCAAACTGACTGCCTAACTTTTCTTGAATAACCTTTTCAAAGATATGTAACTTTAAATAAATATGTTATGGACAATGTATCTAATTAAAATAATGCATGTAATAAGTTAACAAACGGAAAATGTTAGGCTATATAAAACTTGCCTGTAGGCGACTGTTGGTCAGTTGAAAGACTGACATAAATGTGAGCTTACAAACAGCAAGCATTTGGCCTCCTTGTTGCACATGGTACTTGAAGGTGTACTTCCTCTTGGCAATCTCAGTCTCATGCCCACGTCGTCTGCGACTCACCTTGTGCTAGAAGTAAAAAGACATTAAGTAAAAATAAAAATTTACCATAGCATAGCAGGCTAGCCATCATGTAGAGCTGTCAAGTTAAGGTCATTAAGAACGTGAGTAGGCTTTGATTAGGAGAATGAATAAGCCATGTGTGTGCCTTTTAGGGCACCAAAGCGCTGTGGTCTTTAATGCACTTGGTGGCCTACTTGATGCCGATCATCCTTCATCCATCCTCACAAAATGTAACATTTACAGTGATCAGGCACATGTGCAGTCTTAGTGAATTGAAGGCATGGGCGTCGGAACCATTGTATGTGGACAAGACCCACCCACTTTTTACGATCAATGATATTGGACCCACTCATTTTTACCCTCTCTAATTCAGCACGTCTGTTTACTTACCCCTAATCGATAAACACTTATTATTAAACACATGTTAGATGCTTTATTTACACTTTTCTAATATTGTCTTCATTTAAAAAAAAAAAAAAAAAAGCCTTTCCGACCTGATATATGATGGGAAAATGGAGTGAGTTCGCAAAAGGCGGATTCGAACAGCGGGTAGATTTGCGCCAAAACTTGATGCCATGCGTCTTACCACTACACTATTGCCACTCTCAGTGATAACATGATTTCCATAATTTTGTCTTTCTCAACCAGACGGTTAGCAAACAAAGCCGTATATTTGCACAGTACTTTATGTAAATGGCATCTAGGCTCCAGTAATTTTTTTTTTCTGAGAGAGGACCCACCCACATTTATTTTGCTTCCGACGCCCATGATTGAAGGCATACAGTAGTATTCAATTCACTGGTTATTTCTTGGGCCTACATTGTAATGCATTGCATACTGTTGACATGATATGGTCACAAATTGCTTAAGTTAGCCTACCTGCATATAAAACTCTGTGAAGAGCTGGAGTTTTCTTTGGTCTGTTAGGCTTGAACACTGACTGGGACACGTCTCCTTGCACACCTTGCCTTTAACAGAAACAAAGTCACATTAACGTTTATTTAGCTATAAAACACTAGAGCTATTAGCAGCTATTCAGGTTACTTGCTAGAATATATAAAAGCTTTCACAATCAATGTAATTTTTTATTATTACCTTTTTTTAATTTAGTTTTATTATTTATTAAATAACAAGTAACAAACATGGCATAGCATACAATATTACAAAAACAAAGTGTTGGGTTAAAAAGAAGACACAAAGCAATCAAATTCTACTCTAAACATCTTAAAGATTGGGGATGAATTTACATATGCTTGTTTATGTATATAAAATTCTGCCAGCAGTACATAAAACATAATCAATGAATTATAACATTAGCCTCCATGACGCAACTGGGCTGGTGTTCGAGACGCGCCTAAAGCGTTTCGATTCATTTCTCCATGGTTATAAGGAGTAGAAACATGTTTAAAACGTCCCATGAATCCTAATTTTCTCTTAATTTTCTCAGCTTTCATTTCGACCCATTCATGACTTGATCCTTTAAACAGAGTAAGCTATATGAACTGTAGTAGACGACGCCCAGTAGCCTACACGCCCCTCTGACTGTAAACGCTAACTTTACGTAGATACTTTGTATACGGTTTTTCACTTACCTCTTTTGGTGGATCTTTTCCTCGTTTTTGCTCTCCTCTCCGGTTCACATATGGTTTCCCAGCATCCCTCAAAGACTTCCTTGCTCTGTCCTTCCATTCATTCATGTTCGCATGTTCGCATTCCTTTTTTTGCCGAGGTTTTGCCTATTAATGTCCGCAGCGGAAATATGTGAGACTATTTTAAAGTTTAAAATACAGAATTTTGGTCACGCGAACACCCCCCCCAAAGTGATTCTGTATACAAAGTGGCACTCATACATTCAAGTCACATGGTTATCTCAATTTTTGTTTTTTTGAACTTAAACTATAGTTGTTCGTCGCATGAACACAATTATCCATTTTTATTTAGTGTGTAATGTTGCTGTTTGAGCATGAAAAAGCTCTGCATAGTGACAAAGTCCCTCCAGCGGGAGTTCTTCTCTAAATCAGTGTCACTGTTTCTGAACTCCCTGAAACGCCTCCATTGTAGTCTTGAGTTTACAATATTCCTCATTTAAATCATTTATATGCAGAATAAAGGGCCGGGGTCTGGTTGAGTTTGTTAGTAGTGTGTTGAAACCAAGCAGCAACCTCCCATGGTCTCTCTTAAAGCCAACAAGTAAGTGACTTAAAATGCAATTTTTTGACTGGCCGCTAGGGACAGGCTCCAAAAGGGAGTCAAATCTGTATCTCCCCTATGTTAAAATGGCCAACTTTACAGCAGAAAAAAATATGTTTACAGCCTGGTACAATTTTTTTTATTTTGGTCTATACAGCTAATTTTGCCCTTCATGACAACTGTGAGGGGGGTGAATTTTTTTAATAACTTAGTTTAAATTATATTAAGCCTTAAAGTTCTGCATAATTAAGGGCGTTGCCACTTGAGTGACAGGTGGATTGCCACTATGGTCGAGCTAGGCGGGCGTGGTTTCAGTAACCAGGCACCTCAGCTCCACACACATCCCGCCTCTTTGCCCATTTTCAGTTATCCGGGAATGACGTGTTGCCAAGATGGCACCGGCTGACTTTAGGCTTCAAAATGCTCTTCAGAAACCTACGGGTAACATCAGGACACTACATCCATTTTTTTACAGTCTATGGTTGAAACTCATGGTTATGGTAAGGGGCGGGACATTTCCCAAATATGCTGGAAGGGCTTGATCAATCACAACACACTGATCCAGCCGACCAATCAGAGCACACTGTGCTTTTCAGAAGGAGGGGCTTCACAGAAACAGGAACCAAACAGAGCGTTACTGAAAGACTGGGAAGAGACGAGCTGCAACAATGGAGAATATGGGGAAAATAATCAACATTCAAGCATGAAAACCTGTTCTAGTAGAGTCATAAAACAAGACTTGTAAAAGGGCATTATATGGCCTCTTTAGGTTTACTGACAGATTTAAGTGGATATCTTTTTATTTCAATTGTATCTAATGATGTAATGCATTCATGATGTGGCATATCTTTCTGCAGTTTTGCAGTGGGCTGCTCTGAAACACGTGGCAGATTCCAGTGTGTGTGTAGAGAGGGTCACACAGGCGAACGATGTGAACGGTGAGTGGTGCAGGATGAAATGCTACAACTTTGATCTTTCCACAAAATATCCCAGTGTGCTTCACATACTCTTTGCAGTATTTATGTAAAAACTCAAACTCATTCATGTCATCTATGACTACACATCATCACTGCTGAAAAGACTAGCTTTTTCAAGCTGCATTACATTAGATACTATAAACCAGGGTAGCCAGCACGGTTTCTCTACTGAAGCTGGATGTTTAGGGAAGTTAAGAAGACCATCATCCAAAACACAAAACATGCTGAATCCAACGCATACGATCACCTCATGACATCTGTCTACTGCTATGCATGTAAAAGATGTAGATGTAATGAAGTGTTTCTGAACATGTTTCCTCAGATGTGCCCCGGGATATTATGGTGATCCTCTGGTCTATGGTGGGCGCTGCCGTCTGTGCAACTGTCCTGGAACCTTGTGTGACTCTAAGACCGGAGGTGTGCATTTCTTTGTGTATTATATGTATGGTAACACTTTAGTTTAGGGTCCAATTCTCACAATTAAGTAGTTGCTTATTAAAATGCATATTGACTGTTTATTAGTACTTATAAAGCACATATTAATGCCTTATTATGCATGACCATATTCTACATCCCTTAATCCTACCCAACACCTTATCCTTTTATAGTGTGCAGGAATTCTCTAGTGCTCCAAGACACAAATACAGATCAACAGTGTGAAGGTAAAGGATATTGCTGGCATCACTGGGTTTCATTATTTTCAACATTTCCTATTGTTATCGCATCCTATGTTCTTTTGTAACGCTGTATGTCATTTTCCAGAATGTGACAACTGTGCACAGACATTGCTGAGCGATCTGGAAAAGCTTGATGTTGAGCTGAGAAGAATCAAAGATCGACTGGATATAGACTCTCTCAGACCTTCGTCAAAAGAACATCTGAGGAAGCTTGAAGAAGCCATAACTGCCACAACGGTATTCCTTCATACCCTTCCTGTTTTTTATTCCTCAGTATTCTGTCCTGTGAATCTATAAAACATCTATGGGGTTTTCCCCACAGTAAAGCCAAATGCAATATAATATTGTAATATAACTTTGAAAGTTTTACAACAGTAACTCAAAGGTTATTATTGCACATAGAACAAGTGTGATCATGTAAACTTTAATAGTATATCACACACACACACACACACACACACACACACACACACACACACACACACACACACACACACACACACACACACACACACACACACACACACACACACACACACACACACACACACACACACACACACACACACACACACACACACAAACATATTTGTTCTTTTCTGTTTAGGGCTGTTGCATGAAATAAATGAGTGTCTCAAAGTATCATAGTGATTATCGTTTACCTCAGAATTCACATCCAGCTAACTTAATGATTATATTGAACATAATGCACAATTGCATTCAAAAGTGTTGTCTGCTGTGGTTGGATGTAGTCTGGGACATAATTTGGTGAGTCAGCTAAATTTTCAGACATGACTGAACAGTTACAGTACTTGAAAGTGTGTTTCAACCACTAAGGCAAAAGCAAAGCAAATTTTTATGACTTTGGTTTCACTTTATTTTACAGTACATGCACTTAACATGTACTTGCATTAAACTTACCTAAGAAAGTACTGGGTAATATAAGGTAACATGGGTTAAGATCAGGTTTAGGTTCAGGGTTAGTACCTAGTTATTGTTATTGCTATAATAAGTACACGGGGAACAGGACTGTAAAATAAAGTGCTACGCCATTTAATTTTATGACTTTTGGTTATTTTGGGTATTTTGAAATCAAACAAGCAGTTTAATGTTTTAAAATATTTCCCAAACTCAATAAGAATCAACAGAACAATATATAGTTTAAATCTTTTCATAATGCAGTGATAATTATGACCCAGATCATAGTTTTCACTCATTTTAATGTATTCTGCTGTTATTATTGCTGACATCCAATGTCTCAAAGAACATAAATAAATTAGAATGTACATTTCTGAAGAAAATGTGATTGGTGCTTGCAGTGGCAAAACTTGGCACTCGGTTGCTAGGGTGTTTAGAGTGGTTGCTAGGAATTTGCTAGGTAGTTGCTATGGTTTTCTGGGCAGTTGCTATGTTGTTGCAAGGAGGTTGCTAGGATGTTGTGAATTGTTGTTAGATGGTTGCTAGGGTGTTCTGGTTGGTTGCTAGGCAGTTGGTAGTTGTCATATAGTTACTATGATTTTTTTATAGAGTTCTTAACATGTTCTTAGCATGATTTAACACTTAGCTAATCACTATTAGTATGTAGCTATTCACTGTTAGCATGTGTAGCATGTTGGATGTCCTTTTTGCAAGCATGAGTCAAAAGAGCCAACCCCCATGTCTCTGTAATGTTCTGATGCACAGATATAGGTCTTGCTAAACAGTTGCTAGGGTACTCTGTTTGGTTGCTAGGGAGTGGCTTGGCAGCTGCCAATGATGATGATACTCCAAAAGCTGCTTGCCAGTATGAATGATATAAACCAACCCTATGATGTTCAGAATTGAAGATATCCATCTTTGGGTTTGGGTGCTCTAAATGGTTGCTAGGGCATGGCTAAACAGTTAGCAGGTTAAACTAATAGACTGCATGTCTGCCCAAATCAAAAGAGCCAAATTTACAGACTGGTTTCTCACCCGAAACGACAGAGCCCACCCTCATGGCTGTACGATTCTCTGGTGCTGAGATACGGCTTATTCATGTGTTTGTACAGTTGCTAGGCAAGTATCACCAATTATAGGCTAATAAACACAAATCTATTTAATCTCTTTATATTCATGCTTTTTTTTCATTTCAGAATCTTGTGAATTCATTCAGCGTCACAGTCAACAAACAGATGCCTAAAATTAACCAACTGGAACAAGATGTTATCAATCTGGGCGATGATATGGACAATCTAAAAGAACAGGTACTAAAAGACTTTTAAACAAAACAGATGCAGATTTCATTTGTATAAGCAGGCAAGTTAGAATTGCTGGTCTGACAAGCATTTTAGTGTTTCTTTTGTCTTTGCACCTGCTGCTGGAATCAAATAATTTACCAAGCCTTTGTATGTCCAGGCCAGGAAGCGATCAGAGGACTCTCAGAAAGCTCTTGCTAATGCTGAAAACAGCCACCAAAGGGCAAAAGATCTGGATACTGAGGCACAAAACCTCCTTACAAAAATACGAGGTAAAAACACAAATTGTTTTTTGTTAATAAGAATGAACCTGTAATTCTCTGTGGTAATGAGGACAGCAGTTTAGTTTACATGAGGTTACTTGGCAAACATCGGTTAGCATTCCTTTTGTATCCTGAGTTGAAAAATCGCCACAGGTGTGCTGTTTTTTTTCCTGCTGAGGAAGCCGAATCAATGATGCCTCTTGTGTAGCAGGCCTGCCCTAACAGATCCTGTAAACAATGCCAGACTACACTGACCCTATGAATGTTTCCAGCCACTTTCCAGCTACTTTGGGGCCATGGTTTGCCTTTAACAGAGTGTCTCTTTTTCACCAAGTGCAAATAGCACTCTTTGTTGGCAAGCGCTATTTACAATAGCTCCGCCCCAACAATGCCTGGTTGGACATTCAAGATAAAAAAAGACGCACGTTTCAGTGTCTTCAGTGGTGTAGTCAGTAGAGCGTAAGGCTCATTGAACTGGGTTTTGACACAATCAACCCAGGTTTGAATCCGCCTTTGCCTAGCTCGCTTTTCTCCCTTTTCCCTTCACATATAACATCATAAAGGCATTTACTTTCAATAAAAATGAAGAAAATGTTCCAAAAGTGGAAATAAAGTGTATGTTTAATAATAATAATAAAAGTATTTATTGGGTAGGGTTAGGTATAGGTGTAGGTGTAGGTGTAGGTGTAGGGAGGGTTTTATTGTCCTATTTAAGCAGCATCCATTTCATAATTTTAAGAAATCCAATTTACACTCTATGTTATTATTGCATCCTGTACAACAATACTGAGGTGCAAATAGTATGTATCTGCCAAAATAAAGTATAAATAGCATCTAATTACTATTCACACATTTTGCAAAAAACTGCTATTACATGGTGTAAATAGAATATATCACTATTGTCACTTAGTGTGCAGTTTTGCAGTGATCAAAAAGATCAAAAATAGCATCTATCGCTATGAAAATATGCTATTTTCAATTAGTGTAAATAGCATCTATCACTATTTGCACTTAGTCTATTTTAAACACCAAACACTTTTTTTAGATTCAAATTCTAAGATTTTTTGAAGAATTTTCAGAATTTGGATTTTAGAATTTATATCAATTCAAGTGCACAATAATGATTAAGTTGGAATATGTAATGTATTTGAAATATAATGTGTTGTTCAGAGCTCCTGAAACAGCTCATGGACTCCAACAGCAGTGGAGCAGCTCTGCCCTCCGCGGATTTAGCAAAACTTCTGGAACAGTCCGAGAACATGGTGAGGGACATGGAAAGGCGAAGCTTCACCACACAGAAAGATGCAGCCAAGAAAGAGCAAGCTGAAGCGAACAAATGTAAATATACCCAGATCAAACTATCGATTTAGTCTGTGAATGTCTAAGAAGCTTATGTAATAATCACTGGCAGCGGCTGTATTAATGTGTGGTGATATCACTTTTTTAATGTTTTCATTGCAGTTTTAGAGAATGTTAAAAACATCATAAAGCAGTGCGATGAGAATGAAGTGGCATCCAAGCGTGTTGATATCCTGCTGAGCAACTATGAGGCCAAGCTGAAAGAACTGGAGGATTTGCTCAAGCAGGCTGCTAATATGGTGAAGAAAGCCAGCAATCAGAATGACATTAATAGTGAAGGCCTTAAAGACATTCTGGTAAGCATCAAGAACTTTATAATCCTCAAAACACATTCTATCATGAGGGAATGTATATTAAGGGCTCTTCTTTTTCTTAAAGAAACGAGTGAATGATTTGGAGCGCGAGAGAGACCTTGTTGGGGATCAGATTGCTCTTGCGGTGGACCAGCTGAAAGAAACTCAGGACCTCCTGAACATGTTCAATGACAGTAAAACGGTAAACTTTCTTAGCATAAGAAACTACAGGAGGTTTGGAGTTTAATTTATAATAACACATGAACCTTTGGGTTTGGTTGAATGCTATGAAACCAGACAGAAATATTTTCAGGTCAAAAATCTAAATAAAAAAGAAACAATAATTTGCATTCAGTTTATAAAGCCTTTTTTGGACAACTACTGTATGTATACAGGGTCTAAAATGAACACTCGCCAAGTGCCAAATGCAAGTAAAAATCGATGTTGGCAAGTACATTAAATGATAATAATTGCCAGTTGGCTGGTAAAAATTTAATGAATTCCATCAATGCATGAATTAGAACAAATGTGAACGACGCTTGGGAGAGTTGATGGGCAATCGCACTCCATCATCACGAAAGTTAAAGCCATACCAATTTAAATATTCAAGCGCAAGAAGACACGAAAGGAAACTCAATTCATTACTCACGTTCTGTGTGAGAAGTTTAGTGTGCGCACTCATCCAACGCGTGAGCCCAGAAAGCTGCTTCTCAGACAGTGCGCAAATACTGAAATATCTTTTGCTTGTACGGACATATTCACACAAAATTGTCAAAAAATGCCTGTCCTGCCAGGTATCTTAGTAAACACAGTTGGTTATGGCTTGAGTGAACGTTATCAGACGAGAAAGCAATGTGAATAATGTTGCGTTCCAGGCAACCTGTAACCCGTGTTTTTCCAACCTTCTACCCATGAAAGTGCACTGGAACGGTAGTCAAACCCGTGACTTCCAACTCGTGAACTTGTACTAGATCGATATACTCCCAGTTACGAGCCCTGATGTCACATAGCCCGCGAAACAACAACGGCAGCCTTTACGGATGCAGTGTTTAGGGAAGTCGTACACGTTATTTAACAAATAAAGTAAAATAAAAGGTATAACGCCTTATACACAGTTTTTTTCTCCTCCATTTCCCTCAAATAAGCAAGAAGTAAGCACCTTTGGCTATAGAAATGATTGTAAATGAGCATAAGCCCCATACGGTCCGCCATGCTTTGTTTACATCTAGCTATCACAATTTCTTGCGCTCAGGCAGTTTGGCGTGACTTTGCCTGGAACGCTAGAAAGTCGTGAGTCGTGGTTTGAAGTCGTGACTTACGGGCTCAAAAACCTGCCTGGAACGCAACATAAGTATCAGAATATTGGATCAGTGCATGAGGTCTTAAAGTGAGAGCAGCCTAATATGTCTGCTGCTGTCTTTTTTTCTAAAGTTAATCAAACAACAAAGGAGAAAGAAAAAATCACTCACTGCTCTTGACTGAATAACCTTTGAAATTTTAATAAGAATTAATCTATGTTTAATTTATACAGTGAGGACTATTCAGTAATATTTTACATTTGATTACTTTATTCAATGTCTCTACCTGAGAAATACTGTTACTTGTCTTTAATCATGTTTTAAATGTATATTAGTAAGGCTAGTAGTTTTAGCCTTATTATCCAAATTGGAATCGAGAATTGTGCATTTTCACTGGTATCTAATTTTTTTTATATCATTACTGCCTGTTTTTGCAAATTGACTTAAGTCACTGGCCATTGACAGGTGTGACAAAAAGTTTCTGCGGAATATTCACCCCAAATTTTTATTCAAGCAGTACCAGTTACAGATCGGTTATACTGTATATCAGTTACAGTTTTAGTGATTTCACTGGTGACAAATCCTCTTATGTTCCCACAGGAGTATGAACAGCTTGCAGCGCAACTTAACGGTGCAAAGACTGAACTCAAGGATAAAGTCCAAGTCAGCTCACAAGCAGCAGCCAAAGAGAAGATTGTGAAACAGGCAGAAGAACATGCAGAGAACATGTTCAAACTGGCCAAAGAGCTGCAAGAGTAAGAGATTTTATCAGTTTACTGACACCTGTGTAATATCATGTGTATCACAGAGTGCCTCTCATGTTACCACAAATCTTCCCATGTCACAGATAAATCATGCCAAACTTTCACACCCCTTTTCACCTACTCATACAAAAAATGGTTTAATGGCAGTTCCATGTATTCTTCATACATTGTATATGTTTATCTTCCACAAAATGTTTTGTTCTCAGAGGGAAGAGAATATGTAGATATGATTAAAACTGATCTTTTCTCTCGGAAAGGGCTGTACAGAATGTGAGTGGGCGCTCTGGTGTGCAGACCACTCTCTCTGGGATAGAGGCATACAAAAACATCACAGACGCTGTCAATGCTGCAGAGGAGGCTGCTAAGAAGGCCAAAGAGGCGGCAGACAAAGCGTTTAATGTAGGAGACTTTATCAAATGTGCATAAATGTCAAAGTTAGGATACATACGTACATTGGCCCAAAAAGTATTTGAACACTTATATCACACTTGAAAACTTATGAATGTCAATGAATTACATAAAACATTAAAGCAAGTAGCATTTATTTTAAAGAAATTTAGCACACTTTTCAAGCCAAACATTTCACAAACAGAAGTTTAAGGGGCTGTTTACACAACACTGAAAAACTGAAAACTTTTTATATGTTTTGAATTTGTGAAAATTGTGAAAATGGTGTCCTCATGCAAATGCGTATTACGTGTTCAGTCTATAAGCGCGTAGTGTTTCTTTATAAAGTGACATTGCCATCTACTGGCAGGACAGCAGAATACAGCATTTTACCTGTTTTTGCGAATACGTGTGAACGAGGATCGTTTTGACAATGTTGTCATCTGTACACGAAACACACGCGAAGGAAATTCTTTTCCATTTGTAGTACATTCTTGTTGTGTAAACGTACCCTATGTTAAAAATGCTATAAAGTGTTGTAGAATGACATGCCAATAGTTAGATAAATTACATCTGTGGTTCCCATTCAGTCGGTCACTCTCGACGCCACGTCGGAGTACCGACGAATAGGAATCTCGCTCGCGAGAGCCAATCTACTTCGAGTGTAACTAAACGAGCCAATGCACATTGGCATGCAATGATTGCACCAGGTGCTCATGCCACGCCGTGCGGGTATAAATGAGACACAGGTGATTGCATCAAATCAACCTTTTGCTTCGGAGCCGGGTGGTAGATGGTAACGCCAGATATCACTCACTACTTCGCAGTCCTGACTGAAGACGGAAGCCGCCTTTCGGAAGCGATCTCTTCAGTCGGTGTTGGTGTGACGGCACAGCAGCGGTCGCGTGGTTTTCGGATCATCTCTCTGTGTTGTTTGTTTAGAGCAATCACAAAGGCTGTTCTCACAGCTGGTTCGGTGCGCTAGGTGGAGAGCGCTGAAAAGCCGTTCTTACGGCTGGTAAGAGAGCGCCTTCGTGTGAGAGAGCGCGCACGTTCAGGCTGCACCCACCCCCTGACCGTGTCGCCGCGACCCCGCCCCCTGCGTGCTTCAGCACCAAGGAGAGCGTCCTTCTGAAAGAGCAAACACAGATAGAGCTTGCGTCTTTTTCAAGATGACATTCTATCTGTGTGTTTCTGGATGCGGTGGTTACCTGTCACCAAGGGATGGTCACCAGCGCTGTATCTCGTGTTTGGGCGTTCAGCACGCTGAGGCAGCGTTGGTGGATGACTCATGTTCTCACTGCGGGAACATGACCATCTCGGAGTTGCGGTCTAGACTCCATCTCGCAAGGGGTGGAGTCCCCGTGCCTCTGCCTCGATCTAACCCTCCACAGAGGGTTGCTTCAGGCAGTGGCACGGGTGATTTGAGGGTTACGGTGAGCGCGCTTCCCCCAGGGAACCAACCCCCGGGGAACCCTCATCCCTCACGCACTCCGCAGCCAGTAGAGCTGCCGTTGGAACGTGGTGGGCCGTCCTCGAGATGTGCACCATCCGTATCCTTCGGGGCTCCCCCTGATGATCAGATGTCCATCGCTGCATCGGAGGGAGGGTCAGACTTCTCTGGAGATGACGTGTCGGCGCAGGGGGCTCCTTCGGGAAGATCCGCTGTGCCCGATACGGATCCGGAGATGATGGCCATGCTTTCCCGGGCCGCCGAGAAGATCAGGCTCGTGTGGAACCCTCCACCGTGTCCCGAACCTTCAAGGTTGGATGATTGGTTTCTCGGGGTGGCCCGTGCTGGTTCTCAGCGCCCCACCCCGGTTCCTTTCTTCCCGGAGGTGCACGAGGAGCTCACTAGGTCGTGGACGGCACCTTTTACTGCCCGAAACCGGCCCAGTGGATCCTCCTCCCTCACCACCCTCGATGGCGGACCTGCAAAGGGTTACACGCAGGTTCCTCCCGTGGAACGGGCCGTTGCTATGCAACTGTGCCCTAACTCCACATCCAGGGGGAACCCGTGTCTCCCCTCCCGAGCCTGTAGGTACTCGTCCGATCTGATCGGAAAGGCCTACCAGGCTTGTGGAGAGGCAGGCTCCGCCTTACACGCTATGGCGTTGTTGCAGGTTCATCAGGCCCAGGCACTGAAGAACCTGCACGAGGGTGGTCACGATCCCGCAGTTCTCCAAGAACTGAGAACCGCAACGGACCTCGCGCTTCGTGCGACGAAGGTTACGGCGCGGGCCGTGGGTCGTGCGATGTCCACTATGGTGGTCCAGGAACGCCATCTCTGGCTGTGTCTGGCAGACATGAGGGAGACCGACAAGATCAGGTTCCTTAACTCCCCCGTCTCCCAGACCGGCCTCTTCGGCGACGCGGTCCAGAACTTCGCCCAGCAGTTCTCGGCCGCACAGAAGCAGACTGAGGCCATCAGTCACATCCTGCCACGGCGGTCAGCTGCTGTCTCCACCCCGCCGCCGGCAGCACCTCAGTCTGCTCGTCGCCGAGGGCGGCCGCCTGCGTCTGCCTCCGCTCCCGCGTCGCAGCAGCAGCCTCCACCCAAGCGACGTCGTGGAGCCGGGCGCAAGCAGGCCGCCCAGCCCGTCCAGGCTCC
This sequence comes from Romanogobio albipinnatus, assembly GCA_023566225.1. Taxonomy (NCBI): domain Eukaryota; kingdom Metazoa; phylum Chordata; class Actinopteri; order Cypriniformes; family Gobionidae; genus Romanogobio; species Romanogobio albipinnatus. Next base: position 35,333,355 of record CM042244.1, on the reverse strand, counting down.
TGCCAAGAGAGGTGGCAAAGGCAGGGGCAAGGGCAAGCAGCCCTGAGACGGGCGACCCGGAGATGGGGAGGACTGCTCTTCTGGAGACGGTGACCGCACCGCTCCATCCCCCGGAGGAGGGCCGGGAGGAGAATTTTGTGTTCCGTTTTGTTTCTGTTCCGCCGCTGGGCTCAGCCCCAGCGGTACCCAAATTTTCAATAAAAGAGCAGTTTCCTCCATCTCTGGGTCCTCAGGGGGCTCGGAGAGTTGTGGCCGGTCAAACGCCGGACCACACTCATCCTCCCCCTTCGCCAGCGGGCAGCAGTGGACGACCTCCTCACGTTCCTCCTGCCCACCTGTGGAATCAGGTAAGTGTTGCACAGCACACTCTCACCTCGCTGCGGGCCGCCTCCACGAGACAGCCGCCCCAGCCCGGTACCTGCATTCCACCTCGCTGCCCCACCGTGGGTACGCCGGTGGTCCCTATGGTCCCGCTTGCACGGTCTCTGCGAGCCTGGCTAGAGCTCCCCAGTCCGTCTCGCTGGCTCATTCGGACCATCAGGCTCGGCTATGCGATTCAGTTCGCCCGGCGCCCCCCCAGGTTCAGGGGCGTCCGCTTCACCTCGGTGAATGCTGCAGATGCCCATGTCCTGCGTGCGGAAATCGCTGTCCTACTGGCGAAGGACGCGATAGAGCCGGTCCCTCCAGCCGATATGAAGACCGGCTTCTACAGCCCGTACTTCATTGTACCCAAGAAAACCGGTGGGTTACGGCCAATCTTGGACCTGCGAGTCCTGAATCGGAGCCTCCACAAGCTACCGTTCAAGATGCTCACGCAGAAACGCATTTTCGAATGCATCCGTCCCCAAGATTGGTTTGCAGCGATCGACCTGAAGGACGCGTACTTTCATGTCTCGATTCTTCCTCGACACAGGCCGTTTCTGCGCTTTGCGTTCGAGGGTCGAGCATATCAGTACAGAGTCCTGCCCTTCGGGCTGTCCCTGTCCCCCCGTGTCTTCACGAAAGTCACGGAGGGGGCCCTTGTGCCCATGAGAGAACAGGGCGTTCGCATCCTCAACTATCTCGACGACTGGCTCATTCTAGCACAGTCCAAGGATCAGTTGTGCGAACACAGGGACCTGGTGCTCAGACACCTCAGCCAGTTGGGTCTTCGGGTCAACTGGGAAAAGAGCAAACTCGCCCCCGTGCAGAGGATCTCTTTTCTCGGTATGGAGTTGGATTCGGTCGAACAGACAGCGCGCCTCACGGAGGAGCGTGTCCAGTCGATGCTGAGCTGCCTGAACACGTTTCAAGGCAGGATGGCGGTTCCACTGAAACAGTTTCAGAGGCTCCTGGGGCATATGGCGGCCGCTGCGGCAGTAACACCGCTCGGCCTGCTTCATATGAGACCGCTTCAGCATTGGCTACACGGCCGAGTCCCGAGATGGGCGTGGCAACGCGGCACTCACCGGGTGAGCATCACACCGGCCTGCCGCCAGTCCTTCAGTCCATGGTCAGACCCCTCGTTCCTTCGGGCCGGAGTGCCCCTGGAACAGGTGTCCAGGCACGCTGTGGTTTTCACGGATGCCTCTGCCATGGGCTGGGGAGCCACGTACAACGGGCATGCAGTGTCAGGGGTTTGGACGGGCCCGCACCTGCATTGGCATATCAATTGCCTCGAGTTGCTAGCAGTGCATCTTGCTCTGAGCCGCCTCAAAGCGCGGTTACGGGGCAAAGATGTACTGGTCCGCACGGACAACACTGCGACCGTTGCGTATATCAACCGACAAGGTGGTCTGCGCTCCCGTCGCATGTCGCAGCTCGCCCGCCATCTCCTCCTCTGGAGTCAGAAGTGTCTGAGGTCGCTTCGGGCCATTCATGTCCCTGGTGTGCGCAACCGTGTGGCCGACGAGCTTTCACGAGCTGCACTCCCAGGCGAATGGCGACTCCACCCCCAGGTGGTTCAGCTGATTTGGAGACAGTTCGGGGTGGCACAGGTCGACCTGTTTGCCTCCCCAGAAACGTCCCACTGCCAGTGGTTCTATTCGCTGACCGAGGGTACACTCGGCACGGATGCCCTGGCTCACAGCTGGCCCCAGGGGCTGCGCAAATATGCGTTTCCCCCAGTGAGCCTACTTGCACAGACTCTGTGCAAGGTCAGGGAGGACGAGGAGCAGGTCCTGCTGGTGGCGCCGTACTGGCCCAACCGGACCTGGTTTCCAGAACTTATGCTCCTCGCGACAGCCCCTCCTTGGCCGATTCCTCTGAGGAAGGACCTTCTGACTCAGAGACGCGAGCACCGTCTACAAGGCAGGCTTACGCCTTGAAGTGGAACCTGTTCGTCGAGTGGTGTTCTTCTCGCCGAGAAGACCCCCGAAGATGTTCGATCGCGTCTGTGCTTTCCTTCCTGCAACAGGGGTTGGAGCGTAGGCTGTCGCCCTCCACCCTCAAGGTTTATGTTGCTGCAATATCCGCCTATCACGACCATGTAGAAGGTAAGACTGTTGGGAAGCACGACCTGGTCGTCAGGTTCCTTAGGGGGGCGAGACGGTTAAATCCTCCTCGCCCCCCCTCCATACCCTCTTGGGATCTTGCTCTGGTGCTCCGAGCACTTCAGAATGCCCCATTTGAGCCTTTGCAGTCAGCAGAGCTAAAGATTCTGTCAATGAAGACTTTGCTGTTGGCTGCATTGGCCTCCATCAAGAGGGTAGGGGACCTGCAGGCATTTTCGGTCGACGAATCGTGCCTAGAGTTCGGGCCGGGTGATACCCACGTGGTGTTGAGACCCCGGCCTGGCTATGTGCCCAAGGTTCCTACCACTCCCTTCAGGGACCAGGTGGTGAACCTGCAAGCGCTGCCCCCGGAGGAGGCAGACCCAGCCCTAGCTTTGCTCTGTCCCGTCCGCGCTCTGCGGGTTTACGTGGATAGAACTCAAAGCTTCAGAACCTCAGATCAGCTCTTTGTCTGTCACGGAGGCCAGCAGAAGGGAAAGGCTGTCTCCAAGCAGAGGATGGCCCACTGGATAGTGGATGCCATCACCTTGGCTTACCAAGCACAAGGTGTGCCCTGTCCGCTCAGGGTGCGAGCACACTCTACTAGAAGTGTTGCATCCTCCTGGGCGCTGGCACGTGGCGCCTCGCTGTCAGACATCTGTAGAGCTGCGGGCTGGGCGACACCCAACACGTTCGCTAGATTCTATAGCCTACGTGTAGAGCCGGTCTCCTCCTGTGTTCTCACCTCAAACGGGTAGAAGCACTGAGAGGCCCCGGCTCTTGTCGGCTTGCTGCGCTACGGCGCTTATATTCTCCAGAAGCAAACTCTGTGAGTCCTCCACCGCCCTCGGTGCCGGACGTGGCGGAACGTCTGGCATCAGGCCCCTTGCCGCTGAATCCTTGAGAACCGGTATTGGGCTTGGGCCATATGAGTGACCCTGCGGGGATCCCATATTTTCTTCCACGGTCGCTCCTACGGGAAGCCCGTGTCTTTCCCTTGGGAGAGCCTTCCCTGCAGTAGGACTGAGCCCCCTTCTCCTGGCGGGCTACGGCTCAGCATTGTACTCCACATAACTCCTTCGGGGTACGATGTGGGCTCCGCAGCGTTCCCTTCTCTAGGGCACGCTTTCCCAGTGCTATCCAATAATCACTGAGCGGGTCATGCGGAACAGCGGTGATGGACTTCCCGGTGTGAGCCCCGTCTCATCAGGTAAGAGAGCTCAGGTGGCTCACACAGGGCACTGGATGGGGGCAGAAGCCATGGCGCTTTGGTAGGGATTCCTATTCGTCGGTACTCCGACGTGGCGTCGAGAGTGACCGACTGAATGGGAACGTCTCGGTTACGTATGTAACCCTCGTTCCCTGAAGGAGGGAACGGAGACGCCACGTCCCGTCGCCATGTCCTCTGTACCCTGCTGGGGTGCCTGTCTACCTACCCGGCTCCTCAGCAAAAGGCTGATTTGATGCAATCACCTGTGTCTCATTTATACCCGCACGGCGTGGCATGAGCACCTGGTGCAATCATTGCATGCCAATGTGCATTGGCTCGTTTAGTTACACTCGAAGTAGATTGGCTCTCGCGAGCGAGATTCCTATTCGTCGGTACTCCGACGTGGCGTCTCCGTTCCCTCCTTCAGGGAACGAGGGTTACATACGTAACCGAGACGTTACTCTGAGAACTGTTGGGGAACTGACTTCCTCCAATATTTTGTCAATCATACATTTTTAAGTGGGACTTGTTAATTTTTCTTTTCAGGATGTCAATCAAGGGGACTTAATCAACAGGGCAAAAAATCTGAAAAACAATGGCAATAACCTACTTAAAGATGCCAAAAATGCAGCTAAAGATATTAAAGGTGACATATGTGTGAATGTAAAATAAAAACTTAACTAGATCGATCTACATATTGAACGTGATTTCATTGAATTGGTTACTTAAAAACTATTATTACGTCTATATCAGGAGCAACCAAAGACCTCAATAATCAGAGGGATCGTTTGCAAAACGCTGAGCAGAAAAAGAAAGCACTAGAAAAGGAGCTGCTCTCTGTTCAGGATGGTTTGAGGGGAATTCAGAGAGGTAAGAAAGGAGCATTGTTTGAAATCATTAAGCCCATTCCATACACAAGACAGTCTCATATAACCCGTTCATTGAGAAGTTTGTTTACAGAAGCTTTATGAAAGTACAGGTGCTGGCATGTTTGATTTTCATGTATTGTATCCTATATCGTTTTCTTTGCTGGGAAAAAACAAGTACCCAAACATCAGATTAGTCTGATCAATGGACACAGCTTAGCTGTCAACTAAGACCATTTAAAACTTTATCAACAGGGTTATGAATATGCTTGAAAATATGTTTTCATTCTGTCTGATCACAGATGACATTGGTAAAATTATCGACGCGGCTAAGAAAGCAGCAGCAGCAGCCAATCGCACCACAAGTGACACAATGGACCAGCTCAATGACATCAAAGCAGAAATCACCAACATCTCTATTAGTCCTACTGTCTCAAATATTGACAATGTTCTCAATAATGTAGAAATGACTGGTAAGTGCTGCACCTTTAATGCGCTGTAGGCAGAGATGGACCGATATTAAATTTTCCACCGATACGATAGCGGATTATTCAGAATGATATTTGCCGATACTGGTTGTTAGATTTTGTTTCTCTCCAAATTAATGCTGTAAACCAAATAGGGAACCCTCTTATTTGGTACATTACTATAATCTCAGAGGTTAATATTAACAACAGAGCCCAAACTATTACATTCAATTTACGGATCCTTTTGAATGACAGTATATTATCGGCCCTGATCATCGTCTGTTTTTAAACGGTTTTGGCCGATAGTGAAAATAATTGGTTTTATCAGTCGATACCGATTATTGGCCGATACATCGGTACTATAGGTGTTGTTTTTAATCAGTTTCTTCAACAGCTTCAACTTTTGTATTATTCTCTCACTTTCTTTTCACTTTCCATCTGACAGTCAAAAATCTGAGCGGCTCGGTCCCATCCCTGCTGGATAAAATAGATGAGTTGAATTTTCAGATTGGCTCCGGGAACAATGTGTCTGAAAATATAAATAAGATAAAGGAACTGATTGAGCAAGCGCGCGAGGCTGCTAACAGGGTAAGATTCTTTATTTTTATATCCCACACTCATTTAAAATAAAGTGTAATTGCTACAATTAAAGTGAGGCTGCAGCCTTTTTCAACCACATTTTAATTCAATTAGTCAAATTCAACTCAAATAATCGAGTGAAATAAATGTTTTTTGATGGTCCACTTTAGACATTCTACTAACTATAAGTAACACTGCAACTCATGGAGTGTTGTTCAGTAAGATAAAGGATTTTTCACATATTGGTCTTCCTGTCTGTAGATGATATATATAATTTGACACGAATGATGAGGCTAAAGTCTATAAGACCTGTTTAGATTTCATGACCCATAACTCGTTTTTTTTTTCCCCAATAGAAAGCTTTTGCATAATGTTGCATGGTCCTCATCATGTTTCAAATCTGTTGCAGATTGTTGTGCCTATGAAATTTACTGGTAATGGATATGTGGAGATGCGTTCCCCACAAGACTTAGATGACCTGCGGGCATACACATCTCTCACCCTGTCCCTTCAGAGACCAGAGAAACCCCCCATCCGAGGGGACGGCACCAGACGTCGTCGTCAGACCAAGAAGGATGAAGACGATCTGTTTGTGCTATACCTCGGAAAAAAAGACGTGAGTGTTATTTCCTGTGTTATCAATTGTGTGAGGATACAAGCTACATCGGGAAGGTTCATTTTAGATTTTGTTACTCTCATAAATGCATTCATTGAATGTTCTCACAGGCATCTGGAGACTTCATCGGCATGGCTCTTCGAAATAATATCCTGCATGTCATTTATAAGCTCAATGGAGAGGAGTATGATGTTGAGACAACCAAAATCACAGAGTCCTCATCTGATCTGTCTTTCTTTGACAAAATTGACCTTTACAGGTATAGTAACATGCAACATCACTTAAAAACGAACTATTGGTATATATTCTGTTTGTTCTTTAAGGAAGATACAATTATTAGTGTGGTTTGGTTTGAATCCAGTCAATGCTGTGTTACCAATGTTGCCACGTTAGTTCTTGAAAGCTTTTTGTTATTATTGCTTATTGAAAGCTTAAATGTTATTACTGTCAATAAAACGGCAGTTTTCAGTATTGCAGAGTAAGTGTCCCCCTTTTGAGTTGCTGCAGTATTAACATGTCAAGTATGACACACTTGTACTACATTTTTAAAAAATGCAGTACTTTTTTAAGTTCAGAATGTAAATGGACTTTTGCACTGGAGGAACGTTTTCATAGTTCCAATAACTATTGGCGGAAGTAGCCACTTTGTGGCGTGTGCGCACCGCAGAAATTAGTGTTGAATTAACTAGTGTTAATTTTGTTAATGAAAACTATGATGACAATTTTTGTTTTTCCCATGACTAAGATGAGACGATAATTAAACAATAATAAGGTCATTAAACAAAAAACTGTGATTTTATCAACGTACACCCCCAAAAAAGCATGTCTTAAACCAGATGCTAATTTGCGCTGCTCTTGGTAGATTGCATTGGTCATTATGGAAATTATCTGGCTGCGCCTGTGTTCTTTTATTTGCTCATCGCCAGTAGATCAAACGCAGAATTTTTCACTTCCATCAGTGCTTTTTTGGAATTGCTCTCTCATGCTAATTTAGTAAATCTGGCCCTAAATGTTGAAATTAACATTAATTAAGATTAATAAATACTTTAGAACCATTTTCAGTTAATGTTTACTAAAGTAGTTAACTAATGTTAACAAATGGAACCTTATTGTAAAGGTTTACCATTATATTTTATCAACTATATGCACCTGTTTTTTTGTTTTGTTTGTTTCCCACCTAGAATTTATCAAGCTGCGGAAGTTGTTCACACACAGCAGTTCACGTCCATCAATCCGAAGCCTCCGCAGACAAAAGGAAATCTGGGAGATCCGACACGCAACCTGCTAGATCTCAGTCCAAATGATGTGGTCTTCTATGTAGGAGGTTATCCGGATGACTTCACAGTAAATATGCCTTTTTTTCCTCATTGTGTCACTGGATTTTGTGTGATGAGTTCTTTATCCTTCCCTCGCACTTTATAATAAATCCATCCCTCGTGGGTCAAAATAACCCGAAGCCATACAATTATTATTTTTTGGTCCAAAAAAGCTTATTTCATTTCATTTTGATAATATTTTTATTTTATTTTGTAATGAAATTGTTTGGGAGTTGTTTTTTTGTTGTTATTTTTAACCTTTAAATACATATAAATACATATAAAGTAATTTAAGCACATTCTTCATATTCTTTTCAAATTTCAAAATAACTCACAATTCCATGCATAACCCTTTGAATTCAGGTCAAAATATCTTACATTGGGTATCTTTGCCGACTTCTTGTGGGAAAAAAAAGCAGTTCCCTTTCGTTCAGTCACTACGACGTACGTTAGTGACTAACGAATGGGGGTTTCACTTAGAAGCCTATCATCTTCGAGAATTCAACAGCGCCCAATGGCAGTGCCAATGCCATGGGCATGCGGAATTTGCATGCGTAACTCCGCCCCACCCTGTGGGTATATAAGGAAGTACGCTGGCAACATCGCATTATGTTTCTGCTTTGGAGCCAAGAGCATCTCTTCACTCCTACAAGCCTGAATTCTGAAGTCCTCTCTTCAGTCTTCGAGACGAGCGGTTCTCCAGAGTGTTGGTGTGACGGCGCATTCCAGCGATCTCGCATTGCCTGCCTGCTGATCTGTGCAGTGATCTGCAACAGCTGTGTGTGTTATTACTGGGCGCTTCGGCACTCTGCAGAGCTTTCCTCTCACAAAAAGAGCTTGCGCGTGGCACGTCTTTTTCAAGACGGTTCGCCCGTGCACTTCCGGGTGCGATCGATCTCCGTTGCTGTCTATGGGCACATTCACTGCTCGACGTGTTTGGGCTTCAGCACGTTCGGGCAGTGATTGTGGATGTGTCATGTTCCCACTGCGGGAACGTGACCATCACGATGTCGCGGTCGAGACTCAGTGATCTCCGCAAGGAGAGAGAGTCCCCTCTGCCACACCCCAATCTACCGTCTCTGAGAGAGGTGGTACTTTGGCTGGTGGCCAGGGTGACCTGAGGGCGGTGCGTGGTTTAAGAACCCCGACGATCATTCCTCGGGCCACGCCCCCCTCTCGCACATCGCTTCCCGCGAGTGCTGAACTGAAACAGCGGCCCGTCTCTGACGCCTCGTTCGTTTCGTTCACGCTCCAGATAGCGGCGAGATGTCGATCGCCGCATCCCAAGGTGGGCTAGATCCTTTGGGGATGACGATTAGGTTGTGCTCCGCCTCCGGGTGTGTCAGCACTGCCTGATCTGACCTAGAGTTGATAGCCATGTTATCTCGGGCAGCCGCGAGCCTTGCGCTGGTGTGGAACTCCGCCCAGTCGCAAATGCTCGTGGTTGCGCGATCGGTTTTTGTGGGCGGCACCCGACAGCTGTTGGGCCCCGCCCCCAATGCCTTTCGCTCCCGAGGTGCATGAGGAGATCACGCGGTCCTGGAAGTCCCCGTGCTTCCCGTGACCGTTTGGTGGCCTCCTCCGCCTTCTCTGCCCTTGATGGGGCCGCGGCCTAGGGTACACTGGGGCCCCCTCCCCACTGTTAAACAACTCTGTTGCGCACTCCGGTGTCCACAGAGGGCTTTGACGTGGTGTGGCTGTCCTAAGCACCCTCCCTAAGCCTGTGGGCTCGTCTACTTCGGTGGCGTGGTCCTGCAGTGCTATGGGGTAGGCCGCCGCCCCTTTGCACATGCACAAGGGTGGAGCTGACCCAGGGCTCTTTGTTGAGCTGCGTGCCGCCACTGATCCCGCCCTCTGGGTGGTGAAGGTGGCCACACGCTCCCTCGGTCGGGCGATGTCCACAGCTGTGGTCCGGGAGAATTTCCTGGCCTTACCTGGTGATATGGGGGGGTTGACTGAGCCCGCCTCCTCAACTCGCCCATATCCCAGGCTGGCCTCTTCGGCGGCGCGGCCGAGAACTGCGCCCAACAGTTCTTGGCCGCCCCAGAGCAGACTGAGGCTGTAACACGTACTGCCCCGGCGGCTGGCTGCTGCACCAGCCGCCGGCCCAGTCGCCTCAGTCCGCTCGCCGCCGAGGGCGCCCTCCCTCCTCCCGTCCGGCCCCAGCAGCAGCCTTCTCCGGGCCGCGCCGTGGAGGTGGTTGCAGGATGTCGCCCAGTCCGCTCCTCAGCCTGGCTGAAACGCCAGGCTGGAGGTGGACAACTCAGAGATGGGTTCCAGTTCTTTCCAGGGGATGGTTGCAGGGCCTCTCCTTCCCCCGGTGGAGGGCCGGGGGGAAAATCCTTCCGCTGCTGGCCCCCGGGCTAGCAGCGCTTGGAAAGAACTCATGTTCCTGTCTCTGAGGACCCAGAGACCGGTGATGGCAGTGTGTGCCGCCTCCGGGCCGCGCCACTCTCGTCCCTCTCTCTCGCCAGCCTCCTCTCAGAGCAGACCCCAGTGGAACGTGCGTCCTTCCCTGGTCTCCTCTGTCAGGACGCAGCAGTTAACCGTGCCCCCGCACCGGGACGCCCAACAGCCTCCCATGTCCGGGCCGGTAACGCTGCCTCGCTGCCCCACCCTGGGTACGTCTGTGGTCCGAATGACCCCGCTGGTGCAGTTCCTGGGAGTCTGGCTTCAGCTTCCGGGACTGTTCCGCTGGGTCACGAAGACCATCAGGCGCGGCTACGCGATTCAGTTCGCGCAGGTTCCTCCCCGCTCTGGGGAGGCCGCCCGCTATGATGGGGCCTATCCCCTGTCATGCGTGCGGAGGTTGTCACCCTACTGGCGAAGGGTGCGATCGAGCCTGTCCCTCCAGCCGAAGTGAAGTCCGGCTTCTCAGCCCTTGCTTCATTGTACCCTAGGAAACCGGTGGGTTATGGCCAATCCTGGATCTGCCCGTCTTGAACCGATCCTTCTAAAGCTTCCGTTCAGGATGTCGGTAGCGAACGCCTCTTTGGACACGTTCGTCCGGTAGATTGGTTGCAGCGATCGATCCTGAAGGACGCTTACTTCATGTCTCCTTCCTCGACGCGGACCGTTCCTACGGTTTGCTTCGAGTGGCGGACATTCAGTACGCAGTCCCCCCATTCGGGCAGCTCTGTCCCCTCGTGACTCTACGTAGTCTTCGAGGCAGCCCTTGCGCCACTCGGCAGCACGGGGTTCGCATCCTGAACTACTTCGATGACTGGCTCATACTGGGTCACTCTCGAAGCAGGTCTGCGGACACAGAGTCCAAGTGCTCCAGCACTTAGCCCGTCTGGGCCTTCGGGTCGACTGGGAGAAGAGCGACTCTGCCCCGTGCAGAGGATCTCCTTTCTCAGTGTGGTTTCCAACTCGGTCGCAGGTGCGTGCTGCTTACCAGCGAGCGCGCACACAGTCTCTGCTGACTGGCCTTTGTCAAATCGAGGGCGAGAATGCGGTCCCACTGAAGCTATTTCAGAGGCTCCTGGGGCATATGGCATCTGCAGCCGCGGTGACGCCGCTCGGATTGCTACGTATGAGACCGCTTCAGCACTGGCTACGCGATCGAGTCCCGAGATGGGCATGGCAGTCTGGCACGCTCCGGGTACAAGTGACTCGGGCCTGCTTACAGACTCTCACCCCGTGGTCGAACCTCAAGTTTCTACGGACCGGTGTGTCCTTAGAACGAGTTTCCAGGCATCTTGTTGTATCAACAGATGCATCATCCACGGGCTGGGGTGCCATGTGCAATGGACAAGCAGCCGCGGGCTCCTGGACAGGACCCCAGCGCCTTCTGCATGTCAATTGCCTCGAGTTACTGGCAGTATGGTTCGCCCTGCACCGCTTCCGAGCGTTGCTGAAGGGTCAACATGTGCTAGTCAGGACAGACAACACGGCCGTAGTAGCGTACATCAACCACCAGGGCGGTCTACGCTCCCGCCGTATGTCTCAACTCGCCCGCCATCTCGTTTTATGGAGTCAGAAGCATCTGAGGTCCCTTCATGCTGTCCACATCCCGGGAGTCCTGAACCGTGCAGCCGACGAGCTCACGGCTTCAGCCACTTCCTGGAGAATGGAGACTCCATCCCCAGACGGTCTAGCTGATATGGGAACGGTTCGGCGACGCACAGGTAGACCTGTTGCCTCCCAGGACTCTTCCCATTGCTCCCTGTATTATTCCCTGACCTATGGTCAGCACGGATGCACTGGCGCACAGCTGGCCGTCGGGGCTACGCAAGTATGCGTTCCCCCAGTGAGCCTTCTCGCACAGGTACTGTGCAAGATCAGGGAGGACAAGGAGCAGGTCATGTTGGTCGCCCCGTTGGCACGGCCAGGCCTGGTTCTCAGAACTGCTACTCCTTGCGACAGCCCCTCCCTGGCCTATTCCTCTGAGTCAAGACCTTCTCACTCAGAGACGGGGCACCCTTTGGCACCCGCGTCCAGTGTTCTGGAAGCTCCACGTGTGGCTTCTGGACGGGACGCGGCAGGTTTGAGTAGCCTTCCACCTGCTGTGGTCGCTACCATCACTTCCGCTAGAGCAGAGTCTACACGACACCTCTATGCGTTGAAGTGGAACCTCTTCGTCACATGGTGCTCTTCCCGCCAGGAAGACCCCTGGAAATGCCCGATTGGGTCCGTGCTATCGTTTCTCCAGGAGGGGGTGGAAAGAAGGCTGTCTCCTTCCACCCTTAAAGTGTATGTGGCCGCAATATCTGCCTACCACGATCTCCTGGGAGACAAAAAGGTAAGTCAGCACGACCTGATCATCAGGTTCCTGAGGGGGGCGAGGAGACTGAATCATCCTCGCTCTCCTCTCGTTCCCTCTTGGGACCTCTCAGTAGTCTTAAGTGCTCTGCAGAGGCCTCCCTTGAGCCTTTGCGGTCGGTTGAGATTAAGTTCTTGTCTATAAAGACGGCTCTGCTGACCGCATTGGCCTCTCTTAAGAGGGTCGGGGACCTGCAAGCATTTTCGGTTGACGAAGCGTGCCTTGAGTTCGGGCCGGCTAACTCTCACGTGATCCTGAGACCCCGGCCCGGATATGTGCCCAAGGTTCCCACCACTCCGTTCAAGAAGCCAGGTGGTGAACCTGCAAGCGCTGCCTTTGGAGGAGGCAGACCCAGCCTTGGCATTGCTCTGTCCAGTACGCGCTCTCCGCGCCTATGTAGACAGTACGCGATGTTTCAGGACCTCAGACCAGCTCTTTGTCTGTTATGGTGGAGAGCGGAAGGGAAGTGCTCTCTCGAAACAGAGGTTGTCTCACTGGATAGTGGACACTATTGTTTTGGCTTACCAGCAGCAAGGTCGACCATGTCCCCTTGGGGTTAGGGCACACTCCACACGGAGTGTGGCCTCCTCTTGGGCTTTAGCGCATGGCGCCTCGCTAACAGACATCTGCAGAGCTGCAGGCTGGGCGACACCCAACACATTCGCCAGATTCTACAATCTCCGAGTGGAGCCAGTGTCCGACTATGTACTCGCCCCTACGGGTGGCCGGTAATGGGCCAGGCTCAGGTGTCTTCGCTTGCTCGCCATTCCACTCCAAGGACTGGATACGTGCGATATTTTCCTCAGGTGAGCTCCCCGAGAGCCCTGAGCTCCTCCAGCACTGCTGACGCCGACATCAGTTCAGTCTGCCCTTTCGAGCCCAGACCCTCATGTCCGGCCAGGTGTTCCGTGTGCATGGTTCCCCTCCGGCGACCCCCACACGTGTATTCCCACCGTAAGCCTCCTCAGCGAGCAGGTGTCTTTCCCTTGGCAAGTCCCTGCCACCCCTAGGGTTAAAAATCCACCCTCTGGCTGGTACCCTAGAGATCTTCCATATGCAGCCCTTAGCGGGTCATATGTGTATTCTTAAGTCCTCCCTACGGGTAGGCATCTTGGCATTCCCTCACTGGGATATGCTTCCCAGTGTACCTTGGTAATCCTGTGATAAGTGGGAGTCCTTCGTCCGTACTAGTCTTACGACAGGGTACTCACACTTACGCAGGGCACTGGATGACAGCTGAGTGGCGTTGTTGTATTGGAACCCCCATTCGTTAGTCACTAACGTACGTCGTAGTGACTGAACGAAAGGGAACGTCTCGGTTACGTATGTAACCCTCGTTCCCTGAGGAGGGAACGGAGACGTACGTTTCCTTTGCCACGTCAGCTGTGTTGCTGGTATGCGGAGTTCAGTCTTGGCTCCTGCAGCAGTAACATAATGCGATGTTGCCAGCGTACTTCCTTATATACCCACAGGGTGGGGCGGAGTTACGCATGCAAATTCCGCATGCCCATGGCATTGGCACTGCCATTGGGCGCTGTTGAATTCTCGAAGATGATAGGCTTCTAAGCGAAACCCCCATTCGTTAGTCACTAACGTACGTCTCCGTTCCCTCCTCAGGGAACGAGGGTTACATACGTAACCGAGACGTTTATTCCTATGGGGGTCAAATTGACCCACAAGGGAAGGATTTGTTACTTTTTTAAATTTCAATCACAAAAGTCCTCGAATTCAGTAAAAAAGAAAAAAGTGCATTCGTGGTTCAAGTGCGACAAAAGTCCTAGGGTCTTAGACCACACCTCTCAATTTTTAAAATTCAAAATGACCCGAGGGATGGATGAGGGTTAATTCTTGGTTCATTTTTAATACATATTTATTAAGACCATTTGTCTTTGCCTCTTTTAGCCACCAGCCTCACTCAACTATGGCAAATACAAGGGCTGCATTGAGTTTTCCACCTTCAATGACAAATTTATCAGTCTGTACAACTTTAAGAATGCAGTTAATATTAACCTAGAAACCCCCTGCAAGAGGTAAGCTCTCAACGTGTGAATGGTGTGATGTTTATGTACTAATAATAATAAGTAATAATATATATTAACAATAACACCAATCGTGTTTATCACATTACTACATTTGCATGTACATAAATACTGTAGACTTTGACAACAGCGCATCAATTTTGTCACTTTATAAAAATGAAAGAAATAAAACTCTTCCTCTCTCTGTTTGCTCAGACAAATCTCAGTCAGCTCAGACTCAGATTACTTTGAAGGCACTGGTTATGCCAAAGTCGTGCTTGAAAGATTCCTCTCCAATCTATTGATCCAGCAGAAAGTGGAAACCAGAGCGAAGGATGCTCTTTTGCTGTATTTAGGAGATGAGAATAATGTAAGAATTTGTTTATTCCTATTGAACCTTGTTTCTGTTGTGTCTTTTATACAGTTTTGAGATATTTTATTATTGTTTTTCTTCATATCCTATCAGGACTTTTACTACAGTGTCTCTCTTGAGAGAGGTTACATTGTTCTACGCGGCCGAGAGAAAGATAATATTTTGGAGCCTGTCATAAGTGATGATAAACCAAGCCTTTCTCTGGTAAGGAAGATTGATGCTTACTTTTTCTCTAAGATACTGTACAAAGTAGTGGCAGTGAAAATGAACTTTTTCTTCTGTATTTCAGGAAACAGATGTGAAAGTCTACATTGTTGCAGGGAAGGAGTTTAAGGTCAGAGTAGGGAACATTGAGGTCAAAAGGACGGACGTCATTCCACAAAAGTTCAATTACTTCTACATCGGTGGCATACCCAAAGCTTTGCGTGAGAGGTCCATGTCTTCATATTTCACTCCTTAACAAGTGATTCAGACCTTTTCTGAACAATCATATGATGGTTTACTAATTTGGAATTATTTTACCCTAGATACAATATCACTATCCCTTCTCTAAAAGGGTGTGTGAAAATCGGCACTGCTGGTGGTTTAACGCCAGATGTTCCCGAGAAAGTGGGGATTGGCAGAGGCTGCTCTAATGACTCACTGGTATTCAAGTTAATATTGTGTTATTCATATTGTTGAAATATGCCCAAATGGGCAAATGAAACCCAGAAATGTATAATATCTTAAACATCATGCTCTTTTCCAGATGGTCAGGAAAGCTGAATTCAGCCTAGGCAGTGTATTGGAGAAACTCAATGTAGACTTCAGCTTAGACGACGTGAACCTTTCACTGGGCTTCAAGAGTGCAAAATCAGACAGCATCCTGCTGCAAACCAGCAAAAATGTAAGCGTCCCTTCCACAATTACATACACTATGGGCCAGATTTACTAAATAGGGCAAATTAGCGTGAGAGCATGAAACCAAAAAAGCGCTGACAGGAGTAGAAAGTTCTGCACGTGATCTACTGACCACATGCAAATTCAAGAACACAGACACAGACAGTTTAAGACGTGCTTTTTGAGGCAGTAAATAACGGCACAAATAACAGTAAACTGACAAGCGCAAACCTTAGTAAAATCCCATAAATTTTGATTCTGAAAGGGAAACTCCTACATATGCAATAAGATCAGCCGCAAAAATAACCCTGTCCATGCCTTTTCAGAGCTAGATTTTCCCTGTGTGTCGTTAATAAATCCTGACAGTAGTTTTTTAAAAGTCAAAAGAGGGTTTGCACTGGAGCAAGCTGCTAATAAATCTGGCCCTAAATGGACAAATGAATGTGTACACTCTTCCGATTAATGGGTTTGGCTATTCAAGTAATTTCTGAGGAAAAATCGTAATTCTACATCATACAATTGTGATGACTGTGTCAAAAAATGAAAATGGATTTCAGAATGGCTTAGCATTTGATTTGTTCTCCAAAACCTGCAGCACTAAAGCTGACATGAACTATAAAAATACATGAGGCTATAAAAATAGCCATTATGTGAGCTTGTCTGACTAACTAGCATTTAGCCAAAAGGCAATCGGTCTTAATTTTCATGATCAAATTAGACCAATCTACATTTTTTATATAACTGACTACTTTTTATGTAACTGAATTTATGAACAGTCATAAGGAAAAAGATGACTAACTAGACTAACAGGACTATTCCTGGAGTAACGGACGTAGGCCAGTGAGAGCTGTGCATGTTGGCGCACCTGCCTCCCATCCCGGAGACCCGGTTTGAATCCCGCTTGGAAAGCATTGAGTAGGAATGATTACATTTGGTGCCGTGACCCGGGTTGGGAGTGAGGTTTAGGGCAGGGGTTCCCAACCACGTTCCTGGACCAACCCCAACACGTGCTCCAGGAAAGTGGTTGGGAACCTTTGGTGTATCCTCCTTGTTAGCACGCCCGCCTCCTACGCCAGAGACCCCGGTCCGAATCCCGCTCGGAGCGGGTCAAGTAAGACCAGTCACATTTGGTGCCATGACCAGGATGGGAGTGAGGTTTAAGGGATGAGTGTAAGTTACACAATTAAGAGCTGTTTGTGTAAAACCTCACTCTCCTAATCTCAAGAGGCGTGCTAGCAACTGATGTTAGAGGCTGTGGTCTTTAGTGTCCTTGTTAGCTATCCCACCTCCCATGCTGGAGACTCCCGTTCGAATCCCTCGGAGCGGGCCGAGTATTACCGTTACACTGGCAGTTTATAAAAATGGCCCTGATCGTGATATTCAGAATTATTTGAGAATATTCAGAAAAGCGTATTGTGCTCCAGTGGAAGCAAGGAATTCTGATCTTTTGTACAAAGTTCACATGCTCAGTGACACATTTTCTTACTGCACATTTTATTAGCAATTTACAAATTGTAGTAAAAATATCATACAGAACATTGTGTATTTAACATTGGCTCTGTGATTTTTCTGTGGTAGAATAATAACATTGAACTTTCCATGGAGAAAGGATATGTGGTCCTGAAATTTCAAGGCAACATGTGGAAATCTACTAATCAGTACCAGGATGGGGAATGGCATTATCTCACTGTTGTCGGACAGGGTCAACGGTAAGATTCATTTGATTTGATACCATACATTTTTTTTTTAATCCCAAAATTGGTATGGAAACCTAGCTATTGTAACGGAACATATTGTCAGGGAGGGTTTACTTACTATTTACTTACTTTACTAATTATATTCTGACACCACTGCCTATGAGAAGTGTGATGGTAGCCATATGAATGGTTCCTGTGTAGTGGTAAATACTGGTAAACATGAGTCTCTTAAATTGTAAATACGCCTTCTTTTTTAATGTTCACCTTTGTTTTAGAATTGAACTTCGTATTGATGAAGAAGATGTTGGACAGAGAGAGAGAGACTCTTCATCTGGACTGTATTCCTCTAGCCTACTCCTGGGCAAGGACAACTTTAAGGGCTGCATCTCCAACCTTTATCTTAAGAGGTCACTATTTCTAACATTTATTAAAAACCTATTATTTCTGCACTGGAAAGTCTCCCCACTTGCCTAGATTTCCTCATAAACATATATTTACATTATCTCTGGGTGTATACCAGTAAAAATGTGTCAGCTCTTACATGTTTGTGTGTGTGTGTTTGCAGACGTGATTCTCCTTATAGAGCAGAGGATCTGAGTACTTACTCTTCCAGAGGAGATGTGATGTTGAGCACATGCAGTGCCACACAAAATATGTAACCACGGCGTAACTATTAGTAGGTCGGTTTATTTTTAGCTCCATTAACAGCATTACAATATTGTGTTTTGACTTAACAGCAAACTCAGTGTTCTGTTTTGTGTTCTTTGTTTCCAGAGATGAAGAGTACCTGACACAAACATTTTACAGAGAGATATTTGGAATCAACGCTGTTATTTTGTCAGCATAACCAATCTACTTTAACCAGCTACTGCACTCTACATGTTATTTTCATAATTAAAGACAATTTAATTGCATATCTGTAGTAGTACTTAATATCAAGGTGCCATAATTGATATACAAGATGTATTGTAAAATAATACAATTACAATTTTATATAATAGGTAACTTTAGTTCCGTTATTGAGAGGATGCAACTCATCTAAACACTGATCCTATCAGCTTGGTTGGCATTGCAATGTTTGCAAACAGTATATCAAACCTATTTTGTTGATCCTGGAACAACATTCCTGTCCAAAAATCGAATCACCATATCTCTACCCCTAACCTTAACCCGAACCCTACCCATAATTATCCCTAAAATCAGAGGGAAATGATTGTTGAATAGCACTGATGTAGAAACATCAACCCTAAACAAACTTGTAAGCCCTAAAATCTTGGTTGATTGGTTGATTGAAATGTTGTTCCAGGAACACTTGGTGAAATCAGGTTCTGTTGTCTTGAACAATGGGGGGCTGTTTTTTGGCTGCTTGTGTGAATAAAATTAAATTTATAAAATTAAATTGTGTACTTAAGTATTATTTAAAACAATATGTCTTCTTTTGTCTTAACATTTTACTGAATGAATGAAGGAAGGAAGTTTCCCACCAAAGTGACATTAAGTTAGGAAATGTTAGTCTTCAAAAACTTCAACTTTTTTGCTGTTAACTGTGAAGTTGATTAAGCTAAAATTATTGAATATATTTTGAAACAAAGGTCTTCACTTAAACTCTGCGGTCCTCCCTTCAGATCCATTTGAATAAATCTTGCAACATGATACAGACAAACTCCTTTTTTCCACTATCTTCTGGAATCTAGTGGAAACAGCCCAAACGAACTAATACAGCTCAAATAACATATACTTACATGTTTATCACTTTTATCAAAGGGTTTCCTTTAAAATGACACCAAAATTGTGTATTTAGACCACTGTGTGTATGGGAAGCTTTTCAATTTAGGTAGGCCAAATCTAGGCGGAAATCCCAAAAATGGTCCCAGAGCCCAAAGGGGTAAATGTTTGTCAGTTTTGTTCAAGGTAATTAAAGCAACAGTTTTTCAATAACGGAAGAATATGTAAAAGTGGTATTTGGGGTAAAAGCACCCCTGCTGTTGGGGCAAAAGGCACCATATTTAATATGATAATAAACAGCTGGCTGACTTTTCCATTTGTTGACATGACATGGTTAGTTTCAGATCGTAATCATCATATATTAAGTTGGGAGTCCACCTTAGAGATAATCGCCTTATTTATAATGAAACTATCATATTTAAAAATGTTATATTAATCATATCATATAATAAAATATAATGTATGTTACTACTGTAAATCTTTATTAAATTATTGTGGGATCTCCTTCAATGCTTGCAGAATCTTTACTTTTGGTTCTTTTTTTTTTTACTAATCTTTATTTTGTTTCTATATTTTTCAGATATATTTCTATATTAACATATTTTATTGACAGCATATTTATTGATCAAAAATTAATTCTTTTATTCATCAAAATAAACGGAAAATAGTTCAAACTTTGCTAAAGTGATTGTTTTGAACAAGTATTAACTTTAAATTATTAAAAACATATTATTTTAGCGAAAGTATTTGTATCAATACTGTGTGCCTTTTGCCCCATGATGGTGAGCCTTTTACCCCATGTGTGCCCCCCTTGACACCCCATACATTTTTAAGATTTTAGAATAAAATAAACCACTTTTATGATTTATTTTCACACAAAGTCTGTTGCTCCATAAATGTTTAATGCAAACATATATATTTTTCTGTATATCATACACTATAGGAGTAGTGAAAAGCACATTTTTCTTAAGGTGTGCCTTTAGCCCCGTTGTACCCTACTAAATAACTAGTTTAGTGTAAGCTGTAGACCACTTGTTGCTAATGTGCTTTACATTTAGCGACTGGTGGTTTTGTTCAGGTGGGCAACTGATTCTTAAGTTTCCATAGCTTCATTCCCCTGTTTCTATTTCTATTTCATTCATTCACTTTCACTTTCCATTTTACCCATGAATGCACATCAAAGTCTCTTTAACGATGCAATCACAGCTACATGCTCTAAGTAGTACTGTACCCAGTAAGAAATAGTAATTTTTTTAAAATATATTTTTGAGAGTTGGTAGACAATTAGGTTAATTGATTGTAATATTAATTCTGATACATCAAGTTAACTCTATTAACTGACCCAAAAATGTATAATTAATTATAACTAGGGCTGTTAATAGATTAAACATTTTTAACCATGATTAATCACACCCCATATAGGTTGTACTCAAATCAAAATCAAATCAAATCACTTTATTGTCACTCTACCATATGCACAAGTGCAACAGTAGGTGAAATTCTTAGGTGCAGTTCCGAGCAACATAGCAGTCATGACATGACATGTACAACATTTAAGCAACAACAGATTACACATCTGATGCGCGCACAATTACTCACAGTACAGTATACACTACAATAAACAATAAATAATTTACACAATGTGAGTGTAGTTCTCACAGCTTTAAACAATATACACATACTTACAATATACATATACTTAAAACAATATACACTAAACATACATTAAACAATAACAGTATACATTAAGCTATAGTAATAATATACAATGTACAGTATACAATATGTTCACAAATTGAAATCCAAAGTGCAATAGATGCTGTATGATAAATACATGTGTATATAATGTGTGTGTATCTACAGTGGGTTGTGCTGAGTGATATTCTGTCCAGTGTGTGTTATGATACTGATGGATCAAGAGTTAAGTAGTCTAATTGCTTGTGGGAAGAAGCTGTTCTGGAGTCGGCTGGTGCGTGTTCTGATGCTGCGGTACCGTCTGCCTGACGGCAGCAGTGAGAGCAGCCCATGGTTCGGGTGGCTAGAGTCTCTGATGATCCTCTGAGCTCTCTTCACACACCGCCTGGCGTAAATGTCCTGGAGGGAGGGAAGCTCACCTCCGATGATGCAGCTGGCCGTTGCCACACAGTCATGTGTGTACAAGGAGTACAGGAGTGGGCTGAGAACACAGCCCTGAGGGGCTCCAGTGTTGAGAGTCAGTGATGATGAGATGTTACTGCCCATTCTGACCACCTGGCGTCTGTTTGACAGGAAGTCCAGGATCCAGCTGCATAACAAGCTGTTTAAGCCTAGAGCCCGGAGTTTCATGTCAAGTATGGAGGGCACAATGGTGTTGAATGCTGAGCTGTAGTCCACAAACAGCATTCTCACATATGTGTTCCTCTTTTCCAGGTGGGAGAGAGCAGTGTGTATAGTGGATGAAATGGCATCAGTGGAGCGGTTTTTGCGGTATGCAAACTGCAGTGGGTCCAGTGAGGGGGGAGAACAGAGCAGATGTGGTTTCTGACTAGTCTCTCAAAGCATTTACTGATGATGGGGGTCAGAACAACAGGACGCCAGTCGTTTAAGCAGGTGGTTTTTGATTGCTTAGGTACAGGCACAATGGTGGACGTTTTAAAGCATGTGGGGACCACAGACAGGGAGAGGGACAGGTTAAAAATTTCCGTGAAAACTCCAGCCAGTTGGTGCGCGCACGCTCTGATCACGCGGCCCGGAATGCCGTCTGGGCCCGCTGCTTTACGGACGTTCACCCGCCGGAAGGATCGGGTTACATCCGCTAAAGATACGGAGAGTGAACTAACCTCTGTATCTTCAGCCGCGAGCTCTCTCTCCGCGAGGGCGGTGTTAGTTCCCTCAAAGCGAGCATAGAAGGTGTTGAGCTCGTCCGGGAGAGAGGCAGCGGTGTTCACGGTGGAGTTTGTGTTCCCTTTGTAGTCCGTGATGGTGTTAATTCCCCGCCACATGCTTCTGGAGTCGGTGGTGTTGAACTGTCCTTCAATCTTGTCCCTGTACTGGCGTTTTGCTGCTCTGATGGTTTTCCGGAGGGCATAACTTGCTTGTTTATGCTCCTCCGCATTACCGGAGTTAAAAGTGAAGGTCCGCGCATTGAGTGCCGCGCGAACATCCCCATTTAGCCACGGCTTCTGGTTAGGGTACAGCCGTATTGTTCTGGTCGGAACAACGTCTTCTACGCACTTCCTGATGAAACACGTTACGCTATCAGCGTAGACCTCGATGTCGTCATCAGAGGCCGACCGGAACATCTCCCAGTCCGCGTGATCAAAACAGTCCTGTAGCATAGAGTCCAATTGGTCTGACCAGCACTGGATGGTTCTGAGGGCGGGTGCTTCCTGTTTCAGTCTCTGCCTATAAGCGGGCAAAAGTAGGATGGAAGCGTGATCTGATTTGCCGAATGGTGGGCGTGGGAGGGACTTGAAACCATCCTTGAAGGGGGAGTAGCAGTGGTCTAAGACACGGTTCCCTCGCGTGTTGAAGCTAACATGTTGGTGGTATTTGGGTGCGATGCGCTTGAAGTTGGCTTTGTTAAAGTCCCCAGTCACAATAAACGCAGCCTCAGGATGCGCGGTTTCCTGCTCACTCACTGTCCTATACAGTTCCTTTAGTGCCCGGTCTGTGTCGGCTTGTGGGGGAATATACACAGCTGTGATGGTGACCGCTGTGAATTCCCTCGGTAGCCAGAATGGTCGGCACAGAACCGTGAGAAATTCCAGATCAGGAGAACAGAAAGACTTGATAGAATGTACGTTCCTCTGATCACACCAGGATCTGTTGATCATAAAACACACACCCCCGCCTTTGCTTTTCCCTGAGAGATCTTTTTCTCTGTCCATTCGGTGCACGGAGAACCCCGTGGTTTCGATGGCCGAGTCTGGAATCTCAGCGGACATCCAAGTTTCTGTGAGGCAGATAATGCAGCAGTCCCTCGTCTCTCGTTGGAAAGAGATCCGTGCTCTCAGCTCGCAGAGTTTATTGTCCAGAGACTGAACATTAGCCAGTAAAATACTGGGAAGCGGGGGTCGGTTTGTGCGGCGTCTTACTCTGATGAGTACGCCGGCTCTGCTTCCCCGTCTCCGGCTGCATTTGCGCGGTCGGGCCGCCCAGACAAAAGGTTCCGCTGCTGTGTTTGTAAACAGCATGTCGTCGTTGATGAATTTAAAGTCCGGTTTTCGGTGTGCGATTGCCGAACCAATGTCCAAAAGTGTCTGTCTGTCGTACGTAGTAAGGCAGACAACATCCAAGACAAAAAACACAAAAACTGTAAACAGAACAAACAAAAAACTACAATGTTTCAGCGGAGCTCGCGACGTAGCAGCCATCCTCGGCGCCATCTTGAGTACTCTACTTATCCTGAAATTAAGCATTCACTATTAACACATATATAACACAATAACGACAATGACACAACTGTAACTCTCAAACACTCTTGACTCTACTACTCCTGATAACGACAAGTTTTAGACAAGTCAAATTGCGTTACTGAACAGGACCACATATTTGCGCACCAATACAATGTACTCGCACATGCTTACTGTACGACTCCTGTATTTTACCGCAATTGTCTTTACCTTGACTACAATCCTCATTCATTAAAACTTCACTAGCAGGATGCTGGTTTGCTTTATCCAGCCAAGAAACGTAGTTTGCGTATCATGTGCCCATGTAGTGGTGGGATGTTTTGACGTTCTATTCAGTCCATAAATTTCACACAGCATAATGCGTGAGGGCTCGCTGTCAGAAATAATCAAAGAATATGACAGCCCTCTTGAAAAAAACAGCATATACTGGTTAGGTATGTTTTGAAACATGGCAGCTGGTTTGAGGCTTTTGCTGACCTGAGCTCTAGTTAAACAGTGAAATCAAGTGTTTGGCCCTATTTGAGGCCACCTTGGTAAGCGGTCTTTGAGGTTGAGTATGGATGACCTACTCTTGTTTAGGGAGTCGTTCTGTTGAAGATTCTGCTCACCTGAGCTCTAGTTAGACAGTGACATCAAGTGTTCTATCCCTCTGTGAGGGCGCCTAAGGTAAACTGTCTTTGAGGTTGAGTATGGCTGGCCTCCTCTTGCTGTAGAGGTTTTGCTGAGGCCTCCGCTCTCCAAAGAACCCATCTTGGGCCCTATTAGCAATATTTGACCCATAGGTGCTGACTTCGAGTCAGGCAGGGTGGATCATTTCGTTAACAGATCACCTGGGGTTTTTAAGGGTTGAATCAATCCCCCTAGTGAAGTGACGGGCAAAGGAACTTATGTTTCTTTTTGCCAGTATTCCCTTAAAGGTAATGCATCTCAGGAAGTCTGGCATTATGAGACCTTGGGAAGGACACTGTATACCCATCCCAGTAAGGAAGAATGAATGCCAGTTTTGTTCTTGCATAGGGCGGCATGTAACTTTGGTTGTGGCCTTAGTGAATAGAGTCACTGACAGATCCATGTCTGACCTGAGTGAGGGTTTGGTCTCCGGCATCTAAGTCCATTGAGCCTTTCTTTGTGCTTGTCATAGCCATTTAGGCTGTTATTCCCTCAGCAAGGTGGAGTGGGTACTCGTTCCCCAAAGTGTACACATGTAACCATGGTTCCCTGAGAAGGGTAAAGAGACACTGTATCTTGCTGCCATGCTTCGGGCATACCTGGTCACGTCTCCTTCTGACAAAAATGCTGACGACATGTACTCTAGGTGCCATTTTATACTCATGGTCACACTAAAGTGACATCATGGCCTGTCACAGGCCAATATCATTGTCACGTTTAATACATGAACTTCAGATATCCTCATCATCTAATGACTAGAGCATGACTCTAATCTGTAAAGAGACGAGGGGTGTTATTTTCCATTTGCTTGTCTGTTTCTACCTCGGGAGGTTTCTAGAGATTACGCATGATGGTATGAATGAGATTCCCACTGTCCTTACCTGCTGTCTAGAAAAACCACAGCTAAGAGAACAAACTTGGCAGAATCAGCAGGGAAAGAAGATCCTGTTGAGTTTGACTGTAGTCTGGCATTGTGAAGAGACATAAGGGTTGTAGATTACCTGCCATATGTACCTACATGTTATCTAGCGAAACCACAGCCAAGGAAACAAGCTTGGCAGAATCTGCAAGAAAAGAAGACCCTACAGAGCAGTGGTTGCCAAGTCGTAATCGACTGGTCGATCTTTATCACTGTCCTGGTAGCTCCCGATAAATAATTAACAACATTTAACAAGTAGAATTAGGTAATGCTCCTTTAAGGCAGAACGCACTTACTCACTCGCTGATGAGTGTGCAGTCCGTGGACGGAGCGCAAACTGTGAACATCGCATGTGCGTGTAATATTTATGTCACTCTTTGCACTTGTAGTGAAGTGCTGCAGTTGCGTGGCATCCCCTCTGCGTGTGACTCCGCCCTAGAGGCTGGTAGTTAATCAGCGTCTCATTCATACGGGTATATTAAGGTGACTGTTTTGTCACCAAATATGGCGTTAATGTGTGACTGCCTTTCTAGCGCGTCATTTTTCTGCTGTCATTCTGGTGTTCTGGCTGGAGGTGAGTGTAGTGATTGGTTGTGATGTGTTGCTCAAACTTACGGGACTTTAAACGCTTAACAGTGTTACTCGCGTCAGGTGCTGGGCTGTTTGCGGATAAGCGCATGTTGTGCTGAGCTGTTTGCAGCTATTGACAAACGCGCCGTTGCCGGAAATAACACCTGTTATACCTACACTGCACTAAGCATCTCTGGCATATTGCTGCTTGGCTTCCTGGTAGGTCTCTTTTCCTGACTTTTGTAGCCGCATTTATTTTTAGTTACATATATCTGTGTGTGTATATATATATATATATATATATATATATATATATATATATATATATATATATATATATATATATATTTTTTTTTTTATTAATGGGGTTATCTGTGTATTCTAGCTTGCCTTTGTAAACCTTGTTCATCTCTTGCTGACGGACGAATGGAGCGATCTCTACATGTTTGGTATGTGCGATCACTGTATAGCCAGGATTTAATACGATGCATATTTTTAGCTTATATGTAGGCTGTTTTCAGGTGAATTAAGTGGCCGGTATAAGAGCACTTGAAGACTGCTGCTCGGATTGGGACGTTCATTGCTGCTGTTTTGTTCCTGATATTCTAACCTTTTGTTTTGTTTCATCAACCTGTTGGAGTGCGTTTCCTTCTATGTGAGCAACTGCACCTTCGTTGATGTTTATTTTTGGCATGTTTATTTCATTTATCTTTCTTTATTATGGTGTGATTTATTTCATTTATAATGTCCCCGTATTTCTGCTTGTTTTGGGGGTTGCCCTTGTATTTATTTTTTGTGCTGCGAATAATATTTATTTTATTAATCATTGTGAGTGATCCTCGGCCTGTCCAGGCGGCTGTGAGTGGAAACTGGCCTGCGAAGCTGGTACAGGTTGGTGACCGGAATTCTTTTTTTCAGTAACGAGTAATCAAACCAGTTACTGTATCTCCCGTTACAACGTTAGCGTTACTGAGAAAAAAAATGCGGCGTTACTATAATTGAGCTCACTGAAGCGGTTTTCATCCGAACAGGCGGACCTGCAACGTTTTTTTTTTCTCTGATTGAGGTGTGTGTGGGCATGCATGCCATGCGTGTTGTGGAGTGGGTGGGGTGGTACACATAACTGATGATGATTGGTGGGTGGGAGACAAGGTTGAGGTTGATAGGTTAAGTTCACGCACACGCACACGCACACGCACACACGCATGTACAGTCAAACAAACCAAGTTCAACGACTTCAAAGGTAGTTTTCGCTAACTGGAAGTATAAGCGCTACTTTTCCCTCGTTGAGGTGAAAGGTAAGAATGTTTATGTAACGTGCAACTTATGCCCAGGAAGAAAGAGTCTCTCCATGTCTGTGGCAAGTAATTCTAATCTAATGAAGCTCCTCACATCATCACATGCCGCCACAAAATTAGTGGCTAAAAACCCAGGTGATAACGTGAGCTCCACTACCAAAGGAGTAGTATAGTACTGATAATATTTACACTATAGTAGGTCTACTGATAATATTTACACTATAGTAGGTTTGATAGGTGTCTCTCACATTGTCCCACAGCAACATTACAATAGTGTACATTAATGTACAATGTTTTATAATAATAATTTATTCTATGTAGTGTCCAATTCATTAATTTAACATATTTAATATTGGGGGCATCCAAGTTTTGAAAAAAATAATAATAACTCAGTAGTTACTTTCCCTGGTAATTAGTTACTTTTATAATGATGTGACTCAGTTACTAACTCAGTTACTATTTGTAAGAAGTAACTAGTAACTATAATTACTTTTTAAAGTAACATGCCCAACACTGGTGAGTTTTGATCACTTGGCTACAACTATTCAGGCCAGCTATCCGTCCTCTCTGTGTAAAGCATTACAAACACATTATCAAGGCATGAAATCACTCCTTATGCTCCCAAAATGTATTCTCTGCAACCTCAAAATTCGCACAGCACAAATCGACTGATGTTACAGTTAGATATGACAGTGCTACTGCAGCACGCATCGCCGCAGACGAGCAGCTGAATATCTCTTTAGCAAACTGCCGCAAAAGAAAGTAAAAGTTGCAGACGCGCAATACACAATCATCTTCATTAAAAGTAAAGAAACTAAATGATCAGTGCTTATGCCACTCTCTCCTTTTGCGGTCCTTGATTTTGAAATTAGCTGTTGATCAATAAAATGCTGCTCATATTTGTTGATTTTGGTGATGTGAACTTCATTAAATATCATATAGTGTTGGAATTGAAGATCAGATTTATATCCCTTTTGCGGATAAACATTTATGTGACCAAGTGTAAATGGAATCGTTCTGATAAATCAGATATCTGATCTGTAAAAATATATGAAGTGGACCAGGTATAAATAGTCTCAGCAAGATCACTGTTCGGGATGCTTGAAATATAGGAAGAAAAATATAAATATTGATTTGGGGAGGGGGGTTACATGAATGTATCTCTGAACGAAACTGACTGTCTTCAGAATAGTTTCGATGGCATTTTTACAGCGATCCCCAAACAAACGCTTATTTTCCATAAGCACCACTTAGTGTCAGAGAGTGATTTAGCATTTTTATTCAGTCCATCTGTTTTTGTTTTGTGCAGGTGTGTCGTATGTAACAATTTAACAAAGCTAAAGTCAGACCATTCTGTATTTGTTCTAAGTCTTGAAATTATGCAATCTAATTTAAATAAAAAAAGCACTGCTCATGTTACATGTATGTATCTTTGTCTGGATCGTGATTAAAATGCAGTGGTTGCCTCACATTTCAAATGGCTAATTTTTTAAGGCTAGTTTGGCCTGTTATAGGTTGTACTACTTGCGGAGGTTCAAGCGGGCTGGTTTTGGTACCACAGTCTTCACATCCTTCTATAGGTGTGCGGTGGAGAGTATCCTCACATCATGTGTCACATCATGTGTGGTATGGAAACTGCTCTGCCGCAGACAGGAATGCTCTGCAGTGGATGTCTGTGCAGAGGATCACTGGCAGCAGTTTTCAAACAGTTGAGGACATTTACACCAGTAGATACAGGGACAGAGCTGCAAGTATCATGAAAGACTCTTCCCATTCTGCCTTTGAACTGTTTACCCCTCTTCCCTCTGAAGAATAAGGCTGTGCACCATTTGGGCCAGAACAACCAGGCTCAGAAACAGCTCATAGATTCACAAATTCTTCTTCTCTTTCATGCGCAATAATATCCATACACTAGAGACTTTCACGTTTCACGAGACTTTCACTTTCTCATGTGCAATAATGTTCACATTACAGATTGTTTATTTATTAAAGGGGTCATGAATTGAGAAATCAACTTTTCCTTGAGCTTTTGATATATAAAAGGTCATCGTAATATAAGAATATCCTGTAAGTTTCGGAGCTGAAAACTTCCTTGTTAGTCAAATAAAAGATTTTATTGACAGCTGGCTCATCAAATGAGGGATCTGCGAATTTGCCTCCTTGTGACATCAGAGAGCAGAGAAACACCGCCTCAACAGAAGAAGACCAACGCTGTAGCCCCACACACAGATTTGTGCATTATATGTAATAGGTAAATAACAAAGGCCAACGTGGTGCTAACATGCAATAAACATGCCGATGCAAAATGTAAAAACCATGGGAACGTCATAAGTTGACCTCAGAAAACAGTATAAAAAAAAAGCCAGATGCTGAATGTACTTGGAAATTAGCTCTGACAAGGACAGTAATGATGGTATAAAACATCTGCTCAAACTGAACCCTTCCAAGCTCCAAAAGCTAACAAAATTTGCTTTATATTATTCTTCTGCAATTGTTACTCTAATTTCAGGAGAGTTTTATATTATCGAGACAGGTAGAGATCCAACCGTGTTAGATATAGATCCGGGACGCTGTAAGAATGATTGGTGAAACAGTCATGCATTTAAGGGTTAATACTCATTATTTGCATTGTCTTATTCCTGCTTATTCTGAGATTTTATTGTTTATTATGGTATTTTATTTTTTTACTGGCTGTGTAGTCATTTACAATGCCCTGTAGTAGAAGAGATAAAAAAACACAACTATACAGCCAGAATCACCCCAGGCAGAAGGTCGTAACAGAAGCTATACTACAGGATCTGATCATTTCATGTAACCTGCCTCTGTCATTACTGTGCGTTCACACCAGACGTGACTTAGAGAAATCATTTTGAGTTTACTCGCTTCATTCGCACGTGAAATTCACTTCATTCACGTGTGACATTCACTACACAACAGATGCATCATGGGAGGGGCTTCTGCCAGCCGCCTCATCTCGTTGTGAAATGGCTGACATGGATTGTTTTAAAATATGGCGAATAAGCTCAATTTGTCGGCTTTAACTAGCTTGTAGTCTCAATAGGTATGTATAGCTCAAATTGAGTAAAGAACGTTTTTTACAACTTACCAGATTGTCAGACCTCCTCACTCACTTTCTTCCATGCAAGATCCTTTTTATTCCTGTTTCTATAAAGTACGAAGATGTATCATACAGCTCCGGGTATCCACATATGATTTTGACCTCAATGTTGTCCCTAATAGAGCAAGCTCCTGATTGTTTAACGCGGCGCAAATATCCACCAAAGTTCAGATTTTTCAACTTGCGCGAATCGCGCCGCAGAATGTCTATTCGCGTCTTTGCATTGACTTGACATGTAAATCACTCGCGTGAAACGCTTCATTCGTGCCTGGTGTGAACGCACCATTAGTGGACAACCCTCACGTTAGGCATTTCATGTCAGTAGTGGAGAAAAAATATAGTCCAGTTAGTAGGCTCACTTTGGCCGGACATCTACATAACCTAACAATGATCAAAGAGGCCATGATCAAAAGCAATCTAGAAGACAAGATTTGTGCTTTTTACTGTTGACATTTGGAATGACAGGACCATGAGGGGTTTTATGGGAGTAACGGCCCATTACATGACCTTTGAAGAGAAGAAAACACCAAGACTGGAGTCAATTCTGCTGAGTTGTGACAGATTGACTGGATCACACACACAGGTGAAAGGATCTGTGACAAATTTGAATTCACGAGTTTGTGTGCCCATATAATCTTAGTGAAAGTGGTAAACAGATTTGGCCTGCTGTCTGCTATAGAGGGGCTCGGAGAGGATATTCTACCCGAGCTCCGATTGCCCCCCTATAACAGGCAAAATTGTACAAAAGGAGGAGCAGGGGAGGAGGAGGGATGCAGCAGGAACTAAAAATGGGAAGAGGTAAGCTGCTGGTTTTATATCTTGGTATTAATTGGAAGATTAGATGGGTGTACTCCTCCCGAAATTACGTTTAATAACTTCACTTAATCTGTGACCGTTTTGGCCTCAAACATAAAATAGATTATATTGTGTGTGATAATAATGCAGCAAATATGAAAAAGGCCTTCACTGTTTGTTTCCCAAACATAAATGTAGCTGATGACTATAATGAAGATTTGGATAACCCCAGCCTATGGGAAGAACTACGAGAAGAGCACATTGCTGATGTTGAGACAATCCACTCTAACTGACAGCAAAAGAGCTTCGCCCATTCATTGCAACAAGTGATTAGAGATGGACTAAAGGAATAAAACATCTTAAACAGTGCATTAGCTAAAGTAGCAATTCTTTGCATCTTACTACATACCACCTGTCGACTGAAATAAACTTTTGAGGCAGAGTTTGGAACCAGGGTAGAATTCCATCTAGTAGATACAGCCGCAGGAATAGAACATTTGGCTCCAAACTCTGCCTCAAAAGCTTCTTTCAGTCGACAGGTGGTATGTAGTAAGATGCAAAGAATTGCTACTTTAGCCAATGCACTGTTTAAGATGTTTTATTCCTTTAGTCCATCTCTAATCACTTGTTGCAATGAATAGGTGAAGCTCTGTTGCTGTCAGTTACTAATCTTAAACTACAAGACAACAGAGCAGGAGCGCAGGTTTAACACTGCACACGGGCCATCGTGGAGTCCTGCATCGGGATGCTTAAAGGCAGATGGAGTAATAGGGGGCCAGGAGGTGTTCCAATGCAGCCAGAAGATGTTCTGATACAGCCACCAATGCCCAGAGAGCAGTGGCCAGCACAGCCCCAAATGAGGGCCTTACAAAGTAGACAGGACCTCATTCTGTGCATCTAAAATCGAATTTGTTATGTTTGGCAAGCCAAATAGCAGACCAAAACTGAATCAATGTTGAATCAAAGTTAATGCATCAACTAAAATATCATTTAAACAATGTTGAAATGTAACATTGATTTTTCATCAGGTTTGCACCCTGAAATAATGTTATTTCAACAATGAAAAATAGATCAAGATGGCCAAATCAATATCAATATTTTTTTCAACTAAAATTAAATCACTTATTTAACATTGAGTCAACATATAAACACCATCAAATCAATCTTGCTTTATGCACAGCAGGATTCTATGCCAGATAATTGTCTCTTTAATTTATTCCTTTCAATCAGAGACCATGCATGGCTGCAATTGATATGGTTTTTTATCAAAAAGTCACTCAAAGTAAACAATATCCTTCAGTTTACATGCAAATGTATTTATTTATGCCCCCACAGTTTCAACAGGAAATCTCACATTAACTTAAGACAATTAAATCTGAATTTATAACACAAATGCCAGGAGAGGAGCCTGGAAAAACATGACAACCTGCATCTACAAAATGGAAGTAAACAAATGGAAACTCGCCAATAAAGACAGAAATGGGACAGTACTACTGAAAGAAAAAAGATCGAAGAAAGAATGAAATACTCTAAACTCAGGGGTTTCCACCAAGAGCAATGCCCCCAAGACTTTTCGTAGGCGTAACGGAACCATTTTTGCACCGTCCCAGCAAATATGAACTCTGATGCCTCCTTTGTATTCATTTGTAAGGCATCTAAAACAGTCACTATATCATCTTTGTTAGTGTGCCTGCCTCCTATGTTGGCGACCCGGGTTCGAGGTCCGGACAGAATGGGAGGCAAGTAGGACCTGAGGGGTTACATTGGTGCCGTGACCTGGATGGGATTGAGGTTTAGGGGGTGAGTGTAAGAGAGGCCAGCTAGTGAGAGCTGTAAGTAAACCTCACTCCCCTGATCTCAAGAGGCACACTAGCGACTGACACTAGAGACTGCAGTCTTTATAATCCGTTATGGCGGGCGCACCATGCCTCCTATGCCTTTTTCAAGGAGGGTCAAGATGTAAGCTCTTCGAACTTTAACTCAGGTAATTTTACCTCAGCATCGCTACACTGGCAGACTGATGCTGCCGTAACATGCAAACTTAGCTCAAAAATCCCATAAGCACACTTCTAGACCTTGTGAAAGCCTTCCTAGAAGAGTTGTAACTGTAAGGGTGGGCCAACTCCATATTAAACCCTATGAATTAAGAATGGGATGTCATTAAAGTGCATGTGCAAAACATCATATGAGGTTGTTTTTACATTTAATTTCTCACTCACTTACTTCCAGGGCTAGGATTAGCACGGAGGATGCAGCACTCTTTACTTAAAGGTATGTTGCCACCATAAAAGTAAAAGTCTTTTTACATGTGCACATTCAATTCAAATTCAATTCAAATTTATTTGTATAGCGCTTTTCACAATACACATTGTTTCAAAGCAGCTTTACAGAAAGTGCATTTCATAGATGAACAGTAAAAATGTTAGAAAGACAATGTTAAAGAATAATGTTCGAAAAAGTTAATCAGTCATGTATTCATTTAGGCCATAACAACGCTGGCGTTGAGTCGTCTCTTCACAGGCGTGGAGTCGTCTCATCACAGGTGTTGGGGCATCCGAAGTCTCCATGAGAGGCTGGATACAAACTGGAGCTAGCGTCCCGAGATAACAACAGAAAAGCAGATGGGAAATAATTAGCGTAACTGCTGTTCAGAATATTATATTAATGCTTTTGTTCCGATTTAACTGTAGTATAAAAGGTAATTATAATGTGAATGCTTGGCTAAAGAGATGCGTCTTTAATCTAGTTTTAAACTGGGACAGCGAGTCTGAACCTCGGACAATATCAGGAAGACTATTCCAGAGTTTAGGAGCCAAATGTGAAAAAGCCCTCCCTCCTTTAGTGGACTTAGATATCCTAGGAATGACCAGAAGCCTTGAGTTTAGTGACCTTAAAGAGCGCGATGGATTGTAGGGCGATAGAAGATCCGTTAGATACACTGGAGCTAAACCATTTAGGGCTTTATAGGTCAGTAGAAATACTTTGTAATTGATACGGAACTTAATAGGTAACCAGTGTAGAGATGATAAAATTGGTGTTATATGATCATATTTTCTTGACCTAGTAAGAACTCTAGCTGCTGCTTTTGGACTAACTGTAGTTTGTTTATTGAGGATGCAGGACAACCAGCTAATAAAGCATTACAGTAATCTAATCTCGAGGTCATGAATGCATGAACTAACTTTTCTGCATCAGGAATAGATATCATGTTACGTAGCTTAGCAATGTTTCTAAGGTGGAAAAATGCCGTTCTTGTAACATATGAAATATGATTTTCGAATGTCAGGTTGCGGTCTAATATAACACCCAGGTCTTTTACTGTAGTGGATAAAGTGACAGGACATCCTTCCAAGGTAAAATTGTATTGTGAGAGGTTTTGTGGGCAGTTTTTTGGACCAATAAGTAATACCTCAGTTTTATCTGAATTTAATAGCAGAAAATTACACGTCATCCAGTATTTAATATCTTCAACACACGCTGTCAGTTTAGATAATTTAGCGTTATCATCCGGTCGGGATGAAATATATAATTGAGTGTCATCAGCATAACAGTGGAAATTAATTCCATGTTTTCTTATAATATTACCAAGTGGCAGCATATATATTGAGAATAGCAGAGGGCCTAATACGGATCCTTGCGGCACCCCATAGTCTACTGACATCATCCTGGATTTTTCCCCATTTAGACAGACAAAATGGTAGCGGTCTGATAAGTACGATCTAAACCAGTTTAATGCCTGTCCCTGAACACCAGTATAATTTTGAAGTCGATCTATGAGTATTTTATGATCTATAGTATCGAACGCAGCACTAAGATCGAGTAGAACTAGTATTGAGATACAGCCTTGGTCAGAAGCTAGAAGTAAATCATTTGTGATTTTAACGAGCGCAGTTTCTGTGCTATGATGCGGCCTGAATCCTGATTGAAATTTTTCATAGATATCATTTTCTTGCAAGAAAGAGCACAATTGAGCGGACACAACTTTTTCTAGTATTTTAGACATAAATGGAAGATTTGAAATTGGTCTGTAATTTGCTAGGTTATTATGATCTAATTGTGGCTTCTTAATGAGAGGTTTTATGACTGCCAGCTTGAATATTCTTGGAACATGACCTAAAGATAAAGACGAGTTAATAATATTGAGAAGAGGCTCTTCCACTACAGGTAACAACTCTTTGAGTAGTTTAGTGGGTATTGGATCCAGTGTTGGGAGTAACGGCGTTTAAGTATAACGGCGTTACTAACGGCGTTAATTTTTCAGTAACGGAGTAATCTAATTAATTACTTTTCCCAATGTTGCAACGCCGTTAGCGTTACTGAGAAAAAAAATGCGGCGTTACTATAATTGAGCTGAAGCGGTTTTCATCCGAACAGGCTCTCTGTCAGTCGGACCTGCAACGTGCGTGTGAGTGTGTGTGCGCGCGCGCGCGCGCGTGGTACACATAACTGATGATGATTGGTGGGTGGGAGACAAGGTTGAGGTTGATAGGTTGAGTCCACACACACACACACACACACCTATGACGCACAGTCGCACACGCATATGCACAGTCAGCGATGGCAAGTCCAACGACTTGGAAGTATAAGCGCTACTCTTCCCTCGTTGAGGTGAAAGGTAAGAATGTTTATGTGACGTGCAACTTATGCCCAGGAAGAAAGAGTCTCTCCACGTCGGTGGCCAGTAATTCTAATCTAATGAAGCTCCTCACATCATCACAGCCACAAAATGAGCGGCTAAAAACCCAGGCGATAACGTGAGCTCCACTACCAAAGGAGTAGTAAAGTACTGATAATATTTACAATATATTGAATTTGATAGGTGTCTCTCACATTGTCCCACAGCAACATTACAATAGTGTACATTAATGTACAATGTTTAGTGTCTAATTCATTCATTTAACATATTTAAATTGGGGGCATCCAAGTTATTTGACATATTTGAACTTTTGACAAAAAAAAAGTAACGCAGTAATTACTTTCCCTGGTAATTAGTTACTTTTATAATGATGTAACTCAGTTACTAACTCAGTTACTATTTGTAAGAAGTAACTAGTAACTATAACTAATTACTTTTTTAAAGTAACGTGCCCAACACTGATTGGATCTAATAAACATGTTGTTGGTTTAGATGCAATGATAAGTTTATTTAGCTCTTCCTGTCCTATAATTGTAAAGCGGTGTAGTAGTTCTTGAGGGGCGATAGTAGCGGTTGAATCATAAGACATCATTAAAGATTGTACATTTACAATTTTATTTTTGATGTTTTCTATTTTCTCAGTGAAGAAATTCATAAAATCATTACTACTAAACTGTAACGGAATATTTTGCTCAGGCGATGCTTGTTTATTTGTTAGTCTAGCCACGGTGTTAAATAAAAACCTTGGATTATTTTGATTATTTTCTATTAGTTTGCGTAGATGCTCTAAATTAGTTTGTTTCCATTTACGCTGTAAAGCGGTTCTGAGTTCTCTTGGGTAGGAAGGAAGAAGGCGGGGTCGGCGTGACTGGGACTTGCAACTTTATTAAGCAGTCTTTCTCATAAACAAACATAAACAACGCACGAGGGCGTATAAATCGTCAATAGTTCACTCTTCTCTGTTTTAGGTGATTTCTCTCGTTCAGCACGGTCACTCTCCTCTGCTTTGGCAGCTCAGACGGCAAGTCCCAGTCGAACTCTCTCTCTCATCTCTCTCCCAGCAGCCGCTTATATGCGGTCTCTCCACGCCAATTACTGCAATCAGAGACAGGTGTTCGTCATTTGCACTTGACCTACTTACCGACCGCTCGGCTCCGCCCTCTCTCTCCCGCTACAGACCTCGCGGTACCACGCCCACCCCGCCACATACCCCCACCGCCCGTCTCAGGCCGGGGAGCCATCCGGCCTGCAGCCTCCCCCCCCCCCCCCTCCTGGAGAGGAAGTCAGCCACAGCCATCTGAGCACCCGGCCTGTGGACCACCTTGAACTTAAAGGGTTGTAATGCCAGATACCAACGGGTGATCCGCGCGTTGGTATCTTTCATGCGGTGGAGCCACTGCAAGGGGGCGTGATCCGAACAGAGGGTGAACTCCCGCCCGAGGAGGTAATAGCGAAGGGTGAGAACGGCCCACCTGATGGCCAAACACTCCTTCTCTATGGTGCTGTACATCGTCTCTCTCTTAGAGAGCTTGCGACTGATGTACAGCACCGGCCGCTCTTCACCCTCCACCTCCTGGGACAGGACTGCGCCCAACCCCCTGTCCGAGGCGTCAGTCTGTAGGGAAAAAGGGAGAGAAAAGTTAGGAGCTTGTAGGAGCGGTCCACCACACAGAGCAGCCTTTATCTGGGTAAAAGCCTGCTGGCACCGCTCCGTCCACTGAACTGTATCTGGTACCTCCTTTCTAGTTAGATCAGTCAGCGGGCTGGCGAGCTCCGAATAATTAGGCACAAACCTTCTGTAATACCCCGCCAGCCCCAGGAACTGTCTAACCTCCTTTTTGGTCTTGGGTCTCGGACAGGTCGCAACCGCTGCGGTCTTATCAATTTGGGGACGCACCTGCCCATGTCCCAAGTGGAAGCCCAGATATCTTACTTCCACCCGCCCAATCGCACACTTCTTTGGGTTGGCCGTGAGCCCCGCCCTTCTCAACGTCTTCAGGACAGCTCGCAAGTGCTGCATATGACGCTGCCAGTCCGCACTGTAGATGATGATATCATCTAGATAGGCAGCGGCATATGCAGCATGCGGCCGGAGAATTCTGTCCATCAGACGCTGGAAGGTCGCAGGAGCCCCGAACAAGCCGAAAGGAAGGGTGATAAATTGGTGTAATCCAAACGGCGTGGTGAAAGCTGTTTTTTCTTTGGACATGGGAGACAAGGGGATCTGCCAATATCCCTTTGTTAAGTCCAGCGTCGAATAAAAACGAGCAGTACCCAGCCGATCAAGCAATTCGTCAACCCTTGGCATTGGATAAGCGTCGAATTTTGACACCGCGTTTACCTTACGGTAGTCCACACAGAACCGGACCGAGCCGTCAGGTTTAGGGACTAAAACAATCGGGCTCGCCCAGTCACTGTTGGACTCTTCTATTACCCCCATGTCCAGCATAGCTTCTAATTCTGCCTGAACAACTTTTTTCTTGTGTTCAGGTAAGCGATAAGGCCGGCTGCGAACAACCACGCCCGGCTCCGTCTCAACGTGGTGCTGAATGAGGTCGGTCCGGCCGGGTAGGGGCGAGAACACGTCAGCAAATTCTGCTTGTAAACGACTTACGTCAGTGAGCTGCGAGGGTGAGAGGTGGTCTCCTCCCGAGGCCAGAGCGATAGATTGAGGCTTTTGGACCGCCTCCGGCCCGAGATCCTCCTCCCCACTCACTACCGTCGCAAGCATCACTGACTCTGCCTCAGACCATTTTTTGAGGAGGTTGAGGTGGTAGATTTGACGTGCCCCGTCCCTATCCGACCGCACAACCTCATAGTTGAGCTCGCCAACTCGCCGTGCGACCTCAAAGGGCCCCTGCCACTTCGCGAGTAATTTAGAACTCGATGTCGGGAGTAATACAAGGACTTTGTCTCCCGGTGAAAATTGACGCAGTCTAGTGCCTCTGTTGTAGAGCTGTCGTTGTCTGTCCTGAGCCTGCAACAAATTCTCCATTGACAGCCGCCCCAAAGTGTGGAGTTTTGTTCTCAGGTCCAGGACATACTGAATTTCATTTTTGCTCGCTGAAGGTCCGTCCTCCCAAGCCTCCCTAAGGACATCCAGCACCCCCCGAGGCTGGCGTCCATAGAGAAGCTCGAAGGGGGAAAACCCCGTGGAGGCTTGCGGGACCTCGCGCACAGCGAACAACAGAGGCTCTAGCCACCTATCCCAATTTTTGGCGTCCTCGTGAACGAACTTACGAATCATGGATTTCAACGTGCGATTAAACCGTTCCACCAGACCATCTGTTTGTGGGTGATAGACGCTGGTGCGAACCGATTTAATGCCCAATAATTCATACAGTTCGCGAATCGTTCGTGACATGAACGCCGTGCCCTGATCGGTGAGAATCTCTTTCGGGATTCCCACCCGGGAGATTAAGGAAAACAGTGCGCTCGCGACACTTTTCGCCGAAATAGTGCGGAGCGGAACTGCCTCCGGGTATCGTGTTGCATAGTCCACCAAAACCAATGCAAAACGATGCCCACGTGCTGACCGTTCTAATGGCCCGATGAGGTCCATGCCAATTCGTTCGAAGGGGACCTGCATCAACGGGAGCGGGCACAATGGTGCTTTTGGGGTGGCCGGTGGATTCACCAACTGACATTCACGACAAGACGCACACCACCTGCGTACATTCTCGTGAATGCCCGGCCAGAAAAACCGGGCCATTAGACGGTTAAGTGTAGCCGCTGTTCCTAAATGCCCGGCCATGGGATTCGCGTGAGCCGCCTGGAAAAGCATTTCCCGACGGCTTTTAGGCACTAACAACTGGGTTGTATCTTGTTTTGTCTGAGCGTCTTGGGTCACTCGATACAACCTATCTTTTAAAACAGAAAAATAAGGATAAGAGAGCGGCTGGTCAGGATGGAGGAGATGGCCGTCGATGGAACGGACCTGACTAAACGCATGTTTAAGCGACTCATCCTGGGACTGCTCCAGGGGAAAATCATCGCGGTCTGTGAGGGTGGGTAGCTCCAGACCGCTCTGTTCCCCTGGAAGAGCACCCAGAGGTCCCGAATCCACCTCTCCCAACTGAGCAACCGTCTCTTTCCTCTTTTTACCCTTTCCCCAAGAAGCATCCACACACAAGTGCCCCAATAGTGTATTAAATGCTGGCCAATTGGTACCCAAAATTAGTGGATGCCGGAGGTGCGGGTTAACTGCAACCTCAACACTATGCGTTTTACCCCGAAATTGAATACCCACGGGCAACAACGGATAGTTCACCACTTCCCCGTGCACACACCGTACCTTAACCATGCGGCCGTTAACCAACGCCTTAGGTTGAATCAAGCTTTGATGGATGGAGGTCTGGTTACACCCTGAATCCACCAGAGCTTGATAAGTACCCCCCTTGATACTCACGGGTATCTGGTACAGGCCAGCTTGATCGGGGGCAGCTTGCGGCGCGTCGGGGACCCGGATCAATGTCCCCACCTCCATCACCGGACACCGATCAATAAAATGTCCGGGATCCCCACAACGCCAACAAGCCGGCCCAGACTTCCCCGCCACTCTAGTGGCTGGCAGCGGTTCCCCAAATTGGCGCGGAGAGAGCGCCGATGCGGATGTGGTGGGGAACGGGTCGCTGGTCGCTCCCCCTCCTCTAGCTGCTGGTCGGGGGGCTGCCGGAATCTCCGCGGGCAGCCCTGTCCTCCACCTCGGTGCTGGCCTGGGCTGGAGCCCGCTGCGCGACCTGGGAAGAGGGATAGGCTTGGGGAGAAGAGGGGGGGGAGGAGAAGAGAGAGAGAGAGAGAAGCCGAAGGAAGGGGCTCGCCGACCCCGTGGCACGCCACCATGTGGTCCTCCGCCAACTGGATGGCCTGGGACAGCGATGTCGGGCGGTGGCACTGGACCCACTGCGCGGTCTTCTGGGGAAGCCGCGCGACGAACTGCTCCAGCACCACACGGTCGATGATTCCCTCGACGTCGCCTCCGCCGGCCATCAGCCACTTGCGGCACGAGTCCCGGAGCTGGTGCGCGAAGGTGAAGGGTCGGCCGGATTCGCCGAGGGTCAGGCTCCGAAAGCGCTGCCGCTGTTGCTCTGGGCTCCGGCCGACCCGCTGCAGGATGGCGCGCTTCAGGTCTTCGTAGTCCAGGAGATTCTGGACTGGCAGTTGGTGTGCGGCTACCTGTCCTGACAACAGCGGCAGGAGCCGCATTGGCCAGTCCGACCGGGGCCACCCCCGGGACTCGGCGGACCTCTCGAAGAGGTCGATGAATGCCTCCGGATCATCCTCGGAGCCCATCTTCGAGAGGTGGATGGTGGCGGCCGAGTCGGGTGTAGACGGGGGGGTGGCCGGAATCTCCCGGGCCATCCAGCTCCGGAACAGCTCGCGGTCTTCATGCTGGGCACGAATGAGGGCCTCAAAACGCTTGTCCTGTTCGGCCCTCACGGCCAGCAGATCTGCATGGGTCTGTTGGTGAAGACCGGCGAGCGATGAAACCAGGTCCGCAAGCGGCGTCTTCGGCGGGGTCTGCATGGCGGCGGCTTTCTTCTTCCTCCCCGGGTTTCGGCACCAGTGTAAAGCGGTTCTGAGTTCTCTTGGGTAGGAAGGAAGAAGGCGGGGTCGGCGTGACTGGGACTTGCAACTTTATTAAGCAGTCTTTCTCATAAACAAACATAAACAACGCACGAGGGCGTATAAATCGTCAATAGTTCACTCTTCTCTGTTTTAGGTGATTTCTCTCGTTCAGCACGGTCACTCTCCTCTGCTTTGGCAGCTCAGACGGCAAGTCCCAGTCGAACTCTCTCTCTCATCTCTCTCCCAGCAGCCGCTTATATGCGGTCTCTCCACGCCAATTACTGCAATCAGAGACAGGTGTTCGTCATTTGCACTTGACCTACTTACCGACCGCTCGGCTCCGCCCTCTCTCTCCCGCTACAGACCTCGCGGTACCACGCCCACCCCGCCACATACGCTCTAAGGTATGAGTTTCTCTCTTGATAACATGTGTAGCACTGTTGTACCATGGTGCTTTAGTTTTCTCTATAACCTTTTTTAATCTAATTGGTGCAACAATTTCTAATGTGCTAGATAAAATGGTGCTCATACTGCTAGTCATTTCTTCTAGTTCATCTGTTTGTTTGGGTTCACTGAGCAGCTGAGACAGATCAGGTAAGCTATTTGAGAATTTATCTTTAGTGGTTGGAATGATTGTTCTGCCTGGTCGATAACGTGGCGCAACATGACAGATTTCAGCAGTACGCAGTATGCAAGTTACCATGTAATGGTCAGTGACATCATCACTTTGCGGTATAATATCTATATCGGTTGGGTTTGTTCCATGTGATATAATTAAATCTAGTGTGTGATTAAGACGATGAGTGGGACCAGTGACGTTTTGCTTGATCCCAAAGGAGTTTAATAGATCTGTAAACGCAGCCCCTAATGCATCATTTGTGTTATCTACGTGTATGTTAAAATCTCCAACAATTAATGCTTTATCGACGTTGACCAACAGATCTGAGAGAAAGTCTGCAAACTCTTTTAAGAAATCAGCATAGGGCCCTGGAGGTCTATACACAGTAGCCAAGGCTAGAGATAATACGGATTTCTTTCTTGCATCTAAGAGCGTAACATTTAGCACTATTACTTCAAACGAATTAAACCTGTGGCC
The DNA here is from genome assembly GCA_023566225.1 of Romanogobio albipinnatus. Taxonomy (NCBI): domain Eukaryota; kingdom Metazoa; phylum Chordata; class Actinopteri; order Cypriniformes; family Gobionidae; genus Romanogobio; species Romanogobio albipinnatus. The sequence goes on along the minus strand of CM042244.1, from coordinate 35,291,310 downwards.
TGTTTTCTGAGTAGCATTAAGAATATCTCTATAGATTGTTGCAACACCGCCGCCACGACCAATCAGACGGGGCTCATGCTTATAACAGTATCCTGGCGGAGTAGACTCATTTAGACCGAAATAATCATTTGGCTTAAGCCAGGCTTCAGTAAGGCAAAGTACATCGAACTTATTATCTGTGACCATTTCATTTACAATAACCGCCTTAGGTGTGAGCGATCTAATGTTTAGAAGACCTAGTTTTAGAAATTGTTTTTGTTCACTAATATTTAGCTTTTCTGGTTTAATCACAATTAGATTTTTCCTAGATCCTACAGTAGATTTAATGTTTGACCTCACTAAACGAGGAATAGACACAGTTTCTATATAATGTTCTACATTGGTACTTATGTTAATTAAGTTAGGACAGAATTGTTTTTGTTCACTAATATTGAGATTTTCTGGTTTAATCACAGTTAGATTTTTCCTAGATCCTACAGTAGATTTAATGTTTGACCTTACTAAACGAGGAATAGACACAGTTTCTATATAATGTTCTACATTGGTACTTATGTCAATTAAGTTAGAACAGGAAAGACTGTGATCTGGACTTTGACTTACTAGACATTGACACGTAAGTTTCTATTTCTCCTAATTAATTTTTCTATTATTCTATTGTTTCAGGCCAAAATTTACACAGGTGCAGATTAACGTGCTGTGCTGCGGGATATTACCACTGCCCCTACTGTTCATGGACTGTTAAAAGAAGAGTGGACCACCCCATCAGCAGAGCCTGATCTGCCTCGAGCCACCCCATCAGCGGAGCCTGACCTGCCTCGTGTCCAGTCCATGTTCAGAGAAATACATGGGGAACAATACACCAAGTTAGATGTGAGCTAGAGGAATGTGTTCAGTATTAGTTGTTGCCTCAATGGAGTGGATTAAGCTACATTTTTGTGCTCTCACATTCGCTCTGTAGACTACTGTAGAGAGACAGCTGCAGGGACATTTCTCGGAGAAGACATCCAGAGGAATGTAATGGCATCTAATTGTTTTTGGAGAGGCAAAGGCAGCTATATGTGTGAGGAGGCAAAAGGCTGCTTGTGCAGCACATGCTCCTCTTTGTGTGCCTGTGGACTTTAGTGGGTCTCCATCACAAATATGCTTGTCGATCAATGAGCCCGACATTGGGAGGATAATGGTCACCTACAACACGCAAAGGAACACCAGGCATTGTCCCTGCACAAAGCCACGAACATCTTGTCCACACATACACATCTCAAAGAGACCTCTTCAAGTCAGAGGTGCCCACAACACCAAGCTCAGAGGGTTGCAGTATCCTGGGCACTACTGGTTTCACAAGTTCACACTTACATATATAGAGAGTAAATTTAAATGCCTATTTGCCATGCTGTCCGGGGGGAGGGCTTTGAGCTTGGAATTTGGCCCGAACCCAGAGTACCCCCCTTGTGTATGTAAGTGGTTTGAACTAAAAGTGTGGAGAAGGGGTGGTGGAGGGATGCTGATAAACTGTCAACAGAGGTTTCCGCCTTCCGTGTTCAATTTATGTAAAAAGTGTTGAAAGGTCCTCTCGAAAGACTAACGCAACCAGGTACGCTCATCATGACGTCACGTACGCATCTTGGGTTTCACTTTCAACTTTTATCACTTTTCCACGGAAGGCGATCGGCTGGAACTTTACTTGATAAAGTTTTAAATATGTGATGTGATCTACGAAAACCCAACACATGGTGAAATTTGACCTTTTACAGTTTTTGATACCAAGCTGGGGCCAAGCCCTTTTCAAATATATTTTCATTTCTTTCAAGGCTTGTCTAAAACAGAAGTTATGGTTATCTAAAGTCGGCTGATCGCTATGGTTTTTAGGAACGGAATTTTGAGAAAAACTGGTTTAAATAACCGCCACCCCTTTTTTCGCATAGACATGAAAATGCACTATCCAAACTTAAATGGCTGTAATTCAAGAATGCTTTGGAATATAGACCTAAGGTTGGTCTTGTTTTAAAGAAGACACTCCACTATGCAGATTATTGTAGATGTCAAATAAATTATGAAAAAATAGAAAAAGTTTAAGTTTATGAAAATGTAAAAATATATATTTGAAGAGTTTGGTTGCAAAACGAGATATATCCATTTTGAGAAAATTGGTTATTTGCCATTATTATTTGACATCAACAGTCAAGTTCATTCACATTTTTTTTGTACATTAAACTATTACTTGAGCTCAGTGAAGGCCAGGGACACAATATTCTTCAAATCCAGGATATTTTTTATTTAATTTTATGTCCATAAATAGTTCATAAATAAGTCAAAAACCATGCCAAAATGCAACATATTTATCTTAACATTGTCAAACATCTTAAATTGGTTAAAAAAACAATACATCATAAATATATGGAATAGTATATACAAAGATTGATTAATAATAATAAGATTCTGAGTTAGTTTTGGCCAGAACATACACAACATAACCACTTTTTGTTTTTGTTTTTTGCAAAACGCTATAGTCTACTCTTCCCTCCTGTGGACATCACTGGTCACAGCCAAAGCGTGATTGTAGAAGGCCTCGACGTTTGCTGGGGCACCAATGGCTTTAAGCAGGCTGATGATGTCCTTCTTCTTCACAGCCTTCACTGTGGTCATCATGGGCAGGGGATCTGCTTTATACTGGCCCCAGTTGTTGCCTCTCTTCAGGAGAGTGTGCTGGTAGGTGGGACCGCTGAAGGTGGTTCTCACCCCCAACCCTTTCCCATCGATCTCCAGCACCCGGGCTTCGCTGATCTTGTAAGACCGCGTGGACTGCATGAGAGCCTTGGCTGCAGCTTTGTGGTCAAAGCTCTCCCAGTCCTTCCCGTACACATACACAGAGCCATGGTTCTTCAGGATGTTGGTGTATTTGTCTGGCAGGAGGATGGTGTCCTGCTTACGAATATCCTGCTCAATTCTTTCAAAAACTCTGTCAACGGGGAGAAAACTATGGCCACGGACAGGGAAGAAGCACTCCATTTTCACATCTTTAAAGATAGTGCTTCGTAGGCTGGACAGCATTCCCACCATTGTACTGTTCTTGTTCTGTCCATAGCAGGAATCGCTGAAGAGCCTCAAATGGCCAGCCTGTTGGACATCTTGGGCTAGAATGGTTCTCAGGCAGTGGTCCAGGGCAGAGGCGGTCATGTTGCTGTCTTTTCTATTTTGATGTTCAAGCCACACGTAGAGATGACGGTCACTCAGTGCCTGCAGACTCCTCTCTCCATGGTGGACCACAACACCAAACACATACATGTAAAGCTGCCTAGAGTAGTAGGTCTGGCCAATGGGAGACTTGGGCAGAGAGAGGTTCTGCATCATGTCAAAGCAGACAGTAACTGTGTCCTCCACTGCATTTAGCAATGTGTAGAACACCCGGGCTCTGCGTCGGTGGAGCATGACAGACACGATCTCTGCCTTCCTCTCTTCCTCAGTAAGGTGAGGATCTTTCATACGGAGTCTCGAGCTCATACAGGTGGCACAGCAGTCCTTTGCTGGATGCCCAAATCCCAAGTTGAATGAGGTGCAGAAAACATTGTAATACAAGGAGTAGCTAATGTCCCTGTGGCTCTGCTCCTGGAACAGCCGGTGCATTTTGTTTACTGACATGTCACTTGGGAGGTACTTCCGTCCAGGTGCACCACGACGAGCGTAATGGCTGGCCTTGCACATGAATGAGGACACATGCTGAACTACTGCCTGCCTGTTCTCCATCTTCTCATCAACATTTCTGGTTCCACCCCTGCACTCTGGTCTGGCTTCACCATGTTGACTGAAGTATTTCACCACTCTGGAGACTCTGTCTTTACTAACACCTGTGGAGTACAGAAAATGTATTAATAAGGTTGTCTGTGTTTTTTTCTGGAACCTGAAAATCATAAATTAATTGAATAAAAGGCTACACCTCTCAGATGCAGGATTATTTTATCCTGGTCCACTTTTGTAGCGTTTTTATACATTTTTGTGAAGTTGAAGGCTACATCTTCATCTGACAGTTTGTCGGCATGACACAGACCATTACTCGCAGTCGCACGATGACCACAATTAATCTTTGGATGTTTTCCCTCCCCTGAATGCCTTGCCCGTTTGGTCTTCTCCCTTTGATGATTTTCTTTAGATGCCTTTCTGCTTTCTCCCAACAGCAGCTGGAATTACCGGCTCCAATCCGTCATCGAAATCCATAACGTTACTGACTCTGAAGCTTTGATTCTCTGACTGACAGACAGCTGTTGATCAGTGACGTAACCTACGTGACTGACAGCTCGCCTACAGTATAAACAATTAAATGATAAACGTTTTTTAGTTAGCCTATTGAATCCTCTTTTTAAAAATATGTTATTTGTTTTGATATTATCGTTAAATCACTGAGCAAACTCAGAGCACTTCACCGGCGGTGACTCTCTCCTCGCGTGACATCCTGAGCTCGCGCACGACGCGCAGCATCCAGAACGTTCTATAGCCTAACCGTTATATCGCACTTTGTAAAGAAACTGGGCTGGCGGATATCGCGTTTTGTGAAAAAATACATTTTGTAGTAGGCTTAAAATGTAAATTTTTAAATCTTATTAATGGCAGCAATTCACACATAGATTAAGGTACATCTGAACATTGATTTCCAATAATAAAATGCAAATGTCAAAAAATGGCGTTTATCGCGTTTTGCAACCAAACTCTTCATTTTATAATAATATGTATTTTACAAAAAATTGTATACTCTAAAATTACAAGACAATCAAGTAGAAATATGAACAAGTTGTGTTCAAAGTTTTAGGTTGATATATAAAAAAATTAGCTTTCAGTAAGATTTTGTTTGGGCGCAGTACCAAACTTTTCCTCTAGATGACATCCAAGCTCCATTACTAACCATATAAGGGCGCCTCCATTTCCATATGGTTTGAATGATCTGAACCATATATTTACATAATTTTCATACGTTTTATGAAGTAGACATCCTATTCAGAAGTAGTATAGACAGTTTAGCAGTATTTGATTTGAATTCAACCTCTAATAAATATAAAAGAACATGTGCTTTATAGCTCACTGCTGCATCTCAAATGGCAAATCTATATATTTTTTCCCTTTATATTTAACACATTTCCAGAACTTTTTATCTCAATAAATTGACTGGATGTTATATTTTGAACTCTTGGCATGAAAACCAATTGGTTGTCTACAAATCTTTAATATTTTTCCATGTTTATCGCCATTTCAAAATAAAGGTCTGAACTGAATATGAAAATATGAAAACTAAAATTTATAAGCTGCATTTCTACACAAGGTGACTAGCTAACGTTACTCTGAAGAGAACAGCAACTTAGTAAGTAGTGAAATACGCTTTCTATTGTTTATCATGGGCAATATCTGAATTTGTGATCACCTGTTGTATGTTTAGATCACACAGCTAGTGTACATTTTTAGAATAGCAAGCACAGCGCACCTGCAGCATAGCTAAACTGACTCCTCTTCAATAACTTCCTCATCCGATCCTTCATCTCTGGATGTGAAATAATCCATTATATGATCGTTTAGGGCACTGACATCACCAGGATTAAGCAGATTGAGGTGAACGAGATCACAAAAGCGATCAGTTACTTCAGACTCCGTTGCTCTCTTGTGCTCCGCCATCTCACGATACGATAACGTTGTATTGAATAAAAACTTTGCGTGCCGTAGTTTACATAGGACTGGAGGGAAATGTGCTTTGATACCCCTTTATTCTACATGTAATGGGTTTATTTTGATGGGTGAACTGTCTTTGTGGTGTTAAGAGAGCGAAAACTGGCAGTTTTTTTTTTTTGCACCTCCGCCGGGCATGATCTTAATAAACATTAGAGAAAGACACAGTCTTTTCAGCTTGCTGCTATAAATCGCAATTTTTCTCCACTACACAAGTGATTTTTGCCAAGATATTTTTAGAAATTATAGAAAAGATGTTTTAGAATAATAATTTAATGAAAACCCAACTTTGACAAAAAATGGACATTCTATTCTTCGACTTTGCTGAAAACGTTCTAGCGTATCTAGTGCATCACATATGGATATTTTTCTTACACAAACACATCGATTCGCTTCAGAAGGCCTTTATTGACATCCCGGAGCCGCGTGGAGCACGTTATCCGATGGACAGGTGCATTTTTTATGGACTTCAAAAACAGAGCAACTATTACTGCAATTATAATGCTTGGATTAGCCTGGACTTTTGTAATATTATATATTTTATTTGTCTGAAAGAAGAATGTCAAATACACCTAGGATGACTTGAGGGTGAGTAAATCATGGGCTAATTTTCATTTTTGGGTGAACTATCCCTTTAAGCAACAAGAATATGATGTATAATATTATACTTATTTGAGTTTTCTTCACACTTTAGAACCACGTGTCTGTGTCAAGAGTTGTGGAATTATTGGAAGAGTTAAGAGAAGAGAAGTTTCCTTCCAGGAATGTCATATTTCATGCCTATTGCCACTTTGAGGCTTTAACTGACACAGAGTACACTTACTCCTGTATCAATCCTGTATGGATTTTACCCACCTGTGGTAGTCATGGATTTACTCAGGAAAGCGGTTTTCAAGCTGGCAGGTAAGTGACATTGTGATTTGTGTGTATGTGTGTGTGTGTTTACAGCCCAGAGATCTTGCTTTTCCCTTATGGTGTGATTCATTACAGCACCCCCTGATGACTTCAAAGGTGAACATGACATTGAGAGTTTTTGGAATTCTGTTAATCTTGCGACGATAAATCAAATTTTTTTTCTAAAGTGAGTTATGGTGAATACTATATTTAATCAGATTCTACATTGTAAACACAATTTGAATTACAAATAATGCATCACATTTTGTAGGCAACGCAAACAACCTTTTCACTGTCAGTCAAAGCTACGAATGCTGAGCAACCTGGATTGGGAATGAAACGCATCGAAGTGGCACAGTTCTTAACACAGAGTTCAAAAAAGTGAGAACATTTCCCACTGAGCAGTGTTACTAGCTGAGCAGTGTTGTTGATGACCATCTGATTGATGAGCTGGCAAAACAAAAGGTGATGTTGTCTGGTGATGAAGCTTTCAGAGTTTGAGGGGTAAGAAAGTGTCCAGTAAATGGTCTGTTTACTGTTTGTCATAAATATTATCATTTTGGAGTTGTGAGAAAATTGTGCAGAGCCTACAACATCGACACCAAGGGCTCCCGCCTTTTTCTCATAACAAGACTGAAGGAGAACATGAAAATCAGACAAAGATATGACAAGGGCATCCAAAGCATATGGGGGTGCATCTGGTAAGTTACAATGTCGCTCCATAAACTATGGTATCAAGTTGTTGTTACACACTTTACAATCTATTGAATCTTTAATCTCAGGTGGATGGTTTGTTATGATTTGCCCTCTTGGCATTGCATACATCATTAAATTTAGGGATTTTGCAGACCTTTTCTGGAAGCACTTCCCCAAATGTCTGTGTTTATGATTTCGCAAGAAGTTTGGCGACACTGCGGGTTCCTCATTCACTGCATTCCCAGCCTTATAAGGGCAGACTGTCTAAACCTGAATGTGAAGGCAGCCAGGGATGGAAAATTGCAGGTGTCACTGCCATGGATACATGAAAGGGTGCACTGTGGGGAAGAAAATGCTCATCCGGTCACTGGATCATCTGAGCACTATGTCTTATATGATTGCTTCCATGAGAAAAATGCCACGGATCCAAAGGACATACTGCGCTTGTCCCTGAGCTGAAAGGGTGGTTAAATAGTCAAGTTGCCGAGCAGTTCTTTCCCAAAATGCATAAAAGCAACTACTTCTTCAACAACATGGCTCCATCAACCCATATTTTTCTTATGAATAGTGTTATCCATCGTCATAACACCTCCACAAATAGAAAACTTCTGGAGAGGCAGTTAAACTCTGGGCGCCGACTGGAACTTCTGAGCTTTGGGACAAGCTGCCATAGGTTGAATGATGCAGTACTTTTCTGTGTTGAATTTACATAACATCAGTACACAGACCTAGTTTTGTTCCAGTTTTGCTGTGCTCAAGTCTTCTTTGTGTCCCCAGTCCAGCAACCAGATGCATCAAAACGACAGCACAACTGTGGTGGCCCAGGCACCGTCAGCAACAAGTAAATTGCTTTAAAATTAATGATAATACAAAGTCTTTCGCTATACATACAAATAGATGACGGCAGATACAAATTCTCCAGCAACAGGCCTCCTCTGTGCTTTCAGTCAGCAGCATGTCATTCATGCCATCACAACAAATTCTGAGGTACTGGATAAGAGTATGTAGTAAGGACTGGTGGGAGAGAGTTGTTTTAATGGAATTTGATGACGCCGAATGGAAAGAGAATTTTCGCATGTCCCGGAGATAATTTGTAAAAATATGTTCCGTGATGCAGGATGTCATGAGTCCTCAGGAGGTCACTGTGCGTGAACCTGTGCCCTTGGAGAGGCGGCTTGCAGTGGTCCTGTATCGACTCAGGGATACAGAGTAATAGCTAATCAATTTGGCGTGCACAAATGCACGTTCCAAAAGTTTGAGTACATGTTTGGCAAAGGAATGGTATCCTACGCAAAATGTCTCATCCAGGTTCCTAGTCTGGAGGAGGCAAATGCAATTGCTCACCGATTCGAAATGGAACATCACATTCCCCAAATAATCATATGCGTTTACGGGACGGACATTCCCTTACTACCGCCAAAAGATGGATATAGGGACTTTGTTAATCGCAAAGGGTGGCCCTCATGCGTGCTGCAAGCAGTCGTGGATGAACGATATTGGTAAGCAGCCAAGAATACGTTAATTTACCTGTATTAGCCCACATTAATATTGCCTTTATTGATTAAATCTTTTTTTACTGGTGTCTGCCCTTTCAGATGTTTCATTTTATGTATTTATTTGCCATGTGAAGTGTTTTATGACACATTTGTATTTACTTTACTTTTCATTTGGATATACTTTCATCTCTCTGAGATCCAGCTTATCCACTCATGGACTGGCTGATGAAGTGTTACCCACAGTCTCCAGGCCTAACACCTGAAAAAGAGTCGTTCAATGTTCACCGGTGGAGATTGCTTTTGGAAGGCTGAAGTCTAGGTGGAGGGTGCTCCTGAAACGAAGTGATTTTCACTTCACCTTCTCACCTTGCATGATTACAACATGTTGTGAACTGCACAATCTTTGTGAAAAAAAGAGCAGGTCCCCCAATGCTGGTTGGAGGAGGCAACAGTTATGGAGAGAGCCTTACAGCCCTACAGTTCACCACAGAACCACACTCCCAGTGCAGATGCTGATGTCATGAGAGATGCATTTTCAGCATACATGGCAGCAAACTTTCCCCTTCGCCGCAGTATACATTAGGCTTTCAGTGTACTTGCTTGCTTTTAGGAATATGGCAATTCACACTTCTTAGTATTTGTTCAACAATGTTATGTCCAGTCTTTAAATTTAATTGCATTCAAGAAGGTATTTTATGAAGAAATGCAGCACCTTTTATTTTAATGTGAACTATTTATTTAAGTATTTAAGTGTTAAGTAATTCATCATAGAAATAAACACCATTTCATTGGGTTTTGTATGCTTTAATCCAAAAACACTGCACACAAAAAAAAGGAAGCTACAAAAAGTACAATAAAAAAGGACCACTTAAAATTCTGGTCACTTATGTTAAATATTACTTTATACAAAAAAAAATTTATTTAACAAAATTTCACTTTTTAAGCAATTTCATATAAAAAAAAGACAAGACACATTTTTATCCTGTAACAGGCAAATAAGAAGTAGGTAAAATTTCAAACATTTCTAAACTCATGCCAATACAGACATTCACAAACTATTTTGCATAAGCAGGTTTTCTGCTAACCAAATGGCAGGCTGCTCACAGGTGAGTATACGATCGAGCATAGTTATTTGATTCTTCTGACCCATGTTCAGCAGTGGATGTGTTTGACACAGTAGATCCATGCATGGCAAAGTTAGATGGCTGTGCGTGATACCCTTGAAAGTGCGAGGGGTGTAGCGAAGGAGGTGCAAACATTGGCTGTGGCCGTGTGTTTCGGAATCCCTCAACAAGTATTGACATTATTCGCTCGGTGGAGCAGGCATTTCTCTCAATTAAAGCATTAAGGAGTCTCTCCTCTCTTTGTTCTGATTGTTGGATTTGGTCTTGTCCCATTCATTCTGTTGCCTCATCATCTGCATAAACTGCTGCTGAGAAATCACAGTGCATCTCGCAGACTTTCTTCGAGAGTTACCTAGACAATACATTTCCATTAAAAAAAGTCTCCATCTTTTACATTATGCATATTTTAAATGTTGAGACAAATATGTGCCGCATACAGTATCTAGCCTATGTAACAACTGCTGAATATGATGGACATGTTTGTAATCAAACCAATGCATGCCTACAATGTGTCTTATACTGAGTCGTGTCTTATACTTAAATACGTAGGCCTATCAATCATATTTAAATCCAGTTTATGACTTTCCTTGCTTTTGCAAGTTTTGACTTATAACTGAAATAACATTTACATTAAAATCATGTCACCTTTTGTCCTGGGTGGATCAACATCTGGTGCGGTGGCTGAAAAGATTTCCTCTTGAGTAATGTTAACAGACGTATCAGCTGATGCGTCTTCATCTCTATCCTCATCCATTTTCTCCGGGCGAGCTGGAGAATTCGCATCATTTCTAATGATACTCTCTATGTGGCAAAGTAAATACATAAAATTAGCAATTTATCGAGTGTTTACTGTGACCTACTAGTTAACTAATAGCAGAAAAACAAATACAACCAGCTCAAACATACTTACCAAGAATTGCATTCGAGTGTTCTGTCGCATCATTGTCCCCGTCAAACCCAATGTCCACTCCATTTTCGGATACGTTAGACAAAAGTCGATGGCCGAGTATGTCGTGCATAGTTTCCAAATATGGGAAAGATGAAGGATTTGAACCGCTAATGTTATTCTGTTTTTTCGCCCGAAAGTAGCTACTTTTTAGGATTTTCCAGTGGGTGCAAACTTGTTCAGCCGAACGTATGTAACTTTCCTCCCCCATTTGTTCTGTGGCTCTTTTAAATATGTCGCCATTCCTGTTCTTACGGCCATCAAGGCACTTCATAATATCCATTTTGTTCAGAATTCTTAAAGGGCATATTGCAGGTTAGAGACTCCAGAGAGTCAATGTATAGAAAAATAATGTAGGAACTAGATTTTCTATAAAATATACTCTTAAATACACTATTAAGGCTTTTGGAGTCGTTTTTTGTGGGAAAATTTTACTTTAACATCTAAAAATTCCAAAACCGGACGTGACGTAATGAGAGGGAGTGTGGTGAATTTCAGCGATAGGAAAACAATGGATCGCAATGACAGTTCGGACGCTGAGGAAATTATAAATGTTTATTAATACTCATATGGCAGACCACAGCCATACAATTATGACACACAATTAGGGACAGGCCAGGATTAGACAGAACAATGATCAGAGGAGACAAATTGAGTTGTTGTGTGAGGAGAAACAGTGGAGAACAGCAGCAGGTGTCTCGGTTAGAGACCAGTGTTAGCTTATAGATATTTATATGCTAGCTAACGATATATGAACACTGTGCTCAGATTACAATACTGTACTGATTGTTATTATGTATCAGGCAAAAGCTGTCATCTAGTATTGATACTTACCCAATAACAGAAACTAATAGGCTTTGACCATCAGGAAAAGTCACACTCGTTAATATAACGTCCACACTAAACGTTATGTGATATAACGTTAGCGGTTTCTCATGACGACTGGTTTGATAATTAGCAAATGTTTAAAAAACAACAACGCGTCACGGTGCACAGTTAACGTTTTCTCCGAGCTGCATCTCTGACGGATCCGTGACCGTCACATCTGCCGCTGGCGGCCGAGACAGTATAGTGTTATTGTGTTTATCCTTTATTCATTAATTCTGTATTATGGGTTTATTTCGTGCCGATTCACCGATAGTGTGAGGATCTATATGATGTTATGAGTATGTATTTGAGTAAACATGAATGTACATATATGGCATGAATACAATATTTACATTACCAGCACATAATTCCAAAAATGTTTTCGTAAAAAGTGAAACTGGATTAATTTGTTTTAATGTACATACTATTCATTTAATATTATCCTTTAAGCAATCTACACACTGGCTGCGTGACACTAGAACCGACGCATATTTTTCACGACACGCGGGTTGGAAGCGTTTCCCGGCAAAATAGAATATGAAAAGCTGATTTTGACATGAATACATATTAATAAATTACATTTTGATGTTTGAAAGTCTCTAGGTTTTGACATAAATGCAGATATAATTGTAGCCTAATTAAGAAAAAAAAAAAAAATTCTCGATTTTCAAATATTGCACCTGTCAATACAGAACGAAATATTCTGTAGCCTATTTTGCCATCAATACTGCCGACGTTGTCTTTGCTGTATCAGTAGGCTCAGGCCACGCAGCCAGTGTGTAGCCGGCCTTACATGAGTATAACAATGTTTGACTCCATCATATCGCCGGGATGATAATCCTCCGGTCTAAAGCACTATACACACCACCGTGTGTTTTGAGGCAGATGCAGAAGTGAAGTCCAGTCTCTTCACCTGCACAAAATGCCACCATGCAGAATTCCTAACTTTTTTTTTTAGGAAACCTGTGGGCTTGATGACCTGACAGGCTGAACTCAATAAATTATCATGACAATGATAAACTGGAATAGAAAAAGTACCGAAAATACACAGACTCATACTGAATACCAACCTATTCTGCACTGAGCTCGGCAAGCGACTCCCTCTCGTGACGTAATTGTCACATGTCTGTCCTGTCTTGTGGAGCACATGTGGTGTGTTGTTGTTTTGGGCTGTGCTCTTTGTCTGATCCCTCCCCCTTGTTATCTATTAGTGTTTGATTTCCTCCACCTGTTCCCTCCTGATTTCTTCCCCTTTATATAGTTCCCATGTGTTCACAGTCTTTGTGCTTACGTTGTATATGTCTTGTCTACGTGTCCCTTCCCTGTGATCCGCTCCATGACTTTTTGGTTTGTTGTTCGTTTCATTATGTTATGTTTTCCCCTTGTGGGTTTTTGTTTTGTGTTTCTGTTTATTTTGTTAAATAAAACCTTTTTTCCCTGCATTTGAGTCCTCACCTCAGTTTCCTTCAGCATAACGTGACAGTAATATGACGCAATGTTGAAAAAAAAAAAGCACTTTTTACAAACGGCCACTTTATCTACTAAATTTGTGCTCTTATGTCCTTTTAAACATATTAAATCCTGCATTACCTTTTCATATGGTATTTTCATACAATGTTATATATTCATTTTGATTTGTTTTACCTGCAATATGCCCTTTAACATTAACATCGTTTCCCGCTCTGACCAAAAATGTGCCTTCTTGCTTGAAGCCATGCTCTCTTGTTTGCCATCAAACGGTTGACTACTGAGTGTATGTGTCCTGTCACAAAATGCGGCAAAAACTCCTAAACGACTATATAGTTAGTTTAAGGTGTGTACATGTCTACAATGCACTTTGATAATGCGACTAACATAGGAATACTCCATATGTCTTAATTCAATGTGTTTAATTCAAGTATGGCTTTAACCGGATTAAGGTAATTAGAAATCGCAAAAAGAAATTGACATGGTAGTTTCTTAATCAGAGTAATATCAGAGTATTGTTGTCCATTTAAATGTACTGAATGTCCCTCCAGGAGCAGGATTGGACACCCCTGCTCTAGTACCTACCCATTCAGAAGGCAGTATGGCTTCAGCTGTCCATCATGTTAAAATAGTAAGGATACCAATGCTACAGCCGCTCTAGCGCTATCCTGATTGCCTGCCAAAATGGCAGAGTTTAGGCTGTGTGATGTCAACCTCCTGAGCTCTATATGTAAAGCACTTTGAGTTAGAGTTGTTCCGATTCCGATACTAGTATCGGAAATATCACCGATACCACTACAAATTCTGGCATCGGTATCGGCGAGTACTTGAACCCATGTACCGATCCGATACCATTTTCTTAAACAAGACCTAGTTATGACCGCAAGCTTTGCCTAACCACTGCGCAGTTCTTCTTCGCTGCTCAGAATGCATTGCAAACACAGGAAGTTGTGCTGTGTTGCCACAAGCAACCACTGAGCAGCGAAGAAGAAATGAAAATGCGTTAGCAGTATTTCATCTCTGTGTGGATGGCGGGCGCCCGCGCGCACACACACGCGTGATACTAGCTCACTGTCTTTGTAATCTCTGCCGTGTGTCACTTTCAAGCGGCAACCTCCCCCAGTTTCTCTACGTCCATAGTTTTTTTGGTCACTATATGAGGACACGAACGCATAAACTGTCACTTCATGAGAATTTACCGTTTCATTTGTGAAAACTGTCATAAGCCGCGTTTCCACCGAAATTACCCGGAACTATTTGTACCAGGAACTTTTTTCCCAGGAACTTTTTCTCCCCCAGACCTGCTGCTGTCTGCGTTTCCACCGCGGTCTAAAGTACCGGGAAGATTAGGCAAATTAGTCCGGTGACGTGGTAATGCGCGCGACTGCTCCTCCCAGTCACAGACGAACAGTAATCACTTTTGCGCGACACTGTCTGCAACAATAACAAGTATGGAGGAGATGCAAGCAGTGCTGTTTTTGCTGGTTATGTATTGGTTTACTACAGAGGTAATTAACAAAATGGAGGAAAAGAGACGAGCACTGACACTAAAGCGTATTCTGAAAGCTCGTAAAAGCTAGATTTAAAATTAGGCAACGTATGTTATTATCAGCTATTACGGACATTGACCGTGTACCTTTTTGATTTTAATAAAAAAAAGTTTACTGCTGCATCACGCTTTGGTTTTACATTATTCTGTTAACAGTCACCCCCCATTTGGGCAGAGAGAGCATGAATTACATGCTTTTAAAAATGATTGCTGCTAATGTGTCCTTGTGACAACACACATAACCAAGGTATCAGACTCAGAATTGTAGACTGACTGTTTATATGATAGAAATGTTCAAATACATAAATATTACACATTTGTATATAAGGAACCTAAAGCCAAGTTGTATTTTTTAGCATTGTTATTTTTACATGGCTTTGCCATAAATATAAAACGTTATAAGTGACTTATCAGGTTGTTAAACACATTACCAACACTGCTTTTTGTCTCTACATGTCGTTTACATCTTTACAAGCTTGTGTTGAAGGTTAACTTCTAACCGGTACTTCAAACTTTACCGTCAGTGCTAAAATTACCATGGAAATGAAAAGACACAGTGACATTTTACACATTTGACTTTATTATATAAAAAGTGTATTTTCCAGTAATCTGTCCAAGAGCTGTGCAATATATAAACTACAAATGTGGTAGTGCAAATGCTTCATTCAAGCGGCTGGTCGTTGTGGCTACTTCTTCAACGACTGGACAAACTGTCCAAGAACAGACAGAAACCCGGCCTGAAAGTCCCTCTGCTGCCGTCTGCTTTCTTCCGCTTCTGCCTGGTGGAATGCCAGCTCTTGCCTCCTCATCTCTCTCTCCTCGGCCTGGCTCTCCAGTAACAGCTGCATATATTGATCACGCTGTTCTTGTCCATGCTGCAGGACGGCCCGGTTAGCATCCTCCATGTCCCTCAGTGCATCAAGAATGTCACAGTCCCTTTTCCTTTTCCCTAAGTAGAAAAATTGCACAGAAACACATGGAAATTAATACACAAGGCAACCATGAAACAATAGAAACCATCAATTAATTATTTTAAAGTGTTTTCACCACAAATAATGAACAATTGTTTGCCCAGTTTGAACAATGCCCAGTGTGCAATTTTTATCATGGGCAATTTAAGTTTACAATTCAAAACAACAAAACTACTCAAAACCATTAAGGATTACGAATCAGTTTTTAAATATATACACATTTTTGTCAGCTTCATACCTCGGCGTGTGTGTGTTTCGGCAGGAGACACGGGACGCGGGCTACTGGTGACCGCGGGGGAAAACACGCTGGTCTCCGTTGCCTGCAATTCATTGGGACCACTCGTTACGTCTGGAAAAGCACGTTGAAAAAAAAAGTTACTGCAACGTGTTCAAACACTGCAACGAGTTTAATAGATGATACCAAGATGAGATATTTACCTTCAACCCACTCGGATTCCTGGATGGTTTCCAACAACGCACTAGCCGTGTTACGAACTGCTCCGAGACAGAGGGTTGAGGATCCAAATGCAGCTTTTATTAAGGGCAATCCAGAAGCGTAATCCAAGGTACAGGCAGGGGTTCATACACAGACAGGCAGTCCAAACAAAGAAACAAACAAACAAAAACAAAACAGGCAGGGACCAGAGGCAAGAGAGTAATCCAGGGAACAGGGCAAGAAATCCAAAACAAGAAAACCAGGAGACAAGACAACCAGGGGAATGCTCGGAATTGCAGTGAAACACTAAACAAGACTTAGCAATGATAGACATAATGAACATGGTTTATATAGACAGACACTAATAGGATGGTGAGACACAGGTGAATGCAATCAGTGAATGAGGTACAGGTGAATGTGATCAGTGATAAGTGATGATGAGTCCGGGCAGTGAGTTATGGGAAATGTAGTTTGTGAGTGATAATAGTCATGTGTGGAGTGCCCTCTGGTGGCTCTCAAGGGCACTCCAGCTGGTGATTGTTACATAGCCCCCCCTTTAAGGAGCGGATTCCAGACGCTCCTAACACTGTTACGGAGGGAGGAGGAGCGGAGGCGGACCCGGGGGCGGGATGGAGGGCCAGGCCCGTGGAGCGGGTAACGACCTGGAGACTGCGGCAAGCTGAGAGGCCACGGCGGATCAGGCTGTGCAGGCGACCATGTCGGATCAGGCTGTGCAGGCGGCCAGGGCGGAGACGACCCTTCAGGCGGCCAGGGAGGAGACCATGGCACAGGAACCGACACCGGCTCAGAAACAGGACCAGACACCGGCTCAGGAACAAGAGCAGACAACCGACACAGCAGCACAGACGGTCTTGAAGCCCCCCACGGCGGAGCAGACGACCACCACAGCAGCGCAGACGAGGTTGAAGACCCCCACGGCGGAGCAGACGACCACCACAGCAGCGCAGACGAGGTTGAAGACCCCCACGGCGGAGCAGACGACCACCACAGCAGCGCAGACGAGGTTGAAGACCCCCACGGCGGAGCAGACGACCACCACATCAGCGCGGACGAGGTTGAAGACCCCCACGGCGGAGCAGACGACCACCACATCAGCGCGGACGAGGTTGAAGACCCCCACGGCGGAGCAGACGACCACCACAGCAGTGTGGACGAGGTTGAAGACCCCCACGGTGGAGCAGACGACCACCACAGCAGTGCGGACGGTCTTGGAGACCCCCACGGCGGAGCAGAAGGTGGCACGGTCGGAGTCCTCTCTGGACTCGTGACTGGAGGCGGAGCCCTCTCTGGACTCGTGACTGGAGGCGGAGCCCTCTCTGGACTCGTGACTGGAGGCGGAGCCCTCTCTGGACTCGGGACACGGGCCGGAGCCCTCTCTGGACTCGGGACACGGGCCGGAGCCCTCTCTGGACTCGGGACACGGGCCGGAGCCCTCTCTGGACTCGGGACACGGGCCGGAGCCCTCTCTGGACTCGGGACACGGGCCGGAGCCCTCTCTGGACTCGGGACACGGGCCGGAGCCCTCTCTGGACTCGGGACACGGGCCGGAGCCCTCTCTGGACTCTGGTCAGTGGCTGGAGCCGTCTCTGGACGCAGGTCAGTGGCTGGAGCCGTCTCTGGACGCAGGTCAGTGGCTGGAGCCGTCTCTGGACGCAGGTCAGTGGCAGGAGCCGTCTCCGGACGCTGGTCAGTGGCTGGAGCCATCTCTGGACCCTGGTCAGTGGCGGGAGCCATCTCTGGACCCTGGTCAGTGGCCGGAGCCATCTCTGGACGCTGGTCAGTGGCCGGAGCCATTTCTGGACGCTGGTCAGTGGCCGGAGCCATCTTGTACAGAGACACTGGCTCGGCGGCGGCCATCTTGTACGGAGACACTGGCTCGCCGGAAGCCATCTTGTCAAGAGACACAGGCGTGGAGTCGACCATCTTGTCCGAAGACACAGACACGGGAAGAGGAAGAGGAACAGATTCAGGCTCGGCGGGAAGAGACTCTTGACGGGCAGACGTGACGTGAAGCTCTGTCTCTGGATCGGCAGACGTGACGTGAAGCTCTGTCTCTGGATCGGCAGAAGTGACGTGAAGCTCTGTCTCTGGATCGGCAGACGTGACGTGAAGCTCTATCTCTGGATCGGCAGACGTGACGTGAAGCTCTGTCTCTGGATCGGCAGACGTGACGTGAAGCTCTGTCTCTGGATCGGCAGACGTGACGTGAAGCTCTGTCTCTGGATCGGCAGACGTGACGTGAAGCTCTGTCTCTGGATCGGCAGAAGTGACGTGAAGCTCAGTCTCTGGATCGGCAGAAGTGACGTGAACTGCATGGATATCACCTTCCTCCACGACACCCACAGTAAATGTAGAGCCTCTCACCTGAAGGGCATAATCAAGGAACCCACTCAGGGACCCTCGAGGACCATCACGGACAAGTTGGGTTTGTAATGGTTTATTGAGTCCATGGCAAAAAAAGTCAATCAACATAAAGTCCGGGAGGTTGGTGGTGTTTGCAATGTTCAGAAAGACACTGATGTGGTCCTCGAGTGAATGAGTTCCTTGGCATAGACGGACGAGACATACTGCTGCTGGATCCATTGTTGGCTAAGTCTTCTGTTACGAACTGCTCCGAGACAGAGGGTTGAGGATCCAAATGCAGCTTTTATTAAGGGCAATCCAGAAGCGTAATCCAAGGTACAGGCAGGGGTTCATACACAGACAGGCAGTCCAAACAAAGAAACAAACAAACAAAAACAAAACAGGCAGGGACCAGAGGCAAGAGAGTAATCCAGGGAACAGGGCAAGAAATCCAAAACAAGAAAACCAGGAGACAAGACAACCAGGGGAATGCTCGGAATTGCAGTGAAACACTAAACAAGACTTAGCAATGATAGACATAATGAACATGGTTTATATAGACAGACACTAATAGGATGGTGAGACACAGGTGAATGCAATCAGTGAATGAGGTACAGGTGAATGTGATCAGTGATAAGTGATGATGAGTCCGGGCAGTGAGTTATGGGAAATGTAGTTTGTGAGTGATAATAGTCATGTGTGGAGTGCCCTCTGGTGGCTCTCAAGGGCACTCCAGCTGGTGATTGTTACAAGCCGAGTCTTTAGTCACCGCTGCACCAGAAAAGGATGGTCTGTGTCCCAGCAAAGCCTGAACCTCTTCGTCGGTCCATCGGTCGTATTTTTTGTTGAACTCCATTGCAAACATGTTTACTGAATGCAAAACCCACCTCGCAAAAGACTTTTAAAAATGGCGGTCGAAATAAAATGCTGCGAGAGCTCAACCAATCAGCATGTTCAGCGCCCAAGTCCCACCCCCGAAAGTTCGGGAACTTTTCAAAAGTACCACCTCGCAAGCAGGGCCGTTTGGAGGGGGAAATATTTACCCGGAACTTCATTTAGACCCTGGTTCCTGCGGTCGAAACACACCGAGTTCCCCCCCAAAGTTCCTGGTTCCGGGGTAAAGTTCCTGCGGTGGAAACGCGGCTATATAAGGGACACAGACACTCAAATATCTCCACGGCAACCCGTCAAAATAAAAGTTTGGTTTAAATTCACAGAATATATTAGGCTACTGTTGTACAGTAGATTTAGCTACGTCTCTATGTAATAATAATACGTCTCTACTAGGGGTGGCACGGTACATGAAAAAAAACCGAACCGTTCGGTTCGCTTGTCTCGGTTCAGAGCGTGTGCGTCGCACGGTTTCGACGCATGCGCAATGTATCCTCGTGCCCGTATGTTACCTCAGACAGTGGGTGTCCTTTTCACGTGAAATAAGAGGTGTGTGTGTGTGTGTGGACATACAGTAAAATAAAGTAAAAGTGGAGTGCTGCAGGTCACGTCACGTGTAGAAATGCAAGTGGGAGAGATAAGGAAGGCTGCCCGGAGCCAGCGACGTATAGCAGGCAGGGCAGATGCAGTGCGTATGCGCGTGCACACTGGCAGTGTTTGTCTCGCGCAGCTGAACCGCGGCTCGTGTATTGCAAATACAGACAAATATTGTCCATTCTGTCACATTTTCCGGTGTTCTCCTCCCACCCCTGTCTGTCTCATGCTTTGATGGGCAGCATATATCTGCTGCAGATGCGACCGTGTTCCCCTCTGTCTCATACACACATAACATGCCGTATATACGTAGTTCACATGATAAATGTAACATTTAAAAGTTTAGATGCTTCTAGTTTTAATAATTTAAACATGCCTTTGAAGTTTGGACAAAAACTTCTGGCAGTGTTGTGTTTTCGTGTATTTTTTTTCTTTTCACAGCACTGGATGCCATATGGTGATTGTGAAACACATGGAACACTTCATGGTGAAATTTGTTAATCAGGTCAGCTGAATTAAAGCCACAGTGCATTGTTCTGATCAACATTGACATGATTAACATGAAAAATGTTACGCCAATGTGTCGGACTCTGTAGACAGCCAGTTAAGAAACAACTTCTACATGATATAACAATTTTTTAATACTGTATCCTAATTGTAGATGATTAAGCTAAATATCATATGCTGAAGTAAATTTCTTGAGTGTTAACGATAAAAAAAAAACAACAACAACAACAACAACAAGAACCGTACAGAACTGAAAACCGTGATACGAACCGAACCGTGGGTTTTGTGAACCGTGCCACCCCTAGTCTCTACTACTAATAATAATGCCTAGATGGTTGCTTATTTTTTTACTTGTTTTGAGTTTTTGCGATTATTTTCTGATTAATATATATATTTTTTATATTCATACATGTATTTGTTGCACTGTTTTTTATACAGTTATATTGTAAAACTAAAATACCTTTTTCAGTTTGCAGTGTTAGATTTGTGGCTGCATTTGAAGTTCTTTTTCACTTAATAAAAATAAATAATATTACTGTCAGATGTATGTCAGATAATAAAAAATACTGTAATAAATACAGTAGTTCATTATGTATTTGTTCATGTTTTATTAAAGGGATACTCCGTTTTTTCATATTAAACTATGTTATTCCCTTAACTAAGACGAGTTGATACATACCTCTCTCATCTCAGTGTGTACACTTAATCGCTCTGACGCGCAGTGACAGTCAGGATAAACAGGATTTTTGTCGGCGTGACTTTTTACTGCGCCGAGTCGAAGTACTCTCAAAAGTGCTATTCCGCCATACATTATAGTTATCCTTTTTAACCCGCTTAGAAAAGCGCCACGTTTTATTTTGTGTCACCATACTAGGTCGTTCAACTATTCGTGTAACTGTATTTAAATAGGGAAAACGTGGAGCTGTTTGGTCGCTTCTAAATTGATCTCTGTTTGGTACCTAATGAATGAACTGGGCTTAGTGGGCTAAGCTAAGTGCTATCAAAATGTCACCGCGCCTCGCACTGAGACGAGAGAGGTATGTATCGACTCGTCTTAGTTAAGGGAATACCATAGTTTAATATGAAAAATGTTGTATCCTTTTAAGAGATAAGTCTGAAGCACACCATAAAATAATTCTAGCAATTCATACAGGGCTAGTAGTATATACAGCTGTATATACAGATACACACCCAGGTATCTGATCAGTACTCGGTATCGGAAGCGGTATCGGAACATCTCTACTTTGAGTACCCAGAAAAAGCGCTAAATGTAATGAATTATTATTATTTGACACTGACTAACACTGATGGAAAACACTGACTAATCTGAATTTAGACTGCAGTTTCATGTTTTTCGTTTGCAAAGGAAAATTATGAAGCTTGATCTAAATAGACTACACATAAAAATCACAAACGACACTTGTAAATAACATTACTTACAAATTAATAATATATAATATAGCCTAGTTTTGTTTCAATCATATGAGGAATTACTTCATTTGTTTATTTATTCTTCCATAAATTACTAACACTGAACATGTTTTGCTGTATCCTCGTTGCATTTACACGACTTTAACCAGCAGATGTCCTCAGCGTGCAGAGTTTCGATACATTGACATTCTCCTAGAATTCTTATTTTACTCTGGCGGTAATGCGCTGAATGGCACTCAATCTGACAGAAAACACTAGAAGAAGAAGAGCCAGTTTCCTTGCTCGCACTGAAAACGGTTATATTGGAGAATATATGACTATGGCTCTTATCACACCAGCAAGGCAGCAACTCAAAGAAGTCATTTCCCCTTCTAATACACTATCTATAACAACAATGGACGGCGAGGAATAAAGCACGCCTATAGGTAACAGTTGTAAATGCAGCAACTAGGCTATAGCGTCTGTATAGTGAGTGTTGTCCTGAATATTTCCAAAATATCTTATCTGTGACCATATCTAACAAGCAGCTTCCCGGCTGAATAGAGAAACCAATTAAACTATTAATAATACATTTACCTGAACACTGTTGAACAGGCAGGCTCTTTCAGGGAAAGATACGGCACAAATGTGTTTGTGTATGCTGGAGCAGTTCTAATACTTCAGTGCCAAATCATAATGCAAAACCAGACGCAGCCAGAGCTTTGACTAGACAAAACATCCATACAGCAACATATGGAATCCCAAAGCTGACATAATAAATAAACACATAAATAAATTTTAAAGAAAGAAATAAATGTTAAAGAACAAACAAAAAAACATGAATATATAGGCTACATAAATAAATATTTATGTATAATTGTATTTGTATAAAACATTAACTGACAAAATAATGTGATATAATTTTATTGCCATGTCAATCAAGGCTGATAAGCACTTGATTTTGATCTCCTTCAGGGTCCCCGCGGGATATTAAAAAGTCTTAAATGTCTTTAAATTCAAAATCAAAATTTTAAGGCCTTAAAAGTCTTAAATTCGCTGAAGTATTGAGTTCTAGGTCTTAAATAATTTTAAACGGGTCTTAATTTTCCTAAGTCCATGTAACGCTACTCCATTGCTCATTGAAATGCTCCCGCAATGTTTGAGAGAGAGAGAGAGAGAGAGAGAGAGAGAGAGAGAGAGAGAGAGAGAGAGAGAGAGAGAGAGAGAGAGAGAGAGAGTGTGTGTGTGTGTGTTGTTAGTTCGTTTTTTCGCTAGTGAGAGACCAACATGCATCTTATATAGCAGCCAATCAGCTTTCATGTTATTGGCGCGAGGCTCTTTCTGATTGTACCACAGACGCATCAAACGGATTTTATTCTTCAGTTCAGTTCAGCTCCAGTTCTTCCAGTTCACGCGATCGTGAAAGCAAAGGCGAATCTTTCTCACCTGCCATCTCGTATAATGACCAAATAAAAGTTTGATATGCCCGATAGCACTAAACAAAGAGTTTAAAAAGCGGTGAAAACCCCGAACTCATTCGCTACTGACACACGGACTGATGTCAGACTGGCCGCGGATTCTGCAGGCGTTTGCCGCCGGTCAGCGCTCGCGCGAGTGAACCGAATCTAGGCATATTCATACATATCCATATCTATGAGCTCATCATTACTGTAGGTCTTAAAGTGAAAGCAACCCAATATAGCCGAGCCTATACCCCCTCCTGCCTGTGTCGTTAGTATTAATCAAACAACAACAACGGGGAAAAACAAACAGTAGCCCTAAACTTAAAGCACTGTTTGTATCTGTATATTTAAGTTGTATTTATTTGTCCTATTGTCAAACAAGATTCATGCATTGTGTTTGTTTTATTGCCATGTGTGACTATTGTGCATCTAATATAATGATATGGTAAATGTGGCATCCTAATTATGAAAAAAAAAAAGAAACATGCACATTTCTGAAAATGACCATCACAAAATCAGTAATTTTGATCTCACACAAAAAATTTATATACATACACACACACTACCGGTCAAAAGTTTGAGAACGGTTCGATTTTAAAAATGTTTTTTAAAGAAGTCTCTCCTGCTCACCGAGGCTGCATTTATTTGATCCAAAATACACCAAAGACAGTATTATTGTGAATATGTTTTTTTATTTTTTTATTTAAAATAACTATATTTCAATATATATCTTAAATAGAATTTATTTCTGTGATTCAAAGCTGAATTTTCAGCATCATTGCTCCAGACTTTAGAGTCACATAATCCTTCAGAAATCTTTTTTTTTTTTTTTTTTTTTACTTTTTTTTATCCATCAAAGAATCCAAAAAAAATGTTTTACACAACTGTGTTCAACACTGATAATAAACATAAATGTTTGTTGATCATCAGATCCTCATATGAGAATGATTAGTGATTTAGTGAAGGATCATGTGACACTGAAGACTGGAGTAATGATGTTAAATTCAGCTTTGATCACAGGAATAAATGACACTTTACTATATATTCACATAGAAAACAGTCACAACAGAACTGTCACAATATTACAGCTTTTTGTATTTTTAATAACATAAATGCAGCATTGGTGAGCAGAATGTAGAAACATTTAAAAATCTTACCGTTCTCAGACTTTAGACCGGTAGTGTGTTTGTATATTAATCCTGGTGGGATTGAGCTATGAGGAAGTGCAAGATTACTAATACTTTGTTCAATTTGAATAAAATTATTTGCTTTGCAAGTAATTTTGTGATTATGCATTTCCTTTTGTACGTTTTTTTTTAAAAATTGCTTGATATAGGTCTTAAATTGAATTCATAATGGTCTTGAAAAGGTCTTAAAAAGTCTTAAATTTGACTTGGTGAAACCTGCAGATACCCTGTCCTTTAAACAAAATAATGATGGCAAAATCAAAGTTTTCCCAGTAAAACTGATCAAAACGGGGCAAATGCATTTAAGAGAATTAACATTGACTAAAATATGTCCATGTATAAATGGTTAAAACTGCAATGAATCATGCAATCAACAGATGACTAAACCCTCAGAAAAACGCATGGATTATTTTCAATGTCAATAGTAAAAATAACTAAATTTAAGTGCAAAAAGTGCGCAATATAGTTAGAGGGCATTTCACACACATTCATGCACACACTTTGACAGCCAAAAACTTGTAATTTATTGATAGTGGATGATAATCCTACAACAAAAAGAACAACATTAATGCGCTTACCTTTGTGTGGCTCTTTTACTTCGGACAGAACATGTAGGCTATGTTTTTGTGAAGTACATCAAACCTAATGCAGAACTAGGGATGGCTCAATACCACAATTTTGGCTTCGGTACGGTACCACAATCTAGTACCGATGTTAAATCGATACCATACATGGTCTTAATTTTGATGCGGGTATTGCACATAATTTTACTCAACTCTAATTTCAGCATTACTGCGCGAATTGCAAATTGCTTCTGGCTTCAAAAGACATCGCACCTGCACTATAAAAGCAATCTGCGCGCTCAGATTCAACACTTTCACTTCCGTTGCGGGACAGCTGACGGAAATCACTGCCCACGTCTTTTTAAACTAAACAATTTGAACATGCAAGCGATTTTATAGCATTTCGCAATACATATGGGATGGGAGCTCTTTGAGAGAGTTTTCTTTGCTCTCA
Organism: Romanogobio albipinnatus; assembly: GCA_023566225.1. NCBI lineage: Eukaryota > Metazoa > Chordata > Actinopteri > Cypriniformes > Gobionidae > Romanogobio > Romanogobio albipinnatus. Next base: position 35,265,728 of record CM042244.1, on the reverse strand, counting down.
TACCAACATCAAACACACAAGCCTAAAGAGCTTGCGCATTCCAAATTAAGTTGTTTTTCCTTAGTCAAATACACACAAAATTATGTCAAAAATGTAAATCTTTAGTGAGTAGTCACATAAACACAGTTGGTTATGTCTTTCGCGGATGTAGCCTAAATAGTGCAATAGTATGCGTGCAAATATTATGAGGTCTAAACGTCACTGGTTGAAACAAATGCTGGAGATTTATTTATATTTAAACGATACGATCTTATGTAGGCCTATGTGTGTTGATCAGTGTTGAATGATGCACTCACCTGTCAATCTCTTAATGTCTTACAAGTCAGGAATTAAGTGACTGATGCTTGGCAAGGTTTGATGGTTCTTCAGCATTTTTATAAGCAAAGTAATTCCAAATTTCACGTGCACTTCTGTCTTTATTAATGAGTTTTGTGCGTGTTGATTGAGATTCAACTGCTGTATTAATTTAGTGCTGTTGCCACATTTGCCGGTTTCACGTCATTTTGGGTAGCGCGCTGCCACCTAGCAGTGAACTTCGGAACAGCAGCATATACCGAAATAAGCAAAATCATGATATCGTACCGTTTGAAATAAAATATATACCGGTATTTTCCCAGTACCTGTATACCGCGCACCCCTATGCAGAACAGTTGAAAAGTTGTCCTGATTCTGGACAGGAGTAGTATAGTCAGTGTTGGGAGTAACGCGCTACAAAAGTAATGCATTACAGTAATCTGTTATATTTCTAGTGTTTGCATTACTAATCAATTTTCAGTAATATTTTACTCTGTACATTTTCAGGAACACTTGCGTTACAACACACTTTTAGCCCAAAATGTAATTGTTAATAAAAATTAGGGGGGTTGGGGACGAACAAAAAACAGCAAAACCGCGAGACATTAACGAATGAAAAATGCAAGTAAAATATAACCTGTTCGTGGTCAGTCAATAGCCGCATGTGGTGTCCAAGCATGTGGTGTCCAAGATGCAAATGCAACCTTTGTCTAAAACCGAAAGAACTATCGTCGTCGCGAAATGGCACTAGCAATTAAAAAAAAACATATCTTGCACTTTGTGCATGACGTTTTTTGTTGTGAACCTCTTGAATTAAAAAAAGAATAAGAAAATAATGACAACAATAAGAAAAGAACAAATGTGCATCTTGTCATAGAATTAGAGTTTACATAGCCTACAGTTCTGTTGTGTCTAATATGAATAGACCCAGCTATTCCCAGATATTGCCAGATAATCACTTTAACTCTATCATACTTTTAACAGACTTGGATTGTTTGTGATTCTGTCTGTCATCATTTCTTGCATTGTCTTGAGCCTTCACTTTGCCAATTACAGTGAGGAAAATAAGTATTTGAACACCCTGCTATTTTGCAAGTTCTCCCACTTAGAAATCATGGAGGGGTCTGAAATTGTCATCGTAGGTGCATGTCCACTGTGAGAGACATAATCTAATAAAAAAAATAAAAAAAATAAAATAAAAAAAAATACAGAAATCACAATGTATGATTTTTTTACTATTTATTTGTATGATACAGCTGCAAATAAGTATTTGAACACCTGAGAAAATCAATGTTAATATTTGGTACAGTAGCCTTTGTTTGCAATTACAGAGGTCAAACGTTTCCTGTAGTTTTTCACCAGGTTTGCACTAGGGATGAAACGGTATGGAAATTTAACATCACGATTATAGTGACCCAAATTATCACGGTTATCAATATTATCACGGTTTTGTTCAAACGAGATGAAAGTGTTAAAAAAGAACAGATGCACACACTTAAAACATTTCAACAAGTTTTATATTTGAAATTCAACAAACAACAAATAACTAAAGCAGCTATATGCACTTTTTTAAGCTTGATTCTGTGGGATTTCCTTCCTTAATGGCTGTCGTCAATAGCAACGCATAACGCATGAATAATAATAATTTGTCGTAAATATAATCTATAATATTATCTCTGTAAATATATTCTCAAGCAATATTCTCATCAGTGTTCAGCAATGATGCATTTAAATCTAGCATATTTTGTGTTAGAGCCCAAACAGTATCCTAGTGAAATAATGCATATCCATATTTCCATATGATTTGACAGTTTATTTTATAAAATATCACAATGTGAACACTTTACTGTCAGTTTTATGACTGTCATTAAATGACAGTAACAAGTAATCTATACAGGGAGTGCAGAATTATTAGGCAAATGAGTATTTTGACCACATCATCCTCGTTATGCATGTTGTCTTACTCCAAGCTGTATAGGCTGGAAAGCCTACTACCAAATCAAATCAAAATCAAATCAAATCACTTTATTTGTCACTCTACATATACACAAGTGCAACAGCAGGTGAAATTCTTAGGTGCAGTTCCGAGCAACATAGTAGTCATGACATGACATGTACAACATTTAAAGCAGCATCAGATTACACATCTGATGCGCACACAATTACTCACAGCACAGTATACACTACAATAAACAATAAATAATTTACACAATGTGAGTGTAGTTCTCACAGCTTTAAACAATATACACATACTTACAATATACATATACTTTAAACAATATACACTAAACATACACTAAACAATATACATTACGCTATAATAGTAATAATAATATACAATGTATAGTATAAAATATTATTCACAGATTGAAAAATTGAAATCCAAAGTGCAATAGATGCTGTGTGATAAATAAATGTGTATATAATGTGTGTGTATCTACAGTGGGTTGTGCTGAGTGATATTCTGTCCAGTGTGTGTTATGATCCTGATGGGGTCAGGCAGGGGCGTCGGACTGGGGGGGTAAAGGGTACCAAGTACCCAGGGCCCGAGGCAGAGGGGGGGCCCTTAGAAGTCAGTTTTCTATACATACATATACATGCACTAACATTTGTATAGCATTTATGTACATATAAAAAAGTTCCTGTGCAAAACTAAACTTGTAGTTAGGCACTGGTTTGGTTTTAAAAAAAAAGTCATTTTCATGCTGTGCAGGGCCCCACCACCCCTCTCGAATCAATGTAAATGGTACGACCCGCAGGTCAGGTGCTTCTGCTGCGGACCTGCGGTGAATCAGTTAACACTAACAGGTGTGTTCGACATCGGCTGCGGCTGGATGCAACTGATCGGCGAGAGTAGCCGCGTGCAGGCGGAGAGGAGCGGCAAACGGAGACGTGAAGTCTGAAACTTTCTGCTTCCTGCAGTGACGCTCGCGCTGTGTTTGCATACTTTATCAGCTGAAGTGAAATAAATGCAATATTTGGCTCCGTTTGCCTTGTCTCCGTTTCTCCGTTGTCTCCTCTTCTGCTGCAGTTCTCCCCAGAGTCAGAAGTTTACATGAAAACACTGTATATTTCCCTCCATTGTCAAAATCTAACACCCACGAAAACAGATTGGTTACCGCATTATGCAAATTAGCTTGCACACGCTCTTACATTAAGTACAGAATTGTTCTCAGTTTAATGCACATCTTAATGATTGAAAATTACTTATTTTATTTTACGGAACACACTTCAATCCTAGTTCCCACTTGAGCATATTAAGTATTCAGTCCAAGGGGCGTAAATTTCATCTAAAAGTTGGGGGGGACAATAAACATGAAATTTCTCAAGAGCAATTTTTGAAGGGGACACAAATAATACAGCCAAAATCGTACTTGTAAGGATATGTGTACCACAAAAAAAAAATTGGGGGGTGTTTTGGTGCACTGAAAAATTATTAATGTCCGTTTTTCTTTTCTCTGTCATTTTATCTGACCAACAACACAAAGCGATAGTAGTTTAAATACAATTAAGGTTCACCACGCAGTCATATTATAATTATTAAATTATCTTGCGTCCTCCACATAGTATTTTATACTATGATATTCAGATATTTAGATATTCAACTGCAGCAAGCCCTCTGATCTTCCACTTATTATCATATTGAGCAAAACCCAACACAGATCTGACTGAACTTACGGTGTAGAATTAGCCAATTTTTAGAATTTGGGGGCGGGTTGCTTGAATTTTGGGTTCATTAGCCTATTATTCGTAATGAAAAACACAACAACAAAACAGTACAATGACACACTCCCTTAAATAGGCGCTTTTACGCTTTGAAACCAAATCTTCGATAATCTTGTCTGTCAGCGGTTTGCTCGTTCGGCTTGTGCTGTATTGAGCAGACGCGTTCAGTTTTTAATTGTTTTGTCAGTTCTCTAACTGAACTCAATGATTTTATTACTGTACAGCGGAGCGGGGCGGTGCGGCGGTGGGCAAGGGATGTTAACAGTGTTTTGTATAATCTGTATTAAAGAGAAAAGAATAATTTCATCTGACGTTTAAAGTGAATATAATAGCCTTGACAGCTACTTACTGGTGTTTCACAACTGCTGTCTGAAGAGCCTTGTTCTCTCCCCAAACTTGTGTGGTGGTTTTTCTACGTTCTATGTAACGTTAGTTGAGGTGCGCGGTGGATCAAACCACTGTGAGGCAAGGGGGGAGGGGGGGACTCAACATGTTTCTAAACTTAAAACGCATTTTTTTCCCCCCGTTTGCGTTTGTATTGTTTCACTACTTACACATTTATTTTAAGTATATATTGTTATATTATTTACAATACTCAGCATGGTTTTTAGGGGGGACAGCCCTCAGATTGGGGGGGTCCTGTCCCCCCTGTCCCCCCCGCGATTTACGCCCCTGTTCAGTCCATTTTATCACGAAATTCAAACGATAAATGCCGTTTTGACGTTCTTTAATGTGACGACTGATCACTGTATAGGCGCGTCAATTCAAGCGGCCGCGGCGCGCGAGTGAACGCGATCATCTCTTCCAGAAGAATAAACATGAATTACTATCTTAAGGTACAAACAGCTTGTAAACAATGTCACGCAGTATCATTTACCTCTGAGTCTGTAGTCCTTCAGTGTCCACAGCTGTTAATTCACAAGAGAAATCAACAATCAACTCTTTCACTAAATATATGCACCATATTAGCCTATATATATATATATATATATATATATATATATATATATATATATATATATTAATTCTACTTAACCTGTTAGTGATGTCTTGATTATTTAATGCTATTTTAGATAAATCTTTCATGAAAATGACAGTCACTAAGATTATATTTCAACAACGAATTGGAGAAAAAAACATAATTTTATAATTAGATTTAGGAGTTAATGCAAAAACTAGCCTTATGTGAAGTTGTTCGCACACAATGTGTTATTTGAGTGTTGCTTATTATCTAAACATGAATATCAGCTGAATATAGGCTCAAAGTTTGGGCTCTGTAGTTAACCTTTAATATTATAGTATTAATGTGTAAGTAAGGGCTCCCTATATAGTTTACAGCATTATCTTTAAGAAACTTTTAGTTATAATTTAATTAATTTAAGGACAGACACAATTTTTTCAGTAAACCACTGTTTAATAAAAAATAAATAAAAAGCCATTTTTTTAAAACTGCTGAACCGAACTCATACCGAACCGTCAGTTTTGTGTACCGTTACACCCCTAGTAAGTAGTAGTACTTTTGACAATAAAACAAAAATATATTAATCAGAATGTGGCTTATTTTGTTTACATTTTAAGTGTTTTTATGATAAAAATGCAATACCCCATTGGTATATGGTATTTGGTACGGGGGCCCAGCAAGATGGTTTGTACCCAGGGCCCAAAATTTGGTGCTACGCCCCTGGGTCAGGAGTTAAGGAGTCTGATTGCTTGTGGGAAGAAGCTGTTCTGGAGTCGGCTGGTGCGTGTTCTGATGCTGCGGTACTGTCTGCCTGATGGCAGCAGTGAGAGCAGCCCATGGTTCGGGTGGCTAGAGTCTCTGATGATCCTCTGAGCTCTCTTCACACACCGCCTGGTGTAAATGTCCTGGAGGGAGGGAAGCTCACCTCCGATGATGCAGCTGGCCGTGCGCACTACCCTTTGCAGGGCCTTGCGGCTGCGGGCGGTACTGTTGCCGTACCAGGTGGTGATGCAGCCAGTCAGCAGACTCTCTATGGTGCAGGTGTAGAAGCGTGTGAGGATGTGGCGGTTCATTCCAAACCTCCTCAGCCGTCGCAGGAAGAAAAGGCGCTGATGAGCCTTCTTCACAACGGCCTCGGTGTGGACGGACCATGAGAGTTCCTCTGTGATGTGGACACAGAGGAACTTGAAGCTGCTGACTCTCTCCACCGGTGCTCCATCGATGGTGATGGGGCGGTGTTCTCTCTCATTCCTCCTGAAGTCGACCACCAGCTCCTTGGTCTTGCTGACGTTGAGGGAGAGGTTGTGCTCCTGACACCACCGTGTCAGAGTGTGCACCTCCTCTCTGTAGGCCGTTTCATCATTGTCAGTGATGAGACCTACCACCGTCGTATCGTCAGCAAACTTGATGATGGTATTGGAGCTGTGGGTTGCCACACAGTCATGTGTGTACAGGGAGTACAGGAGTGGGCTGAGAACGCAGCCCTGAGGGGCTCCAGTGTTGAGAGTCATTGATGAGGAGATGTTACTGCACATTCTGACCACCTGGCGTCTGTTTGACAGGAAGTCCAGGATCCAGCTGCATAACAGGCTGTTTAAGCCTAGAGCCCGGAGTTTCCCGTCAAGTATGGAGGGCACAATGGTGTTGAATGCTGAGCTGTAGTCCACAAACAGCATTCTCACATACGTGTTCCTCTTTTCCAGGTGGGAGAGAGCAGTGTGAATAGTGGATGAAATGGCATCATCAGTGGAGCGGTTTGTGCGGTATACAAACTGCAGTGGGTCCAGTGAGGGGGGGAGAACAGAGCAGATGTGGTTTCTGATTATTCTTTCAAAGCATTTGCTGATGATGGGGGTCAGAGCAACAGGACGCAAGTCGTTTAAGCAGAGTGTTTTTGACTGCTTAGGTACAGGAACAAAAGTGGACGTTTTAAAGCATGTGGGGACCACAGACAGGGAGAGGGACAGGTTAAAAATGTCCGTGAAAACTCCAGCCAGTTGGTGCGCGCACGCTCTGATCACACGGCCGGGAATGCCGTCTGGACCCGCAGCTTTACGGACGTTCACCCGCCGGAAGGATCGGGTTACATCCGCGACAGATACGGAGAGTGCACTAACCTCTGTATCTTCAGCCGCGAGCGCTCTCTCCGCGAGGGCGGTGTTAGTTCCCTCAAAGCGAGCATAGAAGGTGTTTAGCTCGTCCGGGAGAGAGGCAGCGGTGTTCACGGTGGAGTTTGTGTTCCCTTTATAGTCCGTGATGGTGTTAATTCCCCTCCACATGCTTCTGGAGTCGGTGGTGTTGAACTGTCCTTCAATCTTGTCCCTGTACTGCCGTTTTGCTGCTCTGATGGTTTTCCGGAGGGCATAATTTGCTTGTTTATGCTCCTCCGCGTTACCGGAGTTAAAAGTGAAGGTCCGCGCATTGAGTGCCGCGCGAACATCCCCATTTAGCCACGGCTTCTGGTTAGGGTACAGCCGAATTGTTTTGGTCGGAACAACGTCATCTACGCACTTCCTGATGAAACACGTTACGCTATCAGCGTAAACCTCGATGTCGTCATCAGAGGCCGACCGGAACATCTCCCAGTCCGCGTGATCAAAACAGTCCTGTAGCATAGAATCTGATTGGTCCGACCAGCACTGGATGGTTCTGAGGGCGGGTGCTTCCTGTTTGAGTCTTTGCCTATATGCGGGCAAAAGTAGGATGGAAGCGTGATCCGATTTGCCAAATGGTGGGCGCGGGAGGGACTTGTAACAATCCTTGAAGGGGGAGTAGCAGTGATCTAAGACGCGGTTCCCTCGCTTGTTGAAGCTAACATGTTGGTGGTATTTGGGTGCGATGCGCTTGAAGTTGGCTTTGTTAAAGTCCCCGGTCACAATAAACGCAGCCTCAGGATGCGCGGTTTCCTGCTCACTCACTGTCCTATACAGTTCCTTTAGTGCCCGGTCTGTGTCGGCTTGCGGGGGAATATACACAGCTGTGATGATGACCGCGGTGAATTCCCTCGGTAGCCAGAATGGTCGGCACAGAAGCATGAGAAATTCCAGATCAGGAGAACAGAAAGACTTGATAGAATGTACGTTCCTCTGATCACACCAGGATCGGTTAATCATAAAACATACACCCCCGCCTTTGCTTTTCCCGGAGAGATCTTTTTCTCTGTCCATTCGATGCACGGAGAACCCCGTGGTTTCGATGGCCGAATCTGGAATCTCAGCGGACATCCAAGTTTCTGTGAGGCAGATAATGCAGCAGTCCCTCGTGTCTCGCTGGAAAGAGATCCGTGCTCTCAGCTCGCAGAGTTTATTGTCCAGAGACTGAACATTTGCCAGTAAAATACTGGGAAGCGGGGGTCGGTTTGCGCGGCGTCTTACTCTGATAAGTACGCCGGCTCTCTTCCCTCTTCTCCGGCCGCGTTTGCGTGGTCGGGCCGTCCAGACAAAGAGCTCCGCTGCTGTGTTTGTAAACGGCGGTTCGTCACTGAAGAATTTAAAGTCCGGTTTTCGGAGTGCGATTGCCGAACCAATGTCCAAAAGTGTCTGTCTGTCGTACGCAGTAAGGCAGACAACATCCAAGACAAAAAACACAAAAACTATAAACAGAACAAACAAAAAACTACAATGTTTCAGCAGAGCTTGCGACGTTGCGGCCATCCTCGGCGCCATCTTGACTCAGGTTGCCAATTAAGCATATTAGGTGATGTGTATCTCTGTAATGAGAAGGGGTGTGGTCTAATGACATCAACACCCTATATCAGGTGTGCATAATTATTAGGCAAATTCCTTTCCTTTGGCAAAATGGGTCAAAAGAAGGACTTGACAGGCTCAGAAAAGTCAAAAATAGTGAGATATATTGCAGAGGGATGCAGCAGTCTTAAAATAGCCAAGCTTCTGAAGCGTGATCATTGAACAATCAAGCGTTTCATTCAAAATAGTCAACAGGGTCGCAAGAAGCGTGTGGAAAATGTGGAGCGTGTGGAGATATAGAGAACAGGCCAATGGGCCATTGGCGTGCGATATTTGCATCTCGCGCTCCGCCCCGCGGATATAAACAGGAAGCGAGAGCGAATGCACGCTGTCATTCACTTCAGAGCCGAACGGCGTTGATGAAGCAAGACTGCTTTTATAAAAGAGAGCCTATCTACAGAGAGAGATACTCCAGAGAACGAGAAGGATGCTCTGTGTTGCCGAAAATGCACAATCAGTGCGATCGTGTGCTCACCGCTGCATCAGCATAACAAACTGCTGTTCTCACAGCAACTGTCGGTTTGATGAGGGCGTTTGTCAGTGAGTGCAGACACAGGACTGCACTTACCTCCTGTGTGCTGCCGCGGTCTTCCCCTGGGTGCTTCAGCACTGTTGAAAAAGCGGTTCCTCATAAAAGAGCAACACGGGTGTGACTGCGTCTCTTTCAAGACGTCATTCCACTGGTGCGTTTCTGGATGCGGTTGTTTCCTGTCCTGACGGCCACGATCCCTCTCGCATAAACATGTTGAGACTGTGTTCGTGGGTGATCCATGTTCTCTCAGGGGAACGGGATCACGTTGACGCGCTGGTCATCTCACCTTCCGCGTGAGGGTTTGAGTGTTCAGCGCGGCGTGTGCCGTCTAGCTGCTGGGTGACAGCGCGGGTTGCCGTGACAACTCAGCGCGCGTCACTCGGCGCCTCCGATGCACGGTCGAGACTATGATACCTCAAAACGGGGTTGAGTCCCTTCGCTTATACCCCGATCTAGTCTCTTTTCTGGTGCACCAGAAAAGGGGCTACTTTGGCTGATAAGCCTGGGTGACCTGAGGATTACAGTGAGGCTTCCCTGCTGCGTACACCTCCGTGGGCCCCTCACTCCTCTATCGCATCGCAAGCATGTTGAGACTGTGTTTGTGGGTGGTCTATGCTCTTTCATGAGAGCATAGCCACGTCGGAGAGTTGTTCATCTTGCCTTTTTATAAGGGCTTAAGTGTTCAGCGCGCCGTGTGCCATCTCACGGCCACACTCACTATCTCACATGTCTGCTGGTAGCTTACAGATGGGATTGCTGGTCCTTAAAAGGGGACCTAGCGTTTCATTTGGGGCTCTAGCAGAGGACAGATGTCAATCGCTGCATTGGAGAGAGGGCTGTTATGTGTTGAAAATGAAGATGATGCTGAGATTCCCACCGTAATAGTGGGCGCTCTTGCTGAATCAGATTCATACTTGACAGCCATGCTTTCCTGGGGGCCTGAGGCATAGTGCAATGCGTAAATCGCCTTGCCTGCCCCTTGCCTTTTCTCGGATGTGCATTGGAAGGCTTTGGCATTGTGGAACTATTGGTGCCAAAATATGGAACACCAATAGGGCCATAATCTGTATATAAAGTTTTCCTCTCTCTCACTACCCTCATCGGTGGGGTGCACGAGGGTAGTTCTGAGCTGAGGTTGAGCTGTGCACAGCACTGGCCCTTGGCTAGACGATGTCCACCCTGGTCCAGAAACACCATTGATCCGGATTTGGTCAGGAACTGTTCTTCCCCGGAGGAGGGCCGGGTGGAAAACAATTAGTAATTCTGTTCCGCCACTGGTTTTAAAAACACAAAGCCTTGCCACGCTCAGCCCCTCCTTCATTTGGAGAGCGCGCTTGGCGGTGGTCGGCGCTCCCTTGCCTCGCTACCCTCAGGCGCCTCTCCCTTCGCCAGCAGGGGGCGCCGGCTGTGGGAACGCACTCAAGCGGCCTCCCCACACTCGCACGCTGCCTCCGCGGACGCAGGCAAGTGTTGCACAGCACACTCAGATCCCACTTCGGGCCGCTCCCATGCCGTCCGAGTCAGATCCCTGCATTCCGCCTCGCTGCCCCGCTACGGGTAAGTCTGTGGTGCCGTTAATCCCCCTTGCTCAGTGTCTGGGAGCCTGGCTAGCGCTTCCCAGCCTGTCTCGGTGGCTCCTCCGTACCATCAGACTCGGCTATGCGATTCAGTTCACCCGGCGTCCCCCCAAGTTCAGGGGCGTTCACTTCACGACAGTAGCGAAGGAGAACTCCCCCGTGCTCCGGGTGGAGATCGCAGTTCTACTGGCGAAGGACTCAATAGAGCCGGTCCCTCCAGCCGATATGAGGTCTGGGTTCTACAGCCCATACTTCATTGTACCCAAGAAAGGACGGCGGGTTACGGCCGATCTTGGATCTGCGGTTCTTGAACCGGTCCCTTCACAGGCTGCCGTTCAGAATGCTAATGCAGAAACTAGGGATGCTCCGATTGATCGGCAACCGATCTCGATCGGCCGATAATCGCTTTGGGATGGTTGATCGGCGGTCTCCAAAAAGGCCGATCTCATGAACCGATCGCAGCTGATGACACATAAACCCGCACCTGCCGTGAGAGCTAGGGCATGATATGCAGCGACACCGTCTCATTCTCTTTCCAGCGCGGGTAAAATAATTATAATGCTGAAGGTGAGGTACAATTCATATTTCTATATTAAATAACTTACGCAGTCATTTGAAAACTTTCTGTGGAATGTAAGTTCACAAACAGCGCGCGTGAATCACCGCGTGCGCGCGCTCTCTCTCTCCCTCTCATAAAGGCAAGCTCAAATGGCTTCACATCAGCGCATCGCATGTGCACTAAAATCGAGCTGCACAGTTGACACAGGATTTGCCACTTTGCACAATCGAGGCAGTGTCGCATCGTCACTAAAGTTTATCATTTGCATTTATTTTTAAGTCTTGCCAGTGTTCAAACCGTTCAGCACTCGCGCGCTCTCCAGACCGTGAGCGCGCGCACACACACACAGGCCATCTCACAAAAAGCTTGCGAGTACAAATTGCGCTGAAATGGTCAGATACACACAAATGTATGTACTAAATGACCGTCTTGACAAGTATGCACGTAAACCCCGTCGTGACTCGCGAGTGAACGTTTGTGCAGCTGCATGTAACTGTAACCGTGTTCACTCTTAAAGTGACAGCTGTCGAATAAACTACTGCTGTCTCTGAGTTTCTATTTGTCTTGTGGTGTTTGATGAACCTTTATGACACTCACTGCTCTTGAATGACTAACTTTTGCAACCGTAAGTGTAAGGATTAATCTAATTTAATGTATTCAGGGAAGACCAATATTAATTTACATTTGATTTCTTATTAAATGTCTTTAGTATGTCTTACCTCAATACTAATGTTAGACCTACCTGAAAATTTGTTTTTAAAAATAAAAATGCACTGCATGATCAAATATTTAGGTGAGATAATTATATACATTTATTATATACATTTATTTGGGAAAGGTGGCCTACAGTAGCCTTAAGTTATCTCATTTTCTAAAATAAACACTTGGTGGTTCTTCAAGATCTTGACTCAGTTAATTTAGAGTTAGTTTCATTTCTACAAATGGTGCAAACTCTGCAAGATTATAGATAAAAGATTCCCATTCCCCTGCCATTCTGTGATCGGCAGTGATCGGCAATCGACAGATCATGATCTTGGTGATCGGTAATCGGTGATCGGCCCCAAAAATGCTGATCGGAGCATCTCTAGCAGAAACGCATCTTCAGGTGCATCTGTCCCCAAGATTGGTTTGCAGCGATCGACCTGAAGGATGCGTACTTTCATGTCTCGATTCTCCCTCGACACCGGCCCTTTCTGCGTTTCGTGTTCGAGGGACGGCATATCAGTACCGCGTCTTACCCTTCGGCCTGTCCCTGTCGCCCCGTGTCTTTACGAAGGTTGTGGAGGCGGCCATTGCTCCCATGAGAGAGCATGGTGTTCGCATTCTCAACTACCTCGACGGCTGATCCTTGCCCAGTCGCGAGAGCAGTTGTGCGAACACAGGGACAGGGTGCTCAGTCACCTCAGCCAGTTGGGACTTTGGGTCAACTGGGAGAAGAGCAAACTCTGTCCTACACAGAGGATCTCTTTTCTCGGTATGGAGATAGACTCGGTCGCCATGACAGCACGCCTCACGGAGGAGCGCGTCCAGTTAGTGTTGAACTGCCTGAATTTGTTCAGAGGCAGGACAGCGGCACCACTGAAACATTTTCAGAGGCTCCTGGGGCATATGGCATCCGCAGCCGCAGTAATGCCGTTGGGATTGCTTCATATGAGACCGCTTCAACGCTGGCTACACGACCGAGTCCCGAGATGGGCGTGGCACAGCGGATCCCTCCGCGTCCAAGTGACTCAGAGGTGCCTCCAAACCTTCAGCCCGTGTTCGGACCCTTCGTTTCTACGGGCAGGAATTCCCCTAGAACAAGTGTCCAGGCATGCTGTTGTCTCAACGGATGCCTCATCCACGGGCTGGGGTGCCACGTACAACGGGCTTGCAGTTTCGGGTCTGTGGACCGGGCCTCAACTGCAATGGCATATCAATTGCCTCGAGTTGTTAGCAGTTCGTCTTGCACTCAGCCGCTTCAAAGTTCCGCTCAGAGGCAAGCACGTTCTGGTCCGTATGGACAACACTGCGGTAGCGTACATCAACAAACAGGGTGGTCTACGCTCCCGTCGCATGTCACAACTCGCCCGCCATCTCCTCTTATGGAGTCAGAAGCATCTGAGGTCGCTTCGTGCCATTCACATTCCGGGCCTGCTCAATCGTGCAGCCGACGAGCTCTCACGACAGCCAGTGCTCCCGGGAGAGTGGCGACTCCATCCCCAGGCGGTCCAGCTGATCTGGAGTCGTTTCGGGGCCGCACAGGTAGACCTGTTTGCCTTCCCAGAGACGACCCTCTGCCAGTGGTTCTATTCCTTGACTGAGGGGACCCTCAGGTCGGATGCCCTGGCACACAGCTGGCCCCGGGGCCAACGCAAATATGCGTTTCCCCTAGTGAGCCTTCTTGCACAAACACTGTGCAAGGTCAGGGAGGACGAGGAGCAAGTCCTGTTGGTCGCTCCGTATTGGCCCAACCGGACTTGGTTCCCGGAACTAGTGCTCCTCCCAGGAAGGACCTCCTAACTCAGAGACGGGGCACCCTATGGCACCCGCGTCCGGACCTCTGGAAACTGGACGGGACGCGGAGGTTCTAGGTGACCTACCACAAGCGGTAGTTGACACCATCGCTTCCGCTAGAGCCCCCTCTACGAGGCGCCACTTTGTGTTGAAGTGGAACCTGTTCATCGATTGGTGCTCTTCTCGCCAAGAAGACCACTGAAGATGTTCGATCAGGTCTGTGCTTTCCTTTCTACAAGATGGGTTGGAGCGAAGGCTGTCTTCCTCCACCCTCAAAGTCTATGCTGCCACTATTGCCGCTAATCATGAGCTAGTAGATGGAAAATCTCTAGGTAAGCATGATCTGATCGTCAGGTTCCTGAGGGGGGCGAGGAGACTAAATCCGCCTCGCCCTCCCTCTGTACCCTCTTGGGACTTGTCTCTGGTGCTAACCGCACTGCAGAGAGCGCCCTTTGAGCCTTTGCAGTCAGCAGTTGAAAATCTTGTTGTTAAAGACAATACTCCTGACTGCGTTGGCCTCCATCAAGAGGGTAGGGGACCTGCAGGCATTTTCGGTCGACAAATCATGCCTGGAATTCGGGCCCGGTAACTCTCATGTGATCATGAGACCCTGGCCTGGATATGTGCCCAAGGTTCCCACTACTCCCTTCCGGGACCAAGTGGTGAGCCTGCAAGCACTGCATTCGGAGGAGGCAGACCCAGCCCTAGCTTTTCTCTGTCCCGTCCGTGCTCTCCGGACTTACGTGGACAGAACGCAAAGCTTCAGGACCTCAGAGCAGCTCTTCTGTTACGGAGGACAGCAGAAGGGAAAGGCTGTCTCCAAGCAGAGGATGGCCCACTGGATAGTGGATGTCATCGTCTTGGTGTATGAATCCCAAGACGTGCCTTGCCCGCTTGGGTTAAGAGCCCACTCCACTAGGGGTGTTGCTTCTTCCTGGGCGCTGGCTCGTGGCGCCTCGCTGACAGATATTTGTAGAGCTGCGGGCTGGGCGACACCTAACACGTTCGCTAGATTTTATAGCCTCCGTGTAGAGCTGGTATCTTCCTGTGTGCTGACTTCCCATAGTCAGTAACACCGAAGTGCCCGTTCTAGTGTCGGCTTGCAGCGCCATTCCCTCCCTCACGGTACGGATACGTGCGCTTATCTGCTCCAGTCGAGTTCCCCAGAACGGCGAACCCTGTTGAGTCCTCCGCAACCCACGGCAGTCGGACGTGGCGGAACGTTCGATGCCAGGTCTAACACTCGTATGCATTGGTGGAACTTGTGTTAGGCTGGGTTCCATATGTTGTGACCCCCACGGCGGTCCCATATGTGTATTCTTCCACGGTACGGCTCCCTACGGCGAGCCTGTGTCTTTCCTCGTCTCAGGAAGGTATTGTCCCCCGCCTCTAATTGGCCGGGGCCACCCCTGGGACTTCCGTATGTTGTCGGCCAGCCCATACGTGTATTCTCCACATGGTAATAACCCTCCGGGCATGATGTGGCTTCCGCAGCGGCCTCCACGGGCACGCTTTCCCAGCATTATCCAATAGAGTCAGCTTAATGGGTCTTGCGGAACAGTAGCTTTTTGACTCTCCCTGCGTGAATTTCCCTGCCCGCATCAGTTCGGGGTCTGAGGGGCTCATCGCTGGGCGCTGGAAGTGGTAGTAACTATGGCGTTGTCCAAAGGGATCCCAATTCGTCGGTACGTCCGACGTACGTCGAACGTGACCGACTGAAAGGGAATGTCTCGGTTACCTATGGTAACCCTCGTTCCCTGAAGGAGGGAACGGAGACGTACGTCTCGTCGCCACAGTTGCTGTACCATCACTGCAGGGCCGAGCCACTCAGTTCGGCTCCTCAGTGAAAAACAGCGTGCATTCGCTCTCGCTTCCTGTATATACCCGCGGGGCGGAGCGCGAGATGCAAATCTCGCACGCCAATGGCCCATTGGCCTGTTCTCTATATTTCAAAGCTGATAGGGGCTCCTTGAAGTGATCCCAATCCCCGTCCGACGTACGTCACCGTTCCCTCCTTCAGGGAACGAGGGTTACCATACGTAACCGAGACGTTTTAGATAATTATATATAACTATACATGTCATGTATTTGACATGTCATGAATTGTTCACTCAAGAATCACTCATTCATATTTATTGAAACAGGATTTGATAGAATTTCTTGAGTGTAAAACATTTGAATAGAATTTCCATTTTTAAGCACTTTGAAAAGACACAAGAGAGTGCATACTGTAGAGAAGCCATAGGCCTACCACTGCCCTTTATGTGTGAGGAGCTTCACTGCATCAAGTAATTTACTGAGACATAGAAGAAAATGCTTTTCGGTGCTTGTCAGTGAGCAAAGAGCAAATATCAGGGCTTCAGACTGCAGCTATATGACGTGTGCAAGGACTGCTAGCGATACGATCATGTCAGCCATGTGGTCATTCTTAAAGTAAAAACAAGCAAATATATTGCATGTATGGTGATTTATATTGACAGTTTTTAAATGCTGCCTTGAATTTGTGAATCAACGCAGGATTGCCAGGTTTTCACAACGTGTCTCCCCACTCTCGTGCTCAGCAGCCTCCACAGCAGCTGAAGCTCCTCCGGGTCCAAGTGCCCGCCCAGTCAAATGTTATATACCGGTAGCCTATTTAGTGGGGGCGCTGTTGTTGCAGTAATACACCGTGTTCCAAATTATGCAAATTGGATGTGTTATAAACATAAAATTTTTTGTTTTTCAATTAAACTCATGGATGGTATTGTGTCTCAGCGCTCTTTGGATCACTGAAATTAATTTCAGACACCTGTGATAATTAGTTTGCCACATGAGCCAAATTAAAGGAAAAGTGCTTAATAAGGATGTTCCACATTATTAAGCAGGCCACAGGTTTCAAGCAATTTGGGAAAGAAAAAGGATCTCTCTGCTGCCGAAAAGCGTCAAATAGTGTAATGCCTTGGACAAGGTATGAAAACATTAGATATTTCATGAAAACTTAAGCGTGATCATCGTACTGTGAAGAGATTTGTGGCTGATTCAGAGCACAGACGGGTTCGTGCAGATAAAGGCAGATTGAGGAAGGTTTCTGCCAGACAAATTCATCGGATTAAGAGAGCAGCTGCTAAAATACCATTACAAAGCAGCAAACGGGTATTTGAAGCTGCTGGTGCCTCTGGAGTCCCGCGAACCTCAAGGTGTAGGATCCTCCAGAGGCTTGGAGTTGTGCATAAACCAACTATTCGGCCACCCCTAACCATTGCTCACAAGCAGAAACGGTTGCAGTGGGCCCAGACATACATGAAGACTAATTTTCAAACAGTCTTGTTTACTGATGAGTTTCGTGCAACCCTGGATGGTCCAGATGGATGGAGTAGTGGATGGTTGATGGATGGCCACCATGTCCCAACAAGGCTGTGACGTCAACAAGGAGGTGGCGGAGTCATGTTTTGGGCTGGAATCATGGGGAGAGCGCTGGTAGGCCCCTTTAGGGTCTCTGAAGGTGTGAAAATGACCTCAGCAAAGTATATAGAGTTTCTGACTGACCACTTTCTTCCATGGTACAAAAAGAAGAACCGTGCCTTCCGTAGCAAAATCATCTTCATGCATGACAACATCTCATGCTGCAAAGAATACCTCTGTGTCATTGGCTGCTATGGACATAAAAGATGAGAAACTCATGGTGAGGCCATAATCCTCCCCTGACCTCAACCCTATTGAGAACCTTTGGAGCATCCTCAGGCAAAAGATTTATGAGGGTGGGAGGCAGTTCGCATCAAAATAGCAGCTCTGGGAGGCTATTCTGACATCCTGCAAACAAATTCAAGCAGAAACTCTCCAAAAACTCACAAGTTCAATGGATGCAAGAATTGTGAAGGTGATATCAAAGAAGGGGTCCTATGTTAAGATGTAACTTGCCCTGTAGGATATTTTTGATTGAAATAGCTTTTGATTTCAGTAAACATGATCACCTAATGCTGCAAATTCAGCAAATTCACATTTTCAGTTCTTTACAACCTATAAAATGTTTTAACTCTGTTGTGCATAATAATCTGGAACAGTGCATTTTCAGTTTTTTATTTTTGAAATAAATACTGTTATCATTAGGAGGTATGTTCAATAACATTTGAATTATACCCTAATGGTTGATGACTTGAAAATTATATTGACTGTCATTTGCATTGACTAATTATGAAAATCAGAGAAAGATATAATTTGCATAATAATTTGGAACAGTGTAAAATGAGAAGAAGTTACTTTTTCTGAATAAATAAAGCAGTAATGATGTCAAAGCACAAGCATGACACTTGTAAATTAAATTATTTTATATACAGTTTATTAATCTGTAATACAATTTTATGAAATGGATGATAAAAAATAATCCAAGGAGCACTAAAATAATTGTATATTTTTTTATTTGAAGCTAAATACAGCATCAACTTATGCCATGCCACCACCACTTCATGTGCACAAACATTAAATCCAAAAATAAATAAAAATTTGGTTACAACTTTATCTGTCTGGGATAAAATCACTGACTTTATTATTGTTAATTTCTGAGAAAATATACTATTATTATAAAAAGATCTTTATTAGCATTTAGTTATCTTTTAACAAGTATCGTTTTAGTAAGGAGACCTCAGAAATCTGAAACCAGAATAATATAAAAAAAAATGTTTTTGCTCAAAATGGTGGTTTCCAAACAAAGGGAAAAAATAAACATGTATCGGTATCGATATCAGCATCGGCCAAAATGAGTTGAAAAATATCGGCATATCGGATACCAGCAAAAATCCAATATCATGCATCCCTATTACCATCACTTCCATAGATGCTTTATTATAAACACCCTCACAGCAGCGGTAACTTTTTTTTTTTGTAATTTGATGCAAATAAAAAAATACAAAAAGCTTTGCAGGATTTACGATATTGATGACTGTTAAAACGCGTCAATCACAGTCTGTGAAAAGGGTCTATTGGGTTTTTATTGAAGAAACCAGTGCGATGCTAACTGCCGGTTGGCCTACAAAGTGACGTCATACCTGCACCACTATATACTCCTCATTTTACTTTATTTGCTTTTTGCCAACTGAACTACAAACTTTCCAGCGATGTCTGTGAAAAAGAGGATGTGTGCTCGACAAGCTTGTGTGTCTGTAGAAGCTTTATATAGGTGTAACTATTTCATGTGTTTAACATTCTATTAAAGGTCCCGTTCTTCGTGTTTTTTTGAAGCTTTGATTGTGTTTACAGTGTGCAATATAACATGTGTTCATGTTTCGCGTGTAAAAAAAAACAGTATTTTTAACACAATTTACTTATCTGTATACCGCTGTTTTCACTGTCCTAAAAACGGCTGATGACTTCCTTTATTCTATGAAGTCCCTCCTTCAGAAATACGTAACGAGTTCTGATTGTGCCAGCGGTTCCCGTGTTGGGATTTGACCGCAGCTTAGCGAACGTGGCACGGTTCCTGTGTTGCGATTCGACAGCAGCTTAGCGCACGTGGAAAGGTCACGCCTCTTAACGGGAGATATATGCGCTTAATGATCTCTACAGCGTCCCTGGGAAAGCCAAACAAAGGTGATTTGACTCCGGGATGAAAATAACAGCATCTTGACGACATGGCGACAAACACACTCAAACGCAACAATTCCTTTTCTCCACGCGACACTTCCTCTTCTCCACATGGGACAGCAACAAGACCACGCCCCCTTTTTTCGCGTATTCTTGTGGGCGGAGGTTAGTCTGTTCTACTGTTCTACTGACGTCATTTATGAAGGAAGTACCAGGATGTAGTCCAAGCCAGCCGTTCGCTGTAGGCTTTGAAAGGGAACTTCTGTTAAATAAAATATCTCGCTTGGCATTGAACTTTGAGCTTTATAATTTTACAGGTATTATTTATGCTCTAACAGCAACATTACACACTAGCTAAAGTTTGAACAATGGGATCACGAAGAACGGGACCTTTAATAAAAACATTTATTTTATATACACCCTTCTTTGATATATCCATTCAACTCAATATCTTTGCTCTTTTGTTGGAGTTTCTTTGTTTGGACACAAGCACTATACTGTACACGCTGCGTAGTATCGGTTGTTGGTATTGGATCATTTTAATGAGTACGAGTACACGAGTGCAGTATCAGGCCTGAGACCGATACTGGTATCAGTTTACATTATGAATACTGGAAGTGTTGAATTTGCTATACTATGATTATATGAATGACGATACTATGAATTTGAAGTGCTTTAAATTCTGCTCCAAATTCTATTACAAAGCCCCTGTGAAAGTCAGACACTACAAATCTACCCCATTTACATTGTAACAATGACAGATGTATTCATAGTTTTATATATATTTTTTAGAAACTAAAATACATTTTTCATTTATCCTGCTAATAAAAAGCCATGCATGGTTTTAGATGTGGATATGCAGTGACCTTCTTCACAAATGCACAGCTATTGTAATATAACTATTGGGTGCTTTAGGGCAAATGCAAAGCAGAATCAAAAACTTTGAAGTCTGAATCTCCATAAATTATGGAACAAGCTATCAGTTACAATCGTGTCATTATTTTCAAATTATTTTGACTGTAAGAACTCCCAGCTCATTCCTACTGCCAGAATAGTTTTTCCCCATTTAATATTTCAGTGTACCTGTTCAACCTACACTTCACTTTCTAAAAAAATGGCTGTAGTTTTTAATTTAAAAACATGAGAGGCAACAAACAATTATGTACAACAACAAACAAAATGTACAACATCTGTGCATTTAGTAATATGTGGTAGTGTCCCAATTGTAGAAATAAATTATTTTAGCCATTTCTTAAAATTGTCCCAGTTCTTTCCCATTCATCTATGCAGAATACCTTTATCTCAGTGGTTCTTAACCCTGTTCTTAAGCCACTATTTTCAATGTCTCTTTTCTGACACACCCATTTTCAGGTCTTGGAAGCAAGACGTCAATTTCCATTCTACTAAGCTGAAGACCTGAATCAAGTGATTAATTATGGAAACTCAAAATGTTCCAGTTTGGGGAACCACTTTTTTAACAGATGTAGCGATTATGGTCGCAGACCTTATAGATGAATGAATCTTCCAAATGATTCATCAAATGAACATCCCTTCCACAAAGCCCCAATTCAGCCCCAGACCCCAGGAAATCGATCATTTATCACGAGGCTCCATTCTGCCTGGAGCTATCACTTCTATTACAATTACGTGATTTCCTATGGACTTTTGACCAAAACTTAGACAAAGAGGACAAAAGACTTGTTGTGATCGCAAGACAAAGAAACAACCCAGGTCTCTGTCTTTTCAATGACCGGTAAATGAACTCCAAGTGACACAGTTAAAACTCCAAGCAAACTCCCAGAAAATGTTACATATTGGATTGCATAATATCACATGATTATTGGACTTTCATTCAGATAGCCTTCGACATAGCTTGTTAGTCTGTTTACAACTGATACACGTGACTATTATGCATGTATATCATTCCCAAATTCATGCAATTATGTAACTATTGAATGAGTGGATGAAAAGGCACCGTGTTTGATACCTTTGTGCTCGTATGGATATAACCTAACAGATGAGCTGAATGAAATCTTTATAGAATTGATCATGTCCTTATAGTAAGAAATTAGGTCTGAATGTACTCTCTGCTTAAGAGCAGGAAACTAAATTACTATAGATAACCCAATTTTATGGGAGGGGTGGAGACACAGTCACCCCTGAACCTTAATTGGCCAGAACCCATCTAGGGGATGGGCAAATATTTGAGTTTAACCTCAGAACACAGACGAAGACAGTGTTCATTTTTGTGTTCACTTTCTGTTCATTGTTCAGTCAAGAGCTGATCGCAGCACGGTTCCAGAATCCGCCAAGGCGACGATCGGACGATCGTGGCAGACCATCAAAGAAAATGGGTTAACAGATTTCATTCAGGCCATCTGCTCTTCTCTCACTTTCCTTTCTTTTACTTAAAGTTTATTTTCTTTCCGTTAAGTCTCGGGTTCTGTTAAGTTTCGCCGCAAAGTTACTCAACGAGTCTCTAACAGCGCGCTCCAACTTCGAACAACGCCCACAAGACTTCCATCCAGCCGCCAACACGCCACGTGATTGGCTTCCCAAGACGTCGATCAAAGACACGACCAGACCTTCAGCGAATCAAAGACCCGAGGGAACCCCTCTCCAGCCAGGAGGAAAAGGGAATCCCCCTTGCCAGAGATGCGAGACACAAACGCAAGTAACATCTCTAGATTTCAAGCTGAAGTGGTGCATTAGATCAACTTTAATAACCCCGCCTAAGAAACGATTGGAGGATGAATTACTGATCAATGGTTTCTTCAGGTCATGTGTCATAAATGCATATTGCTTGGGATTTCATAATTTTTTCTCTTAAGACTTATTCTTTCCTCACTTTCTTCCTTTCTGCAACGTATGAATGTGGAAGTGCGTGTGTTTATGTTAGATATTAGTTTGATGTGTTAGAGTAATCAATAAAGTTTCGTTTGTAGTCAAAGATAACTGTTCTTGTGTTATGTGCTTATGAATTTAATGTCTTGAACTGCTGATCTAAGTTACCTGGCTGTTAAATAGTGTTTCACTATTGTACGGATATTAATATCTGCTGCAGAGTTGATATTTACGGCCCGTTCAAATGAACGCTCATTTGCTCGGCTGTACATTAGACTCTCAAAATTCCTTATGAATTAATTAATTCATTAATTTGAGCTACATAGACCTGTTTCCCTTTAACAGACTCCCCTTTAAGTTCTTACATATCTGTGGACGAATAAGTTAAGGT
Organism: Romanogobio albipinnatus; assembly: GCA_023566225.1. NCBI lineage: Eukaryota > Metazoa > Chordata > Actinopteri > Cypriniformes > Gobionidae > Romanogobio > Romanogobio albipinnatus. The sequence goes on along the minus strand of CM042244.1, from coordinate 35,243,046 downwards.
GTAAACATTAATTCTGAATTATTTATAAATTATAGTGTAATTCGAGTCTTTTTCATTTTAATTCAAATTCCCCGTTGAGTTATTATTTTATCTGACTCATTGTCGCTACACAGATATTGTAGGACAGCGTTTCTCAACCCTGGCTCTCAAGGTCCACTTTCATCCAGTATTTTGCTCCAACCCTAATCACTCAAATGGAAGGCTGCGTCCTTGTAAGGCTACATATCTCGGCTGCCACATTATCAAGCACCGCCAAAGGCCATCTCAATTTGAAGGATTCTTGGAAAGCAGCCTTCATTTTGCATCCTTTATTCTGCTCATTTTGAAGGATGCATTAACTGCGTCACAATTCAGAGGCTGCATCCTTCGAAGGCCGCATTTGAAGGCCGATTGCATCACCGCAATGAAGGCTGTCCCAATTCAAAGCCTCCTTCAAATGCAGCATACAAATGCGTCCTTCATTCCCTGATCCTTCGCAGCCTAGCCTATACCAAGGTTCATTGCGCACCGGTAATGGCAGGATTTTTTTCAAAGAAAATGCTGGGTGATAGTTCTGTTGCGGCTGAGGAGTACACTTATAAATGTAAGTATTGTGTTTTAATTTACTCAAATAGCTAGCAAAACAAGTGTTAAAAGCCAGGGGTGTTACCACTGTGCTGCCTCAATTGTTAGGTGGTATGAGACAAAACTTGTTATAATTTTTTGTTTTAGGGAGCAAGAAGCAGACAGTTCAATTTATAAAAATGAGGGCCGAAAAAGATTATTTATTTACCGGGGCCAAAAACTCGGCCAGTGTGGCTTGGAGGTAAGGCCTTTTCCCACTAGGCTCTCTTGTGTATTATAGAAAATAGCCCTCACCCTATATACAAAGCCCACAACAATAAGACAACCAGTAGATGAGGCAATAGTCTTTGACTTTGATGTTTTTTGTAGTGCTGTCATGCAAGCTGTGTCTACAGATGTTTTAACCAAATTTGAGGATCCAGAAATATGATTTCTGGAGTATTTTGTATGCATGTCCATTTTATTTTCTAATCTTCTTAAGATTACACCCCTGTCTTAATATTTTTCACAAGTGTTTCCTTTTATGCTTGTCTTAGGACAATTCTGGAGAAAATGGACCTGCTGGGAAAGGTCACGCCCTTGCAGGCCAAGAAAAAATGGGAGAACTTAAAAAGAAAATACAAAGTATGCAAATGAATAGACACATCTTTGCATAAATGTATTGTTGTTGTTGTTAACATGGTTTATTTTCTCTGCCTTAGAATTGCAAGTGTCCTGGGTCTGGTGAGGGAGTGAGTGGGAAACCCACTGCTGCAACTTGGCCGTGGTTTGTCCTCATGGATGAGGTGTTGGGACAGAGGCATTCCAACAACCCCCCAGTCCTAATTGCCTCTATCCCTGAAGACACACCAGGGTCAAGTTCAGCAGTGGATGACCAAGATGAAGAGGAGCCAGCCCCAGCCAAGAGAAAAAGAGACAGAGATGATGAGCTGATCGAGCTAATTATAGAGGACATAAAGTTTGAGAGAGAGACAGAGGAGAGGAGAGCACAGGAGAGCAGGGAGAGAATGGACAGATTGTTTTCTCTTCTTGAGAGATTGGTCGAGAAATAAAATTTATGTAAATTAAAATTTGTAAATGAAACAAAATTGTTCTATACATTTTCACTTACAGTACTTTTTACAACTATTTACAACATAACTTACCTTTAAAGAGATAGTTCACCCAAAAATGAAAATTCTGTCATTATTTACTCACAGGTAGCCTTTGAGTTCCGCAGTAAGAAAAAGAAAATACTATGAAAGTCAATGGCTACCGCCAACTGATTACCAAGATTCTTCAAAATATAATCTTTTGTGTTCAACAGAAGACAGCAACTCATACAGGTTTGGAACATCATGAGGGTGAGTAAATAATGACAGAATTTAAATTTTTGGGTGAACTAACCATGTAAGATCAGAAAAACAAAATAAAAATTTAAATTAACAGTATGTAAAACAGATGGGAAGAAAACATTTTTCTGTAGACTTGCATTAAGCTCAACACCTATTGGGACCCTGGATGGGATGTAAACCCTAACTCTCAAAATAATGAATTGGTTTGAGTAAGACAAACTTAAATGAAACAAATTAGTTCATTCAAATGACGTTTTATAAGTATTTAGCTCTTTCTTTTAAGTTCACATCACAAGACGGATATATTTTAAAGGGCACCAATTATGCAAAATCCACTTTTACATGGTGTTTGGATAAATGTGTGGATAACACATTAGAATAATGGTCATTAGTTAACATTAGTTAATGTATTAACTAACATGAACTAACCATGAGCAGTACATTTGTTACTGTATTTGTTCATCTTTGTTAACGTTAGTTAATATAAATACAGCTGTTCATGGTTTGTTCATTTTAGTTCACAGTGCATTATTTAATGTTAACAAGATTTTAATAATGCATTAGTAAATGTTGAAATTAACATTAACAAAGATTAATAAAAGCTTTATAAGTGCAGTTCATTATTAGTTAATGTTAACTAATGTAGTTAACTAATGTTAACTAATGACCATTATTCTAAAGTATTACCAATGTGGGTAGGCAGTGTGTGAACACAGTCACCCTACAATGATAAAAATCCACCCACTCCTTTTTATTTTATTTTATCCCCACTCATCATCCATGCCATTTTCATTTTCTGAGGAAAATGTAGAAGAGTTAATGTAATTGTAAATGTAGTAATGTAAATGTAGACGAGTTCATGTTAATTTATGCTAATATAGAAAAGTTTCTGTTAATATGGGTATTTGGAGAGTTACCATCATGGTGACAAGTGACGCATGCTGCTAGGTTTGATAGCAAGTATGTTAAATGTTTTATATTGCTGTACTCATTCAGTAAGTGCTAGGCTATACCATGCTATTTTTAACATGTAAGCAAATTAGCAAGTTAGCATTTTCCGAATTAGGTTGTTATAGCTAGCTATGTTTAGACTATTAAAAAAATTAAGTCCAAAATAAAAATGGTTCTTGATTACTTCAAAAAAAAAAAAATTGTTTTGTTAACTAATTTGGGTTTACAGAGTGGGCTGCCTTAATACAGACCCTGGTAAGGCCTGGGACATGCATATTTCCACTGTGTTGCCTACCAACAGGTTTGCAGGGCTGACTCAGTCGACGGCTGCCATGTTGAGAAGATGTTTTCAGAAAGAGATTAAGTAAAAGATTAACCACGGCCAGCTGTGCATTAAAGGATTTTAAAGAGTATGGCGGCATTTTAATGCCAATAATAACCGAGCGCACAACTGATGCTTGCTCGTGCAGTAAATCACTCCAATGAGAGAATAACAGATCTACACGCGAGGAAACGGCAACCCGCGAGCTCCTTTTAAAGGTATGATCATTCATGCTTTGTACTGTAACTGTAACTGCAACTTTTCAATGGGGTAAAGTGCTGAAACCCTTTTATATTTTATTTAATGGAAAATATATTAACCACTCAAAACTGACAAAGAATATTAACAAAAAGCACACACCAACTCTTGCTTACTGATATGAACAAGTGATTTATCTTTCATCCAAAGCCACACATGAAGCAATTTTGAATTTATAATTAGTTACAACTATTTAATGGACACTTTTCACATTTCTGAAGTGATATAATTGTAGCTGGGTAAACAACATATATTTAGTGGAAGTATAGTGGTAATGTAGCGGTGAACTACAGCAATATGTATTCTCATTTTCCCCAGTAGTTACAGCTCCATAAAAATAATAAATAAAGTTAATATAGTATCTGTTACGGACATATTATATTAATAATACAATCAGTCAGTAAATAAAGTTTAACTCTCTTGCATCTGGTCCGTTGATGAAGCCATGTCTTTTGCATGTTTTACAAAAGGCGTCCATTCACAACTGACTTCCGGAAAACGGGATTGACCAATGACATTTCAGGTTACAATGAAATAAGTAAAGTCCCGCCCCACGACTGACAAAAATAAAAAAGTTTTTGCGCGAGCAAAATAGAAGCTCGAGCGCAAGTGTGGGGAATGATGATGCGCGTGCTGCGAGTCGTGTCCAAGCTCGCAAGGGCTTGATTTGCGCGCAGAGGAGATGTCATGTGCGCGCGTGGGTTTAAAAGGAGCTTGCGGGCTGCCGTTTCCTCGCGTGTAGATCTGTTATTCTCTCACTGGAGTGATTTACTGCGCGAGCAAGCATCAGTTGTGCGCTCGGTTATTAATGGCATTAAAATGCCGCCATAAAGAGCCTCTATTATGGATTTTTGAAAATTGCCTTTCATATAGTGTGTAACATAGTTCTAAGTGAATGAAAACATCCTGCAAAGTTTTAAATCTGAAAGGGCACTGTATATAAAGTTATTGTCACTCAAAAGTAAGAGTCGACTCTGAGTCAATTAATAAATTCGTTTTTCAAACGAGTTGCAAGCCGTTTCGTTGTGACGTCATGACAAACATTAGCATATTGCCCATCCACCTTTTGCGCGCACAATAGACCTTGAACACTGCAGCTGATTCCTGTGGATACTGGATAGCATTATGTCAAGAAGATGCAGTGCTCTACAATGTGTTTATTGTGTTTCATATTGTGTAAGTGTCTGGCTAACCAGCTTACTCACGTTATTACTGGCAGTGTGAATGAACAAAATTAAACAATCCCGGGACAAATCCAGACAAAAATTCCAGGATCTCTGTGTGAAAGGGGCTATAATCTAAAATCCATGTCTAAAAAAGTCAGATCTACAATCTTTGCCTCTGGGATGAAGTGGAGTTGAATAGAAATCTAAAGAATTAAAAATGTATACTTAAATATAGAATAAATGTATTTCTTTAAATTCCACCACTGGTTATTTTAAATATGAAAATATATTCTCACAGTTAAATATAACATAATATAACTAATAGTTGTTAAAGGGGTCATGAACTGGCTTTTAAAAAAATTGTTATACTGTTGTCTGAGGTCAACTTATGACGTTTGCGTGGTTTTTACATTAAAAAATATCATAATGGATAAGTAATAGGCTATATTCTACCCTGGTTTTGAGCCTCTCTCATGGAACACTCGGTTTTTATGGGTGTGCCATACTGAAGACTTGGAAGTAAACGCCCACTGCTATGATTGGATAAGCTTTGCATATTATAATAAGGTTCGGCTCCACTGTGAGTACACTTGAGGAGTTGTTTTGAAAGCATGTGGGAAAACGGCAACCGGAATGATTCGTCCACAGGGCTCGCAAAATGTATTTATCAAACAAACACAATGATTTATCTCTCATCCACCCGCAATTAATTGGAATGTTATTTTTTATCACTTGGCCCGCCCGATCGGTGGATATAACCACACACTCACGCACACACAAGCCTCACTGCAGAGTCAGACAAATCAGCATGATCAAAACTTCCGTGATTGTATCTTTCCTTCAAATATCAAGTCAAGAGAGTGAACAACGCACATCAAGAAAATAATGTTATTTCACTATTTATGATAGCCTGTCGGCAGGCTGGTGATACGTTTTGGTAGCCCGCTTTGCGAGCTCTGGCCCATAAATGTCGGGTCTGATCACGAATCGCAGGACAATGAACCAACAACACCTCACATATAAATTGTTTTTTTTTACTTACATTAGTGTGTTGCTTCATTCATTCATGTAATTCCATCCTGTCTGCAAATCCAGTCTCTTGTTTACAAACGAATCCGTGGTGAAATGAAGGAACAAACGCGCATTGTCTTACCCACGGGAGCTGGATATTCATTAAAAATAAATGCATCCATGCATTCATTATATTGGAATCCGAATGAAGTTTATGCAGCATGTTTATTGCTTGGAAGTTCGATCCAGTTTAGCTCCACGTAAGCCTATGTTATTTATCTATAACATTCCATGCATAAATCGTGGGCGGGGCTACAGAATCAGCCGTCTTCTTCGGTTAAGGCGGTGTTTCACTACACTCTGACTCTGTCACAGCTTGGCACATTCTGAGATCGAGCGTTTGGTGGGCCTGCTGTCAATAAAAGCTTTTATTTGACTAACAAGGACATTTTCAGGTCACACAGTGATCTGATCTCACCATCATCGAGTCTGTGATTACATGAAGAAACAGAAACACTGAGATGGAATAAATCCAGAAGAACTGTGGCAATGTCTCCAAGACTCTTGAAGAAACCGACTGTTTTCAGACTCCTTGTGCATTCAAAAAAATCTCACTGGATTATTACAATTAATGGTAAATTTTGGTTTGGAAATGTAAACTGATATTTCCTACTGACATTATACAACAAAATATATAAATAATTGGCTTAAAACCTTTTTTGTTTGTGTGAAAATGCTAACGTGCCTAAGACTTTTTCACAGTACTGTATATCACACAAGATCTGTTGCTTCTCTTGTACAGTATTGTGACTTTAACAATGTAATTGTAAATTTAAGTGAGTGTGATTTGTAATGTTAACTGGACCCAATGTATACTATTTTAAATGTTTTCCAATCAATATTCATTTGGATAATTGCTTGAAACCCTTTGAATGTGTGAGAATAAACAAGCTGATCCAGTCGGATGTGTTTATAAAGTGCTGTCCAGTGGTCTGGCCTGGCTTTGTGGATGATAGCCAGAACTGATTTGACCCACATATTTTCTTTTTTGGAATTTTTATCCCTTTACACATTTACTGTCATTATACACAGCCTTATAAATGATTCTCCAGGACTTGTGTGTGTATATATATATATATATATATATATATATATATATATATATATATATATATATATATATATATATATATATATATATATATTAATTATATAAATATAATATTTATCACTCAATGAAATTACAATTTATTTGATATGAGTTAAGTGCACGGACTTTGAGGCCAAGATGGCGCTGTGATAGGTGGACGCGTTCATAACGTTTCGTCAGTAAATTTTTAAATAGGACGATTATATAGCCATTATAATAAAGACATTGCTATTTATGAAAGTGTAAGTGATTGCTCTCTTCACTTTACCCCCCTTGTGCTAACTTATCTATGGGTAGAAGGAAAAATAGACAAACTTCCAACGTGACAGCAAATGTGCCTATGTCAACTATGGAGCCTGTTTTAAATGCTGATGGAAATGATAACACCGTTTCCTCTGTGGAATTGATTTCGTCTGAGAATATTGAGGATCATAACTGGTTCGATTCACGCCCAGATTTGAGTGATCTCCTTGCTACTCCCCTGCCTGAAACTCCCTCAAAACCCATGTCAAAGAAAACAAAGCGGGAGCACATGGAAGGTAATGACTCTTCAGCGGAAATCCTGAAGGCCATTAGCAAACTTTCTGACAAATACGACACAATGTTTCTGAAAATCGACAAGAAAATCTCTGCAATTGATGCAACGACTGGATCTACAGCTAAGCAGATTGAGACTTTGTCGTCAACTGTTACTCAACTTGTTAACGAGGTAGCATCGCACAAGGAGTCTCTAAAATTTGTGACGACGGAGATTCAGGTGCTACAAAAGGTGAATAAAACCCTGAAGGAAGAGGTGGGTGAATGTAAGCGTTACACTTGGAGATGGACATTAAAGCTACATGGTGTGAGAGAGAAGGATGCCGAGGATGTCTGGAAAGCTGCTGTCGAGGTCCTTAGCAATGTAGTTCCTGGTATCAGCGACAACCTTGAGGATGCAGTTGACATTGCACATCGTCTTGGCCAGAGAAGAAAGGATGGTTCCCACAGATCCATCATCATTCTTTTTGCTCTGCGTCGTTTTCGTGACGTCGTTTGGCAGGCTGCCAGAGGATGCAAATTTCTCACCGAGAACAAGTTGCGACTCACGGAAGCCCTTTCACCAGAAGATAGGGTTGCCAGAGAAAAACTTTGGCCCCTTGTGAAGAAAGCCAGAGAAGAGGGAAAGAAAGCATCTTTTCGTGGTTTGTTTGCCTTAATCGATGGGAAAAGATTCAACTACTCTGATGTAAAATAGTCAGTTTATGCGGTAAGCCTATGTTCCTTTAAGGGAATATACTGAATATATAAAGGACTATGCTGTTTCTTTCTTCTTCGTTTTACGTATAGGCCTATGTGACCCACGTTACACTCAAGTTTATATAATCGACTCTTACTTTTTGCTCCTATCCATGAGCAATGAATTTTGTGTAAAAAAAAGAAAAAAAAAGGTTTTGTTCCTCCTCTCGTTGAATCGCTACTTTTGTTGGACCGCTAATTTTGTAATATAGCCTACATAACTACGGCTCACTATACAGTGATATTTTTCCTCTTTTGGTTGCCAATAAATGTTTCGTGACGAGCAAGGCGGTGAAGTGAATTTTCTCGAATTTAACGTTTGTGAATTATCTTTGGCTATATATTGTTCCTATTTCAAAAATAGATTTAGTTAGTGTTTGTTCAGATATAAGAGGTACTAGATCTGTTTTCTGTGTTTAATGGACTTAAAGTTTAATTCCTTTTCTGTTGTATCCTTAAATGTTAGGGGTTTACGTGATGCAGTAAAGAGGAAAGCAGTTTTTTTTTATTTTGTAAAAGCAGCGAGTCGGATATAATTCTTCTTCAGGAAACACATTTGTGTGAAATGGATGAAAATTTTTTGAAAAATCAATGGGGAAATACAATTTACTGTAGCCATGGCTCTAATCATTCTGCTGGAGTTTCAATTTTGTTGCACAAGTTTAAAGGGCACATACTAGGAGTGAAGTCTTCCGATGAAGGCAGATGGATTATTTTATCGCTTCAGCAGGACAATTCAGTATTTACTATTTGTAATATTTATGGGTGTAACTCCCGTTCTGCCAACAAATCTCTCTTTTCTCAGATAACCTCTAAATTGAAAGAAGTACTTACTAATTATCCAGACTCTTTTCTGATTTTGGCCGGGGATTTTAATGAATGCGTGGATGACACCTTTGACAGATTTCCTCCCAGAAGCAACGATAGCTTGCTATCAAATATTAATATTTTATCATTACGCACAGAATTTTCTCAGATACATGGCGTTTTTTTCACCCTGATCTGCAGGAATTTACTTGGTCTAATAGTAATATGTCCTCCCAATCGAGAATTGACCTCTTCTTGATCTCTTCCTCAGCTCTTCAATTTGTTATAGATGTCTCTCATTCTTTCGCACCCCTCTCAGATCATAAACAAATAAGTCTAAAATTGTGTAGCAACACTGATAAAACTTCAAAGTTACGTGGTTACTGGAAATTTAATAGTTCTCTCTTAAAAGATTCATCCTTTAATGCTGTTATTAAGAATTTGTTTTCAGATATATTTTTTGAAAATTTTAGTGATGGTTATAAAACAAAATGGGAATTCTTTAAATATAAGGCTAGGCAGATTGCCTTCAAAAAATTAAACCTGCACTCTTCTCTATGAAGAGAGGAAAATCCCCCGGTATTGATGGATTTTCTGTAGAATTTTACGTTTTTGGGACTTAATAAAATCCCCTCTACTTTGCATGTACAAAGAATGTGTTTCTCAGAAAGAAATGCAATGAAATCAATGAAACAGGGTATAATTTCTCTTATTCCAAAACCTGAAAAAGATTCCCTCTTAATTGATAATTGGCGACCAATTACACTCTTAACAGTTGATTATAAGATCTTGGCCTTGGTATATGCTAATCGATTGAAATTTAAGCTTAATCAAATTACAGCAGAAACGCAGTCAGGTTTTGTCAAAGGTAGGCATATAAGCAATAATATAAGTCTTGTTTAAGATTTATTAGATTATGCTGATTTTGTGCACTCTAAAGCCATTATTCTTTTCTTAGATTTTTACAAGGTTTTCGACACCATTGAACATGGATTTCTCCTGCAATAACTCAGACTGTTTGGTTTTGGGGATTCTTTTGTTAACATAATTGAAATGTTTTATAAAGGAATTAGTAGTTTCGTCATAGTCAATATGCACATCTCCCAAAAATTTGTCATAAGGCGTGGTGTCAGACATGGTTGCCCGATTTCACCCTCTTATTTTGGTTACGGAGTTATTATCATTGAGTATTATGCACAATCAGAACTTAAAGGGTATCTCCATCTTCGATAGGGAAATAAAAATCTTGCAGTTGGCTGATGACACCACCCTTTTTCTAAAAGATAAAAGTCAAATCTTTAGCGCCATTCAGATAGTTAAAAAGTTATTGTATGCTTCTGGGTTAAAGTTAAATATGTCCAAATGTGAGATAATGTCACTGCATAATTGTGATGACACGGTAATTGATAGTATTCCTGTCAAAGACACAATAAAGTATTTAGGTATTCATCTAGTTGCCAGACAACAACTTCATTTTTCTAGTTGGATTAAAAAAAAACAAAATATTTTTAATCTCTGGTTACAAAGAGATCTATCTCTCTATGGTAGGGTTCTCCTCTCTAAAGCAGAAGGTCTTTCTCGCTTTGTGTATCCTTCCCTTTCTTTATATGTGACTGATTGTACTGCTAAAGGTGTCAATACAATTTTCCTTGACTTTATATGGAAAAACAGGTCTCATAAACTTAAAAAAGATGTAATTTCCAATAGTAGAAGTGATGGGGGACTAGAAGTGTTAAATTATCATAATATTATTAATGTTTTTAAAATAAACTGGCTTAAAAGATGTATAATAAATCCATAATCTATATGTTTTTTTTATTCCTGATTATATCTTTAATAAAATTGGAGGCCTACCTTTTATCTTAAAATGTAATTATATGTATAATAAACTCCCGGTTAAATGATCTAATGTTCATCAACAGAGCCTGTTGATGAACATTAGATCATTTAACCGGGAAATTCTTGCGTGGAAATTTTGCTACATCCACAATTTCTCACCGCATAAAGAACTTCTGTGGAATAATATGAATATAACCATTAGAAACAAATCTGTCTTTTTCCCTAATTGGTTCAATAGAGGTTTAATTTATATACTTTCTTTATTTGATAAATCTGGTACTATCTTATCCTATGAAAGCTTTATGACTTTTCATGACTTCCCTATTCCTTTTAAAGAATATAATACCGTGATTAAGGCTATTCCCTCTGGTCTAGTACAACTGGTTAAGAGCCACATTTTGTACAACCAGAAAGATACAAAGGAGTCAGCTTTGTTATTGGATGGCATTAGCATTTATGATAAGAAATGTAATAATAAACATATCCAACACATTTTTCAGAAAAGAGACCCAATTCGCCCGAGAGGCAGATCTCATTGGGCTGCCCTAATCGACAATATAGACTGGAGAAAAGCATGGCTGTTAGCATATAAATATTTTATTCCTAATAGGACCAGAGAAGTCCACTTTAAAATATTACATAAGCTATACCCAGTTAATTTAACAATATCCAAATATGTTGATATTCTTAGTACTTGCTCATTTTGTGGACATGAAGATGAAACATTGATACATTTATTCTACTCTTGTGATTTGGTTCAAAAGTTTTGGTCTAATTTATATTCCCATTTAAATAAAACTCTCATTAATACGCAATCTTTTAATTTGAAAGATGCTATTTGTTATTACACTGACTCCAACAAATCTAAAGAATATAATTTCAAATTTTTTATTTTGTTCTTTTTATCTTTTAGGTTAACTAGCCCTAAAAAATGTGATCGATTCCTAAAACAATATGAACAATTCTTTTGTAATGAATCTGATGTTCAAGTTTAACCAGCTTTCTCATGTATTGACAACCCATTTTTTATTTATTTTTTAGTTTTTTTTACTTATATTGTTCCTTGTCTTTATATGTCCTTTTCATATGTATGTAAACGTTTTTTTATGTTTCCTTTAGATATTTGACTCTACATACATATTTGTATATTTGTACGGTTCTTGAATAAAAAAATAATTAATTAATTTAAAAAAAGTGCACTGACTTTTATTTTGCCTCTACACATGCATGACGTGACGTCACAGGGCTGCGCTGATCTGCTGGAGGTTTGTATTTTATATATTGACAAACATAACGCGTTCATAACCCGTATAAATGCGCTTCAACAGCATCATATTACTGACTTAATACTTGTCATTGAAAACATTTAGTGTTGTATTATTGACACGAATGTACCTTTTTATTATTGAATGTAATATGTTTTATTCGAAGAGCTGATATCATCTCATAATTATGCACATGTATGGTTGTTACGTTTCTTTATTACTGATCAAATTGATCCTGTTATTGCATGTTGATATGTTGATATGATGAATTGTCATCACATTACATCAAAATTGTTGCCTAGGAAAAGACATGATTTCTATATGATCACTGAGTGTTAAGCATTTGTATGTAATGTAGGCTATGATCTCGTTTCAGTTCATTATTCAAAAGTATAAATCTAATTTATTTATATTGACAAACAGTGTTATTAATAAGTCAATTCTGCTGTTTTCCATACATGAAAATGCAGGGCGATCATCAGGATTTTTACCCAACCCCCTGTGCAGAACTTTATATGGATTGTCCTTTACAACGGCAACAATTTAACTCCCAGGCTTGCTTGTAACAATGACAAATTTATAAATTAGCCTATTTGGCTGAATTTTCTGCTGTTAAAAAACCTACCTTTAACCTTATCAGACAAGCAATTGTCGTACCTAATGGTAACAAACATTGCTTATCTTTAGATACGGCAATTGCTTAGATGACGTTTTTTGATATTTGTCTTTTTCTTCAGTTCTTTCGTTTGGTCTGGTCTGATGAGATATGCTTTATCCTGTGGTGCCTTGAGCAACCAAAACAATGTTTTTCCACAAGACTCATGCAGTGTTATTTATTTTTTAACACGCTAGAAGACCAAAAGTTATTGTACCTTTAAAATATTCTTGTTGCTATGACAATGAAATGACACGTGGCATGAAACCCTTACCAATTTAATTTCACCATAAACCATTATAAAGTTGCAGTATCTTAGAAGTAAGTTGGCAGCCAATTATTATCTTCCTGCTACAGTCTAGGGGTCCGTTCTTCGTACCTTGCTTAATACATCTGAGATGATTTGACAGATCCCAGATCTTTTAATCATGATAACTGATGTCTGGCTAATTTGGTTCTTCAAACGAATTTGCGGATTGGATTTAAATATCTGGATTAAATGATCTAAGATCACTGCGCGTTCTTGTTTTCCCTGAAGAGGGCAGCTGCATCGATACTCGAAACCATGATCAGCAATGCATCGATTGGCTGGCGTCAAGACAGCAACGTAATGACATCATATAATTAAAAAAGCCACCTGGCAAAAAACTTGGCAAATTACACAAAAAAAACCCCACGAATATCTGGACCTTTATAAGGAAACAGCTAAACGACCAAACCAACATAAAAGTTATAATAGATCAATGATAAATGTTTTTAAAAAAAAATGTTTTATATATGATTACCAATTATTTATATTCACGATTTTATGCAGTATTTGTACACCCTTTACATTTTTATTTCAATGTTGTAATTAAATTTTTAATTCAATTTGAAGCAGATTTGTAACGTGACAGTATTAAAGTTTCTTAAGGGTCAAGATCAAATTCTCTGCATCTCCTGCGCTGCATCAAGCCATCCCATAATATCCGTCATCACTTAAATTAATGCACAGCTCAGATTAACTGTACAACATGTGTGCAAACCTCCAATAAAATGATAAAGTAATTATTCCATCACAAATAAATCGCTCAATCAAGTGGCTGTGTCTATAGTATTATACACAACATTATAATATTATATACATTCTCATATACATATACAATTTAAAATGTGTATATTATTATTATTTAAAATGATTATTATTGCCCCTGGTTCAGTAATGAACTCTTGTAATAAAGTAGCAGTGGCTGGGACAGATTTTAAGTATCACCTCAAGATGCAATCTAATCCTGTTTACATGAAATAAGCCTGCTCGCGAGCAGGTTTAAGCGTATGGACCTGTTGCTATGACAGCAAGTCCAGGATGAGCGTCGAAGAACCAAACAATTCAAGATCATGCCAAATCGTCAACAATCAAATCCAGCTAACTGAGTTAGCGAGGTACGAAGAACGGGCCCCTGGTCAGAATTATTGGCACTCTTGGTAAAAATGAACAAAGAAGCCTGTGAAAATAAATCAGCATTAATTATTTTAAACTTTAAACCTTCCGATTCCCAGCTACATTATAGACTCTCCTCTGGAGTTTTTTATAGGGTTCAGGTCAGGGGACTGGAATGGCCATAGCCATAACAGAAGCCTCCAGCAAAAAAACCCATTAAAGATCCAGTGGTATATTTAACCATGGGCATGGGGTACTTTCTATCCCATCTGGCGGGTTTGCTGCCAAAAAGCTCTTTTTTGTTTTGTTTCATCTGACCACAGAAGCCGGTACCGTCTGACGTTCTGAAGTTTAATAAAATGTAAATTCGTCCCCCACACTTTTTCGGTGGGCAAGTGTGCTCACGACAAGTTGAGGTTTGTATTATTATGTGTATAAATTGAGGCTTAAAATAAAAAATAATACTTTTTTTAAAGACTTTAACTTGACTTTCAAGTTTCCATGGTAATCATTCACTCACGTGTTGTGGGGTTGCGGCACGCCCATGCTTGCACCCGCGCTGTATCCATCATTTTCATACATAGAGGTTGCGATGAGTTCAAAACAGCTAAAAACTCTTCACTCCTTTTTTTTTTTTTAAGAAAAAGTCCATTCTTATTTATTTATTTGTTATTATCATGGTGGTGATGGTGGCCCTTTAGCTGTTTTCTTACAGCCACTTTCTATTTTGTGAAGCTCAACAATCTTTTGCACATCAAATATTCTTTGCTATTACTCATTGTGATGGATGATTAAGGGGATTTGGCCTTTGTGTTTCCTCATATTTATTCTCCTGTGGAACAGGAAGTCATGGCTGGAAAATGTCATGCTCCTAGTCACCCTGGTGTGCTAAACTCATAAGAATTTCTATGGGTGCCTATAATGGTGGCCAACGTGTATTAGAGAAAAACATTTGTTTCATACTGTGATGAACCTCCACATTCATTAGTTTCACTTCATTGAAAGGTTAGCTTTTTTTTAATGATGCAAATTTATTTTCACAGTCTTCTTTGATCATATTTACCAAGGGTGCCAATAAAGTCAATTCTACTCTAATTTGGAATTTTGGACACTACATACAGAGTTTCGCACTATTGCTTGGTTTACTGTATGCTTGGTTTGTAACTACTTTATACTCTCTTACTTTATCAAGTATAACAAAATATCATTGTGTGTATTTGCATCAGTTTCCACCATGATATTGAAGAGTTCCACTGTGATATCTTAGGATATGATGTACTGCAAGAAATCAAATAAAGATGTGAGTATTTTCTCCTTATTTCTTCATATATCTCTGTAAAATCGATTGGTTAAAGTGTGTGTGTGTGTGTGTGTGTGTGTGTGAGTGAGGGTATTTGTGCTGTTTGAGTGCTTTGTTTTTAATGGGCAGTTCTGATATCACACGATTGAATTTAAAGACAGTAAATAACAAACACAACATTATATTTACTAAAATAATAAATGCAAATTTATCACCATTGTCTAGGTCGGTCTAGGAAACTCAGGTCGGTCAGTTAGTCGCGAGAAGAAGCGTGCTGACAGTGAAGGAGCGCATATTGAAGCCGTATCACGGGCTGTTTTTGCCGCCCGTCCGCACTCAATTGTTATTGCTATTGCTGGATATTTGCACTACTCGTGAGTCATAGTTTCGCTTTGGAGCTGAGCCATTGACAGGCTGTTCCCTTGATTGTTTGGGCGAATTACAAAGGTGGACAGAACATATATAAACTCAGGTCGGTCAGTTAGTCGCGAGAAGAAGCGTGCTGACAGTGAAGGAGCGCATATTGAAGCCGTATGTAAGTGTTTTTTCGAATTACTCAGTTTGCTGTATTTGCTCAGCGTATTACACGCTTACAAGTGGATACATTTCGATTCTGTAGTTATTAGTTATATGTAACGGTGTTATGTAATTTAATTACAAAATACATGTAACTGTAATTGGTTACAGTTACTGAGAAAAAATGTGTAATTAAATCACAGTTCCCTTTCAGTCGGTCACGTTCGACGTACGTCGGAACTGACCGACGAATTGGGATCTGATTTCAGAGACCAATCTACTTCGAGTGTTTAGAAACGAGCCAATGAAGATTGGCATGCGATTCACGCATTCCACGCTCCGCCCCGCAGCGCGGGTATAAATAAGGAAGTGGAATGCATGATCATTGCTTTCTACTTCGGAGCCGAACAGTGCATGTTTATTGCTTCCTGTTTCTACGAAGAGTGTTTGGAGAGGACTGCTTCTTCCAGTGCGGGTGTGACGGCGCGTCAGCGAGTGACTGCTTCAGACGGACATCAAAGAGTTGGTTCGCTGGGCGTTTCCGTTTTGAGTGCACACACAGGCTTGCACTATTGTACTGTGTGGTGCCGCGGTCATCTCCCTGAGTGCTTCAGCACGTAAAAGAGCAGATTTCCCAACACGGTTTGACCCTGCGTCTTTTTCAAGATGTCATTCAAACCGTGTGTTTCTGGATGCGGGCGATTTCTTTCCCCAGTTGATGGTCACGTTCGTTGTCTCACGTGTTTGGGCGTTCAGCACGCTGAGGCAGTGTTCGTGAATGACTCATGTTCCCACTGCGGGAACATGACCATCGCAGTGTTACGGTCCAGGCTCCAATACCTCGAAAGAGGTGGGGCGCCATTGCACATCCCCCGATCTAGCGGCCCTCCCGCTGCAAAGCAGAGGGCTGCTACTTTGGCTGATGACTTTGGTGGTGATCTAAGGGTGACGGTGAGGGCTTCCCCGACGGGTCAAATGGCTCCTCGGGCCCCTCCCCCACCCGCTGCGCCGGTGGAGCTTCCAAGAGAGCACGCTGGCCCCTCCCAGGGGGTCCCAGGCGTTACTTTTGGGGCTCCGGCTGAGGATATGTTGTCGCTTGCAGCATCGGGGGACGAGCTTATGGGCTCTGAGGATGAAGACTCGGCTGCGCTGCCCCCTTCGGGTGTGACAGCGTTGCCCGAGTCTGACCCAGAGCTTACGGCTATGCTTTCCCGGGCCGCCGCGAGTGTCGGGCTCGAGTGGAACCCTCCACCGTGTCCCGAACCCTCGCGGTTGGACGATTGGTATCTCGGGACGGCCCGTGCTGGTTCTCAGCGCCCCGCCCCAGTGCCCTTCTTCCCGGAAGTGCATTTGGAGATCACGAAGTCGTGGACAGCGCCTTACAACGCTCGAAACCGATCGACTGACTCCTCCGTCCTCACTACCCTCGACGGTGGTGTGGCTAAGGGATACGTGGAAATCCCCCCAGTCGAGCGGTCTGTGGCGATGCAACTGTGTCCCAAGACCGCTGCAGACTGGCGGGGTGCTCCGCGTCTCCCCTCCCGGGCATGTAAGTTCTCGTCCGGTCTAACGGGCAAGGCTTACACTGCCTGCGGGGAAGCCGCATCATCTCTGCATGCCATGGCGCTCCTGCAGGTCCACCAGGCCAAAGCGCTCAAGGAATTGCACGAGGGTAGTTCCGACCAGGGTGTTATGCAGGAACTGCGTGCTGCGATGGACCTCGCTCTCCGGGCGACGAAAGTCACTGCACGCTCCCTGGGTCGGGCGATGTCCACGTTAGTGGTCCAGGAACGCCACCTGTGGCTGAACCTGGCAGACATGCGTGATTCCGACAAGGTCCGGTTTCTCAACGCCCCTGTCTGTCAGGCCGGCCTCTTCGGCGACGCCATCGAGAGCTTCGCCCAGCTGTTCTCGGTGGCCCAGAAGCAGACGGAGGCCATAAGGAACATCCTACCTCGACGACCCGCTGCTGCCTCCACCCAGTCGTCGCAGGTAGCACCTCCGCCTGCTCGTCGCCGCGGGCGTCCCCCTGCGTCCGCCTCCGCCCCTGCGAAACCCAAGCAGCAGCCTTCATCGGGGAAGCAGGGTGCCGGACGTAAGGGTGGCGCCCAACCCGCTCAGGGAGCCGCTAAACCTGGTGGCAAGCGCAAGGGTAAGCGGCCCTGAGACGGGCAGCCCAGGGAGGACGGGGTGCTCTCGGGAAGATGATGTCCGCATCCCTTCCCCACCCCCCGGAGGAGGACCGGGGGGCTTCAACTGGTTTAACATCTCTGCCGCTGGCTCTCCGGAGTCCAGCGGTACCCAGCTTCTCAATAAAAGAGCAGTTTCTACCCTCTCTGGGCCCTAAGAGGGCCAGGTTGGCAGTAGGGGTGTAACGGATCGCAGTTGATCCGTGATCCGTACGGATCACGACCCACGGTTCGGCACGCACGTGACCCGCGGATTTATTGCGCTTTTTTTTAAACTTGTGGATTAATCTGAATTGTTTAGCGATCGCAGACTAAAAGACAGTTTTTCTGCCGATATTGCTTTTTAAGTGATCTCGTTTAAACCTTTAAACTCGATGCGGAGTTTCAGAGAAACACATGTGTTCATGTGAACAGGGCATGTTAATCAGTCAACCGTGGCTAGCGGAGAAGTAGGATAACTTTAAAAGCCTCCTGCATTGTTCAAATCACGTGTATGGGACCATTTTGGCTTCCCCGTAAAATATAATGGATGTATAATGACGGAAGAAGGGTGGTGGACAAAACTCTAAGAGTATGGGCACTGTGGCACGAGAAAGCCGTATGAAAGTGGCGCATACATTGAGCATGGCACCTGCTGATGCCCGTTTCACACATACTCCGTTTGCAGTGGGGTGCGTATTTTTTCCGTGCCCGGCTTCGGTCCGTCAGTGCGTTCCAGGAGCGTGTGGCCGTACAACAGCTGTGCTGATCGTTTCCGCACAGAGTCTATTTTTTGATGTGCTGGCGCTGAATTAAAGTGACAGCGCATCCGCATTAAAACAAACATGTATCGATGCGAAAATCTAGTAATTCCACCACAGATGCATATAATATAACGTCTACTCGGTTTTAAAGTAAACACATGGCTTTTTGCCTCGAGTAAAGCAAGGAAAACGGCCTTCAAGTAAACAAGGAGAAATAATGGAGCACCTGTCCTTTCTTGGAGGTGGAAAAACAAAGTTCTTTATGACCTGCAGGATTTCTTGTAAAAAAAATTAAAAACGAAAGAAAAGCATAAGTTTTAATTTAAAATGTTTGTTATTTTAACATAGTCTATTGTCTGTTTTGCAATTTGCATGAGCAACGTAATATTTACATCCAAAGTAGGTATTAGGCCATATAAATATAAAGTAATGAATTCAATAAAATGTTGTTTAAGTGTAGTGCGTTTAAACATGATATCTATAAAATAGTGTATAGGCCTACAAAGAGAATTGCAATGCTGACAAGTGTGAGAGGTCTACTCTCTCCCTGAGAATGTTGACATCCTAATCTTTAAAAAAAAAACAAAAAAAAACCTCAGGCCCATTTTCATGTCTCAGGTTGTTTTTATCCAAATTTGATTTATTCAGATGGTTATTTTTTTTTTTTTTTTTAACACCAAAAGTTCCTTGTTAACTTATAAACCATATAGGTTATGTTAACACCAAAAGTTTTCATGTAATAAATGGAAAGCAAATAAAAATAGTCTCCTCCCCCTTTTATTCTGATCCGAAAAATTATCCGATCCGTGACTCATGATCCGAAGTCGATCCGAACCGTGAGTTTTGTGATCCGTTGCACCACTAGTTGGCAGTGTGCGACGCCTTCGGGCCTCCTCACTCCTTTCCTCCCCTCCCCTCGCCACGGGACAGCAGTGTGGGCACCGAGAACGCCCGCGGGCCTTCTCACCCATACTCTGTCCCACCCTGGAATTCTCAGACAACACTCCGGGCCGCCTCCGGGCCTCCCGAGTCGGGTCTGTCTATTCCACGTCGCCACCCCACCCCGGGTACATCTGTGGTGCCGTTGATCCCGCTTGTACGGTCTTTGGGGGCTTGGCTTCAGCTCCCCAGGCCGTCTCGCTGGCTCATCCGTACCGTCAGACTCGGCTACGCGATTCAGTTCGCTCGCCGGCCTCCCAAGTACAGGGGCATCCTCTTCACCTCCGTGCGAAGCAGCGATGCTCAGGTCTTGCGGTCAGAGATCGATGTCCTGTTGGCGAAGGACGCGATCAAGCTCCCGTTCCGGATGTTGATGCAGAAACGCATTTTCGAATGCATCCGTCCCCAAGATTGGTTCGTGGCGATCGACCTGAAGGACGCGTACTTTCATGTCTCTATCCTTCCTCGACACAGACCGTTCCTACGCTTTGCGTTCGAGGGGAAGGCATATCAGTACAAAGTCTTGCCCTTCGGGCTGTCCCTGTCGCCTCGCGTCTTCACGAAAGTCGTAGAGGCAGCCATTGTTCCGCTCAGAGAACGCGGCGTTCGCATCCTCAACTATCTCGATGACTGGCTTATCCTCGCCCAGTCTCGGGAGCAGTTGTGCGAACACAGGGACATGGTGCTCAGTCACCTCAGCCTGTTGGGTCTTCGGGTCAACCGAGAGAAGAGCAAACTCTGTCCCACACAGAGGATCTCTTATCTCGGTATGGAGTTGGATTCGGTCAGCCAGACTGCGCGCCTTGCGGAAGAGCGGGTCCAGTCGGTGTTGAACTGCTTGAATTCGTTCAAGAGCAGGACAGCGGTCCCACTGAAATCTTTTCAGAGGCTCCTGGGGCATATGGCATCTGCAGCCGTGGTAACGCCGCTCTGATTGCTTCATATGAGACCGCTTCAACACTGGCTCCATGGCCGAGTCCTGAGGTGGGCGTGGCAGAGCGGCCAGTACCGGGTCCCAGTGACTCCTTACTGCCGCCGAACCTTCAGCCCGTGGACCGACGCTTCGTTTCTCCGGGCCGGTGTGCCCTTAGAACAAGTGTCCAGGCATTCTGTGCTCTTCACGGATGCCTCCTCCACGGGCTGGGGGGCCACGTACAACGGGCATGCAGTTTCAGGTCTTTGGACGGGACCTCAATTGCATTGGCATATCAATTGCCTCGAGTTGTTAGCGGTACACTTGGCACTGCGCCGCCTCAAGGGGCCGCTATGTGGCAAGCATGTACTGGTCCGTACGGACAGCACTGCAGCCGTTGCGTACATCAAACGCCAGGGTGGTCTACGCTCCCGTTGCATGTTCCAACTCGCCCGCCACCTCCTCCTTTGGAGTCAGAAGCATCTGAGGTCGCTTCGGGCCATTCATGTCCCAGGTGCGCTCAACCGGACAGCCGACGAGCTCTCACGGCAGCCTGCACCTCCGGGAGAGTGGCGACTCCATCCCCACGCGGTCCAGCTGATATGGGACCTCTTCGGAGCCGCACAGGTAGACCTGTTTGCCTCTCCGGACTCGACCCATTGCCAGTGGTACTATTCCCTGACCGGGGGCACCCTCGGCACGGATGCACTGGCGCACAGCTGGCCCCGGGACCTGCGCAAATATGCGTTTCCCCCAGTGAGCCTTCTTGCACAGACCCTGTGCAAGGTCAGGGAGGACGAGGAGCAGGTCTTGTTAGTTGGATTAGATGGATTAGATTCTATTTATTTATTTTTTTTAATCATAAAGAATCAATAATAGGACCCTTAACTCAGATTATTAATTTATCGGTAATGCAAGGAATTTTTCCTTCTGCGTGGAAACATGGGAGTAATCACAGCAATTCATAAATCTGGAAGTCAAGTAGAAATTAGCAAATACAGACCAATAAGTATTCTTCCTGTAATGTCTAAATTCGCTGAAAAATGGGTAGCGGGACAATTAATTACATATCTTAATAATAGTGCATTTTCTCTTCATCCTATGCAATTTGGATTTAGAAAAAAGTACTCTACAGAAACTGCAAATTGCCTTATGCTGGAAAATATTAAATCTAAGATGGATAAAGGAGGTGTAGTTGGTGCTGTGTTCTTGGATTTTAAGAAAGCTTTTGAAACCGTAAATCATGACATTTTACTCTCAAGGATATCAGATTAAAAATTTTCAACTGAGACAATTATGTGGTTTAATCTTATTTAGAAAAGAGAAAACAATGTGTAAGGGTTATAAATGCTACATCAGAATATCTAGATTATAATATTGGAGTTCCACAAGGTTCTATTTTATGTCCATTATTGTTTAGCATATGTGACCCGTTACAGAGACCAGTGACACAAGTCGGCAGCACAACTTTCGTGCAAAATGAGAAAGAAGCGTTTTTTTTTTTTTTTTCAAAATTGGTGATTTTCGCTTTATTGCAGAATCTGTTAGTTGAGATCACGAAGAAGCCACTCCATGTTTGAGATAGCAGTATTGGTATAATTAAAAGCATACACTTTGAGGTTGAAATCAGATTGTTTTTCGGAGATTCTAGCATGCATTAGAGGCGTGTTTCTTTTGTTATTGCCCCCGCCCTCCAAGGGAAGCGTGGCTCAGTGTTGCCAAGTCTTGGGCTACTTCAACACTGTTGCCGCGGTCTGTTTTTTATGTCCGCGGGTTGAAGCGACCCCAATTATGTGATATTTAGCCCCGGGAATGAGAATTTTAGTAGGCATACATGCCAAAAAAATCACATTTTACCCCCCAAATGCGATTTTTTTTTTTACCAGAGAAGCCCCCCTAAAACGCGTTTGGGCTTGTTTTGGGCTAGTTTTGAGTAGCAATTGTGTGGGTTTTGTTGTGAAAACCTGGCAACCCTGGTGGCTGGCCGCGCACAGATCTCTGCTGGCAGTGCTAAAGCAAAACGAGCAGCTGATATGAAGTGCAAACCTCCCAGATGATAGAAAGTCTGAAGCAACAAGATCATCTTTCCCTTGTGCAGAAAGAGAGGGCTGTGTACAACGACATGACTGAAAATAAACATACATACAGGTCCTTGAAAGAATTTATTTTGTGCAAGAAGTTTTCTGGAAGAAATTCCATATTATTCTCTCCGGTCCGATAATGTGTTATTTCACCAACACTTCGTGGACTATGCTTGATTTACGTTTGTTACTTGCATTTACATGTTACGTTAAGTGTTTCCCGCGTGAGGTTCTTTGTGTTGTACGTTGCCGTGATGTTCACGCGTGCACAAAACTATACGGTACCTCAGCGTTTCACAGACACACCGTGAAATATTGCAAAAATAGACTGGTTACATGAGCCTAAGCTCTTTTCAATAAAATCCATGCAAAAGTTAATATCAGATCATTTTAGAATACAGTATAGGATGTACCGAATATTCTTCAGTTTTATGCAAAACAGAAATATGACATAGAATATCAGACCTCTGTCATATGGCCAAAAATAAATGCAAAAAAAAAAAGAAGCTGGACCTGGAAAGTTCTTGAATTTGAAGTTAACCAAGCTGTGGGAATGCTGTATTAACAACTATCCAAACTGTTTTAGACCTAAAAGAGTCTTTGTAGGCCTATGTTACCCTTAAATGTCAGAGAAAAGAACAGAATCAGAGATTCATTTTTTTCTTATAGAAAATTGTACTTTGCATTAGAGGTCGACCGATAGTGGATTTTACCGATAACTAGGTTGGACCGCACTTGCCGATAACCGATTAATCGACCGATAGTTTTTAAAATGGATACTGGATAAAAAAACATAATTAAAACAGTGCTGAACTTTGAAAATGTGCTAAATTAAAAACATATAAATATGAATATTAAAATGAGAAGTTCAAACATAACAAATTCTTCAGAAAATTATTTAAACATTAAAATATTACAGGTCAAATTTGTTTCTTTACCTATAATCTAGAAACATGCATACATTTCATAGGTAACACTATGCAAGTCCCTATGCAACAAGGATGTAGCTCACATGAACTATATGCATTATGCGCACACATTTTTACAGCATGTATTAATATGAGCAATACAACTGTACCTTTATCATTCATGTTAGTTCATAGTGCATTAACCAAGGTTAACAGATAAAAATTCAAACAATTAAATGTTGAAATTAACATACTAACGATGAACAATACTTCCACAGCATTTATTAACCTTAATGTTACAAATGGAATCTTATTGTATTGTTACCATTTCATACACATCCAGTATGCTTTTTTAGAAGGAGATTATCTAATAAAAAACGAATGCGCTTCTGCTTTGTTTATGTTTCTGTCGGCAGCATGACGATGCAGTTTGCTTTCTCACATCACTAATTTTATATATGCAACATTTCGGTCTGACTTGCGTGTGTTTTTATCACATTGTTTTAACTGCTTGAGGTACTGCTAATGTTAGTGTCTTCTCAGCCTCATCGACAAACATACACACTGCTGTTATTTACCTGTTAATGCAGCATCTAGTCAAGAATTAATTACTTTATCATGATTTGGCAACAAGTACTGTAGTGTTCTGTATTCATACCGTTTCACTGTCGTGTTTTAAACATCTGAAGTGTCCGCTCTCTCTGTGCAGCGTGTGCTCTCCGTTCAGCGCGCAGCCTCACGTGAGCCTCACAATGTAAACAACACACGTGAGGTTTTTTTCGTCTCTAGAGGCCGCTCTCGTGCCATTTAATGCCAACAGACCCTTCTAAGAGCTCTTGTAGCCTACTGTGTAATGACAGCACACGTCTCAGCCGCTCCAGCAGCGTACGCAACACTGGAAAACTATCGGTGAGGATTTTTGCTGATAACCGATTGTTCCACCAATCAACTATCGGTGCCGATGAATCGGTCGACCTCTACTTTGCATATTATAGTATAAAAACACATAATTGTAGTTGATTTTAGTTTATCATAGTTGATCATAACTAGAGATGAAATGGCATGAAAATTTAATTTCATGATTATAGTGACCAAAATGATCACGGTTATCACAGAATCCTGTTCAAAAAGTCCTAATGCTACACAATGCATCCCATTGGGTCTGTCGTTGCTATGTAACCATGCAGCTTTACAGGGGGTATGGCTTATCTAAATGAGATGTAAATGAGCCCTATTGTCACTCCCAGCAGGTGAGAACAGGTGAGAACTGCAAAATGTTTAGAGGTTGTTTTCTCCCTATTAAGCTTTTTTGAGTGCCTACTTTCAAATGGCCACAACTTCTCCAAATATTATCAGATTGTGTTACACATGTGTTACACATCATTGGAAAGCTTGGAGACTACACTTTCAGAATCTGTGAATAACTCAAAATGCCCCAGAACCGACTTGTGTCCCTACTTTCCGTGACTGGTCACATATATGTAAATTATCTACCAAATGTTTGTCCTCCAGATGTCAAATGTATGCCGATGATGTTGTCTTGTATGTACACGCAAAAAATCAACAAGAGGCAACAACTGATACAATGAATCACATTTCAAAATGGCTTATCAAATCATGTTTACATCTGAATGTTAAGAAAACGGTCTGTATGTTTTTTTTTTTTACAAAAAGGCCAAATCATGATGTGAAAGCAGACGTATTCATCTAGGGACATAAACTTGAGGTAGTACATTAATTTAAATACCTAGGAATAATAATCGATTCTCAGATCTCTTTTAAAAAACATGTGAAGAAAGTGGTAAGAACAGTAAAATTTAATTTAGCGAACATTCGATTAATCAGAAATTGTTTGACTAAAGAAGCAGCAGTGTTATTCATGAATTTGATGATTATTCCACACATTACATACTGTATGACTACCTGGACACAAACATGTAAGTCTATTCTTAAACCTGTTGCAATCGTATTTAAACAAACTCTCAAGTTCCTGGATAAAAAGCCAAATAGTTTTCACCATTGTAGTATTTTAACTAAGTTTTCCATTTTAAGTTGGGCACATTTGATACAATTTGCTGACTTAGTACTTGTTTTTAAGATTTTAAATGGTTTTGCACCACCTGTTTTTAAAGATTATATTGGTCAGATAACAGGACGCTATACACGAGCCGGTACTAGGGGTGATTGTAATATACCACTGCGAAGAACTACTTTTGGTCAGTTATCTTTTTCTTTCAGAGGAACACATGAGTGGAATAGACTTCCCACAGAGCTTAAATAATTAAAATGTATAACAGGTCATTGTGGTTTCTCAAAAAAACTTTAAAAAATGGTTACTGTCAAATCAAAATTGTGATCATTTATAGGCATTTGGGTACACTATTTTTTGTTTATTTTGTTTTGTCTTGTCCCTAACATCAAACTGCCAAGGGACTACGGATGAAAATTAGCCAGTGTTGGCTAAATCTGGTGCATTTTTACATATTTTATGTATTATTATTAATGTGTATTGTCCCTGATTAAAGAAAAAAAAAAAAAAGTATTAGTTAATATTTTTAATCGATTGACCACACTAATTGAAAAATATAAATTTGTTGCTTTGCCTGTTTTTTATGTGCAAGATGCCTCTTGCCATTTCTGATGCTTTTGATTTGCCAATTACATCAATCCCATTTGTGCTGAAAGCTTTAGGCTTCAACCTGTCTGAGAGTTGCCACCATGGCAAGTGATATAAATTAGTTCCAGGACTGAACATTTTTAAATAATTTCATCCAGAAATCAGAAAAGGGTGCAAATAGAACAGTTCAGTGCAAAATATGTTTGCCAACTATTAAAATGCTATCGACTATTTCCTTTTATGATTTTACATCTGTATCTGTAGTAAAAAGAGGTGCCAAAGTCCGATTTTGTGGTGGCTGTGCTTTCAAATTAAATTATTATAATCTTAATTCAGGTGATGAAGGATTTTGAAAGACTGACAGCAATCAGCATTGAGAAGGCTACTACTGTAAGGTTTAAATGTTTGAAAATGATTCATTAGAAATTTTGAAAAGTAATAAAATGTAATCAGTTACATTACTTTTATAAAGTAATTGAAATAGTTACACTACTATTACATTTTAAATAGGGTAACTTGTAATCTGTAACCTATTACGTTTCCAAAGTAACCTTCCCAGCACTGTTCACCACTCACAAGAAGTTTGTAGGCCGCTCTGCGTACATACAATTTTCCACTACAATTATACCTTAATTACGTCACCACTTTAGGTTGAATGATTCTGATTGGCTAAGAAATAGATAAACATAGAACATTTGCACACATGGACTGATATGCAGGAGTATTTCAATCAGTTATAGGCTGACACTAAGACCCCTATCTTAGGCACGTAGTGGCTCTCCGAGGTCACAGAACTGTGTTTCTAGGCGCCAGCTTCTCCGGAACAAGAAGTCATTCCATCTCCCAAGGTGGCAGTTTTTCACCTCACCAATACTGATCTGTAACAAAGAATATTAGCATACACACAGCATACACACAGGATACATAGGATACATAGCTCATTCAAGGTTGAAGTTGGACAAGCTCTAGCTCTAAACAGGAAAGTTTCCCAAAACATACTGATAACATGTTCATGTGAGAAGTGCAAACAATATCATTATTCTTTATTACTTGAATATAGAAAGGTAAAGTAAATACACATTGATGTCTTAAGACACGAACAGATAGGTTTGTGCGAGAAACCGAACAGTACTGTTATACTGCGCGCGATCACTTCCGGTGCGTGAGGTCTGTACATGATATGTTGCGTAACCTGCGCCAGATCGTGTACAGACCTCACGCGCCGGAAGTGATCGCGCGCTCAAGGCTGTTGGAAGCATTTCTATCTTCTTTTTATTCAGCCTACAGCGCTAGCTTCACATTAGGGATTTCCTGATTACTTATCTGAGGCAAATGTGGAGTTTCTGCTCGAGGGTGCCCTCTGGCTTCCAGTATGAATTAAACTTTTGGGTAACAAAATATGAAAAATAATACTGCTCTCTAAATACATTTATATGACAATTACATTTACATTTAGCAGACGCTTTTATCCAAAGCGACTTACAAATGAGAGCAATAGAAGCAACTAGAACAGTCAGAGGCTACAGTATGCAAGTGCTGTGACAAGTCTCATTTAATCTAACACAGAACACACAGGACATTTTTTTTTTCATCCATTTTTTTTTTACAATCCATATATTTTCTTCAATGTACAGTTTTTTCCCCCCACAGTAGATGTATAAGAGGCTCATAATTCTTATAAAGACATATATTGTAGATGTAAACCTATAGACTTTGTATGGGTGCTTTGGGTCACCACGCCACCACGCTCTGTGGACACAGTTGCATCACAACAGAACGCTTAACAGGGGGAACCCCATTGTACCCTTTCACCCTTTACTATACATTGTATATTATTATTATTATTATAGCGTAATGTATATTGTTTAGTGTATGTTTAGTGTATATTGTTTAAAGTATATGTATATTGTAAGTATGTGTATATTGTTTAAAGCTGTGAGAACTACACTCACATTGTGTAAATTATTTATTGTTTATTGTAGTGTATACTGTGCTGTGAGTAATTGTGTGCGCATCAGATGTGTAATCTGTTGTTGCTTAAATGTTGTACATGTCATGTCATGACTACTATGTTGCTCGGAACTGCACCTAAGAATTTCACCTACTGTTGCACTTGTGCATATGGTAGAGTGACAAATAAAGTGATTTGATTTGATTTTGATTGCAGAGGTTAGGAGAGCAGCCGATTTGTCTCTTCGTGCTCCATAGCAGCACTGGTGGCCACGGAGAGGCATTTATGGTTAAACCTGTCTGAAATTAAAGACAGAGACAAAACATTTTTGCTCGATGCTCCTGTCTCCGCTACCAGTCTCTTTGGCAGTGCTGTTAAGATTTCAAGAAGCTAAAAAGCAGGCAGCCGCCTTTCAAAAGTTTCTTCCTCGAAAAATCTATGTCTCTGGGGCTGCTGGGCGGGAGCAGCCCCAACCGAGTGCGTCCTCCTCAGCTCAGAGAGCACAACAAAAAGTGAGCGTGGTGTCCCGTGCTCCCCCACAGAGAGACTGGGGACCGGGACAGCGTGCTCAGCCGAGGCCTTCCTGAGGTAGAGCAGATCTGAGGACTGTTCTTATCTCCAGGAAGGCGCCGGCAAAGAAGAAGTCCTGACGCCAAAAGCGCCAGGCTTCGGATGGCAGTCCCCTCCAAGGGGAAGCGGTGCTTCGAGGCGCCCGCCTCCGCTTGGTGCCATCAGAGGGCCGTTCTGCCAACCCCGTGACCTCTGGTGCTTGGGGGCGCAGCGGTCCTCAGCGAGTACAAATCTCCGTGTCCGCCCGGAAAGCTAGGCCAGTCACTCACTGTGAAACAGTTTCAAAGACTCCTGGGTTTGATGGCTGCAGCGTCCAACGTGAAAACTTTTGGCCTGCTGTACATGAGACCCTTGCAGTGGTGGCTCAAAACCAAGGGGTTCTCCCCGAGGGGAAATCCTTTTTGCATGATCAAGGTGCCTTCGTGCCTTGGCTATGTGGAAGGATCCTTGGTTCCTGTCCCAGGGTCCGGTGTTGGGGGCTCCTTGTCGTCGCTTAACACTAACGACGGATGCGTCCAATAACTTTCCTTGAGCTCATAACAATACTCGATGTACCAGTTTCCATAATCGGCATGAGTGCACACCCCCCTGGCGATTTATATAGGAGACCACCACCATGTTGTCCGTGCGGACCAACACGTGATGTCCCCTGAGGTCTGGGAGAAAGTACCTGAGTGCCAGGAACACGGCCCGCTCCACAGACCCCGGACCGAGCGACCACTCATGAGTTTCTCTTCAGGAGGTGTGTGATGCAGCAGGATGGTCCTCTCCTCACAACTTTATAAGATTTTATAACCTGGACGTGGCTTCTACTCCGGGTTCTCGGGTGCTTGTAGCATAATGTGCATTACGATTTCACATATACAGGCACTTGAGGATTATGGCAGCGTGGGTATTCAGTTCCCGCAGCACTTGACGCAGCGCAAGTTCCCTTGAAAGGGAACGTCTCCGGTTACGTATGTAACCATGGTTCCCTGAGAGGGAACGAGACACTGCGTCGTTTTGCCATACTCCCGGCATGCCTGTGACCGACTTGTTCGACTTTTTCAGAAGCTGACACTGTTTGGTTCAGGGGTGCTTTATAGTTTCCTGGTCAATGACGTCACCCACCTTGACGTCTCGTCACACCATTGGACTGATTTCACGAGTGCTTCATGACGCAATCACGCAGAGGCGTTCCCGCAACGCTTGACGCAGCGTCTCATTCCCTCTCAGGGAACCATGGTTACATACGTAACCTGAGACGTTTTCCATACCATTGAGGACCATTTTTATTGAGGAGGTTGTAAACTTTCCCAATCATTGGGTTTTCCTTTCCCATTTGCGACAACAGAGCCAGTTCAAGGTTACACAGAAAACAAATGGGATCAGAAAAGACTGCCCAAGGAATGTTTAAGGCTGATATTTAGTTTCATGTTAGCCTTTGAGAGATTAATTTGGCACCAGGAATTTTTGTAACATGTTCTTTGTCAGTGTGCACAACGTTTAAATAGGAATGTATAAAATGTTTTTTTTTTTTGTGTTTCTTTTTTTTTCACAGCAGTTCACTGATAAATGCTTGGAAGTATTCCATCATTCTACAAGTAAAAAGTATGTAAAGCAGGAGTAATTACCTCAGATGTAACTAAAGGAATCTACATGACATGCTATGTAAACATGGAGGTTATTAAAGTGGAAATTGGGGACATGAGTGATCAAGAACCATCCAGGGAGGATTATGAAAATATTGAGGAACAAAGAGGTTGGTATTCATTCTTGATTCTTCTTTAAAGTTGAGAATCTAATTGTCCTTCATCTTTTGAGATGAAAGTTAATTGTACACTATTGAATCTTATAGTGGATTTGTTTTTAACCTATTATTATTAGTAGTATTTTATTCATTAATTGAATAGTCAACATCTTCTCCAGTTCTCCCCTTCAAAGTGGCTCTCAACCAGGGGGTTGGGGCCCAATATAGGGGTCCTCTGAACAGTTCCTTGGGGCCTAAAAAAGTGCTTCAGAGTGAGAAAAGTTGGATTAGCTGCTAAATGTAGCATCCTAATGATAATCCCTTCTGTGGTCTTCCCAACATTAAGAAAAATGTATTTGAAGGAAACTATACGATTTCCACATTTAATTTTTTTTAAATGTTCTATCAATGGTGCACTAATTGAAAAAATAAGTGTAGGTTCAGTTTTACAGAAGAAAAAAAATCTAAACATCTGAAAATATATCTCAATGTCATACAAAACTGCATACTATGGAAGCCCGTTTCCGCCACTAAGTAAAAAAATAAAAAGAGTAATTGCGACTTTTTATCTCAGAATTCTGACTTTTTTTCTCACAATTGTAAGTTATAAAGTCAGAATTCTGAGATATAAAGTCGCAATTGCGTGATATAAAGTCAGAATTCTGAGATATAAAGTCAGAATTCTGAGATATAAAGTCAGAATTCTGAGATGTAAACTCGCAATTGCGAGTTATAAAGTCAGAATTGTGAGATAAAAAGTTGCAATTGCGAGTTATAAAGTCATTGATCTGCCGCGACCCGACACATGATGAGTTGTGAACACATTAATGAGTATATTAACTGTAGTTTTAGCTGCTAATGATGGAATGATTGTCTTATTATCTGAACGGCATTAATATCTCTGAGCAAACATGCTCTTGGGGGGATTTTAAGCGCAAGCTTTGGCGCAGAAACAACAGAACGGATGTGAGGGGATCAGAATATGCTGTAATGTAGGATTTCGTTTGAGAATGAATTTTATTGACCTCCATGTGCTCGGTTTTGATAATATTTAAAATAATAAATTAATTGATCTTTAGCTAATGTTACAAATTCTAATAAAGTAATATAATTGCATATCATTAAATCTCAGCTGCAAACATAATCTAATGTCATCTTTCTCTGTGCTTTTAAATAGATATAGAGTAAGACATATTAAATGCCTCCAATGATAAATATGTGCAATATTTATTTGACAAGAACCTCTTACTCCATTCCCTGTTATTTCTATTGTATTCTGTTCCATAGCACACCTGTACATACAAATTTGTCTATTTTTGTTTATTATGCATATGTGTATCTCATTCATTTATCTTTATTCTATTGTGTAGCCTACTGTGGTTGTCTCTGTGTACTGGAAACTTCTGTCACCAAAACAAATTCCTTGTGTGTGCAAAAATGCTAATAAATCTCATTTTGATTCTTTCTGATTCTGGTTAAATACAAAAGAGCTACTCTGGTTCAATTTGTCACGTGCACCATTTATTGAAACATACAATATTATTTTACAGGAGTATAAGCTATATCCACCGTTTAATGAAAACTGCTGCCCGATCACAACACGTCCAGTGCTCTGTCGGTATATACAGTCACCTGAGGGTGGCGCTGTTCTGGGATCATATTTCGTTAATAACGCATCAGAATATGCTGTAATGTAGGATTTCGAGAATTAATAGAGTAAGGCATGGAGCTTAAATACAAAGAGGTACTCTGGTTGAATTTGTCACGTGTGCCATTTATTAAAACATATAAGATCATTTTTTACAGGCTATTAGGGCCTACTGTTTAATGAAAACTGCTCCATCTCAATTATAGTTACAACTGTTCGGCAGCAGAACTCACTGTACAGAACTCACCTACATCAATTATTATTTTATATTAATATAATATATTATTTTAAATATGATCAAAATCGAGCACATGGAGGTCAATAAAATTCATTCTCAAACGAAATCTTGCATTACAGCATATTCTGATGCGTTATTAATTAAATGTTATTAATGAAATATGTTATTATGATACGTTATTAATGAAATATGATCCCAGAACAGCGCCACCCTCAGGTGACTGTATGTAGCGACAGATCATACTGGACGTGTCATTACTGGACACACTCGTTCTCTAAGGACATCGTGAATTACAGCACATTCTGAGGGTGGTGGAGTTCTGGGGATCATATTTCCATAATAACACATCAGAATATGTTCAATGAACGTTGCCCCTCACATCCGTTCTGTTGTTTCTGCGCCAAAGCTTGCGCTTAAAATCCCCCCAAGAGCATGTTTGCTCAGAGATATTAATCATAAGTTCAGACAATCATTCCATCATTAGCAGCTAAAACTACAGTTAATATACTCATTAATGTGTTCACAACTCATCATGTGTCGGGTCGCGGCAGATCAATTACTTTATAACTCGCAATTGCGACTTTTTATCACATAATTCTGACTTTATAACTCGCAATTGCGACTTTTTATCACAGAATTCTGACTTTATAACTCGCAATTGCGACTTTATATCTCACAATTCTGACTTTATAACTCTGACATCTCAGAACTCGCCGGTTTGCGTCATATTCTCGCGCATGCGTCGTGGTGCTTCGCGAGATCACGACAGAGGAAGACAGAACTTGTGGAATAAAGTCGTTATTTTGATTTTTTTTTTCGCTCAAAAACTTGTCGTCGCTTCACAACATTATTGTAGAGTCACTGTAGTGAGATGGACTTTGTAACGACGTTTTTAGTGCCTTTTATGGGTCTTGTGAGTGTCAATATACTGAATCCCTATGGAGGCC
This sequence comes from Romanogobio albipinnatus, assembly GCA_023566225.1. Taxonomy (NCBI): domain Eukaryota; kingdom Metazoa; phylum Chordata; class Actinopteri; order Cypriniformes; family Gobionidae; genus Romanogobio; species Romanogobio albipinnatus. Next base: position 35,209,740 of record CM042244.1, on the reverse strand, counting down.
TGTCTGAAGCCTTTCTCAGCCTCAGCTTTCAACAAAAATATCTTCATTTGTGTTCCGAGGATGAACGAATGTCTTACGGGTGTCGAACGACATGAGGGTGAGTAATTAATGACATCATTTTCATTTTTGGGTGAACTAACCCTTTAATATCAAATTAAAATTAAACCTCTTTAATGTCATAGAAAATAATATTCCTGTAGAGAGCCAGAAAACAACTGCAATCAAATGAAACTACGCCTCTGCAATCTGATATAAAAATACATTTCTGTAAAGTGTAAACATTGCTGAATAAAAATGACAGGAGTGCCAAAATACAACAAATAAAATTGAGATAAGCCTTTATATCTTTTTGTAAAGCTTACATCGTCCTCACCTTACAAAGGCATACATCGTCCTCACTTTAGATGAGCTCACAAAAAGAGTTAATTGACAACTACTAAATGTTTTATAACTACCTGAATTACTCATGAATTACAGTAGGAATACGTGTTAATAAAGCATTTATTATTATACATGTAAATAGTTTATTAATCCTTTACTTACACTTTCTAAATGATCTGATGAACCACTGACAACTCCTAAATAACTGGTTTGTAAATAATGTAATACTTGATTTAGATATTATAAATTGATCATTTATAAAGTATGAAAATACAATTATTAAACACATTATAGATATGCTTATAAATCAAGAATAAAGCATTTATAGCTGTACTTATAAACTGCCTATTAATGTCTATCAATGCTTTATAAATGATAAATTAACTATTTACTAATGCTTAACTAATGCTTCATAGTGTGTAGTTATTATAAAGTGTTACCAAGTGTTTCACCTTTATTTCACGGTTGTCCCTCTTTAACTGACAGTTTAATATGTTCATTTTAGACCTGATGGGAGTGAAAGAGGAAAGGCAAGATCGGACTGAAGCGGAGGAGGAACATCAGTATAAAAAAACTCATAATTTTACAACTGGAGAAAATTCTAGTTGCTCAGATGTTGCCAACAGTTTCTCACAAAAAAGAATAGAATCCACAACGTCTTTCTCCTGCCATCAGTGTGGAAGTGTGTTCACACAGAAAGGAACCCTTAAGATTCATTTAAGAATTCACACCGGTGAGAAGCCTTTCACATGCCTTCAGTGTGGCAAGAGTTTCACACGTAAAGGAAATCTTAAGGATCACATACGAGTTCACTCTGGAGAAAAGCCTTTCTCGTGCCCTCAATGTGGAAAGAGTTTCACACGGGAAAGATACTGTAAGGATCACATGAGAGTTCACACCGGAGAGAGCCGTTTTGCATGCCCCCAGTGTGGAAAGAGTTTTGCGTGCAAGGACCATCTTAAAGACCACATACGGATTCACACAGGAGAGAAGCCTCACGCATGCCCTCAGTGTGGAAAGAGGTTCTCACGTGTAGGAAACCTTAAGGATCACATGAAAATTCATGCTGAAGAGAAACCTTTCATATGCCCTCAATGTGGTAAAAGTTTCAGACGTAAAGGAAACCTTAAGGATCACATACGAGTTCACTCTGGAGAGAAGCCTTTCACATGCCATCAGTGCGGAAAGAGTTTCACACGTGAAGGATACTGTAAGGATCACATGAGAGTTCACACCGGAGAGAGTCGTTTTGCATGCTCCCAATGTGGAAAGTGTTTTACGTGTAAGGAAAATCTTAAAGACCACATGAGAATTCACACAGGAGAGAAGCCGTTTGCATGCCCTCAGTGTGGAAAGAGGTTCTCACGTAAAGGAAACCTTAAGTATCACATGAGAACTCATGTTGGAGAAATAGTTTTCACTGGAAATACTGTTACACATGAAGGACACTTCAAGGATCACATTAAAGTGAACTCCGGAAAGAAGCCTTTTGCATGTCTTCAGTGTGGAAAGAGATTCACACATAAAGGGTACTTTAAAGATCACATGAGGATTCACACTGGCGAGTGCCCTTTCACATGCTCTCAGTGTGGAAAGTGTTTCACACAGAAAGGACACCTTAATACTCACATACGGATTCACACTGGAGAGAAACCCTTCACATGCCATCAGTGTGGGAAGGGTTTTACCCGGGCAGCGTATCTCAAAAACCATCTGCGTTACTCTGGAGAAAGGCCGTTTGACTGTGATCAGTGCAGTCAAACATTTATTCTGCCAAGACAATTGAAGATCCACCTTAAAATGCATACAAACAAAAGGCCCTACTTGTGTTCTTTTTGTGGCAAGACTTTTGTATGGTGTTGGGGAAAAATTTAATCACAGAAGACTTTATCTTCCAGACCTGTTTTCTCTATTGTGTTTTAAATGAGTCAGATCAAAGAGGCCCCACCTGTGGAAGCCATACATTGTCCCTTTTATCTTTTATGGCTCTTGAAATCTGAGTTCCTGGCTAGCATCTATGCATTTGAATAGTATGCTGATAAGGAGTAGGTGATACTTTGTTTGGGCAGGGTTTTCCCAAGACCTGTATATGTAATTAACATGCTTTGGTACAGATGAAGGACCATTGTGTTTCTTGCTTTTAATTCAAATGAGATCCAAGACAGGAGGGGGACCATTTGTGTATATTCTCACCTCTTGCTCAAGGCGAAACCTTCAGTGGGTTTCGCCAGATGTATGGAAAATTACTGAGGGGGGTTGTTAAAACATTGAGGGTATAAAAGTTTGTGCTTTCTTTTGTTTTGGCAGTTCACACTCGGTACAGGCTGCATGACTGTGTTGACTGTGGGCTCTTTCTTGCAAGAAAAATAAATCTTTATAAAGTGAATTTCTTAAGGTCTGTCTCTTATTAGTGATGTCAACGAATTCATTTTTGCCGTAACAAATTGGTGTCAGGAGTTTGGGATTCCTTGGACGGACCTTCTGGACCTGGAAAAGCATCGGTGACTTGCAATCCTGATCCACATCAGCCCTACCCCGTTAGATTGAGGGACGAGGGACCGACGCTGCAGGTCCAGGAGGACGACCACTGGAATAAAGATAAAACGAACCCCAGACGGCAAGGGGTGATCCTGGTAAGAGACAGATTTAAAAAAAATTCAGGGGGAGTTTTAAATAGAAATTTGGTTAAAATTGAAAATTGAATTGATAGGGATAAACCATAGGGGGAGTCTGACTCTGTGACGAATGCAACGTGGTTGATATGTTTATGGGATAGAAACTGAAATCACGTGGGCGATTAAATAAGACCTAGATTGGTCTGGGAACCATATTACCTAGATTGGGTTGGTTCCGCCCGCGGTCAGGTAACCAGGGCACGAAATCGGGCACTATTGAGAGTGTCCGCCCGGCTGATCTTGGGTGAGAAGATCAGGTCTGTAGGAGACGTCCAACAGATTAATAGCGCGCGCGCGAAAAGCCACAGAATCAGACTGCCAATATGGGGAAATCCCAAAGCAAGCTAGCTGAATACGAGACACCGGTATTTTGTCAAATGAGAAAATTATATGGCCAAAGATGCATGCTAGATATAGAAAAGCTGATCAAATATCATGATTTCCCAAAAGAGGGAACACTTAGTAGTACAAGGTTAAAAATGGTAAAATTGTCAATTGAAGAAGGGAGTGACATAACAAAGGGTTGTTCTAAGAAACATGTATGTGGGAAATGTGAGAAAACAATTAATTGTTGGGTGGAAGAGGCAGATAAGAGGGAGAGAAGAATGTTGAAAAAAGAAAACAAAAATGAAGAAAAGGCGAATGCGCCTCCACAGAATGAGATTAATATTACTAACACATCTTATGCTTGTGCTTTTCCACATGAAACACCGCCGAGATACACAATTTATCCCAATGCGGAGCTCCAAGGCCTGAAAGTGGACCCCGATCTCGACTGCTCTCCATTTCCACCAAGCCAACCAAATCTACCAGCCAGACCAACTCCAGCTCCCCAGCAGAGAGAAGAGGGAGCGCGCACTGCTGAACAGTCAGCAGAAGGAGGAGCATGCGCAGCTGAGCCAACAGCAGAGGGGGCGCGCGCAGCTGAAAGCTTCCGGAGCAAAGAAACACCGCCAAACGGAAGGAGAAAGAGACTAGCGATCCGGAAGACGAAGCTAAGAAAGAAAGGTACGCGATCATATGTTTTACAGTCCACCCATGAACAGACCAGAGCGCCGGAGTCAGACGGAGACTCCGATCTGAATTCTGATACCATCTCAGAAAGTGACGAGGAAGAGGAAGAATTAGAGGTCCAGCGTCCGGAGAAAAGAAAGAACTGGGACAGAACTGCCAAGAAAAAGAGGGTGAGCATCACAGCACCTATGGTGGAAGTTCTGGGCATGAATTCTGTAGAATTAGTATATCGTCCTTGGAACATGACTGACATGAAAGAGGCGATGGCCCACTTGCCGAATCCCGACGACGCAGGGGACCGTTTCGCTACCGAACTGATGACATTCTGCCAAGAGTTCAGCCCGACGCTAAATGAACTGAAAAGACTCATGATGGCAAAGCTGGGAGGAATGAACTGGCACAAGATCAGCGCAGAATTACCAGCAGTTGATCACAGACGAATGAACGTTAACTGGCAACATGCTTCGAACGACGGATATCGAGCAGCTGTAACGGGACTGACAGAGACTGTGAGAAAAGCATTTCCAGCACGCATTGATATGTCCAGAGTGAGCCACTGCCGTCAAGAACCAGGTGAGAGTGTTCAAACTTTCTATGAGCGACTCTATGGTGTGTTTTGCAAGCACAGCGGGCTGAAGGAACCGGCAGATCGTGGCGACAGACCAACTACGTGGGAAAGCTATTTGGCAAATAGCATTTTGAATGGACTGAGACCTGAAATTTCCCAAGCAGTGAAACACAGCTATATCGAATGGACTGAAGGGCGAGTGAGTACCATCATGAAACATGCCTTGCACGCTGAAGAGGAGCTGAGGGCAAAGAAAGAAAAGCCAAGAATAAAAGAATTGCAGCTGGCAGCCGTGCAAGGACCGCAAAGATTTAGTTCGAACGGAGGCGGAAGGGGTAAAGGACATTACAACAGCGACTGGAACGGGACAAAAAAGCTCTGCCGTTTGTGTGGAGGTGACCACTCTCTCCGCGACTGCATGAAATGCAGACACTGCAAGATGGACGGACATTGGGCGTACAGTTGCCCCAAACTGAAACAGGCTGATTGAGATATTGGATGCGGAGAGCAGGAGGAGATCGGGTGGACCACGGCCAAGGATGCAGAAACCGCCGCAAAGGGAAGTAAACATTTACTAATATCACGCACACACACGCACCTACACAAAAACACATACACTGATAATGCTCTCCGCAATGAAAAAGAAGCTTGCACCTCTTTGTGCGTTTCTGAAACAAACAGAGAAGATTTTGACAAATGTTTGATTATGTATAGTAGTAAGGGATTTTTAAACATGCCTGAATATCCCCTATTAATTGAAGGGACATTGATTTCATTTTTGGTAGATTCGGGTGCAACACGGTCTGTACTGCGGCCATGTGACTTGCAATGTGAACCAGCGTTAACAAACAAAACGCATGGTTCTTTGTCTGTATCAGGACATTATATAACAGAACGGTTCACTGTGCCATTAAAGTGTGAGACGGAGGGGGGCCACGTGCTGAAGCATGCATTTTTAACTTCAAAGACGTGCCCAGTGCCCCTTCTGGGCCGAGATTTAATGTGCAAATTAAATTTGGTACTGGTTGCAGATCCCTCTGGCATTGTAGTAAAAGAGGGTGAGCAAATGTATTTGAAAACAGAACCAAAATGGGTTTACAAATGGCAAGTAACCGAAACTGAGAGGGCAAAAACAGTCTGTGAATTGGGGAAAAATAGAATGCTGTCATTGGATACAGATTTTATGATGCCTGACAATTTACATTGCACGTCACATGTCGCAACAGAAAAAGATCAATTCTATGAGAAAGAATGGTTTGAGAAAGAAAAAGACACTTTGAAACTTGATCAAATGTTTTGGACTAAGAAAATGTGTGCGATTTCAGTCTGCTTGTCAGAAAAACAGCTTTCTCTCTATTTGATAGCAGGAGAGTGTGTCCCTCACATACCACTCTCTAAAGAAACCAAACAGACCTGGGGTGAAGTGGGAGTGTTTGTAAAAAATTGTGTTGAAGCTACTGACTGGAAAGTGTTTGATCAAACTGTGCAGTATAGTGAGAAACTGCGTGCATTTAAATCCGAATGCAAACATGAAATTGGGGTAGAGCGGGTTGTGACTGCTATTGACAAACATGAAAATGACTGCATGACAGATATTTGTGCTTTGGACATACACCCTGCGTTGGCAGAAGTGCCTGCTGGGTTGTGGGCAAAGCACAAGTATGATGTAGGACTGATAAAAGGGTGCGAACCGGTGATGATAGTTCCAAAATCAGATTACAGACCATGTCAACCACAGTATCCGTTGAAAACGGAAGCAATTCTGGGTATAGAACCAGTCTTTGAATCATTGTTAAAGGAAGGCGTAATTGTGCCATGTGACACCTCACCGGTGCGTACTCCTATCTTTCCTGTGAAAAAGATAAGGGACAAGGGTCAGCCCACTGAATGGCGTTTTGTACAGGACTTGCAGGCTGTGAATTCAGCTGTCAGAGCGAGAGCTGCTACAGTTCCAAATCCCTACACAATCTTGTCACAAATTCCACAGAGCGCCACATTTTTTTCAGTGGTGGATCTGGCAAATGCATTTTTTAGTGTACCAGTACACAAGGACAGTGCATATTGGTTTGCATTCAATTTTAAAGGGAAAGGGTACACATTTACAAGATTGTGTCAGGGATATTGCGAATCACCAACAATTTACAATGAAGCGCTCAGACGAAGCCTTGAAAATTTGACTCTGACACCTGGATCAGCCTTGCTTCAATATGTTGACGATATTTTGATTTGTGCAAAAGACGAGACCACATGTGTAAAAGACACTGTGACCTTGCTGCAGCATTTGGCGCAGGAAGGTCACAAGGTCAGTAAAAGTAAGCTGCAATTTGTACAGAAACAAGTCACTTTTTTGGGTCATGTAATATCTGCAAACACTAAATCACTGTCTGGAAAAAGGGTACAGGCAATAACTGAGGTACCAAAACCAACCACAAAGAAACAAATGTTGTCATTTTTGGGAATGTGTTCTTACTGCAGAACATTCATTCCTAATTATGCGATTCTTGAACAACCCCTGAGAGCCCTGACAACAGGGAAGGGGTTGAAGTCATGTGATAAAATTAACTGGACGGGGGAGGCTGAAAAGGCTTTTACAAACATGAAAGCACAGCTCGCCACAGCACCAACTTTAGGATTGCCTGTACCAACTAAACCGTTTGTCCAAATGATAGATGAAAAAAATGGGTTCATGTCTTCTGTTCTTTTGCAGCATCATGGAGACAGATTGCGACCAGTGGGTTATTTTTCTGGCAAATTAGATCCAGTAGCAGCAGGCCTGCCGCACTGTCTGAGGGCCGTTGCAGCTGCTGAACAGGCTGTGATGGCCTCTAGAGAATTTGTGGGTTATTCTGACGTGACATTAATGGTTCCGCATGCTGTTTCCATGATTCTGCAGGAACAGAGGACATCACATTTGTCAACAGCACGATGGCTAAGGTATCACACAATTTTGCTAGATATGCCAAATATCACAGTCAAACGTTGTACAGTTTTGAATCCTGCCACTCTCCTTCCAACAAAGGAGGATGGAGAGGAAAATCATTGCTGTTTGACTGCAATCGAACAAATATGTACCCCGCGTCCTGACCTTTCGGACACACTGCTCGAGAACAGTGAGCATGTCCTGTTTGTGGATGGCTCTGCGTCCAGAGATCCACAAACAGGCCTGAACAAAGTTGGTTACGCGGTGACCACTGAGCTTGAAACGTTGACTTCTGGCACGTTGCCATCAAATTATTCAGCTCAAGCGGCGGAGCTCGTTGCCCTGGCAGAAGCATGTAAGCTTATGGAGGGTAAAAGTGTAACGATTTACACAGATTCACGATACGCGTTCGGGGTTGCGCATGATTTTGGGGCTTTATGGAAACATAGAAATTTTTTGAAATCTGATGGCCGGCCAATTCTAAATGCTTCTCTTGTGTCTAATCTTCTAGACGCAATTCTCTTGCCAAAACAACTTGCCATTTGCAAATGCGCAGCGCACACTAACAACAAAGATTTCATTTCAACAGGAAACGCAAGAGCAGATGCGGCTGCGAAGGCCGCGGCAGCACAGCAGTCAAAGAAACCAGAATGTATTTTATTGTCTGAAACTAACACAAATGCTTTGACTTCTTTACAGAGTATGCAGGCATTTGCCACAGCAGCGGAGAAGAACCTGTGGAAACGTTGTGGCTGCAAACTTGAGAATGATGTGTGGATGAGTGTGGATGGCAAGCCTTGTTTACCCCGGCATTTTTTCTTGCATTATGCAAAATGTCTCCATGGGTTAGATCATGGAGCCAAACAGGGGATGATAGCACAAATGAAAGATATGTGGTTCACAAAAGGGTTCACAGTAGTTGCTGAAAATTTTTGCAAAAGATGCGTCATTTGCAACACGCACAATGTGGCAAGGGGAGTAAAAATGCCCCTAGCATCTCACCCAGCAGCAGGAGGTCCATTTGAATATCTCATGATGGATTTTATTGAATTGAGTCCGTGTGAGGGAAAGAAATACTGCTTGGTTATGGTTGACATGTGGTCAAAATGGATTGAGGTTTTTCCCACGACCAAACAAGACGCAGCAGCGGTGGCCAAAGCCCTGCTGACTGAAATAATTCCCAGATGGGGAATTCCAAGAAAGATAAGTTCAGACAACGGAACACATTTTGTGAACGAGGCAATAAAACAAGTGGGTCAGTTTTTGGGGATAGACATGAGAACTCATTGCAGCTACCACGCCGCTTCAGGCGGTGCGGTGGAACGTGAAAATGGTACGATCAAAAACAAATTGGCAAAATGTTGTGAAGAAACTGGACTCACATGGGTAAAAGCCTTGCCTATTGTATTAATGTACATGAGAATGAGAAAAAGGACCAGAGTAAATCTGAGCCCATTTGAAATTGTTTTTGGACGACCACCATTCATGGGAATGGAAGGGGGTAGACAACAGCTGCCATCCACAGATTTGTGTGAGCACAATATGTTGAATTACTGCAAAGAAATGTCTTCTCTGTTGTCACATGTCTGTGTGCAGGTGAAAGCTGCTCAGGGGAAACCGGCTGAAACTCCCTTGCACAACATCAAGCCAGGAGATTACGTGGTGATAAGAGACCTGAGGAGGAAGAGCTGGAAGGCGAAACGGTGGCTAGGGCCTTTTGTCGTGCTTCTGACGACACACACTGCCGTCAAGGTAGCGGAGAGAGCGACGTGGGTGCATGCGAGCCATTGCAGAAAGGTCCCACCAGTGATCGGGGAGGAGGAGCCGAGAGGAAAAGAGCAGGAGGCACACGTCCGTGCGGGCAGAGACCAAAAATAAACATCATTTACCGTTACCGTCTCAGGAGCAGAGACGCGGGCACAACGTGGTGCTGCGCCAAACAGTTTTTCAAAGAAGGCACATCAAAGACTAACCTTCCTCACACTTTCTGGACAGACAACTGTGCGATCCATTTAGCCAACTGTAAAGAATGGAGCAAGTGAGACCGTGGCACCGGTTTCGAGTGCCCGGAACACGCAGCGTGAGGGTAACCACATGCATACTGACTGTATTCAGCTTGGTGATGGGTAAATCAGCACCACAACCAGTGAAACCACCTGTTACACCAGCCCTTAAACCTGACATTCCCAGCTGGGATGAAACCGCATGGATAGGAAATGAAGAAGTAGGAAAAGGGGGAGCAAAACCAGAAGTGGACAAGGCGATCACAAAATGCCAAGGGAACAAAGCCTGCACTCTGGCACTGCTGCAGAAACAGGAACTTGAGATAAACACCAGCTGCTGGCTCTGTCTGCAAATGTCTTACACATGGAAGGCAGTACCATTGACTGTTGCAACAATAAACGAAACTGACTGTCTGATCCCACAGCAGATGACAGAGGTGCTCAGAGCTGCAGCAGACATCGAGCAAGGGAAGATTCCAACAAAACATCCAACGTCTGCCTGCAAGAAAACGCAACGGTACAACCACACAGACATGTTAATTCCACCATTGAGGGTGACGCATGATCGAGGAGATGTGTGCGTGTGCTCACAGAGACTGAAGCTGAACGCGAAAGCAGGGTGGTCCAACTGCAGAGTCAGAATTGACATCAAAAATTTGACGACAGGGAACTGCACAGCGGTGATAGGAGGTATCACAACAGACTTTACCTGTCCGTTTAGCAAACCAAGTGACACTTCACCTGCGGCAGTTTGGGTTTGTGGTGACAGAGCATATCATTTCATGCCACAGAATGACTGGATGGGTTGCTGTTACCCAGCTTTAATGAATGTGGGGACAACTGTGTATTTTCCCGGTAACGAACAGAGAGAGAAGACCAGACAGAAAAGAAATATTGGATCAGAAATAGGGATGTTGCCAGACCATTACAATGGTTACGTCTTGTCAAATCCATGGACAACACCTGGGGCAAATGTGGGCTGGTCTATTTTCCTGGGGGTGGGAACAGCAGTAACGATAAACAAAATTAATGGGTTAGCATGGAGTGTGTTAGCTTTAGCCAATAACACTGAACATGCTTTGACAATGGTAAATGAGGAAATGAAACAAATCAGAGATGGAGTTATTCAGAACAGACTGATGTTAGACATGTTAACAGCAGAAAAAGGGGGCGTTTGCAAAATGTTGGGACTATCATGTTGTTTTCACATCCCAGATTACAGTGACAACATCACAAATATTATAAACCATATGAGAGCAGCTGTAAGGGAACCTGAGAAAGCTGATGATTCATGGTTTGGGTGGATAACAAATCTGAAAGGTTGGGGATACTGGCTATGTTACACTGTATTGCCGATTTTTGCAATAATGGTACTAGTATTGCTGTGTTTACCGTGTATTTTTCAGTGCATTTCCAGAATAGTACAGAGAACAGTGAAGGCCAGCATGTCTCACCAAATGGGTAAACTGACTGTTTATGACGACTATAATGAGTGGATGAATGAATTTGATGAGATGATTAGCGAAGAGATGCCTAAAACAAATTAGGGATTTCATTCTATTTTATTTCTTTTAAAATGTTTTTCCTTAATTTACAAATTTAAGAGAGTGATCATTTATACGAAAATCAGAAATGAAGAGTGTAAATGTGATGAGTGACTTAAATTTGCCTGTTATTTTTTTTTATTATTTTTTCTTTTTTTCTCATTGTTTTCTAATTTTTTATCATTACTTTATTATCATTATTGTTTTGATTACTACTTTTCATATATATATTTTTTTTGTTCTCCTTTAATGTTTTATTGGTATTGTTTTATTATTACTACTTCTATTTTTATTATATACACATTTTAAATTTTTCTTTTCTTGCAAGTTATCAAAGAATGATAAAAGGGGGAAATTGTTGGGGAAAAATTTAATCACAGAAGACTTTATCTTCCAGACCTGTTTTCTCTATTGTGTTTTAAATGAGTCAGATCAAAGAGGCCCCACCTGTGGAAGCCATACATTGTCCCTTTTATCTTTTATGGCTCTTGAAATCTGAGTTCCTGGCTAGCATCTATGCATTTGAATAGTATGCTGATAAGGAGTAGGTGATACTTTGTTTGGGCAGGGTTTTCCCAAGACCTGTATATGTAATTAACATGCTTTGGTACAGATGAAGGACCATTGTGTTTCTTGCTTTTAATTCAAATGAGATCCAAGACAGGAGGGGGACCATTTGTGTATATTCTCACCTCTTGCTCAAGGCGAAACCTTCAGTGGGTTTCGCCAGATGTATGGAAAATTACTGAGGGGGGTTGTTAAAACATTGAGGGTATAAAAGTTTGTGCTTTCTTTTGTTTTGGCAGTTCACACTCGGTACAGGCTGCATGACTGTGTTGACTGTGGGCTCTTTCTTGCAAGAAAAATAAATCTTTATAAAGTGAATTTCTTAAGGTCTGTCTCTTATTAGTGATGTCAACGAATTCATTTTTGCCGTAACAATGGCTTAGTAATTTTACACATCATCAGAAAATACACACTGGTGTGAAAGCTCATTTGTGCACTGTGTGTGGTAAAGCTTTTAGTAGAGCTGGCGGCTTGAAAATACACAAAAGAATCCATACTGGAGAAAAACCATACACATGTTTACATTGTGGAAAGGGTTTTACTGAGTCTGGAAAGCTGAAACAACATGAGAAAGTGCATACTGGAGATACCCCTCACCTCCAGTCACATGCTCTGCTGACTTGTATAAAAAAGCATTGCTCCAAGTTGTCACTGTAACAAAAGTTTATTCGTCTTTGGTTCGTTTAAATTCCACTGTCACTTTTTAGATTTTTACGTCTTAGTGAAAAGGTTTCAGTTTATGTGAGGTTGAAGTATTATTTCAGAAAATGGCTGTTTCTGTGAAATGCTACATAAGTTAAAATATCACATTTTGAATTTGCATGGTAGCATTCGTCATGCATCTGGACTTTCAATGAGATTGTTAGAAGAATAGAAGAGTGTTGTGTTGTAAGAAGAACTCCTACATTGTGGAGAAAACTTAGATATATTTTGCAACCAAGGCCGGTAATGTGCATTTACAATGAGCAGATATGGTTTGTCATGAAATTAATAAAAAATGTAATGAACTTGAAATATTGTTAACATCTATTTAAATAAAGTTCACTAAAACCTTGAGATTGTGGGTGCATCAAAATCAATCAAATGTTCTGCTCTTAGCTTCTTAAACATTCTTGAGGCTAACTTGAACTGGTAAATTAACTGAAAATTGGGTATTTATTGTGATGTACAAAAATCAAGCATTCTGTGTTAGTTCAGGCAGGCCACGTAGTCAAGCTCTGCTATCAGCTTATTGGAAAAATTCCAACTCTGCCTCATTTCAGCTGATCCGAGTCTCCATGACGAGTCTGCCCCGGATATCGAGAACGCCCAAAATCGGCTTTTTCTTTCTACAGTCGCCTTCATTATGTTTACTGTGGCGAGCAGGACGAGACTGAGGGCCATGGGAGAACGGCGCGAGGCCGGTGACGTGATTACTGATGAGCGACAACTGTGAGACGCACCGGTCTCGTATCTCTCACGGAGGAGAACGCACATCAACCGATCACTTGTTTAGCGTCCATGTAAACACTACATTCAGATTCACAAATCAGAATGAATTCAGTTAGATTGAAACACAAGGTGTGCATTTAAACAATGACGATAAAATATATAAATCTCTCATCACAGGGAGGAAAGCATGGTAATTAAAAAATACTACTGGTTTTCTACTGATACAAAGCTTAATGCTAAATCCTGAAGTATCCCTTTTAATGACTGTATGTGAAAAACAAAATCCTATAGTTTTGAGGAAAGTTTAGAATTATACATTTATTGTCAAAGAAACAATGCAATTGTGCAAAACAGACCAGCACAGTTTATTATATAATATACACATTGAAGCATTATGTATATAATATTGCAGCACATAATATTAGCCAAGTACTGAACAAAAACTATTTTACCCATATCAACAGCAACCTTTTAAACAGCAGATATTTAAAGTTAAAGTTAAAATACTGCAATACAAATTTCATGGTAAAAATTAAGAAATAGGCACATACTGTAGGCACAAGACTTACCATGCCTATGAGCACCCATGGCCATGCATAGTTCTCAGAGACTGGAGTTTTTGCCTCTTGCATTCCTCTTTGGCTGCACATTAGTCTTGTTCCTGTAGAATCTTCTGAGGTGTGTGCCTTCTCTTGCTATCCATCTTAAAACACAAATGCAATGTGTTTTAGTCTGTGGGGTATAAGTCCTTGTGTCAAGCCAAAAAACTAACCAGATATTTCACATAATTCAAAGAACATTTACTATTTGATTCCTAATATATGCCACAACTCATTATTTACATTTATGCATTTAGCAGACGCTTTTATCCAAAGCGCCTTGGGGTACATGAAGCGATTGGTCATGAAGAGTCGAGAAGCGCAACAAGTGCCTGAAATACTGAGACCGTGTACATTGCTCAGTGTAGCACAGGCTAGAGTAGGGAGGGAAGAAGGAAGAGAAAGAGGAAAGGAAAGTGTTTTTTAAAATTTTTTATATGAGGTTAAATGCTCACGGAAGAGCTGAGTTTTAAGTTGACTTTTGAAAGATGTCAATGATTCTGCGTTTCGGATGGCGTTGGGAAGATCGTTCCACCAGCTGGGAACGTTTAATGAAAATGTTCTGGAAAGGGATTTTTTCCCTCTCTGTGATGGTACCACAAGCCATCGTTCCTTTGCTGAGCGAAGGCTTCTGGTGGGGGTGTGGATTTGTAGAATGGAGTCAAAGTATGCAGGAGCTGAGCGCGTGGTGGCTCTGTATGCAAGCGTCAGCGCCTTAAACTTGATGCGAGTTTAAGGCGCTGGTAGCCAGTGCAGGGAGATGAAGAGAGGTGTGACGTGGGCCTTTTTGGGCTCGTTGAAGACAAGACGTGCTGCTGCATTCTGGATCATTCGAAGTGTTTGGATCGCACAAAAGGGGAGTCCAGCCAGAAGTGCATTGCAGTAGTCAAGTCTAGAAATAACCAGGGCCTGGACAGGAAGCTGTGTTGGTTGCTCTGTTAGGAACGGTCTAATCTTCCTGATGTTGTGGAGCACAAACCGGCATGAGCGAGCTGTCTTAGAAATGTGTTCTCTAAAGGACAACTGATCATCAAATGTTACTCCAAGATTTCTGACTGACTTTGATGGGGAAATCAAGGATGTACCTAACTGGATGGTGAAGTCATGTTGTATAGTGGGACTGGCGGGGAAGATGAGAAACTCAGTATTTGCCAGGTTGAGCTGCAGGTGATGTTTTCTCATCCATGCAGAGATGTCAGCCAGACAGCTGGAGATTCGTGCAGCTACTGTGGGGTCGTCTGGTTGAAATGAAAGGTAGAGCTGAGTGTCATCAGCATAGCAGTGGTATGAGAAGCCATGTGCCTGAATGATGGGTCCCAATGATTAGTTTTGATGGAGAAGAGGAGAGGACCAAGTACTGAGCCCTGGGGAACCCCAGTGGTCAGTTGATGTGCTTGGGATTCCTCTCCTCTCCAGGCAACCTTGAAAGACCTACCCGTGAGATAGGACTCAAACCAAAGGAGTGGAGTCCCTGTGATGCCCAGTGAAGAGAGTGTGGACAGAAGAATCTGATGATTGACCGTGTCAAAGGCCGCAGGTAGATCGAGCAGGACGAGGACTGATGATTTGGAATCAGCTTTAGCTATCCGCAGGGCTTCAGTGACCGACAGTAGTGCAGTCTCTATGGAGTGGCCCCTTTTGAAACCTGATTGGTTGATGTCCAGCTGATTATTCTGTGATAGGAAGAATGAAACCTGGTTGAAAACAACTTGTTCAATAGTTTTTGCTATGAATGGAAGGAGAGAAACAGGTCTGTAGTTATCTATGAGTGATGAGTTTAATGTGGGTTTCTTAAGCAGTGGAGTTACCCGAGCCTGCTCTGGGCTTTAGGAGCTTAGTAGGACTGTTCGATTCCGATATTTTTAGAATCGATTCCAATTCCTGCTTCTGGAGTCGATTTTAAGAATCAATGTTGTTTTCGATAATTTTTTTTAAACAAAAGATTGAAGGAACAGTCCCAGAATAAGCGGGATATAAGGATGTAGAAACTAGAAAGTATTCTTCTCTGAAGCTTTATTTGTAAGATGAACATACATTTCAATAACTCTGATTGATTTTAAATTGTAATTATAGAGCAGGAGTCTCCAAACTCGGTCCTGGAGGGCCACTGTCCTGCAGAGTTTAGCTCCAACCCCAAATAAACACACCTGAACCAGCTAATTAAGGTCTTACTAGGGCCTGAGTTTGGAGTATGTAGACCCCTGTTATAAAGAGTTTGGGAGTAGTGGAATACATGTAACCCTGTTACATAATCAGGATACAAAAATAGGTAACTGTAATTCGTTACAGTCACGTCAAAAAACAAAGTAATCAGAATACAGTGGATTACAATGGTTTAATTTAAAACCCAAAGAAATTAGTATTTTGGCATAATACCAAATTACAAATTAGTATTTTGGCCTGAACCACATTTGTGTCTGGCTATTAATTTTATATTTTTTTTATATGAAAATGAAAAGAGGTAGACACTGGTGTTTTATGACATATTCCATTTTATTGTAACACCCCGGTGTTGTTCGTGGTGAAGACCGACGAGCGACTGCACGTGTCAGCAAGTGGCATTGTCGGCGGAGACTGCATGGCGGCGGCACTCTTCTTCCTTCCCGGGTTTCGGCACCAGTGTAATGATGGTTCGTATGTGTGTGGGTGGAGAAGGAAGAAAATGGGGTCGGTGTAACTGGGACTGCACTCTTTTATTGATCTCACGATCCTCAAAACGGAAACACGCACGAGGGCGTTCAAACTCAAAACACTCAATAACCACAAACAACGTTGCTCTCAGGCTCAATGTCTCTCTCAGTACTCTGGCAGTGGTGAGCAGGCATTTGCAGTCCCAGTCCCGGTCTCTCTCTCCCTCAACTCTTGCTGCTGCGGCTTATATGCAGTCTCTCCACACCAATTACTGCAATCAGACACAGGTGTTATTCATCTGCACTTGACCTACTTTCTCACCGCTCAGCTCCTCTCTCTCTCAACAGACTTCTCAAAACCACGCCCCCTCCGCCACAATGATGTTTCTAGCATGTTATGTTTGGCAACAGTTCTTCTAACCCTCGACTCGACTCGAGCATTCTCAATACAAGATCGTGTCCAAAAATTGATGCACCTCTTGATGGAAATAAATGTTGTCATGTTATTTCCATCAAGAGATGCATACATTTTTGGTCAAGATCTTTTATTGACAATGCAAGAGTCCAGCACTTTGTAAAGTCTCCTCCAGCACATCCCAAAGACTTTCAGTGAATTTAAGGTCTGGACTCAGAGGTGCCAATTCATGTGTGAAAATTATTCTTCATGCTCCTTCCCAACCATCTTTCACAATTTGAGCTGATTAATTTTGACATTGTCATCCTGGAATATGGCCATAATGTGTCTTCCTACATGATTGTTTAAGAAATGAAAAGCTACACACTCCATCAATTAGGGTTAGAAGAACTGTTGACAAACATAACATGATACGGCAATAATGATCCAATCATTTGCCTATTTAAATCCAACATCCACAAATACAACAACTCAAAGTCTCATAGACTATTACATTACATGCACAGTATTTCCCTGATTGTGAGACTGAACATTTGCGTTAACAGCATTAAAATAAATCCCTTCACACGTTTGTTTGTTTAACAGTTTACATCACATCAAAGTGGAACACATGGTTTTGGTCTCGGTTTAAAATAACACCTCATTTGATTGGTCAAACAAACAAAAAATTATAACAATCTAAACGTACACTGTGAAAAAGTACTTTTATAAACAACTTGGGGAAAAAAATGTGTCTACATCAGGAACAACTTCCCTGACTTTATTCTAGAAGCGTATTTTATCTTTTTATTTTATCCTCACTCCTCTATCTCTACTGACTCATTTTGAATTTCAGCCTCATACTGTTTTTTCAAGCCCTTCAGGTAGTGGCACAGACTCTCTGGGTCTAACCGTGAATTACGGGCCGTCTGCAGTAGTCTGGTGGCTAGACGATAGTTTGCCCTCTGTTTGACAGTGGCAGGGTCACTATAATGCTTGGCCTGTGGACAAGACAATGGAGATATAGGGTAACTAACTCTAGTATATACTCATAAGTATATGATTTTTCTCCTGTACCTCTAGAATATATTATTCATGTGTCATAACATACCCAACATCAAGTTTGCTGACGATACGACGGTGGTAGGTCTTATCACCGACAATGATGAAACGGCCTACAGAGAGGAGGTGCACACTCTGACACGGTGGTGTCAGGAGCACAACCTCTCCCTCAACGTCAGCAAGACCAAGGAGCTGGTGGTCGACTTCAGGAGGAATGAGAGAGAACACCGCCCCATCACCATCGATGGAGCACCGGTGGAGAGAGTCAGCAGCTTCAAGTTCCTCGGTGTCCACATCACAGAGGAACTCTCATGGTCCGTCCACTCCGAGGCCGTTGTGAAGAAGGCTCATCAGCGCCTTTTCTTCCTGCGACGGCTGAGGAGGTTTGGAATGAACCGCCACATCCTCACACGCTTCTACACCAGCACCATAGAGAGTCTGCTGACTGGCTGCATCACCACCTGGTACGGCAACAGTACCGCCCGCAGCCGCAAAGCCCTGCAAAGGGTAGTGCGCACGGCCAGCTGCATCATCGGAGGTGAGCTTCCCTCCCTCCAGGACATTTACGCCAGGCGGTGTGTGAAGAGAGCTCAGAGGATCATCAGAGACTCTAGCCACCCGAACCATGGGCTGCTCTCACTGCTGCCATCAGGCAGACGGTACCGCAGCATTAGAACACGCACCAGCCGACTTCAGAACAGCTTCTTCCCACAAGCAATCAGACTCCTCAACTCTTGATCCATCAGGATCATAACACACACTGACAGAATATCACTCAGCACAACCCACTGTAGATACACACACATTATATACACATTTATTTATCATACAGCATCTATTGCACTTTGGATTTCAATTTTTCAATCTGTGAATAATATTTTATACTGTACATTGTATATTATTATTACTATTATAGCGTAATGTATATTGTTTAGTGTATGTTTAGTGTATATTGTTTAAAGTATATGTATATTGTAAGTATGTGTATATTGGTTAAAGCTGTGAGTTTACACTCACATTGTGTAAATTATTTATTGTTTATTGTAGTGTATACTGTGCTGTGAGTAATTGTGTGCGCATCAGATGTGTAATCTGATGCTGCTTTAAATGTTGTACATGTCATGTCATGACTACTATGTTGCTCGGAACTGCACCTAAGAATTTCACCTACTGTTGCACTTGTGCATATGTAGAGTGACAAATAAAGTGATTTGATTTGATTTGATTTGACCCACAGCTTTTGGCTGATTTTAGCTGAGACAGTTTTGGCCTCCTGAATAATGTCTGGTGGTAAATTGGTCATCTCTGCTGCTGTTATACCTAAACAAACAGCAGACAATTGCTACATTGACAATTCACCCACTTAAACTATACCCTAAAAGTATATACTGTTTTTGTGAAGAAAAAGTACATACTTTCGAGTGTGTAGCTAAAGAGTAGGCAAGCTTTGGGGCATACTACTTCGTCATAATTGTGTCTTTAAAAGTGCACTATGTAATTTTTCCATCCGCTAGAGGTTGCCTGTTCAAAACAAAGGCGTAGTTTGATGACGCCATGTTTGAGCGCAGAATCTTGGGACATGTGGTCTTCACCTCACAGCTGGTAAATCATTCTGATTTATTTTAATGGAATTTCACTTTGTCTTGTGGGATCTTATTGGATTCTTAGAATCTTATTGGACATTGTGATTTATTTAATGGAATTTCACTTTGTCCTGTGATATTTTTTATAATTACTTATTATAATAAATAAATTAATTAATTAATTAATTAATAACTTTTTTGAGTCACCCTGGAATGAAAAAAGGTCACCCTGCTGTTCCCATATGTCCTATCTTTTTCGGACCTCATAAGCAGAAATAAATAAATAAAAATGTCTTGCGCGTGCTCCTCCAGCCTGTGAAATCCAGGCTAAAACTTTACAAAAAGGATACAAAAGTATCATGCAATGATACAGGGAGACGCGCGCCATATATGAAAGTGTTCAGGAGGGTAATCACTTGCTCTGGTTTTACGAGAAAGAAATCGTATTATTCAGTCAAAATACTGAGCTCGGCCGTCAATCTGTGAGCGCGTGCCGTCAGCATATTACTATAACTCGCACTATTGTCATGGCACCCAGGATATAAGCACACACATGCACCCTTTTGAGAAATCAGATTTAATAGAAACAAACGCGACTCTCTCTTTTATAAGCTTAATACAATAATGTGAATGCTTTGTTCCGGTTGTCATGACAACATTTCGTGAGCACTGACGGCTCGCGCAAACACAGGAATGCGCACAGAGTAATGGCCGAGCTCAGTATTTTGACTGACTAATACGGTTTCTTTCTCGCAAAAGCCTCTGAGCACTTTCCATATATGGCGTGCATCTCACTGTATCATTGCATGATACTTTTGTATCCTTTTTGTAAAGTTTTTCGCCTGGATTTCACTGCCATTCATAGACATGGATGAGCGTGCGCAGGACGTTTTTCCAAATTTAAAAAAAGATAGGAGGGCATGGGACATCAGCAGGGTGAGTAAAAGATGACTATTTTCATTTCAGCTTGAACTATCCCTTACATTTTTTTAGATTAACATGACATAATAATGACATGATATTACACTGGTATTACAACGTAACGTTAAATGTGGTTTATGAGGACATTTCCTCCAGAATGTCCTCATAATGTAGTTACACCAACACACGTTTGTGCGTGTGTGTGTGTGTGTGTGAGAGAGAGAGAGAGAGAGAGAGAGAGAGAGAGAGAGAGAGAGAGAGAGAGAGAGAAAGCAGAGACCCAATCCCATTAAAATCCTGTATAAATGATCCTACAGGATATTTATGTATTGTCTTATAAGACAAATCCCTCAGAATCCAATAGGAATCAGATAAGAATCGTATAGGACAAGTCATAAATATCCTATAAGACTATTTCCAACGGAATTCTATAAAAACGGTTCCAAAATATGATATAAATTCTAAATGGAATCCTGTTCAGGTTTCCAATAGGAAAAGACATAAAGATCCGATAAGACCACTTCTAAAGGAATCCTATAAGAACGGTTCCAAAATATTATAGAAATTCCTGTACAAGTTTCTTATTGGAATCCTTTAGGATTTTTTGACAAGGGATCTCTAATCTATATAAAAGTGTATAGCTATTTCTTGATACATGCCAAGACCATGTGTAGTAGAAAATGACATGGAAATATTATAATGAACACAAAAATACATGTAAATACATATTTTAAAACTTGATACTATACTTTTAGGTTTCATTGATGAAATTGAATTACAACAATTAAAACAATTATATATTGAGACTATTGTAACTTTCATAATACTTTTTTAAAATAAGATAAAACAAAGAAAAAAATCCTAATAAATACTTGTTACAATTTACTGTTACAATTTTATTTGCATAAATTATAATTTCAGATATGACACATGACAAAAACTATGTGGACCCCATTTTCAATACTTTTGGCCATGTAATGTATTCTCATTGTACTTACTACATTTCACATGAAATCAAATATTCTGAATTTAGAATGGACTCAAGGAAGCAAAGGTACACAAGGCAATGGAAATGTGCCCGGAAGTCACTGACTAAAAGGATTACTGGAGAACAATCAAAATGCCTTCCAGTAACACCTCAAGATCAGGTCAATGTGGATGAAAGAAATGACAAGGACGGACATCTGGGGTGCCTTTAAATGTGCAGAGACAGGAGTCAGTGAAGAAAACTGCAGTTCAGGGCCTGATGAGAATGACGATCATGTCTTCAGTGAAGAAAACTGCAGTTCAGGGCCTGAGGATGTGGATCAAATGCCTCCAGCCTCACTTATAACGTTTTTGCAGGATTGGGCTACAAAACACCTTATTAAACACAATGCCATTGATTACCTTCTGAAGGGACTTAGAAAAAATGGACACCCAGAGCTGCCTTCAACAGCAAGAACCTTGCTGCAAACTCCCAGACATATTAAAACAGTGATGAAATCAGGGATGGAATGTGTTCATTTAAACTTGAGAAAGATTCTTAGCGAGCAACTGCAGCACTACCCGAGGGATGTAACAGATGGAATAACAACACTGGAGATATCATTCAATATAGATGGACTGCCCATTTTCAAAAGCAAATCTATGGCCCATCCTCTGTGCCATTCACCTGCCACCTATCAGGGTCTATCCGGTGACACTGACACTAGGTCCTTCTAAACCAAAAGATTTGGATTTCATTGATGAAGCCATTAAAGACATTCAGGATCTTCTGGACAATGGTTTAGAGGGAATGCAAATTAAAATTCGATGTGTTGTCTGTGACGCACCTGCGAGAGCAATGGTCAAAAAGATAAAACAGTTCTCAGGATATTATGGGTGTGATAAATGCACTCAGAGGGGCCTGTGGGTTTCTGGGAGAGTAACATATCCAGAGACAGACAACCTCACTCTACACACAAATGAGACATACCGTACTGAAATGGCAAGATGGCAGAAAGATGATGCCATTTTAGTGTCCTCATTCTTGAAGCTCCCTTTGGACATGATCAACCAATTTCCAATTGACTATATGCACCAAGCTTGCCTGGGGGGGTCGCAAAAAAAATTATCACAGAGTGGTGAGAGGAAATCGGAATGTGCGAATGTCAGCTGGACAAATCAATGAAGTGACCCAACGGCTGCTGGCACTCAGAAAAGACATTCCGAGCTGTTTTGCCAGAAAACCAAGGGGTCTGGACGACATTGATAGGTGGAAGGCCACAGAACTGCGCAGTTTGCCATGTACACTGGCAATATTGTACTGAAAGGAATTCTGACCGACCAGCTGTACGATAATTTTATGACATTCAGTGTTGCCTTGGGTCTTTTTCTATCACCAAACTTGGCAGTGGACCACAACTACTACAGCAGTCAGCTGATGAAATACTTTGTAGAAAAAACTGAAGAACTGTATAGCGATCATTTCATGGTATACAACATACATTCCATGATACATCTAGCAGCAGAGGCGATGAAATTTGGTTGTCTTGACGCTTGCAGTGCTTTCCCATTCGAAAACTTTCTGGGAAAGCTTAAACGACTCGTTAGGTCAGGAAAGAAGCCACTTGTTCAAGTGGCCAAACGTCTGAAGGAGAGGTCAAAGAGGTCAAGACTCAATCAGTGGTCACCACAAAGTTCAAAACCACAAGACCAAACAATGCTTTCAGTCTCGGAGAGGTCAAGTGTTGCATGGCCATTGAAGAGAGGGAAGAGATGGATGATTCCGGCTCCCGAATGTTACTGTGCAAGGTTTTTGAGAAATCTCAACCACTTTTCAAAGACCCATGTGACTCACGGATGATTGGTTGTTTCAAAGTTCAGTCAAGACTATCCAAAATGGCACTAATCCCAGAACAGCAGCTAACAAAAACTGCCATAATGATTGACGATAACCAGGACATTTTTTTTGGCCATACCCCCCCATATCCAGACACTGGGCTGAGAGAGCGGGAAGATGATGGCTGTGACTGGAATACTCATCCCTGTTAAGGTGTCCAGAAGAACGATGAGATTTACTCACAAACTTCTTGGTCTTCTTTGGGACTGGTGATACTCTCAACGATGGTGTGAGAATCTATCCCAGTGTCAGATGCAGGTGTCTACTGGAGGAGCACTCTCTATTGGGACGGCAATTTCGATGGCTGTCCCCATAATGGCTCCAGCTTATTTCACTGTATTCCCTGTGGTGCCTGTTTCCCTGTCTTTCAGGGTTGAAGAAAAGTGTGACCGTTCTGAAATTTTATTCCAGTCCTCACCCGGCCCCTGTCAGTCTCCAGAGTCTCCCTTTACTGCACCTGAACACCTCCTTTAACCTGCATGGACTTGTGTGACCATCACTGATATGGAGTCTGAGACTGTTGTTGACCTGAAGGTCTAACATGCCAGCCACTGTATGGGTGGCATGGCTCTGAATCGACTCAACATTTGAAGCTGTTTGGCCATGAAGGTCAGTGTCTGCAGCCTTTGAGACCAATGAGGCGTTAGATGAAGGATCAGACTCTACATTTGCACCAAAATGAGATTAAGAGTCCGAAGGATGGTTCATCCTTTTGTTTGAAGGTGAGGAGCATGCATGGATGGTCATCAGTACTTGGCAGTTTGGAGCTGTTTGACTTTTTGATGTTTTTTTTTACCAATGTTATAGCAAAAATTATTTGTTAATTCAGGACCAGAGATTGTGCATATTGACAGGCTGTGCGTTTGTGATATAAAAGCATTGTTTTTTTTCTCTCTCTCTCTCAACAGATGGAGACAAAGAAGTTTGCAGATGATAATTCTGTAGAAATTATCCCAACCACCTGGTTGGAGGAAACGACCGAAGTATGCTTTTATTCACTAAATTTTAAAATAACATTACACTTACTGGGGGAGCTTACAATGTGAAAATCCACATGAAATTGTAATTTTATTTTTGTATCTATTTATTTGAAATAGGGAATATTCTGTTTCTGGACCTACATAAACTCAAGGCAGTTGGTGAAAAACAAAAAGGGGGGAAAAAAATTGGTTAAGAACAGGTATAGTGATACTTTTTCAAGATTAAAATGTGCTGCCTGACTCATTAAGGTGATAAAACCTTTTCTGATTACTGACAAAATTTCTAAACGCTGTCATATATTTTTTCAACATATATTTGACAGACTTTTATACCAAAGCCTCCCAGAAGTGCCAACTTGTTACTGAGACATCTCAAATTGAAACAGAGGACACAAGTAAAAAGAGGCCACATAAAATTCCAAAGAGATTTCAGTCTGAAACAGACATTTCTTCAGATGGTTAGTGTCTAAATTGTATTTATTAATTTATATAAAGTGTTGAGGAATGTGTGCATTCTTGACTGCAAAAATGCATTAATTTCAGATGATTGCAGAGTTGCAAAGAAGAAAAAAATGTGTTGAAACCTATTCCACCTAAATGTAAGTTGTTACATAATTTACACAGACAGTAATTTTACAATAATATCATTTCAAAGCAACCTAAACATCTTTTTGTATTTCTGTTGCATTGTCAGATCAGCAACTGCCCAAAACATATCCTCAAGATAAGGGTTAGTAGAATGAAATCTACATGTTTTATATAAAAAAAAATGTGTGGACTTTGCAAAGGAATATTTTATCTCTCTTCTCCACAGGCATTCAAGAAAAGCCAAGATCTCCTGACTTATTTGGGAAGAAGTTTAAAATATTTAAAATTTTAATGTCCATGTATACCTGCAGCTCAATTAAAAATAAATGTATTTACAGCAAAGGCATCATTGCCATGCTCACTGGAAACTGTCACCACCCCATCAAGGTGAGTAACAATTTAATTGATATTCATAAATGTGTATGTAATGTTAATTTTGAAACATAGGTATTTTTTATGTCACAGCAGTGTCAGATCTTCTCTTAAGAGAACCACAGGCCTCATCCGAGGAAGCAACAAAGAGTAAGCTTACATCTGTCTGTCACAAACATGCATAAACATTTCAGGAACTGATTCCATAATGTTTTTTTTTTTTTCTTAGACTACCGCACAAAAGTCTTGCAGAAGTTACAAGAGCTCTGCGAGAACCAGCAAGACATCCTCACACTTCAGAGAAGACTTTTAGCTGCTGTTATTGTGCCAGGGGTAGAGACAGAGGAGGAAATTCTAGAAAATGGTCCTTGTCAAACTGTTGAAGAGCTTAAACAGTTTGACACATTGTTAGAAAATAAAGAGACTAGGACAAAGTACATAAAATAAGCTGTCAATGTTTGTTGACAATAAAATGCTCACTCATTGCATAATTTTCAGCGGTAGTATTGTTACAGTGAGTTTACTTGAAGGGATTGTTCATTTACGGATTGTTATTTACTCACTCTGATGTTTCTTTAAACCTGCATTTTAAACCAGGTTTTTTTTTTTTTTACATTAAGATTTTTGAAGTGTGCTGGTAAAGGGTGTGTTTTAGGATGTGCTCTCTTATCACAGGAAAGTTTATATATATATAAAAAATATTGATTTTCAATTTAAATTATTTAAAAAGCAGAGATGATTTGTTGTATTATCAGATTATTTCATCTATTTTCTAGGAGCAACACAGAGGAACTTCAAATACAAGCGGAAGACCTAATCTCACTGGCCCTGAAATTCGACCCACACAGGAATTTAAAATGGTAAACGCACTGTATTTGTCAGGGTTTAATTAAAGTTAATAAAGACAGAACACCCAAATTGAAATAAGACATATAGGCCTACAAGAGAGAGCACGGCTCGAGACTGTACACTCACACAAAGACAAGACAAGACAAATACAGGAGAGTCAGAGCTCTGTCACAAAAGCAAGAATAAACTAATAATTTTATAGTTATAGTTTTTTTTAATAGTTAATAGTTTTTAGTGCAAATGAAGACTTTTACGTCGGCCTGACATTTCTTTTAAAATTAGCATTTTTATCAGGCTCCTATTTTAGGTTCAGTCATTTCACTTTAATGGCAATGACTGTTTGCCATTTGAGTGACATTACCTAAACACAGCAGCCTAATAAAAATGCTTTCCATTTCATTGCTTTTCTCATTTTCTTTTTTTTTTTTGCTTTTCAATGCAGATAAACAATAATATTACTTTTACTTTTCTTTGTTATAATATTACTATTCTTTGTTATATTTACAGATGACTGTGGTGAAGATGGAAGAGGCTTTCAAGTGCAGAATCTATAATTCGAATCAACGTTAGCCTACTAGTAAAAAGTGTTTGAAAGTGTTAAATTAAATTTAAAAGTAGCTATTTTCGTTATAATGTAGTTCATTTGTAATACTTTTTGGTGAATCTAATACATCTTTTTAATGTGCACAATCTACAATTAATAATTAGTGTTAAAAGTAGTGTAAAATGAAACAAAAATTTTAAAGTAGTAGTTGAGTAGTTAGTTTGTTTATTATTATAATGTTCTTGCACTTTTTGCTCATGTTTTGAATGTGATTCATAGCCCATGATTGTGTTTTTATTATTTGTGTTCCTATCAACAATTAAACAATGAATAAAAAAAAAACATGGACTGTAGACTGATTATTTATATAGATTTACTGTTTTATTTTATTAAAGTAAGAAAATTATGAATTGAGGTTAGGGGAATGTTAGAATAACATTCTACAAACCAAAAGCTAATTTTATATTTCCGTTAAGAAAACCTTCCTGGCTAACAAACAAAAATAGAACGTTCTGGGAACATTAGAATAACATTAGTGGAACGTTAATATAACGTTCAGGGAACCAAAAACTAACGTTCTGGGAACGTTAAGAAAACTTTCCTAGTAAACCAAAAACAAACCATAAAAAACGTCTCGGTTACATATGGTAACTCTCGTTCCCTGAAGGACGTCGGACATACCGACGAATTGGGATCACTTCAGAGAGCCCCTATCAGCTTCGAGATATGGAGAACAGGCCAATGGCCATTGGCATGCGAGATTTGTATCTCGCTCTCCGCCCGCACTGCGGGTATAAAGAGGAAGCGAGAGCAACACGCAGTTGTTTTTCACTGAGGAGCCGAACTAGTGACTCGGCCATGCAGTGATGGTACAGCAAACTGTGGCGACGGGACGTCCGTCTCCGTTCCCTCATTCAGGGAACGAGGGTTACCATACGCAACAGAGACGTTCCCTTTCAGTCGGTCACGTTCGACGTACGAAGGGCCGCTGCGGAAGCCACTTCATGCCCTGGGGGAGTTAACATGTGGAGAATACACGTATGGACTGGCCTTGGGCAGTACAACATACGGAAGTCCCAGGGGTGGTCCCGGCCAAGTGGGTGGGGGACAACACCGTACTGGGAGGGAAAGACACAAGCTCGCCGTAGGGAGCTGTACCGTGGAATAATACACATATGGGACCGCCGTGGGAGTCACAAAATATGGAACCCAGCCTAACATAAGTTCCACCAATGCATACGAGTGTTAAACCAGGTGTTGGATGCTCCGCCACATCCGACTGCTGCGTGTCGCGGAGGACTCGACAGGGTTCGGCCTAACCTTAGGGGAACTCAACTGGAGCAGACAAGCGCACGTATCCATTCCATGGGGAAGGTAATGGCGCAGCAAGCCGACACTAGAACGGGCACTCCGGTGTTACTGACTATGGGAAGTGAGCGCACGGGAAGCTACCGGCTCTACACGCAGGCTATAGAATTTAGCGAACGTGTTAGGTGTTGCCCAGCCCGCAGCTCTACAAATATCTGTCAGCGAGGCGCCACGAGCCAACGCCCAGGAAGAAGCTACACCTAGTGGAGTGGGCTCTTATTCGTCGACCAAAAATGCCTGCAGGTCCCCTACCCTCTTGATAGAGGCCAATGCAGTCAGGAGTACTGTCTTTAGGGACAAGATTTTCAACTCTGCCGACTGTAAAAGCCCAAAGGGCACTCTCTGTAGTGCGGTTAGCACCAGAGTTAAGTCCCAAGAGGGTATAGAGGGAGGGCGAGGCGGATTTAGTCTCTTCGCCCCCCTCAGGAACCTGACGATCAGATCGTGCTTCCCAACAGACTTACCATCTACCATGTCATGGTTTGCAGCGATAGCGGCAACATAAACCTTGAGGGTGGAGGGAGACAGCCTTCGCTCCAACCCATCTTGTAGGAAGGAAAGCACTGAACTGATCGAGCATCTCCGGGGGTCTTCTCGGCGAGAAAAACACCAATCGACGAACAGGTTCCACTTCAACGCATAGAGATGCCTTGAAGAGGGAGCTCTAGCGGAAGTGATGGTGTCTACCATATTCTGTGGGAGGCCACCTAGAACCTCCGCGTCCCGTCCAGGGACCAAACATGGAGTTTCCAGAGGGCCAGTACGGAGCGACCAACAGGACTTGCTCCTCGTCCTCCCTGACTTTGCACAGTGTCTGTGCGAGAAGGCTCACTGGGGGGAATGCATATTTCCGCAGGTCCCTGGGCCAGCTGTGTGCCAGGGCATCCGAGCCGAGGGTCCCCTCGGTCAGGGAATAGAACAACTGGCAATGGGTCGAGTCGGGGGCGGTGAACAGGTCTACCTGTGCAGCCCCGAAGTGACTCCAGATCAGCTGAACCACCTTGGGATGGAGTCTCCACTCTCCCGGGAGCACTGGTAACCGAGACAGCTCGTCGGCTGCACGGTTGAGCAGGCCTGGAATGTGAATGGCCCGAAGCGACCTCAGATGCTTCTGACTCCATAAGAGGAGATGGCGGGCGAGTTGTGACATGCAACGGGAGCGTAGACCACCCTGTTTGTTGATGTATGCAACGGCCGCAGTGTTGTCCGTACGGACCAGAACGTGCTTGTCTCTGAGCGGCTCCTTGAAGCCGCTGAGTGCAAGACGAACTGCTAACAACTCTAGGCAATTATAAATAAAAATATGCCACTGCAGTTGAGGCCCCGTCCACATAACCAAAACTGCACGCCCATTGTATGTGGCACCCCAGCCTGTGGATGAGGCATCCGTGGAGACAACAGCATGCCTGAACACCTGTTCTATGGGCACTCCGGCCCGCAGAAACGAAGGGTTCGACCACGGTCTGAAGGTTTGGTGGCACCCCGGCGTCACTTGGACGCGGAGGGACCCGCTGTGCCACACTCATCTTGGGACTCGGTTGTGTAGCCAGCGTTGAAGCGGTCTCATATGAAGCAATCCGAGCGGCGTCACCGCGGCCGCGGATGCCATATGCCCCAGGAGCCTCTGAAAGTGTTTCAGTGGTACCGCTGTCCTGCATTTGAACGAATTCGAGCAGTTCAACACTGACTGGATGCGCTCCTTGGTGAGGCGAGCTGTCAGGGCGACCGAATCCAGCTCCATCTCGAGAAAAGAGATCCTCTGTGCAGGGCAGAGTTTGCTCTTCTCCCAGTTTACCCGAGTCTGATGGTACGGATGAGCCAGCGAGGCGGGCTGGGGAGCTCTAGCCAGGCCCCCTGAGACTGCGCAAGCGGGATAATCGGCACCACCGACGTACTGCCACTTGGGAGTGGCCCGAAGTGGGGTCTGAGTGTGCTGCGCAACACTTACCTGCTTCCGCTGAGGGGATTTGCAAGTGTGGGAAGGCCGCTTGTGTGCGTCCCCACAGCCGGCATCCCCTGCTGGCGATTGGAGAGGTGCTTGAGGGTGACACGGCATGGGAGCGTCGAACACCGCCAAGCGCGCTCTCTTGGGACCCAGAGATATTGGAAACTGCTCTTTTATTGAGAATTTGGGTGCGGAACAGAAATAAAATGAAAACTCAGGATTCTCCCCCGGCCCTCCTCCGGGGGAAGGAGTGGAGCTGCGGCCATCTCCTGTAGAGCAGTTTCCTCCATCTCTGGGTGGCCCATCTCAGGGTCGCTTACGACGGCACTTGCCACCTGGCTTGGCGGGCTGGACGTCCTTCCCACGACCGGCTCCACGCCGACGCCCAGGTGGAGGCTGCTGCTGGGCTTTGGCGGGAGCGGAGGTGGCAGGTGGACGTCCTCGGCGACGAGCAGCCAGAGGCGCTGCGGCCGGCCGGCCGGCGGCGGGGTGGAGGTAGCAGCAGGCCGCCGGGGCAGGATGTGTCCAAGAACTGCTGGGCAAAGCTCTCGACCGCGTCGCCGAACAACCCAGCCGTGGAGATGGGGGAGTCCAGGAACCGATATTTATCGGCCTCCCTCATGCCGGCCAGGTTGAGCCAGAGATGCCGCTCCTGGACCACGAGTGTGGACATCGCCTGACCAAAGGAACGGGCGGTGACTTTCGTCACCGATGCCGTCCGGAGCTCCAGGAGGACCCTTGTGCATGTCCATGAGTGCTTGGGCTTGATGCACCTGAAGCAGTGACATGGCATGCAAGGCGGACGCGGCCTGTCCACAAGACCTGTAAGCTTTCGCAGTCAGACCGGAAGAGAACTTACAGGCCTTGGACGGGAGACGCGGGTCACCACGCCAGTTGTAAGCGGTCGCCGGACACAGCTGCATCGCGACAGCCCGCTCAACTGGTGGGATTCCCACGTAACCCTTGGCCTGCCCGCCGCCGAGGGTAGTGAGGAGGGAGGAGCCACTAGGTCGGTTTCGAGCACTGAACGGCGTCGACCACGACCTAGTAAGCTCCTCATGCATCCCGGGAAGAAAGGCACCGGGGCGGGACACTGAGAACCAGCACGACCCACCCCGAGAAACCAATCATCCAACCTAGAAGGCTCGGGACGTGGTGGAGGGTTCCACTCAAGCCCGACCTTTTCGGCGGCCCGGGAAAGCATAGCCGTCAACTCCGGGTCCGACCGTTGCCACTCTCCCAGAGGGAGGCAGTACAGCCGAGTCTTCATCCCCAGAGGACTGGAACTCCCCCTCCGATGCAGTGATCGACATCTGATCGTCTGCTGGAGCCCCGAAAGTCATCGCTGGACGCCCATGGGAGGGGCCAGCGGGTTCTCCCGGAAACTCTACCGGTTGCGGCACTTGTGAGGGATCAGGGGCCCAAGGAGGTTCGCTCGGCGGGTTAATTCAGGTAAACCACAACACGCTCGGAGCATCCCTTAAACTATTCAAGCAGTACGAGCTCTCATAATGCGTTAAAGTCATTCACTTTATTACCTTGTCAAAACAATAATAATAATAAATATAGCGGCAAGCAGCCATTATCGGGGCCAAGCGCAAAGAAGACAAGACATGCCAAAATGGCTGACAATGTCAGATCAACTGCAGCATGAGTAATTAAAGACCTATTAAGGTGATTTTAGGCAAAATAGCTGTAAAATTATAAATACAGTCAATAATAATGATTTAATGATTTATCACTTTCAACCAATAGGTGGCACAGTTATGAAATTGATGTGGTGTGGTCAGAATAAGGGAACAATGACACTTGCAAAGATTGGTGTCAATATATCAAAGCAGGGTGACGATATAGTGTCAATATGTAATTGCAGAGATATAGCCTCAAGAGGCCTTTTCATTATAAGTATGGACCACATGGCGGTGCTGTTTTGAAACCTTTTAAGTACCTTAAAGGCATGGGGCTGATGGCACATACCAAGTTTCGTAATGATACAACAATTAATTTGTAAAGTATAGCATTTTATATCATAATACTGCATTGTAGTCGATGGGAATTTCATGTTTTGTTCTATTATAGCGCCACCAAGTGGCACAATCCTACCATTTTTAATGTGTCCTCGGTGTGAGCCCATACATATCTGTGTCAATTTTGGTGAAAATATCTCATTTCGTTTTGGAGTTATAGACATTTATATGAAAAAACACATGAAAAATGACTGACACCTGACTTGACCCCCTTATTATCAATATTTTGACAATTGGGCAATAGCGAATGGCTATCGACCTATGTTTCCGAACTTCTGACGCAGGGTTCGTCTCGATCAGACTAGCGGTTTTGAAGAAATCAGCTAATGTTTTTAAAGCGCTAAATTACAACGCTGCTCAAACCATACACCGAAACCTGGCAAGTTTGGTATCGTTGGACTCGGCAAGGATTCAGGAGACCATGAAAATAAGTCAATCTCACCCAAAGTTATAAGCGTTTTAAAAAAGAATCACTGTTTCGAAAACTTCTCAGGCACTTTCAGGGCATCGAGCTGATGACCCATACTGAGTTTCGTAACAATCTGTTCATGTGTTCATAAAATACAGCATTTTAGCACAATTCAAAATGTCTGACATCCAAAATGGCCAATATGGTAAAATTGGATATCAGATGACTCGACATGTTGCCCTGAATCTAACGAGACAACTTTTATGATTTTTGGACAAACAGTTCAAAAACTATAAGCAAAAATAGCCATTTTTCATATCTCCGTACCAGTAGGTGGCGCTGCGCCGAAACGCTGCATGTTGCCTCAGGTCATGCTTGTGTTGACATGTACCAAGTTTGGTCTGAATACAATAAAGCTTTGTGAAGATACAGCCTTACGCCTGTTTTTGCAAGGGCTTTGTAAAATTTGTTCACGCGTTTATCAAAAACAATTTGACGACTCCACTTGAATTCCATAAATTTTTGTCAGCACTGGCTGAAGATGATCTGGTTCAATTTTCGTGCAAATTGGACGAACCGTCTAGGACGAGTTCGCAAAAGTAGGTTTTCGGGAAAATTCCAAACGGCGGGAAATTTATAATGACGGGAAATGACGAATCGAATCGGCATGAGCTCAGGAATCAGAGGATCAAATAATTTTGTTTCTAGCCCTTAAGGTTCAAAAGTTATTAGCATAAACATGAGTACACATTTGGACAGGTGGTGGCGCTAAAGGGATTGAGATAGAGACACCAAAAGTTCTATGGTGACAGATCAGACTGTCCTCTATTAGTGTGCCAAATCTCACAACTTTTTACCATATGGTTCTATGGACTGCCAGACTCCCATGGCGGAAGAAGAAAAAGACAGGAACGGTTTCAATAGGTGCCTCCGCACCGTCGGTGCTTGGCCCCTAATAATAATAATAATAATTCCCTTGCAAACTCCAAGTAAGTCCCCTAAACCTCTGCCTATATGCTTCTGTGACTAACCCATAAAAAAGAAGAATAGCAGATTTCATAGACTCATACTTTAAACTCTCCTCTAATGACAAAGTAGAGCAAACTTCCAGAGCTTTACCGATCAACTTGCACTAATTGTAAAGACCGACCTCTCTAGGCCAATGAAGAGAAGTAGCAATGCGTCCAAATGCACTACAATAAGAATCTATTTCTGATTCTCTAAACTGAGGTACTAATGCTTGCTTACATCAAATTTAACCTAGGATGGATCAGTCAGCGGAGGTGCGTTAAAAAGCTGACTTGGGTTTGACTGCGTAGCCGAGCCAGTAGAAACCTTCACTGCCTCCAGATCTGAGCAGCTTCACCTGTTTGTCAGCCTCAATTTCATTCTAGTTCAGCTCGACGTGTTTTGGCTCTCTTGTGCCTCATATTGTAAACAGGCCAAGTGGACTTTCATTTGCGCCTCCTCCCTTAAATCAGTAGAACTTGGAGAGAATGGATCAAGTGGTGGCAAACTGGCCTTAGCATCGGTCATCACCTCCACCTCAGTTCTACCGCTCCTCTTATCTTCCTTATCCTGCATGTGCACTGCAATAAATGAGATATATACACATGGGTTTGTTGATGGACATAAACTTAAGGCTGATGGTGAGGAATTACAGGTGTAACCTCTCATAATGAGTAGGAGGTTTGGGTTGAAACTAGTTCTTCCAATGTTTCACCATTGGACTCGGACTGATGTGATCAAATCTATGTCATCATAAAACGTCTTTAAAGTGTGTACAAATGCTGAGGAAGCCTCCGGACGGAGCTAGACAAACACTGTAAGCAGTAGACCAATCGTAACAGACTGTGCCATCTGGCCAATCAGAGCAGGCTCGCAGAAAGGAGGGAGTTAGAGAGACTGAATCAGTGGACGAGTCGTTTAAGAATCATTGAAAAATGTAATGTGCAATGTATATTATGAGAAAATTTAAGTTTTTTTGACATTTGATGCATGTAAACCTGTGTTAAGAACTTAATAGCATAATATGGGCACTTATAAGCCAGGGCAAAGAGATACCAAAAATATTCATCAACTTGACTTAAGCGCTCTGGCCTTATACACAGTGCAGGCTATTGTAAAGACTGCAGGTCTGTCCCCTTACCACTGCATTTTCTGCTCTTCAGGTCCTAATAGGCTGTTTTTATTCACCAAGCTACCACAATTACCACCCCCTGCCTTGAATTCATAAATGTATATAGATGTCGTCTCGCCGTATAGCTTTTTTTATATTCAAAAAGCCATTTCACCCAGACATACAGAAATCAAGTCTGATATAACTTCCATTACATGATTTTAAGTTTGCTGAGCAGAATACTAATTATGAGATGACATGAAATCAAAATGGCAAGATGCAATAGAGGTTTGCTTTTGTTACATATTTGATGTTTTGTATAAGACTGAAAGTGTAGCTGCCACTTCAGCTCAACTTGGACTAAACACCCACAGAGGAAAAAACTAAGCACGGAAGGCAAACATAAACACAGTTCCAGTCACTCTTGCAGATGAACCTTTAGAAGAGGTGGAGAACTTCACCTACTTGGGCAAACGCCATCAGTAACAGGAACCTGTGGCACAAAACATCACAGCTCCCAGTCCAGGGCAAAATCACAAAGAGGGGCTGAACCTGGAATACTCAAGGAAAAAGGAAAAGAGGAAGGCCAAGAAACAGAGATCTCGAGGTGGATTGCAAAAAGATGGGTTGCACCTGGAGCGAGGTTGAGAGGAAAGCCCAAGATAGAGATGCCTGGCGAGCCGTGGTTGATGGCCTGTACTCCAAAAAGTGTGGAAAGGTGAAGTATAGTGGTAGTAGGCAATCAATATAGTAACATTTTCAGACCCTGTGTTTATTTTAATGGACATGATTTTCTATAGCTTTATTTATGGTTTTTGTTATTTTATACTACCAAAAGAACAAAAAGATTATTCGATTGGATACTTTTATGTAAAAAAAAAAACGAAAAAAAAAAAAAAAACCTATGGAGACTTAAAGCTGCTGTCCGTAACTTTTTTTGAGTTCAAGATTTACAAAAAATATATGAGAATGTACAACATGAATCCATTTTCCAAACTGTGTTTTTGTCTTACCCTGAATCATTATGGTACATTTATAATAAGTGTCTGGTAGGAACCTCTGCGGAGGAGCACAGTCCCTGCGTGACTCGCCATAGACATAAACAGAGAGAAGTAGCTCCGGCTGCAATGTTCTTCCGCAAGACGCATGCAGTTTGTTTATTAACCACTAGAACTTTGACCTATTAATAAAGAATATTGACCATCAAAAAAGTCATAGAGGTTTGGATTGACATGATGGTGAGTAAATTATGTCAGATTAAACATTTTGATGGTGTTAAAAATTTTGACTCAAAATGGTGGAAATTACACTCTGACCCTCATCACATTCAATCATGTTAAATTCTGAATCAAAATGACTTTCTAAGTAAAATATTTGCAAAAACTAAAAAATATTTACACAAAAAAATGAGACTTGGTTTTAATAAAGAGCATTTTAAGTTTAATATACAACACATATACTATTGGTTGCTTGCAGATAAAAGTGTAGAATAACTGTAAACATCTAAAGAAGCGAAATCATGAACTGTCTTGGATGTGGAGAACACGTATACATGTTGAAGAATGCTAATTGGTCAACCTTTGGTTTGAATGGTTTCTTATCTAATTATTTAAATTTGATAATTGCATACTTTATATTTACCATTTTCCATATAAAACTTTGAATAACGTTAAACCATTATTAGCAGCATAATCAAAGGCAGATTTATTGAAGATTTTGTGAAATCTCGCTGTAATAAGTGGAAGACGTGACAACAATGACAAAGGCAACCGCAAAACTGCAAACTTAAAAGTCCATTTCTCATGAAGCCAAAAGGGGAACAGTCATCAATTGGAGGGCGTCCAGGTAAAAAAGTTGATCTCACGAAGTCCCTCAGGAAGGTATTCTTGGTCCACTGTCCCATTGAAGTTTGGGTTATATTTGTATCCTTTAGCGTAGCCCAGATTCTTCATTAGTTTGGTGGGGGCGTTGCGCAGGTGGAGGGGCACGGGCGGTAACGGGCCCTGATGGTTTCTCAGACAGGCCTTGACGTTATTATAGGCCTTGTACACCTCCACAGACTTGGGCGCTCTGGCCATATAAACCACACACTGGGCTAGAATGACCTGAAACAATTCAAGAGGAGATGAAGGTGAGAGTGGAGATCAAATGTTAGTAATAAGAAAGATTAGGGATATCAAAAAAGTATCTAGTAAAAATGATGGAAGCTTGTTTCTGCTACAACAACTAATCGACAAAATCGATAATGTCGGGTCTGCCCAAATTACAGCATTGAATAACGCATTTCTATGGACAAAATGCATCTAAGGGCGTTTTCACACCTACCTTGTTTGGTCCGGATTTTCGGACTTTTCAGTTTGGTCCAAATCAAAATTGCAGGTGTGAAACCTCCCCCGTACCACGGTCCGGACCAAACAGACGAAATTTGGTCCGACGAAAAGAGGTAGTCTCGGTCCGGATCAAACTGAACAAAGGTTCGGTTCGTTTCTAGTGTGAAAGCATTTTCTGTATGGTTCGGACTTTCAGACCATTTACAGGAAGTTCCTGTTTATGTTTAAATATTATAATGTTATTTTTAAATTCAATCTAGGCTACATTGATTATGAAAAGTGAAAATATGCGCAATATGTCAGAAGACAGAAAGTCAGAAATAATTTTGAACGAAATTTTGTATGATTTTGCTTAGAAAGCATTTCTTTAATGGGAATTTCGTTTTGTATAAATTGTATCTTGATTTTAATCAACGTTTAATCAGATAATTGCCTGGATTTAATAAATAAGAAGCAAAAAGAATAGCAGACAATAATCGCGGGAGCGATCATGCTTTACACATGAACTGGAGCGGGTCTCAAATAAACCGAAACTCAGCAGGCTACTCATCTCACAAACATGAGAAATATGTGTATATAAAGCTTGAAATGTCCACTTTTAAACGTAACGAATAAAAAAATAGTCAAGCAATGCGCATTGCGCACTGTTCAATAGTGGCGGTGATATGCGTCCGTTCATTCATTCTTATCAAAGACGCTGACGTCAGACGCACGTCCGTTTACAAACCAATCAATGTCCAGATGCAGCCCACAAGGATGATGACGAGTGGACGCAAGTGCGTCATGTTAAGTTCTTTAGTGCGCTCGCATGATTGCAATGTGAAACCAAACCAAAACTAACCGAATGTATAAAAAGTATCAAAACATGAACTTCGGTTCGGACCTTGGTGCGGACTTTCAGGTGTGAAAACGCCCTAAAAATAGTGGAGATGAAACAGAGTGTCTTGCAAAGATATTAACCCGCAATTGTGAGAAAATGTCAGAATTGTGAGTTATATTCTGTGGCGGAAACAAACTCCCATAAAACTTCCATACATTTCGGGAAAGGGTCAAAGCGAATTGCACGTTTTTATTGCACAGGATATGTGCTGTGAGAAACTCAGAAAGTTTTTGTTCAATGTTTGGCAAATTTCCATTATGTCTTAAATGATTAATGATTAAACAGACAAAAAGATCTGTGTATAGTGTGAATGCAGTCTAGTATATGTCTATGCCATCAAAATATTAGAACTAAAACAATGCTGATAAAGCGAAAAATCACTTATTGAAAGAACTTGGATACTGAAGGCTTAGTTAATAGCTTGTATTTGCTTGCATGTTTTGAAGCTATATTTAGTTGAAAATTATTTAGCATACCACTATTTTAATTTATTATTGATTTGTAATTAATAATAGTAATGGTGCTCTGATCAGGGTTTTTCAGGCCGAACACCAATAATTGGAAGCAATATTGGCTGTTACCGATCACCAAAATAAATTAAAGGGCAACTATTCTTAACCACCATGTATTTTTAGTAAAAAAAATTAAGAGATGAGAAAGTATCATGAATTGACAACTCTTTGTTTATTGGCAAACATGTGCAACATATTCCATTCCCCCTCTTAGAGATTAGGAACAATTTAGAGCTTAACAAACATAGCATTCCTGCTAAATAAATAATACAAATAAAGAAACAGGACAGTCTTTATCAACAGAAAGCAATGAAATGTAAAACAACTGCATAGTCTTCACTGTATAAATTAAATAATTACTCTTATTATAGTTGCACACATCCTAGAGTTTAGCAACAGTCAGGGGCGTAAATCGCGGGGGGGACAGGACCCCCCCAATCTGAGGGCTGTCCCCCCCTAAAAACCATGCTGAGTATTGTAAATAATATAACAATATATACTTAATATAAATGTGTAAGTAGTGAAACAATACAAACGGGACAAAAAATGCGTTTTAAGTTTAGAAACATTTTGAGTCCCCCCTCCCCCCTTGCCTCACAGTGGTTTGATCCACCGTGCACCTCAACTAACGTAACCCATAGACCGTAGAAAAACTACCACACAAGTTTGGGGAGAGAACAAGGCTCTTCAGACAGCAGTTGTGAAACACCAGTAAGTAGCTGTCAAGGCTATTTTATTCACTTTAAACGTCAGATGAAGTGATTCTTTTCTCTTTAATACAGATTAGGCAAAACACTGTTAACATCCCGTGCCCGCCCCGCCCCGCCCCGCCCCGCCCCGCTCCGCTGTACAGTAATAAAATAATTTAGTTCAGTTAGAGAACTGACAAAACAATTAAAAACTGAACGTGTCTGCTCAATACAGCACGAGCCGAACGAGCAAACAGCTGATAGACAAGATTATCGAAGATTTGGTTTCAAAGCCTAAAAGCGCCTATTTAAGGGAGTGTGTCATTGGACTGTTTTGTTGTTGTGTTTTTCATTACAAATAATAGGCTAATGAACCCAAAATTCAAGCAACCCGCCCCCAAATTCTCAAAATTGGCTAATTCTAAACCGTAAATTCAGTCAGATCTGTGTAGGGTTTTGCTCAATATGATAATAAGTGGCAGATCAGAGGGCTTCTGCAGTTGAATATCTAAATATCTGAATATCATAGTATAAAATACTATGTGGAGGACGCAAGATAATTTAATAATTATAATATGACTGCGTGGTGAACCTTAATCGTATTTAAACTACTATCGCTCTGTGTTGTTGGTCAGATAAAATGACAGAGAAAAGAAAAACGGACATTAATAATTTTTCAGTGCACCAAAAAAAAAAAAAGTTTTGTGTCCCCTTCAAAAATTGCTCGAGAAATTTCATGTTTATTGTCCTCCCCAACTTTTAGATGAAATTTACGCCCCTGGCAACAGTAGACTGTATTTTGCGACAATCATTTATCTAGCTGATTTGGATGTTAAGTTTGGGCTTTTAGGGAGGAATGAAAGTCTCCGATCCGCTCTCCGCAAAGACTGCAAAATGATTGTCCTTTTCAGACACCTGGTGGAACTGCCGGACCGGTGTATGTAATGAAGCATTTTTAGCTGCGCATAGAAAAATTGTCTTGTGAGTACTGCGTCATCTGATCTGCCTTTATAGGCCGATAATGATTGGCGCCCAATCAATCGAAGCACTCTTAAATAACAGTTAAAAGTAGTTAAACTAATGTAGATCATGAATTAGAATCTGATTGTGACTCCCAGAATCTAAACCAGGTCGAATCATGAGGTGCCTAAAGATTCCCAGCGCTAGCAGCAAATGCAGTATATTTGTCTGTGTTGTACCTCACATTCGGGCATGCCCATGAAGTGACAGGCCTGGAACGCCGATACAGCCTGAGTGAGCGCCACAGGGTCCGCCAGACCTTTAGAAGAGTACACAACAGATCCAGTCTCTCAAGACGTTAACTTTTGGATTACACACTAATTATGAAGTTACTATTATGGTAAAACAACATAGGTTTTGGAAAATATTGAACAGTTTATAAATGGACCTCAGGGTGGAAACGAAAAACAAAACTTACCAATATCCTCACTAGCAAACCGGACCAGTCTCCGAGCCACATACAGCGGGTCTTCACCTCCCTCCAGCATTCTCCCCAGCCAATAGAGGGCAGCATTGGGTTCTGATCCTCTCATTGACTTGTGCAGGGCTGAGATACAGTTATAGTGCTCCTCACCTGTGTCACAAGAGAATTTACATTTCTAATGAACTCTGACTCAATGTATGAGAATTTGAGTACAACTACCCGTAAATATGTATGTGCATAGCAAGAAGCAGTGAACGTTAAGCTCAAGACTGCAAGTTTTTGGCAATACTTTATTTAAGATAACATGGGAGTACAACATGCTCAACTGCTCTCGTGATGCCCTATTGATATGCATTTCATGTTTGTACATTCCAGGAATATATTCCTTCATAGTGACGCTCACTTGTGGAAAAAACATCTCTAACTAAAATCTATTGCAAGTAAAGTAGGGAGAATCTGGGATTGGTTTAACTTTTTTTTAATGCAATTGCGATTAATGCAATACATTTTATGAAACGGTTCCCAAACATAGTGAGCTGCCTGCATGCAAAATATCTTAAATTATATATATCAAAATTTACATCAGCATGCTGCTAAACTAATAAGCTAATGACAAAATACATTAATAAGCTTACAAACATATGACGCACACAAATTCAAGTCCCTAAAAGCAATCACAATGGGAAACGGTGTTGCAAATTTGTGGTAGCCTAATTTGTGGAAAGTGCAATAGAGTTTAAAAAGCTGATCAACGGCTGGATTTGTCTTGTGTTGATCAAACTGAGCATCTTTTGTTAAAGTGCCTCTATTATGCTATTTTAAAGGCTCCTAATTTTGTTTTGGAGTCTCCTACAACAGGTTTACATGCATCAAAGGTCAAAAACACTTGTATTTTCTCATAATATACATTGCATAATATACATAATAGCTACTCCGCTCTGATTGGCAAGATGGCCCAGTCTGTTGTGATTGGTCTAACAAAACGGAAACAAAAATGACCATTACCATAACAACTTCAGCTCCGTGAGGATTCCTAAAGCTCAGAGATTATACACACTGTAAAGACAGTAATGATGATGCTGATTCTATCATATCAAACGAGCGCGAGTCCAATGATGAAACACTGGAAAAACTAGTTATTCAACCCGAACCACCATCGCAAGGCCGACATTGCCGTATTTGCGTATTGGCTTTATTTATGATGCACTTTCGACTTTACAACTTTGCAGAACGTTTACATTCACAAACAGCTCTATTACACACTGCATGAAAGGGAATATTTGAAAAACCATAATAGGAGCACTTTAAAGGTTAGGTTAGCCACAATAATTGCATTAGATGAAATGAACTGATTGTTGAATAATGACTTCATTGCAAACAGGACATACCTGCTTTATCATAGAGAATGTGGGATCTCTGAAGTCCCTCTTTAATGTGTTGCTCACGCACAATTATTTTCTGAGGGCCGGCATCGGGTTTGGAGGAAGCCATGCACGCCTGCACAACACACGCCTGCACCGCCAGCTGAAGGCCGTTGAGAGCGGCTCGGGCATCACCATCACACAGGTGCGCCACAGTGTCCAGGGCTTTCTCCTCAACACAAACCTCAGATCTGAAGACAAACCACACATGGAGTTCAGGCCTCTTCAACAAAACAGTGTTTCCCAACCCTTTTCATTTCAACATTTTCAAGCTTCAAAATGTTCATAAAGACACTGTGAAACTAGTCCATATAAATCGAGCTGTTTAATCTAAGTCTTCTGAAGAGACACAGAAGAAAGCCATGCAGGTTTTGGAACAACATGAGGGTGAGTAAATGACAGAATTTTCTTTTAGCAAAGGGACAAACTATCCCTAAACCAAAATCTTTCCAAGGACACCTTGGAAACCCCTTAATGTACACATTCATTAGCTCAATTATTATTGATATATTAATATTATTCACAATCATTCATCAATCAATTGTGTGCAGATAGTAATAGCAATTGCTTGGAATATCGAGTCGGAGCTTTTAAGAACCTACATTTACTCTAGTCTTTCTGAAGGTAAAGTGTTTTGCTCAAAGGTTGTATCACATTATCAATGAGAAAAATGTGAAAACTAGGGTTAGGAATCAAAAATTGGATACTTAAGGTCAGGGATTGGATGCTTTTAATAAAACAATTTTTTGATTATCTTTAACGATTCCTGAGTGTACATTTTAATGTGATTTCAAACAATTTTCAACCATGTAAAGACGTGAAAGAGAACTAAATTCTGCACTCGTGCTGCACGGTGTTTTCCCTCCGCACACATCCAGAGCCGCCTCTCAGATGCACGATACTGAATTGAGTTCTTGTACGCATCTTATTGCGCTTGAACCCACAAATACACACACAATTATGTCAAAATATCCTCGTAACCATAGTCGGTTATGTCTTAAGTGAGCATTTACAGTTGAGGTATAATATACGTGCAACAGTGTATTGGATCCGTGTATTTGGTCTTAAAGTGATAGCAGCCTAATAATCAACCTGCTGGCATGTGTCATTAATGTTAATCAAAGAACAAAAGAAAAATCACTCACTGAATTTCTTTTGTAACTTTAACAAAGATGAATCTATATTTTATTTATAAAAAGAAACCTATAAGGGTTATTTTACAAGTTATTTCAATCTCTGTACCTGAACTTTTTTCAGTTGTATTTATTTGTGCTATTGATAATAAGTTTATTAACTTATTCTTATTTTATTACTGTTTACTTGTCTTCATTAATGTCTGAAATTTATATTAGTTAGTCCAGACCAACTAGTGTAAGTGTTCTTTAGGCTGATTTTTGTTCATGGGAATCAGCTGCAACAAAACGTTTTGCCAAAATACACAATAAATATGTTTGATATATAAATGTTTTAATGTTACAGGAATCGTAACTGGGAAACACTAAGAATGGGAATCGATAAGCAGAATCGGAATTGCTAAAATTCAAACGATACCCAGCCCCTTTCTATTACGGCCAGGAAGCAAAAACCCAACAACAACCCAGATCAATTTATTCTGCATGTTGCAACTTAAAGGAATGGTTCACCCAAAAATGTATTCTGTCACCATTTACTCACACTCAGGTTGTTCCAAACCTATATGAGTTTCTTTCTTCTGCTGAACGTTGGGAACATGGGGTCCATAAACTGTTTAGTTCCCCATATTCATCAAAATATCTTCTTCTGTGTTCAGCAGAAGAAAGAAATTCATACAAGTTTGGAACAACATGAGGGTGAGTAAATGAGGACAGAATTTTCATTTTTGGGTGAACTATGCCTTTAAGATCTGAGACATTGCTATTTTGTTGACAGTTTTGCTTTATTTTCATTATTACCCCATAACTTTGTGTCCCAAAGATAAAATGGTCTGTCCTTAAACCATAAACCTGCAGGGGTGAAGGAAGGGACTCACCTTGTACCACACTACAATCTGGTAAAAGTTTCACTGTACCACAGATAGACTCATTGTAACACTTATATCCAACCAAAATCATACCCTGAACTTCAGCAGATCATTAATGAACTGCTGTTCTGTTTTTTTTTAGGCAGTTCTCACAGTTCTATCATTAAAATATTGGCCGAGTGTGAGAAGAACACAGCGTCCTACCAGGCGAAATGGACATTGATCTTATGAAACGTGTGCAGACGAGAGAGAGTCTGGATCTCTGCCCTAATGTTTA
The DNA here is from genome assembly GCA_023566225.1 of Romanogobio albipinnatus. Lineage (NCBI taxonomy): Eukaryota > Metazoa > Chordata > Actinopteri > Cypriniformes > Gobionidae > Romanogobio > Romanogobio albipinnatus. The sequence continues at coordinate 35,165,832 of CM042244.1, read as the reverse complement.
ACTGGAGCACGACTTCTCATCTTACCCAAATTTATGACAGCGTCCATACATGCAAGTGAACAAAAAATTAAAATCTGGCATGCAGGACTACTGGGATGCTGTGGTGCAGTATGCTTTTGAGCCAGAGACATAGTTGGGCAATGCCAGTGTGGTCATATAAAACAATGAGCTTTTAGTGAATTTTAAAGACAAGGCGCTGCTTTCTCAGTGTGCAAACCTGTTTACGTATCGTTTTGCTATTGTTTGAGGCTCCTTTTAGGGGAAGGGCTCTGATAGCGATGCCATGTAAAGTGATAGAACATAGTTTATGAATCATAACCTGCCAAATTGGCTAGTGTGTTGATATGTTACCCGCAGTGGATTTTCACCTGCATTTGGCGGGTAGGCGGGTGTTAATTTCAAGTTGCCCAGCTGTAATATGCTAAATGCAACAATAAAGCATGGAAATATATAGACATTATAAACATTAACATCAGGAATTTCTATAAAGCTGATTTGAAACAATCTGTATTGTAAAAATGCACTTTATAAATACATTTGACTTGATTTGAACTTGACTAATAATGTAATTGTATGCTGCTGATTAAGAAGGGTTGTTCTTAGGCTTGACAGGAAGCAGAAACCATCTGAATCTGAAGTGTTTTCATGTGATATAACAGCGATTAAACAATACAACATTGAAAGATCTGAAGATGTTTTATTGCGGCTTTTTCATCCCTACACTAGTGGTGCTACTCATCAATTATGTTTCATACTCATCAGTAAGATCCTAGTCACAGGACATTATTCAGACTGAGTCTCATAAAACAATAAGAGCATTCGGTTCATTGAAACACAACACCGGCTCCAAGCGTTTGTGTTTACGGCAGATGCTTCCATGACTCCTAAGAGCCCTAAAACCTGATCCGGAGCAGTTCACAGCTGGTGCACTTGAGGTCAGGGTTAGAGACAACTGTTTGTCCTACTTACCAATCTGAATGCCTAACAAGCCAATAAATCATCAAAATGAGGCATTAAGGTGGGAGGAAGAGCCATCTCTGTTCGGGTGATATGCTGTGATAACAAGGGCACAACTGACACTTACTCTGAGCCGATCTCCAAAGAGTCCTCTTCCACTGCATCCCCATTCAACACCTGCAGTCCGAGAAAGTCTACAGCCCGACGCAGAATCAAGCCCATCGCTTCCACCGACAACTTTTCCAGGACCAGAACCCTGCACCGACTCAGCAACGCACTGTTGACCTGGAAGGACGGGTTCTCTGTGGTGGCCCCAATAAGAGTGATCGTCCCACACTCCACGTGAGGCAGGAAGGTGTCCTGACACCAGGAAGGAATAAGAGAAATATTGAAGTAAGCCAACACTGAGGGGGAGAGAAGATACCAAGCATTCTAAAAATGGCTAAATTTCAAAGGTGAGTCTGTTCTAGATGAAATGATGACAGTAATCAGGTTTCTATCCAAGGATATTTTTTGCGGAAAAAGGTTTAGCGCATCAAAATATTTACAGATATAGCTGATGGTGGAAATGTTTTGCATTTTTTGCAAATGTCGGCACAATCTTTTTCCGTTTAACTTTAGCGTATAAATTCTATGTGGATACTTCAAATGTTGCGAAAAACTAGTTTGGAAACACTTTTTGTCAAGAAAAAGGGTTTTAACGCAAGTAAATGTGGTGTCATACGACAGAATTAGCCTATACAGCATGTGGTTTGTGGTGTTGCTCCTTAAAGCACCGTTTCTCTGTAGTTCAAAGGCGCATTAAATCTATTACATTTATATTATTAAATTGTAAATATTTTTTTTTTATTACTATTGGTAAGAAATTAATAAGTCGTTGCCTCTCAAACAAACAAGCTCATCAGAAAAATAATAGCTAGCTGCACCCGTTTCTGAATATTGCTTGATCTACATAGTCTTTATAACGAAGTAATAAAAAAATAAAAACATGACACTTGTTAATTAAAAAAATATAGGGCCTACAATTTAATAATATATAATAAAGTTTTGTTTCAAAATGGATGAGGAAAATATAGCGCCTTGAAAATCTCTGCAGCTCGTCAAAAATAAAAATGGGGCGTCTGTCAAGCGAAGGAAGGCTGTTGGAGTTTCCAAAACTGACATAAAGAAAGATATAATTAATGTGTTATTTCTGTATCTGAATAAATAAAATTGATGGCATAAAATCACAATTTCATGGGCAGGATCTGGTTATTTGACAAATAAAAAATCCCAAATGGCACGTGTTAATAAAATAATTTTATAAATAGGCTACAATATGTAAAATAATTTGATCTCAAACAAATGAGAAAAAATAAAGACGGCAGCTCTATAGACCATTTAAAAAAGTTAAATATAGGCAACACAAATAAAAAGTTTAGGTAACAATTGCATCTGTCACTGAGGGAAAAAAAAATTAGTAGCGATTTGATGTTTTATTAATCAATTTGATGTTAATGAACTCTGAAACCAGAACGAATAATTTTGTTTTGGTTTGAATGATCTGAATACATACATTCTCGGCCACGTCAAACCGCGACTGGCTTGACTGCATGTTCAAGATTGTTGCTATATGACCGAACATTTTACTGTACCAATCAAAAAAAAAAAAAAAAGGATGCTAAAATTTTGCATATGGACAAATAAGCGGCCCTGTGTCCAAACATGGGCTTCGTCACATAAAGGCAGTTCATGCAGTCCTGTCAAACAAGCACTTCTTCTTCTGATTAATATTTCCTATTTAGTAATAGGCCTATTATTCACGAAAATAGTAAGCAGTAAACTGGCAAATTAAATTGTCTCATTACTCTCTGAATTCTACAAATAGATTTGAGACACAAAATATCCAATATAATTTGAGAAATATGCAAAATTATGTATGGGAACGACTTGAGTGCAGATTTTTTTCAGCGATACAACAAAACTTATGCGACAATGCGTTTTTTCAAGGATGACGTCATTACGCACACCATTTTATCGGTAAAAGGCCAATTGGATGGAAACAGGAAACAAAACATTTCTCAATTCTTTTTTTACTCATATTCACTCATTATTCAGACACGCATATTAAAATATGAGCGGAGAAAAACAAACAAACAAGAGAGTTGGGGGTACCTTGAAGTATTTAAAAAATATAAACCTATGACAACAAAAACCTCATCATTACAGACTACAAGCAACTATCGTGAACAAATCAAATACATTCTGATAAATTATTCTTAGAAATTATTCAACAAATCAGCATTATAACTTAATGACATCTGTCATAAAAACATGACGATTTATTCAAACATACATTAAATATTGAAGAACAGGTTAAGTATGAATACATTGAATATGCATTATGGTTTGTCTGGCTATCACCAGACCAATTTAAGATTGAACATTGGTCTGGGGAGTCTGCTATGTATTTTCTACTGCACAAGAGGCGTTATAAACGAGCATAAATTAAATGACTCTGTACGCAATTGGATAGTCCTTCACCCAATCAGACCACAAGAGGCGTGATACCATTTATGATACCATTTATAATTATATCATTTATAAATGTACACATTTCAGATATTAATGCAACAGATTAAGTATTGCATACACCAATTATTTATATTGTGATATATAATTATTGAATCACCTTGTTTTTAAACATTTTCTTAAATGTACAAAATTAATTACAGTTTTAATTCCTTCTCAAAATTATTTTGACAGATATACATCTATTTTTTTATATTAGTTCTTGACCTCCCTGCTTGTAAATTGATAAACAATTTATTTATAAAAAATAAAATAAATTCTCAAAATTTTTCGAGAACTGGGAAAGCAGAGAGATTGGTCTGTGGTTAGAAAAAATATGTCTATCCCCACTTTTAAAAATAGGAATAACTGTTTTCATATTATTTGGAAATATACCTGATTACATGATTACAAATATGTGTAAATGGTTCTACTATATATTCTATAATATTTTAATAACATGTCAATATCATTACAATCAGCAGACTTTTTACTCTTACAGTTATTAACAATATCAATTATTTCCTTTTCATCAGCTCCCCTAATAAATATCGAAGGACTAATACTAGAAATATCCGCTTCATCTACCCTATCCTCAGTTCTCTGCTCTAAAATCTCTAATATATAAGAGTTTATAAAAGTTTGTTTACACTTACATAATATGTGTGTGTACTGTGTATAATTATATGTATATTTTAATACACACACATACATGTATATACTGTGTTATATTTATATATTTTATATTATATATAAATATAAAAAAACATTTCTTAAATATATATGCATGTGTGCATATTTATATACCCATAATAATTCACAGTACACACACACATATGTTATGTAAACAAACTTTCATTTTGGACGCAGTTAAATCACGATTCATTGATTTGACAACACTAATATAAATAAAATAGTATATCAGCCTGGAGAGTAAACTAAAACATTTAGCTACTAGCCAATGGCGATTATGTTGCCAAGGTGAGCGTAGAGGGTTGTCTAAGTTAAATTGTCTAGCTGACCAATGAGTTTATGGAAATTGAATGGCTGAGGTAAATGTAACATTACATGACATTGTTTACAAGCTATTTTATTGACGTCTTTCCGCGGTTGAATAGCCTGACGTCGTCATACTCAATTCTAGTCAGAATTTGAGTCTGATACTGCTCCGTTGGGCTGTGATTATGGGGCATGTTTCAACCGAACCAGGAAATACCTCAATTGGATAGACCTACAACCAATCAGAGCAACGGAGCGACGCATAACGTTAGTTGTCAAATGTCAACAAAACTCAACTGCACTGTGTTGCCAAGTCCGCGGGTTGAAGTGACCCCAATTATGTGATATACAGACCCAGGAATGCGAATTTTAGCAGGCAGCCCTGCCAAAATAACACATATTTTAACCCCCAAATGCCTTTTTTTCCGGAGATCCACCCCGGAAAGCTATTGGGCTTGTTTTTGGCTAGTTTTGAGTAGCAATCGGGATTGGGCGGGTTTTGTTGTAAAAACTTGGCAACCCTGTCTGCACGCACGCTGGAATAAGTAACGTTAGAAGAAAAAGATGAGTGTAAGCGATCTTTGCCAGTGTTGTAAAAAAAGAATTTAAGGATACACAGAGTACTTACCAACACGATCATCATTTCTGAGAGAAATAGTAAAGGTGAATGCATATACGAACAAGTTCTCCGTTTAGGATTAGAACAAATTCAACCCAAGCAAGCGCCTTTGATGACGTGGATGATTACGTCACTGTTTATCATCTGTCCATCATCGTCTAAAGCCCGCCCTGACAATTTCATTGGTCCGAACAGTTTCGGGCATAATTACTTCTCTACGGATCAAGTCCAGACCGAACTGCCCGAGTTAAAATGTTGTGGGTGGGGCTAAGTTCGGCTGGCATCCAGGCTAGCGGTTCAACATATCTTCTGATGTGGATTCATATTTATTCAATGCTAACTAGTAGGGTTGCAAAGTTTCTAGAATTTCAGAAACTTTCCAGGACTTTTTGGAAATTTTAAGTCCCCTTGCAACCCTAATAACTAACATTAAAGTGCGGAAGAGATTATCGGTTTACATGTGCTTTGTGCTGCCGCTTCGCTTGAGCTGAAGGCGCTACAGTGATCTTCGCACCACATTAAAGAGCTCCAAAACGGTATTTATTGTTTGATTTTTGTAATAAACATAATTACATAATTTGAAGGCTGAAACATTGTTTCATATCAGAAGTAACAACGCAGAAAGCTTATTGAGATTTATTGGATGGGAGGCACACTAAAGTAAAAAAACTGTAAGATTGACTGTAAGATTCACATCAGCTCTTCAAATTGAAAATCGATTAAAATCAAGAAATTTATATTTTTTACCCAGTCCTACTAGGCAATGAACTGTACATTTGAGATAAATGGAGATTTATCTCTATCTCTCTCTGTCTCTCTCTATCTCTCTCTGTCTCTCTCTGTCTCTCTCTCTCTCTCTCTCTCTCTCTCTCTCTCTCTCTCTCTCTCTCTCTCTCTCTCTCTCAATGAATTAATAAAAGATTGCTTCAAAGAAAGTTTCAAATATGGTTGTATTGAAAGCAGCTGTTTGTTTGATTAACTGGACATGTTTGCACTCTTCCTATTTTGACCTCATCTTTACGCCACAAATTTTCTGTCTAATAGTTTCCAACTGGAGTGCACTTTGGTATTTGGAAGCATACAATAAAAAAGCGCAATAAATCCCATTATAAATATATGTCTCTTTTTGGGCGGGTGTCCTCTTGCCTGGCCTATTGTCTGCAACATTTACAAATAGAATTATTGGTGTATTTTAAGCCCACTGCCGCTGTTAAGGATAAACTGTACTGGCTGCCTAGTATACACAAATAAACATGCTGTGCCAGCTGCACCTACACAAGACATCTAAAAAACATGAATTTACTTTTATTGACATGCAGTGGTTGCAAAAAGTTTTCGTAGACCAAAGTTGCACGCAAAAACATCTACATTTCAAATCAAGTGTCTGTATCTGTATCTGTTTTATTTTGTATACCGTATGAAGTCAGTTCTCCTCAGGTGTCCTAGTGGAGGGAACACAAGTGTAAAGAAGCACACTACCATCAATATGATCCACTAATGTTTAACAACCACAAAGTGGCACGATAGGACTTGTCTTCAGTCTCGACACTATATTCATAAACTCTGTGGCTTTAGCATCCAAATACTTTGGCTCACTGTGCCTCTAATGTCGCATAACTGACCTGCTGGGATTTGTTGAAGCGATGTATCTCGTCGATGAACAGAATGGTCTTTCTTTTGCACAGACGAAGCTCATTCTGAGCCTGTTTGATGACCTCACGCACATCACTGGTTGACGCACTGGTGGCCGAGAGCGTCACAAAGCGTCCTGTACCTTTCTTCTTAATGGAACTGGCAATAATATGGGCCAAGGTGGTCTGAAACAACAAAATGGGATCTTCTCATTATTATTTTTTTGGCTCATCAAATGTTATAACTTTCAAACTTCAATACATGTTTGTTGTTTGTAATGCATCACTTCTATCTGAAATAGTGAGAAGACAAAATTTGACATGAGTGAACTCAAGTAGAGGGGAACATGCCCCTCAAACATGTGATACTGCTCTGCTGTAGATCCATGTGACAATCTATAAAATACCAAAAATAAATGAGTGAAGCCAGATACTCAGGAAGGTCTCTGTTTATGACCAAGTTAGTTTTCCATTACATATCACAAGTGAACTATCCACCACAGCAATCGAAAATATGTTTCTAGTCTACACTGAAAAGAGTACATATCGACATCCATACAAGTATCGAAGATGATAACAGGGAGAATGTCAAAAGAAATATCTGAGCCCCTGAAAAATCCCGACATTACATTTGCATTACTATAATGCAGTAATAAAAATCATCCTGTCCCACCACTATCTTTAAAATAGTAAGTTCACTTAATGACCCCTAGGGACATTATTCTATCACATGCACCTGTCAACAACTAATTTGACCCTTTTCACGCTGCTTAACAAGTCACTTTAGAACAATTGGGTCAACTAGCTCTAATGAAACCAACGACTTCACTTTGTCATTTCTCAAATGTTATTAATTTTGACCAAAATCAATTATTCTAATCTCGAAGGGATAGTTTACTTTACCCAAAAAAGATGTAATCATTTACTCATCCTCATGAGTTTCTTTCTTCTGTTGGACACAAAAGAAGATATTTTAAAGAATGTTAATCAAACAGTTGACGTCAACTCTCTCGCTAGTAGCTACCAACATTTTTTAATTTTCATTTTGGGTGAACTATCAAATGAATAATAGTACTCACATCAACCGTCTACAAAGAAAATATTTTTACTGTACAGAATACATAAAATGGTCTATTATGACCAAAATATGAACACGCATACATAATTTATTTTCTAACTGTAATGAAAATCGGGGGTTATAGTTCTTATTTGTGAGATTTACCCATATGTTGTATATTTTCTGAAGATTACTTCCTGAGACAGGTTCACATTCATATAGTGATTATCATGTACAATATTCTTAAACATAACATAAAACTGTCACAACTAGGCAGCATACAGTATTTCCATCCACAACAAAGACACCAAACAAGGAATGGAAAGGTTGCATTGGAGTGAGATAGCACTGGCTGGCCCATATAACAAACATAGTCTCACGCCTGTTATACACATGCTCCATCTGCAGTCCGTATGCGGTGCGTATTGCAGTGCATATGCGATGCAGGAGCAGCATGCGCTGTTGTGTTTTCACATATGCTGCGTTTGCAGTGCGCAACTGATCCGCGGTTGTACACCACAAACAGCATTTATTAATTATTTTTATTTCAAATCCAAAAGTTGTTACTGAACATGGTTGTATACACTTTTAAACAACGTTTTATTCAAATAATTACTTTATATTTATATAGCCTAGTACTTTAAGATTTAGCTCACACAAGTGGCAAAACATTTAAACATAGGTTATAGCCTAAAATCACAAACATTTTAAAATAGAAACTTACAATAGGCAAGACAAAAACAGCCGACTTTCTTTAGTTTTTAAGTCCTTTTAGAAGAAATCCTGCAAGTCATAAAGAACTTTGTTTTTCCACCTCCAAGAAAGGACGAGTGCTATCCATTATGTCTCCTTGTTGATCTAAATGCCAGGTAAGGCAGGGCTCACAAAATTCTAAATTGTTGGTAGCCCTTCAGGCAGGCACTCTTCAGATTTTGGTAGTCCGAAATGAATTTAACTAGCCTCCCAAAAAAAAAAAAAAAAAAAAAAAAGTTGAAACATCAATAAAACCCATTTTCAAATTCACAAATATAAAATAATCAGATTACAATCATCAGTAAATTGATTTTGTTTTACATTTGGTTCTACCTGAACTGAAATTTCTATGAATTTCTGTCTTGACCTGTCTATTTTGCCTGTGTAGAACTGAAACACCAACTTAAATCTATGCGCCTCTTAACATCTTAACACACACACACACACACACACACACACACACACACACACACACACACACACACACACACACACACACACACACACACACACACACACACACACACACACACACACACACACACACACACACACACACACACACACAGCGACTTTCGCAGTTTTCTCCACTGTAGGCTTATAGGCTTTATTAATTTATTGTCATATACGGTTCACGGCTGTTACACATCACATAGGTACCCAACGACTTGATGCAATCATTATGTTGGAAAATTCTTATCAGAATAATTTCTGTTAAGTTAGTGTATATTTTTTTAGGTAAAACTGTTAAGTTATTAAACAATATCTCACGTAGGGTTTTTCCTTTGTGTTTTATATGCTGTCCACAAGGAGGTGCTCTAAGCATATGTTATCCTTGATTTGTTTTCCCTGAAGAGACGCTGGTTTTGAAAACGAAAGTGAAAGAGTGATGCACGTTCATTGCGCTTTACAGTGAAATTAGAGTTCTGTCTTTAATAAAATCAACACATTAATTATTTATCTCTCATCCGCCCGCAATTCATTACAATGTTATTATCTGGTCCGCCTGGCCCATGGATATACCCGCGATCCGCTCATCACAACACGAACACACTCAAACACATATATAAGCACACATATACATCGGCTAAATTTCCCTGCGGACAAATCAGCATGATCAAAAACATCTGTGATCTTTAGGGCTGTACGATTAATCGAAAAATAATCGAAACCGAAATTCAGAACCTCTAATCGTCATAATTTTCCCATGTCGGTTATTTCGGTTTTAGTCACGTGACTCCGCCCCGTCAGTTACATCAAGTGCAGTTTGCAGGCACACAGAGAGATGCAGGAGCAGTTATCTTTGTTTATAGATGCCCAGAATCACTATAGTAACTGCATGTGTTACACAGTTTATACAGGTAAGTTAATTGCCGTTCTTTAACCTACGCGCTGCCACACACACACAGACGGCGCACGCAAGCTCCGAAGCCAGATCACTTTCACTTTCGTCCTCATAAAGTTTGTCAAGTAAATGCGTTTAAAGGCTTGCCAGTTTGAACATTTAAAGCGATTGTGCACTATTCAAAAACAACAGTAAGGAAAACTTATTCGTTCAGTGCTCAGCTTTTTTCTGTGACACAGAGAGCCGAGCCGTGTCGCGTCTCTGACAATGCGTGCGCGCCCTGAAGGCAGACCTCTTTCACCTGCGTCCTCACAAAGCTTTGTCATTTGTATGTGTTTTAAGGCCTGCCAGTTTGAACAATAAAGCGATTTTAGACCATCAGATGTGTATTATGTTGAACTAATGCCTGATATATTGTGACAAACGAACACTCAGACAGAAGCTCGCACATCACGTGAAGATCGCGCACAGAGACGCAGTGTCAACGCTAGGGCTGAACGATTTTGGAAAAAAATCAAATTGCGATTTTTTTTAACCAATATTGTGATTGCGATTTAATATGCGATTATTTTTTAAACTCTTTATCTTCTGTATTATTCAACAATACATCATTGTATAGTAATGGTGGGAATCTTTAGGCACCTCACGATCCGATTCCAAAACAATTCTTGAACTTTTTCCGTATTAATTATTAATATTAATATTATTAATTTATTAAAAACTTGAAATGTTTTTTATTATGATATATGTAATTATAAGCTTTTTAAAATAACTACACATTATAACATTTTAATTAAAACAATTGCATGTTAATAATTTTAAATATATAAACTAATATAGCTGCAAAACATAAGCTAGTAAATCATAAAGAGGAACAAAAAAACATATTACAAGCAATGAACAAAGAGTGCTTTCAGTATTTAAGAGTGTCTGAACTGTGAGTGATTTTTCTCTTTCTCAGCTTTACTGTTGTTTGATTATTAATGATGACATCATCATAGACAGCGGGAGACCTGCATTCACACTAATGCACAGATCTCTTTTGAAATATAAGATGTGCCCTGAAATATAAGATTTTCCCTGTCTGTTTAATTCATTAAGACATTACTGATGGTGTTTACATTAATTTTGCATCATAAAAGCATTTTGAGACGCACACAGACGCGTGCTCGTGAGCACTCTTCATAAAGCGCTGTGTGAGCATTTGAAATGGAAAGCCTTCTGTCAGTGAGTTTCTTATTTTTAATATACAAGCACACTGCATTCCTAACGACATGAATGAAGCCTTCGTTGAGCATTTGTAAGGAAAATACCGGCGGGCGAGAACACACATGCGTGACATCAAGCAAAGTTTCTCACAGCGCATATCCTGTGCAAAGAAGCCTGCGAATGTCATTGCAATTCGCGCCGTCAACCTTTCGGAACGTTATGAAATATTATTTTATGGTTTGTGTGTGATTGTGTTTGTGTGTGTGTTTGTGTGTGTGTGTGTGTGTGTGTGTGTGTGTGTGTGTGTGAGAGAGAGATAGAGAGAGAGAGAGAGAGAGAGAGAGAGAGAGAGAGAGAGAGAGAGAGAGAGAGAGAGAGAGAGAGAGAGAGAGAGAGAGAGAGAGAGAATGGAAGCAATCAGAATACGGCTGTTTCTAAAACACACACAGTGCCACTGTGCACCTGCAGTTAAAATCTAAGCTCAGAATCGATCCAGAATCATTGTAGAGAAGATAGTAGCCTATAGTATGAACAACACAATATTAGATAGATAAAACACAAAGTTTTTTTTTCCTTTTAGGCCAGGCATATGATATGTGTAACGTGCCAAGTTGCTTCTTCTTCTGCAGACTTTACTCTCGCGTGTCACGTGACCAGACTGTAATCGCAGCCTTTGCGGTTAGGAAATCGTGTTTTATCATATCGCGATATTATCGCAAATGCAATTAATCGTTCAGCCCTAGTCAACGCTGTCCTGTGACTAAAGTAAAGTCACTAAAGTAGCTTAGAAAGTCAACTGTTATAGGCAGATATTTTAATACCTTTGAAGTAAATACAAACCACATCTTCATAATGAATAGAGACAGCATGAGTAATTCACACACACAATCACTCTCTCATTAATGCATTCAAATAAATGTAATGTAGGCCTACTGTGTTAATTTATCTGTATATGATGTTCAACAAGCAGAAATCTGCCCCATAGACAAGTGTTTCCCAACCTTTTTTCAGTCATGGCACCCTTTGACAATTTTCTCAGTTTTGTGGCACCCCTTGCATACGTTTCGCTAGGTACAGATTGCTCACGGTTCGGTTTGTATCACGGTTTTAGGTACAGTATGGTGCGGTTCAGTATTTGTTATGTTCAGGGAAAAAAGGACTACTGTCAAATAAAAATAAAGAAAATAATAAGAACAAATAATTTAAATACAAGCAGCAGCACAAATAAATACTATTGAGCAAAGACAGGCCTACTAATAAAATAAACTATGCTTTTCAGGTTGCCTACGTCTAACATTAGTTTCAGGTACAAAAATTGATCAAATGTAAAATAACATTGCATATTTGACTGTATAAATTAAAGATTAATCCTATTAAACTTACAAAAGCTATTCAATCAAGAGCAGTGAGTGATGTCCTAGTCTTTTGTTGTTTGACATTAAACAGACAGCAGTAAAGGCTACTGCCCCTTTAAGACCTAATGCACGGATATGCGTCGTCTTTCTCGGCTGTATAAAGTTTACTTAAGGCATATACAGACTATGTCTGCTAGAATACTCATCAAGATGGACATGTTGACATACTTTTTGTGTGAGTTTGTCCATTCAAGAGCAAGACTTGAAAGATAACTCAATATTTGCACGCTGTGAGATGTGTGCACGCTTTCGGATGAGTGCAGAGACAAATTTTCTCACAGCGTGCGCAACTTCTCATTCGCGACTTCTGGCACTACAACACATGGGTGATGACGGCAAAAATGACTGGTCATATTCGAACATACGGCAGCACTCGCATGCATTAAACAAAGTTTACAAAGAGAGAATTATTTGAAAAATTTGATAAAAATTCCACCTTTAATAGTAGAAAATATTTACAGTAAAAACCTTATCAGGAACTTACTTAAAAACCTTATGAGGGCAATAAATTAAATAAAAAATAATAATAATTCTAAGTCAAGAGAGTCAACAACACAAAGCAAGAAAGGAATTTTATTCACTATTTAAAATAGCACGTCGGGCAGGGCCGTGATATGTTTTGGTTGCCCGGCTAGAAAATACCATAGCCCCAGCACGTCGGGCTAACGATTTTTTCGAGCCCTGTAAGGTGTCGTTTTCCTTGCTTTACCTGAGGCAAAAAGCCATGTGCTGACCTTGAAACAGAGTAGACTTTAATTATATGCATCTGTGGTGAAATTACTAGATTTTCGCGTCAATACATGTTTATTTTAATGCGAACAATGCACTGTCACTTTAATTAGCGCATTCAGCACAGCAACAAATTGACTCGGTGCAGAAACAATCGCCGCACTGCTGCAGATGCACCATAAACGTCTTTCTTCTGCTGAACATAAAGGAAGATATTTGGAAGAATGTTTGTAACCAAGCAGATTGCGGCATTGACTACCATAGTGGGGAAAAAAATATTATGGTAGTCAATGGCTGCCAAGATCTGCTTGGTTACAAACATTCTTGAGCGTGACTAAATGATGACAGAATTATAATTTTTGGGTGAACTATCCCTTTAAAATGCGTCTAAGAGTTTTACACACAGGTCTTTTATTGTAGGGACACTGATATTACATTCTCATGCCCCTATAAGGGCTGTGCAATTAATCGTATTTGAAGTTCAATTTTGGCTTCCAATGATTATGAAAACAAGACAATCGAGGTAAAACGATTATTGTGCCGCTGCAGCATTCCGTCCAGCGCACTTTCCTTTCCTTCATAGTGGTGCGCTTTCGTTCCTCCCTATGCCAAACTTAACATTCAAATCAGCCGAATAAGTGAGTGATGTAAAATGCAGTCTACTGTTGCTAAACTGCAGGATGTGATTGATAATAAACAGTTATTAAAAGCGCATTAAGCTGCAAAGGAGATACTTTTCCCTAGGCGGCCGCCTGTACGCACGCTCTGAGATGGGGAGGAACGCACATAAGCAAAGTTTTTTGTGGGCTTCAGATACGCGCCTAAACGGTCAAATAACCTACTCACAAATATGACGAAACACAGTTTTGGTAAGTATCCTCGTAAACAGTAGTTTGTCTTAAGTGAATGTAAACACTGAGAAAAAGTGCGTTGCGTGTGTAACAGTATATTGGGTCCGTGCATTAGCTTTTAAAGTGACAGTAGCCTAATAAACCTGCTGCAACAACAAAAGACAAAATATAAAATCACTCACTTCTCTTGAATGAATAACTTTATAATTTTAGACTGATTAGTCTATATAATGTATACATCAGTGTTATTTTACATTTGATTACTTTATTCATTTTCTGTCGTAGGCTATAACTGATCTGTTAGTACATCTTCCTGAAAAAACCTAAAGCACTGACTTGTATTTTGTTCTGTTGTACTTTCGTCTGCTTTGTTTGTAATTAGTTTCTTTGTTCTTATTTTATTGCTGACTGTTTACTTAATGTATTCTGTAACTGTTTTGATGATGTTTTACATTAAATAACCTAGTATTAGTTTTGCTGAAGTATTGATAATTGTGAAATTTCACCAACATTTAAAATGACTCATATCATGAAATAAGACTTTGATCATATCAGACACCCACCAATAATCGTAATTTCAACATTAACCAAAATAATTGTGATTATGATTTTTGCCATAATCGAGCAGCACTACACCCCTAAACATGCCGTAGAATAAAACAAACTGTGATTGGTTGCTATACATGACAGTCAGACTTTATTGGTTCTTGGCCAATAAAAGCTGTGACGGAGTCCAGACCTTCTGCTGTCAGTCTGAAGGTCTGGCTACATGAGACTATAACAAACACAGTAAGCAGAATTGAAAAAAGGAGGCCTTTGAAAAAAACAGCTGAATGCTAACTTTCACAAGTCTCGTGTACAGAATTATTCCTATAAAATCACAGCCAAAGAATCGGAAAAATCAAAGTGCATTTAATAAGAATGACATGACAAAAATGTAGCATGCATGTAACATTTTGAAGAAATCATTAGAAATGTGAAAATGGTGTGGAAAACGCCTAATTTATTTTTAGATAAATGCAAATATTTGAGGCTTTGAACTTTTTTAGAAATATAAAGAAGAATCAGCCTGATACTTCAAAGTTAAAATGTAGAGTTCAGCCACAAATTTTTTATTCTACATTTACTGAACTATTCTTTGGTATATTTTCAAGCTATTAAAATTAGTTTTTGAGGGTAAACTAAGTAAACAACCAGTTTGATATGTGCATTTATTAATTCTATATCTGGAGTCTATATTGGACCAGGATTAAGGACTTTTGAAACACATTATACTTGATTATATGTTTTATTTATTAGACAGCAGCGGAACTTTTATTATGCCACAGTCACAGCTTCAGCTTCTTCCGCTCATGCACGTCAGGGAAGGCAGCTTTTTATTATCATATTACATACATTTGATTGTGTTGAAAATGATGTTAACGTTACTCTGTGCGTTCGCTCCGTGGCTGCTATGAGGCACTTGTTGCACACTGCAGTAAGCTAGATCGAATCGATATTAGAATATCATATTAATAAATGCTGGATGGCTTGTATTGCTAAATTGTATGCATTTAATTTTAAAGGAACACTCCACTTTTTTTTTAAAGTAGACTCATTTTCTATTTTTTTTCCCCTTTAAAAATGCGTATGACAGAGAAAATGCTGTATTACGGCACAATAATTAGTTTTCTGTCTATAAATGTATCCAAACTGTTGTTCCCTTGTCTAATAAAACACATATAAAAGCATATTTAGTGTTTCCATGGTTTCTACAAAATAATACCAGAAATCGAGGGTAACGCAGGTATGATGTCATTGATACGCGATGCACTGTCCGTCAATGACGGTCCGTGCCCTGGTTAAAATTGCATATTTCTCCGGATTTCTACGTTTGGGATCATGCAAGTACACAAGTCAACAAAATATATAGCACTGTTCTAGTGGTTTTTGGATATTTTAATCCAAAAATCTTACATATTGTGCCTTTAAAGTCAGCATGAAATTGAAGTTGAGATTTTCTTCCCTATTTTGACACATATCTGATTGAAAAAGCTTCTGGGACAAGAACAAATGCAGGGTTTGTCTATTGCCATGATCTTGTGAGTGACAGGAAAGTGGGAGGGGAATAAAGAATATGAAAGCACATTAATAAAACAATAAAATAATAATAATAATAATAATGTGTGTACAGATAAATAATGTATAATAATTATAATATTGCAATATTTCATGAAAAATAAGAATGGTCCATTTTTTGTTTTCATGCTGACTTTAATAGAGCATTAGGCTAGATAAGGTATCTAACGTATAGTGCAAATATGTGAATGAACCTTTCCACAGCCTGGTGGCCCCCAGAGTATCAGAGAAGGGACGTCCTGTGACTGCAGCAGGGATCTCAGCAGGGTCTGCTCTCCAATCAGCTTATTCTGGCCGAAATACTCCTCCAGGGTGCTGGGTCTCAGGACTTCTGCCAGGGGTTTGTCATTATTCAGCCTCAAGGCTCTTGGAGAAGATGCAGCTGGTACTTCTGGACATTCAGACTTCATGCCTGGACTGACGGAGACGTCTGTACTCTCTGGACATGAGACAGAAGATGCGGGCTTCTGTTTCTGATCAGTCGCTTTAGGTCTGGTCTGAAACACGGAGAACACTGCAGAAGGCCGGATGTCAGTAGCGCTAGTGCGGGGTTTTTTGGACGGTGGTCCAGATGTGTGATGATGACCATCATTGCCCTGTAAACACGCATCCAAATGCGCGTTAATTCTGTCAGGTTCAAAGTCACCCGCGCAAACCGGACACTTTAAGGTACGATCTGACGCATCCTCCGCCATGTCCACATTGAATTCCTTTGCTTATTTCCCGCCGCTGGTGTATAAATCACCTGTCGCGTCTTCTTGTTGACATTCACCCACATGTACAGAAAGAGCGCTCTAGGCTATGACGCGGGAGAATGGTGATCTCGTCTCGCGAGATTCTTTAGTGACAGGAAAGTTGAGTTCCACTTCCTCATGAACTTCGAAATTCGAACCTCGCTCTTCATTAGGGTCAGGGGATCTCTGGATAATCCGTAATTCGTTTGGAGTTATAAAACGAAAATACTGTTTTTCTGTTTTTTGTTTGAAAACGAAAAACCAAATAACCGTTTTTGGTGTCAGAATCAAAAAACGAAAAACCAATTAAAAACGGCCCCGTTTTTCGTTTTGAACTTCAGTCAATTCGTTTTTCGTTTATAAAGCAAAAACGGAGGTCACGTGGTCTATTCCTTTTTTGGAAGCGAAAGTAACCGGTAACACTTTCAAAATAAAAGTAACTATAGTTAACGAGGTGATTGTAGACTAACTATAACGTTTTTTAGTGCAACTAAAGTAGCACTGGGTGTGAAAAAAAACACTTAAGTTAACTGAAATAAAAATTAAAACTAATAAAATAATAAGCTGTTAGGGAGAATTAAACATTTGTAAGACCATTGGTGACCTGTAACTTCAGATTAAGACAAGTGAACTAATTTTATATGTAGCTTAGGATAGCAGGTAGCCTATTTATTTATAAATTTCTATTATTTAATTCACATTTTAGTTTTGTAACATATTTCTTGCTATGTGGAAGCTCAACCAGCAGAGGTCACTCTACCCCCTTCTGTGCGCCGACTCTTTCTGTGGCGACAACAGGCAACAAGGGTTTGACCTTTTGACTTGTGTTTATATCAAAGAGAAGGCAAGCACTGCTACCAACAGAAGCTAATCACTGAGTTTGAAGGGTGTGCAGAACTTCACGTGCCTTCCAGCTCCTCTTTCTATGGCACTATAGCTGCTAAAAACTCTCAGCTTCCACCATCTACTGTTACAAAACAAAACTCTTCCAAAACAAATCTATAAAGTTGTATACTTTTTATTTTCATTCCCATTTTTCTCCAGTGTAATATACTTATTATGTTAGTAAAGTAGATGAAATATGTTTTATGCAGCTTGTAGTTCTCATTAGTTATGTAGACCTACTTGTGTGTGAAACCTAGCCTTACTCAGTCAGCCCTGGGACTTTCAGATCTTTTAGTGCTTTTTTGGGTTTAATTCTGTTTGATGAACCACCAGGGAAAGGCAGTGCTCTGTACTCTTGGTACTTGTGTAAAGTAAAATAAAAGTGAAGTTAAATCATTTAGTTTTGGTACTCTGGTACTACCCTAGTACTCGTGTCAGGGCCTCCCAGAGTTTCCCCAATACCTGGAGGATGTGAGCCTGTGCACTGTGTGCAGGGTTTAAGGACTGATGATAGTAGCAAGACTGGCCCCAGTCACCTACCATCACTCTCTCTTCAAATAAATGCTGGACTGGCAGGACACCACTCCTTCCTCCGGCACCTTTGTTGTCACTTTCAGATATTTACATCATGGTTTATGGTAAGCCACATCTTTGAATTGTGGCACTACTTTTGTGGAATTGGATGATGTCAACTTATGTCTTTAAATACAAATGTACATCATAATGTACAAAGGTACAGTGAAGCAGGACTCTTCACTTGCATATATGCCCTTAAATGATTTACAAGCATATTGGGTCAGTGAAGACTAAAACCTGCTGTAAATGTTATAGTCAAGTCAAGTCATCTTCATTTATATAGAGCTTTTAACAATGTAGATTGTTTCAAAGCAGCATTACAGAGATTTTTTGTGTCTGGACCACCACTGTACAACCATGTTCACATTGCATAGGCCTATAAATGAAAAACACATCTTTAGAGGAGGCTTCATTTAATGGGTGATTTTCACATGGTTTTTACTCGTTTTATTAACATAACAAAGTAAATATCATTTGAAGTAAAACAATCGTCTTTAAAAATGTTGGATGAAGACGTTATATTTAGAAAAACAAAATCTACAAGAGCTAACCCCTCTGTTGATTGTGTGTCTTATATATACTGTAGCAACAACAAAACAGGCAGTCCATGTTTGGGTGGTGTGACAGGATAGCACAGCAGCCATTCTCCGAAAGCCCTCTGTGATGCCTTGGTGATGTGAGAGAGTAGTGGGAAAGGGTGGCAAAGCAGTGTCGAATCCTCATTGGCACGGTTATTCAGTCATGCTGTAAGAGATTTCCGGAGAGCAAAGAGATAAAGACATAAGACTATATTGGATACAACTAAAAACTAAAAAAATCTGTGTCAGACAGTTGAAAGATTTGCAGTTGAATTTCATGCCCCATATTTTTTGGGTTTCAAAAACAACAGTGTAGCTACATGAATACCAGAGACTTGAAAAAGTCAAATAGAGACTTGAATATCTTTCAGCTTCCCTGAAGTCATAAATATGACAATCTTTTGGTTTCCCTGCAAATAATCCTAATAATACTTTTTTCATTAATACATTTTTTTAAAAATCCAAAACTACTTATTCCTACAATCACATGAAATATGGACAGATATTTACTATGACACTGTACTACCAACATATTAATGTAAGTGGGAAAAAAGACAACTGTATAGGTCAATATAGGCTGGATCATGAAAAAGGAGATATAACATATTGTCCCACAAATTGAAGTAAGAAAATCATGATCTAACCGTGACAAAAATCAAATTGTAGTCAGTCACTTTGTTTTTGCCATACTTAACCATTTCACCTGTTGTCGCCACAGAAAGAGTCGGCGCACAGAAGGGGGTAGAGTGACCTCTGCTGGTTGAGCTTCCACATAGCAAGAAATATGTTACAAAACTAAAATGTGAATTAAATAATAGAAATTTATAAATAAATAGGCTACCTGCTATCCTAAGCTACATATAAAATTAGTTCACTTGTCTTAATCTGAAGTTACAGGTCACCAATGGTCTTACAAATGTTTAATTCTCCCTAACAGCCAGAGTTATTATTTTATTAGTTTTAATTTTTATTTCAGTTAACTTAAGTGTTTTTTTCACACCCAGTGCTACTTTAGTTGCACTAAAAAAACGTTATAGTTAGTCTACAATCACCTCGTTAACTATAGTTACTTTTATTTTGAAAGTGTTACCGGTTACTTTCGCTTCCAAAAAAGGAATAGACCACGTGACCTCCGTTTTTGGTTTATAAACGAAAAACGAATTGACTGAAGTTCAAAACGAAAAACGGACCGTTTTTAATTGGTTTTTCGTTTTTTGATTCTGACACTAAAAACGGTTATTTGGTTTTTCGTTTTCAAACAAAAAACAGAAAAACGGTATTTTCGTTTTATAACTCCAAACGAATTACGGATTATCCAGAGATCCCCTGACCCATTAGCAAAACAAACACACTGCACGGTGTCCGATTTGACGGAGTTTAGATGTTTAGAAATAGCTCGTGTGAGCTGGTTACTTTTAATGAAATAAAAACAAACGGTGTAGACCGATATAGCCACATCAAGTAATTACTGTGAGATTGAATTCAGTGTATTTCATATGACAACGTTATGCCAAACAAAACCTATATCAATTATATAAGCCCTGTGACAGAACAAGAACAATTGTATGTGTTGTTGACTTGTGTACATACATTATCCCAAATGTTTAAATCCAGACAAATAAGCCGCTTTTCCCTCGATTTCCGTTTTATTTTGTAGAAACCATGGAAACACCTAAGATGCTTCAATATATGATGTGTTTTATTAGACAGGTGAGCAACTGTTGGGATACATTCATTTATAGTAAACTACTTGCTATATTATAGCTCAACACAGTTAGTCTTAGCCTATTGTTTAACTCTTGTTTTCTTGATTTACTTGCGAGTAGCCTACCATGTTTTACCATGCCTAATATTGATCTTGCTTACTGCAGTGTGCAACAAGTGTCTCATAGTAGCCGCAGAGTGAATGCACAGAGTAGCATTATAACATAACTTTTAACACACTCATGTATCTATTATGAGAAAACAGCATTGCGTTACCCCACATACGCATGAGTGGAAGAAGCAGAAGTGCTCATCTGCGGCATAATACAAGTTGTGAAATCAAGGCGTCATCCAATTACACCTTTGTTTGAATAAGCGACCTCTAGCAGTGAAAAATTATATATTGTGGCTTTAAGAACTAGGCTATAAGTTATCATGATATGCACTGGTTTAAAACAGTTAAATTCATATTTATTTGTATAGCGCTTTTCACAGTATCGTTTCAAAGCAGCTTTACAGAAAATGCATGTGTCTACGCTACATTACAATTTAGGGTGATCTGTTATCCATGTCTGTGTCCAAGTAATGTCCATGTCAGAAATATACAGTTCTAAAATAATACCTAATACAAATCATGCAGTTAGGTAACATCATGTATTCATTTCAGGAAAACAGTGGCAGTGATGCAGTAAAACAACTGAATACAAGTCTGTCCCTTTCAAAGTGTTAGTTTGGTGCCGGGGCCTCTTGCATGACTGTCTTTTTGTTGTCACCCTTGATGTATTAATTTCATATACAGTATTGCCCATGTCTAACAACTAGGCCTAAGAACAAGATATAAAACATATTAATGATTTTTAATTGCTTTATTTGGTATTAAGTTCTTCCTTCTACAGAATTTTACTGATGGAGTAATTAATTTCACCTTTTGCTTTACACATCTAGCCCTAAAAAGAAACCAAGCCATGAGAGGCCAATGACCCTGCTCAAAAACACAGAGACTCCGGATGAATCTCCTCGATTCAAGCAGACCAGACTGAAAGGTGTACAACAGTGCTCTGAAAGCATACGTTTGGGAAAACTGGCCTTTTTCTACTATCTGGAGAGGGTAGAGACCATGCGCTGCTTCTGGGAGCGGAAACATATTGAGCTTGAGGGCGAACAGGTACTATGCACACACAAAGACTATACTTTAAATAAAGTTGGAATACCTGATGTTTTATTAACAAATTTCGGCAGGAGCACGTTCAGATAATCAAACCTAATTAATCACGAGTGGAGCACATTCACTTAAAGGGTTAGTTCACCCAAAAATGAAAATTATGTCATTAATTACTCACCCTCATGTCGTTCGACACCCGTAAGACCTCCGTTCATCTTCGGAACACAAATGAAGATATTTTTGTTGAAAGCTGATGGCTGAGAAAGGCCTCCATTGACGTTCAGTACATTTACACTCACAAGACCCATAAAAGGCACTAAAAACGTCATTACAAAGTCCATCTCACTACAGTGGCTCTACAATAATTTTATGAAGCGATGACAATAGTTTTTGTGTGGGAAAAAAAAAATCTAAATAACGACTTTATTCCACAAGTTCTTGTCTTCTGTGTAGGCCTGGGCCGTGAACTCACGAAGCACCACGACGCATGCGCGAGAATATGACGCAAAACCGGCGTTCGGACACGTGACCCAGAAGCGAGGAGATTTGTTTACAATCAGCAGAGGAAGACGCGCCGTATCTAAGCTGTTGAATTCTACATTGATCATGCTTTAGGTCTCGGCGCAGGGCTCAGAATGGGACTAAAGTGTGCATTTCATGGATTCCCGAACGCCGGCGCTACGTCATATTCTCGCGCATGCGTCGTGCTGCTTCGTGAGTTTGCGGCAGAGACAGACAAGGAAGACAAGAACTTGTGGAATAAAGTCGTTTTTTAGATGTTTTTTTTCGCTCAAAAACTATTGTCATCACTTCATAAAATTATTGTAGAGCCACTGTAGTGAGATGGACTTTGTAACAACGTTTTTAGTGCCTTTTATGGGTCTTGTGAGAGTAAATGTACTGAACGTCAATGGAGGCCTTTCTCAGCCATCAGCTTTCAACAAAAATATCTTCATTTGTGTTCCGAAGATGAACGGAGGTCTTACAGGTGTCGAACGACATGAGGGTGAGTAATTAATGACAGAATTTTCATTTTTGGGTGAACTAACCCTTTAAGCAATTTAATCAACCTCCATTCGTTGACAGTCTTTTAGCATCCCTCCACTACCCATCTCATCACTTTGATTTAATAAACGCTTATTAGACGTCAACACAATACAGGGGGTGGGGATACTCTGGGTTTGAGCCAAAATTCCGAGCATGCCAAATACGCGTTATCTTTACTCTATTTAATTTGATGTAAGTGTGAACTCATAAATATTATTAATATGTGATTTAAGCTTCTGAATTCCATGCCAGTTATGCCATGTGTTCCGGTAGCTGTACTCACAGAACTTCATGGCACTATTAACAGTAAGGTTTGAATCTTATAAAATGTTTAGCTTTGATGCAATTAGAAATACAGATACAAGCATCTGCCAATCCATACATGTGTATTGATTAACATATAGGTTGAGGTTTCTCTCTCAAAGGTCCACAGTGATAAAACACATGGTACATGGCTGCCATCTAGTGGAGTGGGTTGTGCAACTTGAATGAATACACTTATATTAAGCACGTTAAATGTGAATACATGGAAATCGACTACTCATTAATGTTTAGATCTGTTGTTTCATTGTTTTATTTAATTTTCAAAGAGCAAGAGTGCGTTCCCAATCCAAATAACAACACAGATATTAAACAGGTTGCAATGCTAATTTAACTTTGTAGGTTGCATTGTTGATCATCTGCACAAATTAAAAATCTAACTTTTTTGATGACTTGGTCTTTTATTATAAATGAGAAACAGATCACACTACAATGACTTTCATTGTTTTGTCAGATCAGTGTGTTACCCGTCGGCATCTGTTGCCATTGGTTGGTGCTTGTTTTCGCCACTAAACATGTTCAGTCTGTATTTGTCAGGTTGTTTAATATCTGACAAATGACGTACTGTAATCTGGTGATTGTCATTATTGGGCGGTGTCTGTCAGTGCAAACAAGTCTTTACACCACAGCAACAAACAACTCACTTGCAACTCAGTTTTCAACTTAAAGTTTGAAACATCTATCATAGGAAAGTGCCACATCTTTCTCATAGGATAAGGCCATGTTGGACCGATTACCGGAAGAAATTTAAAGATGTCAAACAACACCTAGGCTATTTCAATTATATAAGCCATGTAACAAGTTGCAATTAATTGCAATTTTAAGAAATAGTTTAAATTCTGATTTTTTTTTTTTAATTACTCATGCAGCATGTAGTGTTTTAATAACCACAAGCTTAAAGGCACAATAAGATTTTTGGATTAAAATGTCCAACAACCACTAGAACAATGTTATATATTTTGTTGACTTGTGTACTTACATTATCCCAAATGTTTCCAAGAATGTTTAAATCCAGAGAAATATGCAATAATAATAATAATAATAAATAAAAAAAAGCATTTATTGCCAGAATATTTCGATGACATGGACCCAGCGTGTTACAGTGAGGAAAATAAGTATTTGAACACCCTGCTATTTTGCAAGTTCTCCCACTTAAAAATCATGGAGGGGTCTGAAATTGTCATCGTAGGTGCTTGTCCACTGTGAGAGACATAATAAAAAAAAAAACAAAAAAAAAACTTCCCCCTCGGACTGGGGCTCCATGCAAGATCTCACCTCGTGGGGTCTCAATGATCCTAAGAAAGGTGAGAAATCAGCCCAGAACTACACGCGATGAGCTGGTCAATGACCTGAAAAGAGCTGGGACCACCATTTCCAAGGTTACTGTTGGTAATACACTAAGACGTCATGGTTTGAAATCATGCATGGCACGGAAGTTTCCCCTGCTTAAACCAGCACATGTCAAGGCCCGTCTTAAAGGTCCCGTTCTTCGTGTTTTTTTGAAGCTTTGATTGTGTTTACAGTGTGCAATATAACATGTGTTCATGTTTCGCATGTAAAAAAACAGTATTTTTCACACAATTTACTTATCTGTATACCGCTGTTTTCACTGTCCTAAAAACGGCTGATGAGTTCCTTGTTCTATGAAGTCCCTCCTTCAGAAATACGTAACGAGTTCTGATTGTGCCAGCGGTTCCCGTGTTGTGATTTGACTACAGCTTAGCGAACGTGGCACGGTTCCTGTGTTGTGATTCGACAGCAGCTTAGCGCACGTAACTTGCACGGAAAGGTCACGCCTCTTAACGGGAGATGTATGCGCTTAATGATCTCTACAGCGTCCCTGGGAAAGCCAAACAAAGGTGATTTGACTCCGGGATGAAAATAACAGCGTCTCGACGACATGGCGACAAACACAGTCAAACGCAACAATTCCTTTTCTCCACGCGACACTTCCTCTTCTCCACGTGGGACAGCAACAAGACCACGCCCCCTTTTTTCATGTATACTTGTGGGCGGAGGTTAGTCTGTTCTACTGTTCTACTGACGTAATTAATGAAGGAAGTACCAGGATGTAGTCCAAGCCGGCCGTTCGCTGTAGGCTTTGAAAGGGAACTTCTGTTAAATAAAATATCTCGCTTGGCATTGAACTTTGAGCTTTATAATTTTACAGGTATTATTTATGCTCTAACAGCAACATTACACACTAACTAAAGTTTGAACAATGGGATCACGAAGAACGGGACCTTTAAGTTTGCAATGACCATTTGGATGATCCAGAGGAGTCATGGGAGAAAGTCATGTGGTCAGATGAGACCAAAATAGAACTTTTTGGTCATAATTCCACTAAACGTGTTTGGAGGAAGAAGAATGATGAGTACCATCCCAAGAACACCATCCCTACTGTGAAGCATGGTGGTAGCATCATGCTTTGGGGGTGTTTTTCTGCACATGGGACAGGGCGACTGCACTGTATTAAGGAGAGGATGACCGGGGCCATGTATTTCGAGATTTTGGGGAACAACCTCCTTCCCTCAGTTAGAGCATTGAAGATGGGTCGAGGCTGTGTCTTCCAACATGACAATGACCCGAAGCACACAGCCAGGATAACGAAGGAGTGGCTCTGTAAGAAGCATATCAAGGTTCTGGCGTGGCCTAGCCAGTCTCCAGACCTAAACCCAATAGAGAATCTTTGGAGGGAGCTCAAACTCCATGTTTCTCAGCGACAGGCCAGAAACCTGACTGATCTAGAGAAGATCTGTGTGGAGGAGTGGGCCAAAATCCCTCCTGCAGTTTGTGCAAACCTGGTGAAAAACTACAGGAAAAGTTTGACCTCTGTAATTGCAAACAAAGGCTACTGTACCAAATATTAACATTTATTTTTTTCAGGTGTTCAAATACTTATTTGCAGCTGTATCATACAAATAAATAGTTAAAAAATCATACATTGTGATTTCTGGATTTTTTTTTTTTTAGATTATGTCTCTCACAGTGGACATGCACCTACGATGACAATTTCAGACCCCTCCATGATTTCGAAGTGGGAGAACTTGCAAAATAGCAGGGTGTTCAAATACTTATTTTCCTTACTGTATAACCTTTCAGGTGCCACTGACATACTCAAGGCACTGGTTCAACAGCTTCTCTGTTTTCTCACCCCAACCTTATTCTCTGCCCTCATTGCCACTCCAACCTAAGCTCAGCAGGAATCCTTCACACCACCAACACCTGCTTCCATGCCGGCATGTACGTCTTCCTCTCTGGTCTCTTCCAGCGGCTCTGGTTCTGAGTGCAGTAGGTTTCTTCTGCAATGCAGTTCTTGAGGGATTCTTGAGTATGCACAAAAATGGAGGTACTTTCATACCTCCATTCATACTCACGGTCCCCTAAAAATCTAACCATCTGCACCTGCAAACAATTATCATAAGGCGTGCATATATACACCGATCAGGCATTACATTATAACACTGATTATTTCTTCATCACAGTACCTGTCAGTGGGTGGGTTATATTAGGCAGCAAGTGAACATTTTGTCCTCAAAGTTGATGTGTTAGAAGCAGGAAAAATGGGCAAGCATAAGGATTTGAGAAAGTTTGACAAGGGCCGAATTGTGATGGCTAAACAACTGGGTTAAAACTGCAGCTCTTGTGGGGTGTTCCTGGTCTGCAGTGTTCAGTATCTATCAAAAGTGGTCCAAGAAAGGAACAGTGGTGAACCAGTGACAGGGTCATGGGCGGCCAAGGCTCATTGATGCACGTGGGGAGCGAAGGCTGGCCCGTGTGGTCCGGTCAAACAGACAAGCTACTGTAGCTCAAATTGCTCAAGAATTTAATGCTGGTTCTGAAAGAAAGGTGTCAGAATACACAGTGCATCAAAGTTTGTTGCATACGGGGCTGCATAGCCACAGACCAGTCAGGGTGCCCATGCTGACCCCTGTCCACTGCCGAAAGCACCAACAGTGGGCACATGAGCATCAGAACTGGACCACGGAGCAATGGAAGAAGGTGGCCTGGTCTGATGAATCACATTTTATTTTAAATCACGTGGATGGCCGGGTGCGCGCATCGCTTACCTGGGGAACACATGGCACCAGGATGCACTATGGGAAGAAGGCAAGAATTTGCTTCCTCATCCTGGCTAGAGTGTTCTAGTATGTAATCCTGTTTGTAATCATATGTATCTCTGTTCTGCCTGCTACAGACTGTGCAATTCTGGCAATCCTACAAGATCATTACAAATTACACTGTATGACATGGATCTAATAAATGGGTACGAGATGTATGTAGACTATAATGAGAACTATTGAATTGTAGGCTACGACAAAAGTGAGTATAGAAGAATAAAACGTCATCAGCATGCGCTAGTGATGAACAAATAGAGCAATATGAAAGATCATTTTAGAGTGGCCTTTTATTGTGGTCAGCCTAAGGCACACCTGTACAATAATCATGCTGTCTAATCAGCATCTTGATATGCCACACCTGTGAGGTGGATGGATTATCTCAGCAAAGGAGAAGTGCTCACTAATACAGATTTAGACAGATCTTTGAGTTCAGCTCATGAAAAATGGGAGCAAAAACAAAAGTGCAAAACCAGGGAAAAACTCATCAGTGAAACTCATCATAAATGCAGTGAAGACATACAAGACTTAGAAGTGACAGAATTGACCAGGCTTTTATAGGATGAGCTAACAAGATTAATGAGACACAGGTGGAAACAATCATGGATGTTGAACCGGGGCAATGAACTATGGGAAATGGAGTCTTTGACAGAGTGCTAATAGTCAGGGGTGAATACCCTTTGGTGGCTCTCAAGGGCACTTCAGCTGGTGACTGTAACAGAGACAATGAGCCGTTTTTCTGTGCTGCTTATATTTATTACGTAGTAAAAATGCCCCTCCTCGCACCCAAAACTAGTCGTCTGTGGATGAGAATCTGAAAACAAAGGACTGGTGTTGTCCTGCTCCCCTTCACAGACGATGAGTGAAAGAATAATTTTAGAATGATGGAACACTCATTATATGACACTTTATTCAACAGGAATCCACGTTTCATGCGTCATTACGCTATTTCTGTGTCATTGCACATGCGCTGTCCTTTCAGTTTTCAATCCGATCAAGTGTTTACATGTCCTCTTGATCGGATTAGAAGAGGAATAAACCACCCCTTTCAATCCGATCAAAACTTCATTCGGCTCAAGCTCAATCTGATCGATTAAGCCCGTTTTACATGAAGGCTTTTCAGTCCGTTTGAGCCGTCAATCCAATTACTAATGGATTATTTGGTTGCATGTAAACATAGCACAGTCAGAAAATTATCGCAGGCAATCTTTGGTCTCAACAACATCTTGCCGCATCTTCATGCTGAGATTTTCTTGCTTGGCTATATCTAAGGATTTCAGTGGTGGAATGTAACAAAGTACAAATACTTCGTTATTTTACTTAAGTACATTTTTCACGTATCTGTACTTTACTTAAGTAGAATCAATAGTGGATACTTTTGACTTTTACTTTGTTACATTTTGCAGCAATTATTATACTTTTTACTCCACTACATTTCTACAATGTCCCGTTACATTTTCGTTACATTTTTTTTATCAGTTTCAGGGCTCGACATTAACGCTTGTCCTTGTCAAGTGGACGTCAATAACAAAAATAATTAGGGAATCACCAAAATGCAAGAATGATTCTGCATTCATTTAGTATAAGTGGTGACCGATAGTGGATAATAGCTAATGAAGGATCATGAACTGACGGTAACAAGGTTGTAATGTTGAGGCTCACGCAGCCCCATAAGGAGAAATGGAAACAAATCAACGCCACTCACACAGAGAAACTCAGTAACATACTTCAGTAAAAAATCAAAATGTGAAATGTTTATATTTATAACATATAATAAAGTTAAAAAACATCACACGACCAAGAGTGCTGTTTTCCTGAATACCATCACGGCTGAAAATGTGACACTGATTTCATATGACAGTTCCATAAAAAAATCATTAACATTAAGTCACTTACATTTTAGATGCAATATTGACTGTTTTTGTTCTATTTCAGCAGCGAAAATATTTCCAAGATTACATAAGAACCATAATGCCTCTCACAATTTGAATGAATCGATTGAATCAAAGATTCAATGACCCGTTCAACAGTGTGTTACTGAATGATTCAGCGTTTTGAATGAATCGATTGAATCAAAGATTCAATGACCTGTTCATAAACGACTGCCTCATTCCTGAACGAATCAGCCGTTTGAACGAATCGACTCAATGACTCACTCATTAAGACCTGCCACCACCTACTGGCAGTTTAGTTTCATGTTTAAAAATTATTTCCAACATTTCTGATTTGTATTCAAAAAATTATTTAAATAACAACATTATTTAACGCAGTTGTAATTTTTCAGCGTAAATTATTTAATTTGATTGGTATAGTGTCTTATTCTAATTTAATTTATTGATCAAATTTAAGAATATAAAAGGACAGCTGAAAGCTGAAAAATCAGGTAATTTTTACTTCAGTAGGGTTGTCATTGTGGTACTTCTACTTTTACTAAAGTAAATATATCTCTGGTTATTTGTACTTTGACTTAAATACTGAGATTCAGTACTTCCTCCACCACTGAAGGATTTTTATGATGTAGAAACCACAAAAAGAAATCTAACATAACACAGGGATCTTTGTTTAGATTTTTTTTTTTTTCTTTAACTTACTTATACTTTTCAAAGATGTAACACCATGAACCAGCAGATAGTACTTGACCTTATTGTGTCATAGCAACTGGTGAAAAAAACACTGTTTTGTTGAAGACTAATTAAACTCTGTGTACTGTGAATTCCTTAATGTTCAGTAAAGTCCTGTGTACAAAATGCTTCAGACGTTCCATCAGTGAGATTAATTCGGGAGTCTGATTGGCCCACAAATAACCAAAAGACAAACACAACTTATTATAGCTTAACCAGAAGGTTGTCTTTGTATGATTTGTATTTTTATGACATTAAAATTCCATAGCCAGACATGTGTCCAAACAAAGAACTGCATTCGGTGTATATTTGGTGTTCACAGAATGATTGTGAGAGCATACTTTGTGAATGATAAAAATATGTTTCTGTTGATATGACGCTTCATATGCACTTTCTTATCCAGTCACAGCTTAACTGTAGCATTGGTGCCTCAAGTAGGGAAACTGGCTGCCTTGTCAAGCATGAGCTTATTGCATAACAGTTGTTTAGATATCACAAGGATGGTGAGTGACAGTGAAAAGAGAGTAGCCCAATTCAAATAGCCTTATCTCTCCACCTGTCACTCCCATGTCACAAGAGACAGATGGGTTTGTCCCGTTGCTCCTTCCAGTAGTCACAGAAGTTAGGCAGAATACAAAGGCATGTGAAACAAAAAGGGGGCGTTGATTTAAAGGAGACCCTCGCACTGTAAACGCCACGTTCTATGCTTAGCCTAGCCACCTAGTTTCCCATAACAGTTCTATGAGAAGAAATAACAAATAGTCAGTTACAATGTCTTGTTTCTTCAAGGGCAGAGACATTTGGATTGTTGGCAGTGTGTGTTTTATGGCATCGTATCTTTGGCATAAAATCTGGGACTTACTCTCATACCGGAGGAAAGCCAGATCCTCCTCTTCCATCAACGAACAGGTAAATGTTTTTTTGTTTGTTTATTTATTTATTTTCTTTCACCAATTGATGGCAAACTGTAAAAGCTGAAAAGTGATAAGAGCAAATATACTTTCTGTTCATTTTATATCTTCAATTTGTAATCTGATGCATTTGCAGCTGCTGAAGCGAATCAAGTTAGCAACTGATTTGCTCCTTTCAAGGAGTTCCTAACTCTGCTTTATAAACATTGTGCCATTGGGCAGATGAGAAAAGTAATTCAAAACACTTCTTACATGTGATAAAACACTTGATGCAGTTATAATTGAGCGAGCGATAAAGAATGAGTGCAGATATACACATTTTTCAAAGACTTTTCATTTCTCAAGTACAGACTTGATTCTTTGTAAATAATTAATAATTAATTCATACAATATTTAATTTATCAACAGACATTAGTACAAAATACACTTTTATAAATGATGCAATGCTATATTTAAACACACCAAGTGTAGTCATGCTTCTGGAAACAATGTAAGCATTTGGCAGTGCACACCAAGCAATGCTGCAAGTCAATTCATCACAGACTAGATGCATAATAGTTGCATAAACTCATTCACCTGTTTCACAGAGAGATTCAGAGTTGAGCAGCAGTGACGTAAAGAAGTTGTCAGCACCTGATGCATTTAGTCACCCTGCTTTAAGACTTTACATGTTGACAAATGCCATGTGGTAAGGTCGGAATAGTCTCTTGTTTCATTTGACTATGAACTGGAGTCATGTGTAATCCATTGATCCTTGCGATCTGAGTATCTGATAGCCCATTTGTTAGCGCCTTTATTTCAAGCACATTCATCGGTTAACATCAGACTCAATCAGTAAACAGTTACAGAACAAATTAAGACTTTCATTGACTACTGAAGTCAAGTTTTTCTTAATTTTCTGAATGTAGGCTACTTGCACAAAAAGGGAAGTTGCAAACTGTTGTTTGGTAAGATTACTCATCATCAATTACTCATGGTTAGAGCTTCGCAGTCAAGATTGCGATCTCAATTTAAAGGTGCAGTGTGAAATAGTTATGAGGATCTATTGATAGAAATGCAATATAATAAACATAACTATGTTTTCAGTGGTGTATAAAGGCCTTAATGAACTGTTATGTTTTTATTACCTTAGCCTTTTCTATCTACATACATCGCGGGTCCCTCAACAGTGAAGTTGTCATTCTGCGCCACCATGTTTCTACAGTAGCCCTGTAATGACCTTGCCCTTTAATTTGCTTCGCTTTGCGTTACCACTAGAGGGAGCACTAATGCGTATAAGTAAACAGGAAACTGAGCAGTGGCAGTGCACGTTTGTTCTCGAGCTAACATCAACTCGGGGAAAGATGGTTCAAACTTTTGTGTCCCTTTGACAAGCAGAGCGAGGTATGTTTAGTTTGTTTTCATGTATTTCTTTGGTAAGATTTAATTAATTTGAACAATGTTAAATGTGTAGTGAATGTTTGTTTATATTGTGAATGTTGGTTAAGTTTGTTTATGAATTTTTACTTTAAATATGTTTTTTTCTTTGTTATTTTGTTTTCTTTGTAGTTTTATGGTGCCATGTGCTGTGATGCTATTGTTGTGGTGCATAGAGAGAGAACCATGAATACTTCAGCCATGAAGTTTATTGCATCTGAGTAAAATAAAACAAGAGCACCCGTCAGAAACTCTCTGCCTCATTCTTCGACGCCAAAGTGCCGCTACAGTAAAACTCGCTGCTTCACATGGCGTTTGCATCACGTGGCTGTTGTTTCTTCGCACGAGTGGGGTCCGACGCTGCAACCAAAGCCTTCATCGATTCACTGTTGTGTGCATCACAACAGCCAGAGACTGTTTCCACGTAAGGACTGCAGCATTACACAGTCAACTTGGAATGCTTTTATTCACGAAGGACTGAAGGTAATTGAAAATCAACATTGTTGTTACGGACTCATGTACAAAAAAAAAATGGATTTGAGTATTCGTCTTATAAAGTAACGACTGCCATAGTTTAATGCTGGGTTTATATTTGTGGTATGCCTAACAAAATAAGTGTAAAGGGTTGAATGTCAATTTTTGTGTTGCATATACGATTTGACTTTTTCCTGTTTGCTAAAATATTTGAGTGTCAATATAGATGTTTGTAGACAGACAAAATGGAAGACACAGTTGAGCAAACGGTAGCACAGGCAAGTCAAAAATCAGTTCCTGATAAAGATTTTAACATTTCTGCAGGAATGCAACAGGTTAGATCAAGATCAAGTTCTCGAAAAATAAATCGTCAGAGAAAGGCCTAGAAATGCATAAACAGGAGGCAAAGAAGCATGAGAGAACTTTTAACAAGGCTTATGACTTCTGGAAGCAGACAGCTAAGGAAACTAGGTTTAAAATGAAAGCTTTATGCACAGGTGAAGAGCTTGAACAAATTTTAAAGGACATTCAAAATAGACGCGATATAGTTACCCAGCATTATGCTCCCTTACTACGTAATCAGACTTCAACACCAGAGATCATCAAAAGAGTAGATGTATGTGCCACTTTGACTGCAGAAATCAGTGATTTGGTGAGCAAACGAATAGAAACTGTCGATGAGATCCATAAAAGGGAAGTCGTGAAAGAGAGAGTAAGGCAAATATTAAATAAAGACGAGTATGAATCTGTTTTTGGTTACACCAATACAGATACTATCACCTCAGAATTATCACAGACTTCAGAGTGCTTATTAACGACATCAGAGTCCTCCTCCAAAGCTTCCAGTAAGCGAGCTGATGCAAAAGCAGACCTTGCAGCAAAAGTAGAGCAAGTGAAGGCTATGCAAGAAATTCACGATCAGCAGGCCGATTACTTAAAATGGAGACTGACTGGGAGCTGAACGAAGCAAGAATGCAAGCAGAGATGAAACAGAAAGGAAAAGAGATTGCACTTAAGACTCGAGGCAGAAAGGACAAAGTTGAAGATGCTACAAGCAAAAAAGGAAGTTAAGGTAGCCGCAGCTCGAGTGAATGCCTACAACAATTGTGAGAGCGATCTTGAAGATGAGGAGGAGATGCAACTCAGTCTGAATGGGCAGAGGCTGATAATAAATCCCAGCTGAATTCTGAGGTAAAGTCATTCCATTCTCAACAAGTGCTTCATAAGGTAAAGACAACTCAGGAGACTGAGAACTTAGCTCAAGTGTTAGCAAACTCCCTAAGCATAAGTCGATTACCTGTTCCAGAGCCAACGACTTTCACTGGGGATCCTTTGAAGTTCATTGATTGGAAGATGTCTTTTACAGCACTTATTGATCATAAGTTAATTCCATCGAGTGAGAAGATGTTCTACTTGAAAACCTATGTTGCTGGAGAAGCTGGTAAACCTTTCTAAAAGAAGGTTTCTTTTACAGAAATTCTGCAGATGCATATCAGGGTGCCTGGAAGGTCCTTGAGGAGAGGTGTGGAAATCCATTCATTGTTCAGAGAGCTTTTCGAGAAAAACTCATGCGGTGGCCTAAGGTGGGAGTAAATGATCCTCTTTCATTGCGAGAGTTCACTGACTTTCTACAAGGCTGTGTTGAAGCTATTCCACATGTTAAAGATTTGGCTATTTTGAACGACTGTGAGGAAAACTATAAACTACTCAAGAAATTACCAGAGTGGATTGTACGCAAATGGAACAAAATTGTGGTTGAAGAGCTGGACGTGACTGGTGAGTTTCCAAGCTTTAAGCGATTTGCAGAGTTCTTGCAGAAAGAGTCCAAGATGGCTTGCTGTCCTTTCACTTCTCCACTTCTAATGAGTTTCAAGGTTCCAGATGAGATTTCCCAAAAGAGCCAAAGCCTTCAACACAAAGGTTCAAGTTAAAGATTCAACAAGGCTAGAATTCAAGATAACATGTTCTGTTTGTAAGAGTGAAGCTCACAGCATTGCTAAATGTCCTACCTTTGCAGAGAAGCCCATGGATGACAAAAGGTATTTTATTCGTGAGAACCATCTTTGTTTTGGATGTCTGAGAAAGGGACATATTTCTAAGGACTGCAAAAGACGACATATTTGTGGCACATGTGGCTTGCGCCATCCTACCTGTTTGCATGAAGACAAAGGGTCTCTGAAGGTATCAAGAATAGATTTCACTCCTACAACAGTGCACACAAGTCAAGAAGATCAAAGGGTTGTGTCTCATGCATTAACAACGCGAGTCTGCTACCTCAAGCATTGTTCCTGTCTTTATTTCAACAGTTGAGGAGCCACACAATGATATACTTACTTATGCTTTACTGGATACACAGAGTGACACAACTTTTATTTTTAAAGATTTTCTTGATGAGCTCCAAGTAAGCAGTCAAGCAGTGAAGCTGAGACTTGGTACCATGACGACCACAGATACAGTCACGACAAGTAAGAAGGTTAGTGGCCTGCAAGTTCGAGGACTCCAAGGGGGAAAATGCATCAAAGTTCAGCAAGCCTATACATGTGACTTTATTCCTGTGGATAAAGCTTATATTCCAACCAGAAAGACTGCATTGCAATGGCCTCACCTCAAGCACATAGCCAATTAGTTGTCCCCACTTCAGAGCTGTGAAAAAGGATTGTTGATTGGCTATGATTGTCCTTCAGCGTTGGCTCCCTTAGAGGTCATCATCGGCAATGAAAACGAGCCTTTTGCACAGAAAACAGAGCTGGGCTGGAGCATTATAGGCCTTTGTAATCCCCATCTGGACAGAAAAGGAAGTCAAAGTTTCGTGCATCGAGTCTCGGCGAAAGAAATTTCAGTTCCATCAGCTAATGATGTCTTAAAGGTATTGGAGTCAGACTTCAATGAAAGGAGTTATGAGGACAAATATGTGTCCCGGGAAGATGTCCGTTTTATACGCATTCTTAGTGATAACATCAAACATAAAGAAAATGGACATTTTCAACTGCCCCTTCCCATTAAGAGCAGCAGCCCTCCTTCACTACCTAATAATAAGAAGCTTGCTATGGTACGTTTGCAGCACTTAAAGAAGAAGCTGAAGTAAAACCAACAGTATTATGATAAGTATAAGACATTCATGGAGGAAATGTTCAGAAAGGGAGATGCCGAGTTGGCTCCTAGAATATGTGACGGAGAAACAGCGTGGTATATACCACATCAAGGTGTTTACCACCCTCATAAGACAGACAAGTTGAGGGTGGTATTTGACAGCTCTGCAAAGTTTTGTGGTATTTCTCTTAATGACACTCTCCTCACTGGTCTAGACTTAATAAATTCTATGGTGGGAGTTCTTTGCAGGTTCCGAGAGGAAGCTGTTGCTGTTACATGTGATATCGAAAAGATGTTCCATCAATTCCTCCTGAGGAAAGAAATTACTTGAGATTCTTCTGGTGGGAGAAGGGAGATTTGGAAGAAGAACCTCAAGAATATAGAATGACATCTTTTCGGTGCTGCTTCATCTCCGGGATGTTCCAACTTTGATCTTAAATATCTAGCAGAGCAGTATAAATCTGAGTATCCTACAGCTTCGTCATTCGTGAAGAAGAACTTCTATGTTGATGACGGCTTGATTTCAGTCCCACTGATCCAGGAAGCGAAAGAGTTAATTGCCAAGGCTCAAACCTTGTGCAAGCATGGAGGGTTATGCCTTCATAAGTTTAATTCAAATGAGAAAGAAGTTCTACACTGTGTGGATTCTTCAGAGTGGGCAATGACTAACAAACCGCTTAACCTGAATCCTGAAGTAACAGGATATGTTCTTGGAATTCAGTGGTCTATGAAAGATGACACATTTAGTTTTGATATCAAACTGAAAGACCAGCCTTCAACACGTCGGGGTATTTTGTTCATTGTCGCTTCTCTGTTCGACCCTATTGGGTTTGTCGCGCCTTTTCTTCTGAAAGGAAAATGTATTTTTCAGGAGCTGTGCCATAGAAATATTGGATGGGATGATCCTCTTCCTGATGACTTATTCCTACGGTGGGAGGAGTGGAAAGGTAGTTTTCAGGATTTCAGCATTCAACGATGCTACCATCCACCATCTTTCAGTAACATCATCTGGACAGAACTGCACCATTTCTCGGATGCTAGCAACATAGGGTATGGTGCATGTTCTTATCTGCGATTTAAGAATGACAAAGACGAAGTACACTGTAGTCTTGTAATGGCGAAAGCTCGAGTTGCACCAACAAAGATCAAAAGTATTAAGAGATTGGAATTGTCCGCTGCTGTAGTTTCTGCCAGAATGAGTGTTATGTTAAAGGCTGAACTGGAAATGAAGATCGATCAAGAGTTCTTTTGAACTGACTGGCAGGTTGTACTAGCATATGTTAACAATGAAGCCAGAAGATTTCATGTGTTTGTTGCAAATCGTGCCCAGCTAATCAGGGAAACCACAAGTCCATGCCGGTGGTATTATGTTAATACAGCTGAAATTCCTGCGGATCACGTCTCTAGAGGTTTTCTTGTCTCAGACATATCCTCAGCAAACTGGATGTCAGCACCCACATTCCTGTGGAAACAAGATGTTTGTCCAACTCCTAACCCTTCAAAAGCCCTGTTTCCACCGAAATTACCCGGAACAATTTGTACCAGGAACTTTTTTTACAGGAACTTTTTTTTTACCCCAGACCTGCTGATGTCTGCGTTTCCACTGCGGTCTAAATTACCGAGAATATTAGGCAAATTAGTCCGGTGATGTAGGACTGTGCGCGACTGTTCCTCCCAGTCAGCGACGGACAATAATCATTTTAGTGCGATACTGTCTGCAACAATAACAAGTATAGAGGAGATTCAAGCAGCGCTGCTTTTGCTGGTTATGTATTGCTTTACTAAGTAGAGGTCATTAACAAAACTGCGGAAAAGAGACGAGCACTGATACTAAAACGTATTCTGAAAGCTCGTAAAGCTAGATTTAAAATGAGACAAAGTATGTTATTATCAGCTATTACGGACATTGACCGTGACTCGTGAGATGGCTGAGACGAACGCGTGCATCAGACAGAAAGAGCAAGGCTGATTTTTACTGAACGCAGAACGATCCTCGCAATAGGCTTTTTAAAATGCCGGTTGAAATAAAATGCTGCGTGAGCTCAACCAATCAGCATGTTCAGTGCCCAAGTCCCACCCCCGAAAGTTTACGAACTTTGAAAAAGTACTACCTCGGGAGCAGGGCCGTTCGGAGGGGGAAATATTTACCCGGAACTTCATTTAGACCCTGGTTCCTGCGGTCGAAACATACAGAGTACCACCCCAAAGTTCCTGGGGAAAGTTCCTGCGGTGGAAACGCGGCTAAATAATCTACTTGTAGGAGACCCTGAAGTCACACTTGTTCAAGCATTTGCGACCAAAGGTGGTGTTAGTGCAGACTTTCTTGAATGATTCAGTCAATTTTCTTCCTGGAGAACCCTCATTAATGTCATTGCTAGAATAAAAAGGCTAGCCACAAGACCTAAAGGTCTTAAGGACGTTGTGACTGTGGAAGAATATGTAAGGGCATCTGAGGTTGTCATTAAGCTCATTCAACAACAGGCTTTTCCCCAAGAATTCAGAATTCAGGGAGGACACGTTCTTCAGAGATCAAATTCGCTGTTCCATCTCAATCCGGTGTTGAAAGGAGGTCTTCTTCGTGTTGGAGGAAGGTTGAAACAGTCTTCTCTCAGTGAAGAGGTCAAGTATCCAGTCATTTTGCCAAAAGATAGCCATGTCACTAAACTCATTTTGACACACTACCATGCCAAAATTTGTCATCAAGGAAGGTATCAAACACTCATGGAGCTCAGAGCAAATGGATTTTGGGTTATCGGCGGCAGTAAATCCATAGCTAAGTTGATCTACAAATGTGTGCAATGTAGAAAGCTCAGACGGCCAGTAGAGGAGCAGCAAATGGCTGCGCTTCCAAAAGAACGCATAGGGCTTCTGCTCCTTTCTGCTACACTGGTATGAACTGCTTTGGTCCATTTATCATAAAGAAGAGTCGAAAGGAGTGTAAAAGGTAGGGTCTTCTGTTCACTTGCCTTTCTTCACGAGGTGTCCATATTGAAATGCTGGAGGATCTGTCGACAGACATGTTCATTAATGCTCTAAGGTGTTTCATCAGCCTCCGGGGATCTGTACGTCAACTTTACTGTGATTGTGGTACAAATTTTGTGGGAGTGAGAAATTAACTTCGTGAAGCTCTTAAAGAATGTGAGGTTAAGCTACTGGAATCATTTCTTTCTGAAAATCAGTGTGAGTTCATCTTCAAAGCTGCGTCAGCTAGTCACTCTTGTGGTGTCTGGGAACGCCAAATTAGGACTGTGTGAAATGTACTGAATGCTACACTTTCTCAATGCCCAGGCAGACTTGATGACTCCTCCCTTCGAACATTGTTTTATGAAGCGATGGCTATCGTTAATAGTCGACCATTAACTGTAGTTGGAATAAATGACCCCAAGTCACTGGAACCCTTAACACCAAACCATCTTATCTTAATGAAATCTAAGACCGTGTAGTGAAGGTTTGTTTATATTGTAAATGTTGGTTAAGTTTGTTTATTAATTTTTACTTTAAATATGTTTGTTTCTTTGTTATTTTGTTTTCTTTGTAGTTTTATGGTGCCATGTGCTGTGACGCTATTGTTGTGGTGCATAGAGAGAGAATTTGCCACAAAGAATTGAGACCATGAACACTTCAGCCATGAAGTTTATTGCATCTGAGTAAAATAAAACAAGAGCACCCGTCATAAACTCTCTGCCTCATTCTTCGATGCCAAAGGGCCGCTACAAGCCCTAAACAGACAAACTGCTCTACAGAGCGCTAGCTACTCTCTGCTGTCTCAGACGACGAAATCTTTGTCCTGTGCCGGCCACCGTAGCTTCTCTATGTGCTTCGAAAGGGAGGGGTTAGTGGTGGGTGGTTTCAATTCGCAACATCACCACTGGATGCCGCTAAAATTTACACAGTGCACCTTTAAACACCCGTGCAATCTTAGGCCCTGTCCACACGAACATGGGTATTTTCAAAACCGCAGCTTTTTCTATGCGGTTTGGCTGTTCATCCACACGCAAACGCAGTATCCGGTTACTGAAACCAGACTTTTTTGAAAACTCCAGCCAGGGTGAAGATTTTTAGAAACTCCGGTTACAGCGTTGTCGTGTAGATGGTGAAACTGGAGATCTCGGCTTGTTAAGTCGAAGTGTGCGCCATTCTCTCCTTTGTTTGACGTCAGATTCTGCAGCGTTATCGCTTTTGTTTACATGAACGGAGTCTATGCAATGGCGGACGTATCTTTTAATAACACTGCTAACAGCACTTATCACATGTATACAGATACATGCGCAGTTATCTCATTGTATTGCAGAACAGAAGCGCCAGAATTCAATAATACAACAAAGTAAGGCAAGTGTGTGTGTGTGACGCTTCAGTCCATTTGGGCCCTGCCTCTGTGTACAGTTAGCTGTCACTGAGTCCAAAGTAAACTTGCAGAAGGGTTTCACTGAGCCCATGGCATCCCTCAGTGCATCGGTGCCGTGGATGGGACCCATGTGGGAAATCAGGCAGCCAATAATAGCGCGGTTTTGCGTTTTCATGTGGACCGATTTTTATTTTATTTTTTTTATTTTATTTTTTTTTAAACCGTGCTTGTGTGGACGCGATAGTTTTTTTAAAACGGAGGAGGAAAAACTCTGGTTATAAAAATACCTGTGTACGTGTGGACTAGGCCTTATTCATAAATGATAACGATCTGCTTGTGTCTATTAAACCTTTGACAAAATCATACCGGAACATTGCAAAAATGTTTTTGCGCTGCCGCTGTCTCAGAGAAACCAGTTAGTCCCCGATCACACAGAACGTGTTTTTGCAGCGAGAGGCGCCTTTTTTGAATGGTTTTCTGTTGGCAGTGAAAAAACGTCAACAAAAAAAGGCAGTGGGGTGAGCCTCGCGTTTTCAAACTTGAAAAACGCGTTCTGTGTGATCGGGCCTTAGGCTATCTAGATATGAAAGTATTTTTAACCACACAGTATTGTTATTTTCGTGTTACAAATGTTTAAATGATACAGAAGTACTTGTATGAAAGTTTATCGTTCGGATATACTCTGATTTCTACGGCAGCGATCGAAATAGAGCAAATCACCTTCTGAAAGTAACTTGATGCTTCAAATAATGATTGTATCAATTAAATTATGCCAGTAGGTGGCGACAAATGACTGTTAAAAAGAATATGTCATTGAATCGTATTGAATTGTATTTTTTTCTCCCAGGGCCACCAAAGGGAGAATGAGCTATGTAGTGTCATGCTCTTGGTATGCTCATTGTCTGCAACTAGGATAAATGGGATGGCCACCCTATATTGTCATGAGGCTGAATTTGAAATAGTCACCTATTCCGATGTACACCCATTTGCACCAACCAAAAACCACAGAGTCTCAGATGCAGCATTCCACAGTATGATTTTTATAGTAAACAAAACGGTATTTACATTTATACAGAAGCTTTTATTCGAAGCAAATTGAGGAATGCAACAAAGCTGCTTTAGATATTTTAGAACTAGGCTTAAGATGACAATTACATCGAGAATTGTATAGAGGGATTCTTTATATTCCAATCATTTAGCCAGTGATATGGAATGTGATACAAGGAATTGTTCCAAACATTGGGAAATGTAATTATCATGGGATCACCAGGCTCTCTCACCACCACACAACGATCCCTGTCACCGCAGTACTAATCACCAGCATCTGTCAATCATTACTCACGTCATCAGTCACCACTTTTAAGCACTAACCACAGTTCAGTCTTCATCTGGCCTTGAATAAGGACACAGACCCAACTCAGATATCTCCATGTGATTCCAAGTTCCCTGTAACAATTCCAAGAAGGTTATCCTTGTTTATTCTCTTGTGTTTCCAAGTCTGCTTCCAAGTGTGTATACTTACCTGATGTCTTCTGACCAAAATGTGCCTCCAAATTACCATTGCACTAACCATGGGACTGTGCCATCGACCTGGAACCGGGTGAGCCAGGGCCCTCTGGACGAGTCTATCCACTCTCCATCCCAGAACAGAAGGCCATGGAGGAATCTGCCCTTCTACTTGTCCAGCAACTTGTCCATTTCTTTCTTTGTGGCCAAGAAGGAATGGAGGCTTGTGGCCCTGCATAGATTACTGGTCACTCAACAAGATCACAATTAAATTCAGATTGGAGGGACCTTCGTCTTCACCAAGCTGGACCTCTGAATCACATACAACCTCATCTGGATACGCAAGGGGGACGAGTGGAAGACCATCTTCATTACACCATCAGGGCACTGTGAATGTCGGATTATGCCATATGGCCCGGTTAATGCTCTGGGTCTTCCTGAACTCCTTTGTGGTGGTTTACATAGATGATATCCTGATATACAACCATCGTATAATGATAAAAATCCATCCAGTGTTTTTTTTTAAAATCTCCTTATATGTTTTCCCCTGTCTCAAATCAAGCCATCTGACAGCAGCGTTTCAACACAGACCCGCCCTGAGCGAGCTGTC
Source organism: Romanogobio albipinnatus (assembly GCA_023566225.1). NCBI lineage: Eukaryota > Metazoa > Chordata > Actinopteri > Cypriniformes > Gobionidae > Romanogobio > Romanogobio albipinnatus. Next base: position 35,123,501 of record CM042244.1, on the reverse strand, counting down.
ATCAGTCCGCCATTGTTGATACGCTGGAGCAGAATGGCGTCTAGCGATTGTGGTGTTCTGTTCTTGGGTGTAATTCACGAGTTCACACTTACATATAATTAATGGAGAGTAATTTAATGCGTATTTGGCATGCTGTCCGGGGGGAGAGGGCTTCGAGCTCGGACTTGGCCCGAACCCAGAGTACTCCCCGTGTATGTAAGTGGTTTAGAATTAATGTGTGGAGCAGGGGTGGTGGAGGGATGCTAGGAAACTGTCGATGGACAGAGGTAAGACAGCTGCGAGTATATGTACCTCTTATGTTGATTAGCTGAGTGCTCTCCACCTGTGTCAATTATCTGAAACGTGCTTCTCCCGAACTTTGTTAATAAAACATAATTTCACGAGTTCACACTTACAGATAATTAACCCTCTGGAGTCTGAGCTCTTTTGGGGCCCTTTAGATGTTTTGACATGCTCTGACATTTGTGTTTTTTTTTTCAGTTGCTTATAAACACATTAATGGCAAAAGTGTAATTACACTGTATTCAGCACAAACTGGGCTACCATAATATGTGAGCAACATGTATGTACATGTACATGTATGTACATGCTTGTATTTTTGAGGGAAATCTTTTTATGAAAAAACAAAAACAAATGTTTTAAAATTAAGGCCTCAAAACACACAATAGATATGTGTTCCCAAGACTTTTGACTCCTGTCTGTATTTGTATAGAGTTTTTTCTTTAAACTGATGTGAGAATCATTGAGCCTGCTTATTCACATAACACAATATATTCATTTACAATTTGTAAGACAGTTTCTCTTCCCAAAGCCAATATGTGAGGAGGCGTGATAGCTAATGAATAATGATGAGATAACACCTGAGATAACAAAGGACATAATAGTTTGCATAATGAGCTGCATAATGAATGAGCTTCAGGTAGGCCCGAAGTGACAGAGAGCAACAGAGCAAAGGAAATATATATTTTTGGTAGTTTATTTTATTTGAAATGTAATCAACAAAGGCCTATTATATTTTAAATGATCAGAAGATTTGACTACACTGCAAAAATGCTCTTATTATTATTATTTTTTTTCTTGTTTCCAGTCCAAATATTTAAAATTCTTAAATCAAGATTAATTAACTAAATAAGTAAAAATTTCTGGGGGGGAAATCAAAATGAAGTGAGTTTTTGCTTAGTTAGTTTGTTAGTTAGTTAACTTTATTGTCCCCAAAGGGAAATTCTGCTTGGGCACAGTGCAGAGTTGCTTCATAAAGGTAGACCAGATAACTTTAAACAATCTATATTATCTGCCACAACAATTTATGATTTATTAAACTATAATTTATGATTTATTAAAACACAACAATTAGCTAATGAGATTAAAACCATGTTTTTACTCCAAACTTATATCACAAGTCAAATGTTTTAAATAACCGTATGGGATCTCATTTGGCTTTGGATCAAAAAATCAGACAGAAAATATATTTTACAATATTCTGCATAATTATAAAAGCTTGAGTAGCATTATAAATATAATCTATTATGAAAACACCCAACATGGTATAAATAACACAGATAAGCCATATATTGTCGCGATTGTGTGTTTATTATCTTCAAATGTGTCTACCGTATCTGCATATTAGAGCGGTTTCTGGAAGCTTTTTATGTCAATGTCACATGGTATCTTCTTCATGCGTGTTTTATATGGACTACATGTGCACAGAGCGCCCTCCGGCTGCCAGTATGAAGTTTGAAGAATTTTTTTATGAATTAGAGCAGACGCTTGTATTACCAGTCCCTCCAGAAAAACGCGATTATGCGATTGCGTGATTTAACGCATAATCAGCCAAAGTCTGCATATTCATGCGGGGGCCGCATTTTTTCAAATACGCCGCACTTTCGCCGCATAAATTGCCTATTTCCGCGTGCAAAATATGCGGGGCTAGCATGATTTCATAATCCCCGCATTTTCATTGCAAAAAAAGTCATATATATATTAGCAGAAAGTTGAAAAATGTTTGTTTACTTCACACAAGAGCCGCCATTTCCGCCTATTGCCATGGGAACGCTTTGAAGTGACGTAATTACCTGACGTGAAAGTCATCGAAAAGCTGCAAACCCTGTGGTGAAACATGGATATCGGTGAAACCATGATGAAGCGCAAACTCCCATTTGCCAACAAAAATAACAGCAAAAGACGCGCAAAGCAGTTTCCCGGTGTGTTGACCGATTTCAAAACACAGCATCATGAAGCTTCGAAGCGTTATGAATCAATGAGTCGATTCAGCGGTTTGAAGCGTTTAAATCAATGAGTCGATTCAGCGGTTTGAAGCGTTATGAATCAATGAGTGGATTTAGCGGTTTGAAGCGTTATGAATCAATGAGTGGATTCAGCGGTTTGAAGCGTTTAAATCAATGAGTCGATTCAGCGGTTTGAAGCGTTATGAATCAATGAGTGGATTCAGCGGTCCGAATCAAGAATCGACTCACTGATTCATAGCATCATGATGCTGTGTTTTGAAATCGGTCATCACTATATAAGTCGTTATTTAGTTTTTTTTTGCACACAATAACTATCATCGTTGCTTCATAAAGTTATTGTAGAACCACTGTAGTGAGATGGATTTTGTAACGACATCTTTAGTACCTTTTATGGGTCTTGAGAGTGTACATTGTGCCAATGGAGGCCTTTCTGAGCCATCTGATTTACACTAAAATATCTTCATTTGTGTCCAACAACATGAGGGGACGTCATTCATGACAGAATTAAAATTTTTGGATGAACTAACCCTTTAAGAGATTGCACTTTGTGCATTGGAAGCACGCAAATGTCTGTAAAACAGGAAGTTATTTATTCATTTCTTCAGAAGTTGTAGCATACAGAACTTGTTTGACTCAATGTTTTGTAAATTTGAGCCATTATTAAGGTCTTCAATAAAACAAGATGAGAACTTAAATATTCCAGCACTTTCTGTGATGTAGTGCTTTTTTTCTCTTTTTCATCAAACCGCAGTTTTTGCAAGTTCCCGCAATTTCATCGCATAAAATTGCATAAATTTCCCGCATTTTTCATCGCATTTTTTAAGAAAACATGCCGCATAATCAAGGATTTTTGCCCGCAACAATCACAAAAAAAAGCCGCATTTTTCTGGAGGGACTGTATTACAAGTAATTTGAGCTGATTTAAACAAAGAAAGCTTCAGTGCGTCCTCGCGCAGGTTTTTGCGTTTAATATTCACAGATGCTTAGAGTAAACTTAGCCTACTTACGCACAGCAGGGGATCGTTGCTTCCAGAAATGAACAGCTTTTCATGGAGAATTATTCCAGGATTATTAAACACATCTCAAAACGATGTAGTTGTAGTAGAATACAGTTGTGTTTGTTTGAGTTGATATGTGATGTGATGTGTGGGCGTCACCTCTGGAGCCTCAGTATTTGAATCTCAATAGAACGCGTTCTCCGTGGGCATGGTCGCATTAGTGTACAATGAGCCGCTCAGGAACGACTAACATCTCTCTTTCAAACGGATTACATAAACACATAATATTTTATTTTGATTTGGTTTACAGTGTTTAAAACCTGACATTTCAGAGTTTCTTTAGACATATGTCTCATGCTTGTGAGACAAGTATTCACTAAGCTAATGAACGTCTTTGCGAGAGAGGCTGCAGATTGCACATCATGTTTGATTTCTTTATTTTGCAAAAAGCACATTGTGACTATACTAAAAAAAATAGAAACTCAACAGATTATAATGATGTATAACACTTGCCTGAATGATAAAAAAAACACAGAGTTATTTGAGTATCTTTGGCACTAATAAGAAAAAAAGCGAGCCGATCGCAGAGTAATTGAATGCGTATTTGGCGCACTGTCTGGGGGGAGAGGGCTTCGAGCTCGGACTTGGCCCGAACCCAGAGTACCCCCCAAAAATGCTAAAGAGCGTAGGACAGCCGCCTGGCTAAATACCCCCCCAAAGAAAATAAAAAACAAAAAATGCAGAGCTTGGCGGGCTGGCATCCGAGAAGGGACCTGGTTGCTTGGGCAGGAGGCTCCTGAGATCGATTGTGGTGCATCGTGCTGAGGGATTGCCTGCAAGAGAAAACAGGAAAAGAGAAGGAAGACAACAATAAATACATTTCTACGCTGCATTCTACGCTGCATGGAAAGTTTACACTTATCATACTGCTTGGAAACTTTCCACTCTTTCGTTCTCCGTGGAACCTTTCCACTCTTTCGTACTGTGTGGAAAACTTTCCACTCTTTCGTACAGCGTGCAAACGTTCCACTCTTTCAAGCTGTAAGGAATTTCCCACTGTGCTGCATTCATGGAAACTTTCCACTTCTTACTGGAACCTGAGAACATAAAGGAGAAAATATGAGTGTTTGATTGGGAGATTTTCACTGTGTACTAGTCAATAAGGGTTTAGTGGGATTTAGTGCGGGAAGACGATGGTGGTATTTGCACTCTGCGGGCTCTGCTCTGCCTATGGGCCATCTTGGAAGCTGGTGTGCGCTTAGGATAGAGGTTAGTTAGTTGCAAAGACACATATAGCTCATACAGCTCCGCTTTGTTAAATTTTCCCGAAGCCTGTATGTCTGAGTTACTCAGTGCTTGCCTCAATCCTGCCACCGTCCACTTCCCGATAGGTGGGATTGTCGGGATGGCCGAGCGGTAGGAGGAGGCTGGTGAGGAGGATGGAAGTCTTACCGGGGGTGGTGAAGACTGGCCTCGGCGTCTTGACGAGCGCAAGGCTGACCGCACCGGCGTGAAGAAGCCTGGGGCTCGATTTCGATGTCCAGCGTCGGATGGATGTTACTGGTGCCGGCTAAATAAGGCGGCGGATCCCTGGGGATGTTGCTTTCATCATTGGATGAAGGGCTTAGGCGTTGAGACATTGTTTAGGAAATGTCGAGTACAGATGCTAGGAAACTGTCGATGGACAGAGGTAAGACAGCTGCAAGTATATGTACCTCTTATGTTGATTAGCTGAGTGCTCTCCACCTGTGTCAATTATCTGAACATGCTTCTCCCGAACTTTGTTAATAAAACATCATTAACGAACTCAGCAGTCATTTTGATGTTCCTAAATCCGAACCGCTGAAGACGCAGTGGTTGAGTTTAGACTGCTTTATAAACGAGGGTCAGTATAAAGCAGGTTTTGCTAAGAAGCTGCTCCTGAAAAAGGATCGGTACCAACTATTCGTGTTCCTGCTTCACCTCCAGAAGAAGTGAGTGTAACGTTTTATTAACCATTATATTAATCTTTGCAAATCGCTTGCATGCTTCACGATGAACGCGGCTAAAGTTTACAGGGTAAGTTACATTACGGCATCTATGGATGGTGAGTGGAGAGAGCATTTTCTTGTGGTGCTCCCCTGAGCACTTGGTGCCCTACGCGCAGCGCGTGATGCGCGTAATGGGAGCGGCGGCACTGTGTGTTAACAATGAACCAACGTATACATCAGTAAACACATTGCATTCATATCTCACTACACTACCCTGCCAGTATACAAAGATAGATCAAAGTGACATTACGTTAACCAACCATTCAGAAACATCCTGTTCAAACTTCGAACTCCAACTCCGGTTCAAATTGATACGGTTGCACAGATGTGTCCTCAAAGACTCCCGTTGCTATTCTTTCTTCAAAATATACCCTCAACTGTTGTCCAGGCAACACTCCATGTGTGTTGTCAAAACGCCCCACAGAACAGAGGGGCGGGGTGAGCAAAGCTCATTATCATTTAAGGACAAATGCATTGAAATGGCTTGCTGAAAACAGACGTTTTTGACCAGGTAAAATTAGTGTTTTCTTACAATACAAATACAATTTTTAAATTAAAGTATATTACAAACTTTTCATTTAGACACTAAAGAATCATATTAACTTGTACAAAAATGGCATTATATGACCCCTTTAAAATGATCTTTTCTCTTTTTCTTATTTTAGACCCCTTTAACCTTTAAATGCATGACTAATTGCCAATCATTTTTACATATTCGGATCTTTAGTGACCTGGATCGATATCTAACACGGATGGATCTCTACCTGTTGCGAAAATATAAAAATTAGTGCAACAATTACAGAAGAATAAAATAAAGCATATTTCGTTACCTTTTGGAGCTTGGCAGGGTTCAGTTTGAGCAGATGTTTTATACCATCATCACTGTCCTCGTCAGAGCTTTCCCAGTACATTCAGCATCTGGCTCATATTCGCGATCTCACACATATTCTCAAAACGATCATTTTCAACATCTTCAAAATCTATATTTTGATCACTGACAGCTTCTTCACAAGATTCCCCATCAAGTGACAGTGACACTAATATTTGATTGCATTCAGTACTTGCTCTGCAGTAAATTGCTGAGCAATTTCAAGTTTTGAGTTTTCAGTCTGCAGTAACTATGAGTGAAACGTCACTTCATCATTGTGTATCAGACATTGCCACCTTGTGGAATAAAGGTGAATTTCACTTATTCCGTCATTAAAGATTCAATTATTATTGTGCATTAAAAAAATATATACGTACAATCTTATAAACATCGGGTCGTTAGCGACCCTATACAATTTTTACAAAAAAATTATGGAAAAACAGCCATGTTTATAATTAATTGCTTGAGGAATATTAAGAAGGTTGATGTCTAACTTGACATCAAAAAATGATTAAAAAAAATGAATGAGGAGGAGGGAGACCCAAGGTATGTAAATAACTTAAAGTAAATAACTTAAAAGCTGTAAGCTGTTGCACATAAACAATAGAATGTTATACAATAATAATAAAAAATAAGTGATAAATATCGCTTGCTTTTTGGACACTCCAACTGGCCAAGAGCCTTTTAAGGTTCTTTACCAAGAACACTAACCTATCAATATTTTGAGGCATCAGGGAGGAACGCAGGCATGTTACAATGTTCCCCCTGTGCTGAAAACCCTTTTTGATGGGGAACTTGTGGCAGTGATAATGTAGCCTAATGTAATTTAATTTTCAAATTTACAACAAAATATTTTTCACATTAATTTGACTGACAGCTCTCCTGCCCCCATGTTGAGAAAAATAAGTGCAGAGGCGTTGTGTGTAAACATGATGGTTATTGTAGTTCTAGACTAAATGTGAGCATTTATTTATCTCACTTGCACAATAAAGATTCTGTACTCCTCAAAGTGAATAAAATCAGTAAAATGCTAAATCAGAATACTATGCAAACCTCCAATAATTAAATGTTAAATAAAACAACTATTTGTATGCATTTAATCTACCTTTTATACTTAATTTACCAATGTCTTGCTGCTGACCTTTGATGATGAAAATGACTAGATTTTTTGTTTTTATTGGTAAAACTTTTTTCTCCTGCATCCTATTCTACCATTATTCAGAATGGCAGCACAGCAGAGCTGCGCCCTCTACTGTTCATGCGTGGATTCGCATTTTTACCTCAGCCTGCGGCTTATTATTTCAATTTTGGTATGAAGAGGTCTTTACAAAAATATAACTTTTTTGTTATAAAAAACAAAACAAAAACAAGCCCAGTCCAGGTGAGAAAAAGTAACGCAAAAGTAACGTAACACATTACTTTTCTTAAAAAGTAACTAAGTAACTCAATTAGTTACTTTATAAGGGAGTAACTCAATATTGTAATGCATTACTTTTCAAAGTAACTTTCCCCAACACTGCTTACCATATACTTACCATACTTACCATATTCTTCAGTTTGGCCTTGACACTGACTGTGTTGTTCTTTCTGACATATTTTATTATTTTCTGCCATAGGTCATTATTTAACCCTCTAGGCACCACGGTCGAGTTTACTCGACAAGATGCGGCACTGAATAAAACGGCCGATTTTGTCAAATAGGGTGTCAAATTTCGTTTGACCTCCCCTCCACCAGATGTCAGACATGTCATACTTCATCCCCGACTCAAAAAAACGTCATGATTCTATACAAAATCTTCGAGCAAGAGCGCATTGAATCAGTGCGAACAAACGCAAAGCTAGTGTGTGAGTGAGCCATTTTATCAGAGCAATATTGTCAATGTCAGCGAGTATTTGCATTAGATTATTATTTTCTAATGGCATCAATAAAGCTTACCCGCAATGAAGTGTTGGGTCTTCTATTCGCTGACCCTGATTCTGAAGGGGAATATCTGCCGTGATTCTGAAAGTGAAAGAACAGCCCTACACCAAGCACAAACGGTGAATCCTTTACCCAATGTAGATGGTCCTTTGCCCAATGTCAGTGGTGGGAACACAGTGGTGTTTCCCGGGGTCGGAGTGTTCATTGTGAAGTTAGCAGGTGTGTTACGCCGGTTTTACACCGCACGCGCAAGCAGTGCGTTGGCAGGGCAGAAGTGGTGCGTATGGATAGGTGGAGCCGCACGCGCCCGTTTTGCATTCACACTGGCAGCGTTTGTCTCACGCAGCTGAACCGCGGCTTGTGTATTGCAAATACAGTTATTGGGCAACGTGGAGGCAGGGTGTGGAGTCACAATGACAATGACAGTAGTCCGAACTGTGCACACGTGCCCGTCTCTCGTCTTGTCTCGTCATATCACTCATGATCTCTGCCTTGCCGTGGCGAGTGATCTTTTGAACTAAACAGGTCTTGTCTACTTGTGTTTGTGTGTCATATGAATAATATATATGTGCCCCATACATGGAATCAGAGTGCCAACTGTTAGTAGTAAATTACTACGTTAAATTACGTTACAGGCATTCGGTTTGTTTCTACCATTTATTAGTAATGATTTACACTGTTTGTTTACTATTTACTATTTACCTGAGCATTCAGTATTGTGAAATATAGCATACAGAAGGTGAGGGACATTTTTTGGGGAAAGAAGTGCTGCATTTATCATTTAAACGTGACTTTTCATGAAAATTCTATAATCCAAGGTGACCACCACCATATGATGTCATAATATGCAAATTAGATGGGAAAATGTAATCCCTAAATACATAAACTTTGGGTCATCCTTAATATTTCTCTAATTTACTATCTTTTATCACTTTTAAGATATAGCCTTTTCAAATTTAGATGTCAAAATCGAAAGTTTTAGGAAAAAACCTCTGGTGCCTAAAGGGTTAATAATAATAAAAAAACATAAGGACACATTTTTTTCCGATTTAAATGAATATATGAACATTTTACTGTGTTTTTTACTGTGTCTGTGGTAATGCACAGTTTTTTCTGCATTACCACCCCCATGTTTACAAAGCACTCGTGAAGACTAATACAAACGCCCTGTAGCTAAAAAAAGGTAAAACAACAATGTGGAAATATTTTAAAGTTGAAGATGGAGTGTTTTTTGGTAAAGGGCGTTTGTATTAGTCACTTTCGCTTGGGCCGATACTTCTTCCTAGGTCTAGTGTGACGTTTTTCGACGTGATTCGATGCAATCACTGGTGAGCGCAGAGCAAGATGAGCAATTTAAGTTAAAAAGTATATTCATTTTAATTTTAATTTTTTTTATTTTTAAAATGTTTAGCTAGATAAGACCCTATTCCTGGTCTGGGACCACGCAGAGCCTCTGAAGCCTTTTGAACCTGCATTGATTTGGACCTTTAACATTTTGGTTGCATGGAATTCTATGGTGGAGAGAAAAATCCTGGAATGTTTTCCTCAAACTTACTTATTTTTCTCAAACTTCACTTATTTTCTTTTCGACTGAAGAAAGACATGAATATCTTGGATGAGATGGGGGTGAGTAAAATATCAGGATATTTACATTTTGAATTGAACTAATCCTTTAAGTTTGGATTTTTTCCTTTAGAAAATTAGACTTGGTTGTTTTTGTCTTCCAGATTCAAATTTGTCTACATGTAACAAATCCTCAACAAGTTATAGCCATTGATTATATTCTAGGTGTTTTTAAGTGGAAATAGGTGTATTTTTTTTTTAATGGCAATATAGATGTGTCCAAAAAAGTTCAGGGAGTAAAGTACATAGAAAGGGTGGGACCAGGGCCGTTTTTAGGCATAGGCAAACTAGGCGGTCGCCTAGGGCGCCATCAGTAGGGGGGCGCCAATAAGCGCATATCTGGCATTAGATGTTTGTGTGTAAAGGGTGTCACGGCCACCCTAAAATGTTATTGCCGCCCCCACTAGTTCCCCCCCACTATTGGATCAGAGAACTGTCAATCTGACGATTCCTATATGCCATCAGATCAGAGTAGGCTACTGTCAAAAAAGTTCGCGTTTGGAGCGCTCAACAACACCATTAGATCAATGAACTCGGTCAATGCTTTGGCAAGGTAACACTTTTTTTTAACCATAAAATAAAGCTAAATTCAAACTAAAGGCCAATTAAAATAACAGGTACAAATCTGTATTTTGTTAGGGCAGTATTTGTGGCAGTCTAGAAATAACTCTGTGAATGGGCAGATAGCATTGCTCGGTTTGTATGTTAGAGGCAAAATATAACTGCACACTTACTTCAGCATTTCATGATGAAGTGAGTGTGCAGTTATATTTTGACTCTATAAAGTTTTCTTCTCTTAACTGCATCTCCAAAAGTTTTTTGCGCCAATGCATTGTTAAAAGAATCAGTGTGTTTTGTAATTGTCCCATATAAAACTTTAGCGGCCAATTTAAAAATGGTATAATAAAATGTGCAAATTCACAACATGAATACATCCTTTATTAAATCACGTTGACAAATTTAATGTATCTTTACGGATGGTGTTGAATGCTGAATCGATTCATTCAGTTCTAATAGTGCTTAATGCAAGCAGTGTCGTACACACAGAGGGCAAAGTGTTGCATTATTTAAAGGGGAAGTTCACGCATCAATGAGTAACAAAAACCACACTGAATCAGTATTTATTCTTATTACTTTCATGTGAAATGTATTAATAACACATAATTATGTAGTTATGTCTGAGAACAATTTCTTAGCAACTAGGGACTGCACAAATATAGGCTATATATTATAGGCCTAGGGCTATACAGGCATCTGGCTATTAATTTGAATCCTTATTAACAAATATATACAAATATAATTTGGTATGTATGTATTTGTTAATTAATACCAGTAATACCAATGTTGCTTTTTAAAATTTGACTGGGGGCACCAATAAGGATTTCGCCTAGGGCGTCAGAATGGCTAGAAACGGCGCTGGGTGGGACTAATGATCAACAATCATTTCTGTTTGGCTCAGGGGAACAACCCACATGCATTTCCTTGACGAATCAGTGCTGAAGATTTTGATGACGCATCCATGCTCACTACGGAGCCTTTGAATGATCAATCGTGAGAAATGTGATGCTTCTGAAGAAGTATGAGATTCTCCTCTGTATGGTGCATTTTACAGCATACAGTTGGATTTGCGATTTAAAAGCTATTAAACATTTTAGAACAATAGTTATTTTTAGCCGTGGGCGGCTGTCTCAGTCTTTAAGGGTTAAATCCCTCATTTTCAACGGTGTTGATTGGAGTCATGTCTTTAGCTAAGTGATAAGCGACAGCGCTTGGTATGTCTTTGAGGGTATGGCGATGCACCATGTATCTAGCAGCTGGTATTTTTAGGTGTGGCTTCCTTGTCCTTCATGGCTAATTCATACTGTCGTTTGAGGTGGTTGTAGAGATTGGAGGTGTTATATTGTGGTGCTGCAATGATGTCAAAGCACTGCTTGCAGACTTTTTGTGCATCGTCATCAGGTTTAAACTGAAAAAGTTCCACATGGTGCAGTGTGCTCCTTTTTTCTGTACCAATATTGTTACATCTTCACTCTCACCGTCGCCACCAGGATTTTCCACACTGGTGTTATTCATTTATTTATTTTTTTCCTGTTTAGATCTGCCTCCTTATTACACGTCACTTGAGTGACAGTGGAACACCATAAATGAGGAAGAGAGAGGAGAGAAGTGATCAGGATTTATAACTGAATCATGCGCCAATCTCTTTCCTAATTGGTGAATTAATAGTGTTTTGTTTTGTTTTACACTGTGTGTGACCAGTAAGTTTGACTGATATAATATCTTGGATTGTTGTAAAGTAAATAAGTGAGCACTTGAATGCAGCGTGATCTGAATACAGGGAAATACATGCAAGTGAATCGCCTTCATTTAGAAAGATCACATTTATGTAAGAATCGAGATTGTGATTTTTTTTTTTCAGATTAATCATGCAGTCTTAACCCTGACCCTGAAAACCCCTTTGTTATGGAGGTACAGTAGATGCCTAGAATGCCTAGATAAAGCATTCTAGGTATCTAGGATAATCTTCCATACGCCTTCTATTCCAAAAAGCTCTCCTCAACGGAGCAAAACTATGATATTGGCAACAGAGAGTTATTGGCCATCAAGCTTGCCTTATAGAAGTAGAGACAATGGCTGGAGGGAGCTCTTAACCCTTTCATTATTCTTAATACGATTCCAATTCTCAATCTCTTACCGTCCAGGATCTAAGAATATCAGAGCAGATGCTCCCTCTGACACTGCTGAACATCCAGAGCTAGTGCTTCCCTCCTCCATGATAGTAACTCCCATCCTTGATTAACTTTGGAGTCTTGATGAGCAAATTGCACCATGCTCTGCTGGGGTTCCCTCCAGACTGTAACTATGTTCCCAAAGTCCACTGGATATCTTCCATTCAATCCACATACTCCTCTTTGGGCACTGGCCTCCCGGGGACCACACAAACCCTCTGGCTGCTTCAAGACTGCTACTGGTGGCCTGGCATGGCAAATGACATTCAAAGATTCATCCAAGGTTGTCAGGAGTGCACAATCTCCAAGGTTCCTTGTCATCTGCCATCTGGGACACTACTTCTGCTGCCTGTTCCTTGATGTTCCTGGTCACACCTGGGAGTGGATTTTATCACAGACCTCCCTGCTTCAGATGTGTATACCTGCATACTGGTTATCCTAGACCAGTTTTCTAAAGCCTGAAATCTCATTTCACTCAAGGGACTACCAACCGCCATCCGAGACAGCAGTAGCCATGTTTAATTAGGAATTTCGTAATTATGGTATCCTAGAAATACATTGTCTCGGACTGTGGGCCCAAATTTATTGTGTGTGGAAGGCTTTCTTTTTCCTCTTAGGTGTGACCGTAAGCCGAACATCCACTACCATCCGCAGTCTAACGGGCAGATGGAGAGGACAATTCAGGAGATAAGCCGTTTCTTGCCTGGGCCGAATATGCCCAGAATTCTCTTCGCCAGCCAGCAACAGGTCTCACAACATTCCAATGCATACTCAGATTTCAGCCACCCTTATTCTCTTGGGCAGGCAAGTCTTCTGAGGTCTCATCCATCAATCACTGGTTTCAGAAGAGCTAGAGGGTTTGGGACGAAGCTCACCACCACCTTTAGCGGGCAGTGCACCATCTTAAAAGCCAAGCTAATGTCCAGAGAAGCAACACTTGCACTTACCAGCCCGGAACTTACTCAACACGGGACATCCGACTGTTCCGAGTCCCAAGTACATTGGCCTTTTCCAGGTCGTAAAGCAAATTAACCGAGTCACTTATGAGTTAAAGTTATCAGCACACAACAGGATTCACCCATCATTTCACGTATCTCTTCTAAAGCCTTACTACCCACCTGTTTCTGTTTCTCTCATAGAGCCTGTCAATAGTTTCTCATCCGTCATCACTTATAAGCACACACCTCAGTTCAGTATCCGTCTGGCTTTGAATAAGGACACGGACCCAACTCGGCGATCTCCAAGCGATTCCAAGTTTTATGTGATGATTCCAAGAAGTATATCCTTGTATTTATTCCTTTGTGTTTCCACGTCTGCTTCCAAGTGTGTATTCACCTGCTATACTTACATGCTCATTGCCAGTCGACTGAGGTGTGTGCTTTATCTGCCAGCTCTCCATCAGCTTTCTGTAAGAAAAAGGACTTTCATTATCACATCATTGGATTCACTTACCATCCTTTTCAATGTATGTTTCCTGACAGTAATGAATTGTAGCATATTTGCCTTATGTTTTGTATGCCATTTTCAGGTGTTTATTGTGTACTTGCAACTTGTAATAATACAATAAAAAAATATTGCACACAAAAATGGCAAAAATCTAAATTGGTTGGCTGGACCAGTGTGCTTTGAGGAAATGTCCCTCCACTTACCATAACCGCGATTTTCAACAAAGTAACACACTCAACCTGGCCCCACCCCTTTATTTTGCTTATGTTTTGGGCGGGAATTATTTAAATGAGGAATATTGTGACGTGTTCCCTCCGAGAAAAACCCCCCCTCAAGACTACTAACAATGGAGGCATTTCAGAGGGTTCAGAAACAGTGCGCACTGATATAGAATAACTTCCTTTGGAGTGACTTTGTAACTTTGCAGACCTTTTTCATGCTCAAACAGCAACATTACACACTACATTTAAAACTTTAGCTAAAATAAACTATTATAAACTGGACAGTTGAAGCAATAACTGAACAGACTAATAAAATATAATATTCAGAACCATTAAATATTGTTTTTATTGCAATGCAGTTACAAGCCACAAGTCCTTACATTAGCTACTCATCAAATCTTTGGGGTTTTCATCCAAATTTGAGATATTTTCTGCTGAAAAAAGTCCACTCCAAATCACGACAGAACAAATGTGCTGAGGCACTAAAAGTCAATTAGCGCAAGCTATTTAACTACTGTGCTATTCAAACGATTCCACAACAGGTAAAGACAGTTCTTCTCCCCTTATTTGATATTAAATTCCATTCTTCTAGAAAAAACATCCAGAGGTTGCATGTGTACTGTATCCACATGAGCTTCAGACAACTACACTAGCACTAAGCACAGCATGTATGTTACATATCCTCTGGGCATGTGTCATGTCTTGGTTCCGTCACTGGAAAGTTGAGTGGTTGGCAGGCAAACTGATACTGGAACTGAGGGCCAGGGGGGTGAAAACCACCCCCAAATGTCCTGGTACAAAGTGTTCTGGCTGGATGGAGGGGGCTGCACAAGGCTCCCCTGCTGAATGGGTGTTGGGACGTCACACTGAACTATTTCTCGCTCTCTGTAATTCATAGATCAAGGATAATAAACAACATACAAACTGTTCTTCTCTCTTTCCATATCCATACAGTACATGTATTCACCCTCACAAGTTTTAAACTTGTTTTATTTTCCTCATGTAGGACAAGAAAATACAGTATTTAAAGAATGTTTACGCTGTTTTTGTCGTTATTATGAAATTTGATAGGCTCCAAAAGTTTAAAGCATCAGAAAGGACATGAAGGTAGCATAAAGAGCAATCTTCTCAAGCGATAAGATCACATTGTAGTATAAACAAAGTAAAATGTAACTTGTCACTTTAAAATCACTTCAAATCATTGATCAACTCATGTACTGTATGTAGAGCCTGATTTTAAATATTCGAACCACATTCTTGCATGTTACGTGACTTAACATTTATTTTTATTCAGATGCTTATATCCAAAGCGACTTACAAATAAGGAATATCACAAGCAATTTGTCATAAGAGCCAACCATATCCTTTGTACACAATGCCAAGTTTAAAATGAGCTAAATTAGTACACAGATTTGAGAGAGAATGTTCAATTGGAGAGTGAGTAACCGCTTAAATTTACCTCTTTTCATCATACAAAGTGATTCTATCTAGTGGTCGACCGATATTGGTCTTTTGATGGCCGATGCTGATATCTTAGAGAGCTGGGTGACCGATGGCCAATATAAAGCCGATATATAATATACATAATTTATATTTATTTTAATTAATATTTAATAAATTAGAAATATGAAGATTTATATATATATATATATATATATATATATATATATATATATATATATATATATATATATATATATATATATATATATAAATCATTAAAATAAACATGCTTATTAGATGGCAACCTCTTGATTCTGCGATCATATTACAGTATTTTTCACAAATAAAGTAATTGTTAAAAAAAATATGAATAAAAGAAAGTAAACACTGTAGGCTAAATGGGCACTCAGTAATCGTTTGTGCGCAAGTATTTGTTTCAAATACAGACAAGGTAGCACTAATTTTATGTACAGCACTGTAATTTATTAATTTATATTAATATAACATAGTGGTCAATTTAATATATTTTAATATATAACTGATTATTGATAGAACTGAATATTTATATATATATATATATATATATATATATATATATATATATATATATATATATATATATATATATATATAGTGAGGAAAATAAGTATTTGAAAACACTGCTATTTTGCAAGTTCTCCTACTTAGAAATCATGGAGGGGTCTGAAATTCAAACTGAAGGTCTGAAGGTCAAACGTTTCCTGTAGTTTTTCACCAGGTTTGCACACACTGCAGGAGGGATTTTGGCCCACTCCTCCACACAGATCTTCTCTAGATCAGTCAGGTTTCTGGCCTGTTGCTGAGTTTGAGCTCCCTCCAAAGATTCTCTATTGGGTTTAGGTCTGGAGACTGGCTAGGCCACGCCAGAACCTTGATATGCTTCTTACAGAGCCACTCCTTGGTTATCCTGGCTGTGTGCTTCGGGTCATTGTCATGTTGGAAGACCCAGCCTCGACCCATCTTCAATGCTCTAACTGAGGGAAGGAGGTTGTTCCCCAAAATCTCCCAATACATGGCCCGGTCATCCTCTCCTTAATACAGTGCAGTCGCCCTGTCCCATGTGCAGAAAAACACCCCCAAAGCATGATGCTACCACCCCCATGCTTCACAGTAGGGATGGTGTTCTTGGGATGGTACTCATCATTCTTCTTCCTCCAAACACGTTTAGTGGAATTATGACCAAAAAGTTATATTTTGGTCTCATCTGACCACATGACTTTCTCCCATGACTCCTCTGGATCATCCAAATGGTCATTGGCAAACTTAAGACGGGCCTTGACATGTGCTGGTTTAAGCAGGGGAAGCTTCCGTGCCATGCATGATTTCAAACCATGACGTCTTAGTGTATTACGAACAGAAACCTTGGAAACGGTGGTCCCAGCTCTTTTCAGATCATTGACCAGCTCCTCCCGTGTAGTTCTGGGCTGATTTCTCACCTTTCTTAGGATCATTGAGACCCCACGAGGTCAGATCTTGCATGGAGCCCCAGTCCGAGGGAGATTGACAGTCATGTTTAGCTTCTTCCATTTTCTAACGATTGCTCCAACAGTGGACCTTTTTTCACCAAGCTGCTAGGCAATTTCCCCGTAGCCCTTTCCAGCCTTGTGAAGGTGTACAATTTTGTCTCTAGTGTCTTTGGACAGCTCTTTGGTCTTGGCCATGTTAGTTATTGGATTATTACTGATTGTATGGGGTGGACAGGTGTCTTTATGCAGCTAACGACCTCAAACAGGTGCATCTAATTTAGGATAATAAATGAAGTGGAGGTGGACATTTTAAAGGCAGACAGTGACAGTTTATGCGTTCGTGTCCTCATATAGTGACCATAGGCTGTGAATATGGATGTAGAGAAACTGGGGGAGGTTGCCGCTTGATAGTGACACACGGCAGAGATTACAAAGACAGCGAGAGAGTGTCACACGTGTGTGTGTGTGTGCGCGGGCGCCCGCCATCCACACAGAGACGAAATACTGCTAAACAGCCAGTAAACAGCGGACATAGCCTACTGCTAACCTGCTGACGCGTTTTCATGTCTTCTTCGCTGCTCTAAACAGTGGTTCATTGTGGCAACACAGCACAACTTCCTGTGTTTGCAATTTATTCTGAGCACCGAAGAAGAACCGCGCAGTGGTTAGGCAAAGCTTGCGGTCATAACTAGGTCTTGTTTAAGAAAATGCTATCAGATCAGTATATGGGTTCAAGTACTCGCCGATACCGATGCCAGAATTTTTTGTGGTATCGGTGATATTTCCGATACTAGTATCTGAATCGGAACAACTCTAGTTTAAAGTTTGTTGCGTCTCCAGTGAAGCTTAACTCCTGTCCACAATCACTTCGCACGGAGCGACCATCACGCACAGAAACACATCAATGCAGGCTACTTCAGAATATATTATGGCTGGATTTGATTAAATCTGAAAGGATTGTGAAATTAAATGTTTATTGAATATTCAGAAATTAGTTTTAACAATATAGATGCGTATTAGATGAATGTTGATGGTAAATGAGAAAGTATTATAGCCTATTGTATGACTGTTTAACAGAGGCCGTAAACTAATGAAAACAGAGAAGAACAGCGTTTTCAGAGCCACCAGCATGCCGTCAAAATAAAAGTCACGCTTCTAACACATCAGCCAATCAGAAAAACGTATCAGCCAATGCCAAATATTGGCCGATATATCGGCCTTGGCGATTTATCGGTCGACCACTAATTGTATCACTTCTTAAACCACTGTTGTATTGTTACTTTTTCCTCTACTTTTATGTACCTTTTGGAGGTAGAAACCCCATTGAATTAGCGTGACGTTGTCATACTCAATTCTAGTCAGAATATAAATACTGCTCCGTTGGGCTGTGATTATGGGCCGTTTCAACTGAACCAGGAAAGACCTCAATTGGATAGACCTACAACCACTCAGTGCAACGGAGCAACGCATAACGTTAGTTGTCAAATGTTAACAGAACTCAACTGCACACAGTGTTGCCAAGTCCGTTTTCCCGCAGGCTGTTTTACCATGTCCGCGGGTTGAAGTGACCCCAATTATGTGATATTTAGACACAGGAATGCGAAATTTAGCAGGCAACCCTGCCAAAAAAAACACACATTTTACCCCCCAAACGCTATTTTTTTAACAATTGGGTGGGTTTTTTTGTGAAAACTTGAAAGAAGTGTAAACGATATTCGCCGGTGTTGTAAAAAATAATTTAAGGGAACATAGAGAGAAATAGTGAAGGTGAATGCATATACGAACAAGTTCTCCGTTTAGTAAACAAATTCAGCCAAGCGCTCTTTGGTGACGCGGATGCTTACATTATTGTTTATCATCTGTCCATCATCGTCTAAAGCCCGTCCTGACAATTTAATTGGTCCAAACAGCTCCTGTTCAGGCATAGTTCTCCACAACGGATCAAGTCCAGACCGAACTGCCCGACCTCAAATGTTGTGGGCTGGGCTAAGTTCGGCTGGCATCCAGGCTACCATTGAATGTCATTGTTTGGACAAAACAACTAAAAATATTATGTATTTCACAGAAGAAAGAATATAATTATATAGTATAGGAACGCTGGGTTTCTAGCCAAACATGCCCCAGGCATGATTGACAGGGCTCAATCCGAGGGGCGGGATAAACGGTTGTCTTTCAAATTCCCTCTGCACACAATTGGATACCGCCATGAGCGCCACAACCAACCAGAGCAAAGAAGAAGGTGAAGCCGAGCTAACGTTAGTTGATAGACTTTCGCCGTATCCGGTAGGCAAAACTTCGAACATATCTTCATTTCTTAAGAATGACTTCAGTGCCGTTCTTTGTTCTTTTCTCAAAGAAAAGCTTTACTCCAAGTCTTCCAGAGTCGCGGCCAAAGCCGATTCAAAAGACCGCCGTTCACCAGCTTCTTTGTTTACGAGTAGCATGCAGAACCTCTGCAACTCTGCCGTGACGTGCCGTCATTATGTTAAGCCCGCCCGCCGACTCTACACACGCTGTGATTGGCCTGGCCAGAGTTTGGTTTTTTCAGCTCTCAGGTCTACCGAGAGTTGCTAGACTACACTCGCGGAAAAATGCATTTTCTGCCGCTAGGGTGCGTCTAGATTTCTCGGCTACCTCCACAATTAATATGTACCACAATAAGCTAATTGACGACCACAAATTAGTCAAACTTAGCAATGAGTACTTAGCGCACTTATGTAACAATTTCATCAAAATGTATCGGAGGGCCATATAAAAATGGGTTTTAATATTGGTATACCGGTTCAATATTGGCCTTGGTATACCTTGGAAGCTTTCATGGTAAATATACTGTTTTGCATAGTGTGTACAATAATGGTAACAGTCAAAACATGAATAGGAATGGTCTTCTTAATCAGGTTTTCAGAAGGATATTTAACATTGATGTTGTCTGATGGGTGACATACGAAAATATGTGACATACGATATTCAAACCCAAGTTTCCATTAATTTTTAATTAACTTCATGTGCTTCCATCGCCCTGTAGCGATAGCCCTCTTGTGTGTATCTATTTACACAACTTAAAATTTTCATCTTGCCAAAAGAACAATTCGTGCTTGGACCTCTTTGGGGATTTCAGCCAGTGCATTGAACTAGTTTAGGCTTCAAAATATTTGTCTCACCTTGTCCAAGAGGTGACACAGTATGCCTCAATCTCTGTAGCAGTGTATGCATTACTGCACAACGTGTTATTTAGCTTTCATATCAGTTAATGAATGGCCTGAATGCAGGGTATGTCATCTTGGGCAGCTGTGCAGCCGTGTTTGTCACTTGCTCACCGCAGCACTGCACAGTAAGACTTGGCTTAATTCTCAGTATGGCTGTATTACCTCCCATCTATCAAGTTTCATTGTAAACTGCTAGTAATATAAACTCAAGCGAGGTCTTGCGATAGCTCCTGTTTTCTCATCCGTCTCACAGTTTTGTTGTCTTGTAATGGTATGGTCCTCTGCCGTTTTGTGTTACTCTGACTCCGACTGTCCAAATTTATACTCTGGCTAAGATAGCTGATGTGTTTTTCTTGGATGTGCTGATGGGCTGCACATATAAAATACTTTGCTGTCAATCAAACTCACACTGGAAGAGTGGTGTCCTTGCCTGTACGCACATTGAGTACCCTGAAAGCACCAACATGAATTCTGTAACATAATTTATGGCAATAGTTTTTGAAAACAGTAGCTTTCCCTTGCCATGTTTGTCCTTCCCGTGATTCATTGAGAAAGTGATTATGTTTTGTGGCAGTCTCTCATTTAATGATGAAATCAGTCTACCAATTATGCTGAACATTTCTTCATTTTTAATTCAGTGGTGAGCTGTGACCTAGATATGTTAGTTTGCCCTAACATTGTGTCCAGGTTCCTATACAAGGGTGCATTAATCTAATCATTTTTATAAAGCCAATTGTCGATTGATTGCATTTTGATTCCTCAAATTGCCCTTGAACACATTTGTGCTGCATTGTCACACCATATCTATTTTTTTCTTAGAGAACATGGAATGAATGCCGTCTGCATTTCTACTCTGTCATCTGTTGGTTTCCAAGGACAGGTGATGCACACCCGGTTGCAAATGAGGTCTCACTTTGATCCCATTTTTCACAGCACAGCTCAGATGTCCACTGCCAGTACATTATGAAAATAGACAACGGAAGTCTCCTTCTTTTGAGACTTGCCATGGTTCAAACATACACCCTAGAGAGTTGCAAAGTGAACTATTAAAAGTAGTATCAATAATTGTGGCTGCTTGGCTGATTAACAAAAGTGTCAAGTTTTAGTCCCCTTGTATTAGTTCCAAAATACCAACCGGCTGGTCAATGGCCAATTCACATTTTCTTTTTTTAAATATTTATTACATTTTGAGTAAATATTGAGTAAATATCTGTTAATTTCAGCATATTTGCCTCCTAGTTGGTTAGCCTTTCTGATATCCACTGGCGCCATCTATTAGAGGGCATTGGGTCAAATGATGCCTGTGACGATGACTATGGTGTTGGGGCGGACCTCTGACCTCTGAGTGTTCTAATGCTCAGTGTTGGGCAGTAGTGTCACTACAAGTAGTGGCACTACTAGTTTAACTACATTTTTCAATAGCGTGGTGGTAGCGTCGCTGTTTTCTGAATCAAATAGCTTTTCAGTAGCGAAGCTCTTTTGTTGATCTAGTAGTGCAGTAGCATCCCCACAAGCTACATTTTCCCAATCATTTGAAGATAAAGCTCAAATTGGAAATACAATTGGGTATACTTCACTTTCTCCATTCCGCTCTGTCTAGCGCACAAATGCGCACGAGAGCCTTTGAAAGTATTAATTTGGCCGTGAGCGTGGAAAGACGGGTTTGGCGTGTGTGCTGAATTCACTCGACACCTGGTTTTGTTATTGTGTAGATAACTTTTTTTTATTTTTTTTTATTGGTTTGGGACATTTGTTGATAAAACAATTGAACTGAAAAAGTATGCCAGCCTATCTGTTGACTTTTATTGATCACTGAGATAGCATTGATTGGATAAAGATATCCAAAAAGATTAGCTTAGATGTAGTAAACTACTTTTGCCATGTTGCTGTAGCTTAGCTTGCTACATTTCCCAGGGGGGTTGCTTCAGTGTAGTGAATCTTAATTTAATGTAGAGTAACTGCTAGCTTAGCTCACTACATTTTCCAAGTAGCTTTCTCAACACTGCGAATGCTTTTCTGGGAAGAGACATTTTAGTCTGGTAAGAATGGCATTTGAGAAATATAGAAAATGAACACTGATTTTGCACATGAGACTACTACACTACAACTAGGTCAGGTGAACTGTATTATGGGGCAGAGTTTGGGAGGGTGAAGGGGGGCTTCGTATTTCATCCTCTAAGTTAAAATTGATCTGTAACTGTCTTAACTGTGGATGAGTAAGCTTTTACTTTTTTAAAACCCTGGCCCTGGGTTGATTTTTGTTTCTGTACACCCCGCCCACTGACAGAGAAAATTGCATTGGGCTATTTTTGATTGGCCTTTGGGCTAGTTTTGTTGCACCAACCTGGCAACCTTTAGGAAAGGATGAATAGGTCAGAACACTGGCACTAGCTATAGTTTCAGTCGAGAGAGAGAGTTAAACGTCTTTCACAGACTCTTCTTGTCCAGTAGTAGTGTGACACCATTCACCAGTTGGTCTGCACATAAGAGGATACATGATCTTATTCAATAAAAATAAAAATATATATTTCAGCGGTTTTGCACTCTTTTTTTGTAAAACTTTTGCTTTCCCCAAGAAATTCTCTCACACAACTTTTGTGGCTGAAATAATTCAGTTCTTTTGTGAGGGCACACATCTTTCCTCAGGGGAACGCAAAAGTTTTGCAAGAGAAAGCAAATGGAGGAATGCAATACTTTTGAGAGAGACCGCAACATTTCTTAGATGAACTCAATACTTTTCTGAGAGAACAACATTTCTCGGAGGAACTTACTTTTGGGAGAGAATGCAAAAGCATTTTACCTCCCATCTCATATTTTTTTCCATGTTCCCTCAGGGTTGAGTTTTTCCTATCATTTTTTGATTGACCTGTTCGTGTGCTTTTAACTTCCCCAACTCTTGGCATCATTCCTGCAGAATACGAGACCCTGGAATTTCAGGGAAGTTCCATCAACGTGAAATCTTAAATAACATGACGTCTCTGATCGAACTTCTCAAGGTGAAAGAGAAGTCAGTCCTCAAGTTTCTTTCCATTCATTTTCATTTCATGTCTCCGGGGCCCCTTTGACACCTGGCAGGGAATCATCTGCCATGGCTTTAGCACTCAAAGCTTCTAAGATGTCACACAGCAATTCCTGAGCCAAACATAGCCCCTCCCCAGGAGCTGCTGACGTAAAACCCCCCATACCAGTTACATTTACTGAGAACGGCTCATACCATTCTTACTATGACCTCCCCTTTGTAGAGGTACATAGAGTGTTCAATGAAGAGGAAGAGATGGACAGATAAACTTGTTATTGGGGGATTTAAAATGTCTCGTTTTTGTCCAGCTTTGGTCTCGTCTGAGTTTTCTGCTTGGCTTATTTTTGGATTATTGATGTCTTTTTGAATACCCAGATCTTCTGCAGGTGAATCTCTGTTAGGTTGTCCAGAAGTCTGGTTGGTTTTAGTTGAGATCTTTAATGCTATCATGAGTTCTACTGACTGTAGCACAGGTATTGACCTGCTCCAGGTCAGGATTGAGTCCTTGAGCAGCAAAATGGATAGGCTCATAAGCATCCAGGAAAAAGTGCTTAGCCGACTCGATGGCATGTCTCAAGACATTGATGGAATTGAGAAAGACGTAGAAACTCTGAAAGTGGAAAAGGAGGAAATCCATGTTCCTCCTGTTATCCGTACAAGACCAGCAAATGAGATGAAGGAAATGTGCCAAGAAATGAACAGCATCATGTTGGCTGTAAATCAACGCTCAGAACAGCAAACCCAAAAGCTGGAGGGAATGGAGAGACTGGTGGTGAGCATTCAACAGGTTGTCAGCTTTATTGGAGAAACAGTAAAAACTTCCAAAATCATGGATATTATGTTCAAAGGGCCGGCATCTCGAAAGAGCAAAACGGCTTCAGCCCTCAAGTCCAAGGATAGTAAAATAAAACTGAACGTCAAATGCCAGGTGTCAGATAACAGCGAGCCTGTCCTTACCAAGGTGAGTTAAATCCCCAGTAGCCTATGGAAGATTTGCTTGATTGTCTGAGTCTATACAAAGAGGTGATATAGTGGCATTTCATGAAGAAAATGTTATCATCATCATTATAGTGAAAAAAAGCAATGTTATGATTTCCATTTATTACATGCCAGCTTTCTCAAGTAGACATAGAAGGTATGGTGCCATTTTGAAGGGTCTTTAAAATGTATTTCAATGGAGTGGCCATTATATCAGTCATTGAAGTTAGATTAACTTTGAAGCACATGGCTAAATTGGTCTTTGTGATGTGAGTGATTGGAAAGGAGAACATTAACTAAAAAAAGGAAATATATGAAGTCAGCTGGATTTGTGTGTTGGCCTATATAGTTTCAACTAGAATCTGCAAATACCCCACACATCATCAGCCAAGCTATGTCAGGGAAAGACCTCAACTGATGGCGCCACATTAGCGGAACCATGTAATCTATGCCTTTCTTATTAGTACATAGTTCTACATTATTCTACATAGTATATGACAGTGAATTAAAGCCAGCACTTTTATGCCCTAACTCTAACTACTGTTTAAATGACAATGACATTTCTAATTATCTTGAATAATGTATTTATTATATGTTTCTTAAATTCATTTTATTGTTCATTTACCACTGTACTTTATTGTATCCATAGTTGTATATTTGCTTCCTGCATCATTGCACAGAGAAGCCGAGTGTTTATTTTCACGTAACATTTGGACTACCAGACTATCTGTGCTTCCTAACAACCCATCCCACTTATATTGTGTCTGTAACAGAAAACTACCTCTACTAAATGCTCTAAAGGGACTCTGGAATCTGAGCACAACATCATGAGTCTACTTACAAGCTCAAGGATATTGGATCAAAATATTGGCTTCAAATATACTAACTTTGTAGGTTCATGAACCATGCATTTTACACAAATTATTAGCGACCCTGAAAGAATTGCACAAATTCTGTACACATTACTGTTTTGTTGATGAGAAAAACAAACAGTTTTTCACTTCAAACTAATTTTCTCATCTTATTTATTTGCCATATGTCCATTTTGCTCCAAAGCAAAAAGATCACAAATCTAAAGATGGGAGGTTTCATCTGAACTTCAAAGGCCTCAAAGCACAAAAGAAGAAGAAACCACCTGATTCAACTGGTAAATACAGCAGAATTGCAAATACATTTGTGACACATTTAACACCACATTTTTCACTTTTCCTTTATTATGTTCATATTGCAGTTGATACAATCTCTTTGAGGAAACAGGCACTGTTGCTTGAAGAGGTTCAGAAACTAAATCAAGAGAATGCAGAACGTTCTGAAACATCCCAACATCAGGAAAATGACATGCAGAAATCTGAGGATGGCTCGGATGCTCCCATTCTGCAGGACATTATCCTGGAGGAAGCCAAGACACTTGAACCTGAAGAAGAGGATAACTCAAAAGAAGAGGTCACGCCGGAGCTGAAAGAGGTTACTCCGGAGCTAAAAGAAGATGAGATGAAAGACACAGAGCCAAAGATAGAAGAGATCCAAGGTGAAACACAACAATTAGCAGAAGAAGAGCCTAAGGAGATGCCCTTAAAGGCCACTGACATACTCAAAGACCAGGAGGAAGAGGGTACAGAGGACCAGATGACTACTGAGGTACCTGACATTACTGACACAGAGCCTCCTACACCAACTGAGAACTCAGCGCAAAGGTGAGTCTAACATGTCTGGCTATTCCAATAATTCAAATAACTACAAACCCCAATTCTACTGTGTTCTAGAGCAGTGTTTCCCAAAGGTTTTTTTTTTTTTTTTGCGGCACAGTTTTGATAAATAAAAAATCCCAAGGCACACCACTAAGCACTAAAATATAACAAAATTTCACAAACATGCATTGCTTCAAATGGCATATTAAAACTGTATATAATATTAAGAGTACTCACAATTAAGGTGAAACTTGAGCTTAAGTCAGGTAGAAACACAATAAGTTCATATAAGTAGTTATGATGTTGTTGGTGATGATAAAATCAGACGGAAACCTCATATTTTTTACTTAAGTTGGTTCAGAGTTGGTATTGTGGCTTCATATATGGTCAGACACTTGCATGTGTCATTATAATACAATTTTATGAAAATCAAGCTCAAATGGAGTTATGATCATCTGTTATGAGTTATTGAGTTTTTGATCAGCAAATGACAGAGATCAGTATATTTGCTTCAACAAGATGGCAAAAACCAGACTAAGACTATTCTAAGCTCTTTAAATAAAAAATTAATTAGCCATTATAGACATGGGGGCAGATTTACTAAACAGGGCAAATTAGCGTGAGAGCTCAATTCCAATGGGATGTGGAGTTCTGATGGGAGTGGAAAGTTCTGCGCATGATCTACTGACGACACAGAAACTAAAGAACACTGACAGAGCCAGATCATTTCCATAATGACCAACAGAATCTACCTAGAGCAGCGAAAATTTGCATCTGTTTTAAGACATGCTTTTTTGGGTGGTAAATAATGGCAAAAATATCAGTAAATTGGTGAGTGCAAACCTTAGTAAATCACCTTGCATGGTTTATTTAAATACTCTTCTCCCATAAATTTTGCATCTGAAAGGGAAACTCCTACAAATGCATATGCAATAAGGTCAACCGCAAAAATATCTCTGTCCATGCCTTTTCAGCACTAACTTTTCACTGAGTGTCACTGAGTGGGTGGAGTTATGAGGTTTGACTGACAGTTTGAGGTGGAATTATGAGGTTTAGACACAACCTCTTTTAAATGGTTAAAAACCTCTTTTTCATTGGTTAAATACTTGTAAAACCCACATACAGACGTAAATAGCATAATTGTTTTATTTTTAAGATGAGGTTTCAACCCGACAGCAACAATATATTCTTATTTGTAGCAATTATTTTTAAAGCAGCACTAGGTAACTTTTCAACCTTCATAATATATTTTCAAGACTCTTGTGATGATGCATCGACTTACAATAGGTTGAATGACACGTCTGCCATAGCCTGACTGGGTCTGTATCGTTTTTAATTGTACTTTTAAACTTCGGGTTTCGGGTAGTAACCCGAGAAAAAAAAGAACTACAAAATTCGACTGCTTTACGGCATATACGTCACTTCCACCATCACCCCCACTTCCTTAAATTCGGACGTGCGAGGGTAAGCCTATGTCTAAACGGCGTGTACAAGTTTGGTAGGGGCTACATTCTCGCAAGTAAATACATAAGACGTACAAAATCATATTTTAGGATACTGTAACGCGTGTGTCCGGGTGAAACATACAGATAGCTCACTCAACGCAACTGGAGTCGATGCAAACATGGAGGCGATTGACATCAAACAGCCCGCACTTTATTCCCCGCGGAACCCCCACAAGAGTCCGGCACAAACTCCACTTCCGTCCACAGCATTACCCAACAAAACAAAAATAAATGAATGTTTGCAACAGAAGACAGAAAATAATCCGCACACATGGGAGCTCGAGGCGCAGTGTTCACACACACACACACACAGAACGCAGGCGCTCCAACCGGGGCGAACGCTCTTAAAGGGGCCACACTATTTTCCTACTCGTTACAATCCCTAACATGTCTGTGATATTTGTTTATTTGTCTTGCCTTAAGCTATAATGCAAATCGACTTTTCAAATTTGAAGATTCATCTATGGTAGCTTGATATTATATTGACGATATATGTTATTACCTACCACTCAAACATTGAATTGAAGTATCATATAGATTCTGTAAAACGGTAAACAATAGACTAGACTACTATAATGACGCTGGCTTGTAAATGTGAGCATCGCGATCATTTGCCGTTTGAAAAAAAAATAAAACCCATGAAATGATATTCATATGACATGCTGAAACATTTGCCACTGTACCTGGGATGAAGACATTTCACACGGGACGCAAGCAGAACACCTGCATGTGAACTCCTCCTGCAGTGTTCAGGGCTATCATAGTTGTCATGTCAACAAATGCACGTGCTATATGCATCCCCTAATGTAGGATGACAGAGTTTACGACAGTAGTAGAGGACAATACTGTTTCCCAACTGTAGGGGGAGCCCGAAAGCAAAAGTTACCTAGTGCTGCTTTAAGGTGAGGTTTCCCCCCCGACAGCAACAATATATTCTTATTTGTAGCATTTATTTTTATAATGTTTTTGGAATTTGATAATTTTCCATGGCACACCAGACAATCTGTCAGTGGCATGGGAAACACTGTTCTAGAGAATGTTGTGCTTCCAATTTTGTTGCAAAGCTTTTCTTTTCTGGCATGACTATGCCGAGGTCCATATAGTAAATGGTTTATTCAGAACTTGACTGGCCTGCTCAAATCCGAGACCTGAATCTTTATCGAACACCTTTTTAGATTAATTAGAAGGATAAATGTGAGCCAGACTCTATCACCCAATGTCAGTGATGCTCTTGTGTAAACAGTCCTACTCGACCCGCACTGAGTGGGATTCGAACCAGCATCTCCGGCATGGGAATTGGGCACGCTAAAGAGCCCGCAGACTCTAGTGTGCCTCTTGAGGCCAGGGGAGTGAGGTTTTTATCTCCACAGCTCTTTACTAGCTGGCCTCTGTTACGCTTGCAAATAAGAGTGTCGGAGCATTGCCCATGAGACTATGGTAACAGCAAGATTTTTTTAAATGGTGCCATTCTCAAAACCCCTTTAATATACAGTAGGCCTAGACTACATGTGATTGGCTGAACTATGTTTATGCAGCCCCTAACCCAGATCAAGCTAGAGAGCATAATTTGTGTTACTCTGAAAGGGCTGGTCACTTATTCAGTTAATATTAGCATTTCTAAATAACATTTTATCTGAACACATAACATGTTTCAAAGACCCCCAGGAGTCTTTGATCGAGAAAAAGTTGCCTGATTTCTGTGTGAAAATATTCATACAGGCACAAGCTGCACGGCTATGGTGAATGAGACCGGATGTGTTCACCATCTTTTCTATTTCTGTTGTTTCAGCAGTGAGTCTGAGCAGGTGGATGAGGTGAATCCTAGCAGCAAACGACGCGTAACAGAAGAAGATCTGGGTTTGGAGGACCACAAGAAGAGCAGGGTTGAAGATGGGCAAGACCATGGCGAGCAGAAGCCACAGCAACCTGAGGATCTCTGTGGAGTTTTCAAAGCTGATGGTGTGGAAATCGAGTTGGATTTCAGCAAACTGAAGAAAGAGAGCTATGAGGATGAGGATAAAGATGACGATCACTTCTTCATCGGTAACGTTCTCAGTGGTTAATTTGTACAAACTGATACAAAAATAATGGAATATATCTTATAATCGCATAATTCACCATTTATTTCCTATTAACCAGTTTGCTACAACATTTACCAGGGTTATTATCATGCACGAAAACCATAAAAAACATCATTACTTGAAATAAAATAAACCTTCACTGAAATAAAACAAAATAATAAAATCTAAATAACAACATAATAAAAAAAAAGTTTCAGCAGTTGCCAAGGCAGCACTTTTTATTATTCATAACTAATAATTAAAAAATGGTAACAAAAACTATAATAGTATATAAATGATAGTAAAATTACCCTGCAATTAATAATATTGAGTTGATAATACGTACAGTGTGCACCCGGCTTTAGATCATCAAAACATGATATAGAAAATGAGTATATCGTTTCAGATTTTTCAGTATCGATACATAGCGAAATATGGATATTTTTGACAACACTAGTAGGCATACACACAGGTTCGAAGACTCGTTCTCTCGCCCCTTACAGTGCAATTCGGCTAGGTGTACATCCGCGCTAAAATATCAAGGTGAAAGTCATCATAGCTTGCGTAGTATAGACCCAGCTCCCAACCCAACTTTGAGCATAGATTAACGGCAATATTTTTTTTATCGCCCGATAAGAGTCTCACGTTAACGCAGCACGTTACGGCCCACCACTAATATATATATATATATATATATATATATATATATATATATATATATATATATATATATATATATATATATATATATATATATATATATATATATATATATATACACATTTTTTATTATATTCAATGGGAAAAAATGGGTCATAATTATTGCATAAATATTAATTATAAATCATAAAATTATCTCAAAACACCAAAAAGGAAAAGAAAAAATATTATTATATATATTATTGTAAAATAAATATATTTAATTGATTTTACTCAAATCTTCCTCCGGGTCATTTTTTACCCGAAGGTCCTGAGTGTGACCCATAAATGAAGAACCCCAGAGGCTTAAATAACACAAAAAATACTGCAGTATTGACTTTAGACCAGGTTTTTATTGGTCAATGGCGTAGTTGTTTTCAGTTCCTCAAAATAGCAATGCGCCAACAATGCACCTGAACACACCTCGTTTTCAGACCAGCACGCCCGTGGGCAAATAGATGGGCGCGAGTGCATTTGCTATTTAACGTGGCGCTGGATGTGAAAATGATAACTGCGTCGGGTTGAAACTGGCAAAAAACACTTGCGCCTGGCGTCGCATTGCGCCGGGTGTATGATAGGGCCCATTGTGTATTTTACCTTTATGTCAGTATTGGAAACTCAAACAGCCTTCCTTCGTTTGACGGACACCCCATTTTTATTTTTGACAAGCTGCCGAGATTTTCAAGATGCTATATTTTATATATAACTTTATTATATATTATTATATTTTAGGCCCTATACAAAAATTATTTTTATTAACAAGTGTCATGGTTTTTTTTTTTTCGTACTATTTAGATCAATACTTGATCAAGCAATATTCAGAAACGGGTGCAGCTATTTTTCTGATGAACTTTTATTAGATTGTAAAAAACAGACAAATTTACAAAAATAAGGATGAATGTGTTTGAGAGGTAACACGTCTTATTCTTACCAATAGTAATACAATAATTTAATATACAATTTAATAATATGAATAAAATAGATGCACCTTTGAACTAAAGAGAAACTGTGCTTTAACGGGAGCGGACACTTTATAGGCTAATTCTGTCATGTGACACCACATTTATTTGCGTTAAAGCCCTTTTTCTCGATTTTTCATGATTTCTCGAAGTCGATGCGTACGGCAATCCACTGGAAGTTAGTTATTTTAGTCATAAATATGGATATTTTTCTTACACAAATGCACCACTTCGCATCAGAAGGCCTTTATTAACCCCCCCGAAGCTGTGTGGAGCAGTTATATGATGGATAGATAGCACTTTTATGGACTTCAAAAACGAGGCAACAATTCACTGCCATTATAATGCTTGGATTAGCCAGGACTTTTTTTATATAACTTTGATTTTATTCGTCTATAAGAAGAATGTCATATACACCTAGGATGATTTGAGGGTGAGTAAATCATGGGCTAATTTTCATTTTTGGGTGAACTAACCCTTTAAGTCACAAGGGGATCCCAACATTTATGCCAATCGCGGATAAACGTAAATAACCAATTAAAAGCCAATTAATCAGTTATCGCTGTTTGACCAAGAAAGTCTTGAAATCTAGCAGCATCTCATATGTTGTGTTTATGGAAGCTGCTCCCCAACATGTGTCAACTGTTTAACCTCTTTGCTTTCCCAAACATTTCTATTCATTCTTCTCCATCTTCTACTGTCCTGCAGATTGCACCTCACCTCCAGCATCACCCTTCAAACACCGTGTTGTGTCTGCCAAACCCAACCAGATTAACAACTTCTACACTATCAACCGCCAGGAGGTTCTCGGAGGGTCTGTAAAAGTATTTTCTTGCAGTTGGAATTCATTTCTCAGAACAGAATGTTTTAGAGACGGTGTAAATTCAGGCAGTGTAGTCTGCTAATCCCCTCAAAGGCTAATTGCGTAACATTGCAGTCAGTCTCCACTCACCCGATTCATAACTTCAGAGTCAAGCCAGTTATTTTTACATAGCGATTTCAGGGTATGTGTAATTGTACCTCCACGCCAGCTGGAAACTAATCACTAGGTGTTAATCCATCTCTTCAAAGGGAATGTTCTTCTTGTTGTTAATGGAATAGTATCTGAAAAATATGACACCCGCTGCATTACAAAAGTGTCCCTGAAGTCTTTACTGGTCTGCGCCTTTAAGTCTTTTAAAATGTTCTTTTGCATATTCAGCGGCTTCTAAAAGCATTTGGACACTTAAGCCACACTTGAATGTCACTGCAGATGTCTAATATATATATATATATATATATATATATATATATATATATATATATATATATATATATATATATATATATATATATATATATATATATATATATATATATATATATATATATATATGCGTTCAAATGCTGCAAGGTCTCTTATCTTAGAACTAATGTCAATTTCACTGTTTCTTTATAGTGGGGGGATAAATGTGATTCTCAAAATTTGGATTCTTCTAGGTGTCTTAATTGTCATTGATTACTGCTTTTGTCTCCTTGCAGAGGTCGATTCGGTCAGGTGCATAAATGCATTGAAAATTCCTCTGGACTTACTTTGGCTGCCAAGATAATCAAAGCTAGGAGTCAAAAAGAAAAGGTACAAAGCATTTTTTCAAATGTAAAGGAAATGCTCTTTTAGGTTTGCACATAGAGCTCAGTTGTAAAATAATAGCTTAATTTGCTTTATCTGACAGGAGGTGGTGAAGAATGAGATTCAGGTTATGAACCAGCTCGACCATGCCAACTTGATCCAGCTTTACGCAGCCTATGAGTCCAGGAACGACATTATCCTTGTACTTGAATAGTATGTAGTTTTTATTGGTGTATTCTTATTGGCTGGTACACTGGCCTGAATGCAATGTGTCAATCATAAGATATTATCAACGGTAGACCTTTGCTAGACTATATGATTTTGAGCAGTGGGTAAATACACATATATAGCAGTGGCGAGCAGTGACTTTTTTTATCCGGGTATGCTGGGTGCGCATTATGTCAAAAATACACCTGGTGCAGTTGCGTTGGATGAGTTCCGCGTTCGCTCTATACAGAGTGTTAGCTGCTTAGTTGATTACTCTCATGACACACAGCAACACAACTACAGTTTTCCTAAAATGTTTGACCTTTTATTGAAAGTAGCCTTCATTTACCTCTTGATGCCATCACAAGCACCCATAAAAGCTGTTGAGTTGTGTTTGAGTTGAGTCAGGTGTGACGTGCGAAAGCGACAAGATATGCTGTATTTTTGTAATTTCACTAGGTGGCACTAGCTATGTCGCAGAAACTAAATTGTGCATTGGCTGAGGACACTATCCAAATCAGAGATGACAAATGACACCATGGCAGGTGTCAGTTTAAATGTATGCCACAAGTGTGGTTTTTTTTTCTAAATATGTATAAAATAGTATTAGTAGCCTATTATAAATAAAATAATTTAAATATAATTAGAATAAATGTAAGTATAATAGAAAAAAAAAAATATATATATATATATATATAATGTTGAAATAATGCAAAATAATGACTTTAAATACACAGTATATATTATTATACACGTTTATACGTTTTCGTTAAAAATAAATGTCCTTATGGGTAAAATGAAATACTATGAAAATAGTTTCAGTTATGACTTTTTTTTTTTCTTGATTTAGTCTATTTCGTTTTGTATAAAATACATTGTGATTTTCAGTGATCTAGACAGCTCATTCTTCCTCTTGTGCGAGCGATCCGCTCACAGTTTACCCTGTGCATGAAATCTCCCATATGCCAGCAAACCAAAGAGAACGCGGGACAATGATGACGATACACAACAACAGAGCGTAGGTGCCAAAGCTGCTGTGGATCTGCTTACCCGAATCACTCCGTAACTGGCAGATTTGAAGAAAGTGATAGTCATTTTGCAAATAAACAAAGGATGGAGAGTTACATACGCATTGCCAACTTTTTATTATGTAACCTTTATGGTACACTTCAAACAAGGGAATTTATAGTCATTTATAGTGTTAATGTTAATTTGCTCCTAGACATGACCACAACGCAGCCCTGAACTGTCGGCAGAGACTGTGTCAACTAGACTCTCCCCTGTGAAGGCCTCCTTCCCTTCCCTTCCCTTCGCCTCTGTACAGATAAAAACACATATGCACACATTTGTATTCAAATGTGCTTGCCTATAGGCTTCTCTGACCAGGACACATTGGGGTTTGTTTTGTTTTAGATGAGGATGGTGTTATTTAAGTGGCACCAAATTAAATAACTAATCAGTTTTTACAATGGAATCAATCAAAAACTTAATTTAGCTTTTCTTCTAAAACAAAATACATTTCCTGTTAAGACTTTAAAGCTGCTTTGAGGCAATCTGTGTTGCGAAAAGCGCTATATACGTAAATGAAGGTGACTTGACTGGACACAAATGTTTAGGTATGCAGAGCATTTGCAGCTTATATGGACCGCACGCCCCTGCTATATAGTCTTTCTAGTGTTGTAGATTGACTAAAAACTGAGATGTTACTTGAAGCTGTGTCTTCATCCACATTCATTTGTATTATTTATTGTTTTAATCACTGTTTAATGTAATGTACTGTCATGATCAGGGCTTTAACACATGACATTAACACCCGCCATCCACCCAAATGTGGGTGTATTTCAGCAGTGCCGTGTGATGGAGTCACTTGGCGGGTTGAATTTTATATATAATATATCGATTTTTCAGTTGTAGTCTTTTAAAAGGCATCTGAAATAATTTTATTTTTCAATACATATCGATACAGAAATATATCTGAAACACTTCCAATACTCATTTTCAGCAGAATAGATGCACAATACCAGCTGCGCTTTCTCTCTCTTCTCTATGACAAAGTGACACACAATCCCGCCTCCCCTCACTCACTCATTTCATTTTCTTCAGGGGAATATTGTTGCTGTTCAGACAGAGGAGCCCTGAATTTAGCCAGCCTTTAGTTAAATATGGTTGTTATTTTTATTTCTTATGCATATTTTGTGATTATGCTATCACTATTTTAATAGTGTAATCTTATAGTTTAATAGTTTATAGTTTATAGAATAGTTTAATCTTTTCTATGTAAAGCACTTTGAATTACCATTGTGTATGAAATGTGCTATATAAATAAACTTGCCTTGCCTTGTTACAGGGCTTGAATTTCGGCATTCGACATTCCCGCAGATTTTATGCTTACTGCCAAAGTGCGGCACGTAAAGCCGCCTCTAAGTACTAAATTGAGTTATTTTTCGCTGTTTATTGCGCTTAAACAGTCAAACACACACAAAATAATGTCAAAATGCCGGTCTTGGCGAGTGAGCATAAGTGAACGTAAACAGTTGAGAAAGAAAATGCATGTGTAACAGTATATTTAATCTGTGCGTCAGGTCTTAAAGTGACAGCAGCCTAATATACCTGCTTCCAAATGATGAGATAATATAAAAAATATCTATATGGCGGTTTTTCCCCATGGTATCAATGTTAAAATTGTGGCCAGAGAAAATGCTGAGTGGCTTGTAACTTTGGAAAACCACAGGCCTCAGTAGCTGGTGAGCAAAAAAGTTAATGTAATAATAAAGAATGAGTAGCTTAATACTTTAACTAATGCTAAGTAGCTTTGCAAACTACAGTAGTTTAAAAAAGTAAGGATTGAAAATCTAATTCTATGGCGGTTCTTTTCCTGAACAGTGTTGATGGTGGAGAACTCTTCGACAGAATCATTGATGAGAACTACAAGTTGATGGAGCTTGACACAGTGATGTTCATCAGGCAGATCTGTGAAGGCTTGCGCTACATGCACAAAATGTACATCCTCCATCTGGACCTAAAGGTGCCACAGATACAAAGCAATCCAACAATAAAAGCACTTAAATTTTAAAATATGACCCTCAGAGGAGGGAACCAGCCAACATTCCTCTCTGTTTTAAAACAAATAACCACAGTAACCTTTATAACCTATGTTGTTTCTTGTGGCCGGCAGCCAGAGAACATTCTTTGTGTCAGCAGAGTAACTAATAAAGTCAAGATCATCGACTTTGGACTTGCGAGGAAGTAAGTATGGTCACTGCACTGTTGCCTTTGTTATAAAAATATGTTCAGCATCATGGATAGTATATAGTGTGCATTTGAATTGGGAAACATTCATTCTCTTCAGGTACCAGCCCAGGGAGAAGTTACGAGTGAATTTCGGCACACCGGAGTTTCTCTCGCCTGAAGTCGTCAACTATGATTTTGTGTCGTTCAACACGGACATGTGGAGTCTGGGCGTTATCGCATACATGCTGTAAGTTGCATGTGCTGTCAGGTACACTCTGAAAATGTTCAATTAAAATGAGCACTTTAACAAAACTTCCCCATTATTTTATTTGTAAATGATTCACTTGTTTATGTATAGTTGTAAATAAAGATCTTTGGAGTACATTTTACAATAAAATATTATTTTTAGTCTTTCTACTTTAAAAGTTCATGGTTAATTCAATGTGTTACTTTCCATTTATTTGTATTTTTGTGCATTTGTGTAAGTTGTTTAAAAGTAAATCCTGCACCATTTCAGTGTATAAATTGTGTTTTATAGGCTCAGTGGTTTGTCACCCTTCCTCGGGGACGATGAGAATGAGACGCTAAATAACATTTTGGCCTGCCAGTGGAACTTTGAGGAGGATGAATTCTCAGAAGTCTCCAAAGAAGCAAAGGATTTCATTTCCAAATTGCTTGTGGTAGATAAAAGGTATACAAGAGAGTCATACACATATTAAAGGGGCTGTATGTAAGAATATTTTTTATGTATTAGTCACTTTTGTTTTGCCAATGTGTAGTGTTGGGTACCGTTCACATTTTATAGCCAGTAGCCAACAGTATCTTTTTTCGGTACTTTAGGCATGTTTACCTTGGTTTAGTTTAGTAATCAAAAAGCATGTCTAATTATTTGAAATAATGAAATCTATACTATTTAACAAAAATGTATTAAAGGTTTACATGTTACATGTCCAGGGCCCTATGGAATATGTTTTTTTGTTTTAAATTACATTTCAACATATGAAATGTTTCCCCCGCCCCCACAAATTCTGTGTTGTGTATTGTCTGGTCATCAAATGACATAAAAAAATTATTTTAATTTATCTTTTAATCATATGAAATTCATTTTTTTGTCAAACGATATCCTGCACAACTAAGCTTTTTACTGATCAAATTAAAACATGGAAGAAAAATTGTGATTATTCCATAAAAAAAAAGTTTTGATAATTTATTATTATAAGTGTTAGTATTATTATTACATTGATACATATTTAAATTCTACTGTACAACAGTAATATATTTTTCAAGTTAAACCAAACCTTTATTTTGACGGGTTGCCGTGAAGACCTTTGAGTTGCACACCCCGGTACAGTAGGTTGGTTGCGACCCGCCATAAAAATCAAAGAGAGAGAGAAGACCTTTGAATTTCTGTATGTTTATGATATGACGATAGTTTTGATGATTTGATATGATGATTTGACTGACCTGCTTTTTATTTATGAATCAAAAATGTGGCAAATTTAAGTAAAAGTTATACAGTAAATTCCGTTTTTATGACTGGATTCCGACCGTGTTTTCTGCATCGCGGAAATCATAGGGCCCTAAACTTTGGTACTGGCTGCAGGTGTGTAACCACAGTTCAAAACGTTTTCGGTTAGCCATTAGTGTGTTGTGTTTAAATAAGTTACAGAGGTGACGTCACATGGTCTCTCTGTCGCTTTCTCTAACGTACCTCACTCTCGCACCCAGATACGTTCCCAGGTACCAAAATTTGCCACTGATTGATTTAATGTGAATCGGTACTTGGTAGTACTGATGTAATTCGGTCTGTGCCATTAAAAGTACAGAGTTTGGTACCCAACACTACCAATGTGTGAACAGCTTGCAACAAAACTTAAAAAACGAGACCTGTGACTTCTTAGTTTGTCTATGAAAGCCTGTAGACAGATTTTTATGTGAAGGACTCTCTGGGAAGATCCAAAGGATGTGACATTTACACTCCTGAGAGCCTCTCTTCCATTCAATGACACATCATATTAATGCTTAAACAATGTTCAGAATAATGCCAAAAGAGCCATTCTGTACTGTAATGTGTCATGCAAAGAAAGGGATTAATTCAAACTATAGTCTCACACACAATCAGATCTACATAGTCTATAGTTTCAAATATACTTTATAATCAAACTATCATAACAGTGTAATTTGAATTACCTCATCTGTCGACATGATGCCGGTGAAATGTAGAGCTGGTGCAAACAAATCCACATCGCTATGATCAGATGCTTTCTGAACTGAAGTTTTCTCACCACTGTCATTTGTGTTGTGTTTATTGTGTTATTGAGAGGAAAGCGTGCAGCACATATTTACATATTCATCTAAATGCCACTCTCAGCAGTGTGGATGGCGTCTGGATGTTCATTACCAGTAATATCTTCAATTCCTTTTTACCTCTAAGCAAATAATGAAAAATACGAGAGCAATAAGTTGCTCGCTGCAATTCACTTAACGGCCACCGGTAATTACAAGAGTTTATTAATTCTACATATAGCCCCTTTAAAGAGACTGGTTTTGCATTGTTTTGCTATCCTAATTGTGCAGTCACATTAGCAAAATGAGTGAACTTTTTTTTGCCCTCATGCGAAACCCCCAACGTTTCTCTACATGTGACCACATCCTAACTATGCATGGTTATATGGTTAGTTGCATTAAGTTGAATTTTTATTCCCTCTGATCATGTCATAACATACCTGTGACCCATTTTGGATTGCATTCAGCTAGTTTAGAACCACTGTCTCAGAAGATAATGGCAGTAGTTCATGCATTGAAACCTAAACACTTGTTTTTATGTCCATGGATGTTCTTTCTGTGTTGGAGTAGTTGGAGAATGGGAGCAACAGAAGCATTGAAGCACCCCTGGCTGTCGGATCCATCTGTCCACTTCCGCCTGCATGAAAAGGTACAGTCCAGTCTGCGTTTCATTGAAGACATTGTAATGGTGTCATGTGATTTCTTTGGGCTTCTAAGAGTGACTTGGTTTTCTTAACAGAAAAATATGTGCCGTTCACGCAGAAACTCTTGTCTGCCTCCAGAGAGCTAATGTAAGTCCATTGTCAATATAGCATAGTCTAGGGAATATATTGTTAAATGGTTGCTATTTTTGTGTCTGGAAGCGATATTATGATATTTGACCACTTTCTTCTGCTTCTGCTTTTAGAGGGACCAAGCCTGCTGTGGAACCATGAGGATTACTGGACATTATATTATATACAGATGTATTTCATAAACTGCCATTTCACTACTGCCATGAAATTGATGCTATCCCAGAATTTGAAATGAAGAGAAGGTTGATTTAGATTTAGATAGTGGCTTCATAATTATGGGATCAGATTCCCGCCTAATGTTTTGCAGTCACGCATCAAAAAATAATAAGCGTGAATCAAAATGTTAAAAACACATGTGAAAATATAAGGCACAAAACTGAAAAATCAATGCAAAGTTAACCAGAATCACAAACAACGCAGTCACGAAATAAAAATATGCGTAAATCAAACATTTAAACAAGTTTAAAATGATATTGCTCAAAACTGAATCATGAATTCAAAATTATCTGAATCGCACACAAAATTATGTTTTTTTTGTATGTCCGTGCTCTTTTCTCCTTTGCTCTTGTTTCCACATTCTGCATTTTCCAAATGTTGCCGTTAGAGTTTAATGTAAATTAGGACGGGTCTTAGCATCACCATTGGCTCATCCTCTAGCCAATCAATCGAAGAGGGAAGTTTAAGTCACTCCAATGCGACTTATGCCGCAGTTCAGCCGCTGTTGAGCTACGAGTATAACGCGTTCTTTATCACTATATCTGCAAGGAAATACATTATTTTATTGTTATGAATATAATCTTAGGAATCTATTTTTTGTATGATAGACGTTTTAGGGGGGTTTCTCACAATCAAAGCAGTCAAATGAACGTTATCACTGATGCTTGGCTGGCCGTCCAACCAGCCGCTGTTGAGCTACGAGTACTATAACGCGTTCTCTATCACCAGTGGTGGAAGTAAAAGTAGGCTACAAATAACCAGAGACATATTTACTTTAGTAAAAGTAGCCTACCACGATGAAAAAAAAAAAAAAAATCTGATTTTAAATGTACTTTATGAGTATTAAAAGTAAAAGTACTTGCATGACAATTTATTCTCTTAATGTCTATTTTAATCATAAAAAAAGTTATTTAATTAAGTTAGTTTTGGG
This sequence comes from Romanogobio albipinnatus, assembly GCA_023566225.1. NCBI lineage: Eukaryota > Metazoa > Chordata > Actinopteri > Cypriniformes > Gobionidae > Romanogobio > Romanogobio albipinnatus. The sequence continues at coordinate 35,083,083 of CM042244.1, read as the reverse complement.
TTAATGTAATTGGGCTTACCATCTGTGGCCCAGTTTGCGTAGAAAGAGCGGTCATTTTCCACCTGAGTGTCTTCTGACACATTGCGCATCTTATGTATCCTGTTCACTTTCATAATCAATAGCTAAACATAAAATAAAAAAACTATTATATTATAAAATTATAATATTTGAACATATGAAATTAAATACGCATTTTAATGTCTACAACAAGCAGCCTATAGTAGGCTACAGATTAATTTAATGTCAGAGCGGGATTTGAGCGCACTTGGTTTTACCGGTTAGCTGTTCATGAGCTCCACTCCGCTTTGCTCACATGCTCTGGGGTAAGCTGGTTTTTGCGTTCATTTTTATTTCCTGTCGCTTTGCAGGCTCTGTTATTGTAGATTATAGTTAAAACAGCTCAATAACCCTTTTATTTAAAGGTTTAATGTAGGCCCTAGTCCATTGCAATTGCAAGAAGGATCAATAATGTAAACAAATTGATGTGCAGTCAAAGTGTTCTCATGCTTGTTGTGCTTCGTCGAGTTTTGATGTGTTTTATAGACTAATATTGTTTCTTATTCAAATGTGGTTACATTTCACCACTGGCTGCGAAAAAATATTTATTTGTAATGAGAGTGGCAATAACCTACTATTTGATCATGATCATTTGACCAATTTCTGATTAACCTCTCTAAAATGTTGATTGTGTAAATTAATATATTTAATAATATATTCATGATTGTAAACAAATATATTTCCTTGCACAGACAGTGGGCCTATAGTGAATGCATTTCGCTCACAGCCAAACAGTTTACTGCATTAGTAAGCACCCAGTCATAATCAAGTTCATTTGACTGCTTAAATTGTGAGAAATCCCGCTAAAACGTCTATCATACAAAATAATATATTCCTACGATTATATTCATAACAATACAATAATGCATTTCTTTGCAGATACAGTGATAGAGAACACGTTATACTCGTAGCTCAACAGCAGCTGAACTGCGGCATAAGTCGTATTGGAGTGACATAAACTTCCCTCTTCGATTTATTGGCTAGAGGATGAGCTGTCAATCTAGAACTAGTGGACCAATGGTGATGATAAGACCCGCCCTAATTTACATGAAACTCTAACGGAAACATTTGGAAACGCAAGCGCAGAATGTGGAAACGAGCAAATGAGAAAAGAGCACAGACATACAAAAAAATTTAAGTAAGAGCAGAAAACATGATTTTGTGTGAGATTCAGATAATTTTGAATTCATGATTCAGATTTGAGCGTTGTTTGTGATTCTGGTTAACTTTGCATTATTTTTCAGTTTTGTGCGTTATATTTTTACATGTGTTTTTAACATGTTGATTCACGCGTATTATTTTTTGATGCAGGACTGCAAAACTTTAGGCGGGAATCTGATCCCATACATAATCTTACTGATTCCAGGTTCATACGCTGATTTTAAAATTATGTAGAAAGCAAAATTTGCCCGTGTTTTGAGGCACTGCAGTTCAGTTCAAAAGCCTATATATACACACACACACACACACACACACACACACACACACATATAGTATCATGTTCTACACTATTTTAGGAATTAGCTGTAGAAAAATGCACAAAAAAGCAAAGCAATCTAAATCATGAAGTTTTTATTAAGGTAAACACAAAACGGCTTTCGACTATCAACAACACACAGTTTTTAGTTATAAGTATTCATATCTTGTGAATTTCAGCAGTTTACGTAATCATTCTCTGACCAGCACACTTTACCCCCGACACAGAAGCTCCGTCTCTGGAACATTATTATATTTCAAGCTTCCTCAGTGATATGTTGATTTTTGAATATGCCTATATATAATAATTTAAATATACCTGGATTATAAGGGAATATGAGAGATTATTGACTCAATATTGTTGTCACAAATGTTGTTACATGTTCTATCTAGAGGAATGCGAAGGGATGCAAGCTGTGATATTTTGACGGAAAACAGAAAAATTATCATGTTAAAGCTAAAATATATTAATATAGTTTTTTCACTATGTTTGAATGTTGAGTATGTAACATTGCATTATATGCACTTTAGAACATTAATTATTTTGAAAATAATATGAAAACGATCTTAATAGATTTAAAAAGGAAGTCTAGTTTTAGGGAATTTGTTTTATAACTATGCCTTTTTCATGTAAACATGAACGAAGAATATCGTAGAATAAAAAAAAGATTATAAAATAAAAATGTCTTGCCTTTCTTTTCCTTTATTCAGCTGGTCTTGTAAATGAGATATGAGACACATATTCAGATAAGTATCTTTTCAAGTTAGGTAGTTAACGTATTTCAGGGAGTAAACATAATTTAAATTAATTTTTAAAAAATGTTACTTTGTTATTTAGGTAATATTATTGTTGACTTATAAAGGCAATGCTCTTATTTGATTTATTTATTTATGTAATATGTCTATATATTCATTAATAGGCCCAATGTAGAAACTTATTGAATGACTGAGACAAAGAATTTCTCAATTAACTTCCATTTTAAGAATGTAATATAGCATACGAAAGCATGCTAAATAAAAGCAAGACCTACCAAAGAGCCGAACACGGACTTCCAGTGAAGACATCTGGTTGGTCTCATGTGAGTTGATTCCATGTCTGTGTTGAATTGTAAGTAAGCTGTCAGAGACACTGAATCCTTATGAAGCAGAGTCGCTCCTCGACCCATTTCACAGTGCCCGTTTGTGTCCAGCAGAGGGCAGGACAGAAGACACTTTTCCACCACAGTTATATGGTTTGGTTTGTTTTGTCATTCATTACAGAGCTGGGGCCCGTTCTTCGTACCTCGCTAACTCAGTTAGCTGGATTTGATTGTTGACGATTTGGCATGATCTTGGATTGTTTGGTTCTTCGACGCTCATCCTGGACTTGCTGTCATAGCAACAGGTCCGTTAGCTTAAACCTGCTCGCGAGCAGGCTTATTTCATGTAAACAGGATTAGATTGCATCTTGAGGTGATACTTAAAATCTGTCCCAGCCACTGCTACTTATTACAAGAGTTCATTACTGAACCAGGGGCAATAATAATCATTTTAAATAATAATAATATACACATTTTAAATTGTATATGTATATGAGAATGTATATAATATTATAATGTTGTGTATAATACTATAGACACAGCCACTTGATTGAGCGATTTATTTGTGATGGAATAATTACTTTATAATGTTATTGGAGGTTTGCACACATGTTGTACAGTTAATCTGAGCCGTGCATTAATTTAAGTGATGACGGATATTATATACATAAAAATAATAATGAAAAATGCAAAACTATAATAACCTTGACATGAACTGGAGCGCGTCTCATAAATAAACCGAAACTCAGCAGGCTAGCCTACTTGCCTCACAGACATGAGAAATATGTGTAGCCTATAGAAAGCTTGAAATGCCCACTTTTAAATGAAACAATTAGAAACAAATAGAAACAGTCAAGCAAAGCGTGTGCACGTTCACGCGAGTAGCTCATGATACTCAGCGTTTCTCATGATAAACAGCATTTCTGTTCAAAATTATGTGAGTTTAACCTGCATCTTTAGATTACTCCTGACTCCTGAGTATTTAATTTAAGTTACATACATTTTGTTCTTGCACTAATGTGTAGCCATTTTGCACTTTGCTAGTTAGGATAGTTTACAAAATTAAATTATTTGGACAGTTTTTGCCATTGAAATGACTGGGGGAAAAGTGTCTCAATAAACCTAAACCTGAATTCACCCCATACTATTTGAAATCATAATTACATTGCATTATGTTGCTTGAAACCCCAAATAGTGTAACATTCTTCATTAACAATTTATTTGTTACAATGTCATTGTAAAAAAATAAAAAAATAAAAAATAAAAGTAGTTTCAATGTAGCTAGCTACTTTTTGATAGTAACTTGTAGTGTAGCTAACTACTTTTTCAAAAGGGTAGCTTGAATGTAACTTAACTACTTTAACTTACAAGTAGATTGTAGCTTGCAAAGCTACAGTTTCAGAGTAGCTTGCCCAACACTGACCGTGTGAATGAATTGTGAAGACGAGCGTTGCGTGTATTGCAGTAGTAAACGAAACCACGCGTCTGCGCAATTCATTCCATGACGTTCCGTTTTTATGAATGGATTCCGTGATCCTGTAGGCGTTTTCAGAATCGCGGAAATCATAAGGCCCTACACTTTCTACAACCAAAGGTGGCTGTCGTGGTAATGAAAACTACAGCAACCGCTTGTGTATCCCTGGTGCATCCACGCTGAACGTGTATTGGAGGCTATATAACAAGCATTTTAGGGGGCCCTTGGCTTTCGGGGGCCCCAGGCGGTAGCCTGCCTTTGTCTAAAGGTAAATCCGCACCTGTGGCCATGTATTCAGATTACTAACAAATTGGCTATAATATGGGCCAGACTCAGACTGAGGTCCATGGGAGCCTGCCAAGAAATAACCAGTATTTCTAACTTTTTGTGTGTGTTGTTTGTGCTATAGTTCCTACATGATAGGTAATTCACAAGTCTTTATGAGAAATATTCACGTAATTGCTTTATTTCTCATAGGCTATTTAATGCATCACAGATGAGACTTTATTTTTCACAATTGCTATATAACTTATTGTTCTTATATATTTTGGTCAATTTCTTGATTCAAACAGTATTTTATTTGATTATTTTATTACAATTATGTTATAGTTTTTCACTTTTTTATCCTATAACTATGGTTTCTGCATGTAACGCTTTGACCAGTACACAGACGGGGGAAGTTACAAGAACAATATTGCAGGCCTAAAACAATTTTTGTCAGCATTTGAATAGTGACATTTGCAAAATATGAAATTAATGAGAAATAAAAGTAATGCAAAGTGTTTTGGTCTGAAATGTGAGGTATCAGGAGACTTTCTCTGAATATTATCCAATAGGTATGACCATTTCATTTTAGGCAAATACCTTTCCCGTGCATAACTAACACATGTGTTTTTTTATTATAAGATGACTCCCACATTCTTTGTCCTTTCTCTTGGACAATGTGTTCCGACTGTTATAGGGTTGTGCAAGCAAAATATTCAGACTCTTTCTCACCCTGACTCTGTGGTTCAAAATAAACTGTTGAAATGTACTTTAAGTAAATGTACTTTTAGGAACATACACTATATTATCACAAGTTTTGGGATGCCTGCCTTTACATGCACATGAGTTTAAATAACATCCAATTCTTAATCCGTAGGATTTAATATGGCCCACCCTTTACAGCTATAACAGCTTCAACTCTTCTGGGAAGGCTTTCCACAAGATTTAGGAATGTGTTTATGGGAATTTTTGACCATTCTTCTAGAAGCACATTTGTGAGGTCAGGGACTGATGTTGGATGAGAAGGCCTGGCTCACAGTCTCCACTCTAATTCTTCCCAAAGGTGTTCTATCGGGTTGAGGTCAGGACTGTGCAGGCCAGTCAAGTTCCTCCACACCAAATTCGCTCATCCATGTCTTTATGGACCTTACTTTGTGCATTTGTGCTCAGTCATGTTGGAACAGGAAGGGGCCATTCCCAAACTGTTCCCACAAAGTTGGGAGCATGAAATTGTCCAAAATGTCTTGGTATGCTGAAGCATTGTGTTCCTTTCACTAGAACTAAGGGGCCAAGCCCAACCCCTGAAAAACAACCCCACACCATTATCCCCCCTCCATCAAAACTTTTTTTTTTTTTTGCACAATGCAGTCAGGCAAGTACTGTTCTCCCGGCAACCGCCAAACCCAGACTCATCCATCGGATTGCCAGACAGAGAATTGATTTGTCACTCCTGAGAACATGTCTCCACTGCTCTAGAGTCCAGTGTCAGCATGCTTTACACCACTGCATCCGACGCTTTGCATTGCACTTGGTGCTGTAAGGCTTGGATGCAGCTTCTCGGCCATGGAATCCCATTCCATGAAGCTCTCTACACACTGTATTTGAGCTAATCTGAAGGCCACATGAAGTTTGGATGTCTGTAGCTATTGACTGCAGAAAGCTGGCGACTTCTGCGCACTGTGCGCCTCAGCATATGCTAACCCCGCTAATTTACATTCGTGGCTGAGTTGCTGTTGTTCCCACTTGCTTCCATTTTGTTATAATACCACTAACAGTTGACCGTGGAATATTTAGTAGTGAGGAAATTTCATGAATGGACTTATTGTACAGGTGGCAACACTTCTGAGAGCGACCATTTCTTTCACAAATGTTTGTAGAAGTAGTCTGCATGCCTAGGTGCTTGATTTTATACACCTTTGGCCATGGAAGTGATTGGAACAGCTGAATTCAATTATTTGGAGGGGTGTCACAATACTTTGGAAATATAGTGTAGATGAAAGCTTTTCCATGTGCGTTTCTCTCAGTCCATACAAATATCTACTATACACAACAGGGACTTTAATGGCATTTTTTTATAAATACATATACATTAAAACGTAGTTGGTCCCCCACTTTTATTGCTTCTGGGAAGGCTTTACATTTTGGAGTGTTTCTGTGGGATTTTTGTCCATTCATCCAGTAGAGCATTTGTGAGGTCAGACACTGATGTTGGACAAGAAGGCCTGGCTCATTCCAGTTCATTCCAAAGGTGTTTGATTGGGTTGAGGTCAGGACTCTGTGCAGGCCAGTCAAGTTCTTCCTCACCAAACTGATCCAACCATATTTGTATGGTCCTTTCTGGGGCACAGTCATCCTGGAATAGAAAAGGGACTTCCCCGAACTGTTCCCACAAAGATGAGAGCATTGCATTGTCCAAAATGTCTTAGTATGCTGAAGCATTAAGATTTTCCTTCACTGGATGTAAGGGGCCTAGCCAAAACCCTGAACAACAGCCCAATACCATTATCCCTCCTCCTCCAAATTTACAGCTGACAAAATACTGTCAGACAGGTAACGTTCTCCTGGCATTCAGCAAACCCAGACTCATCCATCAGCCTGCCAAACAGATAAGTGTGGTTCATCACTCAACAGAACACGTTTCCAATGGCATGCTTTACACCACTTCATCTGATGCTTGGCAATGTACTTGGTAATGTGAGGCTTGCATGCATCTGATCGGCCATGGAAACCCATGCCTCAGCACTTGGTGACCCCTCTCTGTAACTTTACATGGTCTTACGCTTCATTGCTGCTGTTCCTTAATGCTTCCATATTCCAATAATACCACTTACAGTTGACCATGGGATATCTAGCAGGGATGACATTTCACAAACTGGCTTATTGCAAAGGTGACGTCATATCACTGTTCCACGCTTGAATTCACTGAGCTCTTCAGAATGACCCATTTTTTCTGTTTGTAAATGCAGACTGCATGGTTTAATTTCATAGTCTGATTGAAACATCTAAATTCCTGAATATCCATATCGTCTATATGTGTAATATGGTGACACATTTGCCAATTAAAGATAATTATTTCTGTGAAAACATTTAAAAGAATTAGTCTGAACATCGTTATTGGCATTGATGAACTCAGCTAGATTCCTCTGCAGATACACTTTGGAAAGGAAAACTGAGAGAAGATCTGTGAGGCCAGGCAAAATTTGTGTATCCAAACCTGGTCCTGTTAATGTTTTATTGTGATGAGTGTGCAAACTGTCACTTGGCCAAAGCATGTGAATTTTTTTCTGTTCGGGTGTTTCTTCATGTGTCTGCTCCACAGGTATTATGTGAGTGTCCAGAATGAAATGAGAAGTTTGTCCACTGTCTCCCTTTCTCTTTTTCCATCAGTCCTTTCTTGATTTATCTCTCTCCAGGGTAAGAGGGGGTTCTGGAAGCACAATCAAAACCAGATGGACTTATTATGGCCTAAAGACAATAAATAACATTGTGAGGGGGACCACCAGCATTAAGCCTTCATGTGTATATTGCACACACACACACACACACACACACACACACACACACACACACACACACACACACACACACACACACACACACACACACACACACACACACACACACACACACACACACACACACACTGCCATAGAAAAGCATATATATATAATATATACAATGTAGCAATATAGTTTACACAACATACTATCTCACTCTCTTTCTTAGTTGTTAACATGATGGGCTGCGTGTCTATTAATTGTTCTTGGATGAACTCATAATACGTAATGTTTATTGCTTGCGTTATGTGAAAAAAATAAATGTTTTTTTGTCTTCTTCATGTGGGAAATTTAATGCGGGTGCGGGTCAGGTTGTGGTTTTCATGTCAGTCGGGTCGGGTACGGAATTAAATTAGTGTTTTCTGTCGGGTGTGCTGTTAATAAAGCGGGTATGGGGCGTGTGCAGGTTTATCAAACAGGACCCATGCAGGCAGTACCGTCGCAAGGCCTATGCCAAGTGTGCGACCACACAGGGCCTTTCGCCTCACCAGGGCCTCACGCAAAGTAAAGTGACAGCTGACTTAATTTAAAAGCCAATAGTTAAAGTTCATGTTTTTGTCTTTCAAAATACTATAATAGTTAAAAGTCATAGCTAAAAATGTGTATCGTGATGCTGTATTATTATGCTTGTTTAAAATGTAACTTACAATATTTTTCTGTGCGTGTGACAGTGATTCATGTCTGTCAGCGTGGCATCGCACGTCAAGTTTGTAGAGAGATTTATTCACAGTCCATTCAAATTCTGATTTTAGCCACCTCTGAAATTGGTCAAACCATAGATATTACCTAAGAAATACGTTAGAAATCCATGCTCATTCAAGGATGTGCATTTATTGCATTGATGGAGAAAGCATGAATTTCTGCAGGATTTCATCTGACGGTATGCTCAAAAAGGTTTTTTATTTAACACTATTAAAATTAAATAAGCTTATATAGCCTGACTATTACTCACCTTTCGGATTATCATTGGCAACAACGGTGCCGCAGAGCATAACTACTCTATCTCTAGACATTTTAAACGTTTTTAAATCTGAAAACAAAATTGTCAGACATCCATTTAGCGATGTTCACAGAGGAAAACTGCTGAAAAACAGCGCTGGTCCTCTCAATAGCCTACTGTCTGTTTATTTTACTGACTGAGAAATCTCTTCAGATGATTCAGTGAGTGAGAGCAGTCCAAACTCATTCAAGTGGATTCAGGCCGTTTTGCAAATGCGTTTGACCCATTCATAATTTAGAACATAATGTAAGCGTCAAAACGTGTGCACTGCGCAGTTTAGTTACAGTTTAACTTCTTGAACCTAATGCTGTTAATCTGAATATACAATTTTTTTTCTTATATATCCACATAAACAACAAATTGTTCGTCACTATAGAAACAGGGGGGCCTCGCACATCACGTTCGCACAGGGCCTCGCACCCCCCTTGTGACGGGCCTGCGTGCAGGACTCTGCTGTAGTATTCTATTATATTCGAGACGGGAATTACCCCAAAGGTACTGTAGTACTGTATTGGTAATGTAGTATTGTATTGTATTATATTCGGGATGGGAATTACCCCGAACGTACTGTAATGTTGTATTGGAAATGTAGTATTGTATTAGTTTATATTAACAACTGGGAGTTGGTTTGAATTGTCCAAGTGGAAGTCAGATATTCGTATTGAGAATTTCAACAACAGCATTCTCCTATTAGGCAGAGTAAGCCAGCAGGGCTATGTTTAGTGCCAGTCCTGATGATGGTTTACTGATTATTGTTGTAATTATTATTTTTGTTAATACATTTTATATATATATATATATATATATATATATATATATATATATATATATATATATATATATATATATATATATATATATATATATATATATATATATATATATATATAGATCAACCTAGTGTTGAGGTAGTAGAGACGTGTCGGAAAAAAATATTTGTTTCTGATTGCTCAACATTATGAGATTTCTATAGATTTCTCATTCTAGAACACTGCGTAGTTAAAAGCTTGTTTAGTAGCTAGTTTGGGTAGTAGGGAGTATTTTCTTTGGAGACTTCCTCCAACAGCAGCAGAGTTGATTTGAAACATCAAATTGAAATGTATTGCATTAATTCTGATACAAAAGTTCGAATGCGGCTCTTAGAGTTGCAGGCGGCTTAAGAACCACCAGAGGGTTTGAAAAGCCATCCAGAGCGAAGTAAGTCAAAAGTGTATTTTAAAGTGGCAATAGTGTTTGAGTGAATTGCTATTGCTTTACAATGGCCAAAGAAGTCTGAGGGCTAATTGTGATGAGGTTCAGTATTCACTGAACCTCATCACAATTAGCCCTCAGACTTCTTTGGAAGGAAGAAGACAAGGGTCGACTTAGTGAGACTTGGGCGTTTTATTGCTTTTCATAGAAATCACAAAATAAACAGTTGCGCTTTGCGCGTTCTCCATAAATCAAACTTTAAATACATTTGCAGTTTCTCAGTCTCTCTTCGGATCCAGGCACGCACAAAGTCTCAATCCAGCCTTCTCTCAGCCGCTTTCCTTTTCCTGGTGGTCTCTCCACACCAATTACTAAAACAAGACACAAGTGTTTGTTATTTGCACTTGAGCAACTTACGCACTGCTTGTCCTCTGTCTCTCTCTCCCACTGCAGACCTCGCTGAACCACCCCTTTGCCACATACCCCCACCGCCGAACTCAGGTCGGGGAGCCATCCATTTTCTTTGGTTAGAGGTGATAAGGGAATCTGCCAATATCCCTACGATAAATTCAGAATCGGACTGAGCCGTCAGTTTTAGGCACTAAAATGTATAAATTACAAAAAAGCAGATAATCAAAATTAATCCTCAGACTAGCAAATAATAAACTAAGCAACACAGCACAACTGGGTATTAAGCAAAACACTTGTATGCTTAATTATGACCATCCTTGGTCTGGACACCTTGGGATAAAGACCTATAACCAGGTGCTCCAACATTTTTTCTGGCCAGGGTTAAAAACTGATGTCTCAAAGCATTGCAAAACATGCCATATTTGTCAGGCCAGTGGGAACCCTAATCAGGTGGTACCGCCTGCTCCTCTCTGCCCTATTACTGCAGTAGGCGAATCATTTGAGTGTGTTCTCGTTGATTGTGTGGATCCACTTCCCCGTACTAAATCTGGTTATCAGTATTTATTGACAATCATGTACGTAGCTGCACATTTACCAGAAGCTATTCCGTTACAGAAACATAATGGCTAGGACAGTAACTAAAGCTCTAACAAAATTAAGACTTTTGGATTGCTGAAAACAGTCTAAACCGATCAGGGTTCGAATTTTATGTCTTGCGTATTTTGAGATTTTGGGCCAGTTTGCCTCCTTAACATGTAAGCTTTCATGTCAAAAAAAAAAAAAAATCAACATTACACATTAAGGTGGTTATTTCATTATATTTTGTCAACGTGTGCCTTTACAGTCCCTCCAGAAAAACGTGATTATGCGATCGCATGATTTAATGCATAATCAGCCAAAGTCCGCATATTTATGCGGGGGCCGCATTTTTTCAAATACGCCGCACTTTCGCCGCGTAAATTGCCTATTTCCGCATGCAAAATAAGCGGGACTAGCATGATTTTATAATCCCCGCATTTTCGTTGCAAAAAAAGTCATATATATTAGCAGAAAGTTGAAAAATGTTCCCGCCAAGACCCGCCATTTCCCCCTATTGCCATGGGAACATTTTGAAGTGACGTGAACGTCATCGAAAAGCTGCAAACACTGTGGTGAAACCATAGATATCGGTGAAACCATGATAAAGCACGCAAATTGCCAACAAAAATAACAGCAAAAGAACTCACAAAGCAGTTTCCCGGTGTGTTGACCGATTTTAAAACACAGCATCATGAAGCTTATAAGCGTTATGAATCAGTGAGTCGATTCAGCGGTTGGATCGCCAAAGTCACGTATTTCAGCAGTTTGACACGCGATCCGAATCTTGAATCGACTCGCTGATTCATAACTCTTTGAAGCTTCATGATGCTGTTTGTTTCTAAATCGGTCATCACTATATAATTCGTTATTTAGGTTTTAGCACAAAAACTATTCTGGTTGCTTCATAAAGTTATTGTAGAACCTGCACTGTAGTGTGATGGACTTTGTAACAATGTCTTTAGTACCTTTTATGGGTCTTGAGAGTGCACAGTGCATTGTGCCAATGGAGGCCTTTCTGAGCCATCGGATTTCAACTTAAATATCTTCATTTGTGTTCTGAAGATGAACAGAGGTCTTACGGGTGTCCAACGACACGAGGGGAAGTCATTAATGACAGAATTTTCATTTTTGGGTGAACTAACCCTTTAAGAGATTGCACTTTGTGCATTGGAAGCACTCAAATGTCTGTTTTGTATAGCTACCTCTGTAAAACAGGAAGTTATTTACTCATTTTTTCAGAAGTTGTAGCATATTCCTTTTGTAAAGCTACAGAACTTGTTTGACTCAATGTTTTGTAAATTTGAGCCATTATTAAGGTCTTCAATAAAACAAGATGCAAACTTAAATATTCCCAGCACTTTCTGTGATGTAGTGCTTTTTTTCTCTTTCTCATCAAACCGCAGTTTTTGCAAGTTCCCGCAATTTTATCGCATAAAATTGCATAAATATTTCCATCGCATTTTTTAAGAAAACGTGCCGCATAATCAAGGATTTTTGCCCGCAACAATCACAAAAAAAAGCTGCATTTTTCTGGAAGGACTGCCTTTAGATTTCTACCCAAAATCATCAAAAGTTATTCTAACACAAGCTCCCGTGCCGTCTCTAATTCACAGAAACAAGTCATGCATGTTATCATTATAAATCTCTCAGTCTCACACACAGCACTGTCTAATCCAAGTATGGGAATTTCCTTTCTAGAACTAACCAACAGCAAAAGTTTGCGAAAACCATCTGATTGGTCAATGTGAATTTCTCACTACTTGCTGCCACTTCCTTGAGTATTCTCCACCTGAGAGACAGCGGCAACGCCGTAATCAGCTCATAAACGTTCATAGAAAAGACCAAGTAGCAAGAGGTAGTAAAAAGAAAGTAAACAACAACAGATTAGACGATGAAACCCTGTCAGAATTAGATTCAAATAGTTATAGATGGAAATATACAACAAACAGGGACCGTTCTTTTGCAGTTTTTGTAACTGTTGTTATGTGTGTTTGTTAAGGTAGTTCTCTTCAGCTTAAGGCTATTGCTATTAATAATTTAGGCCCCACTTTATATTAGGTGGCCTTAATTACTATGTACTTACATCAAAAATGTAGGAGGTTTTGACGTATGACATTTATTTTGACGTATGACGCAATACGTGATGATGTCATAAAAGCTTGCGGCTAACAAAGATGATAAAAAATAAGGATAATAAGAGTATTTGTCTGCATCAAGCCTGCAGCACTCGTCTCAGAAACTGAAGCCTCCACGCCTCGATTGCCCCCCGGTGGTTGGTCCCAGTATAGCTCCTAAACCCCACCTCTCCATGTATTACAATGGATGTGAGACACACTAAATAATTAAATTACACTTCAAATAATTGTTTCCTAAAGATGGTTTCTGTCATTTTTGGCAGTTTTTATCACAATGATTTCATTTCAAGTGTTCGTTTTTTAAATACGTTTAGTTTTAGTTAGTTATTTGATACTATAAAAATGGGGGATGTGACATCATGATTGACAAGTGAGATTGACGGCTTCTCTGAGTGAAGTTGTCACTAAGGCACTAACAGACTTTGTTCTGTATTTTTGGGAGGAGATTGGAGCTTTAGCTTTAATTTCTACCTTTCTATAACTGTTTATTTCACACCAACACAATGAACTGTTCTGCATCTGAGAGGCTTTTGATAATCACGCCTCTACTTCCTCACGCCTCTACTTTGCTCTCTACTGCGCAACTCCGGTCCTGAGATCACTACTGCGCAGACTCGGTCCCAAGATGTCAGTGCTGTGTGCGGGCCTACAAAAGCTTCAACTCTGGTCAGCGGAAGTCAATGAAGTCACGTCGTCCATATTTTTTTACGGTCTATGGTCTGCATCATATGTTTTGATCTGGACATCGGTGACATATTACAGTGTCATTTGGCCATGCATGCTCACAGACATGTGAAAATGGTCTCATTTTGAACGAGCTGATATAGCGTTTAAGGCTATTAGCTCCCCAAAGCGTTGTAACAGTGTAAAACGTTACTATGGTTTTTGTATATTGTTTTTTTGTTAATGATGCATCTGGGACAACATGTTACCACTAACAGCCGCTTGAGGGCGCTAGAGGTAATTGATTACCGGATATAAGCCACGGTCATAGACGAGCAAGTCAGATTGTTTGGTAGAGGGAAACCTCATGGTTGAGCTCATGGCTGGCTACCTTCTTTCTCACAAGTTCTGTTTGAGAACTGTTTAAGTTTACGCTCAAACATGAGTATATGCTGACTTTCAAATGTGTGATTGATGACTTCCAAATGTGATATATGGTTTATTTGAAATTCCAAAGGCTGATGTGCACTATTTGTTTTCTTTTATAGAAGGACTTTTTTTTGACCGTTTTTGGACCTTTGTGGACTCTTTGGACATTTGATTCCTTTATTGTTCCATGCTGCACGTGTTCTCCTCATTTGAGCACTATTTACCACACAATCTTCTATAAGCAACCTTGGGTTGTTGCTACAGATCTACAGTACTGCTTATCTCCATTCCATTCTCACTGGTCTCACTGGATTATAACATTGCATCGTTATCAAATAACCACTTGGATCTTGATTGGCTCATCATCATCATCATCCTCATCATCTGATTCATCTAACATTGAACTATCATGATAAGTCTCATTTATTATTGACTTTCCTTAAATGCTCATAAAAATGCTCAGTTATTTATGTTGAATATCTATCGTGCACTTGGGAATAAAAACAAAAAGAGAAACGTATTTGTTTGGTGAAGTGGTTTTATTATTAGTACTAGTCGAATTCTGTTGAACCCCTCAGTTTGTATCATCTTACATTAAGGGAGGTGTTACAGCGTTAGTGATCCGAACAGGAATAAGACTCATGTGTTCGCTTGTTCAAAGGAGTCATTTCCATCTTTGTGATTCTTTTGATAATAACGTTACTGTAAAGTGTTGGATCAGTGAAATAAAAAAAATATATTCTTGAGGATAAGAGCTTTCATTTGATATATGAATTGTCTGTTTTTGGTGTGATTGTGTGATATAAATATGAAATTGAATATTATTCATATGATTTTCTCTAGGGGGTTGGTCAAATTCAGACCGTATTATCTTTTTCTGTGTAACATAAATGCAAAAGTGATTGGGTTATCAAGAAAGCTGAGGTTCTAATCTTTCAAACGATTCCATATATGTCTAGTTTTGTGCTGTACAACCTATAGATTTTTTCAAATGATTATTGGACCGGGTGGATTGTGGGGGGGGGTGGATGCAGAGCTGAAGTGGGAGGCCGTTTTTTTTCTCACACTCAGAGTCAGATATATCCACTTCAGTAGTACCTACAAGCACCAACTTTTGCAGTCGTATACTTAACTATATTCTGAAGGCTTTTACAGAGGGATTTGTTGATATATCATTCCTATCCTGAGTTATAGGTCCCTTTACTCCAAAAAACATTTAAGACTATTGTCACTATTCTCTAATTTACTAAAGCATAAAATAAGATATCCAGAATCCCCTCTGTAAAGGCCCTCTCAACTAATATGTCAACAAATAGAACCAAGAATGTAAAACATGGTCCTTTCCAATTTCCAGATTTTGTTTTTGGAAATGGATGCAAATGAGCATATATTTAAGTATATAAGTCTCTTATTTGCATATTAAAACATTAATTTACACACAAATTGTAATACATTTTTTCCTTATGTTTATGCCAGTAATAAACTGGACAAGTTTCATTGTGATATCCTGTAATTAAATAAAAAAAAATCCCTATTTAGCTGTAGTGTCTCGCCTTAAATACTTTTGGCCAAAGTTACTGATTTCATCAACTGTCAAACTCACAAAAGAATAATTGGACTTTAATGCAGATATCATTGACTTTTTAATTTTAGTTGCAATGTGTTCAATCATGGCGATACAAGTATGATATGATTGGTATGAAGGGCCCATTTTTGCTCCAGTGACTTCTTGTAGCACAACCAGTCTGCTCATTTTACTGAATGGTAATCTCTCTTTTGCCACAAAGACCGTTCTTAGACTGTTGGCTGTTTATCTGACAAGAGCATCGTTAACCTTCTCTAGTTAGTGTGGGGAGGATGTCTTTTTATTTCTGGGCTTCAATTTCTAGATCCCTCTGATGAGCCAGACAGCCCCGGTGTTTATATATTTTTTCTTCTCATGGCACGTACATTCATTGCTTGGACCTAAAGCTCACTCCTCTTCCACTTGAACACCTTTTTTGTTTTTATACATTCATTTTACATTTCTACATGCAATACATCCAATTTTGCTTTCATTGATGTACAGCCATGGGGAGAATTGTTTCCTCCATACGTGATTTCTCCAGGTGTCATTTTCCTTGGAGAAGATGATGACTTGCTCTGTGCTTTTGTTGGTGGTACCCGTTTAGAGCTGTTTAGCTCTTCTAAGCTGTTGCTTACCTGCTCTTTTGTTGAGGCTGATCTGTGCTGAGGATCTGTTGGTACAGACCCATATAAAGCTGTTATCACTGCATTTGCTTCTGAGATCTTGTCGCTGCTGACCTGTGAAATATGAGCATCATCCAAGGTAAAAGGTGTGTGCCTCTGTGTTCACGGTGCATGTCTGAATACAACACACGCTAATTTTACTTTGTTTGTTTGGGGGAAGAGCATGCTGCCCTTGAGTTGGAGCATGGTGATTTCGTTGTGAATCGTTCACAGTTCAAATGCTTTGTGCTCGCCTTGCTTACTTCTGAGGGTTAGTACCTACAATGAGACTGTGGGGCTCACGTGTCGATCTGGCTGAGGAGCAAGAGATGTGTCCGTGATGTCCTTTTGCCTGAACTTGAAGTGTGCCCCGGGACCTTTTCGGCTTGGGCGGAGGACAGTGAATCTCTTGTTTCCGTTGGCATGGAATTTGAGTTTGCCGCCTCCGAGCATTCCTCCTGTGATGACAAAGCGCAAGAGGAACTACTCAAGGTGGTGACTTGTGCAGTGCCCAGATTACAACAAGACTGGCCACGGGAGAGCACCCCACACAAGGACCCCCCAAACGCTCTAAACTAGAGGACAGGTTTCAGTCCAGTGGCCAGGAGGAGGGACCTCAACATCGGTCTCTCCCTTTCTTTGAGGACCCTGATAAGGAGTTATCTCTTTCATGGGGGAAACCTTACACATTGCATGTATTTGTGCCTTCAACGTCAACATATTCGGCTATTGTGGGTGTGAAGGTATGCCCATTATACATTGATGCCTTAGAATAAAGAAATTAATTGGAAATGAACTCTCCCCTAAGTCTGCATCATCACAAAAGAAAACAACTCTCCCCTTGTGGGGAAAGCATTTCAGGCAGCAGGTCAGGCTGGTGCTTGTGTTACACACCATGATGGTGTTACAGGCATACCAGGCCTGCTAAAGGATTTGAATGCGGGAGGTTCGATCGAAGAAGAATTGTTCTCTGAGCTTCGTCGAGCCACAGATTTGTCTCTCTGTGCAACTAAAGAGATGTCCCATGCCAGTGGCTAAGATTGGGGACTGGCTTCTTGCTCTCAGCAGCCTCATAAAAGACCTGATATCAGGACTATCATCTCCAAGAAGAAGTCCTGGTGGCTTTGCGCCCAGGTCTGTGGGGGTGGCCCCCCTTGGGACGGGGTACATACAACTACATCATTCAGCTCCTTCCCAGCACCCTCACAAAAGGGTGAAATACTTCCTCCAGCAGCTAAGGGGCAACCATATCCTAGTGCGGGTCAACAACACTGTGGCAGCCTCCTATATAAATCACCAGGGCGGTCTGCATTCACGCCACCTGAACAGGCTAGCACAGCAGATTCTGCGTTGGGCTCAGGACAAGTTCCTGTCCCTCAGGGCAGATTTATATCCTTGGATATCTCAATGTGGGAGCAGCTTTACTGTCCACAGAGACTGTACCGAATGGAGAATGGAAATTCCACCCCGAGTTTCCATGAAACAAATCTCAGAAAGGATTCTACGAAACAAATGCCTCTCAAGGGACATCACGCAATGTCCTCTTTACTTCTCTCTGAGTCACCCAGCCCCCCTGGGTCTGGACACAACGTCCTCTAGGAATTAGGGCTCATTATTGAGGGGGGTTGCTTCCTCCCAAGCTTTGGCAAGAGGCGCTCCCTTGCAACAAGTATACGATGCGACAGGCTGGTCCTCTCTGCATACATTCATAAGATTTTATAGTTTGCATAGAGAGAAGCTTTTGACAGGGAACGTCCCAGGTTACTTGACTGTAAACCTGTTCCCTGAAAAAAGCGTGAACAAGATGCTGTGTTTCATTGCCGAACAGAGGATGTGTCTAGATGTTTCTTCAGACAAAGTGATACCTGGAAGGAATTTGTAGCCCCTGACGGGTGCGTATTAATGACGTCACCGTCAGAGGTTCCCATGGCGCTAGAATCAGCGCAGCATCTCGTTCCCTCTTTTTCAGGAAACAGGGTTACAGTCAAATAACCTGAGACATTTTCTATTGTAACATATTGTAAACTATAATTTATTCCTGTGATCAAAGATGAATCTTCAGCATCATTACTCCAGTATTCTGTGTCAAGTGATCCTTCAGAAGTCATTGCTGATTTGCTGCTCAAGAAACATTTATTATTATCAATGTTGAAAACAGTTGTGACATTTTTTTTCCAGGATTACTTGATGAATAGAAAGTTCAAAAGAATAAGTCTTTACTGTCACTTTTGACAGTACTGACTAAAGGCTGATTTATACTTCTGCGTCGGACCTACGCCGTATCCTCTACGGCGCAAGTTACGCGTTGGAAAATAAATAAACTATACACAACGGATCTATGTATTTATTCACTAACATAAACAATCTCTGCTCTACAAAATATTGTGTTATATAGCAGATATAAGGATGAAATTATCATCCCATTTCTGGACACACAGACACACTCCTATCGCAGATTTATTTATTTATTGACCTGAGGGAAGGGTTCTGGCAGACCAATCACGGCGCTTGCGGTCCGTGTAGAATTGACGTGTTGTTACATTTTTGGAGAGGTGCACGTCAGGGTACGTCGTAGGGTACGCATGCATCACACAGCCTACGGCGTAGCTATGGCGTACACTCGATGCAGAAGTATAAATTGGCCTTAAGGATGCACATCTAGTTGTGATTATTCTAGTTAAAATTGCGATTTAAAATTTATATATATATACTGTATATACAAACACAACATTTTGTGCTTGTATATTATGACAAATAATAATTATTATGATTATTATTATTATTGCAAATAAAAAATATATATATTATAATATTTAACAAAATAAGAAATATTGTTATTATTACAATAACATTTTCATTATTAAAAAATAAATAAATAGAGTATTTAAGAATAAATATAATGATATACTAATAATAATGTTAATAATAATAATAATAATTATTATTATTATTATTATTATATTTTACAGAAAACTTATTTTACAAAAAGCTGCAGGGTTACTTGTTAACATGCAGGCAGCCTATGACTAAAATCACTAGAAATGTCTAAGGATTTATTATAAAAACGTATTATTATTATTATTATTATATTATTATTATAAAAATCTGTGATCAATTTCTTAATTTTTTTCAGGAGGTATGCAAAATCAAGAACGAGTCTATGTCTTTAATATGAAATATGAGTCTCTTATGCATCCACTGTGGGGAAAAAAACTCACACACTGGAGAAAAACATATGGATTGTCATATACATTTATTTAGAGAAGTATTATTTTTCCTATTTTTGTAACCCAAAATAGGATGGAGTGAGCACTGCTGGGCGTTAAACACACTCATATTTCATTCATGAGGCCAGAGGGCGCCCTCGAGCAGAAATACCACATTTGCCACAGAGAGAAGTAATAATGACGTTAGTCTGGTTAGACACTTGGTTAGACACTTGGGGGATACTCCCTAAGCACTAGCGAATCTGAAGTCCGTATAGAAACTAGTCCAATCTGATTGGTCGTGCGTGATGACGTCATCGTGACGGCGTACCCGGAAGTATAAAGGGCGAGCCGGCGCATTGAAACGGCAGTTATTGCTCTTCAGCATAGCGCTCTGTGTGACAAGTCTGTCTATTTACTGTTGTCTGTCCAAGAAGTGTGTGTGTGAGAGAGTTCTTTTTAGAAAATAATTTTAAAAGAAAGAAAGAGAATGAGTGAGAACTACAGGCAGTGTGTGCATCCGTGTCCACGTTACATCTCTGGCTCGGATGCACACCTGCTTTGTGTGCAGTGTTTGGGTGTGGAGCATGCTCGGGCGGCTCTCGAGGGAGCCTCCCGCTCAGACTGCTGCGTTCTCGGCTGGCCGTTTTTGACGAGGGCGGCCAGCCTCGTGAACCGCATGGTTCTGGACCCGCGGCTGTTGAGGCAGCGCGGCGTCGCAGATCATGGGGTTCACAGCGGGACTTGTCAGAGGGTTTTGGGACTGCTGCGGCACTTTCCCAATCCTCCTCTGACAGTGCCGATGATCTTCCTCCCCGTGTGGAAGCCCGCGCTGCGGCTTCTTCCCCCGGGGTGGAGGATCAGATGCTGATCCTCTCTGGTTCTGAGGAACCGGATGAGGGTGGTATCGCGGCGGGTGGTGAAGTAGAAAGCCTATTAGTGCTTCATCCACCCGCCCAGGAGGAGCTGATCGAGGTTTTGACCCGTGCGGTGGCCAAACTAAATATCAGTTGGCCACAAGAGGCGCCGGAGATCCAGTCAACCAGTAGGCTGGATGACCGGTTCCTCTCTCGCCGGGTGCAAACGCCTCGCCGGGGCTTGCCTTTCTTCCCGGATCTACACACCGAGGTGTGTAGATCGTGGAAGAGACCCTTCGCCTCGCGGGTTTCCAATCCCCCTGTTTTGGACTATGCTAATGTCCTGGGGGCTCGCGAGGCAGGGTATGGGTCGATGCCTCGGGTGGAGGAGGCTCTCGCGAGCTATCTTTCGCCCGAGTCCGCATCGTCCCTCAAAGCCCCGGTATTGCCCACCAAGCCCTGTCGGGACACCTCATCCTTGGTGGGCAAGGCATATATGGCGGCTGGTCGGGCTGGTGGGTCCCTGCACACCCTTTCCATTCTGCAGGCCTACCAGGCCGACCTCCTTAAAGAGCTCGACGAGGGCAAGGGACCCTCTCCGGAGGATATTTTGGAGCTCCGGAAGGCTGCGGACTTGTCTCTCCGCGTCACCAAGGAGACGGCTCGTGCTGTCGGCTGGTCAATGGCTGCCTTGGTGACAGTGGAGAGACATTTATGGCTAAATCTGTCGGGGATGAAAGAGAAGGACAAGTCCTTCCTCTTAGACTCCCCGATTTCGCCTTCCGGCCTGTTTGGTGACGTGGTCGAGGCCGTGGTCGCCAAGCACCGGGAGGCGAAGAGCCAGTCTGCGGCCTTTCGACAGTTCGTCCCTCGCCGCTCGGAGCCTGGGAGGGCGACCCCTAGCGGGCAGCCTCAGCCGTCAGCCAGCTCCTCCCACCGTCAGCTGCAGAGGGAGAGCGTCGCCTCCAGAGCCCCTCCCCCGGGAGCTTGGCAATGGAGACGGCGCTCTCTCCAGCAGACTCGCCAGCAGCCTTCCGCTCCTAGAGGTGATCTAAGGAACGTGCTTCAGGCACGGAAGGCTGCTGGGAAGAAGCCCTAGCTACAGCTGGGCCTCTAAGGGCGGTCCCCCCAGCAGAAGAGCAACCGAGGTTGTTTCTTCTGCAGCGCCCTGGGGAAATCGATGTGGAATCCCGCCATCTAGGACGCTTCGGGCCACATCGATTTCCAGCGAACGCATGCTGCTCCAGCCGCCTCTAGAAAGACCTGCGGCTGGGCAGCTCGCGCGTCCGCACACAGAGTGTAACACCCGACGCCAGCCTCGAGAGGCTGGTTCCCTTAGTAGATTATCTCGGCGCATGGAAATGCCTTCCGAATATTTCTACATGGGTCCTGCGTACTGTAGAGAAAGGTTACAGACTGCAGTTCGGTCATCCTCCTCCAAGTTTCAGAGGTTTGAACTGGACCGCGGTGGTACCAGAGCGGGTTCGGGTAATGGAACTAGAAGTAAAATCCTTGCTGGCGAAGGAAGCCATAGAGCTTGTTCCTCCGCCGGAGAGGGAGTCCGGGTTCTACAGCCGGTACTTTATTGTTCCTAAGAAGGATGGAGGGTTGCGTCCGATTATTGATCTGAGGTATTTGAATCGGTCTCTGAGGAGGTTCAGGTTCAAAATGCTCACGATTCCTATCATCGTGAGTCAGATCCAGTTCGAGGACTGGTTCGTCACGATAGATCTAAAGGACGCATACTTCCATATCTTCATTCTTCCATGTCATAGGAAGTTCTTGAGGTTCGCTTTCGGGGGCGAGGCGTACCAATATCGAGTGCTTCCCTTCGGTCTAGCTCTTTCCCCACGCACATTCACAAAGTGCATGGATGCAGCTCTGGCTCCATTGAGACTCCAGGGCATCCGTGTACTGAATTATATCGACGACTGGCTCATATTGGCCCAGTCGTACGATATGGCAGTTCGGCATCGAGATGTCGTTCTGGCCCATATAAAGCGTTTGGGGCTGAGACTCAACACAGCAAAGAGTGTGTTGACGCCGTCCCGGAGGACTACGTTCCTAGGGATAGTATGGGATTCGACTACGATGCGGGCACAATTGTCTCCCGCGCGAGTCGAGACCATACTGGCGATGGTCTCACGAATAAGGCTAGGCCACAGCATCACTGTGAAGCACTTTCAGAGAGTGCTGGGGCACATGGCAGCAGCGTCCAACGTTATACCTTTTGGCCTGCTGCACATGAGACCCCTCCAGTGGTGGCTGAAAACCAAGGGGTTTTCCCCCAGAGGGAATCCTTTCCGTATGATCAGGGTAACGCGCAGATGCCTTCGTTCCCTAGTCATATGGAAGAAACCTTGGTTTCTGTCCCAGGGGCCAGTGTTGGGAGCGTCCTGTTGCCGGAAATCCGTTTCAACAGACGCCTCCCTCACTGGTTGGGGCGCGGTCATGGAGGGCCGCTTTGCGAGGGGCCCGTGGGAGGGCCGTCATTCCTCCTGGCACATAAATTGCCTGGAGATGATGGCGGTCTACAAAGCTTTGAGGAGCTTTTTCCCGGACCTCTGCGGCCATCATGTCCTGGTACGAACAGACAATACGTCTGTTGTAGCGTACCTGAATCATCAGGGGGGTTTGAGGTCGCGCCCTCTTTGTAGACTGGCGCATCGAATTCTCCTGTGGTCCCAAGGGAGACTGTTGTCCATCAGGGCAATGTATGTCCCGGGGGTACAAAATCAGGGAGCAGACATCCTGTCGAGGCAGGGGCTGAGGCCCGGGGAGTGGCGACTCCACCCAGAGGTGGTGGAGGCCATATGTGAGAGGTTCGGCCCAGTGGAAGTGGACCTGTTTGCGTCTCGCGAGACGTCCCACTGTCCACTGTGGTTTTCCCTCACGCATCCAGCCCCACTGGGGTTGGATGCCATGGTTCAGACGTGGCCGAGGCTGCGTCTGTACGCATTCCCCCCGATTGCTCTGCTCCCGGGAGTTCTGGAGAGGGTCCGCCAACAGGGAGTCAGCCTACTTTTAGTAGCACCCCGTTGGCCGACGCGAGTTTGGTTCTCGGATATCATAGCGCTGCTGGCAGGTCCTCCATGGCAGATCCCTCTGAGGAGCGATCTCTTATCTCAGGCAGGGGGCTCAATATTTCACCCCCGGCCTGAGATTTGGAGTCTTTGGGTCTGGCCCCTGAGGGGGTCAGGTACCTAGAGACTGGCCTGTCGGCAGAGGTGATAGAGACCTTACTCGGCTCCAGGGCTCCATCTTTGAGGAGACTGTACAGCCCCAAGTGGTGAGCCACTTGGTGCAGGGAGCGTGAGGTGGACCCAGTTAACTGGCCGGTGGCTTCAGTGCTGGAGTTCCTCCGAGATCGCTTCTCTGCTGGTCCAACCCCGTCCACACTCAGGGTGTTCGTGGCTGCCATAAGGCTTTCCACACTCCTTTGGGTGATGGGCTCGGGTAGACACCATCTGTTGTACAGTTACCCTGTGGGGCTGGGAAGATGCGGCCTGTGGCTCGTTCCAGAATTCCCTGGCAGTGGTTTCGAAGGCTGGTTGAGGCCCCCTTCGGACCACTGGAGTCGGATGAACCAGGGAACTTAGGATTGGTCAGTTCCTTGGTTCTTCAGGCATTACATCCCCCGCCTCACGTGACGGTGGAGTAAGAGACCTCACTGTGAAGCACTTTTGAGTGCTGGGGCTCAGTACAGCAGTGTCCAAGGGAGACCTTTTGACCTGCTGCACGTGAGACCTTGACAGTGGTGGTTGGAAACCGAGGGGTTCCCCCAGAGGGAATCTTTTTTCGTATGATCAGGGAACGCGCATATGCCGCATATGCCGAAGGCGCTTGGGTTTCCCTAGTCCTAGTTGTGCCCGGTCTCCGGCTTCACACTAGGGCAGGCACTACCCTCGGTAAGGTCCCAAGGGCCAGTGTTGGGAGCGTCTTGTTGCCGGGAAACCGTTTCAACAGACGCCTCCCTTCATCGGCTGGGGCACGGAAGGAAAAGGAGTGGAGAATTTTCTCCCTACGGTGCTGGCGCTAGGGTACTCAAGTCCTAGTTGTGCCCGGTCTCCGGTTTCACACTAGGGCAGGCGCTACCCTCGGTGTGGGCTAGTGGGTACTCGTTCCCCAAGTGTCTAACCAGACGCAGTGGGAGTTCCCTCGAAAGGGAACTGCTCGGGTTACGACTGTAACCCTTGTTCCCTGAGTAGGGAACGAGCACTGCGTCTTGTCACCACACCTCGGCACGCCTGGAGTGCATGCTTCAGAGCAATAGCTGCCGTTTCAATGCGCCGGCTCGCCCTTTATACTTCCGGGTACGCCGTCACGATGACGTCATCACGCACGACCAATCAGATTGGACTAGTTTCTATACGGACTTCAGATTCGCTAGTGCTTAGGGAGTATCCCCCAAGTGTCTAACCAAGTGTCTAACCAGACGCAGTGCTCGTTCCCTACTCAGGAAAAAAGGGTTACAGTCGTAACCCGAGCAGTTTTCCGGAAATCCCTAATGTGAAGTTAATGCTGTGTATCTAAATTAAAAGAAGATAGAAACGCTTTGATTAAACAAGAAGACTGCCACAATATATAGTGTATGTTAGTTCTCCAAGCCTTCTTGGGTATTTTCATAATAATAAAGTATATTATTAAGCAGTGCTAACTGACACAGACTTCATCACTGTATAGAATACTACAAAATAATTAATTGTCTGCCTCATTCTGTGATAAGAAGTCACGTCAGCTCACAAAAAGGACATTTCAAACACTTGGCTGACGATATGAAGTGAGTTAAAACATGTTATGTTTTACATGCTTTTTTGTTTTTGTCAAACGCACTTATTAAAACCGACTCAAACTGACACAGTGCTTTCAGATGGAGCAGCGTTTCCTACTGATCACAGAGCCGCTCTTCACTAACACGCTGGGCGTTTATTTAATGAATTAAATTCGCAGCCTTTATGCTTAAATAATCGCACATAAACCAAATCGCGATTGCGGTCCCTAGTACTGACACACTCTCCGCCCCGCCTCTTTGTTTGGTTAAATTTTTATTTACTTGATTTTATATGTTCAATGTAAAGTTTCATTGTTTCACTCTTAATTTGAAATGGGCCCATCCTTTCCTTTATAAGCTGTTGCTTTTGTTCATTTGAGGAGGTCAGTTTTAGTTTTGGTTGGTTTGTTTTCTGTCTGTCTGAATTGCTTTGACTTTATTTTCTGTTAGTTTTTTGTGTTAAGAAATGTATGACTTAGTAAAGATTTTTTCTTGGGTTCAAATAAAGACCCATTTTTCAGTGGAAAGCTTGTGTTCCTTGTTCCTGACTTCTCGGTCCCTTACATATGGTGACAGCGGATGTTTTCAGAAGTTTCAGTGACTGAGTTGGCAAATCTGCTTCGAGCCCATATGCCCAGGACTTATGGCCGAGAGGTTGTAAAGCAGCAAGAGCATGCAGATCAGGAGAGAAGATTTAAGGCTCTCCAGCACCAGTTCAGTCTTTTGCAAATGGAGGTTCAAGCATGCACTTCTCCTAATCTTCACTTACCTGATGATGACCGGGAGGCCCGGGAAAGGCTCAATATAGATCCTTCAGCTTCAGATGGGCACTTTGTGGCTTCAGCTCATCAGCAGGAAGTTAATCAGGTTGAGGACAATATAGTCCGGCCATTATCTCAGATACCTTGATTGGAGAAACTGAGTAACACTGATGACGTAGAGCACTTCCTTGTCACTTTTGAAAGGATTGCTGTTGCTTGTAGGTGTACTGAAAATGATTGGGTTTGGCATTTAATCCCTTTGCTGACTGGTAAAGCAAGAGCAGCGCATGTCAATATGGATTTGAACGAGTCTACTGACTATGATAAAGTGAAATATGCCATTTTAAAGAAATATGATGTCAATGCTGAAACTTATAGACAACAGTTCCGTTCCTTAACAGCAGATCCAACTGAGAGTCCAAAGGAGCTTTATAACCGGCTCAAATAACTCCTTGGAAAGATGATCCAGCCTAAGAGGAAAATAGTGGAGGAGGTGAGTGAAATCATAATTCTGGAGCAATATCTTAGAATGCTGTCCCCTGAACTTCAGGGGTGGATTCGGTAAAGGGATCCCCGAACTGCAGCGGAAGCAGCATCTTCGGCGAATGTGTTTGTGGCAGCCAGAGGAAAGAGTAAGCCATGGGCTTGGAAACCTGCTAATGACCGCCATTCTCCTGACATGCCTCACTTTCAGCAAAGGAAGATGGAGGGGTCTGGTAAGCCCTACATGAGGAAACCTACTTCAGCCAAATAAAACTTTGCTCCTAAACTACCTCCCATATGGTACCTGTGTGGACAAGAAGGGCACAAGAAAGTTTATATCACCCGCTTTGATCAGCACAATGCCCTTACGCAACAAAAATATATTGTGACAATATATTTAATGTGTCTCCATATATTGTGAGATTTACATAATATATCATATGATATATTATATAATAATATATTATATATTTAAGTTATATGTTGCAATATATGGGACAATACTGCAATTATTGCCGTTTTCATATATTGAATGAATACATATTATTATACTATTTAATATATTGTTATGTATATTGAAATATATCCCTCATTATATGAAATTATATATTGGAAGAGCCATTGTATATATATTGTCACGGGGTGAGGAATCACACGACAAGGCAGGCTGAGTGAAAAAGGCCCCGGAGGGTGGATTTTATTTACAGTGCACGTGAAAAGGTGAAAACAGTCAGTGAGCCGGTGCGTGTTGGCTGGTGATCCTTGTGCTCGGTGGTGCTCAATCCTTGTGAAAGTGGGTGTCCAAACGTGCTCCAGTGAAGTGGGCTGTCGGTCACTCACTGCTTTCTGAGGGAGAACAACAAAGAGAGGTTAGTCCAGCAGTGCATTCAGCTCGAGACCAGAGTCTGTCCGTCTGCTCAACCGTTGCTGCTTATAAGTCTCTGGGCTGATGAGGTGCAGCTGTGACCGATCAGCCCACGGTGAGGGCGTGCAGGTGTGTTGTTGCCAGGGCGACGCTGATTCCTCTGGGTGGACTCGTCACAATATATGTAAATATATATGTAAAATTATGTGATAATATACCTCAATGTACAAGATAATATAATCAGATTTATATGGGAACATATGTCTTAAATATATTGATTTATATTACATAATATATTATATATAATTATCATATTATATATTGTATACATGGTAAATATGAAATAATCTAATGTACAATGCCTGTCATATATTTTAAAATATAATGGATTGAATAAGACAGCAATATAGTTCACAGTAACTGAATAAGGTTTATTTCAAAAGCAGCAGCTGAATGTTACGTCTGGTGACAGGAAAAAGGCAGAAGATCCAATAGCGAGTTAAACAACAGGTATTTATTATACTCAGATTCACAGTAGAGTTAGGACAGATCGTTGGACAAAGCACAGACGACTGAAGCAGGCAGAACGAAGAGCCACGACCAGGAACACACGAAACAGACAGGAACCTCCATACAAACGGCAACAATCTGACAACATGGCCGAGTGAGACACATGTATAAATAGCCCAGGTGATGAGTGCAGCAGGAAGTAATCAAAGTGTTCAGCAATCAGAAACCACGCCTCCAACACAACCACACACAGAGAAGGTGAGACGATGTATTTATGAACCGTGACACTTAAGGGACAGTGACCTGAGAACAGTGTGGAGGACTGAAATGTCATGGTGATGATGAAATGTCATGTGGAGGAATAAAATGTTTAGGATGAAATGTCATGTGGGGGAATAAAAAGTGGACTAAAAAAAATTATTTTGTACTGCAAGAATAAGAAAGTATTTTTCTGGCCTGGTTTGAAGGTGGATGTGGCCCAATTTTGTAAAAGCTGACCTGTTTGTCAGAAGGTTTCCCTCAGACGTCCATCGAGAGCACTACTACAACCACTGCCTATTATTGGTACGCTGTTTGAGAGGCTTGGAATGGATGTTGTTGGTCCAGTGGAGAGGAGTCGCTAAGGGAACCGTTTCATGCTGGTGATAACAGACAATGCCACCAGATACCCAGAGGTATTTCCATTAAGATCTGTGAAAGCGAAATCTGTAGCTACTTCCTTGGTCCAGTTATTTTCCAAGGACGGATTTCCAGCAGAAATTCTAACCGACCAGGGCACTAATTGTATGTCTACCTTGTTGAAGCAGGTCTACCAGCTCTTAGGAATTAAGAGTCTGCGTACTACCCCCTATCATCCCCAAACAGATGGGCTGACTGAGTGATTTAACCAGACTTTGAAGCAGATGCTACGAAAGTTTGTGAGTGAGACTGGTCGAGACTGGGATCAATGGTTGCCCTATCTTCTATTCACTTATCGGGAAGTCCCTCAGGCTTCCACAGGCTGTTGTATGGCCATGATGTCAGGGGCCAATTGGCTCTGCTCCAGGAGGTGTGGGAAGGAGGTCCTGAAAAGAAAGAGCCCACCAGTGTTGTCTCCTATGTTTTACAAATGAGGGAGCGGTTGCAGAAGATGACTACTTTGGCTCAGGATCATTTGGCGGAAGCCAGGGAACAGCAGAAGACCTGGTATGACCCTTTGACAAGAGAAAAAAATATGGAGGTGGGTCAAAAGGTACTGGTCATGTTGCCCAGTCGAGAAAGTAAACTGCTAGCAAAATGGCAGGGTCCCTATGAAATCAAGAAACGCCTGGGTCCTATGACCTATGAAATCAGTATGCCTGGTCAAGATAATTCCAGTCGAGTGTTGCATGTTAACCTGTTGAAGGAGTGGGTTCCCCGTCAGGAGAAGTCAGAGTCACTGATGATTCGCTGTGTTGAAGAGGAGGAATCGGATGAGCAGTGTCTGCCACAGCCAGTTCCTTCGGACATCGGGCTAGATTATCTAACAGATTCCCAGCGGTCTCAAATACAAGCTCTCTTCACTTCGAAGGTATTCCTGAGCGACTCCAGGGGACATTGAAGAAGGAGGTAGACCTAATGCTCCACCTGGGGATTATTGAGCCTTCGAATAGGGAGTGGTGTCATCCAATAGTCCTTGTGTCAAAGAAGGATGGGAGTATTAGATTCTGTATAGATTTCCAATATTGAATTTGGTTTCAAAGTATGATTTCTACCCTACCCCTCGCATAAGTGACTTGATTGATCAGTTGGGCCAGTCCAAATATTTGACAACAATGGACCTCTCTAAAGGTTATTGGCAGATTCCCCTGACTCAATCTTCCCGGCCATTGACTGCATTCCGGACACCAGGGGGCCTCTTCCATTTTAAGGCGTTACCTTTCGGCCTTCACGGGGATGTGGAAACCTTCCAGATGTTAATGGATCAGATATTGCGTGGTTTACCTTTTGCTGCTGTATATCTTAAAGATGTTGTTTACAGTGACACCTGGGAGGAACATGTGCAGCATCTCCAAGAAGTCTTGCAGTGTCTTCAGAGTGCCGGCCTCACCGTCAACCCCACAAAGTGCGCAGTAGCTAAACAAGAGACAGAATACCTGGGCTATGTCATTGTGGACTGAGGAGAGATGGTGGCCGCACAAGAGTGGCAATATGGATGTATCTTGTACACACACCCACATACATCTACACAAACACATACATCTGTTTATTCTTTTAAGGTCATTCACATTATTTTGTTTCAATATAATAGTTTATAATAACCACACATAACAAACAATATTAATTTAATTATTTATTGTTAGGTTTCCATTTGTTTGGCAATGATCTTCAGACATGGTCCGCTGCAGCCGCAACCTGGTGTGATGAAAATTACAGTCCGGGCAGGAACAAAGATTTGGACATACCATTTGCTGAGGTTTCCCAGGGGAGGAGGAAAAGTTGATGTCTTTATTAATTGATTTATTTAGTTGTACATTTATGGCATTTAATTACATTTTGATTTTCTTTATCTTGATTTAATATATCTCTTTGTTTGGTTAAATTTTGATTTGTTATGTTCAATGTAAAGTTTCATTGTTTCCCTCTTAATTTGTAATGGGCCCGTCCTTTCCTTTATAAGCTGTTCCTTTTGTTCATTTGAGGAGGTCAGTTTTAATTTGTTGGTTTGTTTTCTGTCTGTCTGAATTGCTTTGACCTTATTTTCTGTGTGTTTGTTTTTTTTGTGTTAAGAAATGTATGAGTTTGTAAAAAAAAATGATTGGGTTCAAATAAAGACCCATTTTTCAGTGGCAAGCTTGTGTTCCTTGTTCCTGACTTCTCTGTCCCTCACACCAACCTTGAAAATATCTGAATGGCATTACGTTACCATTAAAAAGGTAGCACTTTACAATTATGTTTCGCTTGTTAAACAGTTAATTTGAACTAACAATTAACAAATCCTCTATACTATTTATTAATCATAGTTCTTAATTTCAACATTTACTAATAATCAATCAAATCAAAAGTATATGTTAAACATAGCTTATGCACTAAGAGCTAACATGAACAAACAATGACCAGTTATGTTTTAGTAACTAGCATTAACAAAGATTAATATATGCTGTAATAAAAAGATATTGCTCCTTTAGTTCATGTTAGCTATAGGATATTGTAAAGTAATGATGGAAAACATAGTTATATTAACTCCCTAAATTGTTGCCCTCCCTTGCCCAGTTTTTGGCCTCATAACCTTGATAAAAGATCCTACAAGTGGAATTCAGCCACATCTGTCACAGCTGATAAACTAGACCTAAATTGAAAGCAGAGATTGTTGTGAGAACTGAGATGTGTTTTATGATCATTTGCGTCTGTATCAGTAACTCATCTTGGCTGTAACAGGATACTGGATTTCTGCTGAGCTGGGTTCACCACATTAGAGCTGTGCACAACCGTACAGCACACTTCACTTGTAAAACAATCATTCTCTCTCTCGCTGTAATGGCAGTGCTTTGAGCAATCTGTCAAAAGTGACTTATGAAATCCAAACAAGGCGTAACATACGGTCGTACGGGGGAGCTCTGGGCTCTTGCTGGGCCTGCTGTTCTTCAGAGGCCTGATCAAATTTAGAAGTAGAACCAAAACCATGCTGTTCCAACAGAGCCGTTGCTGTCAGAGTTAGGCTGTGTTTGGGCTGTGGGCCAGACTGGTGGATCTGATGGTGTTTGTGTGGCACCAGGGGTCCACCGCGCTCACCATGTCCAGGGTGGAGTTCTGTTGGCGGGTCTGACCCTCAGCAGTGTAAATGTCTTGGAGAGCAGAGTTAATTCATCAGGC
The DNA here is from genome assembly GCA_023566225.1 of Romanogobio albipinnatus. Classification (NCBI taxonomy): domain Eukaryota; kingdom Metazoa; phylum Chordata; class Actinopteri; order Cypriniformes; family Gobionidae; genus Romanogobio; species Romanogobio albipinnatus. The sequence goes on along the minus strand of CM042244.1, from coordinate 35,051,255 downwards.
AGTCAGTGGTAACATTTGCCTGAAGCTCTCGGTTCTCAAAAGATCACGGGTGCAACTGGAGGGCAAGAGAGTGTGAACATATTGAGAATCTTAGAATGAAGTGTGCTTGTGCACAAACACATACAGATGTTTATTTCTCATGCACCAAAGACAAATTCAGCGGCATCAATCATTGTCAACGGAAACTTTGTGGTACTTACAATGGTACCATGTCCATGATTGCATGGTATTGTCGAAAAAGTTAATTGTGCCATGTCTAAAAATGGGTATTATGCAATGGTATCATGTCTATAAAACCATGGTAATACCAGAGTATATGTCTAAATACACTGTAAATTCTAACAAGTTCAGTTTACTTTAAAAAAGTTTGCAAACCGATTGCCTTATTTTTGCAAAGCAAACTTAACTCTTAAATGCATGACTGTTTCGCCAAACATTCTTACATATTCGGGTCTTTAGCGACCCGGATCTATATCTAACATGGATAGATCTATACCTGTCGCGATAATATATAAAACTCATGGAAGCTTTAGCATAAGTTCTGCCGGGAAGACTTAATTGTCATGTCACTTTAATTTTATCTATCCAATCACATGCTAAATACCTGGGTATAAAATATCGGTACTTACGCATGTTTGAGTTCGCAGATGCTGACGCTCCAATTCAGTTGACGATTCGGGCGTTCCGTAGCGGTCGATCGTTGATCCTATGATAACTAATAATGTGCATACAGTAGCGTTCTAAGTCCACGTCAGCCTATCATTCTGTTCAATGGGTTACCGCAGTAACAGACGCGAGTGCTTCACTAACAAAAGCAAGTCTCACGTCAGACTCAGATCAATCGCTTTCATGGAGGACTATCTGGGCATGTTATCAAAGACACGGCTGTGGTTTTCATCACCATTCTGGCGACATCACTACATCAGCATTTATCACCGTGATATGCATATGGTTATGCATTCCGATGCCGATTGGGTGTAGTATCTTACTCTTTTTCAACTTTGTCGCAAGCATGTCTGTATAGAGCACACACATGCATCGTGTGAGACGCGCACAGGTGTTTGCCGGTCTGCTTATGCAACGTGATAGCTCGTTGTGACTCGCTTGTGTCCATAGTGCTCGATTCGCATGACACCAGTTACTGTTATAGATAGTATTTTGTTAGAAAAACTGAAACAGAAAAGATATGCACAGCATATTTAGACTCTATCATTCTCCCTACGAATGCAAGGAAAACAACATGGGTTTTAAAGCAACATGCACCTATTTAATCGGGGCTTCATGTTGAACTGAAGTTAAGCTGAAATCGCGATTGGTTCAGTGTTATCAGATCGCTGAAATTCAATAAAAAAAAACTATGCTGAGCAAATTAGCATATTTAGGTACAGGACCGACATTCTGTTCTTATTCAATGGCGTTAGATTCATCTTCCAAGCGCTGTGAGTTCGTCACATATGCAATTTAACTGACATAACAGTTTCAAGCTTAGAAGTGTTTGGCCTGCATCCAGCAGAGTACATATTTGCTCAAACATATGGGGCGCCAAGTGTTGGAATGGCTTCCTTTCGTGATTCGATATGGCTTCCTTTCGTGATTCGATATGGCTTCCTTCCCTATGAGGAAGAACTGTAGCGTTCTGTGCTCACATTAAGGTGCTTTGCTTATTGTATTATAAAAATGCGCAACATATTATTAAATTGGTTAATCAAAACAAACACATCATATATATATATATTAGTAATTGTGTGCATTTGTCTTCGCTTTACTCCAGTTAATTTGACTATATTAGTTTTTTATTTAGCTACTGATATCTGGATACCTCTTATATTTCGAGAAACTTAGATTGTAGCGTTACGTCTTACTTGATCCTTCCGGCTAGGACGCCATGGCTACATTATGATAAAACAAATGTGTATCTTGCTTGTACTCTCAGCACCATATGTCGGGTAAGGTTTGCATACAAAACAAGGTTTGACTTGACATTCGATAGCAGCACTAAATTGATTCCGTACTCAATCTGACCCGTTTACATAAAGATTGCATCGTACAGCATCTAAATCACAATTATTGATTTGAAAACAATTATTCAAATCTTTTATGAATACAGTGAGCAGAGTGCACTCCCTTTATAAACGCATGGAACTGTCAAATGCTTCAGTTCAGATAAACTCCAGTGGAAACTGCTGTGGTCAATCTGACTACACCGAATCATGAATCTATTGCATGTTCTACTATTCGTTGGTAAAGCGTATGTGCTGGAAGGCAGAGTTGGCAGTGATAAGCTCTGGGCCATTCAATCCTGATTGAGTGTTTCTGTGTTGTGTGGCGCTCCAATTGGGGATTGCATTCGAGTGCTCAACAGACTTTACATTACATTTGTGCATTTGGCGGACGCTTTTGTCCGGGGCACCTTGGGTTGCATTCGGGGTGCACATTTGGCGTTTTCCGGGTCTTGCTTTTCCTGGGAGTCGAGCCTGTGCCGCGCTCTGCTGTTTGAGCTACTGAAAAGACATGTCTATGATCAGCTACACTTGCATCGAATCCTATTGTGACTAACAAAAATACAAGGGAGTAAATAGTGTTGACTGTTGACACAGTCTGCACATGCATATTGATTCCTGGCTGCACCGCAAACGGCAAGGTCTCTCGCAGTAAGCTTTTTCTCTTCACTAAAGCTGGCACACGGTGCACTTATAGTCATTGTGATTTTGTTGCTTTTCAGACTGCGATCCTGATGCTAACCTGTGGGATCTCAGTGCATTACAGCAGGCTGTATGTTAATCAGACGCACAAGGACTTGTCCGGAGTTTTACATCAATCCATTCACTTAGCGAAATCATTCAGGCCAAAATTTTATCATGGCGTTGGGGAACATGTCAAACTAACTATTAAAGACATCAGATTTCATTCTAGGGTCAAAGGAATTTTTTAGATTGCGATATTGTTCTCATATTGTCAAACGTGTCCAAAAAAAAAAAAAAATCATCACAGTATTATCCTGGCTTAGGTTATCAAATGATGAATCTCGTTTTTGATCTCTTTCATAGGTTCGGTAGCTGTGTCGGGTCCTATATAGCTAGTTATGGTTTTATTAGCTAGTAAAGCTTAACCTTATAAAACATTATTTTTCTTTTGCAAGGGCATCGTCCGGTGTTCTCAATCACATGCACATGTTATGTATTCGTCATACTGTTCTGGTTTAATTTCTTTTGGGGGTTCTCTCAGCAGGTTGACGGTTAGATGGTGTTCTATCAAGATGTGAGCGGGAGCTACGCCCAGGGGTTTAGAATCCTCCTAACTGCAGATGGAAAGAAATGTGATTTCCAACTCACCTGTGCATGGGCCATTCTTTCAGATTGGTGTTGCTGCGAACATAGCTCAACGCGCGGAGTTGGCATCCATGAATGTGGGATTCCATGATGGTCAATATGGTTTTCTTCAGCAATGCTCAAGCCATCAGGCATGTTCACTAAACTCTCCCATAATTCCAAAGGTAAAACTACGATTACCTACTTGTCTTAACAAACATCAGGTAAATTCAAAGCTTTTAAGGTTGATCTTCCACTTCCACCGATATTCTGCTAGATGCCATGTTTATCAGCCTTTCGGCTTCATGTGTGCAGGGAAATTCACTTTAGAAACTAATCAGTTTGATTTACTATCTTTCCTATTCTGATCTTCACTTCTCACTCAATTTCTTTACTCTTTTACTTAAGCATTCTAGAATGACTCTAAAGGTTCTGGTATCACATTAACAATTTCTAAGATGAAGAATAATCTCTGTCCCTTCACTTCCACGGTTAAATATCTTCACGTTCTTCCTAAAACTTCCGACCACTCCCCCCTATTTATTTTATCTATTGGAGCACCTCTCTCTAAGGACTGGTTTCAGACCCACTTTTATACTGACCTTAAAAGCTGCAGTCTACCTCCTTCTCTTCGTAATGGACTTTCCTACAGCTACGACCGTGGAACTTCTAGGCCAGCATTCAAGCTAAGGGGGAGACCGTGTTCTTCTGCATTCGAGTCTTCTATAAGACCAATTCTAAAATCATCCTTGAAGCTCAGCAAGCTCTCCAGTAATGGTTCAGGTAAATTCCTATGCAACTACTGGTGGTGGTTTATTAATATATAAAAATAAAAAAATAAATAAAAAAAATGTGGCCCTGCGGCCTTGTCTCTGTGGTCTAACAGACCGTGTGGCCCTGCGGCCTTGTCTCTGTGGTCTAACAGACCGTGTGGCCCTGCGGCCTTGTCTCTGTGGCCCTGCTGCCTTGTCTCTGTGGCCCTGCGGCCTTGTCTCTGTGGTCTATCAGGCCTTGTGGCCCGGCGGCCTTGTCTCTGTGGCCCTGCGGCCTTGTCTTTGTGGCCCTGCGGCCTTGTCTCTGTAGTCTACCAGACCGTGTGGCCCGGCGGCCTTGTCTCTGTGGTCTACCAGACCGTGCGGCCCTGCGGCCTTGTCTCTGTGGTCTACCAGACCGTGTGGCCCGGCGGCCTTGTCTCTGTGGTCTATCAGGCCGTGTGGCCCGGCGACCTTGTCTTTGTGGCCCTGTGGCCTTGTCTCTGTGGTCTAACAGACCGCGCGGCCCTGCGGCCTTGTTTCTGTGGTCTAGCAGACCGCGCGGCCCTGCGGCCTTGTCTCTGTGGTCTATCAGGCCGTGTGGCCCTGCGGCCTTGTCACTGTGGCCCTGCGGCCTTGTCTTTGTGGCCCTGCGGCCTTGTCTCTGTGGTTTATACGCGTTTAATAAAAAAAAAAAAAAATCCATCAGCAGGCGGTGTTCCATGTTCACGCTTAACATGTTAACTCTTGTTTTTCTTCTTTGTAGGAACTCCAGGATACAAGACTGGTGGGTCTATTTTATTTACCATTTTTGGGGGATAGGATAGGCTCCAGGTAGAAGCATTATTTTTGGGGGTCGGCTGCGCCTCTGCCTTCGTCTTCAGGCAGGATATGCATAGTCCGGACACTCAGATTGCTAGCTACGGACGGGGCCTATGCCTATATACTTTATCGCTTGCTGGGTTGTTAATAAATGGATTATTGTCACAGTATTTAATCTCCCGAGTCTTTCTGGCAGAAATGGAAGCTTTAGCATAAGTTCTGCCGGGAAGACTTAATTGTCATGTCACTTTAATTTTATCTATCCAATCACATGCTAAATACCTGGGTATAAAAGATCGGTACTTACGCATGTCTGAGTTCGCAGATGCTGACGCTCCAATTCACCGCCATCCTCCCCACCACCTCCAAGTTAAATCCTTCCCTACATCCACCCCACCACCACCAGGATGGTCCCTTCCATACCTCACGGGGGTCGGCTGCGCCTCTGCCTTCGTCTTCAGGCAGGATATGCAGAGTCCGGAACCCTCAGATTGCTAGCTACGGACGGGGCCTATGCCAATATACTTTATCGCTTGCTGGGTTGTTAATAAATGGATTATTGTCACAGTATTTAATCTCCCGAGTCTTTCTGGTAGAACTGATATTAGAGCAACAATTACAGAAGAATAAAATAAAACATATTTTGTTACCTTTTGGAGCTTGGAAGGGTTCAGTTTGAGCAGATGTTTTATACCATCACCACTGTCCTCGTCAGAACTCATTTCCCAGTACATTCTGCATCTGGATCATATTCGCGATCTCACGCATATTCTCAAAACGCATTTTCAACGTCTTGAAAATAAATATTTTGATCACTGACAGCTTCCTTCACCAGATCCATCATCAAGTGACATTGACACTAATATTTGAATTTGTTCAGTACTTGCTCTGCAGTAAATCGCTGAGCCATTTCAAGTTTTGAAAATTATAATTATTATTGTTTCGTTTTCAGTCTGCAGTAAGTACGAGTGAAACGTCACTTCATTATTGTGTATGAGACATTGCCACCTTGTGGAATAAAGGTAAATTGCAGTTATTTTGTCATTATAGATTCATTTATTATTGTGTAGGGGAAAAAAAGTACAATCTTACACACCTCGGGTCCTTAGCGACCCTATACAATTTTGTACAAACAGGCTTTCAATTAAAATATTTTTTTTTCTTGTTATATTGTTTAAAATGGATTGATTGAGGAATACTAAGAAGGTTGATGTCTAACTTTAAAAAAGAATGAGGAGGAGGGTAGTGAGTGACGTCTCAGGTCGCTAAAGACCTGAGGTATGCATTTAAGGGTTAAAGGGAAAACGTCTCGGTTACGTATGGTAACCCTCGTTCCCTGAAGGAGGGAACGGAGACATACGTCGGACGTAACCAATGAATTGGGATCCCTTCAGGGAGCCCCTATCAGCTTCGAGATATAGAGAATGGGCCAATGGCCATTGGCGTGCGAGATTTGCATCTCGCGCTCCGCCCTGCACTGCGGGTATAAACAGGAAGCGAGAGCAGCGCACTATTGTTTTTCACTGAGGAGCCCAACTTAGAGGCTCAGGACTGCAGTGATGGTACAGCAACTGTGGCGACGGTATTACGTGTCCCTTCCCTTTCGGTCGGTCACTTTCGATGTACGTCGTACGTAACCGACATATTGGGACCCTTTGGAAAACGCCACAGTTACTACCACTTCCAGCGCCCAGCGAAGAGCCCCTCAGACCCCGTCTGTATCAGGCGGGAAAACTCACGCAGGGAGAGTCACACTGCTGTTCCGCAAGACCCATTCAGCAGACCTTTATTGGATAACGCTGGGAAAGCGTGCCCGGAGGGCCGCTGTGGCGTCTGGAGTCTCTCTCTCATGGGATCAAAGTGATGAGGAACAGCAGAGATGCTTTTCTCTGCTCAGCTCTGCATATAATTTAGATCCCTGCTCCAAGGGCTCCAGCAAGTCTGAGTTAGATTGCCCCACTGTCGGGTTAATGACCAACTAGAGTGTGACCAGGAGATACGATGATGGCCCTGTGAGAACTTCAAACAGATCCCAATCAACCCCGGACCCCTAACTCACCTTTCTGTCGAGAATGGCCGGGGGATGACCTTAACACACACACACACACACACACACACACACACACACACACACACACACACACACACACACACACACACACACACACACACACACACACACACACACACACACACACACACACACACACACACACACACACACACAAGCATTCCTCTTTATTTAGCCTTCAATTAAACGATCCCAGAAATTACATATATGAGGATTTCTTAAGTATATGCATGCTCCCTATATTTCTTATGTTCATGTGATGTAAAAGCCATCTTAAATGCTCAAAATGGCTCTGTAAAGAAGATACACTGCTTTTATGCGTCTAAACCAAGGCATGTTTGATGTCTAAAGGTTCCTCTTTCTTTGTCTTAGTCAATGGTGCAAAGTATATGATCATGAGATGTACCGTTAGTATGTTTAGTCTATTTGGAGCGAAACTTTGCTCATTCTGGCCTGCCAGCAAGAACATTCCATCGAGTAATAAAGTCTGAACAAAGAAATCCTCTCCCGCCTGAAATTCACACCAACGATTGGTCATCTCAGGGAAGAATGGCGTAGGTTAGTGGACTTTAAAGGACAGAAACACAAGCACACTTCTGGGCTCAGTCAACTTGCAAAGACTCAGACGAGACAAACTTTATTTTCCTCCCATCACGTCAGCGCGGCTCCCGAGCCCGCGCGGCCCAGCCAAGCTGGTCGTTTCCTTGGAAGATGACACGCTCCGCAACACGGCCAGCGGCGCACTCCGCAACACGGCCAACGGCGCACTCCATCAGAGCGTGCGCATCACTGCGCACAAGGAACCTTCTTAGCTTGGACGAGATGAACTTTCCCTTCCAAGACACTCACTTCTAAACACCTTTAAATCTCCCGCAGACCGACCAAGCTCCGGAAGAACCAAACGGAGAGAGAGCTTCAGCGCATGAACGCTCTGAGAAACGCCAAAGCACGCATCTTGCTTTACACAACACAAAGAAACCATGCAAGTATCAATTCTATCGAAATTTAGATGCGTTTTAAGATTGTACCCCTGTTTATGGTGATAATTGTTCTTGCTGGCTCTAGTGGTTATGTTTGGGAAAGTGTCTGACCGGACCATACCCTTCTTCCTTTCCTTTCTCCTCATCCTCCTTGACTTTCCATTATTCGTTATATACATGTATCCTTTATTTAGTCGTATGTAATCGTAGTATCAATCATTATTAAAACCATTGAAAAAGTTTGTCCTTTGTGGCCAGAGGGATAAACTTTCTCGAAAATTGGGTAGAAGACCTAGTGAAAGTTGATAAGGATTGTACCGCTCGTTCGTTAAACAGAACGGATTAGAGAAATTCTGAATCAACTCATTAGAGGTTATTCTGTGATTATTTAATACAGATATATATCCATAGTTAATTGCAATAAATTGTTGTTAACCATATATATATATTGCGTAAATACCTAGGTTAGGTATTCTCCCTTTTGGGTGATTTTGGAGATTTATGATTCGATTATAACCTGTTATGATTAATCATAAATCCCTTAATATTAATACTCATAATTCCCTATTAATTTTATTGAGCTAATGTAATTTAATAATATATGTAACCCTAAAACGCTACACCGCTGCGGAAGCCACATCATGCCCGGAGGGAGCTACCATGTGGAGAATACACGTATGGACTGGCCTTGGGCAGTGCAACATACGGAAGTCCCAGGGGTGGCCCCGGCCAATTTTACGGCGGGGGAACAACACCGTACTGGGACTGCAGAGGAGACTCTGCCGAGGGAAAGACACGAGCTCGCCGTAGGGAGCTGTACCGTGGAAGAATACACATATGGGACCGCCGTGGGGGTCACAACATATGGAACCCAGCCTAACACAAGTTCCACCAATGCATATGAGTGTTAAACCTGGCGTCGGATGCTCCGCCACATCCGACTGCCGCGGGTTGCGGAGGACTCGACAGGGTTCGCCTATCCCTAGGGGAACTCGACTGGAGCAGAATAAGCTCACGTATCCATTCCATGGAGAAGGGAATTGTGCAGCAAGCCGACACTAGAACGGGCACTCCGGTGTTACTGACTATGGGAAGCGAGCACACGGGAAGCTACCGGCTCTACACGTAGGCTATAGAACATAGCGAACGTGTTAGGTGTCGCCCAGCCCGCAGCTCTACAAATATCTGTCAGCGAGGCGCCACGAGCCAACGCCCAGGAAGAAGCTACACCCCTAGTGGAGTGGGCTCTTAACCCGAGCGGGCAGAGCACGTCTTGGGTTTCATACACCAAGCAATGGCATCCACTATCCAGTGGGCCATCCTCTGCTTGTAGACAGCCTTTCCCTTCTGCTGTCCTCCTTAACAGATGAAGAGCTGCTCTGAGGTCCTGCTCAAAGGGCGCCCTCTGCAGTGCGGTAAGCACCAGAGTTAAGTCCCAAGAGGGTATAGAAGGAGGGCGAGGCGGATTTAGTCTCCTCACCCCCCTCAGGAACCTGATGATCAGGTCGTGCTTACCTAAGGACTTTCCATCTACTAAATCATGATTAGATTAGATTAGATTAGATTCAACTTTATTGTCATTACACAAGTACAAGGCAACGAAATGCAGTTTAGGTCTAACCAGAAGTGCAATAGCAGCAAGTGCAGGATATACAATGGTTGCATAAGTGCAGGACATGGATATGTACTGAATATATATAAATATGTATAAATAGAGAGATGGTTATTACTATAAACAGAACTGAATTTACAGGTGAATATGTACAGTGAATAAATATACAGATGGCTATTACCATAAACAGAATTTACAGGTGAATATGTACTATGAATATAATATACAGATGGATATTACTATAAACAGAATTTTACAGATAGAGGTATACAATAATATGTTAGGCTAAGATGAGGAATATAGCAGTGGATTAAGGTAGTGCAATAAATTATGGACAGAGCTATCCGAAAGAAAGTGTAAAAGTGCAGTGGAAAGTGGTTGCATATTACAGTTAACGGCAATTGCGGCAACATACACCTTGAGGGTCGAGGGAGACAACCTTCGCTCCAACCCGCTCTGTAGAAAGGAAAGCACCGAGCTGATCGTACACCTTCGGGGGTCTTCTCGGTGAGGAAACGCATATTTGCGTAGGTCCCGGGGCCAGCTGTGTGCCAGAGCATCCGAGCCGAGGGTCCCCTCGGTCAGGGAATAAAACAACTGGCAGTGGGTCGTGTCCGGGGCGGCAAACAGGTCTACGTGAGCAGGCCCGAAGTGACTCCAAATCAGCTGGACCACCTGGGGGTGGAGTGTCCACTTTCCGGGAAGCACCTGCTGATGTAAGAGCTCGTTGGCTGCACGATTGAGCAGGCCCGGAATGTGAGTGGCACGAAGCAACCTCCGATGCTTCTGACTCCACAAGAGGAGATGACTGGTGAGTTGTGACATGCGATGGGAGCGTAGACCACCCTGTTTGTTGATGTATGCAGCAGCCGCAGTGCTGTCTGTACGGACCAGAACATGCTTGCCTCTGAGTGGCCCCTTGAGGCGGCTGAGTGCAAGATGAACTGCTAACAACTCCAGGCAATTGATATGCCATTTCAGTTGGGGCCCCGTCCACAGACCCGAAACTGCAAGCCCGTTGTACGTGGCACCCCAGCCGGTGGATGAGGCATCCGTGGAGACAACAGCATGCCTGGACACTTGTTCTAGGGGCACTCCTGCCCGTAGAAAAGAAGGGTCCGACCACGGGCTAAAGGTTTGGTGGTATCTCGGCGTCACTTGGACACGGAGGGATCCGCTGTGCCACGTCCATCTCGGGACTCGATCGTGTAGCCAGCGTTGAAGCGGTCTCATATGAAGCAATCCGAGCGGCGTTACCGCGGCTGCAGATGCCATATGCCCCAGGAGCCTCTGAAAATGTTTCAGTGGTACCGCTGTCCTGCATTTGAATGAATTCAAGCAGTTCAACACCGACTGGACGTGCTCCTCTGTGAGGCACGCTGTCTGGGCAACCGAGTCCAGCTCCATCCCGAGAAAAGAGATCCTCTGCGTGGGGCAGAGTTTGCTCTTCTCCCAGTTGACCCGAAGTCCCAACTGGCTGAGGTGTCTGAGCACCATGTCCCTGTGTTCGCTCAACTGTCCTCGCGACTTGGCAAGTATCAGCCAGTCGTCGAGGTAGTTGAGGATGCGAACGCCACGCTCTCTCATGGGAGCAATGGCCGCCTCCACAACCTTCATGAAGATGCGGGGCAACCGGGCTAGCCCGAAGGGTAAGACTTTGTACTGATATGCTCGTCAATCGAATGCAAAGCGAAGAAATGGTCTGTGTCGAGGGAGAATCGAGACATGAAAGTACGCGTCCTTCAGGTTGACTGCTGCAAACCAATCTTGGGGACGGATGCACCTGAAGGTGCGTTTCTGGCTGAAGAGGCAGCCTGTGAAGGGACCGGTTCAAGAACCGCAGATCCAAGATCGGCCGTAACCCGCCGCCTTTCTTGGGTACAATGAAGTACGGGCTGTAGAAGCCGGTCTTCATATCGGCTAGAGGGACCAGCTCTATCGCGTCCTTCGCCAGTAGGACCGCGATCTCCGCCTGGAGCACAGGAGCGTTCTCCTTCTACACGGAGGTGAAGTGAACACCCCTGAACTTGGGGGGGACGCCGGGTGAACTGAATCGCATAGCCGAGTCTGATGGTACGGATGAGCCAGCGAGACGGCCTGGAAAGTGCTAGCCAGGCTCCCAGTGCCCGTGCAAGCGGAATCCAACGGCACCACAGACGTACCCGCAGCATGGCAGCAAGGCGGCATGCAGGGACCCGACTCGGACGGCCTGGTGGCGGGCCGAAGTGGGGTCTGAGTGTGCTGTGCAACACTTACCTGCTTCCGCTGAGGGGGTGTGCGAGTGTGGGAAGGCCTCTGGAGTGCGTCCCCACAGCCGGCACCCCCTGCTGGCGAACAGAGAGGCATCTGAGAGTGACAAGGCATGGAAGCGTTGAACACTGACAGGCTCGCTCTCTTGGTACCCAGAGATATTGGAAAGTGCTCTTTTATTGAGAATTTGGGTACCACTGGCACTGGGGCCAGTGGCGGAACAGAACAAACAGAAACAAAGATTCTCCCCCGGCCCTCCTCCGTGGGCAGGAGTGGTGCTGCAACCATGTCCTGCAGAACAGTTTCCTCCATCTCTGGGTGGCCCGTCTCAGGGTCGCTTACGACGGCACTTGGCAGCGGCCTGAGCGGACTGGACAGCCTTCCCGTGGCCGGCTCCAGGCCCACGGCGAGGTGTAGGCTACTGCTGGGCTTGGGCGGGAGCGGGAGCGCAGGCGGCGGCGGGTGGTAGTGGGAGCAGCAGCTGGCTGCCGGGGCAGGATGTGCTTGATGGCCTCCGTCTGCTTCTGGGCGGCCGAGAACTGTTGGGCGAAGCTCTCGACCGTGTCGCCGAACAACCCGGTACTTGTCGGTCTCCCTCTGGTTGAGCCAGAGATGTCATTCCTGGACCACTAAGGTGGACATCGCATGACCGAGAGAACGGGCGGTGACTTTCGTTGCCCGGAGGGCGAGGTCCGTCGCCGTCTGGAGCTCCCGGAGGAGCTCTGGGTCAGGTCTACCCTCGTGCATGTCCATGAGCACCTGGGCCTGGTGCACCTGGAGTAAATTCATGGCATGCAAAGCGGACGCTGCCTGTCCGCAGGACCTGTAAGCCTTCGCAACTAGGTTGGAAGAGAACTTACAGGCCTGGGACGGGAGACGTGGGTCACCGTGCCAGTTGGAGGCGGTCGCCGGACACAGCTGCATCGCAACGGCCTGCTCAACTGGTGGGATCCCCACATAACCCTTGGCCTGTCCGCCGTCAAGGGTAGTGAGGAGGGAGGAGCTGCTAGGTCTGTTTCTGTCACTGAAAGGCGCCATCCACGACCTAGTCAACTCCTCATGCAAATCCTCCGGGAAGAATGATACCGGAGCGGGGCGCTGAGAACCAGCACGACCCCCCCCGAGAAACCAATCATCCAACCTGGAAGGTTCGGGACGTGGTGGAGGGTTCCACTCAAGCCCGACCTTCCCGGCTGAGGAGCTTGTGAGGGATCAGGGGCCCGCGTAATCCTCAGATCACCCCGGGCATCCGTCGAAGTAGATCTATCCTGCTGGGCAGGGATAGCACTAGATCGAGGTATGCGGAGGGGGACTCCACCTTCCCGAAGGTAGGAGAGTCTCGATCTAAGCTCTGAGATAGTCATGTTCCCGCAGTGGGAACACGAACTATCCACAAACGCTGCCTCAGCGTGCTGAACTCCCAAACACGTGAGACAGCGATTGTGACCGTCAACGGGTGAGAGGGAACGACCGCATCCAGAAATGCATGGGTGTTGCTCTTTTTGTGAGGAAACGCTCTTAGGAAATGTGCTGAAGCACCCAGGGAAGACCGCGGCAACACACAGTGCAGCCTGTGTTTGCAGTCAGACAACGCCCACACCGAACCAACAGGTTGCTATGAGAACAGCAGTTGTTTTTATAAAGCAGCTGTTGAGCATGCGGTCGCACTGATGTGTGCTGTAGCGTCCTCTTCTCTCGTTCTCCGGTCTTGAATGACTCAATCTCCTTGCTGAAGAGCAGTCGAAAACTTTGTCTAAACGCCTGTTCGGCTCCAAAGTGAATGACAATAGTGCGCTGCTCTCGCTTCCTGTTTATACCCGCGGTGTGGGGCGGAGCGCGAGACGCAAATCTCGCATGCCAATGGCCATTGGCCCGTTCTCTATATCTCAAAGCTGATAGGGGCTCCCTGAAGCGATCCCAATTCATTGTTTACATCCGACGTACGTCGAACGTGACCGACTGAAAGGGAACTGAAGTTAATTTAATAATCAGCTAAAAGTAAAGAAAGTTAACCTCCCAAGTTAGTTAGTTTATTGCCAATTCTAGTTAACATACTCTAGAATATTTACTAATCTTACTAATCGAGACTTAAAAACTATGTGCAATCGGTTTCCACATTTTCTTCAAGTAAAGTAAAATTGTGTCAAGTTAATTCGATCTGAGGAAGTGTATTCTCAGAATGCATTGCGGCACAGATAAATTAATTGCTTCATTTTACACTTTTTTTGCATTATTTTACCATTTTATTTTCTGTCTTTTGTCAGTATAACCCCAATAACGACAGCAAATAAAATTGTAATGGTCTTAAGTAAAAAAAAAAAAAACTGAAAAAATCATTACCATTTTAGTGTTTTGCATGCTGAATGTTGAAGTCTGTGTGACTCAAACATGGTCAATTGTAAGATATTGTTACAAATATAGAGGGCATATATAATATTATATATATATATATATATATATATATATATATATATATATATATATATATATATGTATGTGTGTGTGTGTGTGTGTGTGTGTGTGTGTGTGTGTTGTGTGTGTGTTGTGTGTGATGTGATGTGATCTACTAAAACCCGTCACATAGTGAAATTTTAACTTTTACAGCTTTTGATACCATATGAAAGCTTTGGCCAAACCCTTTTCAAATATATTTCTTTCAAGGCTTGTCTGAAACAAAAGTTCTGGTTATCTAAAGTCGGCTGATCGCTATGATTTTTAGGAACGGAATTTTGAGAAAAACAGGTTTAAATAACTGTCACCCCCTTTCTTTCGCATAGACATGAAAATGCACTATCCAAACTTAAATGGCTGTAAATGCTTAAATGCTTTGGAATATAGACCTAAGGTTGGTCTTGTTTTAAAGAAGACACTTGGCAGATTATTGCAGATTTCAAATAAATTATGAAAGTAAAACAGAAAAAGTTATAAAAGTTTAAGTTTATGAAAATGTAAAAATATATATTTTATGATAATGTTTTATATAATATTTTATAATATGTATTTTAAAAAACATGTTTTACTCTAAAACTACAAGACAATCAAAGCCAGAAATATGAACAAGTTGTGTTCAAAGTTTTAGGTTGATATATCAAAAAATTAGCTTTAAGTAAGATTTTATTTGGGTGCAGTACCAAACTTTTCCTCTAGATGACATCCAAGCTCCATTACTAACCATATAAGTGCGCCTCCATTTCCATATGGTTTGAATGATCTGAACCATATATTTCCATAATTTTCATACATTTTATGAGGTAGACATCCTATTCAGAAGTAGTATAGGCAGTTTATCAGTATTTTATTTGAATTCAACCTCTAATAAATATAAAAGAACATGTGCATTATAGCTCACTTCTGCATCACAAATGGCAAATCTATATATATATGTGTTCCCTTTATATTTAAAACATTTCCATAACTTTGGGACACTGGGAAGCATATTCCACGTGCACCAAGTGCCTGCCCGTAGGGAGGACTTAGAGACACACATATGGCCCGAAGAGGGGCTGCATATGGAAGAACTCTGGGGAAACCAGCTGAAGGTGGAAAAACTTTTACCCCCAGGGGTGGCAGGCTAGTGGAATAGACGTCCCTGCGTCTGGTAAGCCAAAACAATGGTGTCCACTATCCAGTGAGACAACCTTTGTTTGGAGAGAGCTCTTCCCTTCAGCTTCCCACCATAACAGACAAAGAGCTGGTCTGAGGTCCTGAAACACTGCGTCCTGTCTACGTAAGCGCGGAGGGCGTGTACAGGACAGAGCAGTGTCAAGGCTGGGTCTGCCTCCTCCATAGGCAGTGATTGCAGGTTCACCACCTGGTCCCTGAATGGAGTGGTGGGTAACCTTGGGCACATATCCAGGCCGGGGTCTCAGGATGATGTGAGAGTCAGCTGGCACGAATTCCAGGCACGCTTTGTCAACCGAAAATGCCTGTAGGTCCCCTGCCCTCTTAACGGAGGCCAGTGCGATCAGAAGCGCCGTCTTCATTGACAGGAACTTAAGATGAACTGATCGCAGAGGCTCGAAGAGGGAGATAGGGCAGATAGAACCACTGCGAGATCCCAAGAGGGTACGAGGGGAGAGCGAGGTGGATTTAGTCTCCTCGCCCCCCTCAGGAACTTGATGACCAGGCCGTGCTGACTTACTGTTTTTGTCTCTACAAGGTCGTGGTAGGCTGAGATAGCGGCCACATAGACTTTCATTTCAACCCCTCTTGTAGAAACGAGAGCACAGACCCGATCAGTGTCTGTGCAAGAAGGCTCACTAGAGCACAGACCCGATCAGTGTCTGTGCAAGAAGGCTCACTGGGGGAAACGCATACTTGCAGAGGACCAACTTGATGGTTGATGTACGTTACTGTGGCCATGTTGTCTGAGCAGACTAGAACATGTTGACCCTTGAGCAATGCTCGGAAGCGGTGCAGGGCGAACCGTACCGCTAGCAACTTGAGGCAATTGACATGCAGGCGGTGCTGGGGTCCTGTCCAGGAGCCCGTGGCAGCATGTCCATTGCACATGGCACCCCAGCCTGTGGTGGAGGCGTCTGTTAATACAACAATATGCCAGGAAACTCATTCTAAGGGAACACCGGCCCGTAGAAAACAGAGGTTCAGCAACGGGGTGAAGGTCTGTAGGCAGGCCCGAGTTACTGGGACCCGGAGCGTGCCTGTCTGCCATGCCCACCTCGGGACTCGATCGCAAAGCCAGTGTTGAAGCAGTCTCATATGAAGCAGTCCGAGCGACGTGACCGCGGTTGCGGATGCCATATGCCCCAGGAACCTCTGAAATAACTTCAGTGGAACCACACTCTTGCTCTCGATTTGACGGAGGCAAGTCAGCAATGACTAGGTGCGCTCGCTCTAAAGCTGCACGTACATGGTGACTGAGTCGATCTCTATACTGAGAAAAGAGATCCTCTGCACTGGGCAGAGTTTGTTCCTCTCCCAGTTGACCCGAATGCCCAGACGGGCTAAGTGGCGGAGTACCAGGTCTCTGTGTTTGCACACCTGCTCTCGAGAGTTGAGAATCTTCGTAAAGATGCGAGGGGACAGAGCTAGCCCGAATGGGAGAACGGCGTACTGATATGCCCGTCCCTCGAAAGCAAACAGTAGGAACGGTCTGTGTCGAGGAAGGATGGAGAAATGGAAGTATGTGTCTCTTAGGTTGATCGTTGCAAACCAATCTGCTGGACGAACGCATTCGAAAAGGCGTTTGGCTGTCAAAATCCCGAACGGAAGCCTGTGAATGGATCGGTTCAGGACGCGCAGGTCCAGGATTGGTCGTAACCCACCGGATTTCTTGGGTACAATGAAGTATGGGCTGTAGAAGCCGGACTTCATTTCGGCTGGAGGGACGGTCTCGACTGCACCCTTCGCCAGCAAAATAGCAATCTCCGCACACATGACAGGGGCATTGGGCCCACCATGGTATAGCAGACTCCCTGAAAGCGGGGTGGAGACCAGGTGAACTGAATCGCGTAGCTGAGCCTGACGGTCCTTGCGACCCAGCTGGACAACCTAGGAAGCTCTAGCCAGGCTTCCAGGAAGTGCACCAGCGGGGTCATGGAAACCACAGACGTCCCCCGGGTGGGGCAGCAAGGCGGCGTGACCGGCCCAGATGTGGGAGGCCCCAAACACGTCAGGCAGTGATTATGCCCATCAGAAGGTGATAATGACCGGCCACACCCAGAAGCGCACGGGCAAGACATCCTGAAAAGGACATGCCAACGTGCAAGCTCTTTTTGTGAGAGGAAGCTCCTGCATTAGTGCTGAAGTGCCCAGGGAAACACACACCAGCTGTATGCAGACCACTGCACAGATCAGCAGCCAGGCAGTATGTGATCGCTGGAACACGCCATCACACCGACACTACTGGAGAGCTGCTCGTCTCGAAGAGGCTGACAAAGACTCAGTATCAGGCTTGAGGAGTGAAGAGGTAATCTTGGCTCCGGAGCAGAAACGTCTCAGGTTACTAATGTAACCATTGTTCCCTGAGAACAGGGAACGAGACACTGCGTCAGCTTTTGCTTACGCTACGGGGAACGCCTCCAGCGTGACAGGTGCCTGAAATCACAATCAAAAAACGTCAATCCTATTGACCAGCGACAGCCTATGATGTCATCAAGGCGCGAGCAGGAAGTATATAAGGGCGCCTTGCCAACATGACAGTATCTAATCGTCTGAAGGGACTGTTTTGGCAGGCAGGCCCTGCGGCATGGCACAGCGACGCAGTGTCTCGTTCCCTGTTCTCAGGGAACAATGGTTACATTAGTAACCTGAGACGTTCCCTTTCGAAAGGGAACTCGCACTGCGTCAGCTTTTGCTTACGCTACGGGGAACGATATACCCACTACGCCATGCCGACGGGAGTGCATGCCCATAGGCAGTGACAACTGTCAAGACAAGCAAATTCTACTGAAATGCCTGAATCACTCCCCTTCTGGTCACATTAGGCTGTCAGTGACAGCGCTCCCTACGGTCATAGCCCAAGCTATCACCCAAGAATGAACCCTCACACACATGAGGTCCTTCCCAGGCCCTGCTCGAAGGCCTGGAACCACCCCTTCGACTTAGAAGGGGTCCCTTTAAGGGAACGTGGCAAGGGAACTCGAGGGAACCCTATGCCAGTCACTATTCGGGAGGTCCTCACCGAATGCCACCAGGGAGACCTGACCTGGTGACCCAGTCTGCTATGGGACACGTAATACGGTCAACCCTGTCTGTAGTGTACAGAGCCTCTGGTACACGCCTATGAAAAGGCATCCCGCTAGGGTGCTGCAAGAAAGGCAGTGACATCCACTAGCCGGATCTCAGAGACGGGTTATCCCGGAGAGCGGCGCTCAGCGAAGTGCTTTATAACCCTTGCTAGCGAGGGGAGTTCAGCCGCTCAATCCTCGGATCTACCAAGCACCTACTTTAAAACGTGCTTAGGAGGCCAGAGGCCTTACAGGCTGATCATACCAGGGAGGCCCCGAGGGGCCTACAACCGTAATCAGCGCCAGGCGGCCGTAAGCTCATAACAGACCCTCACTTGAGAGGAGCTCATAAGCCTGCCCGGTAGGTACCCATGCCGCAGGCAAACTATGAAAGTCCCCTCCTGTGGGGACCGCATAGCAGCAGTAACGTCTCGTCGTGCTAGGGTAAGCACACCGCCTTCAGGTCTCGCGAACGGCCAGAGACCGGCGCCTGATAGCAGGTGACCACTAGCTGTCAGCGTAAAGCCAGTTGTGTGTTCCCGCCTAGGGAACTCGTTCCCCAGGGAGGCCGAGAGGGACCTCCACCCGGTAACCTGTGCCGACTGCTCGCGTGTCAGTCGTGCTAGCCCTCGAGGTAGCTGGGAAGACCAGGGACTCGCTTCAACAGGGAGGCCTAGCGGGCCTACCACCTGCAAGAATGTTGGGCATTTCTCCATCACAGCCCTCCGCTCAGTGGCTGGACCTATCCAGAGACCACGAGACAGGAGCGTGCCTTCAGAGGAGGCCCCGTGGGGCCTACTACTCCAAGCGAATCCCACAGGGAAGCCCCGTGCCGCTTGCCTGATAGCAACCCATGCTACGATCCGTTACCGAAACTGGGGACCGGGGAACGACTTCAGGGAGGCGCAATGCCTCCACCTGATAGCAGAACATGCCACCCGTCTCAGAGCGGGAGCTCGCCTTCAGGGAGGCCCAATGCCTACCACCTGATAGCAGACTGTGCTACTCATAGCACTTCCTGCTCACCGCCACAGCCAGGAAGGTCACTCAGGGGGCCGATTGCGGCCCACTACCTACTAGCACTCATGCTAGCCCTCCAGTGACTGGAGCCCAGGAACGCCCCCACAGAGGAGGTCAGGTGAGCCTGCTTACCCCACAGCAGGCTCTTAGGGAGGCCAGGCCACCTATTAGCAGCACGTACCAGCCATCGAGGGGCTTAAAGCCGGTGGCGCCCCCTCGGGGGAGACCAGGCAGCGCCTGTTGACCAAGCAGGCTCTCAGGGAGGCCAAACGTGGCCTCCACCTGAGCGAAGATAACCCAAACCAGGAGCCTACCCCTCAGGGAGGCCTTTAAGAAGGCTGGCTGCTGCACCTGGGCTGACGGCAGCTGTCTGCTGCTGACAAAGGCCTGGAAATCCAGATATCACCTGGGAACTCGTCCCCAGGGAGCTAGTTGACGAGGTTACTGCTGACGTCGACACCAGTGGAGAAAATCCTCCCAGGCACACTCGTGTGCCATGGCGTCGAGACTTCTTGCAAGGAGGCCGGTTGATGCCTACGACCTGTCCTGAAGTCCTGCTGCCCAGACCGCCCAAGCTGGCTACCAACAACCAGCTGGCTCTTATACCCCACCTGGGGCTGGTCCTTCCCGGAGGTAACTAGGAAACAAGTTCTCACTTTGCCCTAGGGCCCCCAAGACGGCGCAGTCTCTCGGGCAGTGCCTACAGACATGGACCTAATCACATTGCCAACAGCGGTGTACTCAGCAGAAGTGCTAACAAAAACCCTCTAAGCGAGGGGAGTACAACTTACGTCACCTGCCTCGGGGCGGCTGTCTTATTTCCCATGCAGCGGCCAACCGTAATGCGAGGGCGTCAGCCAATGGCAATGCTCGGGCCTCAGGGGAGCATCCGACCAGAACCGTAAACATCGGTTTATCCGATGTTCAGCTTACCCCGAGCCCTAAAGAAGGTGGAGCAGAGACATAAAGCAAGGGTAAACATTACTTTTTCATAGAAAAAATAGAACCCACCGGCCGAACCATCCTCCAGGAAGAGGCCGGGGGCCGCCAAAAGATGGCGGCCACCAAGCTCTGAAAGGCGGAAACAGCAGATAAAGTCTAATCGCAAACCGGCGAAAGACGCTTCGTTCCGCCCCACGACCACTGGCAAAGTCGCTGTCTCCTGCAACACCTCGACTGCGTTACTTGTAACCCCAGAACGCAGAGAAGGGGGCGGGCCTTGGCCGGACAACTCTGTAACAAGAGGAGGTTAGGTCAAGGATGCATAACAAGCCCTGTTTATACTTCAAGACAGGCCAGGGGCGAACGACCTTCCTTAGAAGGGAACGCCCCCATCCTTGACGGAACCTAGGCCAAGTGGTGCGACCTCAGTCTGCACTAGATCCACTCAGGGCTCGGGAAAGAAATATTATCACCTCTAATAATACACAATGAGGCCCCCGAAAACCCTTTTTCCAAAGCCCCGCAGAGCTGGGCGCAGATCTCACTACAGCTCATGCAAAAGTGCATACCCGGTCTTCAGCTACTTCACACTTTTACGCTAGGAAAAACACAGCTCGCCCCCGACACTACAAACCCTCGGGCAAGAGCGCAATTCAGTTACCCACATCAGTGGGTAAAACATACACGGAGAGGCAGCAAATTCTACTAGCAAAAGTGAGGCATACACACACAACCACATAATGTTGCAAAGAAGATCGTTCTTAGCTTACTCACGGGGAGCTGCAGGCCCTGCAAAATCCAGCGATGATCCAGACTTCCCCAAGCAACCCCTCAGGGGAGCGACGGTACAAAAAAGTCCTGAAAAACATAGTTTGAAAATGTTTCGCCCTACAGAGGGGGACTCACCAATCGCTCCTCGCGGTGCTTCAAACCAGCCCTCGAGCAAGTATCCGCCCACCGCTTCCTGAGGGGGGCGCTTTAACAAACAAACCAGGCGGGCCGTCAGAATCTTACATTTCCTGCTCATCATGGGCCCACCGGCCTGATGTAAAAACGCCCGGGGAAAAGGTCAGAGGAAGGGAAAAAGGCAGCGTTCAAGTCCGCTCCCTCGGGGGCGGAGTCCGCTGCCTACGCTGGTTCCGGTCGCCAGCCCCGGCTTCCTTCCTCTTCCGGTTGCGGGTGTCCCGCCTCTTTTGCGTCCCGCTCCTCCGCGGCGGGGGCGCTCGAGAGGCAACGCTGGCTCGTTGTTCCCGTCTCCAGCCCTCAGACTGAGACGGGAGAGGGACACCCGACTGCCTGGGCGCGGTCCCGGACCTCCGCGGAATGCATGTTTTAAATGCCGCCGAGCGCGCCCTCGCCTCTCTGAACTTTTCCACCACCGCCTCCACGGAGGTGCCGAAAAGCTCAGAGGGCGACACCGGGGCATCGAGGAGAAAGGATCTCTCTTTCCCCCCGATGTCCGCCAGGTTGAGCCACAGATGTCTCTCCGTGGCCACCATCACCGCCATCGAGCGACCGATGGCGAAAGCAGTCTGCTTGGTGGCCCGGAGAGACAAATCCGTGGCCCGGCGCAACTCGGCCACCGCTTCAGGGGTTATTCCCTCCCCCTGATCGAGGTCCCCCAGCAGGTCTGCCTGGTAGGCCTGTAACACAGCCATAGTGTGTAAGGCCGCCCCGGCATGACCCGCCGACATGTATGCCCTGCCGTTCAAGCGCGCGGTGGTCCTGAGCGCTTCCGTCGGCAGGGTGGGAGCCCTTAGTGTCGATAACCTCCCGGAGGCGAGATAGTGTGCAAACGGCTCGTCTACGGGTGGCAACGACACATATCCAGCCTCGGGCAATCCCTCAACATCAGCGAAATTAGCCCGCTGATGTCGATGGATACGGGCTGAATAAGGTTTCTTCCATCCCTTCGAGATCTCTTGGTGGAGATCGGGAAAAAATGGAAGACTCCCAGGAGCTGGTTGGTCATGGGCGGAGAGAAAACGGTCGTCCAACCTACTTGGACGCACGTCATCTCTCCTAACACGCTGCCAGGGCAGCTGCAGTCTACCTGCAGCGCGCTCCATGACCTCCAACAACTCCCCATACATGGGACAGGGTGGTTGGGAAGCCTCAGCCTCAGGCGCTTCATTCGCCTCCCCAACCATCCTCTGCTCGAACGGAAGAGCAGCGGACGAGGAGGAGGAACCCAAATCCAGTTCCTCCTCCGAGGTCCGCCCCTCGCGATCTGGCTCGTCGTCAACCAAAACCACACCAGCCTCTAGGCGACGAGCCAGATCCAGCTGGGAACCCCAAGATTGTATGCGCCGCTCAGCCTCAGCACGAGCGGGGCCGTTCCCAGCTGCTGAGCTCTCTCCCCTCGAGAAGAGAGCCAGACGAGAGCGGAGCGTTCTCATAGGAAAACGCTCGCAGTTCGCACAGGAGGCTCCCTCGAGAACCTCCCGTGCGTGCTCTTCCCCCAGACAGTACACGCAAAGTGAGTGTGTGTCATCAGGTGTAAGATACCTGTTACACGGATCCACGCACCTGCGGAAGTGGCGCTGCTTGCTAGCACACTTTGAAGACATTTCCCAATGGTGAAACAGGCAAAACAGTCCCTGAAGACGAAAAGATACTGTCATGTTGGCAAGGCGCCCTTATATACTTCCTGGTCGCGCCTTGATGACATCATAGGCTGTCGCTGGTCAATAGGATTGACGTTTTTTGATTGTGATTTCAGGCACCTGTCACGCTGGAGGCGTTCCCCGTAGCGTAAGCAAAAGCTGACGCAGTGCGAGTTCCCTTTCGAAAGGGAACATAGTGTGATATTGCCAGCGTACTTCCTTACTGACATTGACATTACATCACTGACATTACTCGGAGTGACTGAACAAAAGAGAACTGTGATTTCTTGTTGCATCACTGCATAGGAAGAGAATTACAATAATATAAATGAAGTTCCATTTGGCCATCCAATGGGAACACTAATCACCATAATGTTGAGAAATTTTAGGAAATCAACAATAATTTATGAAGTCAACTTATGTGACGTTCCCCCAAAATATTTAGTTGTATTGTCAATAACATTCAAGATGACTGGAAAATGAGTGAATGCAACTAAAAACGATGACTGCAGAAGTGGAGGAAATTAGTGAAAACCTTCTCTTTTTTTTGCGTTGGCAAAATGGTATTTAAACCAGTCAAGTAATGTTTACTTGGGTTTTCTGAGTAAGAAAATGCATAGCATGCAATTACTTTAGATTACTAAATTGTCTTAAGTAAGTTCTACCAGAAAGACTTGGGAAGCCAGATGAGTACAATGAAGTAACACATTTATTAACAGACCAGCAAGTATTATATTTAGAGTTTCTTTGGCGTAGGCTCCGTCCGTAGCTCCCGTCTCGAGGGTAACGGACTCTGCATTTCCTGCCTGAAGATGAAGGCAGGGGCGCAGCCGACCCCCTGGGAGGTATAGGTGGGGACCATCCTGGTGGTGGTGGGGATCCCCATACGGAAATGTAATATATGACATATATGTCCCTATATCGCAAATGACGCCGTCATATATGCTAAATATAAGACAATATATTGCTATCACATATATACATATCTCTAGATATATGTTGATATAAGTTTATAATATATATAAATTTTCCATATTAAATTAGTATAGTGACATATATTAATACGATATATATGACTATTGTTTATATAATATTGTATGTTATGACCATATATGTCACCGATATGTTTAATTTATATATGCCCATTTATTTAAACAACATACATACATTTTATATGCCTACACTGTAAAAAAAAAAAATCCTAATTTTACGGAAAATAACTAAATTGTTTACAGTATTTTCCTGTAATTTTGAATTATGTTTAAAACTATGTAAAATTACAAACAATATCTGTAAATAAAAATCTTGACTGTTATTTTAAGGATTATATCATTAATGACAAATTACAGTAATTTTCATTTTTATACAGGAAAATGACTGTATTATTTATACAGTATTTTTCTGTTTTCCTAAATTACATACAAATTCATGTAAAATTACAAAAAATATCTGTAAATTAACAACTTGACCATTATTTTATCATTAATGACAAATCACAGTCATTCTCATTTTTTATACAGGGAAATTACTGTATTATTTATACAGTATTTTTCTGTTTTCTTAAATTACATACAAATGTATGTAAAATTACAGAACTAATCTGTAATAAAATATTAGGTCATTATATTAATGGTTTATGTCCATACTAACAATTTAACATGATTCTTTCTCATTTTAAAGTAAATCTTATTAGTTTCACTGTAAAAATAAAATCGTAAAAAAATGGTAAATGACTGGCAGCTACGGCTGCCAAACAAAAACCGTAAAATTAAAGTAAAATATCTTAATTCAAATAAAGTGCAAAAACTTTACGTAAATTTACATTAAAAGTTTGAGAGAAAACTGTTATTTTACAGATTTCTCCTTATTTAAATTAAGATATTTTACTTTAATTTTATGTTTTTGTTTGGCAGCCGTAGCTGCCAGTCATTTGACTTTTTTTTTTTTTTACAGTGTAGGTGTATTTTACATTCAAACTGTAATTCTAGATACAAATATAACAAACTATATTGCAAATTAAATATATAACAATAATCTGTTTTTTAAAGAGTACAAATCTGCACTGCTCTCCAGGTTGAAACTTTCAAGCCTCTGCCCACACCACAAAACACCACTTGACCAATTAATTAAATATAACAGCAAATAAATATAAATATACACATTTGTTAACTTTAGTTTAAAACAAGTTATTTCTATAGTTGCAAGGTTATTTGCTGTCTTTCCGTGTTCACTTGAGCGTGATTTGTCAATCTGAACGTCATCTAGAAATCTGGCCAATGACAGCTGTGTGCTCCTTCTAACGATCAAGTTTGAAAATACACCCGTTGACGTTGGAGTGCTCGCGGTCGCGGGTGCGGCTTCTAATCTGCAACAGGACTGCTTCGGTCCGTCCATTAATGGCATTACATGGATCATTTTACATCTGTTAAAATCTTATTTTGGATAATTTTGATTGTGGGATGTCGACTGAGAATGGAAAACATGAATATGAACAGACATTTAAGTTACCAATGGCGGACAACAGACGGCAGAAGGTAAATAAATCCCGTTATATTTGTTCTACTGTCACATCAATATATAGTGCATTGAAGTGATATGCTAATCGCGAATAATTTACATATTCTGTTTCTGTGTTTTGTTATGTTGTAATACTGTTAAGATAGTTCTGGGCGCTATGATGAATATAGTGAGAGATTTTATAATTCTGTTACGTTTTTATATCGCGTAATGTAAATATATCCACGTAGCACTGCACTAACGTTACTTACAGTTATTGACATTTTGATCAAGAAAAAATTTATGAATGGAGAATAAAGAGTAATGTTAAGCCGCCTCTCTCAGACAGCGATCCTGAAATCAATTATCCTTTCGGTAAAATGCATACAATTATCTCAAAATCCCTGTCATGTGAGGCATTCACTTGATTTAAACAGTCAGTTATGTTTGAAGTAATGTTAGAGTCAAACAGTTCAAGTTAACGTGGGGAAACCCGGATGCGTGTCATTGTGCATCTGTTCTTAAAGGGGCAGCAGATTAATAAACTGCCGTCTCATAATTTGAATCAAACAACAAGACTAGAGAAGAAGACCTTCTGCGTTTTTAAGAATCAAGTGATATTAATGCATAGAATATCATACAGTGAAGACTAAGCAGTATTATTCTGTAGTATTTCTTAATAAAATAGCTATAAAATAACTATATTGTGATATCATTATTGTGAAATAAAATGTCATGTATGTAGAATAATATGGTCTTAATGCCCATCCCTACTGGTAGTTTTAAGATCAAGTTTTAAGATAGTTTTAAGATCAAGCTTGTCATAAAAAGTAAAGGAGCTTTGGAATGAGTAATCTGAGAACACTGTTATGTTCAACAGAGAGTACAGGAATCCGCCATTCTTGGACTCTTTTATAGGCAAACCAGGATTTTGGATCTACGTTTTTGTATGGACCTGGGCTGCGTTTCCCAAAACCATCGTAAGCTTAAGTTGATCGTAGAACAATTGGCACCAATAGGTGCTACAATCAATTTAGGCTTACGATGGTTTTGGGAAACGCAGCCCTGGTGAGTACATTTTGCAAGTCCATGTCTCTGTCAGTAAGTTGATCATTAATATTAATGTTTTATCAAACAAATTAATATTCATTTGTGTGTGTGTATGTTTCTTCCCCCCTCATGATCCAGAAGTTTTGGGAATGGAAATCTGCCACATGATCTTCAGAGGAAGTGAGTATTCATGTCATCTCCAACATTAATACTGTAAAGTAGCCTTATGTGTGTGGAAATGTGAACACAGGCAACTCCGCACCAAGGCACAACTCTGGTTCAAACGTACCTTGAGTTTAAAAGCATGGCTCACTCCAAATCAAAACTCCCTCATCGTTAACTCACCCTCATGTCTTATCAAACTTGTATGACTTTCTTCTGTGAATCTAAATATTTTGAATAATGTTGGTAACCAAGTTACATTAGACCAAATTTTATGGACAATAATTAGCAATAACCATCTCAAAGCTGAGCGGACTCTGTGTTCATATAGCCAGAATATCTCAATGTCAAATGTTATTTAAAGGAAAGCTCCAAAAACAAAATCCTCCCTTTTTAAGGACTTTTTAGTGAATCAATGTCTTTTTCTTTCTTTCTTTACAGATCCAGCTGATTACTGGAGATTTGGAAGAGGATTGCTCTTTATCTGCTGTGTCTGTCCCTTCTGGAGCAGAATCATGGACCTGTTGTATGTTTTGAATTATATTTCTTATTACACTATATCGCTTGGATTCTGAATTAAAAGGTAAATGTTTGTCCATATATATATTATCAGAGCTATATGGAGCCCTCGGGGCTCAGTTGAATATGGAGGAAAACAATATAAAATTTATTTGGAAAATACAAAGCTAACAGTAAATGGCACAATTAGTTATTTTGTTATGAGGTGAAATCATAACCTCATGATATTAGTAACCTTAACTTATAGGATAAATGCAATTTTTTGTTTTTCAATTCCTCCCGGGGGCTCTGAAGAATTTGTTTACATAAATTTACATCTGAATAATCAAGTTTTAGAATCAATACTGAATCAGTGACAATCTTGTAAATGTATCAGTTCTGTATTTTTTTCAGTTTGAAATTTTATTCAACTTAAAAATTTTGATGAAACTGTTCCACTGTTATCTGTATTTGAAATGTATTATGTATTGTATTGTTTTACAGACTTTATTTTGTCTTCCAAAATAAAACTGTAAATGTAACACTTTATTGAATGTTTTTTATTGTAATAATCTGTAAAATAACAGTACTGTATATTTTTAGTACTGTCACTTTATTGAAGGTGTTTGATCATAATAATCTAGGAAAAATCAGTAAAATAACAGTTTTACACTGTTAAAAAAATGGTAAATGACTGGCAGCCAAACAAAAACCGTAAAATTAAAGTAAAATATCTTAATAAAAAGGAAAAAAATATGTAAAATAACAGTGTTTTTCACTAAAACTTTTAATGTAAATTTCTGTAAAATTATTGTTTTTGCACTTTATTTGAATTAAGATATTTTACTTTCATTTTATGGTTTTTGTTTGGCAGCTGTAGCTGCCAGTCATTTACCTTCTTTTTATGATTTTTTTTTTTTTTTTTACAGTGTATGGTTTCCTTATTTATTCATTCCTTGTTTATCTTATTTGTACAGCTTGAACTTTTAACAAGTCTACACAATCCACATTTCATTAAACAAGTGTTTTTAATTTTGCGCAGCTTAATTTTTCTTTTTAAATTAAAACTGTTTTAAATGTTTTACTGTTTTACTTATTTTTTGCTAACTGCACCGTTTAACATTTAAGGATTAGGCATGTCATATGTATTGCATTGCAAGTGTGTAAGTACACATCCATAACCTATATTTAAAAAATGTATGAAATTAATGAAAGCATGTTTTTTTACATTTGTTTAGTTTACATCATTAATTCAAAATATTTAGCAATTAATATACATAATATAAGAACATAACAAAATATATGTTCAAAATATATGTGCACACAATGTTTTTATATATATATATGTCATTTATATATTCCATATACATTTATCAAAAATATATTTTATATATATATTTCATTTTAAATGTAAAATATATAATAAGACTATATAAAACATATATTAGGGACATATATATGTAACATGTATGCAAGCAATATGCTATGCATATATGTGTAGTTTGTATATTGAACATATATACAAAGAAATATATGTCATGTATATTGATAATTATATATGTGACATATATATAAAATACTGTATCATACATACATAAAATATATGGGCTAGTTTTATATGTCAATATATGAAATTGTTCCATTTTCTAATAGGTTTTATATATGGGCAGATATATATGTACATATATGTTTTCACTTTCTATGTGGATATATTTAATATATGTATATTTCATATGCGTACATATATTGCATTTCCGTATGGGGAGGATGGAGGTAAA
The DNA here is from genome assembly GCA_023566225.1 of Romanogobio albipinnatus. Classification (NCBI taxonomy): domain Eukaryota; kingdom Metazoa; phylum Chordata; class Actinopteri; order Cypriniformes; family Gobionidae; genus Romanogobio; species Romanogobio albipinnatus. Next base: position 35,022,219 of record CM042244.1, on the reverse strand, counting down.
TGTTGGCTTCAGCATCTGTGAACTCAGACATGTGTGTGTAAGTGACCATCTTTTATAATCTGATGATTAGGACATGATTGGTTAGGTCTGGATGTGATAAGTGACGTAACATTAAATCTTCCTGGCAGAACTTTACGCTAGAGCTTTAATTTCAAACCAATTATTGGACATTAAGTAAAGTGAACTAAAAAGTTTTACTGTTGGATTTTACAGTGTACTACCATGTTACCATGTAAAATAACATGCTACATTTCCAAAAAGCCTTGGCATTACCCTGGTACCATGTTTAAAAAAATATATAATTACCATAGTGCATGTTCAAAAAACTGTTACCATGGTACATGCCCAAATAATCATGGTAGTACTATGGTACTTGTTGGTAATTTTTTCCTTCCCCATCTCAATAGAACTTTATTTTACAGTCCTGTTCCCCATGTTCATACTTATTACAGTAATTGCAATAACTAGGTACCTACACCTAACCTACAACTAAACCTAACCTTTACCTCTGTAGTTACCTTATATTACCCAGTATTTTCTTAGGTAAATATACTATAAGTACATGCACTGTAAAATAAAGTGCAACCCCCATCTCTCTGTGTCCAGCGTTCTGTGTCATGATGGATGTGCAGAGCCACTGAGGGCTAAAGGAGCCGTTGGAGGAGATCTCATGCCTGTGTTCTGTCTGACTCCCCCAAGAATCACAGCCAGCTCAGCCAACACAAACACGAGCCGCCGGCACCCAGAGCGCAAATGCTCCGCCGCTATTGTGTTGTGAACGGTTCCCACGGAGTGACTCAGACGAGCACGGACAGCCGTGCTGCTAAAGCCGGCATGAATGACGAGTCTCTGGTACAAACCAGGGTCAGCAGTTGTGCGACTGTCTCGAGTGTTGTAGATTGGGTGGTAAGAGGCCATATTCACAGCAGAAAAGACTAATTCAGTTAATATGACATTCATACAGGCTTGCAGTGCATATGGGAACAGCAAGGAACATTGGATAAACGAATCATATTTCTTATGTTTATTACTATAGTGAGCTCAGATCAGCAGAATCATACCTGCCATTGAATATACAAATCCATCATTTGCATCTGAACATTTTAGGCAGTTTGATCCGAGTCATATTTTCTGGAGGAAATTCGTGAGAATTATGCAGAAGGGACTTAAGGTGTTTTAAACTGAGGACATTACACCCTATGAAAAAAAGTAGTAACATTAAAATTGTAACATAAATTAACTGGTTTTATTCAAGACAAAAATATGATTTAACATCACTGAACCAACCCATGTACATTAATTGCCCTGTAAAGAGCACATTCAGGACTTTTCAGAGATTACCATTTGGTTTCATCAGGACAACAACTTCTCCTTGGTCTTTAAACTGACTGAATGATCAAATGTAGCACTCCTATGGAAATATGCTTATATTTTGTAATGCCACTTAAATATTATAATTTAAATCTGACAAATTTTCAAATTGTTTGTTATGAATCAATATCTCAGGAAAATGTTATGGAGTTTCTAATCAAAATATGACTGTTATTTCTGTTACAGAACAGGGGCTTGATTTCATAAATGGTCTCTGTAGATACACCAGGACTTCGAATTTCCAATTAATGTGTATTACAGAAAAGGATTGATTGTAATATCAGTCAAACATACACTGTAAAAAAAATTCTGATCAATAAGTTATGACAACATATGTTTTACATTGCTTTAACTCATCAAAATAGGTTAAGCCATTTTCAACTTTTTTTAATGTTATACAAGATTCAACTGTTTTTTTTTAAGTCAGTTTAATGTAATTTAAGTTGAAACGACTTAACTATCCAAGTTCATTGTACTTAATGTAATATAAGGCAGTGTTAAGAGCTAAATAGTTTTTAGACTTTTTTGTTTCCTTTTATTTCTCTCTAAATGTGAGATGACTTTTCATGAAGTGTATCAAACAATTTGTAATAGCTTTTACAACTAACTTACATTTTTTAAATGGTATGGGAAAAATTGTATAAATGCATACAATTTTTTTTTCACTTTCATTGCTGAACCATTTGCAAATATCTTGAAACAGTTATGATGTTTGCTGAAGCTTGCTGCTCAATACGTGACTTTTGCAGTTTGATACAAACTCAAAAGCTTCACAAAGCAGTTCTTCGAAAGTGCACATGACTAGTAAAAAAACATTCAGATTCTGCTGAAATGATAATTGCATGTTCAGAACTGCTCACACTTCTCTCACTTGGCCATCATGACATCATGTAAAAACAACCATATACTGGCAGGCACTTCGGGACCTCAACACGTGTGTATTTGATATACATTATTATTATATGCACTATTACCCGTTGTGCTTTCCTTGTTCTTTTAAATGTTGTCAAAAGCATACACTGAAAAAATAACTTGTAGAATTTACTTTATAAAATCCTCGTAACAGTTCCCTTACAGTCGGTCACGTTCGACGTACGTCGGACGTCACCGACAAATTGGGATCACTTCAGGGAGCCCCTATCAGCTTCGAGATATAGAGAACAGGCCAATGGGCCATTGGCGTGTGAGATTTGCATCTGGCACTCCGCCCGCACTGCGGGTATAAACAGGAAGCGAGAGCAGCGCACTATTGTGATTCACTTCGGAGCCGAACGGCGTTGATGAAGCAAAATTGCTTTTCTAAAAGAGAGAATATCTATAAGAGAGATACTCCAGAGAACGAGAGGGACGCTTTGTGTTGGCGAAAAGGCACAATCAGTGCGACCGCGTGTTCACCGCTGCATCTGCATAACAAACTGCTGTTCTCACAGCAACTGTCGGTTTCGGTGAGGACGTTTGTCTCAGTGAGTGCAGACACAGGACTGCACTTATCTCCTGTGTGCTGCCGCAGTCTTCCCCTGGGTGTTTCAGCACTGTTGAAAGAGCGTTTCCTCACAAAAGAGCAACACGGGTGTGACACTGCATCTTTTTCAAGACGTCATTCCTCCCATGCGTTTCTGAATGCGGTTGTTTCCTGTCCTGACGGCCACGATCCCTCTCGCATAAACATGTTGAGACTGCGTTCGTGGGTGATCCATGTTCTCTAAGGGGAACAGGATCATGTCGACACGCTGTTCGTCTCACCTTCCTCGTGAGGGTTCGAGTGTTCAGGGCGCCGTATGCCGTCTAGCTGCCGGGTGACAGCGGGGGTTGTCACGGAAACCCAGCATCCGCTCGGCGCTTCAGATGCGATGGGGTTCAGTCCCTTTGCTTATACCCCGATCTAGTTTCTTTTCTGGTGCACCAGAAATGGGGCTACTTTGGCTGATAAGCCTGGGTGACCTGAGGTTTACAGTGAGGCTTCCCCGCTGAGTACATCTCCGTGGGTCCCCACTCCTCTATCGCATAAGCATGTTGAGACTGTGTTCGTGGGTGGTCTATGCTCTCTCATGAGAGCATAACCACGTCAGCGCGTTGTTCATCTTGCCTTTTTCATAAGGGCTTGAGTGTTCAGCGCGCCGTGTGCCGTCTCACAGCTACGCTCACGGCCACGCTCACTATCTCACATGCCTGCTGGTAGCTTACAGATGAGATTGCTGGTCCTTAATAAAAAAAAAAAAGGATCTAGCGTTTCATTCGGGGCTCTAGCAGAGGACAGATGTCAATTGCTGCATCGGAGAGAGGGCTGTTATGTGTTGGAAATGGTGATTCTGAGATTCCTACTGTAATAGTGGGCTCTCATGCGCAATCAGATTCATACTTGACAGCCATGCTTTCCTGGGTGGCTGAGGCGTAGTGCAACGCGTAAATCGCCCCTTGCCTTTTGTGCATTGGAAGGCTTTGGCATTGTGGGACTATTTGGTGCCAAAATATGGAACACTAAAAGGGCCATAATCTGTATAAAGTTTTCCTCTCTCTCACTACCCTCATCGGTGGGGTGGCAGTGCCACTGGCAGGCCACCTCCGCCCTGTGCTCTTTGTGCACAAGGGTAGTTCTGAGCCGAGGTTGAGCTGCACACAGTGCAGCTGCGTTCATCCTACCTGGTTTGTGAATGCAAAGCCAGTGTGTCTCATCTGCAACAAAGTTGTCGCTGTTTGTAAAGAATATAATATCAGACGGCACCACGAGACGAAGCATGGCACCTTTTTTTTGGGGGGGGCTGGTTGTCTTGTCAATATTTTTGATAAAAAGGAAGCTGAATTTGATTTGTTGTTGTTCACGTGTTGGTGCTGAGGCCCCGCTGTTACGAACTGCTCCGAGACTCGAAGGTGGATCCAAATGCAGCTTTATTTGAGGGCAATCAGCTTTATTTGAGGGCAATCCTGAAGCGTAATCCAAGTTACAGGCAAGGGTCATACACAGACAGGCAGTCCAAACAAAGAAACAAACAAACAAAACAGGCAGGGACCAGAGGCAAGAGAGTAATCCAGGGAACAGGGCAAGGTATAAAAAAAAAAACAAGAAACAAGAAAATCAGGAGTTTGCTCGGAATTGCAATGTAACATTAAACAAGACTTAGCGGTGAGTAAATGAATGACCAAGGTATAAATAGACAGGAAATAACAGGATGGTGAGACACAGGTGAAATGCAATCAGTAAATGAGGTACAGGTGAATGTGATCAGTGATAAGTGATGATGAGTCCGGGCAGTGAGTTATGGGAAATGTAATTAGTGAGTGAATATAGTCTATTGTGTGGAGTGCCCTCTGGCGGCTCTCAAGGGTACTCCAGATGGTGATCGTTACACCCACGTTATAAGCAAACGTTTCAATGGTTCACTGTTACCACTGGTCTACACTATCTAAACTGCATTTGAGTGTGTTGAAAGTTATAATGTAATTCTGTGTGTTAGCTTGTTGGCTGTATTATACTAGCAGTAAGTTACATCAACATTAGAACATCACACTGATGATATTCTAATATTTAATTGTGTTGAGCTACATAACATTGATTAGTTTTATGCACATTTTCTCACCTCTCTAATAAAGCACATACAAGAACGGCATCTCTGTCAAGTCGAAGTTTGTTGCGAAGCTCTCGCCATCTTGAAAATGCCATGTCAAATCTGGTCCTCTTTTGATTTCTCATTTTGTTCCAAGTCTGCTTGCTACGGTCATGTTTGAACGGAACTACAACAACGTGCCGCTAGACGTTACGCAGTTGTCCACGTCTATTGCCATGGTTTCTTTGGCAGTAAAAGTGGAAACCGAGGGTAACACGGATATGACTCCTGCAGGCGATTCCCTCACACAGCCCGGTTCCTTGATCAAAATCACAATTTTCTCACAATTTACAAATAGTTGGAAACATTTGGGATATTGTAAGTACTCAACTGAACAAAATAAATAACACTGACCTAGTGGTTTTTGGATATTTTACAGCAAAAATCTTACATATTGCACCTTCAACATTCATGAAGTAATTAAGTAAATATTACTTAATTATAAGTAAATTTAACAAAATTACCTTTTTCCTCAAGTAATATAACATGGAATTAAACCATGCTTTTAAAGAAACATATAAGTAAATAATACAATAGATATTGTGTAGACTCTATATCTACATAATAGAAGTAATGTGGTACTCACCCAAACAAAGAGACTTCCATACTTGGTACACAATGACAGTAACAGTCGATTGGTCTTTTTTGAGTATGAATGTGTCATTTTGAGTTGAAAATGAACTCCAGATGTCACAGAATGACAAGTTACTAAACCTAACAGCATGTAATTACATGTAAAAATGGTAATTACAGCTGGAAAACAGCGAAAAATGCAACCTTATAAAATATGCATGCCCCGGTGCATGATGGGAGCACAAGTATCAGAAACGTTGGGTATAGGTTTTATTTAATTTTGTATCATTGATATTTACGCTTTAATTTCTACAAGCTTGAATTGAGTACTAATATAGAAGTTATTTTGTTTTTGTTTTTTTATTCTTGAAAAAAAAAAAAAACATGTAATTTCAACATGAAAAAGTTACTTAAGTACAGAATCATTTTTATTGTTTAAACATGAATTAATGCATTCAAAAAATATTTGGTAACACGTTGTGCAATAAAGTATCATTACTTGACATTAGTTAATGCATTAACTGACATGAAAGAAAAATATGAGCAATACATTTGTTACAGTATTTATTCATCTTTGATAATGTTAATAAAAATACAACTGTTCATTGTTATTTCATGTCAGCTAAGGTCCACTAAATAATATTAACAAATACACTATTGGTTTTTAGACTATTAGTAAATATTGAAATTAACATTTATTAAGATTAATAAATGCTTTAGAAGTATTTTTTTCATGTTAACTAATGTTGTTAAACTAGTCATTGTATAGTTATCAAAAATGTTGCTGGTGTCAACAAAAAGCCACACATTGATTCATTTTGGCCCAAGAAACTCAGATGTGAAAGATGTGAACATGGCATGTGTGCAAATCTTTTGAGTATGTGTACGACCTCTAGGATTGTGTTTGCCAATTCTAGTCTACTATTTCTATCTCATTAGCTACAGCTCAGAAAATCTCTTCCTGTAATGTGGTTTTCCTTCTTTTTTCTTTGCTATGGCCATTTCCAACCTTTATTTAGACAGGGAAAACAGGAAGAGTGAAATTTTATGGCCTATTCTTTCAAAAAGACTCAGTGTCTGAAAGAGACATTTATGTGTCGCTCAAGCCTGCAGATTTACTGTACCAGCGTCGCATAGGATTTATTCCTTTTAATTTATAATTTCCCCCTTCTTTCTTAGCTTCAGGTTTTTCCCATGCGTGTTTAGTCTTGTCGTTTAATGCTTCACCTAACAGGATTTTGGCATCAGATATGAAATAATCTCCCTTACGTATCATTTGTCTGCGGTCATTGTGATTGAAGAGCGTTACTCATGGGTGCTGTGATGTCTTATAACACTGTACTGAAGCTGACTGGTGTGATTCTGCACATTTTCATTTTGATTTACTGACCTCAAGTCCAGTCATTCTTCCAATTTTCATTCTTCCATTTCAAAGGATTAGTTCACTTTAAAAAGAAAATTACCCCATGGTTTACTCAACCTCAAGCCAGTGTTTATGACTTTCTTCTTTCTGATGAACATAATCAGAGTTATATTAAAAAATATCCTGATGCTTCCAAACTTTATAATGGCAGTGACGGGGTCCATTGAGTTTGAAGCTCAAAAAAATGCATCCATCCATTATAAAAGTAATCCACACAGCCGTCTGGAATGAAGAGAGTGAAAGTGATCAGTTTGTGTGTAAATATTTTTTTTACCAACATTTTCCACTTGTATTGTTATTTACAGCAAAAAAAAAAAAAGTATTGCTGTAATTCAATATTCACTTAGTGATCACCAAAGCTCTCTATTTTGTTGTAGATCATTAAACCGCTAGACTGTGTCAGAAGATTGTCTGAAATCAGTTTTGTGAGTTCCCTCGTGTGCACTGCATGCGAAGTCATTCGCTGAGTCTGAAATCGAATACTTCCCTACTATATAGTATGTGTAAAAGATTACACCAACAGAGTAGTATATCCGAATACATAGTGTTCGAAAAACAGCAGATAGAAAGTTCCCAGAAGACCTTCTTCAGTCTGATTACAGAAGTATCATTATTCATGAAGGTAATGTAAATTATGTTTATGTAGGTTTATGTAGTAGCCTGGATAAGTGTGAGACTCCCGGCCTGAAATTGTGTCCCAGAACGGCATTAAATAATTTGTGAATATATTTGTGGCTTAAACAGCTGGAAAATTGTGTGTAGTAGTTCTGTGGATGTTTTGCCTTTCAGGCAGGCAAACTAAAACCATAAAAAAAAAAAAAAAACATTCTGTTAATCGAAATAAAGCTGAAATAAAATATTAGTTTATTAATAAATTAGAACTGTTGCCTTGGCAATAAATAGGGATGTTCATTTCGATGTTCAACCGTTCAACCGAAACGCGAGTACATCGCGAGGCTCTGGGTCTCTCCAGATTCTGCAATTTTGCGGTAATTTTCTTGCTCATCTCGGGTCTGTTCATGCAGAACAATTGTGCCTCTACATTGTACACCCGTCGTGAGATTTTGGATATTGGTTTGCGAATTTCCGTCAGTTTTATGGACAATCTTCAACTCCTTCCTGAGATCGCTAGGACACCCAAGGCTAGGCACTCTACCCGGCCGGGTGGAAGTGCTCGCAGACGGCGTCGAGATCGTAAACCAAGGCGGGGGAAGCGCGGAGGACTAAGAGCTAAGCTAAGGCTAACACTTTCCCAACTCTGACCCTCTGACCCATATATATTCAGTACATATCCATGTCCTGCACTTATTTATCCATTGTATATCATGCACTTATGCAACCGTTGTATATCCTGCACTTGCTGCTATTGCACTTCTGGTTAGACCTAAACTGCATTTTTCAGTTGAATCTAATCTGAATCTAATCTAATCTTAACCGTCAAAATTATGTTCAATTAGAATTAAATTAAATTAGAATGGATTAAACATTAAACATACCAACATTTGTTTTCCAGGGGTTTAGTTTTACATGCGCAAATAAAGCATAGTTTTTTGTTTGTTTTGTTAATCTGCTAATTATTTGTGCAGTGTGTAATATTTATGAGGATCTATTGACAGAAATGAAATATAATATGTTATTATATATAATATAATAATGTTTTCAGTGGTGTATAAAGGCCTTACATAATGAACCGTTATGTTTTTATTACCTTAGAATGAGCCATTTCTATCTACATACACAGCGGGTTCCCTTACAGTGAAGTCGCCATTTTGTGCCGCCATGTTTCTACAGTAGCCCTAAATGGACAAACTGCTCTACAGAGCGCTAGTTACTCTCTGCTGTCTCAGACACATCTCTATGTGCTTCGAAAGGGAGGGGTGAGCAGGGGTCTTTAAACAGGTCATAATTCTTCAATGCTTCCACTGAGATTCTGAAGGGTGCATTTGATGGACACTTTACTAATACTATCCCATGATGAGGCCATGGGAGAGGATTTTTGAATGGCAGTGAAGCAACGCAACTGACGCTGTAAGGGACAACGACAACATGGTGGATATAGAACAAAGTATTACATTCATTCTACCCACACTCATATAATAGAGAATGCACTTTTTAACGGTCACAAAGTAAATTCAAATTCAAATGTAGTTCCTAATCAGTATGCGAATTCGGACACAGCGACTGTCTGGAACAAGTCAGCTGCCTAAGCTTTCGGACGCAGCCGTGCTGGTAGTTTCCCTTTTTGAATGACAAATATAGACTACTTCCACCTGCAGGTATGGATGCAGAATGTACATGCTAGCAGTCTTTGTGGCGTGTTCATGTGTTTTTTTTGGACCCAGAAGCATATGTGCAGTATATACACTCACCTAAAGTATTATTAGTAACACCTGTTCAATTTCTCATTAATGCAATTATCTAATCAACCAATCACATGGCAGTTGCTTCAATGCATTTAGGGTGTGGTCCTGGTCAAGACAATCTCCTGAACTCCAAACCGAATGTCAGAATGGGAAAGAAAGGTGATTTAAGCAATTTGGAGCGTGGCATGGTTGTTGGTGCCAGACGGGCCGGTCTGAGTATTTCAGAATCTGCTCAGTTACTGGGATTTTCACGCACAACCATTTCTAGGGTTTACAAAGAATGGTGTGAAAAGGGAAAAACATCCAGTATGCGGCAGTCCTGTGGGCGAAAATGCCTTGTTGATGCTAGAGGTCAGAGGAGAATGGGCCGACTGATTCAAGCTGATAGAAGAGCAACTTTGACTGAAATAACCACTCGTTACAACCGAGGTATGCAGCAAAGCATTTGTGAAGCCACAACATGCACAACCTTGAGGCGGATGGGCTACAACAGCAGAAGACCCCACTGGTTACCACTCATCTCCACTACAAATAGAAAAAAGAGGCTACAATTTGCACGAGCTCACTAAAGTTGGACAGTTGAAGACTGGAAAATGTTGCCTGGTCTGATGAGTCTCGATTTCTGTTGAGACATTCAGATGGTAGAATAAGAATTTGGCGTAAACAGAATGAGAACATGGATCCATCATGCCTTGTTACCACTGTGCAGGCTGGTGGTGGTGGTGTAATGGTGTGGGGGATGTTTTCTTGGCACCAATAGTGACCTTAGTGCCAATTGGGCATCGTTTAAATGCCACAGCCTACCTGAGCATTGTTTCTGACCATGCCCATCGCTTTATGACCACCATGTTCCCATCCTCTGATGGCTACTTCCAGCAGGATAATGCACCATGTCACAAAGCTTGAATCATTTCAAATTGGTTTCTTGAACATGACAATGAGTTCACTGTACTAAAATGGCCCCCACAGTCACCAGATCTCAACCCAATAGAGCATATTTGGGATGTGGTGGAACGGGAGCTTTGTGCCCTGAATGTGCATCCCACAAATCTCCATCAACTGCAAGATGCTATCCTATCAATATGGGCCAACATTTCTAAAGAATGCTTTCAGCACCTTGTTGAATCAATGCCACGTAGAATTAAGGCAGTTCTGAAGGCGAAAGGGGGTCAAACACAGTATTAGTATGGTGTTCCTAATAATCCTTTAGGTGAGTGTATATGCCGGTCAGTTACCAGTCAAAAGTTTGGAATGATGGAATGATGAAAGCAGTTCCCTTTCAGTCGGTCACGTTCAACGTACGTCGGAACTGACCGACGAATTGGGATCTGTCTTCAGAGACCAATCTACTTTGAGTGTATTAGAAACGAGCCAATCCATATTGGCATGCGGTCCACGCACCGCCCCGCAAATACGGATAAGCAAATATCCGGATATAAATACGGAAGTGGGAAACCGCATATTGCTTTCAACTTCGGAGCCGAACGGTTGTGAAAAACTGTTTTCTACGGAGAGTTTTGAACGAGTCTCTACGAGAAGCTGCTCTTACCTGGTGTTGGTGTGATAGCGCAGTTCAGTGAGTGGTCGCTTCAACACTGTTTCCTGTGTCGGTTCGCTGGGCGTTTCCTCCTCTTGAGTGCTCACACGCGGGCTTGCATTATCGGACCGCTGTGAGCCGCAGCTATCTCCCTGAGTGCTTCAGCACTATAAAAAGAGCAAATTTCTTCTAAAAGAGTAACACGGTTTGACCATGCGTCTTTTTTAAGATGTCATTCAAACCGTGTGTTTCTGGATGCCGTCGTTTTCTGTCCCCAGTTGACAGTCATGATCGCTGTCTCACGTGTTTGGGCGTTCAGCACGCTGAGGCAGCGTTCGTGAATGACTCATGTTCCCACTGCCGGAACATGACCATCGCAGTGCTTAGATCTAGGCTTGAATACCTCAAATGGGTATTTTGTCCCATTTTTTTGTCCCATCAAGTCCCATTGCGCATCTCCCGATCTAGTGGTCCTCTCGCTGCAAAGCAGAGGGCTGCTACTTTGGCTGATGCCTTTGGTGGAGATCTGAGGGTGACGGTCAGGGCTTCCCCGACGGGCCAAAAAGCCCCTTGGGCCCCTCCCCCCTCCGCTGCGCCAGTGGAGCTTCCGGTGGAGCTTCCGGAGAAGTGCGCTGGTCCTTCCCATGGGGGGCCAGCCGTTTCCTTTGGGGCTCCGGCTGAGAATATGATCTCGATAGCTGATGAGCTAATGGGTTCCAGAGATGAGGATTCGGCTGCGTTACCCCCTTTGGGTGTGGTAGCATTGCCCAAGTCTGATCCAGAACTTACGGCTATGCTATTGTTGTGCGGCTACGGGATACGTGGGGATTCCCCCAGTCAAGCGGTCCGTGGCGATGCAACTGTGTCCCAGGGCTGCTGCGGACTGGCGGGCTAACCCACGTCTCCCCTCCCCGGCGTGTAAGTTCTCGTCTGGTCTAACAGGCAAGGCTTACACAGCCTGTGGAGAAGCCGCGTCATCTTTGCATGCCATGGCGCTCCTGCAGGTCTACCAGGCCAAAGCGTTCAAGGATCTGCACGAGGGTAGTTCTGACCCAGGGGTTATGCAGGAACTGCGCACTGCGACGGACCTCGCCCTCCGGACGACGAAAGTCACCGCGCGCTCCCTGGGTGGGGCGATGTCCACTCCAGGAACGCCACCTGTGGCTCAACCTGGCAGATATGCATGAATCCGACAAAGTTTTTTTGACACCCCTGTCTGCCAGGCTGGCCTCTTCGGCGATGCCATTGAGAACTGACGGAGGCGATCAAGAACATCCTGCCCCGGCGACCCGCTGCTGCCTCCACACCGTCGCCGGCTGCAGCACCTCCATCTGCTCATCACCGAGGGCATCCCCCTGCGTCCGGCTCCGCCCCAAGCAGCAGCCTCCACCTGGGAAGCAAGACGCCGGACGCAAGGGTGCCGCCCAGCCCCCTCAGGGTCCCGCGAAGTCAGCCGTTAAACGGAAGGGTAAGCGGCACTGAGACGGGCTGCCCAGGGACGGAAGGATCTGCTCGGAGGGAGATGGTGTCCGCACCCCTCCCCCCCGGAGGAGGACCCGGGGGCCAACATCTTCAAAATAAAAATATCTCTGCCGCTAGCTCTTCGGAGCTCAGCGGTACCCACATTGTCAAAAAAAGAGCAGTTTCCGTTGTCCCTGGGCCCAGAGAGGCTCAAGCCGGCTGTGTGCGACGCCCCCGGGCCTTGCCACTCCTGACCTCCCCTCTCTTCTTCGCCAGGGGGCGGTGTGAGGCTAGAGGATGCCCCCAGGCCTTCTCTCCCACACACTGCCCCACCCTGGAACGCTCAGACAACACTCCGGGTCGCCTCCAGGCTGTCCGTGTCAGGTCTGAACGTTCCACCTCGCTGCCCCACCCCGGTTACGTCTATAGTGCCGTTGGTCCCGCTTGTACGGTCTCTGGGGGCCTGGCTAGCGCTCCCCAGGCCGTCTCACTGGCTCATCCGTACTATCAGACTCGGTTACGCGATTCAGTTCGCGTACCGGCCTCCCAAGTACAAGGGCATCCTCTTCACCTCCGTGCGGAGCAGCGATGCCCATGTCTTGAGGTCAGAGATTGATGTCCTACTGGCGAAGGACGCGGTCGAGCCGGTTCCTCCAGCCGATATGAAGTCGGGGTTCTACAGCCCCTAATTCATTGTACCCAAGAAAGGCGGTGGGTTACGGCCAATCTTGGACCTGTGTGTTCTGAATCGGGCCCTGCACAAGCTTCCGTTTAGAATGTTAACGCAGAAACGCATTTTCGAATGCATCCGTCCCCAAGATTGGTTTGCAGTGATCGACCTGAAGGACGCGTACATTCATGTCTCTATTCTCCCTCGACACAGACCGTTCCTACGCTTTGCGTTCGAGGGGAAGGCATATCAGTACAAAGTCTTACCCTTCGGGCTGTCCCTGTCGCCCTGCGTCTTCACGAAAGTCGCGGAGGCAGCCATTGTTCCACGTGACGTGGCGTTCGCATCCTCAACTATCTCAATGACTGGCTTATACTTGCCCAGTCTCGAGAGCAGTTGTGCGAACACAGGGACCTGGTGCTCCGTCACCTCAGCCTGTTGGGCCTTCGGGTCAACCGAGAGAAGAGCAAACTCTGTCCCACGCGTCCTATCTCGGCATGGAGCTGGATTCGGTCAACCGGACTGCGCGCCTCACAGAGGAACGAGGTGTTGAACTGCTTGAATACGTTCAAGGGCAGGACAGTGGTCCCACTGAAATTTTTTCAGAGGCTCCTGGGGAATATGGCAACTGCAGCCGCGGTAATGCCGCTCGGATTGCTTCATATGAGACCTCTTCAACACTGGCTACACGACAGAGTCCCCAGATGGGCATGGCAGAGCGGCAAGTGCCGGGTCTCAGTTACCCCATACTGTCGCCAAACTTTCAGCCCGTGGTCAGACCCTTCGTTTCTACGGGCGGGAGTGCCCCAGGCATGCCGTGGTCTTCACGGATGTCTCGTCCACGGGCTGGGGGGCCACGTACAACGGGCATGCAGTTTCGGGTCTGTGGACGGGGCCCCAGCTGCATTGGCATATCAATTGCCTCGAGCTTCAGGCGGTACGTCTTGCCCTGGCCCGGCTCAAGAAGCCGCTTCAGGGCCAACACGTACTGATCCGTACGGACAGCACTGCAGCCGTTGCGTACATCAACCGGCAGGGTGGTCTACGCTCCCGTTGCATGCTCCGGCTCGCCCGCCATCTGCTCCTGTGGAGTCAGAAGCATCTGAGGTTGCTTCGGGCAATTCACATCCCTGGTGTGCTGAACCAGATAGCCGACGAGCTCTCTCGTCAGTCCACACTTCCGGGAGAGTGGCGACTCCACCCCCAGAGCGTCCAGCTGATATGGGACCTTTTCGGAGCCGCGCAGGTAGACCTGTTCGCCTCTCCGGACACAACCCATTGCCAGTTGTACTATTCCCTGACCGGGGGCACCCTCGGCATGGATGCACTGGCGCACAGCTGGCCCCGGGACCTACGCAAATATGCGTTTCCCCCAGTGAGCCTTCTAGCACAGACTCTGTGCAAGGTCAGGGAGGACGAGGAGGAGGTATTGCTAGTTGCGCCCTATTGTCCCAACCGGACCTGGTTCGCCAAACTCACACTCCTCTCGACAGCCCCTCCCTGGCCGATTCCCCTGAGGAAGGACCTTCTTTCTCAGGGACGGGGCACCCCTCTGGCACTTGCGTCCAGACCTCTGGAAACTCTACGAGGCGCCTCTATGCTTTGAAGTGGAACCTGTTCGTTGACTGGTGTTCTTCCTGCCGCGAAGACCCCCGAAGGTGTTCGATTAACGTTGTGCTTTCTTTCCTGCAGGATGGGTTGGAGTGAAGGCTGTCTCCCTCCATCCTCAAAGTGTACGTCGCAGTGATAGCAGCGTATCACAATGCAGTAGCTGGTAAGTTCATCGGTAAGCACGACTTAATCGTCAGGTTCCTTAGAGGTGCGAGGAGACTAAATCCTCCTCGTTCATCCTCGGTACCCTCTTGGGACTTAGCCCTGGTGCTCAGAGCACTTCAGGGTCCTCCATTCGAGCCTTTGCAGTATGCAGAGCTAAACATCCTGTCCATGAAGACTGATTGCATTGGCCTCAATCAAGAGGGTAGGGGACCTGAATGCACTTTCGGTCAACGAATCGTGCCTAGAATTCGGGCCAGCTGATTCTCACGTCGTCCTGAGACCCTGGCCCGGATACGTGCCCAAGGTTCCTACTACTCCCTTCCGGGACCAGGTAGTGAACCTGCAAGCGCTGCCCTGGCAGACCCAGCCCTGGCTTTGTTATGTCCCGTCCGCGCTCTTTGCGCTTACATAGACCGGACTCAAAGCTTTAGGACCTCAGA
Source organism: Romanogobio albipinnatus (assembly GCA_023566225.1). Taxonomy (NCBI): domain Eukaryota; kingdom Metazoa; phylum Chordata; class Actinopteri; order Cypriniformes; family Gobionidae; genus Romanogobio; species Romanogobio albipinnatus. The sequence continues at coordinate 35,007,003 of CM042244.1, read as the reverse complement.
GCAGCTCTTCGTCTGTTATGGAGGCCAGTAGAAGGGAAAGGCTGTCTCCAAGCAGAGGTTAGCCCACTGGATAGTGGATGCTATCGTCTTAGCTTACCAATCGCAAGACGTGCCTTGCCCGTTCGGGTTGTGAGCGCACTCCACTAGGAGTGTAGCTTCCTCCTGGGCGCTGGCTCAAGGCGCCTCGCTGACAGTCATCAGTAGAGAGGGGTAGAGAGGGGAAGAGAGGGAAATGGGGTAGAGAGGGGAAGGGGGGTGAGAGGGGTAGAGAGGGGAAGAGAGGGGAAGAGAGGGGAAGGGGGTTGAGAGGGGTAGAGAGGGGAAGGGGAGATGAGAGGGGTAGAGAGGGGATGAGAGGGGTAGAGAGGGGAAGAGGGGGGTAGGAAGAGGCAGACCTCGAGTAGGATGTGGCCAAAGAAGACGGGGACCAAATTTATCAGATGTGATTTTTACTGAATACCCATGGGTTGACATTGCGAGAGGCTGGACAGAGACGTCAGCCCAACCTCAACAAGTCAAGTCAAGTCAAGTCAAGTCAAATTTTATTTCTATAGCACATTTACAGATGGCTGAGCCACACCAAAGTGCTTCACAATAAAGTGCTAAGTGCAAATAAGCAAAGGAAGGCAGAGAAATATAAAAAAAAATAATAATAATCATAATAATTAAAAAGAAGTAGATAAAAAAGAAAAGAAACGGGGAACATGACAATGACTGCATTTGAAGGGTAGCCAGGGGGCACTATATACTGGCACTTAAAAAGGAGACACTAATCAAAGGCCAGAGAAAAGAGGTGGGTCTTTAAAAGAGACTTAAAAATGTTTAGAGACTGGGCTGCACGGATGTGAAGGGGGAGGCAGTTCCAGAGTCTGGGGGCTGCTACAGCGAATGCTCTGTCCCCCTTGGTCTTTAGCCTAGACCTGGGCACTTCCAGCAGCAGTAGGTCAGCTGACCGTAATGCTCTGGAGGGGATATGGTGGTGAAGAAGATCAGATAGGTACGGAGGGGCCAGACCATGGAGGGATTTGTAGACAGTCAGTAGCAGTTTAAAATCGATGCGGTAGCTGATGGGGAGCCAGTGGAGCGAAGCGAGGACCGGGGTGATATGATCTCGCTTTTTTGTACAGGTAAGGAGTCGGGCGGCTGAGTTCTGAACCAACTGCAGGCGGCGGAGCTGTGAGAGGTTAATGCCAGTGTATAGAGCGTTGCAATAGTCCAGTTGAGAGGTTATAAATGCATGTATAACTCTCTCTAGATCACTCTGGGGCAGGTAGGCTTTGATCTTAGCTATGGTTCTCAAGTGAAAAAAGCTTTTTTTGACTACTGCACTGACCTGCTGCTCAAACTTGAATGCACTGTCGAAGATCACCCCCAGATTTCTGACAGAGGGCCTGACGTTAGAGGCTAGAGGGCCCAGGGCATCAGTGGAGAAGGCCGGGGAAGTTTTGCCAAAAATAATTATTTCGGTCTTACTCGCATTGAGGTTGAGGAAGTTTGCACCCATCCATGCCTTGATGTCAGTCAGACAGTCATGCAAAGGATGGAGTGTAGCCTGACCATCAGCTTTTAGGGGAAGATACAGCTGGACGTCGTCAGCATAGCAGTGGAAGGAGATGTTGTGTTTTGCCAGAATTTCCCCTAAGGGTGAAATGTACAACAAAAATAGGATGGGACCTAGTATAGAGCCTTGAGGGACCCCACAAGTGAGGGGGGCAACAGAAGATGTAAAATCTCCCAACTGGACAGAGAAGCTCCTGTCGGCCAGGTAGGACTGGAAAAACCTCAGGGCTGTGCCTTTGATGCCTACGAGATGCTCAAGCCGAGACAACAGAATCCTGTGATCCACCGTGTCAAAGGCTGCTGTGAGATCTAAAAGCACTAGGATCACAGGGCTACCTGTGTCAGTGGCTAGGAGCAGGTCGTTAAGCACTCTCAGGAGAGCAGTCTCAGTGCTGTGGGCTGATCTAAAGCCGGACTGGAATTTCTCGTAGAAGTTGTTATGAGATAAAAAGGAGTGTAGCTGGACATAAACTTCTCGCTCAAGGACTTTAGACAGAAAGGGTAGTTTTGAGATGGGCCTGAAGTTTGAGAGGATCGAGGGATCAAGGTTTGGCTTCTTTAGTAGTGGCTGCACCACGGCATGCTTGAAGGCATCCGGGACGCACCCAGAGGAGAGGATGGCGTTAATCAGCAGTAGAAGAGCGGGGGCAACCGTATCAAGTACTTTAGCATCCTTGAGTAGACGGGAGGGCAGACAGTCGGAAGGGCAGTTGGAGGGCTGCAGATGTCTGACTGCATCAGAAAGGGAGGATAGGGTAAGGGGCTCAAACTGCATGAGGACAGCTGGCTGGGGGAGGGGGGGAGGGGTGGGGAGTGGGGTGTAGGAGGTATCAGAAGGCCTAAGTGCTGCAATCTTTTCAATAAAGAATTTTTTAAAGCTTTCACAGAGGGCGGGTGAGGGCACAACAGGGGATCCATTAAGGGGATTTATGAGAGAATTTAGTGTATTGAAGAGAACCTGGGGTTTGTGACTGTTTCTGGAGATCATGGTGGAAATGTACTGTGATTTGGCGGTTTTAACGGCTCGGTGGTAGTCCGTCAAGCAACTTCGGAGGATTTGGAGGGACACGTGGAGGCGGTCCTTCTGCCACTTGCGCTCCGCACGCCTACAGGCACGTCTGAGGTCACGTGTTGCGTCGTTGAGCCATGGTGTTGAATGTGGTTTTTTACGTTTGGCCTTGAAAGGGGCAACAGAGTCCAGAATGCCAGTGCAAGCTGATGAGAACATAGAAAGAAGCTCATCAGTAGTATACTCAGAGCTATAGCTCAGTGACAGCCTACAAAATGGGGAGACATTGAAAGCGGCTGAAAATTGCCCAGCAGTCGAGGAGTTGAACATGCGCGAGACCCGCTTGGAGACACTGGGGGTACTACCTGAGGATGGAACTGACACAGTGAACAGAATTGGGGAGTGATCGGAGAAAGACATAGCACAGATTTCATTCACAGAGACAGAAACACCATAGGATAAAACGAGATCAAGTGTATGACCCTTTTCGTGCGTTGGGCCAGTGACAGATTGCTTAAGACTGAATGAGTCAAGGAGGTTCAGAAAGTCCCGGGTCAGAGGCTGTGACTCACAACAAACATGGACATTAAAATCACCACATATTAATATGTGATCATATTTAACCATAAACCCAGACAAAGCGTCAGCAAAGTCATGGATAAAGTCTCTGTTGAATTTAGGTGGGCGATACACCACTGCACACAGAACGGGACAAGACTGAATAATTTCAAACAGTTGCAGCTCAAAGCTCGCAAAACCAGCGTGTGGAATCTGCCGACAGTGAAACCGCGACTTGTAAACAGAGGCCACGCCTCCGCCTCTCCCAGTCGCTCGTGGGGAATTTAAAAAGTTACAGTCTGGAGGAAGAAGTTCAGAGAATGGCGTGTTTTCGCCGGTGGAGACCCAGGTCTCACACAGAAACATAAAGTCTAGCTCCCGGGAGATAAAGAAGTCGTTGAGCATGAAAGTTTTGCTTGCCAGGGACCGCACGTTTATCAAGGCCAACTGGAGGGTTAGCTCGACGCTAGCCGATGGTCCGATGCGCTTCAACAGGCGTAGGCTAGAGTGGCCAACGCCACGGCTGCACCTGTGCGCTGATCGCCGTCGCGTGGGGACTTGAGTGCGATGTGGTCTGGTTAGCGCTGTCGGGACAGCTTGAAGGGCTGGAAACAACGGTGGACGAGGCAGCTCAGCAGCATCACGGTCAAGGAAGGCTTCGGTAGGAGTAACCAATGAGACAGGACGGAGCCATTGCACTGGACGTTGAGCGGCCGCTCGATATGAGGGCAGCTGGATCTTGAGTTTCACCAGCAGACCTCCCCTCCTTCCTCGTCTCCTGGAGCGCTTCTTGTGAAAAGGGGCCGCGGGCGTGCGGCGCAGGTAAGCTGGGATACCTGACAGCACGGGAGGGGGGGGTTTGCTCCAATCTACTGGTTCAGGTCTGGCTGCCCGAGCCTCACGGAGATATAGTTGGCGAATAATAAGCAAGGCTTGTCGATCGTAGCACAGTAGAGCAGATACATCCAGGTGGATGCATAAAAACAGGGCTATAACAAACATCAAACAGAGTGCCCGTGGAAGACGAATCGCCGAACAGACTGGCGCCATCTTCCCCCTGTTTTGTACACCAACAGACATATATATATATATATATATATATATATATATATATATATATATATATATATATATATATATAACAAACCTTTGAAAATGCATGAATGAATCGAATGATTTTACAAATGTGGAGAGAAATAAATATACTGGTCTTGTGTGTACTGTTTGGTCAATATATTCATATACTTTACTCTAACAATATTATCTCTGAAAAAAATCAAACCAAGATTATATCATTAGAAAAGTAGACATTTTACAAGTGTTTATAGTAAGATTGAGAACAGCAGTGTGTGGATGGCCAGGAGGGTGAGGACGGTAATTTTAATTTTTTTGTTTGTGTGTTTATATTACAGTATATTATGCTGTATACATTTTCTTTTTACTCTGATGTACGGAAGTTACTTGATGTGTGTGAATTATAATGGTTACAATTTCCTTGGCAGTATGAGTGCAATGTGTGATGTCAAACCTGTTACGTCCGGAACTCAAGAAATGGTCGGATTCAATTGCAAGTAAAACATGTTTATTTTGAGTGTGACAAGAAGATCTGGACACAGCGAAGATCCTCCAGGAAGAGACACTTGGCGGCACAGGGACTCTGTGGACAGCAGCGATCTCCCGTGAGGTGAAGTGGTGAAGACGGTGATGGTGACACATCCACAGGAATCGGTGAAACACGAAGATCAAGGAGCACGGAGAACAACGGGGTGAGGAACAGGAGGGCAGGCAGGAAACAAACCGGACAACATCCAACAACGCTCTGACAATGACATGACAAACAGAGAGACAATAAATAGGGTGCGCTGATCAACGGCAGCTGGAACGCTGATCATCGCAGCAGGTGTAATCAATAATCAGCACACCCAACTTACGCACGCACAACTCATTCAATCAACCCACACACACACATTCACTCATGCGCCCACGTAAAACGTACGAGAGTGAGATAGTGAATTCATGAACCGTGACAGTACCCCTCCCCCTAGGAGCGCCTCCTGGCGCTCCCAGAAGAACTTACCTGTTGCTTGTAATCGTCAATAAGGGAGTGATCCAGAATGTCCCTAGCAGGAACCCAACTTCTCTCCTCCGGACCGTAACCCTCCCAGTCCACCAGGTACTGGAATCCGCATCCCCTCCGTCTCGAGTCCAGAATACGGTTGACCGAATACGTAGGTTCCCCATCTACGAGACGCGGCGGTGGGGGAACCGGGAGAGGCGGATTAAGGTGAGAATGAAAAACAGGCTTTAATTTGGATACGTGAAAGGCGGGGTGAATTCTCCTGTACGCTGGAGGAAGTTTGAGGCGGACTGCCACCGGACTAATGATCTTGGTGACAGTGAAAGGGCCAATAAATTTAGGAGCAAGTTTATTAGATGCGGAGCGGAATATTTCTGGTAGAAAGCCACACTTTTTGACCCACGACGTATACGGGAGGCTTAGACCGGTGGCGATCGGCTTTAGCCTTGGTGCGCGCCCCCACTTGGAGCAGAGTCTCCCAGGCTCTGGTCCATGTGCGGTGACACCTCTGGACAAAGGCGTGGGCGGAGGGGACCGCGACTTCGGAATCCAGACTCGGAAAAATAGGTGGCTGGTACCCTATACTACACTGGAACGGAGAGAGGCCCGTAGATGACACTGGTAGTGAATTATGAGCGTACTCAACCATAGACAGCTGTTGGCTCCAGGAAGAAGGATTCTTGGATACCAAACATCGTAACACTCTCTCCAAATCTTGATTGGCACGTTCAGTCTGACCATTACTCTGGGGGTGATAACCCGAAGACAAACTAACCGTAGCTCCTAGTAATTTACAGAATTCTCGCCAAAATTTGGACACGAATTGGGGACCCCTGTCAGAAACCACGTCCATCGGGAGGCCATGTAACCGAAAGACGTGGTCAATGACAGACACCGCTGTCTCCTTGGCTGAGGGCAATTTGGGCAAGGGAATGAAATGTGCTGCCTTCGAGAATTGGTCCACTACGGTTAAAACAACCGTCATGCCATTAGAGGGCGGGAGGGCGGTGACAAAATCTAGCGCGATGTGGGACCAAGGTCTCGAAGGCACCGGCAGCGGATGGAGTAACCCGTCAGGAGATCGGTTAGACGTCTTACCAATCGCACAAACTGAACATGCCAATACAAAACTGCGGACGTCACGAGCCATTAATGGCCACCAGAATCGTTGCTTTATCAAACCCCTAGTCCGGTTTACTCCTGGATGGCAAGCAATGTTGGAGCAGTGACCCCATTGAATAACTTCGGACCGTAACTCCTCCGGCACAAACAATCGGCTCGGTGGACCGCCGGGCGGAGGCGTTACCCCTTCTAAGGCCGATCTGACCTTCGATTCGACCTCCCATGTGAGTGTGGAGACCACTAGTCTCTCCGGCAAAATACACTCGGGAGTAATCGGGCGTTCGGATGGATCAAAAATGCGAGATAAAGAATCGGGTTTGATGTTTTTGGACCCGGGGCGGTACGAGAGTAAAAAGTCAAAACGACCGAAAAAAAGAGCCCACCGAGCCTGCCTGGAATTGAGTCTTTTCGCAGTTCTAATATACTCCAAGTTCTTGTGATCAGTCCAAACGATAAAAGGTACCCCCGACCCTTCTAACCAATGACGCCACTCCTCCAACGCTAACTTGACGGCCAGCAACTCTCTATTACCAATGTCATAATTACATTCGGCAGAAGATAAACGGTGGGACAAAAACGCGCAAGGGTGCATCTTGTCATCTGAGAGAGAGCGTTGCGATAGAACTGCACCTACCCCCACCTCTGATGCGTCGACCTCTACCACGAACTGACGTGATGGATCAGGGGCGATAAGGATGGGGGCCGAAACAAAGCGGCCTTTCAGTTTGGTAAATGCAGCTTCTGCTGCATCAGACCACCTGAACGTAGTTCTGGGAGAGGTCAAGGCGGTCAGAGGCGCGGCTAGTTGGCTGTAGTTGCGAATGAAACGCCGATAGAAGTTGGCGAACCCCAGAAACCTCTGCAGGGCCTTACGGGAATCTGGACTTGGCCACTCTACCACAGCCTTAACCTTGTCAGGGTCCATACGCATTCCCTCAGACGAGACGATGTATCCTAGGAAAGGAACAGACTGTGCATGAAAAACGCATTTCTCCGCCTTGACAAAAAGCACATTCTCTAGCAACCTCTGAAGCACTCGTCTGACGTGCTGAACGTGTTCCTGGAGAGATGAAGAAAAAATCAATATGTCGTCCAGGTAGACATATATGAACTGGTCGACCATATCTCTCAGCACGTCATTGACGAGTGCCTGGAAGACTGCTGGGGAGTTGGATAGCCCGAACGGCATCACCAAATATTCAAAGTGCCCCCTGGGGGTGTTAAAAGCGGTCTTCCACTCATCCCCCTTCCTGATGCGAACCAAATGATAAGCGTTACGTAAGTCCAGTTTTGTGAAAACAGATGCTCCCTGCAACCTCTCAAAGGCTGAAGACATCAGCGGCAAAGGATAAGTATTCTTTACCGTGATGTTATTCAGCCCTCGGTAATCAATGCAAGGTCGCAGTGAACCATCCTTCTTTCCCACAAAAAAGAACCCCGCCCCCGCTGGAGAAGAGGAAGGTCGGATGAATCTGGAGGCTAGAGAATCAGAAATGTATTTCTCCATGACCTCCCTCTCAGGAATAGAAAGAGAGTAAAGCTTGCCCTTAGGCGGAGACTTACCTGGGAGTAAATCTATAGCACAGTCATAGGGACGATGCGGAGGAAGAGAAGCAGCGCGGGACTTACTGAACACCTCCTTCAGGTCCTGGTACTGGGGGGGCACGTTAGACAAATTCATCACCTCACTCTGAAAAACAGGACGAGACACAGACGAAACGGCAGACACCAGACAACACTCATAACACTTATTACTCCAGGTGGAAACTGAATTATGTCCCCAGTCGATCCTAGGGCTGTGCTGGACCAGCCAAGGATGACCGAGGACAACGGGAGCCAGGGGTGAGTCCAAGAGAAGAAATGAAATGAGTTCCGTGTGGTTGCCAGATGTAATGAGTGTCAATGGTTGTGTGGTGAATGTAATACTGGGAAGTTCTTGTCCGTTAAGTGCGTTGACCTTGATACTGTCCTGAAGTGTAGTGATGGGTATACCCAGAGTGCGTGCCAGTGAAAAATCCATAAAATTACCCTCTGCTCCGGAATCCAAAAGTGCCTGACAGACGTGTGACTGGGCTGCCCACAGCAGTCTTACCGGAAGGCGAGTAGAGGATGAGGTCTTCTCCACGGAGATCCCGCCCGACAGTAGCCTCTGGTTTACCGCCGGGCATGGTCTTTTACCGGGCATCTCTCCAGGTAATGTCCTGTACCACCGCAGTAGAGGCAAAGACCATGGGATCTCCGTCTCTCTCTCTCCTCCCGGGAAAGCCGAGCCCGACCCACCTGCATGGGCTCCAGATCAGCACTGGAACTGACCGCACCCCATCTGTTGGTTTGAGAGCACTCGACATTGGCGGCTTGAGCCCTTCCTCTCGACGACTGCTCCAGGCGACTGAGGCGACTATCCACCCTCAATGTCAGCTCGATAAGACCGTCGAGTCTCTCAGGAAGGTCCAGGGTGTAGATCTCTCTTTGGATGCGGTCAGCCAGCCCATGCAGGAACATGTCCCGCTGTGCCTCCTCGTTCCAATGGCACTCAGCGGCGAGGGTGCGGAACTCAATAGAATAGTCTGAGACCGAGCGGTTGTCCTGACGAAGATCGGCCAGCTGACGTGCTGCCTCTCTCCCCGCCACCGCTCGGTCAAACACTCGCTTCATCTCTTCTGAGAGTGCCAGGAACGAGGAACAGCAGGGTTGACGATTCTCCCACACCGCCGCTCCCCACAGCGCCGCCCGTCCGGAAAGCAGAGTTAACACGAAAGCCACCTTCGCCTCCTCTGTGTGAAAAGTCTGTGGTTGGAGCGAAAAAATCATAGAACACTTGGTCAGGAAAGGTCTACAGAAATTCGGCTCACCGCTGTAGCACTCAGGACTGGGTAGGCGTGGCTCGGGATGCCGGATCGGCTCTGCAGGTGTGGGGGAAAACGGCGGTGGGTTGGGCACAGCAGGACTGGCGAGTTGTTTGATCCTTTGGGTCAGCTCGGACACCTGTGCCACCAAGGTCTTAACCGCGTGTCCCGTGATGTTCAGATTCTCTTCCTGTTGATCCATCCTCGCAACACTTTGCGTCAGAAACTCACTCAGGTCCGATGAACTTGCTGAATCCATGTTATGGTCAGAGCGTTCTGTTACGTCCGGAACTCAAGAAATGGTCGGATTCAATTGCAAGTAAAAGATGTTTATTTTGAGTGTGACAAGAAGATCTGGACACAGCGAAGATCCTCCAGGAAGAGACACTTGGCGGCACAGGGACTCTGTGGACAGCAGCGATCTCCCGTGAGGTGAAGTGGTGAAGACGGTGATGGTGACACATCCACAGGAATCGGTGAAACACGAAGATCAAGGAGCACGGAGAACAACGGGGTGAGGAACAGGAGGGCAGGCAGGAAACAAACCGGACAACATCCAACAACGCTCTGACAATGACATGACAAACAGAGAGACAATAAATAGGGTGCGCTGATCAACCGCAGCTGGAACGCTGATCATCGCAGCAGGTGTAATCAATAATCAGCACACCCAACTTACGCACGCACAACTCATTCAATCAACCCACACACACACATTCACTCATGCGCCCACGTAAAACGTACGAGAGTGAGATAGTGAATTCATGAACCGTGACAAAACCTTGGAGGCTACTCTTACCCTAAAATCCTATTTTTTTTTTTTTTTTCAGTTTTATACACAATTGTATTCTGTTAGCTAGACAAAAAACATTAATGTCAATGAAGGACTGGGCTAAGACTGAAAGGTGGACATGTGGGATATTTCAATGGTCCTCTGCCATAGTGAGAAAACATCTAAACATTTTGACTTGCAGTGCTTACACAATGCCAAAGGGACGAAGCATTTTGGGGGCACTGACTGTTTAAATGAGAAGGAAATTTAGTTTTGACACATGAGTGAACTGTTTTGGGAGAGGTATGAGCTTTTGCAGGTGAACCATAGTGTTGTGCTGAACCATCCACGTTATTTTGGCAAAAGCAACCAAGAGTGTTGAGAACGTCCGGTCTGTTTCAAGAAATGAGCCAAAGCAATTTTGAAGGATCTTTGCCATTTTCGTGGCACTGACTATTTATATGGGAAAGAAATTTACTTCTGAAGCATGAGTGAACAGTTTTGGGAGAGATATTAGCTTTTGCAAGTGAGGTATAGTGTTGTGCTGAACTGTAAGACTGTTTTGCCAAACGATCTTACAATTTTGAGAATGTAATTTCTGTTTCAAGAAATGAGTCAAACAAATGGAGAAAAACTGTAAATATTACTGTATTTATTAAAAATACAGTAAAAAAGTAATATTGTGAAATTTTTATTACAATTTAAATAACTGTTTTATATTTTAATATCTTCTAAAATGTAATTTATTTGTTTTTCAGCATCATTACTCCAGTCTTGAGTGTCACATCATCCTTCAGAAATCATTCTAATATGATTTGCTGCTCAAGAAACATTTCTGATTATTATCAATATTGAAAACAGTTGAGCTGCTTCATATTTTTGTGGAAACCATGGTACCATTACAAGTCTGGGATATAAGTAAGATTTTAAAAAAATTAATCGGATTAAACTGATCAACAGTGACAGTAAAGACATTTATAATTTTGTATTTATAATACATGCTATTATTTTGAACTTCCATTCATCAAAGAATCCTGGAAAAAATAAATGTATCACAGATTCCACAAAAATATTAAGATTTATCAATAACTGAGCACCAATAATAATTCATAATTGAGTTGGAATTGGAATATCAGCATTTTAGAATGATTTCATGTGACACTGAAGACTTGAGTAATGATGCTGAAAATTCAGCTTTGATCACAGTATTTCACAATATTACAGTTTTTACTGTATTTTTGATCAAATAAGACTTCATTCAAAAACATACAAAAAGTATAATTATTCCAAACAGTTGATTGGCAGTGTACATATAAATACTGTATATATTAGGTTACGTGTTTACCTTACATGTCCATTATCTCTATCAATTATTTGTTGATTAGTCTGTGTGTGGGCTGATAGTCATCTCATGGGACAGCAGGAAGCCGCAGTGTGAGAGAGCAACAATAGCCCACACACATCCTGTGAGTAACACAGAACATACCGAAGACCCTACGCAAACAATCTACTGTCACATTCCCTGATCCCAGTTTCTCCTTTACTGTTCCAGGTTTTGTTCCAGTAGCCTGTCGAAATGTTTCGCAACTTTGCATGCGGCTTATTTTGTGTGTGTGTGTGTGTGTGTGTGTGTGTGTTTGTGGTTATTTTTAGTTGCTGTCACGATCAGACAGAGTGACAGATGGTCTGGATGGAAGGAGTGTGCGGTCAGGAATGAGTCTGCATGGGAACATTGCTTGCTGGATTGGAGAATCACAATGGTCCAAATAAGGGCCTGCAGCAGTTACATTCGGGGGGAAAAGTTCTTTACACTTAATTAAATTGAAGAAAACTTTTCCACACAATTGATGTACTGTAAGTTCCAACAACACACGACTAGAACAAGTCCGTCAGCTAGCAATAGCACATGTCATCTCATGTTAGCATTCTAAATATAACTTAATTTATTATTAAATGTGAAGTATTGGATGAAGTAAAAAGAGGCACAGCTCTGCAACTCCACTTTTCGGCACAATGCAAAAATTTAGCATAACTGAACATTAAACACTATCAGGTCTTTCTCTTTACTCAAAGACACACAAATAACACTTTCACTTTGCAACATTTACTTCCAAGCATGCTGGGAATTAGGAATCCACTGTGATGGCAACAAAAAATATTAATCTAAGGATTCGATCAACTTCCTTACTTTGTTAAGTAGATATTATATTATATTATATATTTATTATATCCAAAATATAGAAATGGCAATGATAACACATACATGTTACCACAAGGTTCCAGATATCCACCTAAAACTACCACATGGGTGTTTATTTCTTGTAAATGTCTCATTCTAAAACAACAATAAAAAGTATTGTGTTACTGTTTACAACCTACTGAGCATAAGCTAATGACAAGAGATCTGTTCCACGTCCAGGTTTTCCTGCAATATTTAACACACGTCATATGTCATACAAAGCTTTATGTGATTCTCTGTTCTCTGGTTTTGGCAGCATTTTGCTACACGATGGATGGATGGATGGACGGATGTATGGATTGATGGACAGACAAACGAATGGATTGATGGACAGACAAACGAATGGATGGATTGATGGACGGACGGACGGACGGATGAACGGATGGATGGCTGGATGGATGAATGAATGGATGGATGGATGAATGGATGGATTGACGGACGGACGGATGGATGAATGAATGAATTAAATAAATCTATTAATTACCTATTAATACTTATTAAATAACATGCCAGTAATTGCATTTCTCATATTATTTTTTGTTTGATTAATTTGAAAATGCTGTTTTTATTGTTACTTATCATTTATTTTATTTTATATTTAAAGTGCCCAAACCCTTTATCCTCTCACACTGTTAATTAAATCAGTTAATTCAATACAAATTTATTAAATTCTAGGAATATGTTTGTAGTAAAGTTTGTTTGTATGGGAAGAAGGAGGTGGGAACCGGCGAACATTCAACACATTTAATACAAAATAAAATGGCGGCGGCAGCCCCTCACGGCCGACTGCCGCCTACATACAAAAACAAAACGTAAATAAAACACAACACAAAATCCAGGCCTGGTGCTCTCTCGTCCTTCACTGTTGTCTCTCCTTCACTGTCATCTCTCGTCATACTCCCTCACTCCTCCGTGAGAAACGAGACGGCTGCAGCGCGCAGCTGGCGCCCATCCACCCTGATGAGCGCCGCCTCGTCCCGCTCTCACGGTCCCTCGGCCTCGCTGCTCGCCACATACCCCCAACGCCCTACGCAGGCCGGGGGGCACTCCCGCGACTGCACTCTACCCCCCCCCCCTCTCCGGGGGGGCCGATCACGGCGGCCGCGGCACCTGGGGGTAAGGACAGCGAGGTGAGAGAACGGAGCCGGGAGCATGAGGAGCGACAGAGACGAGAGAGTGGAGAGAGGAGAAAAAAAAAAAAAAAAAAAAATTCTGGTCCGGTTCCCAGACACACTGCCGCTCGGTCCTCAGCCAACCGAGAGGCTCTTCCTCACAGTGCCATGCGATGGTACTGGACACTCGGTGGACGGCTCGATCCTCCTCCGCCCCCTGGCGGCCGGCGGTGGCTCCTCCTACTGAGGGCAGCCGGAAGCGAGTCCCAGTCCCGCGCTCCCTACTCCTCCCCATCATGGCGGACGGCAGCAGGCTCCGGCTCAGGGCAAGCGCTGAGGACTCCTCCGCCCCCTCTCGGACGGCAGCCACCCCACCTCGAACCAGGGGCACGGCAGCGAGCTCTCCGTCCCACCGACCTTCATCCGCTCCAGCACCACCGCTTCGAACTCCTCAGCACCACGATCCCGCTCAGCAGCGAGGGCTCTTGGACAGCATGTCCCTCCTTCCTCCTGGGCTTCGGCACCACTGTAGTAAAGTTCGTTTGTATGGGAAGGCGGGAACCGGCGAACATTCAACAAGTTTAATGAAAAATAAAACGGCGGCGGCAGCCCCTCACGGCCAACTGCCGCCTACATACAAACACAAATAAACACAAAATAAAATGGCGGCGGCAGCCCCTCACTGCCGACTGCCGCCTACACAAAAACAAAACGTAAATAAAACACAACACAAAATCCAGGCCTGGTCCTCTCTCGTCCTTCACTGTCATCACTCCTCCTTTATACTCCCTCACTCCTCCGTGTCTCACGGTCCCTCGGCCTCGCTGCTCGCCACAATGTTCATAACATTTGTTCCATGGTTTCCTAGCAGCATAGTTTTTTTTTTTTTTTTTTTTTTTAAGGTTTCCATCAGTTAAAAACAAAACTAAAAGATATAAATAGTAATACACAGAGAGAGAAAAAAAGATCTTCACTATGCAGCACTTTTTATGATTTAAACATTGTTTAAAGAACTGGTTTTGATTTAGAGTAGCTTAAAATGTGTGTTTATATATATATATATATATATATATATATATATATATATATATATATATATATATATATATATATATATATATATATATATATATATATATATATATACACACACTCACCTAAAGGATTATTAGGAACACCTGTTCAATTTCTCATTAATGCAATTATCTAATCAACCAATCACATGGCAGTTGCTTTAATGCATTTAGGGGTGTGGTCCTGACAATCAAGACAATCTCCTGAACTCCAAACTGAATGTCAGAATGGGAAAGAAAGGTGATTTAAGCAATTTGGAGCGTGGCATGGTTGTAGGTGCCAGACCGGCCGGTCTATTTCACAATCTGCTCAGTTACTAGGATTTTCACGCACAACCATTTCTAGGGTTTACAAAGAATGGTTTTAAAAGGGAAAAACATCCAGTATGCGGCAGTCCTGTGGGTGAAAATGCCTTGTTGATGCTAGAGGTCAGAGAAGAATGGGCGGACTGATTCAAGCTGATAGAAGAGCAACTTTGACTGAAATATCCACTCGTTACAACCGAGGTATGCAGCAAAGCATTTGTGAAGCCACAACATGCACAACCTTGAGGCGGATGGGCTACAACAGCAGAAGACCCCACCGGGTACCACTCATCTCCACTACAAATAGAAAAAAGAGGCTACAATTTGCACGAGCTCACAAAAATTGGACAGTTGAAGACTGGAAAAATATTGCCTGGTCTGATGAGTCTTGATTTCTGTTGAGACATTCAGATGGTAGAGTCAGAATTTGGCGTAAACAGAATGAGAACTTGGATCCATCATGCCTTGTTACCACTGTGCAGGCTGGTGGTGGTGTAATGGTGTGGGAGATGTTTTCTTGGCACACTTTAGGCCCCTTAGTGCCAACTGGGCATCGTTTAAATGCCACGGCTTACCTGAGCATTGTTTCTGACCATGTCCATCCCTTTATGACCACCATGTACCCATCCTCTGATGGCTACTTCCAGCAGGATAATGCACCATGCCACAAAGCTTGAATCATTTCAAATTGGTTTCTTGAACATGACAATGAGTTCACTGTACTAAAATGGCCCCCACAGTCACCAGATCTCAACCCAATAGAGCATCTTTGGGATGTGGTGGAACGAGAGCTCTGTGCCCTGGATGTGCATCCCACAAATCTCCATCAACTGCAAGATGCTATCCTATCAATATGGGCCACACTGTTAGACATTTATAAGAGATTTTACAGTAACTTACTGGCAACACTGTTGCCAGTAAGTTACTGTATTTGAGATTTACAGTACAATAACCGCATTTCAGTTTACAGTAACTACATGTTACTGTAATTTTGTAATACAGTACCGTTACTGTAAACCTTGGTTAACAGTGCATTAATCCTAATCCTATTCAATCATTAATACTTACTGAATTACATTAATTCTTACATTAATCTATCCTACAGAAGTAATCCAAACAGACAATTATTATGAAATATAAAATTCTTTATTTAAAACATTTTAAGTGCTTTAACTGAAACATGTAAATGTGTGGAAAAAGTTCACTTTAAAACATCCTCGAATCAAATCTTATTTTCAGAAAATCATGTATAAAAGTAATCAGAGTGCATTCAATATCACTTATTTTACATTTTATTTACATTTATGCATTTGGCAGACGACTTGCATTGCATTCAAGATACACATTTTACATTTTGTCAGTTCTTGCTTTCCCTGGGAATTGAACCCATGACCTTGCTAGCGCCACACACTATTGTTTGAGCTACAATTTTAAAAACTCTGCAGAAAATAGTTGGTAGAATACTGTAAATAGTTGGTTGAAGAATACTGTAACTTTGGTGCAAAATACACATATACATGAATAAAATATAAACAAAGAGCAAATGAATTCTGAAACAAGTTAACACAACACAACACAACACACAAGTTTCATGTCTGTACCGATCTGTGCCATCTTCCACATTGGATGATTTCAAACAGGAACCAGGATTCTGCTCCATTATGGCAAGGTCCCTCTAGATAAGAATGATATGAAGTTAGTCATACAATTTGAGTATACACAAACTTTTTACACTGTTGGAATTTAATAAAAAATAATAATCCCATTACAATTCATCATAATGGTAAAATACTATTTTATAGACAGTTAACACTTTGAGGTACACCTAGCTCAACGTATGCTGTCTAGTCTAATCCAGTCCTGCAATGCCTTCATGAAGATGTGAAATGAAATGTTCAGTTTTTGTTTTCGCTGGTGATTCAATGTTATGAATATTTTGAAGAATGTACTTTGTAGTGATGCTGAACCTGATTGCATATTAGAGAGGTGTCGCTGTTATTTAGCTTAACAAAATTTATATTGAGTAAAAAACTAAAGAAAACTGTCAGTACATAATAGTAGCAGCAGCACAAACTACATGCTCCAAAAAAGTAATATTACTGAATCACCTCAACATGATTTCACAAACTATTTAATCAAAAACAACAATGTAACCTTTTATTGCAGGATGGATTACATGTATACTGCATTAGCTTTAGTAAGGTATCCTCAAACTTAATGCTACATTCACACGGGGCACCGGCGTTAACGCTTCTCATTTACTTTGAATGGTTGACGTCATGCGTTGCTGAACTGAATTGTGGGTTCCGTCGCGTCGCTTCACTCACGTTGCAAGCGGCAGAAGTTGAAAGGTGTGTTGGACATCAGCTGTGGCTGGATGCAACCAATTGGCCAGAGTAGGCGCATGCAGGCGGGGAGGAGCTGCAAACGGAGACGTGAAGTCTGACACTTTCTGCTTCCCGCAGTGACGCTCGCGCTGTGTTTGCATACTTTATCACAGCTGAAGTGAAATAAATGCAATATTTGTCAATACACAGATGTTTCAGAGACATTTTTTGTCATGTAATACTTTATGCACTGCTTAATACAGCGTGTGTTTGTACAAGAATAAAGTTAACATACAAGCCTAAACTATCAATGAAGTGCGGGTCTACGTTTTTCATCTGTTTTATTTTGATAAACATGACAATATAACATCGCAACTACATGAAAAGAGGTTTAACTGTTATAAAAGAGATTTGTACGCATTAGAGGAACTGAAGGTTTTAGAATAAACACGAAACACATGTGATCGCTGTCATGCGGAGAATCTGGCCAATCGTGGAACAGCTGTGTCATCATCAAAGTCCGTGCAGTCGCTCTGGAGAAACTGCACCGGCTGTATTAGCCGACTGCTCTCGAGGTGCTTTGATGCCATACGTCACTGTCACGTGGCGTCGGCGCTGTCTCAGGTCAGACAAAATTTCTAACCGGCATGACGCCCTGTGTGAATGCAGCGTAAGTGTCTGTGTACATTACATATCCTATTAAAAAAGTGTCTCACCTAGTCCAAGTTTTTCCATTCAAACTCCATTAGGTGGCGAAGGAAGGATGACACTCTGTTGTTGATTACAGTTGTCTTCCTGTTCACAACTTCCCCGGTCTTCCGACTCACTCCGGTTTTCGTGGTGCATCTTGTTCCCTCCTCTGGGTTTTTCCTCACAAAAAAAACTTAAAGCAAGAGAAAATTAAGAGAATAAAGATATTTTAAATTTCATCACCCTTAGTGCCTTTGCTTTAAATGTTTTTGGTAACACTTTAGAATAATGGTCCGTCATTAAACGGATAGTTCACCAAAAAAAAAAGAAAAGTAATTTCTGTAATTTACTCGCCCTGTTGTTCTAAACCTTTTAAAGAATGTTTGTAACCAGACAATTTTGAGGCACCATTCACTTCCATAGTAGGAAAAAATTACTATAGAAGTGAATGGTGCCTCAATCTGTTAGGTTACAAACATTCTTCATCTTCTTTTGTGTTCAGAAATGTATTCAGGTTTGCACTTGAGCAACATTATTCTAAAGTTTTGCCATGTTTTTTTCATAAATTATATTTCATCTGCCAAAATCATCCAAAAATTGTCCTGGACAAACACAGTTTTGGATTATTTTAGTATAATATAATTTATGGAGAAAAAAAAACATGGTACATGGCTAGTAACAGCTAAAAAGAGGTGGAAAAACTAAATCATTTTGTGATTCAGTTAAACAGACCCGACTAAAACATACAAGAAAAACTTTGAATTATCAGTAATATGTGGAGAAACAAAGAGGGGTAACGTTACTTACCGTTGTATGAGTAACAGTGTCGCACAGCACAGGCAGGCTCCTGGTATTCTTATCTAAAATGTAAAATAAATCATGTCAATCCAAATGTAAACTTTGCTTGTTAACGACATTATTTTTGCAGCTAGTGGCCAACGTTAATTTACTAACTAACGTCGTCCTAATGTACGCTTAATATGCTCGATAAACAAAATCTTCATTGTATTGGTAAAGTTAATTCAATAAACTCACTAACGTTAAGTCTTTTTAAAAATAAAACGTTAGGTTTATGTTACCTCAGTTTTAGTACCAAAGCTGAAGCAAATGATAACCTAACGTTATGTAAAGTATGTTGTCCGGGCCGTGAGCTCTCTCCTCGGGCAGTAACGTTACACACGACGCTGGCTGCACTGGTTCCTAATCTAATTCAATAAACTTTTTTTTTTAAAAATAAAACGTTAGGTTTGCCTCAGTTTTTAGCAGCAAAGTTTAAGCAAATGATAACCTAACGTTATGTAAAGTATGTTGTCCGAACTGTGAGCTCTCCTCGGGCAAAACTTACAACGCTGCACCGGTTCCTAATCTAATTCAATAAATTCATAAAACGTTAGGTTTACCTCAGTTTTTAGCACCAATGCTGACAA
Source organism: Romanogobio albipinnatus (assembly GCA_023566225.1). Lineage (NCBI taxonomy): Eukaryota > Metazoa > Chordata > Actinopteri > Cypriniformes > Gobionidae > Romanogobio > Romanogobio albipinnatus. The sequence continues at coordinate 34,987,885 of CM042244.1, read as the reverse complement.
GCTAAAATTGGGGTGCAGACAACCGCGGATAGTACAAATCACACTTACCTTGCTTGTTTGCCGTTCTCACGGGGGATGAAAAAATCTTCGCAGGGTGTCCGGACACAGCTCATATGTTCTCTGGAACCGTGAGCTCTCTCCTCGGGTGAAACTTTCAACGCTGCACTGATGGTTCCTAATATAAATCTAAAGCAAATCCTGTCGATCCCAATTGTGCCAAAGAGGCCGTTGTGGTAAATACAGTATTATACTTTATTTTTTTAAAATACAGGAAATCACTGTATTTGGTGTTTGACGTCATAGAAAATACCCATGATGCAACGGGAATTACAGTTATTTACTGTAAAGAGAATTTACAGTATTATACTGGGTGATATATAGTAAATAACTGTACAAATTACAGAAATGTCTAACAGTGCAACATTTCTAAAGAATGCTTTCAGCACCTTGTTGAATCAATGCCACGTAGAATTAAAGCAGTTCTGAAGGCGAAAGGGGGTCAAACACAGTATTAGTATGGTGTTCCTAATAATCCTTTAGGTGAGTGTATATACAGGTCCTTCTCAATAAATTAGCATATTGTGATAAAGTTCATTATTTTCCATAATGTAATGATAAAAATTAAACTTTCATATATTTTAGAGTCATTGCACACCAACTGAAATATTTCAGGTCTTTTATTGTTTTAATACTGATGATTTTGGCATACAGCTCATGAAAACCCAAAACTCCTATCTCAATAAATTAGCATATTTTATCTGACCAATAAAAGAAAAGTGTTTTTAATACAAAAAAAAGTCAACCTTCAAATAATTATGTTCAGTTATGCACTCAATACTTTGTCGGGAATCCTTTTGCAGAAATGACTGCTTCAATGCGGCGTGGCATGGAGGCAATCAGCCTGTGGCACTGCTGAGGTGTTATGGAGGCCCAGGATGCTTCGATAGCGGCCTTAAGCTCATCCAGAGTGTTGGGTCTTGCGTCTCTCAACTTTCTCTTCACAATATCCCACAGATTCTCTATGGGGTTTAGGTCAGGAGAGTTGGCAGGCCAATTGAGCACAGTAATACCATGGTCAGTAAACCATTTACCAGTGGTTTTGGCACTGTGAGCAGGTGCCAGGTCGTGCTGAAAAATGAAATAATCTCCATAAAGCTTTTCAGCAGATGGAAGCATGAAGTGCTCCAAAATCTCCTGATAGCTAGCTGCATTGACCCTGCCCTTGATAAAACACAGTGGACCAACACCAGCAGCTGACATGGCACCCCAGACCATCACTGACTGTGGGTACTTGACACTGGACTTCAGGCATTTTGGCATTTCCTTCTCCCCAGTCTTCCTCCAGACTCTGACACCTTGATTTCCGAATGACATGCAAAATTTGCTTTCATCCGAAAAAGTACTTTGGACCGCTGAGCAACAGTCCACTGCTGCTTCTCTGTAGCCAAGGTCAGGCGCTTCTGCCGCTGTTTCTGGGTCAAAAGTGGCTTGACCTGGGGAATGCGGCACCTGTAGCCCATTTCCTTGCACGGTGGCTCTGGATGTTTCTACTCCAGACTCAGTCCACTGCTTCCGCAGGTCCCCCAAGGTCTGGAATCGGTCCTTCTCCACAATCTTCCTCAGGGTCCGGTCACCTCTTCTCGTTGTGCAGCGTTTTTTGCCACACTTTTTCCTTCCCACAGACTTCCCACTGAGGTGCCTTGATACAGCACTCTGGAAACAGCCTATTCATTCAGAAATTTCTTTCTGTGTCTTACCCTCTTGCTTGAGGGTGTCAATGATGGCCTTCTGGACAGCAGTCAGGTCGGCAGTCTTACCCATGATTGCGGTTTTGAGTAATGAACCAGGCTGGGAGTTTTTAAAAGCCTCAGGAATCTTTTGCAGGTGTAATTTTGATTCAGATGATTAGGTTAATAGCTCGTTTAGAGAACCTTTTCATGATATGCTAATTTATTGAGACAGGAATTTTAGGTTTTCATGAGCTGTATGCCAAAATCATCAGTATTAAAACAATAAACGACCTGAAATATTTCAGTTGGTGTGCAATGAATCTAAAATATATGAAAGTTTAATTTTTATCATTACATTATGGAAAATAATGAACTTTATCACAATATGCTAATTTATTGAGAAGGACCTGTATATATCAGTTTTAAATTGAGATGAGTTTGATCTACAATATAAAACTGAACTGGACTAATACAAGATCCTTTAGAAATGCAGTAAAGCAATCACTTCCAGCAGAGGACGCCACAGAGAGGGAAATGACTGGACAGACCCATTACCTGTATTCACATTCATCTCAATGACAGTTGAAATCAGAAATATAATAATAAATGCATATCTAGCACAGTGAAGCATGAGGAAGAGGAGCCTTTTAGCTGCTGCTTCACTGTGAAAAGTCATTTAATGCTTCGGAGCACTGGGGAATATTGCAGATTGGCTTGCTTCCCACAGAAAGAGGAATGATCAGATGTTATTTTTCAACGAGACTATTCTCCTTCCCACACTGCAAAGACAACCAAGAGGTGGCTTGAGAACAATTCCGCCAGGCTCATGTTGTGGCCTGGTCAGAGTCCAGATTTGAACGCTATAGTGAGTATTTAAACTCAAATAAACTGGGAGACAATTTTCAACTCTCATAAACAGTATGAAGCCACATTGAGGGCATGTCTAATCCGGATACATTTGAAAACAGCGTTTTCATTTCAAAACGCTCTCTGTCCACACATAGCGTTTAAAAAAAAAAAAAGTCTCATCCACACTGAAACGTCTCATAAAAGCTCACTGACAGCTGTATATACAGATGGAATAGACATAATAAAGTTATCATGCTATATTCTTCAGGCAGAATCATTTTATCATTTACTCAATCAGAATAAAAATGCCCAAACCAAATGAAATTGTAATTGGTTTAAGAGGGGTGGGATAAACCTTTTCATGAACCAATCAAACAAAATATTCCACCATGTAGGCCTAAACGACCTGATCCGATTACTTTGAGTGTATGTCCTTCTGTGACATAATATACAGCGTGCGCGCCTCCACAACTGAAGAGCGTGTGCCGTACTCACACCAGGCTAATGTTGACTGGAGAAGGAAAGTAAATTTTTCTGAGGTATTAAACATTTTTATTTTGTAACATGTTATGAACATAATGTTGGAAAAATGACACAGACATAGCCTGGCTACACCATCTCATCTTGACAGCGTTTGTCCTAGGCTTCAACTGCGCCTGACAGAAGGATTTATTTTTCTGAGGTGATTCTTACACTTTACAACAAATAATAAATAGCTTTTATAAAACTGTATAAGTCCTGGTGGCCGTTGAGAGTTGCCATGGCAACGGGGAACATTCAAGCTGCTGGAGAGGAAGTGTGGACATTTCTCTCTGTTTCTCATACGTTATAAATATATACAAAAATTAAAAAAAGTATAAAAAAAGTTCAACATCTGCTTCAAATTGTTTAAGTAACATTACCCACGGTCTACTTTAATTACTTTTGTTAATATTTATACATCTGTGATTATGGTATTTTTCCTTAACACTAGAACCGCCAGAGGTCGCTGTATATCTAAAACCGCCTGCAGGTAAGATTTACCCATGCAGATTATTACTGTATTGATACGGCTAAAAAACGTAATATGTCACTGTATTATGCCACTGTCTTCACAAAGTAATGTATAGAGTCATGAAATTATTATTTTTAGTCATCAACTATGTTTTTGTCCTGTTGTTTTATGCAATTTTAAGCAGGCTACACTAATCACTTTTTGGTGACTATAGGCTAAACCAGCCTGCAATGACGACGAGAATTAGATGGAAATAAATACATATTTTGGTGGTGTAATATTATAATAAAATGTCATTAATCCCATATTAAGATAACCCATGTTATGTAAATTACTAAAATACCCTGAATAGACAATGAAGAGCAATAATAATTCACAGCAATGCATAAGATGTATGACAACTTACGATAAGGATAACATACGAATTCAAGCGCACAATTTGACCTAATTAATTATTCATTTGTATAGTTATATCATTTATAATTTGAATAAGAGAACAACACCAATAATCATCTTGGGATAATCATGAAAATTGTTTTATTCATTCCATCATATCGGATTTTTTTTTTTTTTCAGGAAACAGGCAGACTTGAATAAATAGCAACACAGTAGCAAACAATACTCAGTACAAAATTGCAAAACAAAAATGTATAATTAATCCAAAGTCTGAACATTTATAAATAGGCTAAAACATCTTTATTTGACCGTGCGTTGTGTGACTGTTTACAGTATGCCGACGTGTTGCTCAAACACAGCGCGAAAATAGAGCTTATTGGTATAAATGCCCCGTTTTTAAATCTGGTTTTATCTAAACAATTTTTAACAACAGGGGATTGCAAATAACACCGTTTTAGTAAAAGTCAGTGACTGGGAGACTTGGATATTTTATTGGAAATCTGTAAATTTTACCCCGTGGCGGTTCTAGTTAGCCTGGATGCCAGACGAACTTAGCCCCGCCCACAAAATTTTTTGCACGGGCAGTTCGGTCTGGACTTGATCCATAGAGAAGTAATTATGCCCGAACAGAAACTGTTCGGACCAATGAAATTGTCAGGGCGGGCTTTAGACGATGATGGACAGATGATAAACAGTAACGTAATCATCCACGTCATCAAAGGCGCTTGGGTTGAATTTGTTCTAATCCTAAACGGAGAACTTGTTCGTATATGCGTTCACCTTTATTTCTCTCAGAAATGATGATCGTGTTGGTAAGTACTCTGTGTATCCTTAAATTCTTTTTTTACAACACCGGCAAAGATCGTTTACACTCATCTTCTTCTTCTAACGTGACTTATTCTAGCGTGCGTGCGGACAGGGTTGCCAAGTTTTTACAGCAAAACTCGCCCAATTGCTACTCAAAACTAGCTAAAAACAAGCCCAATAGCTTTCCAGGGGGGTTCTCCGGGAAAAATGGCATTTGGGGGGTAAAATATGTGTTATTTTGGCTGAACTGCCTGCTAAATTTCGCATTCCTGGGTCTGTATGTCACATAATTGGGGTCGCTTCAACCGCGCTGACTAGGCAACACAGTGCAGTTGAGTTCTGTTGACATTTGACAACTAACGTTATGCGTCGTTCCGTTGCTCTGATTGGTTGTTGGTCTATCCAATTGAGGTCTTTCTTGGTTCGGTTTAAACACGCCCCATAATCACAGCCCAACGGAGCAGTATCAGACTCAAATTCTGACTAGAATTGAGTATGACAACGTCAGGCTAGGTTCTAGTGTTAATCATCTGAAATATTTATGCATTTCGTATGTAGGCTATTTAGCCTAACGTTACTAGTAATGATGCTGCTGATCACGTCTTGGATGCTTTCATTCATGTTTCACTGTATAGGCCTATCCTATCCTATGTTTTTATGAATAATTTGGGTGCATTTAATTGTTAATTTTGTGTTTTTCAAAATAAATGAATTGAATTCATTTTGAGTCTGCATTCATCATTCACAGCTGTTGTAATAGCCATTGTATAGGACACTGCATGTCCGCCCACAGAAAAATAAATAAATATAAAAATGACTAACACAGAACTATTGATCCACGAATGCAGCAGTTATTATAATTGGCAAAGTTACGAATCTATGCGACAGACAAACTGTGTACGCATGTCACAAAATGATTTAGATTGAAAGTCAGCTAGCACATGTAAACACCAAATCGGTTTAGATAACGTCTCATGTAAACAGTCCACCGAATCTTTAAATCGGAATGATTTTAATCGGAATGACAAAAAAGTGTGCATGTAAATGTGGCTACTGACTCTCCTTCCTGTAAAAGCTGTCTGCAAGTTGGAAAAGTCTATTCCGTGCAACTTTATCTTTACCATACTATACTATACAATGCTTACTATGTAAATACTTTTTTTCTACAGTATTTGTGCAATTCTTACTGATTTCCTGACCCATAAAGTTAATAAATATCAAAGGCAAATATCAGGCTTTGATAGCATGATTGATATGAATCTCTGTCAGGCTAATAGAGCGTTGATGTTGCCGCTCATACTGAGGCTTGAGTTATGGAGCCGCAGAGTCTTTGGTGGTCCGCACACATCCCTCCTGGAGCTCAGGATCTGGAATAGGGGGTGTAAACATGGGCCAGAGCATGCTGGGATAGACCCTGACCGTGGATCAGAGGAAAGCTCACTAAACATTCAGACTTTATGCACTGAGGTTTATGGGTGGTCAACTCTGAAATGTTTTTTCTCTTTTCTTTTTTATATTCCCCGGCTGCATTAAATGACACAATGTGTTATGGCGCCATATTTTCTGCTCGCTCTCCACAGCGCTGAGCTCCACTGCTGAGTTTGCTTGATATTTGACCAAACACACATCTGTGCAACTTTAGCACCTTGAAACATACATGTACTTTTGAGAGTCGAGTGGTGAACAAATACCTAATGTGCTGATTTGCTGCTCAAGAAACATTTCTTATTATTATTATCAATGTTGGTTTATATTTAATAATATTTTTGTGAAAACCATGATATATATATATATATATATATATATATATATATATATATATATATATATATATATATATATTCCTATACAATTGCTATATAAAAGGTATAAAAATGTTGACTCACCTTCAGGTTACAAATAAGTTGGCAAAACTCAAACATAAGTAAGTTGGCAAAATAAGTTGGCAAAAACACTCAAAAGCAATATTTTAATTGCTTTTAACTTGAAATATTTGAGTAAACTAATTCATTTTTTTTAGCAGTGGAAACTTGGCTTGCCTTAACTAGCTAATTCAGTAAATGCTAATTGGTAACCCAATGCAATGATAGCATTAGCATAGCATATCAATTGCTGAATGAGTACAACGATATGATACATTTAACATAAATCTGTTCTCAAAATAACCCCCCCCCCCCCCACAACAACAACATAACAAACTCTTCCAAATTAGCATAGCTAAACATTAAACACTACTAAATCTCCTACTTAACATTAATATTGCACACAAATATTATATAACACTTAATTTTAGCATTTCAGCCTTTCGAATGTCATGGCAAAGCATGCTGGGAAATGGAAATCTCAGCCCAGTTTCAGTTAAATTGAATAAAACTCAAAACAATGAAACAATTCAGATTACTTAAAATGTGTCCGTTTTGTGAACTAAAAAGAAAAAGAAAGTTCTAAATACTCATACAAGTTTATTTGATTGAACTAATTTGTTACCCTACCCTACAGTGTTTCAGAGGCGGCTTTAGTTCAGTTTAAATAAATTAAACTTCACCATTGTCATAATTCTGTGCATTGCATTTTCCATTAGCTATACATGAGAATTGTTTCCCACAAATGTGATTCCTGCATAAATACATTTATGCCACCTCGTTATAAAGTAAATAATTTCCATTACATGAAGTCTGACCCCAACACATTTTCACAATTCAATGTTTATCATATTTATATCTGCGAAGTGTCTAAAAAAAAGTCTCTATCTCAATCTAAAAATAATTTTTAGGATGCTCAGAGGAAAGAGGATAAATAACGTTTTTCTTTATTCTTTATGTGTTCAATATATAATATTCAAGTACATTTACACCAAGAGGTAAAATCAGCCTTTGGTTACACTTTATTTTGAAGATCCACTATACTGTAACTTGTCAACTACATGTCAACTAATTCTCATTAGAGTATTAGTAGACCCTTAGGTTAGGGTTTGTGTTATTAGAATTTGTTAATATGTTACAAAGTTACTTATACACTCTAAAAAAAAAAGGTTCTATATGGCACCAAAAATGGTTCTTCGTCGTAATCATAGAGGAACCACTTTTGGTGCTATATAGCACCATATCTTAACATGTTCTGTATATGGTAGCGGTGCTATATAGCACCATAGTTAGCGGTGCTATATAGCACCTTAGTCAAAGAACCGGTGAAGAACCTCTGAAGAACCGCTGAAGAACCACTGAAGCACCAAAATTGGTGCTATATAGCACTAAAAAAGGTTCCCCTATGATTACGAGCCAAGAACCATTTTTGGTGCCATATAGAACCTTTTTTTTTTTAGAGTGTAGAATCTAAAGTGAACCGGTCGAAATAAAGTGTTACCCAGCCTTTAGTATAGCGGGACACTGAACAGTCGTCATCTGGCGTCTCCTCTCAGACATAATCAGATCATATTTCAGACATGATACTGTGATAATGACTGTTGTCTGTCAGAATGAATCACACTGACCATCACTGGCTGCAGTGACTCTGTCAGTCAAAAGCAGGAAAAGAAAGACAGAAAGGAAAAAGATCTCATGCTGTCAACCAGATAAAACACACAGAACTTGGAGAATTCATCAGAGTCACAGTAATGTGAAATATTAGAGTTACAGGTGATGACAGGAAGAAATGTGATCTACAGGGAAATATTTTAATGTATTTATTTTTCCAGTTGCCATAGATATGACCACTGAAGAGCTAATTATTTTTGAAGTTTAAAACCTATCAAATGAATGATTTATTAATTAAATTCTCGTAAAACAAAAACAAATCTCAAAATCTTAATAAATCATTCATATCATCTTTAAATGTCTAAAACAGAAATTACATGCTACAGATAATTACATTAAGAGTAACGCTAACACTTTACAATAAGCTCTACTTATTTAAATCGTTAAGTAACATTAATAAAGCATTAATTAATGTCAGCTCAGGTCCATTGAATAATATTAACAGATACAACTGTAAATGCTGTAATTCATTAACAGAGATTAACAAATGCTTTCTAAGTTGTTTTGTTCATGATAGTTCATGTTAACTAAATTAGATTATCTAATGTAAACAAATGAAACCTTACCAGAATAACACCTTTTGTTAAGAATATTATGATAAGGAGTCCCCATCAGAGCAATACTCAAAACCAACACCAAAGATATTAAAATCCAAATAACAGTCATAATTAAACATTCAAATACTTTACCATATGTGGCCATAAAAACTGCTGTCAGAGCTAGAAATTAATTACGTACTGCTGTGTTTATGAGAAATACCACAAAAAAAAAAAAAAGAAAAACGGTTCCTTGAAAGCTCACTATGAAAAGTTCATTATGAATATGTTTGAATAAACAAATTGCTCAATGACTAGAAAAAGTAGTAACCTATACTAACCGTACAAACTTTTACCTACACTCTAAAAAAAAAAGGTTCTATATGGCACCAAAAATGGTTCTTCGTCGTAATCATAGAGGAACCACTTTTGGTGCTAACATGTTATGTATATGGTAGCGGTGCTATATAGCACCTTAGTTAGCGGTGCTATATAGCACCTTAGTCAAAGAACCTCTGAAGAACCGCTGAAGAACCACTGAAGCACCAAAATTGGTGCTATATAGCACTAAAAAAGGTTCCCCTATGATTACGAGCCAAGAACCATTTTTTGGTGCCATATAGAACCTTTTTTTTTTAGAGTGTACTCTACGGGATAATGTATGTGCCAGTGCTTCTGGAGGGCATTTCTTACATTCAGTGTACATTTCTGCTCATTTCAAAACTGGCCTCTCTAGCTGACCTCAAATCCATTTAATGCAAACTAAGCAGCGCAATCTGCTCCGGGCAGCTTTCATGGGAGAGAAGCCTTGGTTTACAGCGGGACTGCAATGAGTCCACTAAAATCCAGCATACATCAGCCCACCACAGCAAAGCTGCGCAGAAACACAAATAGCCTATGTTTTCCATATTCGGATATCCACTGTATACCTATCAAAAATGTCAAAATGCCAATAGTCACGAGAGAAGGGCCTTGCAAAGGGAAGAGAGAAGGTTTGTGTTTTTCTGGGAATTTTTCATGACAAAATGCCATTCAGTCTGCTAACCTGAAATCTCTGCTGTTTCAAATCATGTGTTTTATAAAGAGGATTTTATATACAGTATGTGAACCCAATTACATTTCAAGTCACACACTGTATAGTGCTTTATACAATGCAGATTATTTCAAAGCAGCTTCACATTAATACAAAACAAAACAAAAAATCAATTATGAAACATTAACACTAGAACTACCAAGGCGGTCATTTTGACCGTTTTAAAATTTTGTAATGTAATAACTTTGTTGAAATTAAACCCATATAGCTATAGTATCCTGACTTTTCCTAAATGTAAGTATATTTTGTTCTATTATTGTTATTTTATTAAAAATACGAAGGACAAAAGAGTTCTGAGTATTTCTACCTAGAATGGCCATAATGGTCAAATTGACCGTACGTATTATAGATGGTGTACATGGCATATTATTTCAGAGTTTGCTAGTTTTCCCCGCCACTGATGCCTATCAAGTTGTTTTTATATGCTATTGCTAAGATAAAACGTAGCTTTACCTTTGACATGTCAGCAAGAAAGAGATTGCCAGGCGCAGAGCCTTGTTTTATTCTTGCTTCAGAGCCTTGAGGATGCTGGTGGCTGTATTGGATTATTTCCGATTTGTATAAAGTCCAAAAGTATTGAAAAAAGATAGATCTAATAATTTCCATAATTCACAACAGATTTTTATCTAACTAAATATTCTTCTTCAATCCATATTTCTTGTCATTTAGACTCTAGTAGCTCTTACACAATTACACAATTATATATTATTAAAAAGATCGTAATATGTAGACCAATCTGAGTCTCTCTGTGCCCCGTGCTCCTTCCATGTTGTTCGATTTTATTCAAATTGAGAATTTTGTTTGAGGATTTTGACACTTTTTACGGTGATGTCGTCATAAAATATGATGATAGACATTTAAAGTTTAATTGGTAACACTATAAAATAAGGTTCATTAGTTAACATGAACTAATAAAGCATTTATTTATCTTTGTTAATGTTAATCTCAACATTTACTAATACATTATTCAAATCTTGTTAACATTAGTTAATGCACTGTGAACTAACATGAACAAACCATGAACAGCTGTATTTATATTAGCTAACGTTAACAAAGATGAACAAATACAGTGACAAATGTGTTGCTCATGGTTAGTTCATGTTAGTTAATACATTAACTAATGTAACTGCTTAATTCTAAATCCTCAATAGAAGCTTTGAATGTAAATATGACATGACAAAAATGACATTTGGTGCAGTCTAGTACGAACGGTCAGAATGACCGCTATGGCCATTCTAGTAGATATAGAATTCTGGTAGTTCTAGTGTTAAATTTCAGCTGTAAAGTTTGGAAATTAGGCAGTGGATTTCAGGGAAAGACTTGTTAGTGTTTATAATCTTTTAAAAGAGATTATGTAACGTTGAAGTTTTTACCATTGTGCTGAAGGTAAACACTAGATTGACTCTACAAGCAATAACTGCGCTAATGCCACACTCTAAAAAATAATGTGTTGGCTCAAAAAAAAAAAAAAAAATCCAACAGTTTTTTAAATCCATTTTTTGAGCTATGACAACTTTGAGTACATTTACGTTCAACCAACAAGCTACATTGAGTTAGAGGAACTTAATAATTTGTAGCATTAAAACAAATTTTTGATTACTCAAAAAAATTAAGTCGCTCCAACTACCACAGTTGTAGTCCTGGAACCAATTAATCTGATCTATTTCAGTTCAAATCCACAGCCATCATATCACATGCTAACTTGTGATATGATGTATAAATTGGAAACAGAAGTTCTTAAGAATTAACAGGTTTAGATGTTGAATTTTTTATTGAAAATCATTTGGTCATCACCATTTTGGTGATGAGTATTTCCTTTGGTTGGGCAGTTTGACTCTTTGTGTGAGTTTGTGGTCTTTGTAACAGTGTTTAGCAAAACATAATTTGTTGCTATAAGAAAGAAACCAAGATTATCAAGTTTTCAGCCTCATAAATTCAAATAAATCACCAATCTTATTTCTGACCAAAAGTTTTTTTTATTTTTTTATTAATATTTTACCAGCAAAACTTTGTTGCAGCACATCAGACATTCTGAATTTAAAATACATTACAGGGAAAAAAGTATTTTGGCACACACAGACATCAAGAATCAGCATGTGAATCTCAACAATGGTGACATGCTTCATGCTACAATGCATGCTGGGAGCCAACATAGTATTAAAATCATGATTCCCAGCATGCATTCTGGCATGAAACTTGTCACTATGGTTGAGATTCATATGCTGATTCTTGATGTATGTGCGTTTGTGTGTCTAAAAAAAAGCCCACAATGTTTTTAAAAATCACAATTCAGAATTACTGATCTGTTGCATTAAAGTTTTGTTGGTAAATATAATATATTATTCACAAATAATCACTTTTGATCAGGAATAAAGTAGTAAACTACTGCCCTAGATCACCTGTTCATTTTTGGTTATGGCTTTCTTTGCAACAAATTATGTGTTTTGCTAAATACTGTTACAAACAAACTGCCCAACTCAAGGAAACGCTCATCACCAAAATGGTGACCAAATATTTTCAATAAAAAAATCTGAACCTGTTAATTCTTGATAAGACCTTCAGTTTCCAATAGACACAAAATGTTGAATTGGCTCAACTACAAAAGATTTGTTACAGAATAGTTGCATCTCTCCAGAAAACAAATAATGTCAAGGTGACTCAACTAAACGTTTTTTTTTTTTTTTTTTTTTTTTTTGTCACAGTATTTGTATTTTCAGTTCGTATAACTCTTATTTACAAAAGTTGAGTCAACAAGAAAAAGTTAGGGGAAATTAGTTCTAAGATTTTTTTTGTTGAACAAGATCAGAAGTCAGAATGAACAGAAGTCTTTTCAACTTTTTTTCAAGTTGTGTTTTTACAGTGTATATACAGTACAAAACTGGGATTGTAATTCCTTGTGTTCAGACACTTTCTGACCTGGTGTGGTGAATTTGGCTCTTAACTAGTCTGAGAATTCATTAATGAGTCCTATATGTGTGGCCATGTCTACACACACACACACACACACACACACACACACACACGTAGCACCAAGCATGAAATGAGTCTAAACTGCTCTGCTCTCTTTCACTGGACCCTTGAGTGAGATTCAATCCTGTATCCCCTCAGAGAGTCTGAGCGCAGGGTCATTGCTTATTATGTGTGCGTGCATGCGTGTGTGTGTGAAGCAAGAGAGTGGTCCTGAAAAAAGCCAGCCAATAAATTATATTTCACCACTTGTGGAAGCTTTCCAGAATATTCCCTGAAGCATGAATTATATGAATTATGGTTTGGATGTGCTCCTTGGTCTCATTGTAAATTTACATTTCACGCATATCTCTTGTGCATTTCGATGCGTCCGGTGCTCATTTGTTAATGGCTGTTATTTGACCGCCAACAGAGAAATATCTGTAGTGGACAGAAAATGGACAGAAATCTGCCACAAACTGTTCCATATGTCATATCAAAATCTAATGGTTTGTTTAGACTCATTTGGTACTGGTGTGTGTGTTTTGGAAATGTGCTGTATTACATATGTTACTAAACGGTCCTAATATGACACATTTTTGATGGTAATTTCCTCATATCAGGTGTGAAACTGCAAACAGCTTTTTCTGTATGATGCCGTAACTACGAAATCAACTCTAATTCCCATGAAACCAAAATGGATTTTTTTTGGCTTTTATTATGAAAATGTTAGCCTTACTGTTATATATAAGCTATTGTTGCTCCAAAATAATGTAAGAATTCACACTTAGACGATTTAAGCCTTCAAAACGTACAGTCTCTCACTTCTAATATGGATCAGTGATTTTGATGACATCAAGCTGCACTTCAGTTTCTCATCTGATTTTCGGTCTAATCAAATGCTCTCTAGAATCTGAAGCCCCACCCTCTACATTATAAACAGACGCTGAAGCTGCGGCTTAAATCGGTCACTTATTCACACAACTACTATTTTCTACATGGTGAATGGCACATAGTGCACTATATAGGGAATAGGGAACGATCAGACACTGCACTATATAGGGGATAGGGAACGATTTAGTCAGTGTAAATATGCTTTCCATTGGGGCGAATTAAGTCTTGTTTCATGTACAAACCTCCGCCATGTACGAACCGCCGCAGCTCTGGTCCAGAGACACGATAGCAGAGAGCGGCTCATATGATCGAGTCGTGCAGACCAGAAAATGCATCGACCCAAAGCTGTCTTTTAAAGTGATATGGAGGAGATTAGGAGGAAACTGTGGCTTTACCGAGCTCAACGGCTCTGGCTGAGCTGTGATATAAACAAAACGCTATTGGCTGTTTTAAAAAAGCTGTTCGATATGTCCCGCCCTGTCTTCCTGTTTCAGGGGAAATTATGTCAACACATTGAATAATGCTGCTCATTTCACAGGCACTTTTGTGGGCCTTTAAAGTAAAAAATATTACTAGATGTGACTGAATCAACCTGACCACTGTAGTTTACACCAATGAAAGTCACATCAAGGGTCAGATCAAGCAGAAATGACTTCAAAAAGCAACAACTGCATGTTTACACTTTCACAGTGGAGTTCACGGTTTTCCTCGAAAAATATATAAAGACATTATATGATGTCACAAAATATATACTTTAGGACAACTGACAGGTATCAATTAAGTACAATCATTGCTATCCTCAGTCAAACTGAACATTTGGGGCATATGTTAACTGAATGTCATCTGCAAATCTGATAACATCAGCGCTCTTCCTCCATGCTGATTTCTGTATTTTGTTTAGGAAGTCCAACTTCATTGAGTTTTTAGTCATTTTCGTTATTGCTACGCTACGCCATGCTATTGAAGTAACTCTAAAGTGTGTTGTGACCTGGTACTTCCAGTAGGTGGCGTCAGTTTTCATAGTGAAATTGCTTTGGCTCTCGTATGTCTCATGACCAATTGGCTTTATGCACAGCTGCACTACTTCCTGAACTTCAGCCAGCTCCTTTGTTTCCTGTCTGCCATTATTGGACAAACTGATTAATCCAGGTGTGCCTGACCTCTGTAGTCACAACAGCAATAATCAGACACACCTGTATTAATCAGTTTGTCCAATAATGGCAGACAGGACACAAAGGAGCTGGCTTAAGTTCAGGAAGTAGTGCAGCTGTGCATAAAGCCAATTGCGTCATTACGTCAGCTTTGATTGTAAAATGTTATTGGCTCTCGTGTGTCTTGCGTCATGCTAAAGAGTCGTGTGTATTATTTGAATGAAATATGAATGAGTGCGTTCACGGAGCGGTGGGATCATCATTTCAGCGATTAAAACATTAAGATCAATACTTTTACAGTTTTTGGTCAGTTTTTGCAATAAATACCTGTGACTGTACTTTTATTAGCCTGTTATGTGTTTTATATTGTTTAGAAGTGGGTAGGTTTAGGGAAGGAGTTGGGGTAGCTGCTCCAAAATATAAAAGTAATCTTTAAATATTAATAAAATATTAATAAAATCATGTCTGCTTTTACAAATGCAAATAATAAAATGCGTCTTGATCTGACGCATTGGGTAAACAACTGAAATGAATGGAGCACCCAGCGCAGCCATATAGTGGCGCCTGGGGTGCCTTCAGCGTCTTCGATGTGACGCGGAAATCACTTCACCATGCTTCGGATTTTGATACCTTGGGAGTGAGAATGGGAAAAATAAAGTAAATTTTACAATAGTAAAAGCAAAGTAACTTTTCAACTACATGTCCACTAATTCTCAATAGAGTATTAGTGGACTGTATGCATAGCTAACACTGTTTTTTTTATGCTCCTCAACAGACATTCTACTGACTATAAGTGACTTTGCATTTACATTTATGCATTTGGCAGATGCTTTTATCCAAAGTGATTTACAGTGCCCTTGTTACAGGGACAATCCCCCTGGAGCAACATGGAGTACAAGTGCCTTGCTCAAGGACACACTGGTGGTGACCGCTGGGATCGAACCAGCAACCTTCTGCATATCAGTTCCATGGTTTAACCCACTGGACAACCATCTCACATATTTTGCAAACGTATTCCACTAAATCTAACCTAACAGTCTACTAATACTCTACTAAGAATGCCTGCTAGTTGACAGGTGCAACATTACTTATAGTCTTACTTATTACTTATAGAATGTCTAAAGGGCACTGTGATGGCCGACGACGTGGCCACACAGCAAGGCGGTAACTAAACCACACGAACGGACATGCCTTTTCCCCTTTTGTTTGTTTACATGTTATTTTGGTTGTTCTTTATTACATTTTAGAATTAAATATTTAGTTGCAGATCATCCTATACATTTCATAATAAAGACACACACAAATTTGGTTCATTTTACCCACTTTATTTATAATTTACACTTTTACCATACATGACTGGGTTGGGTGCACACTTTCCAGTTATTAGTGGTATATTGTGTTAACGGTTATTTCTTTTGAGTTTAAGTTGCTTACGTGGGAAGAGCGGAGGTTTGGCGCTGTCTGGGATACTGCGCTCCGGTGGAGGTCCATTCCAATAAAGGACCGGTTGGCGTCAGTTGCTGCCATTTTGTTCAGTTGGGCTAATCCATGTTGCTAATTAGCTGGGGGGTGTATGATTGACTGTATGTTTGTTTTGGTTTATTAGAATTCTATTTATATTTTGTTGACTAATTATTTGGGTACATTATTTTGTTTATGGCCCATTTCTTATTTCTGAAGTTAATTACTTTATTTATTGTAATTGTGCTAAGTGATATTTGTGGTGTTCCCTGTGTATGTCTAATGGACTAGTCCTGTGTGTGTATATAAGTTCCCCATGTGTGTCATTTGGGGAGGCCATGTTTTCTTTGTTTTTAGTTTGTTTGTTTGATTACTGTTGTTAGTTTTGAGTTCCTTTAGTTTACTATTGTCATGAGCCTAGACCTGACTTTATTTTCAGTCAGTTATTTAATTTGTAATTTTGTTTTCTTTGCATTTAATAAATAATTTTTGGTTGGAAACCCTGTGTCCTTTGCCCTCGACTGCTTGGTCCCTCACAGGCACCATCAAAATAAAGTGAAACCCAATTGTCTTTTTTTACTCTGAATATGGTCATAAAATGCAACACTAATTACCCCAGTGTTACATAGTCACTCTGCAGAAACTACTAGTGATACAAAGTGAACGAAAAACAAAACATTTCAATTAAATGCTGTTCTTTTTTAGCTTTTTTTAAATCAAATAATCCAGTCATGGTTTCATGGTGTCATGGTTTCCACAACAATATGAAGCAGCTCAACTGTTTTCAACACTGATAATCAGAAATGTTTTGAGCAGCAAATTAGAATTAGAATGATTTCTGAAGGATCATGTGACTGAAGACTGGAGTAAGGATGCTGAAAATTCAGCTTTGATCCCAGGAATAAATTACATTTTACTATATATTTCAGAGTATTAATGTTTTTACAGTATAAATGCAAATAAATAAATAAATGCAGCCTTGATGAGCAGAAGAGACTTCTTTCAAAAAACATTTTTGTTTCAAAAAACAAAAATCTTACCAACTCCAAACTTTTAAATGGTAGAGTCAATGACAAAATGTCATTGTGTGTCATATATCGTATTACAGTAGAGGTCTCGGCAAGACTTGCTAGACTTGCAGTATAAGTGTATTGTAAATGTGTCTGTATTAATTTTTCTTCTGTGTATCACAGTGACATGTTCCCAGCGGGTGGTGCACTGGTACTGCGTTACTCTTCATTTCTGCAGAGAGAGAGAGACACTGCTTCTCTGCTCGACTCTGAACTTCAGCTGATACTACATCAGTGTGATTCAGTTACAGCTACTTAAAACATCAAGCCTCAAATGCTGTACTTCTCAAGTGTTCATCATGTTTATCTCCCTCTGGATATTATATTTGAGTAGATCATTTAAACTTGTGATGTTCCAAGAAACAGGAAAAAAGGTCAATTTAAAGAGGAACCTCAGAAGCAAATACATCTTGGATATATCTTTGATTGTTTCATATTTTATTTATTTACTTGTAATTGAAATTAAATACATATATAATTATTACTATTATTATTATTGTTTATAAAAAGCATAAACCTCTATACATATTAATTAATTTCATATTTTTAATTTTATTTATATGTAATTTGTAACATATATGTATTATGTAAACATTATATACACTATATTGCCAAAAGTATTGGGATACCCATCTAAATCATTGAATTCAGCTGTTCCAATCACTTCCATGGCCACAGGTGTATAAAATCAAGCACCTAGGCATGCAGACTGCTTTTACAAACATCTGTGAAAGAATGGACCGCTCTCACAAGCTCAAGGAATTCAAGCGTGGTACCGAGATAGATTGCCACCTGTGCAAGGCCATTTGTGAAATTTCCTCTCTACTAAATATTCTATGGTCAACTGTTAGTGGTATTATAGCAAAGTGTAAGCAGTTGGGAACAACAGCAACTCAGCCACAAAGTGGTAGGCCACGTAAAATCACAGAGCAGGGTCAGCACATGCTGAGGCGCACAGGGTGCAGATGTCGCCAACTTTCTGCAGAGTCAATAGCTACAGACCTCCAAACTTTGTGTGGCCTTCAGATTAGTTCAAGAACATTGCGTAGAGAGCTTCATGGAATGGGTTTCCATGGCCGAGCAGCTGCATCCAAGCCTTACATCACCAAGTGCATTGCAAAGCGTTGGATGCAGTGGTGTAAAGCACGCCACCATTGGACTCTAGAGCAGTGGAGAAATGTTCTCTGGAGTGATGAATCATGCTTCTCTGTCTGGCAATCCGATGGACGAATCTGGGTTTGGTGGTTGCCAGGAGACCGGTACTTGCCTGACTGCATTGTGCCAAGTGTAAAGTCTGGTGGAGGGGGGGTTATGGTGTGTTTTTTTTTTCAGGGGTTGGGCTTGGCCCCTTGCTGTTCCAACATGACTGTGCATCAGTGCTCAAAGCAAGGTCCATAAAGACATGGATGAGTGAGTTTGGTGTGGAGGAACTTGACTGGCCTGCACAGTCCTGACCTAAACCCGATAGAACACCTTTGGGTTCAATTAGAGTGGAGACTGAGAGCCAGGCCATCTCGTCCAACATCAGTGCCTGACTTCACAAATGTGACCAATCACGGAAAGTAGGGACACAAGTCGGTTCTGTGGCATTTTGAGTTATTGTAGTCTCCAAGCTTTCCAACGATGTGTAACACATGGAAATCTGATAATATTTGGAGAAGTTGTGACCATTTGAAGGTAGGCACTCAAAACAGCTTAAAAGTGAGTAAAACGGCCTTTAAAGATTATGCAGTTCTCACCTGCTGGGAGTGACAATAGAGCTCATTTACATCTCATTTAGATAAGCCATACCCCCTGTAAAGCTCCCCCCTGTAAGGACCGCATATACAGTGAGGAAAATAAGTATTTGAACACCCTGCTATTTTGCAAGTTCTCCCACTTGGAAATCATGTAGGGGTCTGTCATCATAGGTGCATGTCCACTGTGAGAGACATACTCTAAAAAAAAAAAATCCAGAAATCACAATATATGATTTTAAACTATTTATTTGTATGATACAGCTGCAAATAAGTATTTGAACACCTGTCTATCAGCTAGAATTCTGAGCCTCAAAGACCTGTTAGTCTGCCTTTAAAATGTCCACCTCCACTCCATTTATTATCCTAAATTAGATGCACCTGTTTGAGGTCGTTAGCTGCATACAGACACCTGTCCACCCCATACAATCAGTAAGAATCCAACTACTAACATGGCCAAGACCAAAGAGCTGTCCAAAAACACTAGAGACAAAATTGTACACCTCCACAAGGCTGGAAAGGGCTACGGGGAAATTGCCAAGCAGCTTGGTGAAAAAAGGTCCACTGTTGGAGCAATCATTAGAAAATGGAAGAAGCTAAACATGACTGTCTCCCTCGGACTGGGGCTCCATGCAAGATCTCACCTCATGGGGTCTCAATGATCCTAAGAAAGGTGAGAAATCAGCCCAGAACTACACGGGAGGAATTGGTCAATGACCTGAAAAGAGCTGGGACCACCGTTTCCAAGGTTACTGTTGGTAATACACTAAGACGTCATGGTTTGAAATCATGCATGGCACGGAAGGTTCCCCTGCTTAAACCAGCACATGTCAAGGCCCGTCTTAAGTTTGACAATGACCATTTGGATGATCCAGAGGAGTCATGGGAGAAAGTCATGTGGTCAGATGAGACCTAAATAGAACTTTTTGGTCATAATTCCACTAAACGTGTTAGGAGGAATGAAGAATGATCAGTACCATCCCAAAAACACCATCCCTACTGTGAAGCATGGGGGTTTGGGGGTGTTTTTTTGCACATGGGACAGGGCGACTGCACTGTATTAAGGAGAGGATGGCCGGGGCCATGTATTGCGAGAATTTAGAGCATTGAAGATGGGTCGAGGCTGGGTCTTCCAACATGACAATGACCCGAAGCACACAGCCAGGATAACCAAGGAGTGCCTCTGTAAGAAGCATATCAAGGTTCTGGCGTGGCCTAGCCAGTCTCCTGACCTAAACCCAATAGAGAATCTTTGGAGGGAGCTCAAAAGCGACAGGCCAGAAACCTGACTGATCTAGAGAAGATCTGTGTGGATGTGTGGGCCAAAATCCCTCCTGCAGTGTGTGCAAACCTGGTGAAAAACTACAGGAAACGTTTGACCTCTGTAATTGCAAACAAAGGCTACTGTACCAAATATTAACATTGATTTTCTCAGGTGTTCAAATACTTATTTGCAGCTGCATCATAAAAATAAATAGTTAAATACATTGTGATTTCTGGATTTTTTTTTTAGATTATATCTCTCACAGTGGACATGCACCTACGATGACAATTTCAGACCCCTCCATGATTTCCAAGTGGGAGAACTTGCAAAATAGCAGGGTGTTCAAATACTTATTTTCCTCACTGTAGCACTTCTGAAGAACCGCTGAAGAACCACTGACACACCAAAATTGGTGCTATATAGCACTTAAAAAGGTTCCCCTATGATTACGAGCAAAGAACTATTTTTGGTGCCATAGAACCTTTTTTTTTTTAGAGTGTATGACAGAGGACTGAACATCATGGCAACGTACAACACAAAGTACCTCACGCGGGAAACACTTAACGTAACATGTAAATGCAAGTAACAAACGTAAATCAAGCATAGTCCACGAAGTGTTGGCGAAATAACACATTATCGGACTGGAGAGAATAATATGGAATTTCTTCCAGAAAACTTATTGCACAAAATAAATTCAAGCACTTTCAAGGACCTGTATGTATGTTTATTTTCAGTCATGTCGTTGTACACAGCCCTCACTTTCTGCACAAGGGAAAGATGATCTTGTTGCTTCTTTACTGCTTCAGACTTTCTATCATCTGGGAGGTTTGCACTTCATATCAGCTGCTCGTTATTGCTTTAGCACTGCCAGCAGAGATCTGTGCGCGGCCAGCCACCAGGGTTGCCAGGTTTTCACAACAAAACCCACACAATTACTACTCAAAACTAGCCCAAAACAAGCCCAAACGCGTTTCAGGGGGGCTTCTCCGGTAAAAATTGCATTTGGGGGGTAAAATATGTTTTTTTGGCATGGTTATCTACTAAAATTTGCATTCCCGGGGCTAAATATCACATAATTGGGGTCGCTTCAACCCGCGGACATGAAAAACAGCCCGCGGCAACAGTGTTAAAGTAGCCCAACCGTGTACTTGGCAACACTGAGCCACGCTTCCCTTGGAGGGCGGGGGCAATAACAAAAGAAACACGCCTCTATTGCATGCTAGAATCTCAGAAAAACAAGCCGATTTCAACCTCAAAATGGACACTTTTAAATATACCAATACTGCTATCTCAAACACGGAGAGGCTTCTCAACTAACAGATTCTGCAAAAAAGCGAAAATCACCAATTTTGAAAAAAAAACCCCGGCTTCTTTCTTATTTTGCTCGAAAGTTGTGCTGCCGACTTGTGTCACTGGTTTCCGTGACGGGTCACAAATTTGCTTCTAGAAGAATGGTCAAAAATTCCCCCCCAAAAAACTCCTAAACCTTGTGGAAAGTCTTCCCAGAAGAGTTGAAGCTGTTATAGCTGCAAAGGGAGGGCCATATAAAATCCTACGGATTATGAATGGGATGTCATTAAAGTTCATGTGCATGCAAAGGCAGGCATCCCAAAACTTTTGGATATATATATATATATATATATATATATATATATATACATACACATACATAACTGCCAGCTTGTATGGAGAGGTTCCTGAGACTCCAATGACACCAGCAGCTTCAAATACCTGTTAGCTGTTTAACAGTGGCTTTTAATTGTCTTTTAATACAATACAAAATATTTCACAGAATTTTTCCTTAAAGGTCCCATTCTTCGTGTTTTTTTGAAGCTTTGATTGTGTTTACAGTGTGCAATATAACATGTGTTCATGTTTCGCGTGTAAAAAAACACGCGAATATTTTTCACACAATTTACTTATCTGTATACCGCTGTTTTCACTCTCCTAAAAACGGCTGATGACTTCCTTGTTCTATGAAGTCCCTCCTTCAGAAATACGTAACGAGTTCTGATTGTGCCAGCGGTTCCCGTGTTGTGATTTGACAGCAGCTTAGCGCACATGGCACGGTTCCCGTGTTGTGATTTGACAGCAGCTTAGCGCACATGGCCCGGTTCCTTTGTTGTGATTCGACAGCAGCTTAGCGCACGTAACTTGCATGGAAAGGTCACGCCTCTTAACTGGAGATATATGCGCTTAATGATCTCTACAGCGTCCCTGGGAAAGCCAAACAAAGGTGATTTGACTCCGGGATGAAAATAACAGCGTCTCGACGACATGGCGACAAACACACTCAAACGCACCACTTCCTTTTCTCCACGCGACCATCCTCTTCTCCACGTGGGACAGCAACAAGACCATGCTCCCTTTTTCGCGTATTCTTGTGGGCGGAGGTTAGTCTGTTCTACTGTTCTACTGACTGACGTAATTAATGAAGGAAGTGCCAGGATGTAGTCCAAACCGGCCGTTCGCTGTAGGCTTTGAACGGGAACTTCTGTTAAATAAAATATCTCGCTTGGCATTGAACTTTGAGCTTTATAATTTTACAGGTATTATTTATGCTCTAACAGCAACATTACACACTAACTAAAGTTTGAACAGTGGGATCACGAAGAACGGGACCTTTAATAAGCTTTTATCTGACTGAGTTCTCTTGTGCTGTAAATTACTTGCAAATCTTTTGGTAGTTCGATAATTTCCATTCAGTGTCCACACAATATTAGTAGTTTTCATGCCTTTTGCATAACATTGCACCATACTTTTCACCTTGAGAAATATCTTTCTTCCTCCCTGTATTGCATGAGAACTGTGACTTTCTTAATAATGCGGAACAAAGTCTTTAAGTAGGGTTTCCATTTACCTGAGAAGACCTGGCAAACTATTTCACAAACCTGTCTGAGATTGAAACCAGTTATCTAAAAAGATATGGAGAAATAAAACAAACAAACAAACACTTTCTTTGAAAAAATAAAATCTGAATGCTTATTGTACTGAAATCCTCCTGATTTGTCACTTGCATAATACTTTGGAACACAGTGTATGTAGTTATCATTAGTGCTTGGTAAAAGCATTCGGCATTGTAAATATTTTGTTGAAATTAGGAATTTTGTATGGACATTCTTCAAGTTCATAATGTCTTTAAACATCTTCATTATCTGGATGAATCCAGACTTGCGAAAGCAAACTCGAGCTCAGCCCATCTCTCCATCTCTCTTGCACACATGTTTATGTAGCAGTATGAGGTTCTCTACCACCCGTGAGCTCTGGAGGAGGGATCACGCCTGACCTTTTGTCCTGTTGTGCTCTGACTGATGGCTGGTGTGGGAAAACCACCCAAGACTTCTAAGCTGCTCTCTCGGGGACACAAGTGACGGACAGCGACTCCAAATCATCTGCTTGCTTGTCAAAGTGGACAGCGAGAACACGGGAAGTCGCACAAACGTCTTCCTTTATTGCTGATTATTGACCTGAGCTCCCTACATTTATTTAAAAACAAACATGGCGGCTTATGCTCTACATTTACAGCTTACTGTACTGAATGAGTATTGATATGTTAATGAGCTTGTGACTGTGATGTTGTTTTTGCAGCTTAATGTCAATACATAGTTATTTTGAGCTCTAAATAGTATGACATATTTACAGTTTACAAAAGGACATGATATGCTTCGAATGAAAGAAAATACGTAATATGAGTAACACAGTAATGCAAAGTGTTAACTATATTCATAGTCTAACTATTTTCATAGTCAAATCACTCTGCACCACATTTCACTTTATTCCCCCAGCTTTGTCCTCCAAACTCAAACATTTTTGTAACCATTATTTCCCTGTCTATTTTGGGAGCGTTCAGACATTTGACACGTGAAGCTCCAGGTTCCACCTTATAAACTCTCTTAAGTACTTTCTTTGGCCGGTTTCTTCTGTTACGTTTGTGGCAGTGAAGCTTCTGCAAATTAAATCCATGGGCTGCTTATACTGGAGGAATCTACAAATGAGTGTCATCTCAAAACTGATGGGCCAATCCGGCCAATCCCATCAGGATTGGAAACCCATTCGCATTCCGGAATGGAAGTATATAGTATTTCACACTACTACTGTCAGTTGTGTGTGTGTGTGTGTGTGTGTGTGTGTGTGTGTGTGTGTGTGTGTGTGTGTGTGTGTGTGTGTGTGTGTGTGTGTGTGTGTGTGTGTGTGTGTGTGTGTGTGTGTGTGTGTGTGTGTGTAAACACAGTGCTTGTAAACACCATTGTGAGCATAATGATTTAGTTTGATGCAGCGATCTCAAAATGCACTGCAGTGCACTGAAAACCCCAAAAGAAAAAGAAACGGCTGACTGAGTTGACAGAAATGTTGATTATAAATGCTGTATATTGCATTAAATACAAAAACACAGCAATATAAACATTTTATTTATATATTTAATACATAATAAAATGTATTAATTTATAACATGTGAGGATAGAGCTCTATAGTCTAAAGTATGGAAGACAATGATAATAATGACAATTAATGAAACAATCTCAAAATTGAACAGCAAAACTGAAAAAATCAGAGAGCATGGGTTAGGGTTAGGGTTAGGCCTCAATAAACTCTTAATTTACTGCTTAGTAGGTAGTTGTTATGTTCAGGTATTGGGTAGGATTAAGGGATGTAGAATATGGTCTTTCAGAATAAGGCATTAATATGTGCTTTACATGGACTAATGAACAGCCAACAGTAATATGCATGCTAATAAGCAACTAGTTAATAGCGAGAACTGAACCCTAAAATAAAGTGTTACCAGCTTATTTTTACCTGTTCTCAATTGGAAATTGCATAAATTATCATAAAAAACAGTAAGCTGCAGGTGCATTTCTCATTCACTATAGTGAACAAGAGAAAGACGTTTGGAACAGAGCGTATATGTTGATGATGAACTGGCCTACTTAGTTCTCTGCTGGCCTAAATTGACTCATTCATATCAGATCTTTGATTTAGTCACTTTGTAAATCTTTCTTTTGTTTATCTCTCATCACATATATCCTCATCTGTAAATATGCCTTTTGCACAGTATCTATGACTGGATAGAGGAGTATGCATCACTCCAATTCCACTGAAGGCAGATTCTCCATGCGCTCCAAGTTCACTGAGCAGTCATATAAATCTCCTGCTGGGATCAGGGTTCGCTGTGTGGGCTGGAAACGACTAGGTTCCATGAGTAGAGAAAAGTGCACTGCAGTAGTTCTCCAGCCTCTGGTCCAGCTGGCCTCGAGACCTGAAAGATGTGTTTGTTGTACAGTCGGTGTGGCCATCTGGGTATAGACCTCTGGTCACCGCTTTGCAGAAGTGAGTGTGGCGCCAGCTGCCAGAAAAAACACTAATAAAGCAAAAAGACCGTTCTATGGTCGCCTCTCCCCCTCAAAGATGGATTTCCTCGCTGTAGTGATATTCGGGAGGTTGTGGGAGGGATTTGGAAGCAGTGGAAATTCTACATTCTCTCTTTTTTAATCTCTTGTCATGGTTTGCATGGCTATTTTCATACAAGCAATATGTCCAAAGCAAGAGAAGATAAAAAATTAGGCTAATGTGGAAGTTTGGTTCACTCACAGGCAGTGACACAGCATATTCAATACCATCAACCGCCGTCCAGCTCTGATATAACCCTCAAAAGTCTGTAGTAGTATTATCATTAATATTGCCTGACAGGGACATTCAGTAAACACAAGACGTACTGTCATTCAGTGTATTAAAAACCCATAACTAGGAGTTCAGGTGGGACATGGTGGACCCACACACATTTGAGCTATATGTCCACCATGCAAAGACACTTAAATGTAAACAGATGTATGAGTGTATGCTAAAAATGGACATGTGTACAAATGTATAAAAATAATCAACACTGTTAAATAAATAAATAAAACAAAGTTTATTGGAGTATATTTTACAAGAAAATATGGTCCACTTTATATTAAGTGTCTTTAACTACAATGTGCTAACATTTAAATTAGTCATTTTATATAATGCACTTATTGTGTACACATTTTTAAATTGTACTTCTTTTATTACACTGTTTACCTTTTCCTTACCCCTTAACCCACCCTTAAACCTTCCCATAGACCACACCTGTCCCATCTTAATCTTACCTATATCCCACCAATCCTACCTCAGCAGTATTTTACAATAAGTACACAACATGAATACAATAAGTACATTGTAAAGACACCTAATATAAAGTGTGACTAAACATACTATTTCACTATTTATACTTCAAGATATCAAGTTTAATTCAATGTTACTTGCCATTATATCTGAAAATCACTAGCAATTTCTGAGAGAAAATTATTTCAAAATAAAATTCTATGCTTTTATAATAATAATAGTTTATATTTTGTACCTCCTGACCAGTAGGGAACAGATTACCTGCAGCATTAATCTCAGAATGATTACTGTTACGTTGTTCCTGTAAAAGCTACATGTTACTTGAACTTTCAGCTTGTAACTTGATCTACATTAATTGTAGGAACAGAATGGCTGGCTTATGCTGTTGCTATGCATTATGCTGCTGCTAAATGTGTTTCTCAAGAAGACACTAGCCGCTTTTCTACTGTTGAGTCATTGCAAGCCAGGGCTAACAACGTTGTAGGTGGGGCCAATTAGCTCGGACCTCGAGCCACGAGGCTAAAATTAAGCTGTGTTTCCACTGTCGTGCCAGTAACCCTGCAGCGTTACCCTAAATCCCACCCTTAACATGTCTCCATAAAAAAAGTCACAACTAGCTGACTGAAAACTATACAGACAGAGAACATAAAAGAGAACACATATAATTATTAAATCGTGCCTGCTTCCATTGATTTGTGATCAAAGAAATGTACATATATTATTAAGGATTTAAGGCCTAAGGCTTACACATTTGGACAATTTCACAGAATTCACCATCACATGTTTTTTTTTTTTTATAAAGAATGAGCATTTCTATTAATTTTCCACAAAAATATGCAATCTGAGGAGGTTTGTGCAATCTTTCCCATCTCACTATACTGTTATCCTTTCAGCCAGAGCAACAGAGTGAACAGAAAATGCCTCGGTTACGACTGTAACCCTGCGTCAACGTAAGACGCTGTGTCAAATGTAGACACTATGGGAACGCCTCTGTATGATTGTGTCTTGAAGCGAGTGTGAATTCAGTCCAATGGCATGGCGGGACGTCATCCCGCACCATGTGACATCATGACCAGGAAGCTATGAAGCACACCTTGACCAAACAATGTTAGCTTCTGATTGGCCGAAGCAAGTCAATCACTGGCATGTAGGAATTATAGCAGGGTGACGCAGTGTCTTGTTCCCTTCTCGGGAACCAGGATTACAGTCGTAACCGAGACGTTCCCTTTCGAGGGAACTCCATACTGTGTTAGATGTCGGGAACGATATACCCATTACGCCATACTGGGCAGTGCCTGTCCTAGTGTGAATCATGTTGAGCACAAATCTAGGACATAAGCACCCAAGATACCGTTGTGGAGACGAAGTCCAGGTTATAAAACCTCACAAATGTGTTCGGAGAGGACCAGCCTGCCGCATCACATACCTCCTGCAGTGAAACTCCTGACAATAAGGTTTTGAAGCTGCCATAATACTAGTTGAGAGCAATAGCCATTAGGATGTAATAGCCAGCAGGAAAGCTGTTTAGAGTCAGAAACTTTTCTGCAACAGACTCAATAGGCTCTAAGGGCATCATAGTCAGGCTTTCCAACACAATGGCCAAATCCCAAACCAGAACCCTTGCATAGCTTGCAGACCACATAGGAAACTAGACACCAACAGGTATCTTCCAATGACTCATCACTCAAAGGTGTGTGGTAAGTTGCTGTGGCCACCAGGTACACTTTTAACCCCCTCGAGTCGGCTGTCACGCCGGCGTGATCGACTCACTTTTTTTCTTATCAGTGCCAAAGTGACTCAAATAACTGTCGTTTTTTATCATTCAGGCAAGTGTTATACATCATTATAATCTGTTAAGTTAAAAACATTTTGTGTACAGTTACAATAAAACAAAATGTTTTGCTTTTTGCAAAATAAAGAAAACAAACATGATGCGCGATCTGCAGCCTCTCTCTCAAAGACGCTCATTCAGATAGTCTTCAGAAAAGAAAATCTAGCTTAGTGAATATTTGTCTCACAAACATGAAACATATGTATAAAGAAACATTGAAATGTCAGGTTTGAAACAATGTAAATCAAATCAAAAACAAATATGCTGTGTTTATATAATCTGTTTGACAAGAGAGTGATGTCAGTCACCCGCGAGCCACTTCACTATCCGCTAATGCGACCACGCCCACGGAGCGCACGCTCTTTCAGATTCAAATACTGGCGATCCAGGCGTCAACGCCCACACATCAACTCATACAAACACATCTAGTGAAGCGCTGTAACGTTACTTCAGCTACATCGTTTTGAGACGCGTTGAGCAATAATCCTGAATAATAAACCTCATAAAAAGGTTCTTCATTTCTTTCTTAAAGCAAAGGATTCAGGGCTGATTGTAAGGTAGGCTTTATTCTGCTAAGTTTATTCTGTTAGCATCTGTTATTATTAAAAGTAAAAAGACTGTTTAAATATGAATCCTGCTGCAATATAAAATGTCATACACAGAAGACTGTTTAGACTAGATTTATTTGGACAGATTATAATGTGTTTATTGTAAAATAGCCTAGTATCACATCAATAAAGCTTTTATTCACAAATGTCTGCTTAGATGCTATAAATATAGTACCAGTCAAACGTATTTTTCTTCATACTGATGTTTAAATATTATAGCCTAATGTTATTTTTTTATTTTTTATTTTTATTATATCAAAGTTTGTTTTATCGAGTTAATATCGAGTTTTGTTTTGTAGAAAGTGAATTTTTTTGTTTTGTAGAAAGTTAATTGCCTTCTTTAAAGTAAATTTCGTTTTGTATAAATTGTATCTTAATTTTAATTATTTAATACTTTCAAAAACAAAAAATAGTACAAAAAAAAGTAGAAAAAATGCTATTAGTAATTTTTTTCTTGTTTCTAGTCTAAATATTTAAACATTCTTAAATCAAGATGAATTTACTAGATAAGTACAATATATAATATGTCCTTTGTCCTGTTGCTCTCAGTCACACACCTGAAGCTTGTTCATTATGCAGGTTATTATGTTCTTTTGTCCTCTCAGGTGATACTCAGCATTATTCATTAGCTATCACACCTCCTTGCATACTGGCTTTGTGAAGAAAAACTGTTTTACAAATTTTAAATCAGTGTATTGTTTTATGTGAATGAGTAGGCTCAATGATTCTCACATAAGTTTAAAGCAAATACACCCATTATTCAAAAGTCTTGTGGACACATATCTATTGTGTGTTTTGAAGCCTTCATTTTAAAACAATTTTTTAAGTTTTTTTTTCAAAAACTGTGCATAAACATTTTTCTCTCAAAAATACAAGCATGTACATACATGTTTGCTGGGACAAGAACCAAGGCTTGAACCAAGGCTTGATCATGCAAAACGGGTTTCCCCTCAGGGAAAAGAGTCTTGGGCCTTGAGCCACCACTGTAATGGTCTCATGTACAGAAGGCCTAAAGGTATCACGTTAGATGCAGCTGCCATGAGTCCCAACAGTCTTTGAAACTGTTTTATAGTGATGGCTTGGCGTCGTTCGATCCTGCCTACAACCAAAAAGATTGATTCGATACGAGCAGGAGACAGTAATGTGCCTGCATGGTAGTTGAGTCCCATACTACTCCTAGAAAAGTGGTCCTTTGTAGTGGAGAAAGCACATTCTTGGGTGGTGGTTTCACTAGATAGCAGGTAGCGACAGTGGGAATCTTGTTCATCCATTCATGCAAGTCACTAATTAGATGACGAGGCATTTGGATGTTTACACAGGTTGTAAAGTCATCCATTCAGTGACCTGGAGATCTGATTCCACTGATGCTTGAGGCACCTTAAGAGGTGCGAGACATGATACTGTGGCAGTGATTTGATGGTGAGCCGTACTTCTCGATTTTTATTATGTGGCTTTCCTCCATCCGTGTCTCTGCAACAATTGTGACATCCAGGATTGTGATTTTGCTCCTGTTGTCTATGATTAGTTCTGGTTTGATGAATGAGGTCTTTGTTGGTAAAATGGGTTTGATCCAATTTTTTCGAGCCCCGACCCTCTCAGCATTTTCTCCATTAGTTTTACCACTGAATTGTTAGCTTCTGGTGTGGTTTCAGGGGTGTGGCCGTCAGTTCTTCCATGATGATGGGGGCATGAAGTTCAGCTCTTTTGTATGTTTGGGTGTAACCTTATCCTTCCAATTAAACTCAATACCGAGGTATCTATGTTTATCAGAAGTTCCCATTGGTGAGATGCTCTTGCCGTTGTTGATGTATAAGTAGGGTAATAGAACTAGATGCTTGCGACATCCGTATTTCACTATTGTCAGGGCAGCTGATTTCTTAGTGTTAAGGGACATTCCAGTCTGATCCAGCCCCTTGCAAATACCTGTGAGCTTTTGTTGCAGCAAGTCTGGGTGATCGGCTAGCAGGATGAGGTCATCTGCATAGGCCAGTAAATGAGGGAATGATAGAAGAGCTCCCAAAAATAAAAAAAATATATTAACGCTCGACTACGCCACCCAGAATACTCTGGGAAAATTAGCCCTACACAGTGAGGACACACAGGTTCATTACCAGTATGTGGGTGAGTAGAGAGACATAGGCAAGGGAGTACAAAGATGGGGTAATTTATACAATAAATATTGCAAGGGCTCAATATTCACACATGACAAAAGAAACAAAAACAAAACACTTTACCAAAATTGTAATGCACAAAAAATAATATGAAAAAAGATAATACAGAAAGTTTGTCACAAGTCGCTCAGGCAGGAAGGCAAGGACAGGAAAATCCGTTATTCAAGCAAAGTTTACTGGTGAAGGTTTAGCAATACAAGTCATACACACAGGAACATAAACGCTTTACATAAGTGTGACCAGACAAGGAGTGAATGAACAAAAGGAACTTAAATAGTGAAAAGAAACAAGATAATTAACAAGACACAACTGGGATAAATTAACTAATGAGGGTAATCAGGGAAACACAGAAATGGTGGGAAAAAGAACAAAGGAACATGTGAGAAATCAAAAACACAACAAAAACAGACTATGTGACAGTTTAAAGGAGGGAAATGGCCTACTGCAAACATCAATTCTCACACCAAACTTAATACCCACACAAAACTCCAACTTATGAAGCATGGCACTTAATGTGGACACCGGTAAATGACAGCAGCCAAACCCTTCCCCATTCACA
The DNA here is from genome assembly GCA_023566225.1 of Romanogobio albipinnatus. Lineage (NCBI taxonomy): Eukaryota > Metazoa > Chordata > Actinopteri > Cypriniformes > Gobionidae > Romanogobio > Romanogobio albipinnatus. The sequence continues at coordinate 34,956,118 of CM042244.1, read as the reverse complement.
TTTCACACTCCTCTAGATAAGGGAGACGACAACACAAACATCAATTAGCTGGTAGGCTACTAACCAGCCCCAAGTCAATCAGTTCACAAAACAATTCAATCAGTCACATTTTGTAATTAAATGAAGAAGGTAAAATATAAACCAACAAAAATAAATTACATTACATTCAGTGCATATTGTATTAACTGGACCGATCAAACACACATATTTAATCTCTTTAAGGACCAAGACAGGCGGCTAGTTCCCCCACTGTGAATTCGCAACCTGATGCGAATTCATGCATTTTCAGCCCGGACACTGTGTTCTCAAATGAGAGAACAGTATAACCAGGGGTTAAAGTGGGCCGGAACGGTCCGGAACTGCGTTCCGGCACCTCGGATAAATTAATAACTAAATAGATCCAGCGGTCGCAGCTGGATCATCTCACGCACAGTGCTGACAAACTCGTTCGGCGCTTTCGCCGCTCTATTGAACTGATAACGAGCGCCAGGCAGTCGCTTTATCCGTTTGAATACAAGCACAACATCAAGTGTACAGTAAAGGCTCTGGCGAAACTGAACCAGACTGAATAGCTCAGAGTCCGACCATGTAAAGTGAAGTGTTGAGGTAAACTATAGGCTGCCTACACAACTCATGGCCGTAGTCAGCTCACTGGTATTTTTCCGAGGTGTAGCTATATAATACATGTTGTAAAATTATTTAAACCAGATTAGACATAGAATAATGAATGTGTGTGTACATATTGTGAATTAATTTATTAAACATATTTACCTAGCGTTCGTAGCCTTCAGTGAATTAATAAAATATAGGCTAAAAATATCAGTTGACCCTATGTTTACTTTCTTCACTGAGGAGAAAATGAAAAGACTAGTCAGAGCTCAGCTTTAGGATGGGAAGAAACAGGACAAGAGAAGGAGACAGAGAAAAAGAAAGAGTGATGGAAATGAGAGAGTGATGAAATGAGGAGAGAACAGGTGTGACAAGATAAAAGCTATTTATTATTATTTTTTTTTTTAGCATTCAAACACCTTACAATGCACATATGTAAATCAGATAAATAATTTTTTTCTTGGGGGACCATGCCCCCCAAACCCGCCTAAATAGCTAGAATTTGGGACTTCACCAGTTTAAAAATTCCTTAAGGCAGTTTTATACTCAAAAGTTGTTGCTGTTTCTAGAAACATGTTTGCTTTGACCTCATATCTGGAGTTAATGCATTTATGATGTTAATGTGTTGCAGCTTGGAATATTTATAGGCCTACTTAATATTAAAATTGAATATTCAGACATTATATACTCATTGTATCGCTGTGCTTTGATGAGTTAGTAAAAAAAATATATTCTGTGGTAGAAAACGTTGCATGGCACCAAGATCAGCTAATATGGGGCCCTTGGGTTTGTTATTGCCTCAGGGCCTACAGCAAAACTTTTGTGAGTCATTTTTCCCTGTTGCACCTACACAAAATTGAGGGTTCCCCCACCTGCCAAATCCCACTTTAACCACAGAGTACAACCAACAGAAACTCAATCCCCTATAGAAATTGAATTCGATCCACTAATTAGAATAGATTAGATTAAACTTTATTGTCATTGTGCAGAGTACAAGTACAGAGACAACAAAATGCAGTTTGCGTCTAACCAGAAGTGCAAAAAAAGCTTTAAATATAAAGCATATGACAGTAGTATACAGTTGGTTTACAGAATGTAGTTTAGAGTAATATAAATGAAATATAAATATGAATAAATATGCCTATTTAATATGAGCAATTTATGAACAACATGTGCAATGTAGTAGTAACATTATAATAGTAGTAAGAATAATATTGTAACGGTTGGTGTGTACAGGAACAGGCTGAAAACTCAGGAGATAATAAGCACACACAACATTTAATCCAAACTTCACAAAGAACTGTATATAGGCAACGGAAACCCAACTAAACATAACAGTGACTAGACAAAGACTGAGCGAACAAGATGGAACTTAAATAGGAGACAGAAACGAGATAATTAACACTACGACGTACGTTAGTGACTAACGAATGGGGGGTTTCGCTTAGAAGCCAATTACCTTTGAAAATTCAACAGCGCCCAATGGCAGTGCCAATGCCATGGGCATGCGGAATTTGCATGCGTAACTCCACCCCACCTCGTGGGTATATAAGGAAGTACGCTGGCAACATCGCATTATGTTTCTGCTTTGGAGCCAAGAGGATCTCTTCACTCATTCAAGCCTGATAACTGAGTCTTGTCAGCCTTCGAGACGATCAGTTTTCCAGAGGCGTTGGTGTTACGGTGCATTCCAGCGATCGCATACTGCCTGCCTGCTGATCTGCACAGTGGTCTGCTAGACAGCTGGTGTGTGGTCCCTGGGTGCTCCGGCGTTCTCTGCGGAGCTTCCTCTCACAAAAAGAGCTTACGCATGGCACGTCTTTTTCAAGACGGTTCGCCCGTGCACTTCCGGGTGCGATCGATCTCCGTTGCTGTCTATGGGCACACTATGGGCGACATCGCGATGGTCACGTTCCCGCAGTGGGAACATGACACATCCACAATCACTGCCCGAACGTGCTGAAGCCCAAACACGTCGAGCAGTGATTGTGGATGTGTCATGTTCCCACTGCGGGAACGTGACCATCGCGATGTCGCGGTCGAGACTCGGTGATCTCCATGAGGAGAGAGAGTCCCCTCTGCCACACCCAATCTACCGTCTCAGAGAGAGGTGGTACTTTGGCTGGTGGCCAGGGTGACCTGAGGGCGGTGTCGTGGTATTAAGAACCCCGACGATCATTCCTCGGGCCACGCCCCCCTCTCGCACATCGCTTCCCACGAGTGCTGGACTGAAACAGCGGCCCGTCTCTGACGCCTCGTTCGTTTCGTACACACTCCAGATAGCAGCGAGATGTCGATCGCCGCATCCCAAGGTGGGCTAGAGTCCTTTGGGGATGACGATTAGGTTGTGCTCCGCCTTCGGGTGTGTCAGCGCTGCCTGATCCTCTGAGCCGGGAGCCTCAGGCTGGTGTGGAACTCCGCCCTGTCACAAGCGCTCGTAGTTGCGCGATTGGTTTTGGGGGCGGCACCTAACAGCTGTTGGGCCCCGCCCCCAATGCCTTTTGCTCCCGAGATGCATGAGGAGATCACGCGGTCCTGGAAGTCCCCGTGCTTCCCGTGACCGTTTGACGGCCTCCTCCGCCTTCTCTGTCCTCGATGGGGCCGCGGTCGACGGTACACTGGGATCCCCCACTGTTGCGCACTACGGTGTCCACCGAGGGTTTGATGTGGTGTGGCTATCCTAAGCACCCCCCAAGCCTGTTGGCTCGTCTACTTCGGTGGCGTGGTCCTGCAGAGCTTTGGGGTAGGCCGCCGCCCCTTTGCACATGCACGAGGGTGGAGCCGACCCAGGGCTCTTCAATGAGTTGCGTGCCGCCACTGGTCCCGCCCCCCGGGCGGTGAAGGTGGCCACACGCTCCCTGGGTCGGGCGATGTCCACTGCTGTGGTCCGGGAGAGACACCTGGCCTTATCTGGTGATGTGGAGGACGTTGAGTGGGCCCGCCTCCTCAACTCGCCCATATCCCAGGCTGGCCTCTTCGGCGGCACGGCTGAGAACTGTGCCCAACGGTTCTCGGCCGCCCGAAAGCAGACTGAGGCTGTAACACGTACTGCCCCGGCGGCCAGCTGCTGCACCAGCCGCCGACTCAGTCGCCTCAGTCCGCTTGCCGCCGAGGGCGGCCTCCCCCCTCCTACCCGGCCCCAGCAGCAGCCTTCAATTGGGCCGCGCTGTGTTTGCAGGATGACGCCCAGTCCGCTCCTCAGCCTGACTAAACGCCAGGCTGGAGGTGGACAACTCGGAGATGGGTTCCAGTTCTTTCCAGGGGATGGTAGCAGGGCCTCTCCTTCCCCCGGTGGAGGGCCTGGGGAAAATCCTTCCGCTGCTGGCCCCCGGGCTAGCAGCGCTTGGAAAGAACTCATGTTCCTGTCTCTGAGGACCAGAGACCGGTGATGGCAGTGTGCGCCGCCTCCGGGCCGCGCCGCTCTCGTCGGGAATTGCGGGAACTAAAAGAGAAAAAAAGCACTACATCATAGAAAGTGCTGGGAATATTTAAGTTCTCATCTTGTTTTATTGAAGACCTTAATAAACACATGGCTCAAATTTACAAAACATTGAGTCAAACAAGTTCTGTAGCTTTACAAAAGGAATATTTTTATCAACTTCTGAAAAAAATTATAAATAACTTCCTGTTTTACAGACATTTGAGTGCTTCCAATGCACAAAATGCAATCTCTTAAAGGGTTAGTTCACCCAAAAATGAAAATTCTGTCATTAATGACGTCCCCTCATGTCGCTGGACACCCGTCAGACATCCGTTCATCTTCAGAACACAAATGAAGATATTTGCGTTGAAATCCGATGGCTCAGAAAGGCCTCCATTGGCTCAATGCACTTTACACTCTCAAGACCCACTAAAGTCCATCTCACTACAGTGCAGGTTCTACAATAACTTTATGAAGCGACGAGAATAGTTTTTGTGCTAAAACCTAAATAACGACTTATATAGTGATGACTGATTTCAAAACACAGCATCAGCGAGTCGATTCATGATTCGGATTGCGTGTCAAACTGCTGAAATACGTGACTTTGATACGTGACCGCTGAATCGACTCACTGATTCATAACGCTCCAAACCGCTGAATCGACTCACTGATTCATAACGCTTTGAAGCTTCATGATGCTGTTTTTTTTAAATCAGTCAGCACACCGGGAAACTGGTTTGTGCGTCTTTTGCTGTTTTTTGCTTATTTTTGTTGGCAAATGGGAATTTGCGTGCTTCATCATGGTTTCACCGATATCTATGGTTTCTCCACGGGGTTTGCACCTTTCGATGACGTTCACGTCGGGTAAATACATCACTTCAAAAAGTTCCCATGGCAATAGGGGGAAATGTCTCTTGTGTTAAGTAAACGAACATTTTTCAACTTTCTACTAATATATATGACTTTTTTGCAACGAAAATGCGGGGATTATGAAATCATGCTAGCCCCGCATATTTTGCACGCGGAAATAGGAAATTTACGCGGCGAAAGTGCGGCGTGTTTGAAAAAATGCGGCCCCGCATAAATATGCAGACTTTGGCTGATTATGCATTAAATCATGCGATCGCATAATCGCGTTTTTCCGGAGGGACTGTTATATACCCACGAGGTGGAGCGGAGTTACGCATGCAAATTCCGCATGCCCATGGCATTGGCACTGCCATTGGGCGCTATTGAATTCTCGAAGGTAATTGGCTTCTAAGCGAAACCCCCCATTCGTTAGTCACTAACGTACGTCTCCGTTCCCTCCTCAGGGAACGAGGGTTACATACGTAACCGAGATGTTTTTCATTAAAAAAAATCTGCAATAAACTGCTAATTATAATGGATAAACAGTTACTGAAAAACTAAAGCAATTATTTACAGAAATTACAAAGTGTAAAAAATGCATTTAGTTGATAAGAAGTGTCAGTCAGAGTCACGAAAACCATGGCAGCAGATGATTGACAGCTCACCAAGCCTGTAAGGCGCTTCCTCTATATGATGCATCACAGGAGAGACTCTGATTGAAGGAGAGAGACGAAGGAGGGTTTATGTCACGGAGAAGAAACTATTCTTGCAGGGGGAATTTGCCACAAACGAACAAGTCGATATTTCATTGAAAATGGACATGATTGATTACGCTTACTCAAAACTCTCTTGCAAACAACGGAGGATTTTTTGTTTTTCCCCTATTTTTTCATTGTTTTGGATTAAAAAGGGTATGCCTTTTTGAAAAGTGGACCCTTACACGGAGATGTATGTGGGTGTTTATTGGATTCGTCCGATCTGATCTGAACGACAGGAGATGAAAGATGAGTACCGCTAATATTATGTTAATGTTTACATGGCCGGTCCTTTAGCATTTCATTTAACCCTTTCCTCTCTGGTGTATTGATTGCAAAAACAAGTTCAGAACATGAATCTTGAGTGTTTTAGCTTTCAAATGATGCATAGTTTGTGATAGTTGATTGACTATTTTGTATAAAACAAAAGTAAATAAAAGTACAGACATACCCACTTCCATCAACCCCCCCACCCATGAACCGGTGCGGGTTAAGAGGTTAAGCATGCATCGCTTGCCATGGATGGCCTCGATGGAGGGGAGTGAGGAACCGGTGATGCGTTGGGCAGTTTTCACCACCCTCTGCAGTGCTTTTCGGTCTTAGGCAGAGCAGTTGCCATACCAAATGTGACACAGTTGTTGAGAATGCTCTCAATGGTGCAGCGATAGAAGTTCACCAGGATCTGAGGAGACAGGTGGACCTTTTTTAGTCTCTTCAGGAAGAAGAGACGCTGGTGAGCCTTCTTGATCAGGATAGAGGTGTTGAGGGTCCAAGAGAGGTCTTCAGAGATATGGACACCCAGAAACTTGAAACTGGTGACATGCTCAACCTCAGTTCTGTTGATGAGAATGGGTGTGTGTGTGCTAGCTTTAGACTTCCTGAAGTCCACAATGAGCTCTTTGGTCTTCTTGATGTTGAGAGCCAGGTTATTGTCAATGCACCACGATGTTAGGTGCTGGACCTTCTCCCTGTTGGCAAACTCATCATTGTTGCTGATGATTAGTGATTATAGTGATTATAGTTATATTATATCAGTGATTATAAACCCACCCACTCCACCCCCGCAGCCACTGATGTCAACTTCCTGAACGAGCTAAATTACTTTTATGCTCGTTTTGAAAGAGACAACAGAGAAACTGCCACCAAGCTCAAACCCTCAGCTGACCACCCACCAATCACACTCTCCTCCACAGATGTCTGCAAGGCACTGAGCCGGATCAGCGCGCACAAGGCTGCTGGACCAGACAACATCCCTGGTCGTGTTCTCAGGGCATGTGCGGAGCAGCTCGCTGGGGTTTTTACAGACATTTTCAACCTGTCTCTCGCCCAAGCAGCTGTACCATCATGCTTTAAACGCACTTCCATTGTGCCAGTGCCGAAACACTCCAGCCCGAGGTGCCCTAATGACTACCGCCCTGTAGCACTCACACCCATCATTATGAAGTGCTTTGAGCGGCTGGTCCTGGAACACCTAAAAGACTCTATACCATCCACATTGGACTCACACCAGTTTGCCTATCGCAGCAATAGGAGCACAGAGGATGCAGTTTCCATGGCACTGCACTCTGTGCTCACCCATCTGGACAGTAAAAACACCTATGCACGCATGCTGTTTGTTGACTTCAGCTCAGCATTCAACACTGTCATCCCATCCAAGTTAATTGCCAAACTTGGAGACCTGGGCATCAACACTTCAATGTGTAACTGGATTTTGGACTTCCTAACTGACAGACCACAGAATGTTCGATCAGGATCCACCTGCTCCACGTCCATCACACTCAACACTGGTGTACCACAGGGCTGTGTGCTAAGTCCGTTTCTCTACTCCCTCTTCACCTCCGACTGCAAGCCTGTGTATGGAACTAATTCCATCGTCAAGTTTGCGGACGACACTACGGTGATTGGTCTCATCAGCAACAACGATGAGACTGCCTACAGGGAGGAGATCCAGCACCTGGCCACATGGTGCACTGATAATAACCTGCTCCTCAACACCACCAAAACGAAGGAGCTCATCGTGGACTTCAGGAAGGAGTCAAGAGGCACACACGACACCATCCACATCAATGGAATGGCTGTTGAGCGTGTCTCCAGTTTCAAGTTCCTGGGGATCCACATCTCGGCGGACATGTCGTGGACGACCAACACCTCCAGCCTGGTCAAGAAGGCTCACCAGCGCCTCTTCTTCCTGAGGACACTGAGGAAGAATCAGCTCTCCTCGGCTATCCTGGTGAACTTCTACCGCTGCGCAATAGAAAGCATCCTGACCAACTGTGTGGCAGTATGGTATGGGAGCTGCTCTGTTGCGGAGCGCAAGGCACTGCAGCGGGTGGTGAAAACTGCCCAGCGCATCACAGGGACTCCACTGCCTGCCATCGAGCACATCCAGAGGAAACGCTGTCTGCACCGAGCTCGCAGCATCCTCAAGGACTCCTCTCACCCAGCCCACAGACTGTTTTCTCTCCTGCCCTCCGGCAGGCGTTTCAGGATCCTCCGGACCAGGACCAGCAGACTAAAGAACAGTTTTTTCCCCAGAGCTGTCTCTTTACTGAACTCAAACCCCCGTTGATCCACTTCCCTCATAAACTGCAAACTCTCCTACCTCACACCTACATTCACTTTATTTGCACTACCGACTGTTTATTACAGTAACAACTGTTTACTTATGCATTTTGCACCACCATATCTTAACTGGAATATGCTCATTTGCACTGCCGACTGTATTTATAGTAACCATGTTTACATTTGCATTTTGCACCGTACTTCTAACTGTAATATGCAACCACTTTCCACTGCACTTTTACACTTTCTTTCGGATAGCTCTGTCCATAATTTATTGCACTACCTTAATCCACTGCTATATTCCTCATATTAGCCTAACATATTATTGTATACCTCTATCTGTAAAATTCTGTTCAAAGTAATAGCCATCTGTATATTATATTCATAGTACATATTCACCTGTATATTCTGTTTACATTCTGTTTATAGTAATAGCCATCTGTATATTTATATTTATTCACTGTATATATTCATCTGTAAATTCAGTTCTGTTTATAGTAATAACCATCTCTCTACTTATACATATTTATATATATTCAGTACATTTTTATGCCCAGCACTTACGCAACCATTGTATATATCCTGCACTTGCTGCTATTGCACTTCTGGTTAGACCTAAACTGCATTTCGTTGCCTTGTACTTGTACTTGTGTAATGACAATAAAGTTGAATCTAATCTAATCTAATGATACCAATCAATGTAGTGTCATCTGCAAACTTGACAAAGGTGTTAGAACCATGCACAGGTGTGAGGTCGTATGTGAAGGGGGGGCAAAGGAGAGGGCTCAGCACACAACCCTGTGGTATGCCGGTGTTCAGAGTGATGGTTGAGGAGGTGTGATTATCCAACCTAACAGACTGAGGTCTGTTGGTAAGGAATCCAGTTACAGAGGGAGGTATTTATGACCAGTTCATTAAGTTTGGTGATCAGTTTGGAGGGGATGATGGTGTTGAATGGCGAACTAAAGTCAATGAACAGCATTCTCACTTAGGTGTTACTATTGTCAAGGTGGGACAGGTCAGTGTGAAGTGCCGTAGAGATGCCTCTGTGCTCCTGTCCTGACAATAGGCAAATTGGAAGGGGTCCAGTGTCCTCCCATTGTATACCATGACACCTCAGTCCTGATAGGTTCACTGTTTTACATGACACTGGCCAATGATAAACGAGGGAACACTTTACCCTGCTAAACAAGGATGAAAAGGACAGGGGAGATGGGATCTCCTTGCCTCACTCCTCTCTCACACTTGCCTGCCACTTCTGCTGCTTCCAGGATTGCCTCATGAGAGATTGTGTCAAATGCCTTTGTCAGGTAAAGGAAAAGAGCAGCTATTGGTTTAATTTTGTCATGCGATTTCCTTGGGAGGGTATGTAACAGTGTAGATGTATCGTCCCTTTTGGAGGAAGGTGTACTGCAATGGTCAGTGGCCAGGATGTTGCTGAATAGCCCTGGTACTGATGGCAAGTGCCACTCATGCACTTTGACTCTGTCCAACCCTGTGGTTGATTGGCCCATTGAGCGCAGTGACTCGGTGACCTCCTCTTTAGTGATTGGGTCAATCACCTCCCACTTGGTGTCCCCAAGTTGTGTGGGCTTGCTTTGTTTTCTGCTGTTGCTAGCTGTCCCAAAGATGTTTGTCCAGTATTCCACGCTATCATCCTTATGGTCGAATCCTTTGTGCACCTCCCTCCAATGGCCTTTCAGGATGGTCAGGGCAGCATCTTTCCTCCTTTGGTTGTGGAGATTTTAGATGTGGGCATACCTTGCACCTGTTTATTGGATTGTAGTGTATTATGGTGGGGTTTGTTTGATGGTGGTTCCTTCTTTTGGCTCACATTCCATCTCATGGGTATGAAAGATCCATGGAGCATCTCCTCCACCAGTTTCTTGAGTTCAACACTGCCCAATTTTGGTTCATCAAGAGATGTGTAGCATCGTCTCTCTCTACTCCTTCTCCTAGTCGATAGCTTGCATTGTTGTTTTTCCCATGTTTTTGAGCTGGGTGGCTTGATCACAGCAGGTTGTGGGACTTGTGAGCTGGGTAATATTACTGGTGTTCAGAGGTGGGATCGAGTGAGAGATGGGTGCTGACGCTCTTTTTCTGGTTCCTGTCCCTGTCCCTTATCTTTGCCTCAGGGCTCTCTCAATTGCCTTCCCAATGTTATTTTTATGGCTGTTGGGGGGTCCATCCTAGCTTTTGGAGACACTTACGTATGAAACAAAGTAAATAAACAACAAATACAAATCAATTAAAAGCAATCCTGAAAAAAAAAGTTTTAAGATGCGTTTTAAAACTGACAAAAGAATTAGCTTCCCTGATGTCAGACGAGAGAGAATTCCACAATTTGGAGGCATAAGATGAGAAAGCCCTATCACCCCTTGAGCGAAGCCGAGTTTTAGGAACAACTAAGAACCCACTCTGAGAAGAACGCAGGTTGCGACTAGACGTGTACGGCGTTAAAAGCTTGGTTAAGTACTGTGGAGCCAGACCATGACCTTATATGTTAACATAAGGAATTTAAAATCAACTTGAAATTTGACTGGTAGCCAATGCAATGATACCAAAACAGGGGTTATATGATCAACTGCCCTAGCCCCAGATAAAATTCTAGCTGTCGAGTTTTGCAAATATTTTTGATACAAGATTTGGAAACTCTGACAAGAAGGACATTACAATAGTCTAACTGCGAAAAAAACAAATGCATTAATCAAACTTTTGGCAAAAGAAAAAGAAAGCATGGGACATAGACGTGCAATATTTCTGAGATAAAAGAACGAGTTCTTAACAGTGTTCTGCACAAAAGACTCAAACGACAGAGTGGAATCAAAAATAACTCCAAGATTTCTCACTTTACTTTGTAACTCCAAGGCAACACCATCAACAGACAGAGCTAAAGAACTAGCAGTGCGCAGTTGATGGGGAGAGCCAAGAAGCATGACTTCAGTTTTAGAACTATTCAGACATAGGAAGTTCTTAGACATCCAAATCTTAATCTCTGAAATACAATGTGCCAGATGGGATGAGTCCACGTTTTGACCCGGTTTTGAGTGGATGTAAATCTGGGTTTCATCAGCATAAAAATGATAGTTATCTTAATAAAGATCTATAGTAGATCTTAATAACTGACAGAGTGGAAAAATATAAATGCTAGGATACTACCACAATCAGCTGCTGTATCCATTGCTCTGAACAGAACATGAACAGCTTTCCATGAGGAGAATTATTCCTCAACGCATGTCAAAACGATGTAGCTGAAGTGTGGAGCTTCACTTGAAGTGTTTGTTTGGGTTGATGTGGGCGTTGACGCATGGATCGTCAGTATTTTAATCTTAATAGAACACGTGCTCCATGGGTGTGGTCGCATTAGCAGATAATGAGATGTTCGCGACTGACTGACATCTCTCTGTTTTCAAACAGATTACATAAACACAGAATATTTGTTTTTGAATATTTGATTTACATTATTTAAAACCTGACATCTTACCGTTTCTTTAGACATATGTTTCATGTTTGTGTGATAAGTTTTCACTAAGCTACAGGTCATTTTCTGAAGACAATCAGATTAGACCTCATTTACAGAGAGGCTGCAGATTGCGATCATGTTTGTTTTCTTTATTTTTCAAAAAGCACAACAATTTGTTTTTATTGTGACTGTACACAAAAAAATAGAAACTTAACAGATTATAATGATGTATAACACTTGCCTGAATGATAAAAAAATGACAGTTATTTGGGTCTCTTTGGCACTGATAAGAAAAAAAGCAAATCGATTGCGCCAGCGTGACTGTCGACTCGAGGGGGTTAACAGTAAAATTTTATCCTCAAGGGGTGCTGAAGACAGCCCTTCTAATGAAGAGGCAATTGATTGCCATTTACGAAACAAAACAGTGTGTAGTTTCTGCCTACTTGAAGCTAGTACCTCTAAGTTAAAAAAGACAACGGAATGGTCAGATAGACCAACATCAGCAGATTAAAATCTTGACACCATATCATCATTTGTAATTACTAGGTCCAGTGTATGGCCTTTACAGTGAGTAGGAAAATCAATAAACTGTGTGAAATTATAACAATCCAACAGAGATAAAAAGTCCTTGGCCAGAACACTTGTTTTCTGGTCAACATGAATGTTAAAATCCCCTAATCACAACTCTCCTAAATTTAAGACATAATTGTCAGCAGATCAGCAAACTCTTACAAAAATTCTGTGTAAGGTCTAGGAGATCTGTACATATTTCAGGAGCAATAACAGTTGCATGAGGAGTAGATACATTTAAAACAAGACATTCAAATGTAGAAAAATTAGTTACTGGCACAAGGCATACATTGCATAGCAGATTATAAACCACTATAATACCCCCACCTCTGCCAGTGAGCCGTGGGATATCAAGCAGACCAAAACCTGTTGGAGTCAGCTGATTGAAAAGAAGACCGTCATCCTGCTTGTACCAAGTTTCAGTAATAAACAACAAGTCCAGTTTATTGTCTGTAATTATGTCTGACAGAAGCAGAGACTTATTGTTCACAGACCGTGCATTAAATAACGCAGCATTTAAAAGACTTGTAGACACTGCCGCGCTAGAATTCTCCTCCGCACAGGGCAGCGATAATAAGTTACTATATACAACTCCAGAGTGAGAGTCTTTTGTTCTTCCGTCGGGAATTAAGGATCAGGATGAGAGAAGAAGGTGTATATCTGCATTGTGAGCTCCGATGAATGTACCGCTTTGGCTGCAACTAACCGGTATTACCACATCAGTCATGAGTGTCTTTATCCAGGTAATAATTCCTTTTTAGGGATAGCAGCTGGGGAGAGGTGTATCGTACGACCATGATCAATGTGGCCACGTCAACATCAACCCCAATAAAGTCTTTTTAATTATCAGTTCCTCCTGTTGAAGGTGCTACATCAAGTAAGCTAAATGTTCCATGTTGTGTTTTTCTTTTCTTCGTTGTACAGGTTTACTCCAGTGGAACTTGCATTTCTTGCAGAATATGCAAAGACAATACGCCCAGTTGCAATGGCACTGGATGTTCTTCAGGGAAAAACCAGTGTGTAGATGGGATGGTTGATCCCCACCATTATTCTACTAAGGGCCAAGCTCCAGCACCTTCACGTCACCTCCAAGTTCTGTGAACCTTTAATTGCTGCACTTCTTTCAGGCCTTAAAACCTGAAACCTTAAAACCTGAAAAATGCTTTGGCAAGATGCTTGCAGATCCAGAGCTGATAGCCACGGCCATTCTAGTTCCCAAATTTAAGAATGGACAAGTGTCGAAAATATTCTCAACTTTCCCTTAATATGTGTAATTTCTATGGAGACAATGAAGTTTAAAATGAAAATTTTATGACACACACACACACACACACACAGACACACAAACACACACACACACACACACACACACACACACACACACACACACACACACACACACACACACACACACACACACACACACACACACACACACACACACACACACACACACACACACACACACACACACACACACACACACACACAAGCTAATGCACAATTACAATACTGTCTGTGTTTGGTCGTGACGTATGTCATCTCAAACTAGCGCACAACGTCAATGTTCTCAGCCACTCCCTCTGTTCGCTGATTGGACCGGTTAAAATTTGACCAGAGAAAACCAGAGAATATACCGCAATCCCAGACGGAGAATTGAAGGAAAATGAAAATTGAGCGGAAGTACGTAGGAGGGCGGAGCCAGGCTAGGTTTAGTGCACTATAGGCCCCTTATAGCCTAGGCGTTTGTCCTTAATGGCATTCTTTCCCCTTACATTACTTTTACTTTTACACTTTAAGTAGTTTTGAAACCAGTACTTTTACACTTTTACTTGAGTAAAAAGCTTAAGTTGATACATCAACTTCTACAGCAGTCTTTTTAAACCTAGTATCTATACTTTTACCTGAGTAATGAATGTGATTACTTTTGACACCTCTGAGAGGAAGGATGGATAAATGGATGTATGCGTCTTTGAGATCTATTGTGACAAACCAGTCCTGGGATCTGGTTTGAGTAATGATTAATCTTAAAGGTCCCATTCTTCGTGATCCCACTGTTCAAACTTTAGTTAGTGTGTAATGTTGCTGTTAGAGCATAAATAATACCTGTAAAATTATAAAGCTCAAAGTTCAATGCCAAGCGAGATATTTTATTTAACAGAAGTTCCCTTTCAAAGCCTACAGCGAACGGCCGGTTTGGACTACATCCTGGTACTTCCTTCATTAATTACGTCAGTCAGTAGAACAGTAGAACAGACTAACCTCCGCCCACAAGAATACGTGAAAAAGGGGGCATGGTCTTTTTGCTCTCCCACGTGGAGAAGAGGAAGTGTTGCGTGGAGAATTGGAAGTGTTGCGTTTCAGTGTGTTTGTCGCCATGTCGTCGAGAAGCTGTTATTTTCATCCCGGAGTCAAATCACCTTTGTTTGGCTTTCCCAGGGACGCTGTACTTAGAGATCATTGAGCGCATACATCTCCCCGTTAAGAGGCGTGACCTTTCCGTGCAACGTGCGCTAAGCTGCTGTCGAATCACAACACAGGAACCGGGCCATGTGCGCTAAGCTGCTGTCAAATCACAACACGGGAACCGTGCCATGTACGCTAAGCTGCTGTCAAATCACAACACGGGAACCGCTGGCACAATCAGAACTCGTTACGTATTTCTGAAGGAGGGACTTCATAGAACAAGGAACTCGTCAGCCCGTTTTTAGGACAATGAAAACAGCGGTATACAGATAAGTAAATTGTGTGAAAAATACAGTGTTTTTTTACACGCGAAACATGAACACATGTTATATTGCACACTGTAAACACAATCAAAGCTTCAAAAAAACACGAAGAACGGGACCTTTAAAGTGGTCTCAGGTATTTTCCATAACAATATTATATGTATTTATTTTTGCAATGGTTAGCATAAGTAGCCTTTAGCATTACATGTTTATTTATTTATTTATTTAATTTGTTTATTTGTCAGGGACAATGTACAAAATACATTAATCTTACGAAAAGATGTTTTGTACCAGAATTAGCTAATGCTAGTTTCCATCCGCAGTCCCCGGGCAGGTACACATAATATTAAAACATTACATTACAAATAACTTTCAGTAGCACTAACAGATACATGTAAAATCAAAAAACCATCACAACCTAAAATATATATAATCAAAAACATTTTACACTTATAAAGTTTAAATGTGCTGATGCTGACACAGCTGGTTATCAAGAATGTGTTTTTTTAAGTTTTGAGAAAAATTATTCTGATCTACAGACAACTTTAGACTGTCTGGGAGTTGATTCCATTGTTTGATGGTTTTAAATGAAAAAGCTGTCTGTGCAAAGGCAGAGGATCTTTTCGGGATAGCACAATTTCTGTGAGCAGTGGACCGAGATGTTCGGGTCGTTAGTTCAGAATAAAGTTTTATGAATTTTTTCATTGAGGGTGGAGCAATATTATTAACAATTTTGAACACATTTCTTAAGTTTGTATATTGAATCAGGGAGTCAAAACTTAATATTTTATATTTACTAAGAATATTGCAATGATGGTAGCAAGGAGCTTTTCTGTCAAGTACCTTTAACGCCTGATTATAAACCGATCGAAGAGGTTTGAGTGTAGTCTCGTTGGCTTGAGACCAACAGGACAAACAGTAGGTGATGTGTGGAGAGATCATGGCATTAAAATACATAAAAGATGCTTCTATTGTCAAGCTATTCCTAATATGTCTAAAAGTAGAGATATTATATTTAATAGAATTGCACATTCTTTTTATATGTTTTTTAAAACTTAGAGTTTGGTCCAAATGGACACCAAGATATTTTATCTCTGTCACGATGTAAATTTTTTGTCCATTAAAATAAATGTTAGGCATATCTTTAACTTTATTGGACTTAGTGAAATACATTCCAACAGTTTTTTCAATATTTAGTGTTAAGCATGAAGATTTCAGCCAATTACTTATTTCGTCCATGGCTGAGGACAATTTAGTGGCTACTTGCTGCATATCCCGCTCATGTACATAGATGACGGCATCATCTGCGTACATGATGATCTCTACGCCCTTGCACACAGCTGGTAGATCATTGATGTAAATACTGAACAACAAGGGTCCCAGAATTGATCCTTGCGGGACCCCAGTTGTACAGGACTTCAGAGAGGACAATGCATTTTTTACCCTCACACACTGCATCCGATTTGCAAGATATGATTGCATCCAACCCAATGTCTCCATAGACAGATTATACTTAGAGAGCTTAGACAGGAGGACACTGTGGTTTACCGTGTCAAAGGCTTTTCGCAAGTCCAGAAACACGGCACCCACCTCGCCCCCTCTGTCCAAGTTGGCCTTTATGTTTTCAATCAGATAGCAGCAGGCTGCGTCGGTAGAATGGTTACGTCTAAAACCGAACTGCATGGAGTGCAACAAGTTATTACAATCTAAGTGATCGGTTAGCTGCTCTACGATGGCTTTCTCAATAATTTTACTTGCTACAGGCAATATACTAATAGGCCTGTAGTTGCTTATTTCATTTTTGCTTCCAGATTTATAGATTGGGGTTATAACTGCTCTTTTAAAGACACTAGGGAAGATACTTTCATCAATCGATTTATTCACAATATAAGTGATAGCTGGTGTTAAAATCTCCCTATGTTTTTTAATGAGAGAGTTATCAAGTCCCCAGAAGTCCTTAACTTTTGAGTTTGATAAGGATTGTATTATTTTATCTGTTTTAGAATAATCAATGTGTTTAAAACACAGAGCCTCGTGATCATAAATTGAGAGCTGAGGTGATGAGGAAGAATGAGGCAATCCAGAGTCATGTTGGATAAGTTCATTCACTGAATCAATAAAATAATTATTAAAATAATTTGAAACTATTAGACCATCCTGGTGATTTTCATCATCTATTTTCAGCTCTATTGTTCCACTCTTAGTTTGCCTCTTTCCAGTTAATTTGTCAATAGTTTGCCAAAGTTGTTTTGAATTGCCCTTTGCTTGTTTTATGATATTCAGATAAAATATTGCTTTTGCTTGTCTTAGCTGTTGAGTGACTTTATTTCGAAGTCCATTATAGATCAGGCGATCAGTTATGAGTCCCGTTTTATGGGACTTTTTTAATGCTGAATCTCGCGTTTTCATCAATTTCCAAAGATTATCATTTAACCAAGGTAAAGGGATTTTGACTTTGGGCTTTACCTTTTTTCCTTTATAATATTTAAAAACAAGCTGTTGAAACATCTTTATCAACTCAGTAGAAGCTGCATCACTGTCTTTATCATTTACCATTTCAAACCAATTTACCTTTCTTATTTCATTATCAAAACTCTCAACATCTTTCCTGGGGATATAGAGTACAGATCCATTAATATCAATTTGATTTAAATTTCGGTAACGCGCTTTTGACAATTTCCTTGCAACTAATGTTAAATTATGATCAGAAAGACCTGTTATTAAATTATAAACTTTACCTATAGGGTCAGCTTTGTTAGTAAAGACTAGATCAATAAGTGTTTGAGATGTTTTAGTAATCCGAGTTGCTTTTTCAATCATTTGTGTAAGATTAAATTTTTGAGTAATCTCTTTTAGTTGTTTTCTGCCTTTTTTATCGATCCAATTTATATTAAAATCCCCCATGAGAAGTATTTCTTTCGCATTACATTTTTTAAGAATGTCAGTTAGGTGATCAAAAAATATATTATTTGCTGTCGGAGGCCTATACAAAACAAGAACAGCAAATGACATTTCCGGAGACAGCCTAATATTTATCCCCACACATTCCAAAACATCTCCTACTGATTCCATGTGTACACACTGAAAACTGTCCTTAACATAAATCAATACTCCGCCCCCTTTGCCATGACCACGGTCACGCCTGTAGATGTTATAGCCTGGAATATTAACAGCACTATTTGAAGTGGAGGGTTTTAGCCAAGTCTCAGAAAGACATAAAAAGTCAAGGTTGGAATGTGTTAGCAGCTGTTCCAATTGTTCAGATTTCGGCACAGCGCTTCTTATATTTAGGTGTCCCCCAAATACACCTTTAGGTTTTACCTTGGGGTCCCAGAGTACTTTGGCATGGTTAACAGTCTGAAATAGTCTGTATCTCTGTTGTTTGGTTACCGCGTTTGAAAGATACGGTATGGATAGATGAGATAGGTGCACAGATTCACATGCCGCTCCTATCTTCTCCACAGCGCCATTTCGATTGTTTACCCCAGTATCCGGACAAGATTTATCTGTGCATAGTGCCTGTGCCAAAGTACCCGACAAGTTCTTCTTACGCAATGTCTCGGTACCGACTGGTGAAAGCGCATCTAACTTTATAGCGGGAAAAACCTGCAACGTTCCAGATCTTTCCTCCGCCGTGCACAATGTTGATGGTAGGCAATTTTGTCCGTTTGTTTGTGTGTGCTCGTAAGAGTAACTCACTGCAATTGTGACTGTAGATCCACACACAGGTGAAATGCCATTTGCTCCCGTTAGTTCTTCACCGCCGTTAGGACCGGGGTTTAGATGTATATCCCCACACAGTAAGAGTAAAGTGCACAGCAAGACAGAAACAGCTGATCCTCGGCGGCGCTTATCAAAACGGCAGCTGCTGGATAAAGACACAACTGCGCGTCCGTGTTTTAAAACAGACGCGTAAATGGCGTTTGGGGGGAGAGCGGGGCACATCCTAATGCTTTTTGACTTTCTCAGTTTGTATAAATCCACTTGTCGTTCAGAGTATTTTTTTCACACATTAATTGCACGTGTCTAGTACAAATATGTGGTTTTGTTTCATTAATACAGTGTATACTTTTTTTCTCGATTTACCCAGAAAAAAGTTTAAAATTGTAACATATTAGGGATACATTATAACATGACCAAATGCAGCTTAAAATGTTATCTGATATAATAATAATTAAAAAAATAATATCCAAGACAAACTAAAATATTTTGTCAATAAAATACAAGTATTAACCTTTTCAGATAAAATAATGTCATTTTTTAATTAATAAAAATAAACTATTTTTCAAAAACAGTTATACAGCAATAATAATAATAATAATAATAATAATAATAATAATAATAATAATAATAATAATTAAGCATTTTTGAACATTGAATCTCAGTCTTTATTCACCTTTTTCTCATGGTTTCTCAAAAGAATTCATAAAAGTATAAAATATAATAGCGTAGTTCTAATAGAGGCACATTGTAACGCAGTGTTACAACACACCCCACCCACGCAACTGGGATTTATACCCGGCTTGTGTCTTCTACTGGATAGAGCATTAAAGAAGGATCTCAACTGTTAATAACAGATATAAGATTAAAATAATATCAGATTTGTCTTATTTTAAATAAACACAAAAAACAGAGATACAAATTTACTTAAGTAAGAAATTTACATTTGCATTTTAAATTTACATTTACATTTACAACCTTTGCTAAGGTTGAATAATTGTTCAGTGATATCTTCCAAAGATTTTTTAATTTTGACGCAATTTTTTCTCTAAATAATGTTGATATGGCAACTAGTAAATACACTCAGTTACGTCATCCTGGCATGTGTGGAAAGTGTTAGGTTGTGCCCCGCTCTCCCCCTATATGTTTATAAACACATATCTCTGCCTCATACAGTGATCAGAATTGCCACCGGATTGCAATCTGAAGTTTTTTCAAGCACTCGCTGGTGTCTGAAAGGGATAGTTCATCCAAAAATTAAAATTAGCCCACAAATGACTCACCCTCAACTTATCTTAGGTATATATGACATTCTTCTTTCAGACGAATAAAGTAAGAGTTATATTAAAAACGTCCTGGCTAATCCAAGCTTTATAATAGCAGCAATTGTTGCTCTGTTTTTGAAGTCCATAAAAAATGCATCTGTCCATCAAATAACGTGCTCCACATGGCTCTGTGAGGTAAATAAAGGCCTTCTGAAGCGAATCGATGTGTTTGTGTAAGAAAAATATCCATATTTAAAACTTTATAAGGTAAAGTTCCGGCCGATCACCTTCCGTGGAAAAAGTGTTGAAAGTGCATCTCGCCGCTCAAAATGCTTACGCTACATCTGACGAGTGTAACTGGTAGCGTAAGCATTTTGAACTGCAGAGGCACTTCCAACACTTTTTCCATAAATTGAATACGGAAGGCGATCGGCCGAAACTTTACTTTATAAAGTTTATAGCCAACAATACATTGTATGGGTCAAAATGATAAATGTTTCTTTTATGGCAAAAATCATTAGGATATTATGGATATTTTTCTTACACTTCAAATCAGAGCAACAGTTACTGCTATTTTACAGCTTGGATTAGCCAGGACTTTTTAAAGGTCCCGTTCTTCATGTCTTTTTGAAGCTTTGATTGTGTTTACAGTGTGCAATATAACATGTGTTCATGTTTCGCGTGTAAAAAAAACAGTATTTTTAACACAATTTACTTATCTGTATACTACTGTATTCACTGTCCTGAAAACGGCTGATGAGTTCCTTTATTCTATGAAGTCCCTCCTTCAGAAATACATAACAAGTTCTGATTGTGGCAGCGGTTCCCGTGTTGTGATTTGACAGCAGCTTAGCGAACGTAGCACGGTCCTGTGTTGTGATTCGACAGCAGCTTAGCGCACGTGGAAAGGTCACGCCTCTTAACGGGAGATATATGCGCGCTTAATGATCTCTACAGCGTCCCTGGGAAAGCCAAACAAAGGTGATTTGACTCCGGGATGAAAATAACAGCGTCTCGACGACATGGCGACAAACACAGTCAAACGCAACACTTCCTTTTCTCCACGCGACACGTCCTCTTCTCCACGTGGGACAGCAACAAGACCACGCCCCCTTTTTTCGCGTAGTCTTGTGGGCGGAGGTTAGTCTGTTCTACTGTTCTACTGACGTCATCTATGTAGGAAGTACCAGGATGTAGTCCAAGCCAGCCGTTCGCTGTAGGCTTTGAAAGGGAACTTCTGTTAAATAAAATATCTCGCTTGGCATTGAACTTTGAGCTTTATAATTTTACAGGTATTATTTATGATCTAACAGCAACATTACACACTAACTAAAGTTTGAACAATGGGATCACGAAGAATGGGACCTTTAAATATAACTTGTCTGAAATAAGAATGCCATATACGCCTATGATGACTTGAGGAAATCATGGGCTAATTTTCATTTTTCAACTATCCCTTTAAATAAATATTATTGTCTTAAATGTTTGTTAGCTGGTAGCTTGATAATGTGAAATGAGTAGTTGTGTTCCTGACTCAGATAAACTCTGCCTTTGTTCATAACCAAACCTCAAACCCCAGTTGACCCGCTTTGGACCAAGGTATTTGGCGGGCCAAAATACCCTGGCCATTGGCTAAGAGGAAGCCCCGACAAGGCCTGATCAAGCTCCGGAAATGAAAGTGGAAACGTGACTGGCCTGACAGTAGAAATGAGGCTATTAATGATTGAGATCTCAGTATCTCTCTATTTTCACACCATCATCTTGTTTTAACAGCACAGGTCCTTATCATAGCTGGTATTAAATCTTTCCTATGACAAAACTGAGCCTTGATTTCAATAAAGGTTGAAATTGTCCATGATCAACCAAACTCGAGCTAAATATGAAACTCATAAATGTATATTTAAATCTAAAAAACTTTAAAGAGCATTGAAGAATTTTTCAAAAGAACGCACTTGATTCACATGTAATCTTAAAGCTCATTATTTTAATTTTTATGCTTTCACTTCCCTTCAACTCTTTTTCTGTTTTTTTTTTCTTCCTGAACCATGTTTTTAACTTGTGGCTTTTGATGCAATATGTGGCATTGTGCTGGGCATCCATGAATCTGAACAGAACACAGCATTTATCAGTACCAATGTGTGTGTGTGTGTGTGTGTGTGTGTGTGTGTGTGTGTGTGTGTGTGTGTGTGTGTGTGTGTGTGTGTGTGTGTGTGTGTGTGTGTGTGTGTGTGTGTGTGTGTGTGTGTGTGTGTGTGTGTGTGTGTGTGTGTGTGTGTGTGACCCCTGCTGTGTCGGCCAGGCATGCAGGGAACAGATAACCAAATCTGTGAAAAAAACAGACCTAAAGGTAAAAAAAAAATCTAAACTAACAGGGTGAAAATAATAGGTTCAGTAATCTTACTTCACAGCAGAATTCCAGCAGGGTGTGAAGAAAAAAACATGTTCTCACTGTTTTGTGTATTTGAGCACAGATTCCTGAGTGTGAACATGAGAAAAAGCAGACCAGACAAACACTGACTGCTCATGTGATCATTTTACACTATCCACATTATAATATATGGTGAAACCATATGTTACTTGAGCTTAACCATCATTTTTGATAAGGAAAGTTTTCATAAGATAAGGAAAGTAGCTAAAGCTAGCAATTAACAACATGGAGAGGTCTGAAATTGTCATCGTAGATGCATGTCCACTGTGAGAGACATAATCTAAAAAACTAAATCCAGAAATCAAAATATATGATTTTTTAACTATTTATTGTATGATACAGCTGCAAATAAGTATTTGAACACCTGTCTATCAGCTAGAATTCTGACCTTCAAAGACCTGTTAGTCTGCCTTTAAAATGTCCACCTCCACTCCATTTATTATCCTAAATTAGATGCACCTGTTTGAGGTCATTAGCTGCATAAAGACACCTGTCTACCCCATACAATCAGTAAGAATCTACTAACTACTAACATGGCCAAGACCAAAGAGCTGTCCAAAGTCGCTAGAGACAAAAAGGTACACCTCCATAAGGCTGGAAAGGGCTACGGGGAAATTTCCAAGCAGCTTGGTGAAAAAAGGTCCACTGTTGGAGCAATCATTAGAAAATGGAAGAAGCTAAACATGACTGTCAATCACCCTCGGACTGGGGCTCCATGCAAGATCTGACCTCGTGGAGTCTCAATGATCCTAAGAAAGGTGAGAAATCAGCCCAGAACTACACGGGAGGAACTGGTCAATGACCTGAAAAGAGCTGGGACCACCGTTTCCAAGGTTACTGTGGTAATACACTAAGACGTCATGGTTTGAAATCATGCATGGCACGGAAGTTTCCCCTGCTTAAACCAGCACATGTCAAGGCCCGTCTTAAGTTTGCCAATGACCATTTGGATGATCCAGAGGAGTCATGGGAGAAAGTCATGTGGTCAGATGAGACCAAAATAGAACTTTTTGGTCATAATTCCACTAAACGTGTTTGGAGGAAGAAGAATGATGAGTACCATCCCAAGAACACCACCCCTACTGTGAAGCATGGGGGTGGTAGCATCATGTTTTTGGGGGGTTTTTCTGCACATGGGACAGGGCGACTGCACTGTATTAAGGAGAGGATGACCGGGGCCATGTATTACGAGATTTTGGGGAACAACCTCCTTCCCTCAGTTAGAGCATTGAAGATGGGTCGAGGCTGTGTCTTCCAACATGACAATGACACGAAGCACACAGCCAGGATAACCAAGGAGTGGCTCTGTAAGAAGCATATCAAGGTTCTGGCGTGGCCTAGCCAGTCTCCAGACCTAAACCCAATAGAGAATCTTTGGAGGGAGCTCAAACTCCGTGTTTCTCAGCGACAGGCCAGAAACCTGACTGATCTAGAGAAGATCTGTGTGGAGGACTGGGCCAAAATCCCTCCTGCAGTGTGTGCAAACCTGGTGAAAAACTACAGGAAACGTTTGACCTCTGTAATTGAAAAACAAAGGCTACTGTACCAAATATTAACATTGATTTTCTTAGGTGTTCAAATACTTATTTGCAACTGTATCATACAGATTATGTCTCTCACAGTGGACATGCACCTACGATGACAATTTCAGACCCCGCCGTGATTTCTAAGTGGGAGAACTTGCAAAATTATACTTATTACTACTTATTTTCCTCACTGTATATATATATATATATATATATATATATATATATATATATATATATATATATATATATATATATATATATATAACCCTTAAATGCATACCTCGGGTCTGCATACCTCGGGAGACATCATTCACTACCCTCCTCCTCATTCATTTTTTAAAGTTAGACATCAACCTTCTTAGTATTCCTCAATCAATCCATTTTAAACAATATAACAAGAAAATAAATAATACAATTATAATTGAATGCCTGTTTTTCCACTAGTTTTTTGTCAAAATTGTATAGGGTCGCTAATGACCCGAGGTGTGTAAGATTGTACACATTTTTTTATCTGCACAATAATAAATAAATCTATAATGACGAAGTGAGTGCAATTCACCTTTATTCCACAAGGTGGCAATGTCTGATACACAATGATGAAGTGACGTTTCACTCATATTTACCTCAGACAGAAAACGAAACAATATATATATATATATATATATATATATATATATATATATATATATATATATATATATATATATATATATATATATATATATATATATATATATATATAAATTATCGTTAAACTTGAAATGGCTCAGCGATTTACTGCAGAGCAAGAACTGAACACAATCAAATATTGGTGTCACTGTCACTTCATGATGGATCTGGTGAAGGAAGCTGTCAGTGATCAAAATATTTATTTGTTGTTATATTATATTTATTGAAAATGAGTTTTGAGGATATGTGTGAGATCGTGAATATATATATATATATATATATATATATATATATATATATATATATATATATATATATATATATATATATATATATATATATACAGGGAGTGCAGAATTATTAGGCAAATGAGTATTTTGACCACATCATCCTCGTTATGCATGTTGTCTTACTCCAAGCTGTATAGGCTGGAAAGCCTACTACCAATTAAGCATATTAGGTGATGTGCATCTCTGTAATGAGAAGGGGTGTGGTCTAATGACATCAACACCCTATATCAGGTGTGCATAATTATTAGGCAACTTCCTTTCCTTTGGAAAAATGGGTCAAAAGAAGGACTTGACAGGCTCAGAAAAGTCAAAAATAGTGAGATATATTGCAGAGGGATGCAGCAGTCTTAAAATAGCCAAGCTTCTGAAGCGTGATCATCGAACAATCAAGCGTTTCATTCAAAATAGTCAACAGGGTCGCAAGAAGCGTGTGGAAAAACCAAGGCGCAAAATAACTGCCCGTGAACTGAGAAAAGTCAAGCGTGCAGCTGCCAAGATGCCACTTGCCACCAGTTTGGCCATATTTCAGAGCTGCAACATCACTGGAGTGCCCAAAAGCACAAGGTGTGCAATACTCAGAGACATGGCCAAGGTAAAAAAGGCAGAAAGTCGACCACCACTGAACAAGACACACAAGCTGAAACGTCAAGACTGGGCCAAGAAATATCTCAAGACTGATTTTTCTAAGGTTTTATGGACTGATGAAATGAGAGTGAGTCTTGATGGGCCAGATGGACGGGCCCGTGGCTGGATTGGTAAAGGGCAGAGAGCTCCAGTCCGACTCAGACGCCAGCAAGGTGGAGGTGGAGTACTGGTTTGGGCTGGTATCATCAAAGATGAGCTTGTGGGGCCTTTTCGGGTTGAGGATGGAGTCAAGCTCAACTCCCAGTCCTACTGCCAGTTTCTGGAAGACACCTTCTTCAAGCAGTGGTACAGGAAGAAGTCTGCATCCTTCAAGAAAAACATGATTTTCATGCAGGACAATGCTCCATCACACGCGTCCAAGTACTCCACAGCGTGGCTGGCAAGAAAGGGTATAAAAGAAGAAAATCTAATGATATGGCCTCCTTGTTCACCTGATCTGAACCCCATTGAGAACCTGTGGTCCATCATCAAATGTGCGATTTACAAGGAGGGAAAACAGTACACCTCTCTGAACAGTGTCTGGGAGGCTGTGGTTGCTGCTGCACGCAATGTTGATGGTGAACAGATCAAAACACTGACAGAATCCATGGATGGCAGGATTTTGAGTGTCCTTGCAAAGAAAGGTGGCTATATTGGTCACTGATTTGTTTTTGTTTGGTTTTTGAATGTCAGAAATGTATATTTGTGAATGTTGAGATGTTATATTGGTTTCACTGGTAAAAATAAATAATTGAAATGGGTATAAATTTGTTTTTTGTTAAGTTGCCTAATAATTATGCACAGTAATAGTCACCTGCACACACAGATATCCCCCTAAAATAGCTAAAACTAAAAACTACTTCCAAAAATATTCAGCTTTGATATTAATGAGTTTTTTGTGTTCATTGACAACATGGTTGTTGTTTAATTATTAATGTTGTAAAATTAATCCTCAAAAATACAACTTGCCTAATAATTCTGCACTCCCTGTATATTCAATATTACTTACTGATTAGTTCAGCTGAAGTGTTAATGCAGTATACTACTTGTTAGTCCTGCATTACTTCCTGCATAGTTACCTATTAATGACAGACCATTATTCTAAAATGTTATCTAAAAATCTCTAAGTCAAAAAACAAAAACAGATTCAGATTCAGGTTTTCAATGTGGTGTCAGACTTTCTGCTCCCACCTAGTTTGAATGTCTAAGTAGCACAGCATTATAGTTTATCAAAGCTCAGTTTATCATAGTGCGGGCGTTCCACGGGGCTGTGTGCTCAGCCCTCTTTGAATCTTAATTAAACAGGCACGTGGGGCTGTTGAGGTCTGCCACTAGGAAACAATTCATTGAAGTGTCCACTCCAGCGACACCACAGCAAGCAGCATGAATCATCTACAGACACCACTGATGGACCTGCCAGGATGTGGTCTTTCAAAGAAACTGTTTGTTATTGCCTGAGGTGAGGAGATAAGATATGAAGTGGCAACAAGAAGATGGGGTTTGACCTCTTGGACAGATATTCTGTGGAAAAGGATGTGTTGTTGGGTCATTATGAAGAAGTAATGGAAAATGAAAGTACAGTGGATATGAAAGATTATGTTGTGAAGTCAAAACTGTAAATGTTGGGGTGGGGGTGGTGGATTATGTGCCGCTCCAGTGGACACAATGTCACAAATGAACATTTTATCAAATCAGCCTGAAACCTACACTGCTACATTGAGTTATTCATTGTTGACTAGACAGTCAGAGGATCTAAAAACTTGTTTGTATCCCCATTTAGTAATTTAGCTATTTATTTGATCCCTTTGGTATGTTCATAACCTGTCAGTGTGTTAGGTAACCTTATCAACCAGAAAGAAAATGTGAAAGAAAAGTATCTGCATTAGTTTGGTGGAATTCCACTGAATCCCCGCTTGTACTCCCCCTTCCTGCCTGCTAATGTAATCAGAGGGAAACAGAGGTGCTTCCCAAAGTTACGGCTTCCAGATAACACTCGTTTATCACACGTTGTTCCATTCGCTGGCCTATTCAGACCTCCGGCGACTTTCAACCCCAGCTCCCTGCACCCCCAGTCAGGATATGATAGCGTAGCGGTTGGTCACGTTTGCAATGTTGAGTCATTTTTGTTGTCATTTTAAATACTGTCAAAATTATGAGTTGCTTTATTCTCTGTATCATTAAAAAGAATAGACTTGAATGCTGTTGATCGAGACAGATCTTTCAAACCTTGTGAAGAGGGTCTGCCATCTACTCTTAATTGGTTTAACATTTGAGTCTTACCAATTATATTGCAGTTCATCTTTGTTTGAGGCAACTTTAGTGCTACAAACAAGGCAATTAATGCATATTTTGACTAGCCTTAGTGTAACCAAACTCAAACATTTTATTGGTTTTCAATCTCACAAGTGAAAAAATGAAAGTGCTAGTGTCACAGAAAGCCCCCCTAATCTTATAAGTGAAATGCCTTGAGCTAACAAATGAGACGCTTTGCCTGCCATTTGTCAAAGTGCACCAGGGGAAAAATATGCCGGAGTTGAGCTGATTTGTCTTCTCAGTCAGTCGACAGTGGTGGCAAAAAGCCAGAAGCCTTATTCACACTCACACAGTGTTTTCATGTTTTATGGGGACTTTCCACAGACATAATGATTATTATACTGTACAAACTGTATATTCTAGCCCCTTACACTAACCCTATCCCTAAATCTACCCATCACAGAAAATTGTCCACATTTTTACATTTTCAAAAAAACATCACTTCTGATTTATAAGCTGTTTTCCTCATGGTGACCAAAAATGTTCTCACAAGGACAATGATTTGGTATATTGCTGTCTTTTTTGGGACATTTTGTCTCCATAACATAGGGTTTACCAGTAACACACACACACACGCACACACGCACGCACGCACGCACACACACACACACACACACAGGTTTTCATGTTTTATGGGGACTTTCCATAGACGTAATGGTCTTTATACTGTAAAAACTGTACATTCTATCCCTCTACCCCTACCCCTAAACATACCCATCACACAAAACGTCTGCTATTTTAGATGTTCAAAAAAGATAATTCTGTATGATTTATAAGCTTGTTTCCCTGTTTATAAGTGTGTAACTCTGTTCAGCAGGTTCTCATTAAGATTTCTTGCTCAGGCCTGAGTTTTGGCATCCTTGATTGAAGCAAACAAGTTCCTCAGAGGGCAAACCCTGCTGCCTCGTCGTCTCCTCAATACCACAGAAAGCACCTCACTGACTGCCCTGAAAGCACTGGTTTCTGGGCAGTCAGTGAGGTGTGAGTCTAGTAAGTCCAGAGCCCTGGCAGTATCAAAAGAGGTCTTGTGTTTGAGGCTCTTGACTCAGCTGGACCTGCTCCCTCTTTTTTCTCCAACCTGCTTCCATGGAAATATTGAAAATTTTGGCACAACATCAGGAAAATATTACCTGTGGATTGACTTCTCTTTGGTGGGTTAAGGGATGCCAATCTTCATTGGTGGGCAGTGCTTCAGGAAAGCCTGGTTAAAGCTGTCCATCGTTTTGGAGCTTCCCGCCAGATCCAGTTCTCTTAAAGAGGGCTGAAGAGCTGAAAATAGATACTTCTAACCTTGGAAATGTTTTAAAAACAACTCTGCTATATGTGCAGTCACTTCACTTAGTGAAACCATAAACCTGAAAGACAGAATAACCTAGAGACATGCCTGTTGAAAAATACATTGCTTTGCTTGATACGGCAGCTCTAGGAAAGAAGTCCTACTTTTCAATTAAAATGTAATTGTTGGATAACAAGTGACCTCACTTCACACAGGTTCAAGGGTCATTTGCTCCCAGTAATGAGTTGCGTTTTGTCAGTCAGAGAGTCAGGATGCTTTCTGGGTGTGGGAAGTTCCATAATAACTTTAACAGAGGGGTTTGGCTCATGGTGTAAACATGCATTCTCTAAAACCTGTTTTGAACTCAGTGTGGTGATAAGCCACAAGTATGGATCCTGTCATCACAGAAACTCGATTTGTAGAAAAAATGAGGTGAAAATGGCCTTGGTTGTCTTTTGCTATTTTGGGGGGAAGGTTTGTAAGGTTGAGGTGAGGATGGCAAGTCATGTTTCAGAAGAAACTGAGTTGGGAAACTGGACATAAGGAACATGACCTTATTGACAGAATTTCTTATAAATGAGTAATCCCCCAAAACCAATACATTTACCAATACATTCAGTAAAGTTTAACATTCTAACTCAAATAAAGGAATAGTTCTGAGTTCTGGGAAATTTTCTTTATCTTATTGTATAAATAGAAGATTGATTAGATGACTGTTCCTTTAATTGTTTTGTGTGACATGAAATTATGTTGTTTCTACAATAATCTTTCTATACCTGTGGCTGTGATACCACAGCAAAGTGGCAAAAAGATAAGCTCAGGTCTGAATAATTCTTAAGGATATAACAAACACATTTTGGACTGAACACTTTCATCATCTTGTGCTTCAGTAGCATGCAAATGTGAGCGTCTGTACAAATAATTCATATGATAAATGTATTTGATAAGTGACTTTTTTTCAAAATCCTAAAACTGTTTATTTCCAGGATTAAGGTAGGATTTCAATGTCATCTCAGACTTTTGGACTCCACTGTATGTGACATTCAGGAATTCAGGCTTTTCCAGATTTGATTACACCCTGACTCTCACATGAGAAAAGGAAAGAGTGATGAAAATACTTTCCAGAAGAAAGAGATCGGTCTCTGTTTCACCTCAAGGCCACTACATGCACTAAAACCGAGCACAGAAGGCCCACAGTTCACTGCACAAGCCCAAACAAACAGAGGAAGAGAGCAGAAGAACAAAGAGAGACAGAGGAACGGCAGTAGCCTGATGTGGGTTGATCGGTGTCAGTGGCGAGTCAGTCATCCAGACCTCTGTTTCATTTAATGTGGGAATTCGGAGGGACAGGGATAAAGAGAAACAAGGGAGAGAGGAAGAGGTGAAAGAGTGCAGTCTGATGAGAGCTTCCTCTGGGACGCTGCGTGTTTTCCAAAGGAAGCACATGAGGGCTAATCTCTGGCCCCTGGAGAAGACAGCAGCTCCTGCCGGCCCTCGGCACATTGTTCCATTATCATCAGGCATGGCGGATGAGTCTCGACTCATTCAACCTCTTGCTTATCGTGATTTTTGGTCAACAACACCCAAATGAACACATGCAGTTTAAAATTTTGAGATGACAACACACACACACACATATGTGTGTTGTACCCAAGCAAACACATATAGGCTAAAATCTTGTTCTATTCTCAGCTGCTCAGTATACGGCCCACTTCCTTCCCACTCTTCCTACACTCTTGCGTGTGTTCAACTAGAGGAAGTGGTGAAGAAGACAAGGATTCCATGTGGTCAATATATACTAGCTTTCCTCAGGGACTCCTTCATTTTCCACTGAGTGTCCGCTGGAAGTTACATCTGCAGTGTCACAATGACCAGAACGACCTGGACCTGCTGCTGTAATTATCTGTAATTAATGCAATCATTCGTAGTCAGCAACTGCAGAGCACGGACTGCAGTGCACTGTTCTAGTTGCTTTGATTGAGTGATGTGTGCAAGGAAAGGGAGGGTTATTCATAGGGGTGTTGTTACTGCATTATTGTTTTTCAGTATGCTGAGCAGCACAGTGGGATAAGACTTAAGGAATGTGCTTAAGGAATTGCTGGATTGATACTTTGATGAATGGATGTAATTATGTAAATCAAGTTAATGAGTAGGGGAGAGCGGGGTTAGTTGTAACACACATGGTTTAACACTTTCCACACATGCCAGGATAACAAAAATTATTGTATTTACTAGTTGCCATATCACCATTATTTAGAAAAAAATTGCGTCAAAATTAAAAATATTTTTTGGGAAGAAATCACTGAACATTTGTTTAACCATGCCAAAAGAACTCATCAGAGACTCTCACTACATCTCACTCTACAGACTCCTTATCGCTCTACTTACCGATGATCATCCCGTCTTGTCTCCTGTCTTCCGTCCGTCAGTCTGATTACCAATCTTCACTCATTGAGTTCTCCATCACCTGCAAGATACCACACTCTGAATCTGCACCAGCATAGTCACCATAACCCTTCTACAAGTCACCATCTACTTCCATTGCCTGGTTCATGCTACTGTTACGCCCGGAGACAAAGAGAGACAGAAGATCCAATAGCGAGTAGAACAAGGTGATTTATTCAACTCAGATATAAGATAGTTCAGAATGTTCAGTGTCATAGAACAGAATCTCAGAATCCTCAGAACATAATACTCAGCACATTTAGTGGCGGAGAACGCACACTCAGGAATCTCAGATACACAGTAGTTCGGAATGTACATCGGCAGGGAACTGAACTCAGGGTCCTCAGAACACCATACTCAGAACGTAGTGGCGAGAACGCTCACTCAGGAATATCAGATACACAGCAGTTCGGAATACTCATCGGCAGAGACTCAGGATCAGACTGGAGCGGAAAAGCATCAGCAGAATCCAGGACGAAGCACTGGCGGTGGCGCAGGGATGCGGTGGGCAGACGAAGGGAAAAGAATCCAGGAAACCAGAGCGAAGGACACACGAAAAATCAGAACCCACGAGCAGACAGGAACACCCGGACAACTGCAAACAATCTGACAACAAGGCAGAGTGAGAATACGATTAACCGTATAAGTTGGTTCCCCATCTACGAGACGCGGCGGGGGAGGAACCGGGACCAGCGCATTAATATGAGAATGAAAAACGGGCTTCAATTTAGAGACATGGAATGCAGGGTGAATCCTCCTGTACGCGGGAGGCAGTTTGAGGCGGACTGTCACCGGACTAATGATCTTGGTGACAGTGAACGGGCCAATGAATTTGGGAGCCAGTTTATTACTCACGGAACGCAGAGGAATGTTTTTAGATGAAAGCCACACTTTCTGACCCACGACGTAGACGGGAGGCTTGGACCGGTGGCGATCGGCTTGAGCCTTGGTGCGCCTTCCCACATGGAGGAGAGTCTCGCGGGCTCTGCTCCATGTGTGACGACACCTCTGGACGAAAGCGTGAGCAGAGGGGACCGCGACTTCGGATTCCAAACTGGGAAAAATTGGTGGCTGGTAACCTAAACTACATTTAAACGGAGATAGGCCCGTAGCCGACACTGGTAATGAGTTATGTGCGTACTCAACCCAAGAGATCTGTTGACTCCAGGAGGAAGGATTCTTGGAGACCAAACATCGCAACACTCTCTCGAGATCCTGATTGGCTCGCTCGGTTTGACCATTGCTCTGGGGATGGAAACCCGAAGACAGACTAACCGTCGCCCCCAGTAATTTGCAAAACTCTCGCCAAAATTTGGATACGAATTGGGGCCCCCTGTCGGAAACCACGTCCGTCGGAAACCACGTCCATCGGAAGGCCATGTAAACGAAAGACGTGATCTACGACAGCCAGCGCTGTCTCCTTGGCTGAAGGTAATTTGGGCAAGGGAATAAAATGAACCATTTTCGAGAACCTGTCCACCACGGTCAAAACAACCGTCTTGCCCTGGGAGGGTAAAAAATGGAAAAAAGTGGAAAACGTCGGTAAAAATTGGCGAACCCCAGAAACCTCTGCAGGGCCTTACGGGAATCTGGACTTGGCCAATCTACCACAGCCTTAACCTTGTCGGGATCCATGCGCACTCCCTCGTACGAAACGATGAATCCCAGAAAGGGAACTGACTGTGCATGGAACGCGCATTTCTCCGTCTTGACAAAAAGCCCATTCGCTAGCAACCTCTGGAGCACTAGTCTGACGTGCTGCACATGTTCCTGGAGAGAGGAAGAAAATATCAATATGTCATCCAGGTAAACATAAAGGAACTGATCTACCATGTCTCTCAACACGTCATTGACTAGTGCTTGGAAGACAGCGGTGGAGTTGGACAGCCCGGAAGGCATGACCAAATATTCAAAATGGCCCCTGGGGGTATTAAATGCTGTCTTCCATTCATCCCCCTTCCTTATGCGGACCAAATGATAAGCATTGCGCAAGTCCAATTTTGTAAATACGGATGCTCCCTGCAACCTCTCGAAGGCTGAAGACATCAACGGCAAAGGATAAGTATTCATTACCGTGATGTTGTTCAGCCCCCGGTAATCAATACAAGGTCGCAGAGTACCATCCTTCTTACCCACAAAAAAGAACCCCGCCCCCATAAGATCTATCGCACAGTCATAGGGACGATGAGGAGAAAGAGAAGCAGCCCGAGACTTACTGAACACTTCCTTCAGGTCTTGATACTCCACCGGCACGTTAGACAAATCCACCGTCTCCTCCTGCAACACAGACGAATGAGCAGACACAAGACATGAGGCATAGCACTGATCACTCCAAGTAGACACGGAACCCCGTCCCCAGTCAATCCTGGGGTTGTGCTTGATCAACCAGGGATGGCCGAGAACGATGGTGCTGAGAGGGGTGTCCGTGATAAAAAACTCCAATGTCTCCGTGTGGTTACCCAATAAAGTCAAAGAAATAGGGTCCGTGATGTGCGTGATGGTGGGTAGTGTCTGACCATTGAGTGCGTGAACTGCAATGGGTTTGTGAAGGGAGGTGATGGGGATGCGGCGGTGACACGCCAAATAAAAATCCCAAAAATTACCCTACGCTCCAGAATCCACCAAGGCTTGACATTCGTGCGATCCGGTAGCCCACCGCAATCCTCCCGGAAGGAGAGTTCCGGACGAGGATTTCCCCAATGCTGCTCCACCTGACAGTAACCTCCACTCTACTGCAGGGCTTGGTCTTTTAGCGGACAGCGATTGAGGAAATGCCCCGCCGCGCCACAATAAAGACAGAGTCCCCCAGCTCTGCGACACTCCCTCTCCTCCTGGGAGAGCCGAGCTCTACCCACCTGCATGGGCTCGTGTTCGCTGGAGGAACTGACCGTGTCTCTCGTGAAGTACTCCCGATGTTCAGGTTCCCTACGGACACGAAAGCGCTGCTCCAGCCTCGCATCGACCCGCAACGCCAGCTCCATAAGTCCGTTCAAATCCTTAGGCAGATTAAGAGCGAAAATCTCTCGTTGGACACGGTCAGCCAGCCCATGCAGGAATCGGTCCCACTGCGCCTCCTCGTTCCAGTAGCATTCGGCAGCCAAGTGCGAAACTGGATCATGTAATCCGAAACGGGCTGTTTACCCTGGTGTAGATCTGAGAGTTGACGGGCCGCCCCGCCCCGTCTCATCTCCTCTTGAAGCATCTGGAACGAGGAACAGCAAGGATCATTATTCTCCCATACCGCCGTTCCCCAACGAGCCGCACGTCCTGTCAGAAGATTTAATACCAACGCCACTCTGGCTTTCTCTGTAGAAAATGTAACCGGTTGCAGAGAGAAAAATAATGAGCATCTAGTCAAGAACGAATGGCACAGCTCAGGCTCACCACCATATCTCTCCGGCGTTGGTATCTGGGGCTCGTGCGGATAGTTGTTGTCTCTGGAAGTAAGGGGAACGGTTGGTGGGGTGGGCGCAGTGGACGATCTAAGTTGTTGTATCTGGGTAGCGAGCTCGGACACCTGCGCCACCAAAGTCTGAATCACCTGAGCTGACGCGGTGGTCCAATCCTCCTGTTGACTCAGACGATGGTCACTTGAAGTGAGATAGTCCTGTAGCTCTGCCATCTTCGCTGGATCCATTATGGTCAGATTGTTCTGTTACGCCCAGAGACAAAGAGAGACAGAAGATTCAATAGCGAGTAGAACAAGGTGATTTATTCAACTCAGATATAAGATAGTTCAGAATGTTCAGTGTCATAGAACAGAATCTCAGAATCCTCAGAACATAATACTCAGCATGTTTAGTGGTGGAGAACGCACACTCAGGAATCTCAGATACACAGTAGTTTGGAATGTACATCGGCAGGGAACTGAACTCAGGGTCCTCAGAACACCATACTCAGAACATAGTGGCAAGAACGCTCACTCAGGAATATCAGATACACAGCAGTTCGGAATACTCATCGGCAGAGACTCAGGATCAGACTGGAGCGGAAAAGCATCAGCAGAATCCAGGACGAAGCACTGGAGGTGGCGCAGGGATGAGGTGGGCAGACGAAGGGAAAAGAATCCAGGAAACCGGAGCGAAGGACACACGAAAAATCAGAACCCACGAGCAGACAGGAACACCCGGACAACTGCAAACAATCTGACAAGGCAGAGTGAGACATGCGTTGATATAGCCCCGGTGATTAGTGCAGCAGGTGACAGTGATGAGAGTGAAAAGTAATCAGACACCACGCCTCCAACACAACCACACACACACATAGAGCAAGGGAGATGGTGCATTCATGAACCGTGACAGCTACTTCAACCCCACACTTCAACAGAGCGTTTATTGTAACAGCGTTACAATGTGCCCCTATTAGAACTACACTATTATATTTTATACTTTTATGAATTCTATTGAGAAACCATGAGAAAAAGGAGAATAAAGACTGAGAGTCAATGTTCAGAAATGCTTAATTATTATTGTTTTGAACTATGCTGTATAACTGTGTTTTGAGGTGTTTGTTGTCAAACTCAAATATTTTATTTGAAAAAGTTAATAATTGTATTTTATTGACTAAATATTTTAGTTTGTCTTGGATATTTTTTTATTATATGAGAGAACATTTTAAGCTGTCATTTGGTCATGTTACAATGTACCCCTAACATGTTACAATGGGGCATGTTGTAACATTTCATTTCCATTCTTTCGGGGGTAAATCAAGAAAAAAGTATACAATCTATAGGACAGACAACTGTTATGACCACGGATGATGATCAAAGGACAACGGTTCAGAATAACGGAATAACTGGAGTCTGTCAGAGTGGAAAGGTCTGTAAAGACGATAGGGGTTTGAAGATACACCAGATACGACCATAGTACCCAGAATCTCCAGGCACACAACGAAGGCGCCAGCATTCCCTCAAATACCAACAGTGTATCAGACGATCAGCTACATCAAGAGAGGCAAGCCAGCGAGGAAATAAGTCAGCAAGTTCGGGCCATTGAGGGAGAGGAAAAGAGAAAGCTAGTGCTGTGGCCAACAGCAGCAGCCAGGAAAGACTGGGAGTCTTTGGACAGGGAAATAGACCAAGTCCTGGAATCTATCCTTGCGGGTGACATTGGCAGGGAGATGAAGGCAATGTGGGATGGAGCAAAGACAGACCAAAGGGCCCACAGCATGCTGGAGAGAACAGGCGCTCAAGGGAAATTGCAAAACTCAGAGGTGCCTTGAGAAGATTTAAGAAGGCTTTTCGACAGGCTCTTGAAGACGAAAAACGTG
This sequence comes from Romanogobio albipinnatus, assembly GCA_023566225.1. Taxonomy (NCBI): domain Eukaryota; kingdom Metazoa; phylum Chordata; class Actinopteri; order Cypriniformes; family Gobionidae; genus Romanogobio; species Romanogobio albipinnatus. The sequence goes on along the minus strand of CM042244.1, from coordinate 34,919,333 downwards.
CCCTTAAAGAGATGCGAGATAATGTGAGGGAGCGCATAAAGACCTTGCACAGAGCAGAGTGCCAGTGAAGGGATAGAAGGAGGCAGGAAAATGAGAGGGTCCAGTTCACAAAAAACCCTTCAAGTTCTTGTCAGGGCACCTTGGAGTTAAAAGATCAGGAGTGCTAAAGGCCCCAAAGGAGGAGGTAGAAGAGCACCTTCGTAAAGTGCACAATGACCCAAGGCGAGAGGAAAAACTTGACCTGGAAGGAAAGCTGTGCAGCCCAGAGGAGCCGACTATCCCCTTTGATGACGGAGAGCCCAGATGTCAGGAAGTCAACAACTTCATCCGAAAGGCCAGGTGAAGATCTGCACCAGGGCAGAATGAAATTCCACACAGAGTTTACAAGAACTGCGATAGACTGAGGAGACGTCTTTGGAGGCTACTTAAGGTAGTGTGGAGGAAGAACCATCTTCCAGACAGTTTTCTTAATGCCGAGGGCTGCTTCATCTCCAAGCAGGAGGACTCTTCCAGCTTGAAAGACTTACGCACAATTTCATTGTTGAATGTGGAGGGGAAGGTGTTCTTCGGAATCTTGGCGAAGAGGCTGACTCAGTTCTTGATTAACAACAAGTACACTGACACCTCTTTACAGAAAGGTGGAGTACCAGGAGTCCCCGGTTGCATCGAGCACAAGATAATTGAGGACGCTAAGAGGAATCAGGGAGATCTAGCAGTCCTGTGGCTCGACCTAATGAATGCTTATTACAGAGTGCTGCACAAGTTGGTCGACCAAGCATGTCCCCCAGAAGGTACAGTTGCTCCTCTGGAACTACTTCGGGCACTTCAAGATGCACTTTATCTCTGGTGACTTCACCACCAACTGGCAGAGATTGGAGGTCGGAATTGTGACCGGATGTACCATCTCTGTGATTATGTTCGCAGTGGCGATGAACCTCCTCGTCAAGTCAGTGGAGAAGCCAAGCCGGGAGTTGTGCTGTCGAGTGGAATCCAACAGGTCCCAGTCAGGGCCTTTATGGACGACTTGACAATCACGGCAAGGTCAGTCCTGGATGGCAGATGGATCTTGGAAGATTTGTCAGAGCTCACTACAGCAGCTAGGATGGAGTTCAAACCCTCAAAATTGAGAAGCTTGGTTGTCAAGGGGGCCATGTCCAGGACCGCTTCCAGTTTAAGATTGGTGAAGATACTATCCCAACAGTCATGTAGAAGCTGGTAAAGAGCTTAGGGAGGTGGTACAGAGCCGACCTGACTGACAAAGCAAGCGTGAAGGAGATGCTCAACCAAGCAGAAGAATGGCTGAAATCCCTGGAGAGGAGTGGCCTGCCCGGAAAATTCAAGGTATGGGGCTAACAACACAGTCTCCTTCCAAGGCTCCTGTGGCCACTGCTTGTGTACGAGGTCCCCTTGACAACAGTAGAGGCTTTGGAAAGGAGAATCAACAACTTTTTCAGTTTTTAAATCGTTTAAAGGGTCAAGGCCGACATCACTTGTCTCTTCATCAGACACATATCCTTCAAGAATGATTTTATGATCAATATTAAAATAAGAATCAATGATAATCAAGTTATAACCATTTTCTACATTTGATAAATCAGTTCCCCTATAATCTCTCTATATTTAATGAGTGATTTTGGAGATTTTAGTGTTATATTTGCTGTGTGCTTTTGGATCCACATTCTCTAGGTGCAGCTCTGATGTCTGTGTCAAGACGTGCTGACAGGCAACTGTCCTTGGTGTGTAAAAACACCCTGGGAGTGAGGAGGCCCCTCAGCATTTGTTAACTATATGTCTTCCTAAAATGACCTTAGGGTCACATATGTTACAGGTTTACGTGATTTTTTGGGGACTCAGAGAAATGTACCTCTTTTATATGCTTTTCTTACTAAATGGAATACATTCACTTCTGTACTAGATGTAGTATCAGCATGTTTTGGAGAAGTGCCTTGTTGATAGTTAGTTAAGATGTTCTCAACCTTGAGGAAACTGTTATTTTCTGGAGTTTTTGTGTGTGCGTTGCATGATCTGTGCAGATCCAGTATTGGAGATGGACGTTTTCTGCACACGACACCAGACATAAAGATGCCGTCCTATGACCTCCTGCGTCATTGTGATCTAAATCTAGTCATGGGGCGACAACTAGTCTACCCATTTTAGTGATATGCTCTGCTATCTATCCTTGTGTGGAAATTTACTGTGACTCTGCATTTTCTCCGAGCCAATCAGAATCATTCCACATGACAATAATGACGTGGTTAGACATTGAAAACAGTATAACTGTTCAGAAATTGTAGGTATGTTAGGCGGAGGCGGGGAGACTGTTAGAGGGAGTGCGGCCTACGAACTCCTTGTGAGCTGGCTTCTGCTGATGAAACTGCAAACTATTCTTCAGTAAATTTTTCTTTAATTAACCTAACTCCTGACTCTTGGTCTTCATTTTTCACTACTGGTCCTGGGTCCTAAGCTGTTACCCCAACAGTTTTGGTGGAGAATTGGCGAGCAATCATTCCTTGCTACACCTCTGGCAAACAAGTAGATAAGGTAGTATATTTTTATTATTAGACTTGGCTGACTGGAAGAGACTGGGTTAGGGGAAACGACATAGCCTTATCTTATTTCGACGGGAATAGGGAAAAATTATACCACGGGTTGTGTTTCGGCTAAAATCTTGAACGAAGAGTTAAGAATTAAAGCTTTTGAGAAACATAAAGGGGTATAAGAAGTCGCCCCGGTAGCCATAAGGTGGTACCGTGGGTGCAAGTGAGTCGTGCCCAGACAGAGGAGAGAGCTCATTGGGGGCTATGGTTTAGGCACCACTCCTAAAAGGGGCACGCAGCACTGGGAAGATAAGGACCCAGTGACCACCGCAAACCTTCTCCGTCTCTTCCAACTCAGCCAGGGGGCCCCCGAATTTAGAAAATCAGGTAGTTAGGGATTAAGTTATTAGTTAAACAAAATAAAAATAGATTCAGGGTTGTTTGCCAGGGATGCATCAGGAACGATCTCGAGAAAAATGTAAAGTATGACCCAAATTGGCATGGACCAGTATAAGTGACTTTTTTGTATAAGTGTACTTTGCAGTTTCATCACGCAGAAGCCACAGCTGTGTTGGTTAAAGATCACCGCCTCCATCTCTGCTGGTATAATTTTAGGTGAGTATGAACTTTGACTAAAATGATGGCTAACAATTTGAGTGACATGATCAGTCCAGATAAAGATTTTGACGAAAGAGAATTATTAAGTAAATGGGCAGCAAAGGTTTTAATTCCAAATTGGAAAAGTTAATCAGAAACTTGAAAATAATGAAATAGTAATAAGTTCAATAAATTGAAGTCTTAAGGAATTCATTTTTAAAGGAAAGATCTATGATAATTTTAAAATAAACGATGAGGTTAAAAATTAACAACATAGCTATAAAAATGTGAATGGCAGTAACTATTTAAAGAGGGTTTAAATGATAAAAATGTATAATACATTTTCGTGAAAAGTTCTGATAAAGTTTATTTGACTGGATGTTGGTAAAAAACACTGCTTGTGAGACAATAATTGGTGTTAAAAGCTAAAAACCCTAGAAGCTGATGTTTTGGTTTCAAAAGATATGCTCATGCTGAGCTGTAATAAAACAATTTGCTTATCTGAATCTGGCCCACCATGTAATTTCTGGTGCTGTGGCTAAAATTGGAAGAATAACTCAGACTCAATTTGGATGTTTGAAGTTTAAATTTATTGTATGGACAAATATAAAATTATGATCATTTGAAAACATAATTTCTGGCAAAGGATAGAGTTAAAAGGATAATGTCTGATGTTTATTGGAAAACAAATGTAATCTCTAGCCAAGTCTTATGCTGTGCTATAGGATGACAAGTTAAAAGTTTATGAAAATGCAGTACCAGTCCTGAATGTCTAGGAGTCTCTCTCTCTTTCGAAACCAGCTCAAGGCTGATATCTGAGCCTGTGCCACAGATGATAGAAGATATAAGTAAAAGCACAGGGCATCACTTGAGAATAATAAGACATGTTTTAGGTAAAACATAGTGTTTAAAAAGGTATAAGATGTTTTTACACACAGACCTTAAATGAGAATGAAATTAACATTAAAGTTAAAGTCTTAGAAGACTGTTGAAAAGGTTATCAGAGAGAGAGAGAGAGAGAGAGAGAGAGAGAGAGAGAGAGAGAGAGAGAGAGAGAGAGAGAGAGAGAGAGAGAGAGAGAGAGAGAGAGAGAGAGAGAGAGAGAGAGACTGCTTGTGGAAGCAGGGATGGTACAATTTGTTATCGCCATGCTAAAGCTGAAACAAAACAAAGAAATTATATCAGAACCAAAACAATCCAGCTGACTTTTGTAGAGACAAATTAATAATGAGCAGACGTAAAAGCTGAGTTTAAATAATAATTTGAGTAAACACTAAAAGCAAAATTTGCGAAAGAGCAATTCATTTTTAATGTGTGTGTGGGTGTGACTGCACTTATGTTTTGGATATGTTTGTTCCTAGAACTGTTCTGTCCTGATTGGGTGTCATTAACCTCTGGAATGAGTGTTTGTCAAATTATCCCAATTAAATTCTTGAAGGAAAAAGAGCTTTTCTGTTTTTCAAAATTATAATCTGACAAGTGGGGCATTGGAAATTAGGAAGCAGCCTAAATTGGTAGACCATTAATACCCCAACATTGGCCTCAATATAAACTTAAAGGGTGGGTTCTAAAATCCACTGCCTCTCCAATATAATTGTAAACATCTTAATTAAATTTGTAATCAAAGACTCAATCAATATTTATCTTTCTAGATTATTATCATGAATTTAATGAGCCTGTCCAGGTATGATTTTGTTTCTTCCTTTATATTTTCTAAAGTCTGTATTTGGTCTCTGAGTGGTGACTGAGAGTCCGTCCTAGACGTGTGTGATGTCCCACGAGAACACTTGTATCAGGAAAACTGTGTGATCAGGAACTATAATTAACCTGTCTCCATGTTTTTACTAATTTGAAAGCAGACCAGATGGCTCTGGTGACTCTTGAATGCACTTTCCAAAAGGCTCCAGAAAAATATTGGATCCTGTTGAGGGTCAAAGATCTCAAACGATGACCAATGAGCATGAGGTGATTTCACGATGATGGGTAAGATCCTCTTTTGGCCAGCGGAGGGCAACTTAAGCCAATGGGGGTCACCGCCATTGGGGCACCTCCAAGAAGTGGGGTGTTTTTATGTGAGGTGTGTATGAGAGGTGAGGCAGATGTCTGTGAGGCCAGCAACATCACTGTTGGGAGGGGAAGCTGTGTTACGTAGGGGCCAAGGTCAAGACTGGACACGGCAGTACAGTGTGCACTGGGCTTAAGGTGTTGTGCAACTTTTTAGCATGTTGCTGTGTGGCAGCTAGGGTGTTCTGGTGGACACCCACAAGGAGATGTATTGCCTATCCACAATTCAGTGTTCCTGAACATGGAAGTCTTTACATTTCTGGTCTTCAGTGATTCTAGTAAAATTTCCCTAGCTGATAATGTAATGCTAAACCTATGAAAATGAATGGCTCCATAATGCCAACCCTTTGACGAGACATGGCAAGTGAAAATATCGTTTTTTTCATGCAGTGATCAATTTTGAGATTGCTCCCTTAACATGTAAGCTTTCATGTCAAAATAAAAAATAAGTCAACATTACACATTAAGGTGGTTATTTAATTATATTTTGTCAACTTGCGCCTTTAGAAGTTAGCATTCTAGCGTAAGCTCCCGTGCTGTCTCCATTCACAGAAACATGTCATGCCTGTCATTTATAAAGCTCTCAGTCTCATACACAGCATTGTCTAATCCAAATATGGGCATTTCTCGAAAGTTTGCTGCCACATCAGAAAACCACATCTGATTGGTCGATGTGGATTTCCCATTACATGGTATGCACTGTAGCTTTCTTGTGTATTCTCCGCCTGAGAGAAAATACTGCAGACAATGCCAAAAACAGCTCATAAACGTTCACAGAAAAGACCAAGTATCAAGAGCTGGTAAAAAGAAAGTAAACATCAACAGATTAGACGATGAAACCCAGTCAGAATTCGATTCAAATAGTTATAGATGGACATACAAAAAACAGGGACAGTTCTTTTGCAGTTTTTGTGACTGTTGTTATGTGTGTTTGTTAAGGTAGTTTTTTCTCAGACTCAGAGTCAGATATATCCACGTCAGTAGCACCTACAAGCACCAAATTTTCCAGTCTTATACTTAACTACATTCTGAAGGCTGTTACAGAGGGATTTGTTGATATATCATTCCTATTCTGAGTTATAGGTCATTTTACTACAAAAACGATTTTTTTTTCTATTGTCAGTATTATCTTATTTACTAAAGCACAAAATAAGATATCCAGAATCCCTTTTGCAAAAGCCCTCTCATCTAATATGTCAACAAATAGAACGTCTCGGTTACGTATGTAACCCTCGTTCCCTGAGGAGTGAACGGAGACGTAACGTTAGTGACTAACGAATGGGGGTTTCGTTTAGAAGCCAATTACCTTCGAGAATTTAACAGCGCCCAATGGCAGTGCCAATGCCATGGGCATGCGGAATTTGCATGCGTAACTCCGCCCCACCTCGTGGGTATATAAGGAAGTACGCTGGCAACATCGCATTATGTTACTGCTGTGGAGTCAAGACTGAACTCCGCGTTCCAGCAGCACAGCGGAGGTGGCAAAGGGACGTTACGTCTCCGTTCCCTCCTCAGGGAACGAGGGTTACATACGTAACCGAGACGTTCCCTTTCGTTCAGTCACTACGACGTAACATTAGTGACTAACGAATGGGGGTCCCAATATAACAACTCCACTCGGCTGTCTTCCAGTGCCCTGTGTAAGTGTGAGTACCCTGTCATGAGACATAAGACAGGATACCAAGGTACACTGGGAAGCATATTCCAGTGGAGATATGCCAAAATGCCTACCCGTGGGGAGGACTTAGAGAATACACATATGACCCGCTAAGGGCTGCATATGGAAGAACTCTAGGGTACCAGCCAGAGACTTTTAACCCTAGGGGTGGCAGGGACTTGCCAAGGGAAAGACACCTGCTTACGGTGGAAATACTCGGAGGGGAACCATGCACACGGGGCACCTGGCCGGACATGAGGGTCTGGGCTCGAAAGGGCAGACTGAACTGATGTCGGCGTCAACAGTGCTGGATGAACTCTGGGCTTTCTGGGTGAAGCTCACCTTAGGAGAATATCGCACATATCCAGTCCGCCCAGCCTGCAGCTCTGCAGATGTCTGTTAGCGAGGCGCCATGCGCTAAAGCCCAAGAGGAGGCCACACTCCGGGTGGAGTGGGCCCTGACCCCAAGGGGACATGGTCGACCTTGCTGCTGGTAAGCCAAAACAATGGTGTCCACTATCCAGTGAGACAACCTCTGCTTTGAGAGAGCTCTTCCCTTCCGCTCTCCACCATAACAGACAAAGAGCTGGTCTGAGGTCCTGAAACACTGCGTCCTGTCTACGTAAGCGCGGAGAGCGCATACTGGACAGAGCAATGCCAAGGCTGGGTCTGCCTCCTCCAAAGGCAGAGCTTGCAGGTTCACAACCTGGTCTCGGAACGGCGTGGTGGGAACCTTGGGCACATATCCGGGCCTCAGGATCACATGAGAGTTAGCCGGTCCGAATTCCAGGCACACTTCGTCAACCGAAAATGCCTGCAGGTCCCCTACCCTCTTAACTGAGGCCAATGCGGTCAGCAGAGCCGTCTTCATCGACAGAAACTTAATATCAACCGACCGCAAAGGCCCAAAGGGAGGCCTCTGCAGAGCACTTAGAACTACTGAGAGGTCCCAAGAGGGAACGAGAGGAGAGCGAGGAGGATTGAGTCTCCTCGCTCCCCTCAGGAACCTGATTATCAGGTCGTGCTGACTTACTTACTTACTTTTGTCCCCCAAGATATCGTGGTGGGCAGATATTGCGGCCACATACATTTTGAGGTAGACAGCCTTTGCTCCAACCCTTCTTGGAGGAACGAGAGCACGGACCCGATTTGGCATTTCCAGGGGTCTTCTTGGTGGGAAGAACACCAGGTGACGAAGAGGTTCCACTTCAACGCATAGGCATGCCGAGTGGACTCTGCCCTAGCGGAAGTGATAGTAGCGACCACCGCAGGTGGTAGACTACTCAAACTTGCTGCGTCCCGTCCAGAAGCCACACGTGGAGCTTCCAGAATGCGGGACGCGGGTGCCAAAGGTGCCCCGTCTCTGAGTGAGGAGGTCCGGTCTCAGAGGAATATCCCGCATATCAGCCAAGTTAAGCCACAAATGTCGCTCCTGGACCACATTTGTGGACATCACTTGACCCAGGCAGCGTGCGGTCACCTTCGTCGCCCGGAGGGCGAGGTCGGTGGCGGCACGCAGCTCGTCCACGAGCCCCGGTTCAACTCCACCCTCGTGCATGTCCTTGAGGATCCTGGCCTGGTAGACCTGGAGTATCGCCATGGCATGCAAAGAGGCGGCAGCCTGCCCCGCAGCTCTGTACGATTTTGCCACCAAGGTTGATGTGAATCGACAGGCTTTGGAGGGGTACTTAGGATCACCACGCCAAGTTGAAGCGCTCTGAGGACACAGTTGCATCACAACAGAACGTTCAACTGGGGGGACCCCAGTGTACCCGTTGGCCACGGCCCCATCGAGAGTGGAGAAGGCGGAGGAAGTCGCCGAACGGTTGCAGGAAGACAACGGGGACTTGCGCAACTTCCTCATGCAGCTCGGGAAAGAAAGGTATTGAATCAAAAAACAATCATCGAGCCGCGAGTGCTCGGACAGGGCGGAGGGTTCCACTCTATCCCAAGACTCGCGGCTGCCCTAGACAGCATGGCTGTCAGCTCTGGGTCCGACTCGGGCAATGCTGGCGTGCCCGAAGGCGGCAGCACAGCCGAGTCATCATCTTCAGAGGACTCGAGCCCACCTTGTGATGCGGTGACCGACATTGCATCATCCTCCGGAGCGCCAAACGAGATACGCTATCTCCGTCTGGACACTCACGGGTTGCGGAGTGCTAGAGGGGGGTGTGGCCCGAGGCATGAGCGTCAGGGCTTTGTTCCACACCATCATCCTCAGGTCACCCTGACCACCAGCCAAAGTACCGCCTCTCGTGGAGACGGTAGATTGGGGTGTGGTAGAGGGGACTCTCACTTCTTTACGAAGATCCTCGAGTCTCGACCGCAGCACCGCAATGGTCATGTTCCCGCAACGGGAACATGACGCATCCACAAACGCTGCTGGAGCATGCTGAACGCCCAAGCATACCAAGCAGTGATTGTGCCCATCAGAAGATGAAAGCAACCGGCCACACCCAGAAGTACACGGGCGAGACATCCTGAAAAGGATGTGCCACGTGCAAGCTCTTTTGTGAGAGGAAGCTTCGCAGAGAACGCAGAAGCGCCCAGAGACCACACACCAGCTGTCTAGTAGACCACTGCGCAGATCAGCAGGCAGGCAGTATGTGATCGCTGGAACGCGCCGTAGACACCAACGCCTCTGGAAAGCTGCTCGTCTCGAAGGCTGACAAAGACTCAGTTAGCAGGCTTGAAGGAGTGAAGAGATACTCTTGGCTCCAAAGCAGAAACATAATGTGATGTTGCCAGCGTACTTCCTTATATACTCACGAGGTGGGGCGGAGTTACGCATGCAAATTCTGCATGCCCATGGCATTGGCACTGCCATTGGGCGCTGTTAAATTCTCGAAGGTAATTGGTTTATAAGCGAAACCCCCATTCGTTAGTCACTAACGTTACGTCATAGTGACTGAACGAAAGGGAACCAAGAATTTGAAACCTGGTCCTTTCCAATTTCCAGATTTCTTTTGGAAATGTATGCAAATGAGCGTATATTTAAGTATATAAGGCCTCATTTGCACATTAAAACATTAATTTACACTTGTAATAATTTTTATCTTATGTTTATGCCAGTAATAAACTGGAGAAGATTCACAGTGATATCTTATAATAAAATAAAAAAATCCCTATTCACCTGTAGTGTCTCGGCCTGTTTTACGACAATGAGAGATACGAGGTCCCAAGTTAAAATCCCGGACAAACCCCCATTTGTCACAGCTGACATAGCTGCAACAATGAAGGAGACAAGACATTTTATTAACACAAGAAAAAACAAAAACAAACATAAAAACAACTGAAAACACGACGGCGAGAGACCCCCGAAAGAATGAAGGGAAACTTAAAAAGCTTAAAATCACCGGCATCAGCTCCAACAAAGGTGAAACACCTCAATATAGAATATGACAACAGTTCAAAGTTTAGAATCCCTCTTGAGGGTGCTCATGGAAAAATGTGGATATCTAACCTCTTCAATTACATGTTACCCTGGATAAGGTCATAAGGGTAATTTAAAATTGAGATTTGAATAAATTGAAGTTGAAAGTTGAAAGTTGAATAAATAAGCTTTCCATTAATGTACGATTTGTTAGGATAGGACATTATTTGGCCGAAATACAACTATTTGAAAATCTGGAGGTGAAAAAAAAATCTAAATATTGAGAAAATCGCCTTTAAATTTGTCCAAATGAAGTCCTTAGTAACGTATATTACTAATAATAATACATTTTGTATACATTTACGGTAGGAAATTTACAAAATATAAATAAGAGAAAAATCAATAATTTTGACCCACACAATGTATTGTTGGCTATTACCACAAATATACCCGTGCGACTTTTGACTGGGTTTGTGGTCCAGGGTCACATATGTGCAAGTTGCAAACAACTACTCATGAGTTAGCCCTTTCTACCTTTTTTGTTTGTGCTACAGTTGAAACCGACTGATTCAAGATTTTTGGTTGTTTTGCTGTGATGTTGAAAAGATGCTTCCTAAATTTTAACTGGATGACATCAGGTTATGCAACACAGCCTCATTGGAGAAACGTGCCTAAATTGGAAAAATGTGCAAAACTATATCTGAAATAAACAGTGTCAATAAAAGTGAACAACTTTTATTCTTTTTCAAACAAATTATGGAGTACAGGTGAAGATTATCGATTACTAAATACATTAGTTCCTTGCAAAATACCATATTATTACTTTTACCATAGTGCAGGATTTGTAAACTAATACATTTAGGCTTTTATATCACATAATCAGCTCCATATATTTAGCTTTTCTGACAGAGTAAACTTGCACTTGTGATGCAAAGCATTCAGGTATGAGCTACATGAAGCATGAGTCAAAATAAAAGAGCTCTAAGACTTGTAGAAGCAAGCTAAACAGGCATGATTGCTTCAGTAAAAGCATTTTTAGCTCTGTCTGTGTAACAAACTGCTCCGAGAGACAAAGGTTGAGGATCCAAATGCAGCTTTATTAAAAGGGTAATCCACACTCGTAGTCAACAAACAGGCAAGAGGTCATAACAGGTAATCTGTAGGGATGGCTGACGCGAAACTGACGTTTCGGCGCTTTGCCGAGATCCCGAAGCGCAGATGTTTCGAAACACTGCTGCGAACAGTGATTCGAAACACCTATGTCACGTGACTATGGCTAAATTAAGCTTCGAAGTGTTTCATCAGGTGGCGCCTGTCGAAATTGCGTTTGATTGAAAGGGGCGGGAACAAACCACACAGTCAGTCAGTCACACACCTGTAGAATTCCCCACAGTTTAAAAGTTTAAAAGTTAATCCATCTTCACCTTGTGGGTTTTTCTGAGAGGAGAAAGATTTTGTGATAGCAGTGATATAGAGATTCATAGTGCACTTTGGTTAGTTATATTTAGGCTAGATTTAAATTAGATATATTGACTGATAGGTATAGACAGTGACATATAGTTAGGATAGATATAGTGACACATTAATATAGGCTAAGTTAGTATATATTATATATTAATAGAATAGATCAAAATGGAGGCTCCACGTAAGAGATGCCGTAAATCTGTGGTGTGGGAGCATTTCCATGTGGAAACACCAAATAAAGTGAGATGTGTGTATTGTGATAGGCAGCTAGCCTACTGCAACAATACATTATGATGCGCCATTTGAGGGCACAGCCATTTTGGAGGGTGCAGAGGATGGTAACCTTCTCCCTGTACCTAGGCCTTTTTTATGGGAACTGTTTGATTGTCGTATATGTGAAACCCAGACGATACACAGTGCTACAGCTGATGCAACAGTAGAAGTGAAAAAGTACCTCAAAGATGCGTTTTTGCCCAGAACGCATGATCCATTAATTTATTGGAAAGAGAGAGCAGTAATTTTCCCTCATTTGTATGTACTTGTTAAAAAATATTTGTGCATGCCAGCAACAAGTGTCCCTTGTGAGAGGATTTTTTCAAAGGCTGAAGAAATTAAAAATGTAACAAATGTGACACATTGTGGCTTTATTTATTTTATTAATGTTAATTTTTCATAAACCAAAAAAAAAAAAAAAAACTATAGTTATTCACAATGAGGAGGCAACAGGTTTCAAAACCAATATCAATGTCAAGGTTATTTCAGATCAACACATGCACTAGGTGTTCCCTTTCGAGGGAACTCTCACTGCGTCGGAACGACACTTTGGGGATACTCCCTAAGCACTAGCGAATCTGAAGTCCGTATAGCAACTAAACCAATCTGATTGGCGTGCGTGATGACGTCACTGTGACGGCATACCCGGAAGTATAAAAGGGGAGCCGGCGCATTGAAACGGCAGTTATTGCTCTTCAGCATAGCGCTCTCTGTTGAAATTGTCTGTCTATTTACTGTTGTTTGTCACAGTTGCAAAAGTGCGTGTGAATGATGGAAAAGAATGTGAGAGAGTTTAAGCAGTGTGTGCATCCGTGTCCCCGCTTAATTTCAGGCTCAGATACACACCTGCTTTGTGTGCAGTGTCTGGGTGTTGAGCATGCTCGGCATTGTGACAGCATTGTGAGCTGCTCACACTCAGACTGCTCCGCTCTCGGCTGGCCGTGTTCGATGAGTCCGGCCAGCCTCGTGAGCCCCATGGTTCTGGACCCGCGGTCGCTGAGGCGTCTCGGTGTCACATACCATGGGGTTCACAGAAGGACTTGTCAGCAGGATCTGGGACTGCTGCGGCACTTTCCCAATCCTTGTCTGACAGTTCTAAAGATCTTCCTCCCCGTGTGGAAGCCCGCGCTGCAGCTTCTTTCCCCGAGGTTGAGGATCTGATGCTTATTCTCTCCGGTTCCGAGGAGCCGGATGAGTTTGGCATCGGGGCGGGTAGAGAAGCAGGAAGTGTTTCATCGCTTCATCCACTCACCCAAGAGGAGCTAATTGAGGTTTTGACTCGTGCGGTGGCCAAATTGAATATCAATTGGCCACAGGAACTGCCGGAAATTCAGCCACCCAGTAGGCTGGACGACCGGTTTCTTTCTCGCCGGGTCCAAACACCTCGCCGGGGTTTACCATTCTTCCCGGATCTACACACCAAGGTGTGTAGGTCTTGGAGGAAGCCCAATTCCTCGCGTGTTCCTCCAGTATTGGATTATTCCAATGTTCTGGGGGCGTGCGAGGCGGGCTATGGGACGATGCCTCGGGTGGAAGAGGCTCTCACAAGTTATCTTTCGCCCAATTCTGCGTCGTCCCTTAAGACCCCGGAGCTGCCCACCAAACCCTGTCGGGACACCTCATCGTTGGTGGGCAAAGCTTATATGGCGGCTGGGCGAGCTGGTAGTTCCCTGCATACATTATCTGTCTTGCAGGCCTACCAGGCTGACCTCCTGAAAGAGCTCGATGAGGACGGTCGACGGTCCTTCTTCGGAGGATGTGCTGGAACTACGGAGGGCTGCAGATTTGTCTCTCCGCATCACCAGGGAGATGGCCCGTGCTATCAGCCGGGCTATGGCTTCTATGGTGACTGTGGAGAGGCATCTCTGGCTGAATCTGTCGGGGATGAGGGAGAAGGATAAGTCCTTCCTCCTAGACTCCCCGATTCGCCTTCTGGTCTATTTGGTGACGTGGTTGAGACCGTTGTCGCCAAGTACCAGGAGGCGAAGATGCAGTCAGCGGCCTTCCGCCAGTACCTCCCTCGCCACTCAGAGCCTGGGAAGGCGGCCCCTAGGGGGCAGCCTCAGCCGTCTGCCAGCTCCTCGCACCGGCAGGTGCAGAAGGAGAGCGTCACCTCTAGAGCCCCTCCTCCAGGAGCCTGGCAACAGAGGCGGCGTTCTCACCAGCAGTTCCACCAGCGGTCTTCCGCTCCTGGAGGCGATCTGAGGAACGTACTCCAAGAAGTCCTGGCTTCGGCTGGACTTCCAAGAGCGGTCCCCCCCGCAGAGGGGCAACCGAGGTTGCTTCCTCTGCGGCGCTCCGGGGAAATCGAGGTAATCCCGCCGTCTATGACGCTTCGGGCCACATCGATTTCCCGCGAACGCATGCTGCTCCAGCCGCCTCTGGAAGGACTTGCGGCTGGGCAGCTAACGCGTCCGCACATAGAGAATCGTTCCCAACCACTTCCTGCCGGTCATCCGCTTCAGGAGGTTGGGGACGAGGCTCGTGTAATACCCGAAGCCAGCCTCGAGAGGTTCCCTTAGTAGAGTATCTCAGTGCATGGAAATGCCTTCCGAATATTTCTACATGCGTCCTGCGTACTGTAGACAAAGAGCGGGGTCGGGTAAGGGAACTAGTAAAATCCTTGCTGGCGAAGGAAGCCTTAGGGTGCGTTCCTCCGCCACAGAGGGAGTCCGGGTTCTACAGCTGGTACTTTATAGTTCCCAAAAAGGATGGAGGGTTGCGTCCGGTTATAGACCTGAGGTATTTGAATCGGTCTCTGAGGAGGTTCGGATTCAAAATGCTCACGGTTTCCATCATCCAGTTCGAGGACTGGTTCGTCACGATAGATCTAAAGGACGCATACTTCCATATCTCCATCCTTCCATGTCACAGGAAGTTCTTGAGGTTCGCTTTCGGGGGCGAGGCGTACCAATATCGAGTGCTTCCCTTCGGTCTAGCTCTTTCCCCACGCACATTCACAAGGTGCATGGATGCAGCTCTGGCTCCATTGAGACTCCAGGGCATCCGTGTGCTGAATAAACTCGACGACTGGCTCATATTGGCCCAGTTGTACGGGATGGCAGTTCGGCATTGAGATGTCGTTCTGGCCCATATAAGGTGCTTGGGGCTGAGACTCAACACAACAAAGAGTGTGTTGACGCCGTCCCGGAGGGCTACGGTTCTAGGGATCGTATGGGACTCGACAACGATGCGGGCACAATTGTCTCCCGCGCGAGTCGAGACCATACTGGCGATGGTCTCAGGAGTAAGGCTAGGCCACAGCATCACTGTGAAGCACTCTCAGAGAGTGCGGGGACTCAGGGCAGCAGCGTCAAACGTGATACCTTTTGGCCTGCTGCACATGAGACCCCTACAGTTGTGGCTGAAAACCAAGGGGTTTTCCCCCAGAGGGAATCCTTTCTGTATGATCAGGGTAACGCGCGGATGCCTTCGTTCCCTAGTCATATGGAAGAAACCTTGGTTTCTGTCCCAGGGGCCAGTGTTGGGAGCGTTCTGTTGCCGGGAATCCGTTTCAACAGGCGCCTCCCTCACTGGTTGGGGCTCGGAGCAGGGGAGTTTGAGGTCACGCCCTCTATGCAGACTGGCGCATCAAATTCTTCTGTGGACCCTAGGGAAACTGTTGTCCATCAGGGCAATGTATGTCCCGGGGGTCCAAAGCAGACATCCTGTCGAGGCAGGGGCTGAGGCCCGGGGAGTAGCGACTCCACCCAGGGGTGGTGGAGGCCATGTGCGAGAGGTTCGGCCCAGTGGAAGTGGATTTGGTGTGCACTGTGGTGTTCCCTCACGCATCCAGCCCCGCGAGTTTGGTTCTCGGATATCATAGCGCTGCTGGCAGGTCCTCCATGGCAGATTCCTCTGAGGAGGGATCTCCTATCTCAGGCAGGGCCCGGCCTGAGGTTTGAAACCTTTGGGTCTGGCCCTTGAGGGGGTCAGGTACCTAGAGGCTGGCCTGTCGGCAGAGGTGATAGAGACTTTACTCAGTTCCAGGGCTTCCAGTTTCTCCCTACGGCGCCTGGCGTTAGGGTACTCCAGTCCTAGTTGTGCCCGGTCTCCGGCTTCACACTAGGGCAGGCGCTACCCTCGGTGTGGGCTAGTGGGTACTCGTTCCCCAAAGTGTCGTTCCGACGCAGTGAGAGTTCCCTCGAAAGGGAACGGCTCGGGTTACGTCTGTAACCCTTGTTCCCTGAGAAGGGAATGAGCACTGCGTCGCGTCACCACACCTCTGCACGCCTGGAGCGCATGCTTCAGAGCAATCGCTGCCGTTTCAATGCGCCGGCTCCCCTTTTATACTTCCGGGTATGCCGTCACAGTGACGTCATCACGCACGCCAATCAGATTGGTTTAGTTGCTATACGGACTTCAGATTCGCTAGTGCTTAGGGAGTATCCCCAAAGTGTCGTTCCGACGCAGTGAGAGTTCCCTCGAAAGGGAACAAGGGTTACAGACGTAACCCGAGCCGATTTGAAGCTTTGAAACAATATGGCACATTTACTTCAACTGTTTCAGTGCTTCACGAAGCCTCGGTCTGCCCATCACTAGTAATCAGTCTAATCAGGCAAACAAGACATGAGAGACAGGCAAACGTGTAATCCACAGAACAGGCAAGAAATCCAAAACCAAGAGACAAGAAACCAGGGAAAATGCTCAGAAATGCAGTGAACAAAACGTCTTGGATTATGACTATAACCCTTGTTCCCCGAGAATTGGAACAAGACACTGCGTCATCGTGACGACACTTTGGGGAACGCCCCTAGTGTAAAGCATCTGAAGAATGAATGAAATCAGCCCAATCCTGATTGGTGTTGCGTCATGACGTAGTATGTGACGGCATACCCGGAAGATACAAAGAGACGTTTGAACACAACAGAGATAGCGTTCTGCGAAGAAGCGAGCGCTCTGTCTGATTGGGCGGACACAAGACGCACTGGTCTGACTTTCTCCACTGAGCAGACTTCTCCAGGTAAATCCTCAATGCCCGCACGGGGCAGAGGAGGTGAAGTCTGCTCTCTTCCGCCGTCACGTGAGGTGGAGGATGGAAGGCCTGAAGAACCACTGACCGTGTCACATTAGATGGCACCTTGGGCACATAGCCCGGACCGGGATGCAAGATGGCCTTAACTCCGCCAGGGGCAAACTACAGGCAGGTTGGCTTGATAGCCAAGGCCTGGAGGTCCCCCACTCTCCTCAGAGAAGTGATGGAAAGGCCTCAGCCGACTCCAGCGGCTCAAAGGGGGCCTCAGCCAACCCCTCGAGCACCACCGCCAGGTCTCAGGTTGGGACTCCGGAACGAGCCGCAGGCCCCATGGAGGAATCGTAAATCCAGATGGTGCCTTCCCAACGGCCCATCACCTAAAGGTGCATGGAAAGCCCCAATGGCAGCTACATACACCTTAAGTGTGGACGGGGAAAGACCGGCGGAGAAGCGGTCTTGAAGGAACTCCAGCACTGAAGCCACCGGGCAGTTAACTGGGTTCACTTCCCGCTCTCTACACCAAGTGGAAAATACATTCCACTTCAGGCTGTACAACCTCCTGGTGGAAGGAGCTCTGGAGCTGAGTAGGGTCTCCATGACACCCGCCGACAGGCCCTCTCCTAGGTACTGGGCCCCCTCAGGGGCCAGACCCAGAGATCCCACACCTCTGGCCGGGGGTAGAATATCGTGCCCCCGGCCTGAGATAGCAGGTCCCTCCTCAGTGTGATCGGGGGAAAAGCGTACAGATGCAGCCTCGGCCACGTCTGGCCCACTCGATCCAGCGGGGCCGGATGGGCGAGGGAGAACCACAGTGGGCAGTGGGACGTCTCTCGAGACGCGAAGAGATCCACTTCCACCGGGCCAAATCTCTCGCACATGGCCTCCACCACCTCTGGGTGGAGTCGCCATTCCCCGGGCCTCAGCCCCTGCCTCGACAGGATGTCTGCTCCCTGGTTTTGGTCCCCGGGGATGTACATCGCCCTGAGGGATGACAACCTCCCCTGGGACCACAGGAGAACCTGATGCGCCAGTCTGCAAAGAGGGCGCGACCTCAGGCCCCCCTGGTGGTTTAGATACGATACTGCCGACATGTTGTCGGATCGTATTAGGACATGGTGGCCGCGGAGGTCCAGGAGAAAGCTCCTCAGAGCCTTGTAGACCGCCAGCATTTCCAGGCAGTTGATGTGCAAGAAGAATGCCGGGTCTTCCGGCAACAGGACGCTCCCAGCACTGGCCCCTGGGACAGGAGCCAAGGTTTCTTCCATATGATGAGGGAACGAATGCATCTGCAAGTTACCCTGATCATACGGAAAGGATTTCCCCTGGGATAAAACCCCTTGGTTCTCAGCTACCACTGGAGGGGTCTCATGTGAAGCAGGCCGAACGGTATCACGTTGGACGCTGCTGCCATGAGACCCAGCAGTCTCTGGAACTGCTTCACAGTGAGGCTGCGGCCATCCTGAACCTGTATTTCCTCAGAGACCGGTTCAGATACCTGAGATCTATTATTGGACGCAACCCACCATCCTTCTTGGGAACTATGAAGTACCGACTGTAGAACCCGGTCTCCCTGTAGCCTCCTTGACCAGCAACTCCTTGGTTCCCCTTGGTTCTCGAGACACGCAGATCGAGGTCGCTTCCACCCTGGGAGCTCTCTGGGAATCGATGCTGCATTCCCACCATCCAAGACACTTCGTTCCACCCTGTGGGGGACAGCTCTCAGCGGCCCTGCCACAGCTAGGACCGCTTGGGAGCCTTCTTGGCCTGAATGACGTCCCTCAGGTCGCCCTTAGGCTGAGAAGGCTTCCTGCGAGAGGGCCATCTCCTTTGCCAGGCTCCCTCAGGAGGGGCGCGGGAGGTGACACTCTGCTTCTGCACCTCGTGGTGCGAGGAGCTGGATGAAGGCCTGGGCTGCCCACTCGGGACTGTTCTCGCCGAGGAGCCCGAGCGGCGAGGGATGAACCTCTGGAAGGTGGCCGACTGTTTCCTCGCCTCCTGAAACCTCTTGACGACGGTATCAAACGCACCGCCGAAAAGGCCAGAAGGCTAGATCGGGGCATCAAGGAGAAAGTGTTTCTCCCTCTCCCTGATCCCCGACAGGGTAAGCCAGAGATGTCGCTTGACGCATACCAGACCAGCCATGGAGCGGCGCGGGCCGTCTCTTTGGTAATGCGGATAGACAAGTCGGTCGCTTCCGGAGCTCGGTGACATCATCCGGGGAGGGCCCCTCGCCCTCATCCAGCTCTTTGAGGAGGTCGGCCTGGTATGCCTGCAGGACCGCTATGGTGTGCAGGCAACCAGCAGCGCGACCTGCCGCACTAAAAGCCCTGCCGACCAACCTGGAGGTATCGCGGCAAGGTTTAGTGGGTAGCGTCGGGGCCTTCAATGATGCAGCGGCCCCGGGTGAGAGGTGGCCCGCGAGCGCCTCTTCAACCCGCAGCAATGCTGCATAACCCGACTCAGCCGCCCCCAGCACATTCGCAAAGTCCAGCACCGGGGGATTGGATAAACGGGCTGAGAAGGGTCTTTCCCACGATTTACACAACTTGTTGTGCAAATCGGGGGAAGAAAGGAAGGCCCCGCTGTGGAGGCTGAACCCGACGCCTGAAAAGCGTTCATCCAGCTTAGATGGCGGCTGGATGTCCACTATTTCCTGTGGCCAATCTAAATTAAGCTTGGCCACGGCGTGGGTTAATACCTCCACAAGCTGCTCAATAGCGGGCGTGTGAAGAGGCGAAGGCCCCACATCATCCGCCTCGATTCCCAAAGCGATTCTCCTCAGAGTCGGACAGCCTGAGAACCGGATCCTCCACCCCGAGGGAAGAAGCCGCAGCGCGGGCTTCCGCACGGGGCAGGAGAATATCAGAATCGTCAGAGGTGGATGAGGAAGATGCCTCAGCAGTTCCGAATCCTCTCGACAGATCCCTCTGTGAGCCCCACGATCTACGCCGCCGCTCTGCCTCAACAGACGCAGGCCCAGAACCGCGGGACTCAAGAGGCTGGCCGGTCTCCTCAAAGACGGCCAGCCGCGAGCGCAGCACTCACAGCGGCCCGGGCGTGCTGCACACGAGACACTGCACACAGAGTTGATGTGTGTCCGTGCCCGTAATGTAGCGCTGACACGGAGGCACACACAACCTGAAATGCTCACTTGCCATAATATTGCTTGTGACAACAACACCAAATACTTTTCAGTCTGATAACACAGAGCACTAACGCTGAAGAGCAAAAAGCTATCTCTGTTGTGTTCAGACTCTGTTGTGTTCTGTCTTTGTATCTTCCAGGTATGCCGTCACATACTACGTCATGACGCAACACCAATCAGGATTGGGCTGATTTCATTCATTCTTCAGATGCTTTACGCTAGGGGCGTTCCCCAAAGTGTTATCACGATGATGCAGTTCAAGTTCCCTCGAAGGGGAACAAGACTTCGCAATGAACGAAAAACATGACCAGGCTTATATGGTGTGAGCTAAAAAGGTAATGGGGTGCAGGTGGATGTAATCAATGAGTGCTGATGAGTCCGGGCAAAGGATTTTGGGAGATGTAGTCCTTGATGGAGTGACAGTCCGGGGTGGAGTGCCCTCAGGTGGTAATCAGGGGCACTCTCACTGGTGATTGTGACAGTCTGGTTTAGGGTGGGATTTTTAATGTAGGTGCTATGTTATTTTCAAACACAAACATAATAATCCTTTATCTGTTTTGGATAAAACTGACCACACGTTTAGCTCCACATACTGAACAATTCACTTTGAAAGTGTCACAAAATGTGCAAGAACCAATGTAATATTATTTTACGGAAAGTTTTCTACATCCAGAGAACCTTGGTTGTTCCTATGGTATATTTAACAAAAAAGCTTAATTTCACAAAAACGTACATGCACTGTTAATCAATTAACTTCAGTACTTCAGGCCCTCTAACTGATCGAGCTCTCCTCCCCGCCAAATTCTGCAACATCAAAACAGCACAGTTTTTTTCTCTTTCATGTGGCTATTAATAATATACCCCATCACAGTTAGCACTGTTTCCGTCAATGCAGAATTGCAGCATGACTACAAATGCATTAGGGAGTGTTCAGGACGTGTCTGGTTAAGCTTGTATACACAGCTAGGGTTAGTTACGCTCCCTGCAAGTCAATGTGGGCACCTGTGGTCTGATCACTGGAGTGAAATGTTACCATGCGCTCACTCTATCCCCTCAATCAACTCCTCATTGAGGAAATCTAGAAAGGAAAATGGATTTGGAGTTCTGACAGGTATGTTGGGATAATCCGGTCAGTGGGACAGAACTTCAGAGCCATTTATCAGACATTCCTTACCAGATTTGCAAGTGTCAACCAACAAGAGAGAAAATCTCAGCTGTCAACAGACTAAATGGAGAACAAGGGATCAGGCCCCCATTTGGGTCTATGGGTTATATTATTATATTGGGAACTTGTCCTAATGCATGCCGTATGTACAGAATGCATGCCATATGTATTCATTTAACTTGAGTATAAGTGTGTATAAATACCCAAACCAAAATGAACAGTTTTAGGAGTAGCATGTTGGGTAATCAGCAGTGATGGGAATAACGGTGTTATAGATAAATGGCGTTACTAACGGAATAATTTTTTTCAGTAACGAGTAGTCAAACGAATTACTGTTTCTCCCGTTACAACACCGTAAGCGTTAACGAGAATAAAATGCGACGTTACTATAATTGAGCTCACTGAAGCGGTTTTCATCCGAACAGGCTCTCTGTCAGTCGGACCTGCAACGTGTGTGTGTGTGTGTGTGTGTGTGTGTGTGTGTGTGTGTGTGTGTGTGTGTGTGTGTGTGTGTGTGTGTGCGTACGGGCGGGCTTGTGTGCATGCCATGCCATGCCATGACATGCGTGTTGGGGGGTGGGTGGAGTGATACACATAACTGATGATGATTGGTGGGTGGGAGACAAGGTTGAGGTTGGTAGGTTGAGTTCACACACACACACACACACACACACACACACGCATATATGCAAAGTCACACACGACCAGGAGGAGTCAGAGCGATGGCAAGTCCAACGACTTCAAAGGTAGCTTTCGCAAACTGGAAGTATAAGCGCTACTTTTCCCTCGTTGAGGTGAAAGGTAAGAATGTTTATGTAACGTGCAACTTATTCCCAGGAAGAAAGAGTCTCTCCACGTCTGTGGCAAGTAATTCTAATCTAATGAAGCTCCTCACAAAATGAGTGGCTAAAAACCCAGGTGTAACGTGAGCTCCACTACCAAAGGAGTAGTATAGTACTGATAATATTTACACAATATTTACACTATAGTAGGTCTACAGATAATATTTACAAAAATGTATTGAATTTGATAGGTGTCTCTCACATTGTCCCACAGCAATAGTGTAGCCTACATTAATGTACAATGTTTTATAATAATAATTTATTCTATTTAGTGTCCAATTCCTTCATTTAACATATTTAATATTGGGGGCATCCAAGTTATTTGACATATTTGAACATTTGAAAAAAAAAAAAAAGTATTACTTTCCCTGGTAATTAGTTACTTTTATAATGATGTAACTCAGTTACTATTTGTAAGAAGTAACTAGTAACTATAACTAATTACTTTTTTAAAGTAACGTGCCCACCACTGGTAATCAGAATTTTTTTTTTTTCTGTGTTTTAGTGATCCATTACTTGTAACATTTCCACCATAATTAAGTTACTTAATAGAGAAATATGTAACATTACTTTTCTATTAATTTACTTAATTTACTAAGGAAAACAGTTGAAAGTTTCTCCCTTCAGCATGTGAGGAGACATTCTACTAACTATAAGTAATTACACCTATATGTCAACTACCAAAGTATGTGCTATTAGTAGACTGTTAGGGTTGGGTTGGATTAGTATAAGTTGACATTTAGTTGCAAAGTCACTTAAAATCAGTTGGGGAGCATCAAAATAAAGTTTTAGCAGATATTAAGCAGTCTACTTAAAATGTAATCTCAAGGAAACATGATTATATAATACCAATTTTATAATCTCTACACTGGTTACCTATTAAGTTCCGTATCAATTAAAAAAGTATTGCTACTGACCTATAAAGCCCTAAACGGTTTAGCCCCTGTGTATTTAACTGATCTTCTATCGCCCTACTATCCACCACACTTTTTAATATAAAAAAAAAAAATTAGGGCTTCTGGTAGTATCTAGGATATCTAAGTTCACTAAAGGAGGGAGAGCATTCTCACATTTGGCTCCTAAACTCTGGAATAGCCTTCCTGATAATGTTCAGGGCTCAGATTCACTCTCCCAGTTTAAATATAGATTAAAGATTCTCTTTAGCCATCTTAATGCATGTCATAACCTTATCAGATCAAATTAACATGATTATCGTTGCTTAATGTTATAAACAGCAGCTACGCTAATTATTTTAAATTTGCTTTTCTGTTTTATCTAGGGATGCCCATCCCAAGAGACTACATCATCTCCAGTTTGAATCCAGCCTCTTACAAAGACTTCATCAAATGCCCCAACACCTGTGAAGAAATGACTCAAGAGGACTCAAATTCCTGCGAAGACAGATGACACGACTCTGAATCAACATTCACAAATGCAAAATTTTCCATATTTTGTTTACACTGTTCACTATGACTACTTAATAACTACTTAATGAGCTCATTGTTTCTGCCGTGAATTAATACATTATTAGCTAACTGTGTTATTTGTATATGTACATTTCTTGGTTTCACTTTATTTTGATGGTCCCTTTAACAAATTCTGTTGACTATAAAGTTGCACTTACATGTCAACTAACTCTCATTAGAGTGTTAGTAGAGTTTCAGTTGACTAGTAGGGTTAGGATCATTTGACATGTAGTGTTCAAAATGGAGCATCAAATTAAAGTGTTACCCTTTTCTTAAATACATTACTTGGACACTGTCACCTCTGGACAACAGATCACTCTAAATTGTAATGTAGACTTGTGCATTTTCTGTAAAGCTGCTTTGAAACTATATGAATACTATAAAGCGCTACAAATAAATGTGAATTGATTCGAGGGTACTAATACTTTTAATGACTGCTAGTTGACATGCAAATGTACTTATAGTTAGTAGAATGCCTTAAGTGGTCTATTGGGGAAAAAAAATGTTACAGATGATAATAATAATAATAATAATAATAATAATAATAATAATAATAATAATAAATCTACTAAGACAATTCTAAATGCCAACTAACGATCCTAGAAAAGGTTGAATGAATTGTGATAATCATAACACCGTGAAAGTAGCTGTGGCTTTTTTCCCACAGAGGTGACAGGTGAAGATTGAGTAGATTTGTGTTTGTGATGGTGTGATGTCCTCAGAGACGTGTGAGAGCAGGAAATCAGGACGGCTGCTGTCTCATTAAACGCCACTGCACAGACAGGATATGGCAGTGAATACAGGAAGTGAGGGCAGAGTCCTATCGTTCAAACAACACATACACACACTCATACTCAATCTCTCATCTTCTCTTTGGGACTGTCTTTATTACCACACACACACACACACACACACACACACACACACACACACACACACACACACACACACACACACACACACACACACACACACACACACACACACACACACACACACACACACACACACACACACACACACACACACACACACACACACACACTCCTGTTGGTGCTGTTATCTTCTTTTTGCAGGGTTTCCTATGGTTTCACGCCCAACCAAGGTCTCAAATCATCATGGGACACAGCGGTGCAGGATACACATGCTACATGTTAACTCCCATTATAATTATGGTCATTGACTATAGTTTAGCATATGTGTACAAATACTTTACTTTTTTAGTCAGAAAAAAAAAGAGTTTATTATCCACCAGGCAAGTCTCTTTTATACCTCTGCTCCAAACATTTCAGAGCTTCAGATTTCCATCAAACCACAACATGAACTGAAATAAAATTAAAGTGCTAATTCATCACTGGCAAGATGGGCTTTTTAATAAAACATGGCTGTCTTTTTTAAATGTATTTTAAAAAAGGATCTGTGCTACAAGATCAGATACAATGGACTGTGGTTCCCTTTCGAGGGAACTCTCACTGCGTCGGAACGACACTTCGGGGATACTCTCTAAGCACTAGCGAATCTGAAGTCCGTATAGAAACTAGCCCAATCTGATTGGTCGTGCGTGATGACGTCATCGTGACGGCACCCGGAAGTATAAAGGGCGAGCCGGCGCATTGAAACGGCAGTTATTGCTCTTTACTTTAATTCAAGTAAATAATTAAAAATAGAAAATGAGTGAGAACTATAGGCAGTGTGTGCATCCGTGCCCACGTTACATCTCTGGCTCGGATGCACACCTGCTTTGTGTGCAGTGTTTGGGTGTGGAGCATGCTCGGGCGGCTCTCGAGGGAGCCGCCTGTCAACATTGCGAGCTGCTCCCGCTCAGACTGCTTCGTTCTCGGCTGGCCGTTTTTGATGAGGGCGGCCAGCCTCGTGAACCTCGTGGTTCTGGACCCGCGGCTGTTGAGGCAGCGCGGCGTCGCAGATCATGGGGTTCACAGCGGGACTTGTCAGAAGGTTTTGGGACTGCTGCGGCACTTTCCCAATCCTCCTCTGACAGTTCCGATGACCTTCCTCCCCGTGTGGAAGCCCGCACTGCGGCTTATTCCCCCGGGGTGGAGGGTCCGATGCTCATCCTCTCTGGTTCCGAGGAGCCGGATGAGGGTGGCATCGCGGCGGGTGGAGAAGCAGGAAGTCTGTTAGTGCTTCATCCACCCGCCCAAGAGGAGCTGGTCGAGGTTTTGACCCGTGCGGTGGCCAAGCTAAATATCAATTGGCCACAGGAGGCACCGGAGGTCCAGCCAACCAGTAGGCTGGATGACTGGTTCCTTCCTCGCCGGGTGCAAACGCCTCGCCGGGGCTTGCCGTTCTTCCCGGATCTGCACACCGAGGTGTGTAGATCATGGAAGAAACCCTTCTCCTCGCGAGTTTCCAATCCCCCTGTTTTGGACTATGCTAATGTCCTGGGGGCTCTCGAGGCAGGGTATGGGACTTGGCTTCTGTCCCAGGGGTCAGTGTTGGGAGCGCCCTGTTGCCGGGAAACCGTTTCAACAGACGTCTCCCTCATTGGCTGGGGCGCAGAAGGCGCTTGGGTTATCTAGTCCTAGTTGTGCCTGGTCTCCGGCTTCACACTAGGGCAGGCACTACCCTCTGTAAGGTCCCATGGGTCAGTGTTGGGAGCATCCTGTTGCCGGGAAACCGTTTCAACAGACGCCTCCCTCATTTGCTGGGGCGCCGAAGGCGCTTGGGTTCCCCAGTCCTAGTTGTGCCCGGTCTCCGGCTTCACACTAGGGCAGGCGCTACCCTCGGTGTGGGCTAGTGGGTACTCGTTCCCCGAAGTGTCGTTCCGACTCAGTGAGAGTTCCCTCGAAAGGGAACGGCTCTGGTTACGTCTGTAACCCTTGTTCCCTGAGAAGGGAACGAGCACTGCGTCGCGTCACCACACCTCGGCACGCCTGGAGCGCATGCTTCAGAGCAATAGCTGCCGTTTCAATGCGCCGGCTCGCCCTTTATACTTCCGGGTACGCCGTCACGATGACGTCATCACACACGCCAATCAGATTGGGCTAGTTTCTATACGGACTTCAGATTCGCTAGTGCTTAGGGAGTATCCCCGAAGTGTCGTTCCGACGCAGTGCTCGTTCCCTTCTCAGGGAACAAGGGTTACAGACGTAACCCGAGCCGTTTTCCCTTTTGCTGAAAAGGTAGGAAAACTTCAACACCCATAATGCACTGGGCTCGATTCAACGTGTGTATGTAATATTGAGAAAGACTACAAATGTATTATTTACATATACTACAGACATTGTAACAATATGAAGCTGGTTTAGATTGGCGTAGGTACCCTTTAAGTACAATTTGTGTCTTACATGTAGCTAGGTAATTTCAGTTATGTTGTCATTTTCTTTTTTTTAACTTGTGCTATACACTTACATTTATATGCCTCACTTTCAGAACATTTACATTCACTGCTCCTCTGGTGGAATGATCTTCCAAACTTCACCATCACTCACCATCATCAGAAACACAACTAACAAACAACTATGTTATGCTTTCTTTCAAATGCTTAATTAAATTACAAATTAATAATTTTAAACTTTTTTATATTATATATTTTGTAGTTCAGCTTCTAAACAAAATCTACTCTCTACTATTCCACTGTTATGTCATCTCTGCATCTACGGTTATTTATCTGTATCAAGGTCATTTAAATTAGGTTTAAAGTGTCCATGGTGAAAATAGAAAGGGGTGTGGTGTCCTCATTGAGGTGGGGAAGTGAACTTTGGGTCGTGCAGAGGGCCGTTTGGTCAAGAGGCGAAGGGCCAGGTATCCATTGTCTTGGTGGTCCTTCCTGCACCTCGGCCAGTCTTTTGTAGAAGATGCTGCGTTTATGGCTACAGTAATGACATACAACTACCATTGTATGCATTATGTGCAGGTACTGTAAGTCATATAAAGTACAGTTTAATAATTAATTTGGGTACTACAGAGTGCATGCCATCATGACACACCCAGTGTCACATTACACACTGTCAGAAAAAAAGGTACGGTGCTGTCACTGGGGCGGTACCCTAAGGTACAAAACCCTAAAGGTACTAATATGTACCTTTAAGGTACTAATATGTACCTTTAAGGTACTAATATGCACTCTTAAAGTACTGATATGTACCTTTTAAGGTACTAATATGTACCATTTAGGGGTGAGTAAGGTACAAAGATGTACCTTTTCACTTTTGTACCTTAGGGTACCGCCCCAGTGACAGCACTGTACCTTTTTTTCTGACAGTGCAGTGCAGTATCTTTACACTACTACAGTAATTTAGAGAATGTTAAAAGTTATTTCTACAGCATCATAATGTAGTATACACTGTACAAAATAAATGTATTTTTACAGAAAAAAAAAAACGGTAGAATTTAACAGTATTGACATTTTGATCAGAACTGTGAAATTCCATAAAAATGCTAACTTTGACATCTAATGTACATTTTCCCTGTTTTTTAACTATTTAAATTTGTTACTGCAAAAAAATGAGATGTTCCTTTAAATAACAGTAACTGTTGTCTATTTTTATCCTGACATGTCCTTAAAAAAAAACATTCCTGTATATTTTTTGGTCAGAGTTGAAAAATGTTTAGTTTTACAGAGAAAACCAGTAGAATTTCAGTCATATCACATTTTCATCAGAACAGTGAAATTCCACTAAAAATGCATACATTAACACCAAATATAGCCTACATTTTTCCAGTTGATTTAGGCAGTGACTATGCACTAAGTGCAAAAAGCAACAGTTGTGATTTACACTAAAAACAAATATATATTTTATTTACATCATGTAAATGTCGCGATAGTTTGCAATAAGTGTAAATAATAATAAGATGCTATATTCTATATTTTGGCAGATTCTGTTCGCATCTCGGTTATTGTGTACATTAACAGGATACAGTATAAAGTGTTTTATTAAACACTCATTTGACACTTTATTTCTACTTCATTTTTGTTGAAAATAAATGCCTTTTCAATGTGATTTGTGATACCAAAAGGTATAAAATACAGATTCGAACCAAGGACTTTGAAACAAGCATCAAATAAACGAGGCTTCCACGCTGGTGCCTGTGCCACTGAAGACATTAGATTAAGTTGCACATCTTTTCTAAACTTCATTGGTGATCCGACACAATGTACTATGTTGTTTCCTTGATTTATAGTCAGTGTTTAGCCTACTATTGTTTTTTTGCATGTCATACGCCTACCGTTCATTTGTTAAAGAGGCGATCTGGCGCTGGACTGTGTTGTTTATAAAATCATATTTTTTTTGTTTTTTGCCACTGTGGTTAGTGGCGAAAGGCATCAGTTTTCTCTTGTGGCTGTTAGAGCATTTTATTACTATGGGGCAGTTGTAGCTTAGTGGATAGAGAGTTGGGCTTGTAACCCAAGAGTTGCCGGTTCGAGTCTCACGGCCGGCGTATTGCGACTGTGGTGCCCTTGAGCAAGGCACCTTACCCTAATTGCTCCCCACACTGGTCCGGGGGTTAAAGAGGTCATATTTCGAGTATGCGTTTCACTTATTGGTATCCTCATCCAAACACACACTCCTCCCACTTGTTACACCACTTCTGGAAAACCATTTATTGTTAAAGTAAGCTAATTGTCATGATTTCCATATCAAAATCTGAAATAACCAGCTGTAGATGCTATTTACACTAAGAAAAATACAGATATATTTTTATTTTCACTAAGTGACAATATCAGCATTTTTACGTAATGCTATTTACATTAGGTGTAAATCATTTAATTTAATAAATATAATTATCAAATTTGCAGTAAGTGTAAATACTAATTAGATGCTATCTATATTGGCAGATAGTTGCACCTTAGCATTTTTGTAGATTAACAGATCCAATAATTATCAGAGAGAAAATGATTATATTTATTAAAATGTTTAAATGGATGCTACATTGTTGTGAGAATAAAAGCCCTTCTACACCGACCCCTAAGCCTACCCAATAAATACTTTATTTTTTAATAAACACTCTTCTCTTAATAAAGCACTTTATTTCCACTTTTCAAACATTTCCTAAATTTTCATTGCAAATAAATGGCTTTTTTTAATCACAAAAAAGCCAAATCTATAAGCCAGTGGTTCTCAAACTTCCTCGGCGTGCACCCCCATTTAAACCAAATGTACAGGGACATCTTTGTATACTGTGTGACAGAAGTAATGCTAAAAAACTAATTAAAAATACTCTTGAAACACAAATTTTTGTAAAATGTTATATGTAAAATAAATTATGGTAGCCAGAGTATTGCTGTAAACAACTTCAGCTTTTTATTATATAGCAAACCTTCAAGATCAAACAATGGAAAAATACTTATCAGCAAAAGTGATGTTTTAGAACACAAATTTGTTCAATTAAAAAAAAAGTCGACCTGGATTCTGATAATCCTGAACATGTCACATGGGGAAAATGGATAAAGCATGTTTCAGAATACAAATGTGTTCAATTTAAAATAAACAAAAACACTGGGCCTGGACTCTGATAATTTTGAAATTTATCACATCACACGTAATAAAAATGAACAAAGCGCTGCACTGATTTACAAAAAGTCGGTCTGTCCTGTTCTTCAGCGAAATGTCATCTTCTGAAAGATCACATCTGTGGGGACACAAACAGTTATAATTAAAACCCAAACCAAAAGAAGAGCAGAAACAGCAACAAGCCTTAACCAAATACTCTCAGTTTTGGCCACAGACAATTACATCATTGGAGTTAATTATAAAAATGATTGTCCTTTGGTGCACAGCAGACAACAGAGCTTCTATACCTGTTACTCTCCCCAGTCAAATGCAGCAATTTTTGACGTCAGACTCAATACTCTGGGGTTGACAGAGTACGCTCTCTTTTTCTCTCTCTTTTCCACCTTGGTACCTTTATGAGGATTTATCCTAATGATGCACCTTTAAAATCCAACACAAACAATATCCTTAAAGGGGGGGGGGACACACTCAGTTTCAGTCAGTCTCATGTCAATCTTGAGTACCTATAGAGTAGCATTGCATCCTGCATATCTCTGAAAAGTCTTTATTTTTATTATAATTATAAAAGGAAGATGCGCTGTTCCGAGTCTTTCCGAAAAAAGCCGTGCGGCTGGGGGCGTATCGTGTGGGCGGAGCTAAAGAATGTCGAGCGCGCGCCGCTGTTACTGTGTTGAGTGCGTCTGAAAGCTGCGTCATCCCTAAAAGCGGGAAATATCTTTATTCAACATAAAAAATGGCTTTTAATCAGATACAGCCATACATCTATGATCCGGAATCAGACCCAGAGGCTGAAGTTGAACAGGAGCAGCAGCAAAAACGACTAGAGCAGGACATCTCTATGTGGTATAAGTTACACTAACTATATAATATGCTTAGCGGCTTGTGTTATTTACACATTTATACTTTAATTATATCGTGTGTGTGTGTGTGTGTGTGTGTGTGTGTGTTTACGCGTGGTTTGTGTAGACATGATTTGTAGTAAGCGGACTGGTTTTGCGCGTCAGGCTAGTGTTTACATAGAAAGACATGGAATAGTAGCGCATTTGAATGAAGAAGCGCGCTTATTTAGTTCAACATATTTCCCCATTCTTTGTGTATTGTTGTTTGGAGTGCTTTTACAATACACAAACATACACATATAGTGGCCAGCTAAACAAATGTACACACTATACATCGCATGCTCCATTGATCAATACGTGGTCATGTTTGGGCTAACGTTACTTGATGGGCATAGGCAAAAACAGACATTTGAAGCAGTCTTACTCACTGCCTGCGGTTCCAACGTTGAGACCTTTATCGTTGGGACCGCTCCATCCTTCAGTATGTATTAGGCGATTTGAAAATCCGGAAAAGCAAATTCCATCCACTTTTGCCTTAACGCGGGGTTATTTGGCTACGAGCCAGCGCTTTGATGGGCGTAGCCTATTGCTTTCACGCTCTCTCTCTCTCTCTCTCTCGCGCGCGCGCTCTTCCGGTAGAATTGTCCGTACGGCCCATACAAGGAAATTCCGCCCTGTTGACGTCAAGCGGACCCATGATCGAAAAAAACTTTCCGAAACTTATGACTAACAGGAAGTACTAATTTTGGCAAAGAAATACTCCCATCAAACGTCCACCTTAGCTTTTGAAACTGTGTCCATGTTTAGCATGGGAATCCAAGTCTTTAACAGTGCAAAAAGATCAGTATGCATGAAACAGCATTTCACCCCCCCTTTAAATAATTGTTGTATGCTTCTTAACCAAAGGAATGCAGTCTATGAATTACCTTTGCAAGAATTCTAGTGTGGCTCCCAGTTCTACAGGGTAACTGATGTTCAATATATAGTAAAGAGAGAAGGGCTTCTGTAAAACTCAAGAGATGGTCATTTACAATCATCTGGTCTACTGCTACCATGTACACACTGGCTGTCAGTGGGTTCTCTCCTTTGAACAAACACAAAATCAGTAAGACATAATATTTAAAAGAATGTGAGTTTTGGTCACCCGAAACCAGGAATTATTGTGTTGTAAGATCATAGTAAATAATACCCACCGCACACTACTATACATGGTGTTGTACATGCTGTTCTGAGCATATATCACTTGGAACAGAGGTGTCTTCTACCATCACAAGAAAGTGATCTTGGTCATTTTTGAAATGGGTTAGCAGCAACATCAATGCCCCACAAACATGATCCCCTTCCAGCTCTATACTTTGTGAGGATGCTCCCTGCTTTGCTTGCTCTTTCTGTGCACTGAAATTGAAAGTACTCCAATATTCTTCTGAACTTACTGGAAGCAGATTCTTCAAAGCTGTTGTTTATGTCAATGCCAGTGAGCTCTTTAAAGTCTGCTTTCATTCCTGCTGGCTGAAAAAGATATGGCCACTCATCAAGTAAATCTTTGGTTTCCTTTCCAGGTTGGATGTTGTTTCTTTGAGAGGTGCAAGTAGAAGTCATTAAGTCATAGATTGTCTTTACATCACTTTCATTATTTTTGAAACATTACTAGCAACTTCTCTTTCTTTCCCTGCTGCAATTCAGAAGTTTCTCCAACTAGCAGTTGTGGATCAGAATTTATACAACCATATAACAATTTTCATTTATTTGTTGATACTTCTAGAGTATCACAAAGTGGTGTACTAATAGCTTTTGCTCTTTTAAAATTGTCAATTCTACACACCAGTTGTTTGAGGAGAGAATCATATCCACTTCCTACAACCTGGGAATTAATCTAATCTCTGAAAGACTTTGGGTATGAAATCACCATTTGTCGGGCTATTTCTGATACATGTTTTTTAGCTGGACATTTGCTGACTTCCAGGATCTCAGAAGCAACAATGCGGACCAACTGTCTTCTCTCAGAGCAACTTGGCCTTTCGCCATTTTGCAACTTTTCCATAAAACTTGCTGGCACTTTTTGCTGTGGAACATAAAAACTATAATGCCAGTCATGGTCATAAAACGAGCTTTCACAGCTACTGTCACCTAGAAGATAAACCAATGTCCACAGGTTACAGGATGAACACTTTTCATGCAGCTGTAATTTTTTGGCAAAATTGCCTATTCCCAAGCTGCAGATTTATTGAAGTTTAATAACGGACAAACAGAGATGGCATGGGGCTTTGTGGGTTGTTCATGTGCCACTATATAGAGTATGCATTTAAAGTGGTGCACAGACTTGTTTTATGTCCGTGGTGCATTATTGTCAGAGGGGAGACTGTTGTGCATTTTTCACAGGGACCGCAGGACCACAGTGCAACAAATCACTAGCATGAAATGGGCACATTTAACGTGTTGCTGGTGATTTGCTGCACTGTGGCCCTGTAGTTGCTCTGAACAATGCACAACAGTCTTCACACTCCGCTGGCATAAGCTGCTGACTCAACTGGAGACGGTTTGGCCATTCCAGCACCAGGTAATCACCACAGTGGCACATGTACGGATCACAATGTATGCAATTTCCAAAATCAATGTTTTGAGGGCCCGTGCCATCACAGTTTGATTTGTACCATCAAACTACACTAGTCAAAATTTTAAGAGGATCAAAACCTTTCATAATAGTTGTCTTAAAACCAATACCCACAACTCTTCAAATGTTGACGAGTGTACAATAAATCTGCAGTTCCCCTTCGAGGGAACTCGAACTGCGTCATCGTGACGACACTTTGGGGAACGCCCCTCGCGTTACGCGTCTGAAGAAACAGTAGAATCAGCCCAATCCGATTGGTGTTGCGTGATGACGTCGTATGTGACGGCACACCCGGAAGATACAAAGAGACGTCTGAACGAAACAGAGATAGCTTTTTTGCTCTTCAGCGTTAGCGCTCTGTGTTACCAGTCTGAGAGTATTTGGTGTTGTTATCTACTAACGTTGTTTTCACAAGCATACAGGGCTCGCAAATTCCATGGCCGGTCCCGTGCTGTTGAGGCAGCACGGTTGATCTATCATGGACTCGCAGATGGGTCTGTCAGGGGAACTTGAGAGTGCTTATGCATTTTCTCCTTCCCGGTGACAGCTCCATTGTTCTCCTTCCCCGCGTGGAAGCCCGCGGCCCCGCGCTGCGGCTTCTTCCCCCGGGGTGGAGGACCCGATGCGTGAGCTGTCTGATTCTGAGGAATTAGATGGGCTCCGTATAGAGGCTCGCCTTTCCTAATGCAGATTAAACCTCGAGTTGCCGAGGCGGCGCGCAGGTTTGGGTCTGTTATTAGAGTGATACAACGTGACACGGTAAGTAGGGATACTGTGGGTGCGAGGCATGCAGTCAGCTCCTGAGGGGGCGGGCTGTTTTCATTCAGAAATATCGCGACGCGTACTGCCGTGCGCCTTCGGGTGTTTCAGCCTCGCGCCCGTTTGGCTTTTTTTCTCGAGGGATGAAAGCCAGTTGTATTATAACAGCTTGAACCGCGTTGCTGAGGCAACGTGTGGTTTACGAGCCGTATATAATACAATTAAGCAGTATTGTCTGATAATTGTGGCTGCGTTTTATTCTGAGGAATTAAATGAAATATGATCTGACTTTGAGGAGTTAGATATTCAGCCTATTATTCAGACCATGTTCGCCGTATTTGTGAAATGTGATACTGTTTGGCTTTCTTCTCGAGGGAGGAAGGCCAATTGTATTATAACTGCTTGAGCCGCGTTGCTGAGGCAACGTGTGATTTTCGAGCCGTATATAATATAATCGAACAGTATTCGCTTTCACCTTACTATGGCTGCATTTAATTCCGAGGAATTAAATTAAAATATTATCTGACTATAAGAGTTAGATGTATTTTTTACTCAGCCTATCATTCAGACCAGGTTGCACGGTTGGGTGATTATGATGACATTTAATTCTGAGGAATTGAGTGTCATGTTATCTGACTTTGTTAAGTTAGATACTTAATCAGTCTGTCGCCCAAGCGTGTTTGACTTGTCTGGATATCCATCTAAGATTGGAGGTTGCGGCCCTGTCGAGCTGCTCCCTTAGATGAGGCCCCTGCTGGCCGGCCCCCTCTCCCAGGTGGGAGCGATCGAGGTCGCCTCCCCTGAGGAGCTTTTGGGAATCGATGTTGTGCTCCCGCCGTCTAGTACGTTTCGGGCCACATCGTTTCTCAGCGCACGCGCGCTGCACCAGCCGCCTCTAGCAAGACCTGCGGCGGTCCAGCAAACGCGTACGCTCACCGAAAATCTTCCTCGATTTCGCCCTGCCGGTTAGCCGCTTCAGGGGGTCGGGGAGGAGGCTCGGTTGACACCCGAGGCCGGCCTCGAGAGGCTGGTTCCCTTAGCAGATTATCTCGGCGCATGGTTATGCCTCCGAATATATCTGCATGGGCCCTGCGTACTGTAGAACGGGGTACAGGCCGCAGTTCAGTTCCCTCCCCCGAAGTCTAACGGGGTGGTCTGGATTGTGGTCGGCCCAGAGCAGGTGCGGGTAATGGAACAGGAAGTACACTCCCTGTCGGTTAAGGAGGCTTTGAACATATTCCTCCGCCAGTCAGGGAGTCCGGGTCCTACAGCCGGTACTTCATAGTTCCTAAGAAGGATGGCCAGTTGCGTCCAACTTTAGATCGGAGGTACTTGGATCGTTCTCCGAGGAGATTCAGATTCAAGATGCTTGAGTGTCGTGGTTCAGATCCAGTCTGAGGACTGGTCTGTCACGGTGGATCTAAAGAGGACACATACTTCCATGTTCCATCCTTCTGTGTCACGGGGGATTCCTGAGGTTCGCTTTCGGGGGCGAAGCGTATCATTATCAGGTTCCTCCATTCGGGCATCACTGTACAGCAGTTTAGGACTGCTGGGACTTGCGGCAGCTGCGTCCAACAGAATTTCTCTTGGCCTGCTGCACGAGACCCCTACAGTGGTGGCTGGGAACCAGGGAGGTTTTCCTTGAGGGGAAGACCATTCTGTATGATCAGGGTAACGCGCAGATGCCTTCGTTCCCTCGTCATATGGAAGAGACCTTGGTTCCTGTCCCGGGGGCCAGTGCTGGGAGCATCATGTTGCCGGGAAACCGTTTCAACAGACGCATCCCTCACTGGTTGGGACACGGCCATGGAAGGCCGCTTTTTCAGAGGTCTGTGGGAGACCCGGCATTCTTCCTGGCACATCTACTGCCTGGAAATGCTGGCGGTCTATGAAGCTCTGAGGAGCTTCCTCCCGGGCCTCCGCGGCCACCATGTCCTGATGCGTAAGTGAACCAGGGGGCTTTCCTTGAGGGGAAATTCATTCTGTATGATCAGGGTAACGCGCAGATGCCTTCGTTCCCTTGTCATATGGAACAGACCTTGGTTCCTGTCCCGGGGGCCGGTGCTGGGAGCGTCAGGTTGTCGGGAAACCGTTTCAACAGACGCATCCCTCACTGGTTGGGACACGGTCATGGAAGGCCGCTTTTTCAGAGGTCTGTGGGAGACCCGGCATTTTCCTGGCACATCAACTGCCTGGAAATGCTGGTGGTCTACAAAGCTCGGAGGAGCTTTCTCCCGGACCTCCGCGGCCACCATGTCCTGATACGATCCGACAATATGTCGCAGTGTCGTATCTAAACCACCAGGGGGGCCTGAGGTCGCGCCCTCTTTGCAGACTGGCGCATCAGGTCCTTCTGTGGTCCCAGGGGAAGTTGTCATCCCTCAGGGCGATGTACATTCCCGGGGACCAAAATCAGGGAGCAGACATCCTGTCGAGGCAGGGGCTGAGGCCCGGGGAATGGCGGCTCCACCCAGAGGTGGTGGAGGCTATGTGCGAGCGGCTGGGCCCGGTGGAAGTGGATCTATTTGCGTCTCGAGAGACGTCCCACTGCCCGCTGTGGTTCTCCCTCACTCATCCGGCCCCTCTGGGGCTGGATGCCATGGCGCAGACGTGGCCGAGGCTGCGTCTGTACGCTTTTCCCCCGATTGCTCTGCTCCCGGGAGTTCTGGAACGTGTCCGCCGGGAGGGCGTCAGCCTTCTCTTAGTAGCACCCCGGTGGCCCACTCGGGTATGGTTCTCCGACATCATCGACCTGCTGGACGGTCCCCCATGGCAGGTCCCTCTGAGGAGGGATCTGCTGTCTCAGGCCGGGGGTACGATTTTCTACCCACGGCCAGAGGTATGGGATCTCTGGGTCTGGCCCCTGAGGGGGCTCAGTTCCTAGCAGAGGGCCTGTCGGCAGGTGTCGTGGAGACCCTACTCAGTTCCAGAGCTCCATCCACCAGGAGGTTGTACAGCCTAAAGTGGAATGTATTTTCCACTTGGTGTAGAGAGCGGCAGGTGAACCCAGTTAACTGCCCAGTGGCTTCAGTGCTGGAGTTCCTTCAAGACCGCTTCTCCGCCGGTCTTTCCCCGTCCACACTTAAGGTGTATGTGGCTGCCATTGGGGCTTTCCACGCACCTTTAGGTGATGCGACGTTGGGAAGGCACCATCTGGTTGTACGTTTCCTCCGTGGGGCTCGGAGGATGAGGCCTGCGGCTCATTCCAGGGTCCCAACCTGGGACCTGGCAGTGGTGCTCGAAGGGCTGGCTGAGGCCCCCTTTGAGCCGCTGGAGTCGGCTGAGGCGAGAATACTGACCTTCAAGGTGGCTTTTCTCCTTGCCATCACTTCTCTGAGGAGAGTGGGGGACCTCCAGGCCTTGGCGGTCACGCCGACTTGCCTGGAGTTTGCCCCTGGCATGGTTAAAGCCATCTTGCATCCCAGCCAGGGCTACGTGCCCAAGGTGCCATCTAACAGGGCAAGGTCAGTGGTTCTCCAGGCATTCCATCCTCCACCTCACGTGACGGCGGAAGAGAGCAGACTTCACCTCCTCTGCCCCGTGCGGGCATTGAGGATTTATCTGGAGAAGTCTGCTCAGTGGAGAAAGTCAGACCAGCTGTTGGTGTGTTTTGGTTCACCCAAGAAAGGGCTGCCTGCGTCAAAACAGACGATTAGTAACTGGATTGTCCAGGCTATAGCCATGGCTTATCGGGTGCGCAACCTGCCTTCACCCTTAGCCGTGAGGGCCCATTCTACCAGGAGCATGGCCTCCTCGGTAGCCCTCCTTTCTGGGGCCTCTATGCTAGACATCTGCGAGGCAGCGGGGTGGGCCACGCCTCACACCTTCATTCGTTTTTATAGTCTGCATCTCCCTGAGACGCCTGGCGCGAGAGTGCTCGCCCCCTAGTTGTGCCTGGTTTCAGCTTCACACTGGGGTGGGTATGATTGGTGCGGGATAGTTGGTACTCGTTCCCCAAAGTGTCGTCACGATGACGCAGTTCGAGTTCCCTCGAAGGGGAACGTCTCGGGTTATGACTATAACCCTTGTTCCCCGAGAAGGGGAACGAGACACTGCGTCTCGTGTCCACCCAATCATCAGAGCGCTCGCTTCATCGCAAAGAACGCTATCTCTGTTTCGTTCAGACGTCTCTTTGTATCTTCCGGGTGTGCCGTCACATACGACGTCATCACGCAACACCAATCGGATTGGGCTGATTCTACTGTTTCTTCAGACGCGTAACGCGAGGGGCGTTCCCCAAAGTGTCGTCACGATGACGCAGTGTCTCGTTCCCCTTCTCGGGGAACAAGGGTTATAGTCATAACCCGAGACGTTTTGTATCCATATACACATACAAACCCGATTCCAAAAAAGTTGGGACAGGTAGCAATAAGAGGCCGGAAAAGTATGTACATTTAACTTTGTACATATGTACATTTAACTTTTCCGGCCTCTTTTTGCTACCTGTCCCAACTTTTGTGGAATGTGTAGCTCTCATGAAATCCAAAATGAGCCAATATTTGGCATGACATTTCAAAATGTCTCACTTTCAACATTTGATATGTTATCTATATTCTATTGTGAATAAAATATAAGTTTATGAGATTTGTAAATTATTCCATTCCTTTTTTACTCACAATTTCTACAGTGTCCCAACTTTTTTGGAATCGGGTTTGTACATATACATATACATATATCGCTCTGTGAACTGCAGGTGTGGCACAATTTGTTTGCCAGGCATGCTAAAGGCTGGGCATGCTCACATTGCAAATTCTCTGTATATGAATTACAAGAATTGACAAATTACATGTTTTGCTTTCAAAATGTTTGTGGATTGTTTAATGTTGTATCAGCGTTTTACTCACGTCTTCCACTTGAAGAGCTGGATGGTGAAATTGAGCATCCATGAGCAGGTGAACCTGATGCATCAGAAGTGTATTCAGCAGACAAATCATTGGCAGTGTTTTGCAGAGTGGAAGCAATATCTACATGGCATAAACAAAAAAACGCATTAAAAACCATACTGCAGAAACAAGAAACACATTGACATACTGTAATACAAGTAAAGAGTACAGCTAACAAAGTACAGAATGAAAGAGACCGGGGTGTTGTTTTTCCAGTTCATCTAATTGTATGCATGTACACAAGTCAACATTTAAAGTGGATCAAACCTTTCATAATAGTTGTCTTAAAACCAATACCTGTTCTTGTGAACTTAATTAACTTTTTGATCCGCTTCAAATGTTGACTAGTGTATATGTAAAAACAACCATTGATTTGAAAACTTACTTGGGATTTGGGCAATTAGTTTTCTTGCTTCAATCGGTCTCAGAAAGCCACCTAGATCATCATCTTTCAAAAACTGTAGGTCATCTATGGTCTCCATACCTAGCTGTTCAAACCCTCTATGGCTAGCTTTGAAGTTATAGAGTTTGGGAACACATTCTCAATAAAAGTCAACAATGCATCCATTTCTGTTGGGAGAGGACAGTTTATCCTTTTTACAGATGAACAACGCTGTGCTTCAGAGTAATGACCTTCAGTCCCATAAAACTGTACTCATTTAAGGGATAATAATCCAGACATTCCTCAGCATTTACACAAATGAATTCCTTTGTCGCAGGCAGAATCTCATAAAGTCCATAATCATGCAAATACACTGAGGGGCGGGGAGTCACAAGGAAAGTCATCTCATCATCTTTCACAAAAATCAGCTCAATCTGTCCAAACTGTAAAATAGAATACTCCTCTTCACATTTAAGGCAAATTAAGTTTCCTTTCCTGTACAGGGTACCCTTGTATTCTACCCGTGTTGAAACAAAGTCTGGTTCATTAAGCAAGCTTGTCTCAACAGCTTTGCACACAGCATCACTGTTCAAATGAGGAGAGTATGTGGCCAAGTCAACACTTTTAAGCTTTGGTGAAAATAATGACCGTGAGTGAAGATATGCTTGAAGAAGTTGATGGTTGTGTGACAATGTCTTGCATACATTTTTGAAGTTCTGTGTTCTTCTCACACTTCTTTTGAAGTAGGAATGTTTGCTTTCAAATCTCAATGACCATAAACGAATTAAAGGTCCAAGACTTAAAATGAGTGACGTATAGTGAAGCATGTAATGATGTTTTGGTTTCAAATTTTCACCAGGATACAGCTCCTTTCTTGTTTCCAGATATTCTGGTATTAAGACATTGAGATATGCAATCTGTGCAGTGGTAATCTTGGGAGCAGACACTAGCTCAACCAGTTCTTTCAACTTAACAGTCAGTTGTCATACAGGGTCTTGTGACTCTACTCTGTCTCCAATTATGACAGGAAGAAATCTGAGGAGACACCAGTTCTCAGCTGCTTGACCACCTAACTTTCTGCCTTTTTCACATATCTGAGAGGGGGCAGAACCAGCATCAGAATCGTCTCGGTTACGGATGTAACCCTCGTTCCCTGAGGAGGGAACGGAGACGTACATTAGTGACTAACGAATGGAGGTTTCGCTTAGAAGCCTATCATCTTCGAGCATATAGAAAACGCCCAATGACGTGCCAATGCCATGGGGCATGCAAATTTTGCATACGTAACTCGAAGTACGTGGCAATATCGCATTATGTTACCTGCTGAGGAGCCAAGACTGAACTCCCGCGTTCCAGGTAGCACAGCTGATGTGGCAACGGAACGTACGTCTCCGTTCCCTCCTCAGGGAACGAGGGTTACATCCGTAACCGAGACGTTCCCTTTCGTTCAGTCACTACGACGTATGTTAGTGACTAACGAATGGGGGTTCCAATACAATCCCGCCACTCAGCTGTCTTCCAGTGCCCTGCGTAAGAGTGAGTTCCCTGTCGTAAAACTAAATACGGACGAAGGACTCATGCTTATCACAGGAATACCAAGGTACACTGGGAAGCATATCCCAGTGAGGGAATGCCAAGATGCCTGCCCGTAGGGAGGACTTAAGAGTACACATATACGCTAAGGGCTGCATATGGAAAACTCTAGGGTACCAGCCGCAGGTGGAATTTTTAACCCTAACTTGCCAAGGGAAAGACACCTGCTCGCTAAGGAGGCTTACGGTGGAAATACACGTGTGGAGGTCACCGGAGGGGAACCATGCACACGGGGCACCTGGCCGGACACGAGGGTCTGGGCTCAAGAGAGG
This sequence comes from Romanogobio albipinnatus, assembly GCA_023566225.1. Taxonomy (NCBI): domain Eukaryota; kingdom Metazoa; phylum Chordata; class Actinopteri; order Cypriniformes; family Gobionidae; genus Romanogobio; species Romanogobio albipinnatus. Next base: position 34,877,957 of record CM042244.1, on the reverse strand, counting down.
CCAGACACACAGATATCGGCGTAAGCAGTGCTGGAGGAACTCAGGGCTCTCGGAGAAGCTCACCTGAGGGAAAATATTGCACGTATCCAGTCCGTGGAGTGGAATGGCGAGCAAGCGAAGACACCTGAGCCTGGCCCATTACCGGCCCCTCGGGGGGGCAAGTACATAGTCGGACACTGGCTCCACTCGGAGATTGTAGAATCTGGCGAATGTGTTCGGTGTCGCCCAGCCTGCAGCTCTGCAGATGTCTGTTAGCGAGGCGCCATGCACTAAAGCCCAAGAGGAGGCCACACTCCGAGTGGAGTGTGCCCTGACCCCAAGGGGATATAGTCGACCTTGCTGCTGGTAAGCCAAAACAATGGTGTCCACTAGACAGCCTTTGCTTTGAGAGAGCTCTTCTCTTCGGCTCTCCACCATAACAGACAAAGAGCTGGTCTGAGGTCCTGAAACACTGCGTGCTGTCTACGTAAGTGCGGAGGGCGCGTACTGGACAGAGCAATGCCAAGGCTGGGTCTGCCTCCTCCAAAGGCAGCGCTTGCAGGTTCACCTCCTGGTCCTTGAACGGAATGGTGGGAACCTTGGGCACATATCCAGGCCGGGGTCTCAGGATCACGTGAGAGTTAGCCGGCTCGAATTCCAGGCACGCTTCGTCAACCGAAAATGCCTGCAGGTCCCCAACCCTCTTAAGAGAGGCCAATGCGGTCAGCAGAGCCGTCTTCATCGACAGGAACTTAATATCAACCGACCACAAAGGCTCAAAGGGAGGCCTCTGCAGAGCACTTAGAACTACTGCGAGGTCCCAAGAGGGTACGAGAGGAGTGCGAGGAGGATTCAGTCTCCTCGCCCCCCTCAGGAACCTGAAGATCAGGTCGTGCTGACTTACCTTTTTGTCCCCCAAGAGATCGTGGTAGGCAGATATTGCGGCCACATAAACTTTAAGGGTGGAGGGAGACAGCCTTCGCTCCAACCCCTCTTGGAGGAACGATAGCACGGACTCGATCGGGCATTCCCAGGGGTCTTCTTGGCGGGAAGAGCACCAGGTGACGAAGAGGTTCCACTTCAACGCATAGGCATGCCGAGTGGACTCTGCCCTAGCGGAAGTGATGGTGGCGACCACCGGCAAACAGAACTACCTGTGCTTCCCCGAACTGTTCCCAAATCAGCTGGACTGTCTGGGGATGGAGTCACCATTCTCCCGGGAGTGGCTGAAACCGTGAGAACTCGTCGGCTGCACGGTTCAGGGCTCCTGGAATATGGACAGCACGAAGGGACCTCAGGGGCTTCTGACTCCATAAAACGAGGTGGCGGGCGAGTTGAGACATACGGCGGGAGCGTAGACCGCCCTGGTGGTTGATGTACGCTACTACGGCCGTGTTGTCTGTCCTGACAAGCACATGTTGACCCCTCAGCAACGCCCGGAAGCGGTGCAGGGCGAACCGTACTGCCAGTAACTCGAGGCAATTGACATGCAGAAGGCGCTGGGGTCCTGTCCAGGAGCCCGCGACTGCTTGTCCATTGCACATGGCACCCCAACCCGTGGCAGAGGCATCCGTCGATACGACAACATGCCTGGAAACTCGTTCTAAGGGCACACCGGCCCGTAGAAAACTGAGGTTCGACCACAGGGTGAGTGTCTGAAGGCAGGCCCGAGTCACTTGTACCCGGAGCGTGCCAGACTGCCATGCCCACCTCGGGACTCGATCGCAAAGCCAATGCTGAAGTGGTCTCATATGAAGCAATCCGAGCGGCGTCACCGCAGCTGCAGATGCCATATGCCCCAGGAGCCTCTGAAAAAGTTTCAGTGGAACCGCACTCTTGCTCTCGATTGACGGAGGCAAGTCAGCAGAGACTGCGTGCGCGCTCGCTGGTAAACAGCACACACCTGGCGACCGAGTCGGAAACCATACTGAGAAAAGAGATTCTCTGCACGGGGCAGAGTCGCTCTTCTCCCAGTCGATCTGAAGGCCCAGACGGGCTAAGTGCCGGAGCACTTGGACTCTGTGTCCGCAGACCTGCTTACGAGAGTGACCCAGTATGAGCCAGTCATCGAAGTAGTTCAGGATGCGAACCCCGTGCTGCCTGAGTGGCACAAGGGCTGCCTCGATAGACTACGTAGAGTCACGAAGGGACAGAGCTGCCCGAATGGGAGGACTGCGTACTGGATGTCCGCCCCTTGAAGCAAACCGTAGGTACGGTCCGAGTCGAGGAAGGAGACATGAAAGTAAGCGTCCTTCAGGTCGATCACTGCAACCAATCTACCGGACGAACGCGTCCGAGGAGGCGTTCACTACCGACATCCTGAACGGAAGCCTGAGAAGGGATCGGTTCAGGACGGGCAGGTCCAGGACTGGCCGTAACCCACCGGTTTCCTAGGGTACAATGAAGTAAGGGCTAAGGAAGCCCGACTTCATTTCGGCTGGAGGGACAGGCTCGATTGCACCCTTCGCCAGTAGGGTGGCAACCTCCGCATGCGTGATGGGGGCGTTGGCCCCGATCTCGGTACAGCGAACTCCCCTGAGCGGGGAGGAGCCTGCTTAAACTGAATCGTGTAGCTGAGCCTGATGGCCTTCGCGACCCAGCGGACAGCCCCTGAAGCTGAAGCCAGGCTCCAGGAACTGACCAACGGGGTCGCTCGAACCACAGACATACCCAGGGTGGGGCAGAGAGGCAGCGTTACCGGCCCGGACATGGGAGGCGTAGCATCCCGGCGTGGGGGCACGGTTAACGGCTGCGTCCTGACAGAGGAGACCAGGGAAGGACGCACGTTCCACTGGGGTCCGCTCTGAGAGGAGGCTGGCGACAGAGAGGGACGAGAGCGGCGCGGCTCGGGGGGCGGCACACACTGCCATCACCGGTCTCTGGGACCTCAGAGATAGGACACCAGTTCTTTCCAAGTGCTGCCAGCCCGGGGGCCAGCAGCAGAAGGATTTTCCCCCGGCCCTCCACTGGGGAGAGGAGAGGCCCTGCTACCATCCCCTGGAAAGAACTGGGACCCATCTCTGGGTTGTCCGCCTCCAGCCCGGCGTTTTAACCAGGCTGGGGAGCGGACTGGGCGACATCCTGCAACCACCTCCACGGCGCGGCCCAGAGAAGGCTGTTGCTGGGGCCGGACGGGAGGAGGGAGGGAGGTCGCCCTCGGCGGCTAGCGGACTGAGGCGACTGAGCCGGCGGCTGGTGCAGCACCTAGCCGCTGGGGCAGTACGTGTTACAGCCTCAGTCTGCTCTGGGGTGGCCGGAACCATTGGGCGCAGTTCTCAGCCGCGCCGCCGAAGAGGCCAGCCTGGGATATGGGCGAGTTGAGGAGGCGGGCTCGGAGCTCGGAGTTCCACACCAGCGCGAGGCTCGCGGCTGCCCGAGATAACATGGCTGTCAACTCTAGGTCAGATCAGGCAGCGCTGACACACCTGAAGGCGGAGCACAACCTAATCGTCATTCCCAAAGGACTCTAGCCCACCTTGGGATGCGGCGATTGACATCTCGCTGCTATCTGGAGTGTGAACGAAACGAACGAGGCGTCAGAGACGGGCCGCTGTTTCAGTCCAGCACTCACTGGAAGCGATGTGCGAGAGGGGGGCGTGGCCCGAGGGACGTATCGTCGTGGTTCTTAATACCACAGCACCGCCCTCAGGTCACCCTGGCCACCAGCCAAAGTACCACCTCTCTCAGAGATGGTAGATTGGGGTGTGGCAGAGGGGACTCTCTCTCCTCGCGGAGATCACTGAGTCTTGACCCCGACATCACGATGGTCACGTTCCCGCAGTGGGAACATGACACATCCACAATCACTGCCCGAACGTGCTGAAGCCCAAATACGTCGAGCAGTGAATGTGCCCATAGACAGCAACAGAGATCGATCGCACCCAGAAGTGCACGGGCGAACCGTCTTGAAAAAGACGTGCCACGCGCAAGCTCTTTTTGTGAGAGGAAACCTCGCAGTCGATGCCGAAGCGCCCAGGGAAACACACACCAGCTGTCTAGCAGACCACCGCGCAGATCAGCAGGCAGGAAGTATGCGATCACTGGAACGCGCCGTCACACCAACACCGACTGGAAAGCTGCTCGTCTCGAAGAAGCTGACGGAGTCTCAGAAGGCTTGTGAGGAGTGAAGAGGTAGGTACTCTTGGCTCCGAAAGCAGAAACATAATGCGATATTGCCACGTACTTCCTTTTATACTCACGCGGTGAGGCGGAGTTACGTATGCAAAATTTGCATGCCCCATGGCATTGGCACGCCATTGGGCGTTTTCTATATGCTCGAAGATGATAGGCTTCTAAGCGAAAACCCCATTCGTTAGTCACTAACGTACGTTGTAGTGACTGAACGAAAGGGAACCAGATATTTGAATTGTGCAAGTCTCCTGTTCAGCTTTGTATATGAAAACCACTTCCTTTTTACAAAGTATTCCAAGAAAATGGCAAGATCAATAGCTACAACGCCTTCAAACAAGTCGTGGCCAAGGCATGGGGAAGGCCAGGCTGAGCAACATGAAAATATTTGAGAGAGTTGAAAATGGAGTCAAACTTCAACCCATTTACAACATTTTCTTCGGTCGTCCTTAGAGTTTCCACTGCCGCCTTATAGGACTCAACTGTGCGATTGGGAAAGTCTACACACACATTCTGAAGTTCACTGCGAGATACCAAGCAATACCTACAGCAATGCTTGGCAGTACTGAAGTTCTGTGAGTAACCACCGATGCAGTGGGACCCCAAATTATCACCGATAATAGCCACTATTGTTGCACGTACTATGTCACCTGAAGATGTCACAAATCCATGCTCTTCAAGTTCTTTGACATCTGCTAACAACTTAGCAAAAATCTTGGTTTGACCAAAATAGTTAAAGTCTCTCTCATGACACAAAAGTGATAACAATGTTATCAATGCATGATCTGTAAAATGGCTCAAAGTTGCCAAGTGTAAAATACACTCCAATCATTTTGTGTCTTTTTTTAGCTGACCCAAGGGGATTCACAATCTCAAAGGCATCCTGGTACAAGATAAGTTGGATTGTAATCTCAGGCTGCTTAAACAAGTCATTGGATTTTAATACAGAGCCATCACAGATGTCAGAGAACACAGAAGAGTGTACATGCTGATGTTTGGCACACTGCTCCCACACCACTGGGTCTATTAACATGGTTTTTAAAGTGTTCTTCAATGGAATATACTGTGCATAACGTTGGTTTCGGTTCTCATCACGACCAATATACATACTTTGTGGATGCACGTACAACATTGTTCTGATAATACTGTCTTCTTTGGTATTCTGTGGAAAGTAATGAATTACAAGCTGAATGTAAATCTTGGACTTGCAAAGTCTGCACCACAGATTCAATATCACATTGTGAGAGGGCCGTTTTTGACTTGAGTATTTCCCTGAACATCTTCTGTGTGTACTGATGACAGATATAATTTAATCCACTGAATTCCTCCACAATCATCAGAATGGTTGACGATGGCACCAGGTATTTGGCTTGTAGCTGCATATAAAACAGGCAGAGATTTTTCATGTACAATGACTTTGCGTTACATTTCGTCAGTGAGTCTGTGAATTCACTTTCATCAACCTCATCCTCAGTAACATCAAAAAATGCTGAAGAAGGTTGCTCAGATAAAGTATCCATAATCCGTAACTGTGCAAATGTAGAAGTCATGTGCTTTCGTGAAACATGGGCAGTGAAACTTGATCTTAAACTGAATTTTTTGTCACATTTTTCAAAAGGACAACACACCACCACTCCCTTGGATAAATGTGACCTGAGATGAGAAAGGACATTGTTCATGTCTGTAAATTGTTGTTGACAGTCTGTATTGTTGCAAACAAACGTGCCCGTCGAATCATCAAAATGAGTATGTGGTCTTTTGTGATGGCGATAAACATGAGCTTTGAGAGCATTGTATTTTGAGAATTTACATTTGCATTCTGGGAAGCAACATGGAAATTGAGCATTTGCTTCATGTCTGTGTAAGATTTGATGATTAACATATCCCTTAATTGTCTTCAGAGAGCAATCACAAAATGTAATACATCATCATCCATGTGGTTAAAGGTACACACACCTCATAAAATGAAATCTGTTGTCCATGCATATGAGTGTTCTTAAATGATTGTGAAAGGCAAGCAAAGTTCTAAAACAACAACACAATTCTGAAACCTAGTACTTTTTAATGCAACTTGCATCAAACATTAAGAATAAGATTTAAAAACATATGTGATTTGCCATTGTAATTGTATTCACCTGTTGCCAATTAACTTTTAAATTACGTTGGATGACACGTTAACAGATTTTTTTAAACACTTACCATTCACCACTCAACATCGAGGTCCGTGATTGTTTTGTTGTCATTCTGTTATATATTGCATTCATACAGCAGAATATGTTGTCTAAACGGTCACGTTTACACACAAAGCTACTTAACAAAGTCACTTACGATTTTTGAAAACAAACTGACGCCTGTAATTAATCCAGCGAACCCAACTCCACTCCGTGTTTTAGCTTATTTGCCATGCCAATGAGCACGTTTCCCGACCAAAACAAAAACACAGGGATTTTTTCCTTGAGGCATTTTTACGCTGTTTTGGAGCCATGATGTGCCACCTGCAGTTAACAGGCTGCTGCTTTGTCTCTTGGCTGATGCCGTTGGGCCGAGGGCAATGATTGAGAAGTAGTTTGACCAAAGGCGGGACTTAACAAGAAAGGTCAAAACAGTGCAGAAACGCACACCAAAAAATGTCTACCATAGAAAGCAAATAGGGAAATTTCCTGCGACATTGTGAGGTAATCATACTGGGTAAATATGCTGGCATGTAATATTAAATATAAACTTGTAATCAACAAGTGTTACTGTATTTACGTTGTTTCTGCTGTTGCAGTGCACCCTTGGCCTTGTCAGTGGGTGAGGTCACATCACTAAACTGTCTGAAGAAGTAAGGTGTCGACCATCATAAAATGTGTAAGTGCATTACATATTTAATGAACACATATTTTTAGTAAAAAACTATATATTTTTTTTATGTAAGAAACGCAAGAACATCTAAAAAGAGTAACATGATCAGACATGATAATGAATATAGATATGTGATGTATGATATATAACCATTTTCTCTCTTATTTTTTAAAGGCATCAACATGGAGATTGAATTGGAGACCATTGTTCTGTTCGAAGTGTAGTTTGTGGAAGATGCAATGATGAAATTAATTTGAATTGTCAATGTTGTATTTTAAGCATATAAGCAATGTTTAGATGATGGTACTGTAGCACTGTTTAAAGTTTTTAATATTATTGTTATTTACAATGGAAACTACTGTAACAGAAGAAAATAAAGATTTTCTCTAATGACTTTTTGTGTGACATACAACATACATTTCATGAACTACATATAAAATTATCTGTAAACCATAATCAAAATCAAAATGCTGTACGTGCCTTTCAAAATTATGCTCCATCACAATTTTTTCAAATAATGGTCAACACATGTTATTTTAAATAACGGTCAACACATGTTATTTCAATTTACACTCTGTTAAATAATGATTAAAACTGAAAAACATTTCAGTTAACAGTCAAAACATGCTTTATGAAGTAATGGTATCAACATGTAATTTATATATACATTCAATGTTTAGTTAAATGTTTAGTTAAACAACTGCTACACCATGTTTTTACATTTACAGTTAAAACATGTTTTATTAAATAAGGGTTTAAACATGTTACGTGAACTTACAAATAATGCCATTACATTTAATGGTCTATGCATGTATTTGCAATTATACAGATTATGTTTTAAACATTTTATAGTACTGTATGGTCAATGTTCTTTTTTCATGTTGCTGTGTAAACATGTTACTTCAGTTCATGGGGTTTTACCGTTATTTTCATTAATGGCAAACGTTTGGCACCCTGTGCTGCCATGCATTTGATCGTTTTTTTCTGTTTTTTTTTTTTTTTTTACAGTGTACATGTGTACTGTATGTGCTTTTTATATTAACAACAGTCACATTTGCACTTGATGGTAGAGACACTATAAGTGAATACTGAATATCAATAGATTTTTGATAAAGCTGGGTTTAATTAGGGCAGACGTATTGGACAGGTGTCCCATTGTACAATTGACACTATGAATTCTCCTTTCCATCCTTTCTGACCTGGGCATCACAGGCACAGTCTTTGGTGACTTAAGGCCAATTTATACTTCTGCGTTGAGTGTACGCCGTAGTGTACGCCGTAGGTTACGCACGTAGCCGACGCCGTCGTGAGCATTTATACTTCTGCGCTGTTGTCTGCGTCAATGTGCAATTACACATGCAGACGCTAGTAGGCAGTGTCCTCGGGCATGTTGGTGTAATCAAGAGAACAGCCGAAGAAGAAGCTGCTTGTTGTGTAGCATCTGTACATTCATGTCGGAATATCAGCAGCAGTGAGAGAGCGGCTTTTCTTGCAGCTTGAGTTGTTGTATCTAATACAAATTAAGCATCTCTAGTTGATTAGTAAAGTTAAATAAGGCGATCTGGCGCTGGAATGTGTTTGTGAAATCATGCGGAGCTCGTGGCCGCTGTTTTCAGAGCAATCGATTGCTGTTGCGGAGACATCATTCACGAAATATACCCTAATGTGTCCCTGTTCTTGATATACAATCACTGATTAACATCTTTGGTTTTAATGAGAAAATAAATAAACTATACTCAGCGGATCTATGTATTTATTTACTACCATAAAGAATCGCTGGACTGCAAAATATTGTGTTATAGCAGACGTAAGGAACTATCATCCAATTTCTGGACACACACACTCCTATCGCAGATTTTTTATTTATTTATTGACCTGAGGGAAGGGTTCTGGCAGACCAATCACAGCGCTTGCGGTCCGCGTAGAATGACGCGTTGTTACATTTTTGGAGAGGTGCGCGTCAGGGTACGGCGTAGGGTACGGCGTAACTAACGCGTCTATGCGTAGGGTACGCCGTACCCTCTGCGTGCACTCGACGCAGAAGTATAAATTGGCCTTAAGTCTTACCTTACAGGCAGATCATTCAAGGATTCCTGGAGTGTCTGAGTCACATCAGCATCACTGGAGTGCCTCAAGGTTCAGTGCTTGATCCCCTTCTCTTTTTTTTCTTCATATCCACAACCTCTCAGGACACATTCATAAAGGCACATGAGTTCTCTTCTAACTGCTATTCAGATTATATGCAGCTGTATCAGCTCACCAACGGGCTCAGCTGTTGATTCAAAATATGCTCAATTGGCCAAAAAGCCACTGACAGTAGTCCGACTAGTGCCAACACATGAAAAACAGAGGAACCATGAAAAACTTAGCCGACAGACGCTCAATGTCAGCCTGACATTTGCAGGAGCAAAGTGTATGTCACTTACAAAGTGTATGTTTACGTGAACACCTCTTGTCTAAAGTAGCATTGTCACAACTTACGGCTTTCTGTTGTCCATGCAAATAAGCTCTAGTAACAGACAATAATTTGATCTCTTATCAAATAATTAGCAGACGTTATTACTCCACCATTTGCATGACGTCATTAATGTCTATTGTTGAACCAACATGGTTTGAACAACAAATGTGCAACAAACTTACTACAGTTCTGTGAAACAGTCGTGACTGGCTAGTTCATTTCTCCAAGTTACGTCATTATATAGAGGCGAATGAGCGCATGATGACTCATATCTGACGCAAATCAGGAAGAGGAGAGACAGAGAGAGCTGTGTACATGTTTCAGTTGAATGGAGATCGGATAATTCAGTGAGAAATTAATAGAAATGGTATTCTGTATGACAAAATATTTTGCAAACATGTGATAATAAATCAATATTTCTCCAAATATGTGCACTTTTGAACGAAGAGCTGAACTACAATCTGTTATTTGTGAGCTGTGTCTAAAATCTCAATGAGAGATGAGAGAGATACAGCCAACTAGACTGTTTCAGCTTGCTGGTGTTTAAGGTCATGGCACAATAAACCCCGCTCATTTATCAGTTCATGTTCATGACCCCTTTGTTGAGGACTTTGAGTGTCCTCAGTTTCTCTGGGGAAGGTGGGGATGGTTTGACTCATATTCCTGCAGTGGAAGCCATTTCACGGTCTGCTCCCCACTACAAAGCCACTGCCACTACATCTCTAGCCAAGAATAAGCCTGTTATTACCATATAAAAGTCTAATGTAATTGATCCCACATTCAGTTCCGCTGTTTCTCAGTGAATCTGGTAGCAGATATCAGGGCAGGATAGCAGTTATGCATTTATCTTTATCATTTATTCCTGTGCCACAGTGTTAGTGGAGACCCTTGCAAAGACAGAAGTTATTTTGTGCTGATATGGATGGACCTTTTAGAGCGATGACCCAGTCTAAATACTGAAAATACATCTTAGTTACCTGAATAAGTACTTTATTTTTTGTCTGTAAATTGTATAACAATTCATGGTCTGTATTGGGTGCAGTTAATGGCATTTGCTGCAAGTAGTGCTTATGAAACTCATCCCTTCTTTTATACTGAGCCAATGAGACTTCAACATGTGCCAATACTGCATGTATTATCCCTATTCAACATGAGTACCTGTTCAGCCAAAGTGAACATTTTACCACATAACCAAAATAAATAAAATAAAAATAAAACCTAAGCTGAATTCTCAAACTACACATCATTCATCGCAAGACAAATATTTGGGAATAAAGACTAAATCACTTTTGTGGACACAACTGATTAAAGGTAGGCTGTTTGTGGCCATTTTTGGCCCTGTGGACTTTTTTTGAACTCTCTTAAACTCACTAGTTTATTTAATGTGTCTAATAAAATTGTCATACATGCCTCACATGAGAATTCTATCACATTTTCACCACAGCTTCATTTCTGTCACATCTCAAATTATGTTTTGCATTTAATAGCATTATGTGGTGGAAATGACAGGGACTGAAATAATTTGCTGCATTGATTACACATTTTTGTCGCTGGCAGAGAGAAACACCATTGCGGAGATTATGGAGGGAGGGGCCAGGTAGGCAATGACAGAGAGTAGATACAAGTGACCCAGAGTACTGCCAGGATGACCCAAGACGAAACAGAAGGTGAGAGCAGCCAGGGTGGAATCAGTGGTCCAACCACCAGTGGTGGACCCAGGAGAGTTGGAGACCTAGGCGGTGCTGAGGAGACATTGAGACTGGGCGACATGGTAGGTCCTGGAGGTCAAGGTGGAACTGCGGTTATGAGCGGCCGATGTAGAGCCAGGGTGCTGGAAGACTGAGGCTGAGCCGGTGGGACTGAGGTCCAAGGCAGAGCTGGAAGGAATGTGGAGCCTGACGAAGCCGAAGGGGTGGAGAGATGAAGCACAGCTGAAGGTCTGGAAGTCCGTGGCACAGACAGAGCGACGACTGATCAAGGTGGTGCAGAAAGGAGCCATGAGGACGATGGTCCCAAGTGGAGCCAAGGGAGGGAGGAGCCCAGGTCGACTGGTCGACAGGCCTAGGTGGAGTAATGGCTCAGCTGCTGGAGGCAGAGCTGGAGTCCAAAAGACCCGAGGCAGAGGAGGAGCCAAGGGACATAAGGGAATGCGGGGCCGAAGGACTAGCTGTCTTTGGTAAAGGTGGTGGGAGAGGGAGGCTGGGCGGGATCCTTGGAGACACAGGAGACTTGGAGCATTGGAGACTTGTGCAGGGCTCTACTACATCCTCTCATACTCCACAAGGCACTCCCACTGGTACAGAATAATGCTGGCTTTTACACCTGGTCAGACTCTCTGTGGGGCTCGGGCTCCAGGAAGAAAATGGCCTTCAGCTTTTGCCCGGGTTCAAGCTCCCTGGTGGACATGGGCTCAGGGTCTGCGTTGGGCTCGGGCAGTATGCCCATGCTGTGCAGTGTGAATGGCTAGATGGGCTCTGGGTCTGGAGTTGGGCTGGCAGGGTCTTCTTCCACTGGGCATATGATGAAGGGTGATTTACCAGCACCCACTCCACATAGGTGGTGAAATTTCCCAGACGACTGTCCACAGGCAGTCTTCATACTGTAACATGTAGTACAACATGCACGAATCACAGTATTTTCAAAAGTTCTTTAACAAGGAGAAAACAGGAGAATGAGAATACAGCAACTACACATTAACATAATTAACAGAGAACACCAAACTTAGAAAACCAAGGGCTTATAAACACAGGGAGTAATCAAGGGAAAACAGAACAGATGTGGAACTAATGATATACCATGGAAACAAACTAGCAGAACAAATTAATGCAAAGCGAAACAGGGAACAGAATGAAAACAAAACCAAACATACCCCTGACAGTAAATTAATATCAGCCTGGTTCCCTCGACAAAAACACAACAGGATTTTTGTCAGGATTTGTTATTGCAGAAAATTAACCAACAAACGTTTATGATTATTTTGTACACATTTTGTTCATCATGATAATCTTTACAAATTAACTTTTTAACTACACCACAGTCACAGGACTTCAACTTCACTCACTACCATTAATCGTCAGTCTTTATTTAAAGTGAAAATCACTTGGACACGATTATTATAACAATGAGGCTATGAAAGTGATAAGTGTGTAGATGAGTTTATCTGTTTGGTGGGATGACGGTTAATGTCCCTGACCATGTTAGCTACTGCCTTTTAAAAAAACAAGTAAAAGCTTTAGTTTTAAAATATCAACAGGTGGGATTTCTGATTTTATGTTGTAGAATAAAACATGAATTACTTGAGCTTGTGTTCATCACAGACCTTATTCCAGGCATTTTAACAAAAACATTGACTTCAGGACAATGAAAACGGAACTGCTCAAATGTTTACTCATTTCCAGATTTTGGCCTACGACAAACATGACAAATATCACATTTTGGATTAAACTTGGTTGACTAAATAAAGTTGCCTTGCTAAGACAAATTTCATAAATAGTATTTTTAATGTATACTACTGATAAAAAAACTAAAACATTATAAGCCATTGACACCAACTCATGCACTCTTAAAATGGTTTCAAAAGGGGTTTAACAGTATGATGCCATAAGAGAACCTTTTTAAGTTCCAGGTTGTTAGGATAAGAGCAGTTTTGGATATTTCTTCATGAATAAAACCAAAAGCCATTTAGGTGAATAAATGATCATGAATGATTTAAGTTACACTGTACATAACATCATAATGTGCAATGTTTCAGGTCTCACCTCGCCTAACTGGTTCTGGAAAAGCATTCATCTGCCTATTAGCGGTAAAACACTACTGGATACTGGAGAAACACGGATAGCCATTAAGCAATGGATGCATTGTCCCATTGTTTGCTATGGACAGCTGCAATTTTTCATAAAATGGAAACCATTTGTAAAAGCTTTGAATAGAAATGTGTGCATGCAGGTATGTACTTGTATACAGCAGGGTATTAATTAATTATAATTAATATATTTATTAATAATTCATTCATTCATTTATACCTTTTAAATGCATATACTGTATTAGTTTATATTGGGTTTATTATTGACATTTCAACACTATTGTTTTGATTTTCATTGTATTATTATTAAATGAATGATTGTGGAAGAAAACATAAACATCCCTTTTCAGCACCATTTTACTGATTTTTGTCAAGCATAAAACTATATAGCACTGATGTGACTATCACTGTAGCATGCAGTACCTGCAACACAGGATAAATAGTTTCAGCTTGTTGAAAGTCTGCTGGAGTGGGTCTGGGATTAATTTGAGTAAAACAAACTGTAAATTGTCCATAACGTGCTGTGAGAAGTGCCTTGATTCACCTCGTTAAATTGGACGGAAATCCATCCACTAATTGATTGCTGCATATTCAGTAACAAAGCTGCTGATTGGTTTACTTGTGCTCTGATTGCTATTTATGTTCAGCTTTGATGCATTTCCTGCCAAGCGTTTCTGAGAGTCAGGTTTCACTGAGTTACTGCAGACAATGTTACTGGAGTTCCAGTAGCAAACAGTAAAAAGAAAAAAAAAATCAGGGTCACTTTGTATAAAGTAGAATTATGGTGATTTTCTCCCCTTGTGGAGCACAAAAAAAGATCAACATTGGAACCCATTGATTTACACTGTACGGAAAAAAACACATTACTAAGTCATACATCAACATGGAAGTGAGTAAATAATTACATAATTAAAAATTTGTTCAAACTATCCCTTAGTAGCCTAAAAATATATCCCTTTATCACTTTGCTTCTCTAATTTTATTGTCGTCTCTGCTGTTGTTTTCCATATTTACTAACGGCCTGTAGTCAAAGCAATACGTTTTTGTCAGCAATGAAGTTTCATGTAAATCATTTGCAGATGCATTGTTATGTTAAAAACATAACATATAGAAAAAGTGGGGACAATATACAGACAATTTGTTGTCAGACAGTTACGGTTGTAAAAATAATGGTAACATTTTTTTTTTGGGTTCAATTCTCACTATTAACATGTTGCTTGTTAGCAAGCATATTACGAGGACATTGGCTGTTTATTAGTGCATATAAAGCACATATTAATGCCTTATTCTGCATGACCATATTCTACATCCCTTAATCCTACCTACCAAAACTTGAAAGCTACAAAAACTACCTTACTAACTATTAATAAGCAGTACATGAGGAGTTTATTGAGGCAAACGTCGTAGTTAATAGTGTATTTGTGTTCCCCGTACCCTCCTAAGAGCTTTTTTTTTAAATTTAGCATTTTTTTCATGTCGTTACATTGTTCAGAGCATAAAATTTTTGTATTTTTCATTTTTTGGGGGAGGGGGAAAATTATATTCTATTCTTCTATGTCTTCATAAGTGGAAGGACTCAGTTGTTTACAAAAATAAAATGACATGAAATTAAATTACATGGGCAAAAACAATGGGATTGATTTTTTTTTTTTTTTTTCATTTACCAATACATTTTTAGGTTTCAGGTTTTTTTAGTTTTAACCAAACTTTGTTTAAAGATGATTCTCAACTATGTTATGAAAGATATAATGGATGAAGTGCTATACCATTTTACTTTATGCAACGGTGGGTAAAATGGCCATGCGTGGGTTTTCCCATGCAATGCATTATAGGCCTATCTATACACTGTCTCTAATTTGCATATTAATGCGTTCTTGGAGCAACATGTAGCTAATGATAAAATAAGTATAATAATGGGAGTATTAGTTGGCAACATTTTCATAATAATATTTTATATTTTATAAGAACATTGATATGTAATTTATTTCCCTATTCACTTGCGGTGTCTCCCAAAATGCCTGGTAAACATGATTGAAGTCCTGGTGTCTTTACAGAGATTGTGTGTGAAATGAAAGCCCGGTTCTGTAACAGAAAGTCATATTTTGATTAGAAACCCCATAACATTTTCCTGAGATGATGATTTATAACAAACAATTTGAAAATTAGTTATATTTCCTCATATTTCATACAAGACCACTCATATTTCCATTTGATCATTCATTCATTTTTAAAGACCAAGGAGAAGTTGTTGTCCTGGTGAAACCTCAAAACAAATGGTATCTCTGAAAGACCCTGAATGTGTTCTTTACAGGACATCCAAAACTGTGACATGTATGGTGTCAGAGAAATTCACTACAATGTAATACCCTCGTACATGGACAGTGGCTGTTATAGTGTAGTGAATTTCTCTGACACTACATGTCACATTAGCCAGGAGGCTAATATAAGTGTTACCAAATTAACATGTAGGCTAATATACGAAAACAAATAGGCTATAAAATCTCAAGAACATAATACTGAACATTATCGAATTACAGATACACACAGAGAATATGACTCAGCAGTGATTGCGTTTCGCTCGACACCAGGCCTGTAATGCCGCTCTCTGCAGTTAGATGGCAGCAGTCATCTGTTCTCATGCTGCACGTCAACACTTCC
This sequence comes from Romanogobio albipinnatus, assembly GCA_023566225.1. NCBI lineage: Eukaryota > Metazoa > Chordata > Actinopteri > Cypriniformes > Gobionidae > Romanogobio > Romanogobio albipinnatus. The sequence continues at coordinate 34,862,088 of CM042244.1, read as the reverse complement.
ACAATTACTACTGCAGTCTGACTTTGCTGCTGTGCATTTCATTGTCTTTATTCACTAGATTGTGATGCAAAAGTCATTTCGAAAGGGACGAGAAATAACACCAGAGAAAAGGTAAGGAGATGAAAACAGCTAGGTGTGTCTTATGGAAGGGGAGGATAGATCACACAGGTGAGGTGATGGATTATTGACAATCCTGACATGATTGAAGCTAGGCTGTTTCTTTAACTATGGGCATTTTGGCCCTGTGGACAGAGCATTCTGTAATTTCTTCTTAATATTTCCAACTCAGGGTCATTTCTATGACGTGTCAAATTATGTTTAATTGCATTCTGTGACAGGAATGACAAAACATGGCAGAGTAGATAAAGTTGACTTGCTAAAGCTAATTTTATAGCCAGCGTGTTGAATGCATACTATAAAATCAAATAACATTTTTAGGTTACAATTTATTTTAAGGTGTCATTGCTGCAGTGTAATTCTATATTTAAGTACTGTGTAATATTATTTAACTACATGTATTTACTAGGCTATTGGATTAGGGTTTGGTTGAGGGTTAGTTGCATGTAATTATACACAATTTACTGTTACTACTATGGTAAGTACATGTAACATATGTAACGACACTGTAAAATAAAGTGTTACTCATTTTTATACGTTTGCATAATTTGACAAAATTACTGGGATTGGAGAATGATGTTTATGAAGTGTATTTATATATTTATTTTGCACATTGTTTTGTCATATTTCAGTTCTTAAGAGACAAGGACACTGATAAGTTTGATAAGTTATTTTTAGTGGCAACAATGTTTTGTGGAGGAAATAACAGTTTATCTATTTTTTATCTATATAAATCATCACAAAAAATATTGATAAAGTTGTGCTTATTTTACTATTTGTTTAGATCATTATACATTATTTAAAATATGTAATAATTATTTTTTTAATTGATTTTTTGGTCTGACAAGGATAAAATAATTAAAATCAATGCTTAAAATACATCTAAAAAATAAATATAAAATAATGCATAGGCATGGAAAAGTTTTTATTAAGTTTTTAATGCACATAAATAAAATAAACACCTGGCAATAATGAGATTAAATGAGAGACACAAACCTTTATTGTTACGATTCATTTTTACAAAGGCTTACACTTTATTTTAAGGTGTCATTGTTAGAGTGTAATTATATATTTAAGTACTGAGTAATAATATTTAACTACATACACTTACTATAGGGTTAGTGTTTGGTTGAGGGTTAGTTGCATGTAATTATGCATAATTTACTGTTATTACTATGGTAAATACATGTAACATATGTAACAAAGACACTGTAAAATAAAGTGTTACCTTACAAAGTCCTACATTTGCATGATTGTTTTACATAAGATGGACCTAATTTATTAATCACAAGCAAAATTAATTTTCTGTGTAAATCATTTATAAATACACTATTATGAAAAAAAAAATATGCCTAAGCACAAACACAAAAAGAAATGTGGGAAAAAATTATACTGAACATTGAAAATTTGTTGTCAGTAATTGTTGCTTAAGTTGCTTAAGATATAAGCGTCTGCTAAATAATTAAATGTAATAATAGTGAAAATAATACATATAATATACAATGACAAAAGAACACTTTAGTGAGCATTAGGAATACTCTTATAATTACAGATATACATATATACAACTCTGATGATTAAAGCGGTGATTGTTTCCTGAGGAATGTGAGTTTTGCTGTAAAAGACACATGACTATTCTTCCTCAGTAACACTTGCATTTGATTGTTTCTTTTAATCTTGATTCCTCTCTTTCTCTCTCTCTCTGGGAATGTTTAGTCAGGGTTTCTCCCCTGCATCAGCATTTCAGTGCTGAGGAGTGATTTAAAGGGGCACAGGGCTGCCCGACGGGCCCGGCAGTGGAAATAAACACAGCCCCCCCATCCAACTTTTTAATTAGCCCGAGGTTTGGGCTGACAACTCCTCCTGACACCACTATAGCACAGTAACTAGCTATTACACTAAATATTTGGAGTGTCGCACAGCTGAGGCTGACAGTGTGGGCTTCCTTGGGGGCCAACAAGAAACGAAATGCTGAAAGAAATATGAGAGAAATCAGGGGAAATAAGAATGTGTGCAGCAATCTCGTGCCAGCGGATTCATCAACGCATGAAGCTTTAAAAGGCTGGTGGTATTTCGAGTCGCGTGAGGGGTGGGGGTGCTTCTTGCTTGATTGCATGTTCACAATTTTAATGAAAGTCGTGAGGGATGTTGACTTGGCACCGCTTTGAGAATGTATTGTGGGAGGGAGATGTATGTCAGGCTATTTGTAGGGTCATGACTTTGCTAAGAAACGCTTCTGCCCACCTGGACTCTGTTTTTTGGTGACTCATATGGAGGTCTAATTTTATTCTGTGCTGCTATTCAGCTAGTTTTTAACAAGTTTTAACAGTGCCAGTTGAATATGAACATGCTATTGCTTTGTCAGGTACTTTTTGTTGCATTGAAACTGTCCAGAGGTTCCAACATTCTCACTTATATATCATTAAAATGGTGAATTCAGGTTGATTGGGACACTTTTTGCCATTGATAAGACCAGGAAAAAGTGTCCCAATCAACCTGACTTTGTATCCTTTTTTGAATAATGTTAAAAAAAATTCACAATTTCATCTGATCGTCTCAACCTGACAAACCATCACTGTATGATTCATGATGGCACTAATTATTATCAAATTTCAGGTATTGTTAAACTCTTTCTCTACAATGTATAACGCTCAAAATAATTCATTGGTTTGAGTAGGGCCAACTCAAATTAAACAAATTAGTTAAAACTAATGAACTTTTATGAGTATTTAGAACTTTTTCTCTTGAGTTCTCAAAATGGACACATTTTAAGTAATCTGAATTGTTTCATTGTTTTGAGTTTTATTAACTTGTTTCTTTTAATTTAGACTAACCTAAATTTAACCGAAACTGGGCTGGGATTTCTATTTTCCAGCATGCTTTGCCATGACACTCAAAAGGGAGAGTAAATGCCAAAATTAAGCGTTCTATTATGTTTTTGTGTGTGTGTGTGTGTGCAAGATTAACATTAAGTGTGAGATTTGGTAGTGTTTAATGTTTTGTTATGCTAGTTTAGAAGAGTTTCTGTTATGTTGGTGATGAGTGGAGCATGAGCTTATTTTTAGAACAGATATATGTTAAATAATAATATTGCTGTCCTCATTCAGCAAGTGCTATGCTATGCTAATGCTACCAATGCATTCTGTAACCACTTAGCTACGAAACATTTGAGATTACATTGTTTGTAAGTTAAATGAATGAATTACCTCACTCAAATATTTCAAGTTCAGAGCAATTAAAATGTATGATTACAAAATAAAAATCTGCAAGTTCTGCTTACTAAAACTTTACATTTCTTAACTTAAAAAAAATGTAGGCAACTGAACTTATTCGGGTTTACAGTGTACACAATGTTGATAACCTGTGGTTGCATCACTGAAACGTTAATTTCGTAATTCGCACCCACACGCCACTAAAATAATTTCTAAAAGAGGCGTTTCGAATATCAACATGCTATAGCTGGTGTAAGACAGGTGAGATAAGTGTGTTGTGCCGTTTCTATAAACAGACGTGTATTTTTTTGGGTTGTGCTGAGCAGACCTGCTGGAGTCATAATTAAAGGGGAGAAGTTAGTAGCAGAAACACTCACTACAGTCATTGTTTTGCACTGGTTTTGTTTTTGCTTTCTAATTGCTGGTTGCCATTGGAGCTTGTGCACCTGATGATAGACATTGCCAAGCATTTTGGGATTGATCCAGGTCACTGAGAGAGAGATTGGTATTCTCTTGGCATAAATAAAAGCCTGGGTTTGTGCATTCCTCTAGTTTCACACAACTATAATAACAGATTCATTACTGGTATGATGCAAAGTCAAAAATACAGTTTTCAGGACGTGACTGGAGCAACCATCATTGCCTGATTTGATGTTTAGTCAAAAACTAATTTGGAAAAAAAAACAATATTTGTTGAATACATTTGTTAAACTTAATCAGGTTCGACTTAATTTATATTTAACACAATCTGTCTTTATTATGTTTATTATGTATGAATTCTCCGTGACAGGAGAGTAAGTCTGTTGAATGGTTTCAGACCCACATGATTCACTCTTCATGTTCAACAGGTCCGTCTAGAGATCCTTATCAGTGTTGGGTAAGTTACTCTAAAAAGTAATTCATTACTAGCAATTAAGGTAACACTTTATTTTACAGTGTCCTTGTTACATGCACTTACTATAGTAATAACAGTAAATGAAGCACAACTACATGCAACTAACCATCAACCAAACCCTAATCCTACCGTAACCCTATAGTATGTACATGTAGATAAATACTATTACTCAGTACTTAAATATATAATTACACTGTAACAATGATACCTTAAAATAAACTGTAACCCATTCACATTCAACAGTGCACTAATTACTCTCTCTAAAAAATTGGGGTAACACTTTATTTTACAGTTTCATTGTTACATGTTACATGCAATTACTATAGTAATAACTATAAATTATGCATAATTGCATGCAACTAACCCTCAACCAAGCCCTAATCCTAACCCTACCTGTACTTACATGTAGTTGCATAATATTACGCAGTACTTAAATGTATAATTACAGTGTAACAAGACACCTTAAAATAATGTGTTACCATAGGGGTAACACTTCATTCCAAGGTGTCATTGTTACAGTGTAATTATACATTTAAGTACTGCGTAATATTAAGTACATTCACTTACTATAGGGTTATGGTGTGGTTAAGGGGTTTGTTGCATGTAATAATGCATACTTCATAGTTATTACTATAGTAACAACATGTAATATGTGTAGCAATGACACTGTAAAATAGTGTTACCAAAAAGTATTGCATTGCTTATTGTTAATTTCTAAATCCCATATCAGCCTCGACCAGTTGAACAATACATACAGGAAACAGCTATTTTAATTCTTTCAAATAAATAATATAAATGTACATACATTATTCTTGAACTGGTCAAAGTATTTAAAGGGAGAGGGTTACATTAAAAACATACTTTTCAATGTTAAATCCACTATTGTTTTATATAGATTTGTCTATAGTCTATACAGTATTTATTGCAATTACATCAGACTTTACTGTAATCAAACTACAAAAAAGAGAGTAATCCCTTACTTTTCCAAGGGAAAAGCAGGCTAATTAAATTACAATTATTAATTATTTAATGCATTACACCCAATACTGAAAATCAGTACAAATGAAAGCGTTATAGCATATTATGGAAAGCTAATATGGATGCAAAACAAGTGCAAGTTTAAATGAAGTATTGCTTTTTTCACTTACTTCCATCAGGTTGCAAGTTTGGGGCAAAAAAAAGGCTTAGACAAATTCTTGAATTCCCACTGCTATATCCATTTTAAATAAGGTTAAATAGTTTATATTGATCATTATATTTCATTTGATTCACCTATTTAATTATAAAGATGTTTGCTAAAGCAATTGTGTCCTTGTTTGAAATATGTGATGCATATTGTATGTGAGCCTTTTTACCTCTTTTTTGAATTGTGAATCAGTATGCTTTATTGTTATCAGTATGCTTTATTATTATTATCAGGTGATGTATTTAGCTTAAGATCATCTGTAAGTATTAAGTAATATTAAATAACACTACATGTATGCATCTAGTCACATCTCAGATATCACAATGATTACATTGGACTATTGTGCCTGGATAATATTACAGTCAGCACGTGAAGTGTTGCTGTCAGTAGTGCATATGTCGATGTTGAGAGCAGGCGGCCATTTTTCATCACAGTGCTCAGGCTTTCGTCCTCCCCAGTGACTCTCCCTGAAAGAGGAGGAGTGATCCGCCGCTCGGACCTCCAGCGTCTGGAAAACAGGCCCGCTGCATGATTCCTGCGCTGCCATTAGTGGGCTGGAGACCTCAGGCCTCAAACCGGCCTTTCTGCTTTTATTCCTCCCTGATGTACTCAGCTTCTCTCCAGACTGGAGCGGCTGGTAAAACCTGACTGAAAACAGCCAGAGATTTGATTATGGTGACCGGTGAAGCATTGCTTGTCCTTTAAACTGTTTTAACACCAAGCTAATATCAAGATGAAATGGGGGAGGAGTTTGTGATAGATTACTTTGTGGACAGACTTATTTAAAGAATGCTGCACTTAATTGATTGATCCCATAAGTTTGGCAGTTGGAGCGGAAAGGGTGTGTGTGTGTTTAACCATTTACTAAATTTACCCTAGAAGTTCTTCTGGCAGGCTGGCATATTAACACAGATCTTTTGTGCTGTAACTTCTTTGCTAAAGAATAATACTTGTGTTGTTTTTATGTATAAAGTAAGTTATGTAAGAACGTTTACTGTAAAAGGAAACCTGTTATGTGTATATCTCATCAATGCAGTTTAAATCTGAATACATTAGACTGTATTTTTTATTCCATACTTGTATATTTTTTTGATAAAAAATGTTGACTTTAAAAAGGTTTTACTTTTACTGAACAGAAATAAATGTACTATATATTTAATCTCATGATCATTTCAAAAACAAATGGAGCTTTTGTCCATATTCATTTAATTGGCTTGAAAGACAGTTGATGTATTTTGAAAGTGTAAAATAAGCAGAGGCTTTTCAAGACATTTGCAAATGTAACTCTTTCAACACCGTTTATATATGGGGGGGGGGGGGGGGGTCTCATGGGAAAACCATTTTATAATTTTCTGTATGTGTTGAAGTAACTCAAAACTCAAATGGGTTTATTTTGGTTGTGTATTCGGTTTTGTTAATGGAAATACTAGAGTTTTCCTCTGTCAAAATAATTATGAATGATTCCTGGATTAAACTACCGATGCAGATCTCTCTTTGATTTTGTTTTATTATATTCTATCTGATAGTATTTTAATTACTCTCTCATGCAATACAATTTCATGACATTAGCAGAAATTTTACAACATTCTGTAATTATGTGTAATTTAAAATATGCATAAAAATAGTTTTAATTTTACATATTTTAAATGTTATTCATGTAAAACAATTTTAAAAGGTCTTATAACTACTTTCTTATAATGTATGATTTGTTTTGATTCTATTTAAATATGTGTATTCCAACTGCTGTGTCTAGAGAGAGTGTGTGTGAGTGTTACTGGTAAACCCTATATTATGGTGACAAAATGTCCCACAAAGATGGCAATATCCAAATTCCTTGTGGGGAAATCTTTTGGTCCCCAAAAGAAAACAGATTATAAATCATACATAATATTTTTTTGAAAATGTAAAAAGGTAGTCAGAGAATATATAGTTTGGACAGTTTACAAATCATCATTTATATGGAAAATCCCCATAAAACATGTAAACACGACATTATTCCTTATTTCTTTGCTTTCTGTTCTATTCTATCTTACATTTCAATTTGAATTTATTTATTTCAGTTTGTAACCCGGTATAGAAATTAGGTTAAATTACCACAAAATTCAGCTACTGTAGTCAAGCCAAAACCTAAAGACTCTTAAATTACAACTTATGTGGAAAAACCTAAAATATAAAGTACAAAATATATATATATATTTTTTGTGGTGATAGTATCTCTGGACTTGGACTCATACTGTAGCCTTTTTCATAATTTAATTTAATTTCTTAGCAGATGATTGCCTTTACACACCACAAGTGATGCTTTTCAGAAGAGTTTTTATATACTTCCTGTATTCAGATCATACATTCATCATGGACAGATGCCATGGCGTCTGCTTCTCTCTCTCTCTCTCTCTCTCTCTCTCTCTCTCTCTCTCTCTCTCTCTCTCTCTCTCTCTCTCTCTCTCTCTCTCTCTCTCTCTCTTCCTCCATCTGTCCATCTCTCTCATCCCCATGTATATTTGCTCCTGATCTATTAATAACCTCAGTGGCTGTGAGCGATCGCTCAGTGTCTACACCTCTTTTCATTCAAGCATTTACAAGAATTAAAAACAAAAGCAAACAGCCATCACAGCACAGAAGAGAAATGCTCGCATAGACTTGAACTGACAGAAAGTTAAATACTGGAGACTTGCAAGGGAAAGACAGACGTCTGCATTCCCCATTAACAGTATATTTATTTACAATCATTCATTTTTGTGCAAAAAAAATTAGTTTTGCCTTTGCATCAAACAAATATTGAAATAATGTGCAGATCTTTTCAGTGACACACAGACATGGGTCTGGTTAAGTGATCGTGCACACAGTTATGTAATAGTGGTGCGGATTTGGCAGTCAGAGGTCGAAGTGTTTCTGGACCATGAAGACCAAAAATATACACCCAACCAATGTGGGACAGATGTCAGCAAACAGAGCAGATGACAATCCTGTCAAAATCTGCACTGCTATGTGAGAGATCTTATATTAGACAATTTATTTTACTAATCTATCTAATGGCTTTTTATACAAAGGTGTGTGTTTCTGACAAAAAATAGTCACATGGACAGTAACTAATTAATTTGAAACCTTTGCTACGTGTGGATATTTGTGACCCTGGGCCACAAAACCAGTCATAAGGGTAAATCTTTTTGAAATTGAGATTTATACATCTTTTTTTTTTATATACATTTATACATACTTAGTTTCCTGAAGAGAGAACAAGACGCTGCATTGAAATGCTGTGAGAACGCCTCCGCGTGATTGAGTCGTGAAGCACGTGTGGAATCAGTCCAATGGAAAGATGTAACATCATAGGCGGGTGACGTCATAGACCGGAAACTATAAAGAAGCCGTGAACACAAACAGTGCTAGCTTTTGAAAAGCCTGAAGTAAGTCGATCACAGGCATGCATGGAGTATGGCAGGGTGACGCAGCGTCTCGTTGCCTCTTCAGGGAACTAAGGTTACATATATTACTGAAACTTTCCCTTTCAAGGGAACTCGTGCTGCATCGAAAAGCTGTGAAAACGCAATACCCGCATCGCCATAAGAGCAAGTGACCGTATGTGTGAAACCAAAGCACACACTACTACGATAGCACCTGCACCCCAGGACTGGAGACTTAGGAACATAACCTGGCCTAGGATTAAGTAAAGCCTTCACCATGCCGGGAGCAAACTCCAAACACGAGGAACCACCAAGAGGGATTAAATGTCTCCAATTCTCTTGAGACGAAATAGCAATAAGAAAAATAGTTTAAAAAGTGAGAGAAACTTTTCAGACACTTCTTCGATAGGCTCAAAGGGAGCCACAGAAAGGCCTTGTAACACAATGGCCAAGTCCCTTGTACAGACTACAGGTCTAAGCCTCAAAGTACCACAAAGGAAACGAGTAACTAGTGGGTGTTTCCCCAATGAAACACCACCCAAAGGAGTGTGGAAAGCAGCTAAAGCCACCACGTACACCTTTATTGTGGAGGGGAATAGCCCTGCGGAGAATCTATCCTGCAAGAACTCCAGCACTGCACCCACCGGGCAGTTAACTGGGTCCAACTGGCGATTTCCGCACCATGAGGTGAATGATTTCTCGTTCAATGCATACAGTTTCCTTGTGGGTGGAGCTCTGGAGTGAAAGATGGTCTCAACAACCTCAGCTGAGAGACCTGTACTTATGAGCTGGGCCCCCTCAGAGGCCAAGCCCAGTTATCACAACTCCGGGCAGGGGTAAAGGATCAGCCCACTCGCCTGAGAGAGATGGTCCCTGCTGGTTCGAATCTCCAGAGGAGAGCCTTCCAGGAGAGAGACTAGGTCTGAGAACTACACTCGGGCCGGCCAGTACGCGGCTACTAACAGCAGATGTGCCCCGTCCTGACGAACACTCTCCAGAACTCCCGGAAGCAGAGCAATCCGGGGAAAAGCGTACAGGGGTAGCCTCTGCCACAGAGGAGCTGGATGCATCAGATAAACCACAGAGGGCAGTGAGAGTTCTCTAATGACACAAACAGATCTACTTCTGCTTTGACAAACTTTTTCCACAGGAGCTTCACCACCTTGGGGTGGAGTCTCCATTCCCCGGACCTCTGCCCCTGCCTCGACAGGATGTCCACTTCCTGGTTCAGGTACCCTGGGATGTAAACTGCCCTGATGGATAGCAGTTTCCCATGGGCTGTGTGCCAATATGTATAAGGGGCGTGACCGCAGACCCCCCTGATGATTTATGTACGTGACCACCAATACGTTGTCGGAACAAACAAGCACATGGTGGCCCCTGAGGTCTGGCAGGAAGTGCTTCAGATCCTGAAACACCACCATCATTTCTAGGCAATTTATGTGCCATGAAAGCTGATCGTCCAGCCACAGACCATGAGTCGAGTGACCACTCATGATCACCCCCAACCCGTGAGGGATGCACCTGTTGTTAGCGTAACGCGATGACCATGAGCCACCAACACAGGCCCTTGGGACAGAAATCAAGGATCCTTCCACATGACTAAAGCACGAAGGGATTTCCCATCAGGGAGAACACCTTGGTTCTGAGCCACCACTGCAATGGTCACATGTTCAGCAGGCCAAAAGGTATCACGTTGGATGCAGCTGCCATCAGACCTAACAGTTTCTGAAACTGCTTGACAGTGATTGAACGGCCTATCTTTGGTTATTTTACTGCTGAGAGAATCAATGCTATACATGCAGGTGATAGATGAGTCCGCATCGCCACCGAATCCCAGACCACGCCCAGATAAGTGGTTCTCTGCATACTTTTCTTTGCGTTCAGCCTCAACCCCAACTTTTTCATAAGAGCAAGAACAACATATCTATGTTGAGCCGCCATCTGTTCTGACTGAGCTAAAATCAACCAATCGTTGAAGTAATTGAGTATGCGAATGCCCTGCAGGCTCAGCGGCTCCACTGCAGGCTCCACTGCAGCCTCCACAAAGTGTGGGGTGACAAAGCTAGGCCGAAGGGAAGTACCCGATATTGGAAATCGAAAGCGAACCTCAGGAACCTCCTGTGTTGTGGAAGGATGGATACATGTAAATATGCGTCTTTTATATCTATAGTGACAAACCAGTCCTCTGACCTGATCTGTGACACAATCTGTCTGAGAGTTAGCATCTTGAACTTGAGCTTCCCTACAGAGTGATTCAACTGCCACAGATCTAATATCGGGTGCAACCCTCCATTCTTCTTTGGCACAATGAAGTAATGGCTGTAAAACGTCTCGGTTACGTAAGTAACCCTCGGAGACGCCATGTCGGAGTACCGACGAATAGGAATCTCGCTCACGAGAGCCAGTCTACTTTGAGTGTAACTAAACGAGCCAATGCACATTGGCATGCAATGATTGCACCAGGTGCTCATGCCACGCCGTGCGGGTACAAATGAGACACAGGTGATTGCATCAAATCAGCCTTTTGCTGAGGAGCCGAGTAGGTAGACAGGCACCCCAGCAGGGTACAGAGGACATGGCGACGGGACGTGGCATCTCCGTGGCAACACCACTCAACGAACAGGTTCCACTTCAGGGCGTAAGTCTGTCTTGTAGACGGTGAACGTGCTGAAGTGGCGGTGTTAACTACCTCTTGGGGTAAGTCACCTAGAACCTCTGCGTCCCGTCCAGGGGCCAAACATGAAGCTTTCACAGGTTTGGACGCGGGTGCCACAGGGTGCCCCGTCTCTGAGTCAGAAGGTCCTTTCTCAGAGGAATTGGCCAAGGAGGGGCTGTCACTAGGAGCATCAGGTCTGGGAACTAGGTCCGGTTGGGCCAGTATGAAACCACCAACAGGACCTGCTCCTCGTCCTCCCTGACCTTGCACAGAGTCTGTGCAAGTAGGCTCACTGGGGGAAACGCATATTTGCGCAGACCCTGGGGCCAGCTGTGTGCTAGGGCATCCGTGCAGAGTGTACCCTCGTTCAGCGAATAGAACCACTGGCAATGGGACATTTCTGGAGAGGCAAACAGGTCGACCTGTGCCTCCACGAACTGTCTCCAAATCAGCTGAACCACCTGGGGGGGTTGGGGGGAGTCGCCACTCGCCTAGCAGCGCAGCTTGTGAAAGCTCATTGGCCACACGGTTGTGCACACCAGGGACATGAATGGCCCGAAGCGACCTCAGACACTTCTGACTCCAGAGGAGGAGATGGCGGGCAAGTTGCAACATGCCACGGGAGCGCAGACCAACTTGTTGGTTTATATACACAACGGTCGCAGTGTTGTCCGTGCAGACCAATACATCTTTGCCCCGTAACAGACCTTTGAGGAGGCTCAGAGCAAGATGCACTGCTAGCATCTCGAGGCAATTGATATGCCAATGTGGGTGCGGGCCCGTCCAAACCCCTGACACTGCATGCCCATTGTACGTTGCTCCCCTGCCCATGGCAGAGGCATCTGTGAAAAACACAGTGTGCCTGGACACCTGCTCCAGGGGCCCTCTGGCCCGAAGGAACGAGGGGTCTGACCATGGACGGAAGGACTGGCGACAAGCCAGTGTGATGCTCACCCGGTGAGTGCCGCGTTGCCACTCCCATCTCGGGACTCGGCCGTGTAGCCGTGTTTGCCCGGGGTGCACCGGGCAAACTGAATCGCATAGCGGAGCCTGATGGTCCGAATGAGCCAGAGAGACCATACAAGCGGGACCAAAGGGACCACTGGCCGAGGTGGAATGCAGGTACCAGGCTGGGGCGGCTGTCTTGTGTGTTTTTTTAACAAAGGTGGAAAACTCCTGCCTAACTTTTTCTAAGGACATACAAAAACGCCAATTTTACAGACAAGGATTCACACAGAGTGCTTACTGAAGGCACAGAAGTTAGCACCGTTTGTGTTCACAGTTGCTTAATATTTTACGGTCTATGATATCACCCACCTATGATGTTACGTCTTTCCATTGGACTGATTCCACACATGCTTCATGATGCAATCACGTGGAGGCTTTCTCACAGTGTTTAGACGCAGCGCGAGTTTCCTTGAAAGGGAACTGAATAAATAAGCTATCCATTGATGTATGGTTTGTTAGGATAGGACAATATTTGGCTGAAATACTATTAGAAAATCTGGAATCTGAGGGTGCAAAAAAATCTAAATTTTGAGAAAATTGCCTTTAAAGTTGTCCAAATGAAGTCCTTAGCAACGCATATTTCTACTAGTAATAAATTTGATATATTTGCGGTAGGAAATTTACAAAATATCTTCATGGGACATGCTCTTTACTTAATATCCTAATGATTTTTGGCATAAAAGAAAAAATCGATAATTTTGACCCATGCAATGTATTGTTGGCTATTACCACAAATATACCTGTGCGACTTATGACTGGTTTTGTGGTCCAGGGTCACATTTATCAGATATGTATCAGAGATATTTTCTGTTCCAGATTTAACCGGTAACAATTATTATCAGTTCTTTGTCATTATTGATGTAGTAATGCAGAGAATGTAATTTTTCAAATGAACTTTTGCACAAGATATTGAGCTAAAACATAAAGAATCACATACATATTCATGTTATATATTCATGTAACTCATCTAGCAACAATCTCCAGTGTTCACATTTGTCTGTTACTTTGGATAAAATTGTCTGTCTAAGGCATACATGTAAAGAAGTTAACCTCTGGGAAATGTTATCAGTAAATATGTTGACTTGCCCCTTAAGGCCAATTTATACTTCTGCGTCGAGTGTACGCCGTAGTGTACGCCGTAGGCTACGCGCGTAGCCGACGCCGTCGTGAGCATTTATACTTCTGCGCTGTTGTCTGCGTCAATGTGCAGTTACACATGCAGACGCTAGTAGGCAGTGTCCTCGGGCATGTTGGTGTAATCAAGAGAACAGCCGATGAAGAAGCAGCTTCGTGTGGAGAATCTGTACATTCATGTCGGAGTATCAGCAGCAGTGAGAGAGCGGCTTTTCTTGCAGCTTGAGTTGTTGTATCTAAAGCAAATTAAGCATCTCTATTTGATTAGTAAAGTTAAATAAGGCGATCTGGCGCTGGAATGTGTTTGTGAAATCATGCGGAGCTCGTGGCCGCTGTTTTCAGCAGCGGTGCTGTTGCGGAGACTTCATTCACGAAATATACCCTAATGTGTCCCTGTTCTTGATATACAATTACTGATTAACATCTTTGGTTTTAATGAGAAAATAAATAAACTATACTCAGCGGATCTATGTATTTATTTACTACCATAAAGAATCGCTGGACTGCAAAATATTGTGTTATAGCAGACGTAAGGAACTATCATCCAATTTCTGGACACACACACACACACACACTCCTATCGCAGATTTTTTATTTATTTATTGACCTGAGGGAAGGGTTCTGGCAGACCAATCACAGCGCTTGCGGTCCGCGTAGAATTGACGCGTTGTTACATTTTTGGAGAGGTGCGCGTCAGGGTACGGCGTATCCAACGCGTCTATGCGTAGGGTACGCCGTACCCTCTGCGTGCACTCGACGCAGAAGTATAAATTGGCCTTTAGTTTAGACAGTAATGATCATGTCAAGTCAACTTTATTTATATAGCGCTTTTAACAATGCAGATTGTTTCAAAGCAGCTTTACAGTGTTAAACAGGAAAATAATGCAACATAATTTTATTCAGGCGTATAGCCATTCTGGAGAAAACGTTTATTTACAGTGACAATTATCATACAGTGACAGTGTGGGCTTTAGATCAGTAATTAGATCAGTAATTTAGTTTAAATGGTTAATTTAGTTTAATAATTAGATTTATTTGGATACTTAGTTGAAAAATTTAGAAACATTTTGTGTCCCCAACTGAGCACGAGCCAGAGGCAACAGTGGCAAGGAAACCAAAACCCCATCAGGTGACCTAATGGAGAAAAATAAAACTTGGGAGAAACCAGGCTCAGTCGGGGTGCCAGTTCTCCTTTGGACAATTAACAAACAGCGTATGATTATTATTCTGGCAACTTTACAGGTCAGAGGTCATAATAGATTGGAATATTCGAACAATCGGTGTCATCACGCCGGAGACAGGTTTATTGAGTCTACTGCACGATCTGTGCAGACACTTCAGGGTCCTGCGTTGGTCTTCTCTGGGTGCAGGTCCACTATCTGATCTGGATACGGCCCGGATCCGGCTGACTGCAGTAAACCTCGGGATAAAACAAAGAGACTATCATTAGCGTAGATGCCATTCTTCTGATGATGTAACGAGTACATCAGGTGTTATGGGAAGTGTTCCCGGTTCTGGTTGACCTAGTTAATGCAGCCTAACAATCAATTCATTGAAAAAGTGTTTTATGTGTATGCCACAGAAAAGAGATGTGTTTTTAGTCTAGATTTAAACTGACAGAGTGTGTCTGCTTCCCGTACAATGTTAGGAAGACTGTTCCAGAGTTTAGGTGCTAAATAGGAAAAGGATCGACCGCCTGCAGTTGATTTGGATATTCTCTGTATTATCAACTGGCCAGAATTTTGAGACCGCAGTAGACGTGATGGAGTATAATATGTTAAGAGCTCGCTCAAGTATTGGGGAGCTAAACCATTTAGTGCTTTGTAAGTAATAAGCAAGATTTTAAAATGTATGCGACGTTTAATAGGCAGCCAGTACAGTGTTGACAGAACTGGGCTAATATGGTCATACTTCCTGGTTCTAGTAAGAATTCAAGCTGCTGGGTTTTGGACCAGCTGGAGTTTATTTATTAAGCGAGCAGGGCAACCACCCAGTAGAGCATTACAATAATCTAACCTTGAGGTCATGAATGCATGAACTAACTGTTCAGAATTTTGCATTGAGAGCATGTGCCGTAATTTAGATATATTTTTAAGATGGTAGAATGCAATTTTACAGATGCTAGAAACGTGGCTTTCAAACGAAAGATTGGTATCAAAGAGCACACCCAGGTTCCTCACTGACGACGAGGACTTGACAGAGCAGCCATCAAGTGTTAGAAAGTATTCTAGGTTACTACTTGTGGAGCTTTTTTGTCCAAGAATTAAAAAAAAAAAAAATTCTGAATTGAGTTGCAGGAAATTACTGGTCATCCAATGTTTTAAATCAGCTTTGCATTCCATTAATCTTGTGAATTGGTAAGTTTCATCAGGGCGCGAAGAAATATAGAGCTGAGTATCGTCAGCATAACAATAAAAACTAACGCCATGCTTCCTAATTATATCTCCCAGTGGTAGCATGTACAGAGTGAAGAGCAGCGGTCTTAGCACTGAGCCTTGCGGTACTCCATACTGAACTTGTAATCGGTGTGACATCTCTTCATTTACTGCTACAAACTGATAACGGTCACATAGGTATGATTTAAACCATGACAAGGCAATTCCACTAATGCCTACATAATTTTCGAGTCTATTCAAAAGAATGTTGTGGTCAATAGTATCAAATGCAGCGCTAAGATCGAGTAACACTAATAGAGAGATACAGCCACGAACGGATGATAAGAGTAAATCATTTGTAACTGATGAGAGCAGTCTCAGTGCTATGATACGGTCTAAATCCTGACAGGAAATTCTCACAGATACCATTTCTTTCTAAAAAGGAACATAATTGTGAAGACACTGCCTTTTCAAGTATTTTTGACAGAAAGGGTAGATTTGAGATTGGCCTATAATTGACTAATTCTGTAGGATCAAGTTGTTACGGCTGTGAATCAAAGACAATGGATCCAATAGCGTAGTGAGAAATATGCTCATTTATTGGGTAGGCACCAGTTCAAAGAAGCTCAATGTCCAAAGAGATAAAGAGAACACAGGATGGAAGAGACTGCAAACAGCAGACAGGCAGGCAAAACCACGGCGATGTAGTGCAGGCAGCGAAGCAGGGAATGCAGCGGGCAATAGGCCAGGCGGAATCCAGGAATCCGGAACAGAGAAGACACACGGGAAACAGGACGACAGCCACGAACACAACACAACGCCAGGAAGCCTGTAACGAACTGACAGTGAGTGTGGGTGAGAGAGCTGCAAATAAAGCCTGGTGATAATGTGCTGCAGGTGGAGGTGAAGAGCACCGTAATCAGTAACCACGCCTCCACACAACCTCACAAACACAGAGAAGAGAGACCATGAATTGATGAACCGTGACAGTACCCCTCCCCCTAGGAGCACCTCCTGGAGCTCCCAGGAGGACCTACCTGTCGATTGTAATCATCGATAAGGGAGTGATCCAGTATGTCCCTGGCAGGAACCCAACTTCTCTCCTCCGGACCGTAACCCTCCCAGTCCACCAAGTACTGGAATCCGCGTCCCCTCCGCCTAGAGTCCAGGATACGATTTACCGAATAAGTAGGTTCCCCATCTACGAGTCGCGGCGGGGGGGGGGAACCGGGACAGGCGGATTAATGCGAGCATGAAAAACAGGTTTTAATTTGGAAACATGAAACACGGGGTGAATCCTCCCGTATGCGGGAGGTAGTTTGAGGCGGACTGCCACCGGACTAAGAATCTTGGTGACAGTGAACGGGCCAATGAATTTAGGAGCTAACTTATTACTTACGGAGCGGAGAGGAATGTTCTTAGATGAAAGCCACACTTTTTGACCCACGACGTAGACGGGAGGCTTAGACCGGTGGCGATCGGCTTGGGCCTTGGTGCGTTTACCCACCTGAAGCAGAGTCTCGCGGGCTCTGCTCCAGGTGTCACGACACCTCTGGACGAAGGCGTGAGTGGAGGGGACCGCGACTTCGGATTCCAGACTGGGAAAAATTGGTGGCTGGTACCCTAAGCTACACTTAAATGGCGAAAGGCCCGTACCTGACACTGGTAACGAATTATGCGCGTACTCAATCCATGAGATGCGTTGGCTCCAGGAGGAAGGATTCTTGGAAACCAGACATCGCAACCCTCTCTCCAGGTCTTGGTTAGCCCGTTCAGTCTGGCCATTAGTCTGGGGATGAAAACCCGAAGACAAGCTAACCGTCGCCCCTATTAATTTACAAAATTCTCGCCAAAATTTGGACACAAACTGAGGTCCCCTGTCGGAAACCACGTCCATCGGGAGGCCATGTAAACGAAAGACGTGATCGACCACAGCTACCGCTGTCTCCTTAGCAGAGGGTAATTTAGGTAAGGGAATAAAGTGAGCCATCTTCGAGAACCGGTCCACGACGGTCAAAACGACCGTCTTGCCCTGGGAGGGCGGGAGGGCGGTAATAAAATCTAGCGCAATGTGGGACCAGGGTCTCGAAGGGATCGACAGTGGTTGAAGGAGCCCATCGGGAGGGCGATTAGAAGTCTTACCCATGGCACAGACTGAACAGGCCAAAACAAAATCTCGGATGTCACGAGCCATCCTAGGCCACCAGAATCGTTGCTTTACCAAAAACTTGGTTCTATTGACCCCTGGGTGACAAGCTACATTGGAACAATGACCCCATCGTACCACGTCAGACCGAACTCCCTCTGGTACAAATAATCGACTCGGTGGTCCGCCGGGCGGAGGCGTTACCCCTTCTAAGGCTGATCTAACCTTCGATTCGACCTCCCATGTGAGTGTGGAGATACTGAGTCTCTCAGGTAAAATGCACTCGGGAGTGGACGGGCGTTCGGAGCGGTCAAAAACGCGCGATAAAGCATCGGGTTTGATGTTCTTGGAACCCGGGCAGTACGAAAGAGTAAAATCAAAACGTCCGAAAAAAAGAGACCACCGAGCCTGCCTAGAGTTGAGTCTTTTGGCAGATCTGATGTATTCCAGATTCTTATGATCGGTCCACACGATGAAAGGTACCCCCGACCCCTCTAGCCAATGACGCCATTCCTCCAATGCAAGTTTTACTGCCAACAGCTCTTTGTTACCAATGTCATAATTGCGTTCGGCTGGCGACAGACGGTGAGAAAAAAACGCGCAAGGATGCATCTTGTCATCCGAGGAAGAGCGCTGGGAGAGAACTGCTCCTACCCCCACCTCTGACGCGTCCACCTCCACCACGAACTGACGTAAAGGATCAGGTGTCACGAGAATGGGAGCCGAAACGAAGCGGCTCTTGAGGTTGGTAAATGCGGCCTCGGCTGCACCAGACCACCTGAACGCAGTTCGGGGGAGGTCAACGCGGTCAGAGGCGCGGCTAGCTGGCTGAAATTGCGAATGAAACGCCGATAAAAATTGGCAAATCCCAGAAACCTCTGTAGGGCCTTACGGGAATCTGGGATTGGCCAATCTATCACAGCCTTAACCTTGTCAGGGTCCATGCACATTCCCTTGGATGAGATGATATAACCTAAGAATGGAACAGACTGTGCATGAAACGCGCACTTCTCCGCCTTGACAAAAAGCCCATTCTCTAGCAACCTCTGTAACACTAGTCTGACGTGCTGGACATGTTCCTGGAGAGAAGATGAAAAAATCAATATGTCATCCAGGTAGACATAAATGAACTGGTCAACCATATCTCCCAGCACGTCATTAACTAGTGCTTGGAAGACTGCTGGGGAGTTAGACAGCCCGAAAGGCATGACTAAGTATTCAAAATGGCCCCTAGGGGTATTAAATGCAGTCTTCCATTCATCCCCCTCCCTTATGCGGACCAAGTGATAAGCATTACGTAAATCCAATTTCGTGAATATGGATGCTCCCTGTAACCTCTCAAAAGCTGAAGACATCAACGGCAAAGGATAAGTATTCTTTACCGTGATGTTGTTCAGCCCTCGGTAATCAATGCAAGGTCGCAGAGAACCATCCTTCTTACCCACGAAAAAGAACCCCGCCCCCGCTGGAGAAGAGGAAGGGCGGATGAACTCAGAAGCTAGAGAATCAGAAATGTATTTCTCCATGGCCTCCCTCTCAGGAGTAGAAAGTGAATATAACTTGCCCTTAGGCGGAGACTTGCCTGGAAGTAGATCTATGGCACAGTCATAGGGACGATGAGGAGGAAGAGAAGCAGCCCGGGACTTACTGAACACCTCCTTCAGGTCGAGATACTCCTCTGGCACGTTTGATAAATCCATCGTCTCCTCCTGAAACACAAAACTAGACACAGACGAACGGGCAGACACAAGACAAGAGGCATAGCACTGATTACTCCAGACCGTGACCGTGCTGTGTCCCCAGTCAATCCTCGGGTTGT
Organism: Romanogobio albipinnatus; assembly: GCA_023566225.1. NCBI lineage: Eukaryota > Metazoa > Chordata > Actinopteri > Cypriniformes > Gobionidae > Romanogobio > Romanogobio albipinnatus. Next base: position 34,842,133 of record CM042244.1, on the reverse strand, counting down.
GCTTCTCAAGCCATGGATGACCGAGGACAACAGGTGCGTGAGGGGAATCAGTGAGGAGGAACGTGATGGTCTCAGAGTGGTTGCCCGAAATAGTGAGTGTAATCCTGTCCGTGGTGTGAGTGATGGTGGGTAATGTCTGTCCATTGAGGGCGTGTACAGCAATGGTGTTGGGAAGGGGAGTGATGGGAATCTTGAGTCGGTGAGCCAGAGAACAGTCAATGAAGTTACCCTCCGCTCCGGAATCCACAAGGGCTTGACACTCGTGATAACCGTCTGCCCACTGCAATCTTCCCGGAAGGAGGGTCGCGGACGAGGATTTCCCCAACGCAGCTCCACCCGACAGTAGCCTCCTCTCTACTGCCGGGCTTGACCTTTTACTGGACACTGGTTGAGGAAATGCCCCGCCGCGCCACAGTAAAGACACAGTCCCTCCACTCGACGACGCTCTCTCTCCTCCCGGGAAAGCCGAGCTCTGCCTACCTGCATGGGCTCGGGTGAGTTGGTGGGACTGACCGTGTTAGCACCAAGGAACTCGTGGAAATCCGGGGTCCTTCTCAGTTGTGTGCGTTGGTTCAAAGACTCGAGACGTGAGTCAATCCGAAGGGCCAGATCCATGAGTCCGTTAAGGTCCGAAGGCAGGTCCACTGCGTACACCTCCTGCTGTACACGGTCAGCCAGCCCATGCAGGAAACGGTCCCACTGCGCCTCCTCGTTCCATCTACACTCTGCGGCCAAGGTCCGGAAGTCAATGATGTAATCGGAGACGGGTCTATTACCTTGCTGGAGTTCGGCGAGTCTACGGGCCGCCTCGCGTCCCGTAGCTGCTCGGTCAAAGACCCGTCTCATCTCCTTTGAGAGTGAGAGGAACGAGGAACAACACGGATCTTGATTTTCCCAGACCGCCGTTCCCCAGCGTGCCGCACGCCCCGTTAGAAGGTTGATCACCAACGCCACTCTGGAAGCTTCTGTAGAAAACGAAGTTGGTTGCAACGAGAAAAACAAAGAACATCTTGTTAGAAATGATCTACACAGATCGGGCTCACCCGCATAGCGTTCTGGCGTTGGGATCCGGGGTTCGTGCGGATTGATGTTACTGAAGGGCTGGGGAATCGGCGGTGGTGTAGGTGGCGGCGCAGTGGGCACTCCAAGCTGTTGAATGAGTGTGGAGAGCTCGGACACCTGCTCCGCCACCGCCTGCACTGCCTGGGCTGTACTCGTCGCTTGTTGATCCTGACGATCCATACGCTGATTACTCGCGTTGAGATATTCCTGGAGTTCGGTCACCCTCGCTGGATCCATAAAGATGGTCAGTTCGTTCTGTTACGGCTGTGAATCAAAGACAATGGATCCAATAGCGTAGTGAGAAATATGCTCATTTATTGGGTAGGCACCAGTTCAAAGAAGCTCAATGTCCAAAGAGATAAAGAGAACACAGGATGGAAGAGACTGCAAACAGCAGACAGGCAGGCAAAACCACGGCGATGCAGTGCAGGCAGCGAAGCAGGGAATGCAGCGGGCAATAGGCCAGGCGGAATCCAGGAATCCGGAACGGAGAAGACACACGGGAAACAGGACGACAGCCACGAACACAACACAACGCCAGGAAGCCTGTAACGAACTGACAGTGAGTGTGGGTGAGAGAGCTGCAAATAAAGCCTGGTGATAATGTGCTGCAGGTGGAGGTGAAGAGCACCGTAATCAGTAACCACGCCTCCACACAACCTCACAAACACAGAGAAGAGAGACCATGAATTGATGAACCGTGACACAAGTTGCAGTTTTTTAATAAGTGGTTTAATAATAGCCAACTTAAAAGTTTTCGCTACATATCCTAATGACAAAGATGAATTAATGATATTAAGAAGAGGATCTATGACCTCTGGAAGCATCTCTTTTAATAGCCTAGTGGGTACAGGGTCAAGCATACATGTTGTTGATTTTGATGATTTAACGAGTTTAGCCAATTCTTCTTCTCCTATAGCAGTGAATGAGTGTAATTTTTCCTCAGTGACACTACAATGCTCTGTCTGATGTGATACTGTAGTAGACGGCTGCATGGTTAAAATTTTCTACCTAATATTATCAATCTTACTTGTAAAGAAGTTCATAAAGTCATTACTGCTACTGTTAATTTAGCTACTGTATCGAATAAATACCTAGGGTTGTGATTGTTTTCTTCCAAGAGAGTCGAGAAATAAGCAGATCTAGCAGTTTTTATGGCCTTTCTGTATGCGATCATGTGCTCTTTCCGCGAATTACAAAAGACCTCTAGTTTTGTTTTCTTCCAGCTGCGCTCCATTTTTATGGCTGCTGTTTTAAAGGCCCGGGTGTACTCGTTGTACCACGGCGTTGGACTATTTTCTTGCAGTGCAGGGGAGCAACTGTGTCTAAAGTACTGTAAAAGAGAGAGTCAATAGTTTCTGTTGCAACATCGAGTTCTTCTAAGCTATCTGATAAGCTATCGAGTTCTTCTAAGCTATCATCAGTGGGGAAAACTTACTATGATTGTCCTCAAGACTTTTGTAAGTCCAATGTAAGTGTCTTTCTGTCGACTCATTTATTTATTTGTTTTATGTAACCCAGAAAATTCCTTGAAATATTTCTGAATAAATCACCAGTGAATGGCATTCTTATAGTTTCGTATTATAATAATTTAGTTCATATTCGAATACACTTAAAAAAATAAAATAAATTAAAAAAATACCTTTTCAATGAGTTTGTCAGTGATATTAAAGGTTTGTGAGGCCTGAGTGTGTGAGAAGAGCTCATGTTTGCTAACATGACCGAAGATGTTTGAGAAACCTCATAAAATAAGTAGGGAAGAAAAAGAGACACAATTGACAAATTGTTTTATCTATTTTTGAAAGGCTGCGACACACCAAGTCAACTTCAAATAACTAGTGCCTTAAGCTTGGAACATACTCTGCAAGAACAAAGAAATTTGTTCGTTTTCTCGAGGTGGTAAGTACAAGATCAAAGTTCGTTCTGGTCAAGACATTCCATACTCCACGAGAAAAGCAGGTGCCGAACATCTCCGTTTCTTCGCATTAACCCCGCTCACTTTAAATTTCTGACCAATCACACAATAGTTCTCGGACACCCACAAGAAAAAAGTTCTGCTCAGACAATGTGTCGAGAACGAGCTGCGAGAACTCCCAAACCAGGGCTCCGAGAACAAAATTACGTCATTTTGTTCTCGCAGCCCTGGGAGTGAGAACTTTTTTCTCTGTTCTTGCGGAGTATGTAGCGGCCTTTGGTCGCCTTCCGTCAAGCACATGCATTCTGTGCCTGTGTGTAAGGAAATAGCTGTCTGTATCAGCAGACATCATTAGTCTATATTCCTCATTCAAAAACTAGGACTGCAGATACAGAAACCATAAAAAAGCAGTGCTTGCTTACCATTTTGAATATCAATAAAAGGTAAAAACAGTAGTCTGCTGCTGTATTCAATGTCCTCTGAGGCTGTACGGCAGCTGTGTATGTGAGGAACAGACTGAAATTTAACACATGAACAATTTAACACAATATTCACTTATCGCACAATGCACAAGTCATCCCATGGAGGAGAGAAAGTAATATGGTTTGGAAAAACATGAGGGCGAGTACATTATGAAAACATTTCATTTTTCATTCACAGAATCAGATCATAAAAGAGTTTCAGAGGAGATCTCAACCATGTGATATCAAAAGACTCCAAAATGTCTTCCAGGACCAAATGTTCTCTAAATAATTGTATTTATTTTAGTTAAATGATTTGAGCTATGCCATCCACATTAATTTTTATAAAATCATAGCCAATAATAATAAATAGGTTATAAGAAAGTTTGGTAACACTTTACAATAAGATTGTATTATTTAACATTAGTTAATGCATTGGTTAACATGAACTAACCATGAACAACACCTCTATTAGTTAATCTTTGTTACCATTAATGTTAACAAGATTTTAATAATGCATTAATAAATGTTGAAATTAACATTAATAAAGATAAATAAATGCTTTATGAGTGCAGTTCATTATTAGTTCATGTTAACTAATGTAGTAAACTAATGTTAGCTAATGGACATTTTTCACCCTCATGCCATCCGAGATGTACATACGACTTTATTTCTTCATATGAACACAGAAAAATAAATAATCTCTGCTAATGAAAACTCATTTGGGTTCCCAAAATTTCAAGCATCAAACAGCACATACAGCAATAACTACAGTAATCCATACGATCCCAATGGATGAATCAATGTCTTCTGAAGTGAAACGATAAGTGTTTGTAAGAAAAATAACAATATTTTACATTTTTTAAACGCTAGACTATCGCTTCCGATCAGCAGTCATCTGCGTGAATGAGAAGGTTGAGTACACGCTTGACGTAACTTGAAGCGTGACGTGAGCGCGCCGAGAATGGTCATGCGGATTTTGAATGCTGTCGGTTTTAATTTTTTTAATGCTCACAACAGTATACATAAACCTTGGGAGAAACCAGGCTCAGTCGGGGTGCCAGTTCTCCTCTTGCCAATTAACAAACAGCGTATTATTATTACAAACAATAACATAATATATGTTAATAGCAATGAGAAACAAACAAGGCTAGAAGACAGAGACACCAGTTCTCGTGTGTGTTTCAGATGAAACTTGCGTGAGAACGCCATGAAAGCTTGAAGCTTCTTTACTCACGCACGCGCTGGTAACAGCTGATCGGATGCGAAAAGATTAGTAAATTATGAGAGCATTTCTTGGTGTACCTTTTATTTTAATAAATAATAATACAAAATATCAAAAGACCTGGGATTCCTCTTAAGATCCATCAAAGGAAATAACGATAAAGAAGAAGAGGAACATGAAGAGGAAGACAAGCAAGAGAAGCAAAAAAGGGACAAAACGTGCCTCTTTCTGTCCAGATGTTATTATTTGAAATGAAAAGTTTATTTAAAAAAATGAATAAGTGTCAAATCTGTTTACACTTTAATTTACAGCCCGCAGATTCATACTTACCCTGTAACTACACAAAACAAGAGGGGAACAAGAACCACTTTAATTTACAGCCCGCAGATTCATACTTACCCTGTAACTACACAGATAATTACCCCTTAATTAAAAAATACTTTCAGTAAAAATAATGTGTTCATTTTCCTGATAGTTACCCCTTTATTCCCCCAGTATTACATATTGTTCCCTTATACCTACACGTACTTACTTTATAGTTACACTATAATTACCGAAAGTTATGTTGTAAATTCTCTTTACTTGCGCAGTACTTTCCGGGCCGTAATCTAAAGCATTACCGAACCTTATTGTAAAGTGTCACCAAACGTTTTGCTAAAATGTTATTTCTGAACATTCAACATATCCAGTTTATTAAATGTTTTAAAACAAATTTTGTCTTGGTTATATGTACATTAAGGGAATATTCCATTGTATTATTTTGCAAACATTATGGGAATGCTACTTTTTGAGTGTTCTAAAACAAGTAGTAACATTTAAAAAACATTAAACAAACATCAACTAAAATGTTTCAGGAAAAAAAAAAGTTCAATGAATGATGTGTAAATAACATTTTTGTGCAATTTTTATTAAAGACCACATTACATTAAACAAACGTTTTATTAATGTTATTGGAAGAACATTTGTTGATAACTTTGAGAGAACCTTGCCAGAACGTTCAGATAATGTTTCCTGTTAGCTGGGATATAGGTTGTTATAATTGTTTAGAAAAGGTATTAAAAATGTTCCAAATGTGTCCCTATTTAGGTGAAACTTTTTAGAGCATGTCAATAGATAAAATATAACATGAAGTCTTGTGATTTATGTTACAGGAATCTATAGCAATAACATTTTCTTCGGAGTATAGAGAAGTTAGTCCTGTTATCCTTTTACCCACATCGATTCATTTATGTATATGATGAAAACTTACACTGTTACAGTGTCTTGTAAAGATCATAGTTTCTATTCAAATTTTCTTGCTACCTTTGATAATGAAAGTACATAAACACAAAGTGGCCAAAAAGGAAGCCGTCATTTTGAAACCACTGATTCATATCGCTAGAAAACAACCAAACTCTATTACAACCCTGAAATCATTTATGTGAATTCCACCGAGCCACTACATGTGACTAAGAATAATACAGCGCAATACTGTGAGTCAGGTGTGAGTCTGTCCATCCGTCCGACACTCCTGTTCCTCATTGTTCTACTGGGAGGTTCCTCTGGACAGGAAACGAGCAGGTTGTTCCAGACGGAGGCTGAGAGTGGAACAGTTCTTTATTCAAGGGCGGGAAGTTATTCCATCAATGCAGAAAAACACCAAAGAAACGTTTCCTTCCCCCTCCGTTTCCTAGTGTGATTCAGTTGAAAAGGCACAATTATTTACTCTGGAGTTGCATGTTCATGCAAGAGAAACACATACTAGACGTCTAAATATCTTCTTTACTGACAATGATGATATGACATGAAAAAAAACTGAATGACAGTTTATGGTCACAAATCGGAAGACATATAATCATATTAATAATATTAACAATGAATAAACATTACCCACCTAGAAAAAAACTCATTTTGGTTTAGATTTGCTTGAAAAGTGAAATGTGAAAAGCTGTCTTTTTTCACATTGTTGAAAAGATGTCTATAAAAGATGAAGAAGTGAAAGTTGGAAAGATGCCTTTTTCAGTCTGATGCTTCACCTTGAATTCAACCTGGCAGACACACATTTTCGTTGGGAAATAAACCGCTAGCTAAAATGTATATTTAATTATTTTCATGGCTGTATAAGGGTCAGAAACAGACGTCCATTTGGACCAAATCAAACAGACTTGACAAAGCCCAATTTTCAACAACTCTTTTTGGGCTAAATTTGGACCAAATCAGATGGACTTGACAAAGCTCAGTTCCCTTTCAGTCAGTCACTGTGCGTTACATCAGTGACTGACGAAATGGGAGTCATGCCAGAGAGCCCAATCACCTTCGAGTTTTATAAAACGAGCCAATGGTATAAAAATACCATGGGTCGGCGGAATTTGCATCATTTGCTAACGCCGCCCACCTGCGTGGGTATATAAGGAGCTGCTATATAAGTTGGGTATATAACAAGCTTGCATTATGTTTTTGCTTCGGAGCCGAGTTTACTGCGCTCACATGCAATAACCTTTAATAGAATCTGTGAACGAGTCTCTTCAGCGGCATTGGAGTGACAGCACGTTTCAGCGAGTTATCACGGTCCTGCTGGTAGTCTGTCTTGGATCTGCCAGCAGTGTGTTTCTCCCTGGGTGCTTCAGCTCTGCTGACTGAGTTTTCTCTTTCTAAAACAGCTGCACGGGTACGTCTTTTTAAAGATGACATTTAGCCTGTGTGTTTCTGGGTGCGATTGAAATTTACATCTGTTTGACAGTCATGCAGACATGTTCACAAGTCCCTGCGGTCCAAGTCAAGTCTCAAGTCTTTGGGGTCCAAGTCCAAGTCAAGTTTCAAGCCTCTGAGGTCCAAGTCAAGTCGAGTCTCAAGTCTTTAGGGTCCAAGTCAAGTCTCAAGTCAAGTCTTTGTTCTATTTTTAGCAATATTTTTTTTCAGCTAGTTTTTATAATTAACAGTGTATTGAACTATCAAATCAGATCATTTTTACTTTACAATTGCATAATAAAGCACACAAAATACTTAAATCATTACTATTACTTTCTTTTTGTACTTTGTAGTTTTTGTTTTAAATTACTGGATAATGTCCTGGCAGAAAATTACCAGTACATTTTCCGTTTTTATTTTTTACAGTGTGTGTATTTTGAGCTATTTGAGTTGCCGTAGTTTGCTGTAGATCTCAAGCAATGCTGGATAATGTAGTCTTCCAGTGAGTGCTGGCGGTAACAAAACCTGTGTATAGACAAGCGTTACAGTAAACGACACAAAGAACAACATTTCCATCTGTGTGTCTCGTTTGTGGAAATGAGTCGGACAGGATCATAAATTGCGTATGAAAGTGTTTGTGTATTCCAGATGCACAGAATCGAGATTCCATCTCTGCAGTCATGATCACTGTCTCAACGGTCTGGGAATACAGCATGCTGAGGCTATGTTCATGGATGAGTCATGTACCCATTGTGGGAAGATGACCATCGCAATGCTCAGATCAAGACTCACATGCCTGAGAGGGAGAGTCCCCTCTGCCATACCCCGTTCTAGTTTATCTTCACATGAGATGGCTACTGCGGCTGATGGCCAGGGTGATCTGAGAGCGTCAGTGTGGGCTTTCCCAACGAATATTCCTTGGGCCACACCCCCCTCACGAGCGTCGCAAGCTGTGGTGTTCTCAGATGAGATGGCTGGCTCCTCCCAGCGGGGACCCAGCATTTCATTCAGGGCTCCAGCGGATGATCTAATGCCGATTGCCGTATCACAAGATGAGCTTGACTCTGGAGATGAAGATTTGGCGGCGCTGCCACCTTCGGGGACGGCAGTGTTGCCTGAGTTAGATCCAGAGCTGACGGCCATGCTTTCCCGGGCAGCTGTGAACATTGGGCTGAACTGGAATCTTCCACCTCAGCCTGAGCAATCGAGGCTGGATGATTGGTTCCTGGGCATATTACACGCTGATTGCCTGCAACCACCCACAGTGCCATTCTTTCCGGAAGTGCATAAGGAAGTGACCAGTTCATGGAGGTCACCTTTTACTGCCTGTAATCGTTCTGGTGCCGACCAAGGCCTTCACTGCCCTCGAGGGCAGGCCGCGTCTGCTTTGTATGCCATGGCCATCCTGCAAGTATACCAGGCCAGGGTTTAAAAACCATGCACAAGGGTGGTGCTGACCCAGAGCTTATGCAAGAAGTGTGCACTGCCACCGACCTCACTCTCCGAGCTATGAAGGTCACTGCGCATTCCCTGGGTCAGGTGATGTCCACTTTTGGTGGTCCAGGAGCACCACCTGTGGCTTAACCTGGCAGATATGAGGGAGTATGAGCGAACCCATTTCCTCGACTCCCGATCTCCCAGGCCTGTCTCTTCGGCAGCACGTTCAAGGACTTTGCCCAACAGTTCTCAGTAGCCCAGGAGAGGTCTGAGGCGATCAAACGTGCTGACCAAGTGGTCCACTGCTGCGGCTTCACTGCCGCCAGCTCAACCGCCTCAGCCTGTCTGCTGCTGAGGGTGGCCACCTGCAACTTCCGCCCCTCCTGCTCGGTCACAGCAGCAGCCTTCACCTGGGCCGCAGCATGTAGAAGGTCGCAGGAAGGCGGCACAACCCAAACGCTAGGCTAAGTGGCACTCATGAGACGGGCAGCTCAGAGATAGGTGTCAGTTCTTCTCAGGAGGTGGTAGGAGGACCACCCCTTCCCCCAGTGGAGTGCCGGGGGAGAATATTTTGTTCTCCACCACTGGCATCATGGCTGGTGGTACCCAATATGTTAGAACTGACAGTGTACTTTGACATTCTTGTGTATAGCCTAGCCCTTCACTTGTGCTATCCTCACGACAGGGAGCTAGGGCTTGCGCAGGACACTGGAAGACAACCGTAGTGGCGAGATTAGATAGGTTCTGCAAATTCCGCAGACCCATGGTATTTTTATACCATTGGCTTGTTTTATAATACTTGAAGGTGATTGGGCTCTCTGGCGAGACTTCCATTTCGTCAGTCACTGACATAAAGTCTCCGTTCCCTCCTTTAGGGAACGAGGGTAACATATGCAACTTAGGCATTTGAATGATTATTTTTTGACTAAATTTGGACCAAATCAGAAGAACTTGACAAAGCGCAACGTTGAACTATGCTGATAATGACAAAACAACTGACCATAGTTGGCTAATAACGCTTTTGGGGAACACACCCCTTATTAAGTTATGGGTCATGTCTTCAGTGTGATTTGTTGAAACAGACGTAGGCCAGTAGGAGCTGTGTGTGTAAACCTCACTCCCCTAGCCTCAAGAACGTGCATTCCGCTGAGGTCCGGGACCGCGCCGATGCAGTCGGGTGTCCCTGGCCCGTCCCGGTCTGAGGACTGGAGGCGGGATCAGCGAGCCAGCGTCGCCTCTCGAGCGCCCCCTCCGTGGAGGACTGGGGCGCAGGGAAGTCGGGACACCCGCAACAAAAAGAGGAAGGAAGCTGGGGCTGGTAACCGGAACCAGCGCAGGCAGCGGACTCCGCCTCCTAGGACGCGCAGATGAGCGCCTTTTTCCGTTCCTCCTGTGTTTCCCCTGGGCGCTTTACATCAGGCCGGTGGGCCTATGATGAGCAGAAAATGTAAGATTCTGACGGCCCGCCTGGTTTGTTTGGTGTAGGAGCCCCCCTCAGGATGGTGGTCGTATACTGGCTTGATGGCTGGGTTTGAAGCGCTGCGAGGAGCGAGTGGTGAGTCCCCCTCGAGAAGGGTGAAACATTTTCAATATGTTTTCCATGACTTCTTTATTTTCGCTCTCCTGAGAGGCTTTTTGGGGAATTATGGAAAATCGCTGGACTTTGCAGGGCCTGCAGCTCCCCGTGAGTAAGCTAAGAACGATCTTCTTGCAACATTATATGTTTGTGTATGAATGCCCCACTCTAGCTAGTAGAGATTTGTCGCCTCTCCGTGTTATCTCTCCCACTAATGTGGGTAGCTGAGTTGCGCTCTTGCCCGCGGGCTGGTAGTGTCGGGGGCGAGCTGTGTTTTCCTAGCTTAAAGTGTGAAGTAGCTGACGACCGGGTATGCATTTTTGCACGAGCTGTAGTGAGATCTGCGCCCAGCTCTGCGGGGCTTTGGGAAGGGGTTTTTCGGGGCCTCATTGTGTGTATAAGGGGTGATAATACAGTGAGAAAAATAAGTATTTGAACACCCTGCTATTTTACAAGTTCTCCCACTTGGAAATCATGGAGGGGTCTGAAATTGTCATCGTAGGTGCATGTCCACTGTGAGAGACATAATCTAAAAAATAAATCCAGAAATCACAATATATGATTTTTTAACTATTTATTTGTATGATACAGCTGCAAATAAGTATTTGAACACCTGTCTATCAGCTAGAATTCTGACCCTCAAAGACCTGTTAGTCTACCTTTAAAATGTCCACCTCCACTCCATTTATTATCCTAAATTAGATGCACCTGTTTGAGATCGTTAGCTGCATAAAGACACCTGTCCACCCCATACAATCAGTAAGAATCCAACTACTAACATGGCCAAGACCAAAGAGCTGTCCAAAGGCACTAGAGACAAAATGTACACCTCCACAAGGCTGGAAATAGCTACAGGGAAATTGCCAAGCAGCTTGGTGAAAAAAGGTCCACTGTTGGAGCAATCATTAGAAAATGGAAGAAGCTAAACATGACTGTCAATCTCCCTCGGACTGGGGCTCCATGCAAGATCTCACCTCGTGGGGTCTCAATGATCCTAAGAAAGGTGAGAAATCAGCCCAGAACTACACGGGAGGAGCTGGTCAATGACCTGAAAAGAGCTGGGACCACCGTTTCCAAGGTTACTGTTGGTAATACACTAAGACGTCATGGTTTGAAATCATGCATGGCATGGTTCCCATGCTTAAACCAGCACATGTCAAGGCCCGTCTTAAGTTTGCCAATGACCATTTGGATGATCCAGAGGAGTCATGGGAGAAAGTCATGTGGTCAGATGAGACCAAAATAGAACTTTTTGGTCATAATTCCACTAAACGTGTTTGGAGGAAGAAGAATGATGAGTACCATCCCAAGAACAGCATCCCTACTGTGAAGCATGGGGGTGGTAGCATTATGCTTTGGGGGTGTTTCTCTGCACATGGGACAGGGCGACTGCACTGTATTAAGGAGAGGATCACCGGGGCCATGTATTGTGAGATTTTGGGGAACAACCTCCTTCCCTCAGTTAGAGCATTGAAGATGGGTCGAGGCTGGGTCTTCCAACATGGCAATGACCCGAAGCACACAGCCAGGATAACCAAGGAGTGGCTCTGTAAGAAGCATATCAAGGTTCTGGCGTGGCCTAGCCAGTCTCCAGACCTAAACCCAATAGAGAATCTTTGGAGGGAGCTCAAAAGCGACAGGCCAGAAACCTGACTGATCTAGAGAAGATCTGTGTGGAGGAGTGGGCCAAAATCCCTCCTGCAGTGTGTGCAAACCTGGTGAAAAACTACAGGAAACGTTTGACCTCTGTAATTGCAAACAAAGGCTACTGTACCAAATATTAACATTGATTTTCTCAGGTGTTCAAATACTTATTTGCAGCTGTATCATACAAATAAATAGTTTAAAAAATCATACATTGTGATTTCTGGATTTTTTTTTAGATTATGTCTCTCACAGTGGACATGCACCTATAATGACAATTTCAGACCCCTCCATGATTTCTAAGTGGGAGAACTTGCAAAATAGCAGGGTGTTCAAATACTTATTTTCCTCACTGTATTTCTTTCCCGAGCCCTGAGTAGATCTAGTGCAGACTTAGCGTTGCACCACTTGGCCTAGGCTCTGTTAAGGATGGGGGGCGGACACTTTTAAAAGAGAAAAGGTTTGTTCGCCCCTGGCCTGTCTTTTAAGTAAATAAAACAGGGCTTTGTTTCTGCATCCTTGATTCAGCCTCCTCTTATTACAGAGTCGTCCGGCCAAGGCCCGCCCCCTTCTCTGTATTCTGGGGTTATTTAGTAATGCAGTCTAGGTGTTGCAGCAGGGATAGCGACTTTGCCAGTGGTCGTGGGGCGGGCTTAAGCGTCTTTCGCTTGTGTGCGATTGGACTTTATCTGCTGTAACCGCCTTTCAGAGCTTGTGTGGCCCCCGGCCTCATCCTGGAAGATAACTCGGCTGGTGGGTTTTCATTTTTGTATGATATTTTCACCCTTGCTCTATGTCTTCTGCTCCACCTTCTTTAGGGCTCGGGTTGAACTGAACATTGCAACCTTCTGCATGGAAGAGACGGTTTTTGTCAGATGCTCCCCTGAGGCCCGAGCATTGCCTATGGCTGACGCCCTCGCATGAACGGCAGGCCGCTGTATGAAAAAGTAAGGCGGCCGCCCCGAAGCAGGTGACGTAAGTTGTACTCCCCTTGCTTTAGAGGGTTTTAAAGCATTTGTTCGCTGAGTGCACTGCTATTGGCGATGTGATTAGGTTCATGTCCGTAGGCACTGCCCATGAGACTGTGCTGTCGCGGAGGCCCTCTAGCCTCTGGGATGGAGCCAGCCCCAGGTGCGGGCATACGTAGGCCAACTGGTTGTGAGTAGCCAGCTTGGGCAGTCTGGGCAGCAGACTCCAGGTCAGAGGAGTCTCGACGTTGCGGCCCGTGACTGGGCCCCGGGTTTTTCCATCGACGTTGCTCCAGCAGAACCTCATCAACTAGTAGGCCCTCTTTGGCCTCCTTGGGGATGAGTCCCCAGGTGATAACTGGATGTCCAGTTCTTCATCAGTGGCAGACAGCTACTGTCAGCCCAGGTGCAGCAGCCAGCCTAAAACTAACTGCGGCAGGGTTCATAGAATCTGCAGACCTCCTATTTGGAGGTAGGCTCTGCCAGGCCTCCCTGAGGGGTAGGCTCCTGGTTTTTGGGTTACCTTGGCTCAGGTGGTAGGCCCCACCAGGCCTCCCTGAGAGCCGGCTATGAGTAGCAGGCTTTGCCCGGTCTCCCCCGAGGGGGTGTTAACGGGCATTAGTCCCTCGACGTCTGGCATGGGCTGCTAGTAGGTGGTAGGCGCTACCAGGCCTCCCTAAGGGCCTGCTGTGGGGTAAGCAGGTTCGCTGACCTCCCCTGAGGGGACGTTCCTGGGCTCCAGTCACTGGATGGCTAGCACGAGTGCTAGTAGGTAGTAGGCCTCACCTGGCCTCCCTGAGGGCGAGTTCCCGGTTCCCAGTCTCTGTGGCAGTGAGCATGGAGTGCTATGAGTAGCACATTCTGCTATCAGGTGGTAGGTGCTGGGCTTCCCTGAGATCGTTCCCCGGTCCCCAGTTTCGGTAACAGATGGTGGATTGGTTTGCTAATAGGTAGCAAGCTGCACGGGGCTTCCCTGTGGGATTCGTTATGGAGTAGCAGGCCTCACGTGGCCTCCTCTCAGGGCATGTTCCTGTTCGTGGTCTTGGATGAGTCCAGTCACAGAGTGGAAGGCTGTGATGGAGGAATGCCCGACGACTGGCAGGTGGTAGGCCTCACTAGGCCTCCCTGACGGAGCGAGTCCCGGTTCTTCCCAGCTACTTCGAGGGCTAGCTCGACTGCTATCAGGTGATAGGCCTGTCTGGCCTCTCTGAGGGTGAGCTCCGTGGCTTGGACACGTGAGCAGTCAGCACAGGTTACCAGGTGGAGGCCCCTTCCGGCCTCCCTGGGGAACGAGTTCCCTTGAACACAACTGGCTTTATGCTGACAGCTAGTGGTCACCTGCTATCAGGCTCCGGTTTCTAGCCGGTTGCAAGACCTAAAGGCGGTGTTCATACCCTAGCATGACGAGGCGACGCTGCTGCTATGCGGTCCCTGCAGGAAGGGACTTTCATAGATCGCCTACAGCATGGTTACCTACCAGGCAGGCTTATGAGCTCCTCTCAAGTGAGAGTCTGCTGCGAGCTTACGGCCGCCTGGCGCTGATCCAGTGGTTGTAGGCCCCTCGGGGCCTCCCTGGTAGGATCAGCCTGTAGGCCTTCTGGCCTGCCGAGCACGTTTTAAAGTAAGTGCTTGGTAGCGGCTGAACTCCCCTCACTAGCAAGAGTTAGAAAGCACTTCGCTGAGTGCTGCTCTCCAGGATAACCTGTCTCTGAGGTCCGGCTGGTGGAGGACACTGCCTTTTCTGCAGTACCCTAGCGGGATGTCTCTTCGGAGGCAAGTACCAGAGGCTCTGTACTTTACAGACAGGGTTGGCTGGACTGACGTGTCCCATATGGGGTCACTAGGTCAGACCTCCCTGGTGGCATTCGGTGAAATCCTCCCGAATAGTGACTGGCGCGGGTTCCCTCGGGTTCCCTTGCCACGTTCCCTTAAAGGAACCCCTTCTGTTGAATGGGCTGGTTCCAGGCCTTCGAGCGGCCAGGGTAGGACCTCATGGTATGCGAAGGTTCCTTCTCAGGTTAAAGCTTGGGCTTTGACCGTAGGGAGCACTGTCACTGACAGCCTAATGTGACCAGAAGGGGAATGGTTCAGGCTTTTCATTTGAATTTGCTTGTCCTGACAGTTGTCACTGCCCGGTGGGCATGCACTCCCTTCGGCATGGCGGCGTGGGTATATCGTTCCCCGTAGCGTCAGCTGACGCAGCGCGAGTTCCCTTTCGAAAGGGAACGTCTCAGGATATGTATGTAACCCTTGTTCCCTGAGAACAGGGAACGAGACGCTGCGTCGCTTTGCCATGCCTCAGGGCTTGCCTGCCAAACAGTCCCTTCAGACGATTAGATGCTGTCATGATGGCAAGGCGCCCTTATATACTTCCTGGTCGCACCTTGATGACATCATAGGCTGTCACCGGTCAATAGGATTGACGTTTTTTGATTGTGATTTCAGGCACCTGTCACGCCGGAGGCGTTCCCTGTAGCATCAGCTGACGCAGCATCTCGTTCCCTGTTCTCAGGGAACAAGGGTTACATACGTAACCTGAGACGTTTTCTTTGGAATAACGTGCAGTTATGAATCGCATAATATCTGGAACATGAATTAGAGAATTTGGCTAATTTTTTTTATTCTTTCCTGATTTTATTGCAAACTTGAACTTGAGGAGGATTAAGATGTCATACTTTAGCTTGGTGTTTAGATTTAATTGTGAATGGGAAAATTTTCTGGATTTCAAAGGATATTTTTGACCAGGTTAAAGAGTTTCCACTGTGGACATCTTATCCAGTCCTATTTTCAGGCATGTGGTGATGTATTCTGTGTACTGAGCATGTATTTCACAGATGACAAAGTCCAAAAACAATCCTCAAGTCAAGTGGCAGTGCTTGTACTTGAATTAGCAAACAGTGTAGAAAAAGAGGCCCTTGTTGTCAGCGTCTTGACTGACAGGAAATGGCCCATAATCAGAGTGTATTTGAGCGCTGCAGCATTCCTGTGAAATGACACAAGTTCAGCCGGGTAATTAGCTCATTAGTTAACATAAACACATGGCAACCTCTGCCCAGCTGGTGGCGTTAGTGCTACAGACGGACACACACACACACACACACACACACACACACACACACACACACACACACACACACACACACACACACACACACACACACACACAAACACAAAAACATTCACTAGTCTTCTGATTTAAGACTTTCACTGGCTGTAATCCTATAAAGACTCAGATTGTTGATTTAGGTAATTCTGACATCTGTTACAATGAAGATTTTTCAGTGACACTTTATAATAACTTCTACGAATAACAGTAACAAACATTCAGTTATAAAATACTTAACAGCTCATTGCTTATGCATACATTTAGAATGCTGGAAATGCCATATAGTCATATTTGAATACTGAATATTTGAATATAGCCATATTGTCACTACTGATCTGTGTGGAGCCAATGCAGGTAAGCTTCAGGTGACACAAGTTCGATTTCCAGCTCCTGGTTCTCTCCCTCCTCTCTCGCCTACATCGCTTCCTGTGATCTTTAATTTAAATTATGTTGTATTAACTCAGTTCGAAAGGAGCTGGTTCAGATAATCTATCCAATAAGAGTGAGAGGAGGCTTATATATAGAGCCAACTTTCCTCTGTTCCACAACAGTTTTCCAGCATCCCACGTCCACTCCGACTCCTCAATCTCGATTATTCCTATCCCATCCAGGGATGGGGGGGGGGGGGGGGGGGGGGTGCTCTGGGTTCAGGCCAAATTCAGAGTTCGGAGCCCTCTGCTTCAACAGCATTTTGGCTGTTCATTTACACAACAACAGCGTTTTGGGAGCCTGAAACCTGAAGCTTTTGAAATGAGATTTTCAAAGTGCAAGTTTACAAAGTGCCATCGCCAACTACTTGCCTGGCATGAATAATACAGCGTTTTTAGTCGTTTTCATGGATATGTGTGAACGGGAATCTTTTTGACTGGGCTACCGTCTGTACGCAAATCACACAAAGGAAAATCGTTTCCGTTTTTAGTATGTTGTTGTTGTGTAACAATACCCAGAACATAGCTCATCTCATAGCTCATCCACCAAAAAGAATGACCTCAGACTTTAATTTTAAAATGTCAGTTGAGTTCACAGGAAAGATTTTCAGTAGGCATGTTTACATTACATTACATTACACAAATTTCTGTCAATCCAAAAGAATCCAATCCAATTCCAGATTCTGACAGTTCTATTTATAGGAACCCGTAACTTTGCAATTTGATTCATACATTCCTTTACATGTGCATTTATGTTTCAGCACATGTGTAGTCGCAGCATTCAGAACCGGAGAAAGCCATCGCTGTAATATCAAAGAGCTGCCATAGGTGTCATTGTTGTTTTGCCTTGATGACATAGCCACTGAAAGCTGAATATTTATAAGATGTAAAAAATGTAGATGTTTTTATTATTTAGGCTACTCTGTGTAAACACAGTTGGATTCAAAAGTGTACAGTACATGCCTAATCGTTTCCTATTGATTAGATTATTTGAGGTATACACCGCCTCTTGCAATACAACCTAAATTTTATACGGATTGAGCTCAGTCAGATTGATCAAGGTTTTTAGATGAAGGCTTTTCAGTCTAATTGAGCCATCAATCCGATTTACTAAAATATTATTTATGTGCATGTAAATGTAGCTACTGTGATGAGACTAGCATGTAGCAATACTGTAGCTTCATATGGCAATTGTGAAGGTTGTGGTACGTTTACCATACATAAAGTGCTGTTATTTGGATATTGTATCTTTTATCTATTGTGTATTGTAAACTCTAGCTGCATGGGGAATTATCTGATTTCCACGGACACATGTTTGTACGTCAGTGTTTTTTTTCCCCAGTGGTAATGAAATGTGTCCTGCAATACTGCAGTCGACATGGAGTTTGCCGATGGCCGTTGTTTGCTAAATTTGCTATGAACAATTTGATCGAGCAGATTTTGTGGAACAGACGCAAGGACACATGGAACAGATTACAACGTGAGGCCCTGTTGTGTGAACCTCAGATTGTGTATTAGGACAATGATGAGATGTTATGTACTGTTTCATGTTTAGCCTTGAACTGGATATTCAGTGTCTCCTGCAACAAGGCAATCAGAATTAGGCTATGTCCAAATTAATCCACATAAATTAAAAATGGCATTTTGTTTCAATTCACAGTGGTGTTTTAAAGAATTTTCCAAAATCTGCTTGTCCACACTGCATAGAGCAGAATAAAAGCATGATTATTTTATATAATAAGCTAAATATCCCAGCACTCACTGGTACAGCCAGGTCACACTTAAAATCACCATTCTACACTATATTGCCAAAAGTTTTGGGACGCCTGCCTTTACATGTACATGAACTTTAATTACATCCGTTTCTTAATTTCTTGGGTTTAATATGGAGTTGGCCCACCCGTGGCAAGTAATAGCAGCTCCAACTTTTCTGGGAAGGTTTAGGAGAGTGTGTTTATGGGAATTTTTGACTATTCTTCTAGAAGTGCATTTGTGAGGTCAGGCACTGATGTTGGACGAGAAGGCCTGAGCAGTCTCCACTCTAATTCATCCCAAAGTTGTTCTATCGTGTTTAGGTCAGAACTCTGTGCAGGCCAGTCAAGTTCCACCACACCAAACTCGCTCATCCATGTCTTTATGGACCTTGCTTTGTGCACTGGTGCGCAGTCATGTTGGAACAGGAAGAGGCCATCACCAAACTGTTCCCACAAAGTTGGGAGCATGAAATTGTCCAAAATGTATTGGTATGCTGAAGCATTAAGAGTTCCTTTCACTGGAACTAAGTGGCCAAGCCCAATCCCTGAAAAACAATCACACACCATATCCCCCCCTCCACCAAACTTTACACTTGACACAATGCAGTCAGGAAAGTACTGCCAAACCCAGATTCGTCCATCAGATTGCCAGACAGAGAAGCATGATTCGTCACTCCAGAGAAGTCACATCTTCACTGCTCTAAAGTCCAGTGGCAGGTTGATTTACACTACTGCATCCTGCGCTAGCAACTGATGTTCGTATAACCAAGAATAACACATTTAAAACACTATAGGCATTTGGAACATAATGGAATATTCAGCAATAATGTTTTCAGATTAATGTGGACGTGGCCTCAAACTCTTCTAGCAACCGCTGT
Organism: Romanogobio albipinnatus; assembly: GCA_023566225.1. Classification (NCBI taxonomy): domain Eukaryota; kingdom Metazoa; phylum Chordata; class Actinopteri; order Cypriniformes; family Gobionidae; genus Romanogobio; species Romanogobio albipinnatus. The sequence continues at coordinate 34,823,012 of CM042244.1, read as the reverse complement.
GCTAGTACTTGAAGTGCCATATTCTTGACATGCAGCCATATCAGTTGTTCATGTAACTGGGACAATGTGGAGCAGAGGTTAAGGCTCAGGGCTGGTATCCACTGACGGGATAAAGCAACAGTCAACAGCCATCTCTTCCATGTTAATCTTGTTGGTCACACTGCAGACCCTCCCACAGTAAAATTTGGTCCAAAATCTTGCTCAACTGTATATGAAACATGAAATAAGTTCAAACAGAAGGGCATATCCTCTCCTCCAAACACAACAAGTCTTTTTTTGCATCTCCTCTTCCTCAACATTTCTCCCTTCCTTCTTCCAAATCATTGAGTGCTCTTGTTTCAGACATGCGGTTCTGTGAGTCTGGCCCCTGAGGGCCGGGGGCCAGGCTGCTTATCACAGCACTTTATCAGCATGAGGGAAGGGGATGTGGGCTACAGCCATCCAGCGGCTGTCAGCAAACAGGCGTTTTGTAACCTGTAACCCAGAGACGTGTGATTTGCGAGAAGAGAACGGGCTGTTTGAAGGTGTGAGGGGCTCTATGAGTGATCGCGTACAAGCATTGAGTATGTGTGTGCTATTACCTGAGTACTGAAGATAACATGTCTGGTCTTGCAAGACTAATACATGCCAAAACCATTTATGAGTATTTGTTTGTACATTTTGCATTGCCATTGGTTGTTGATCAAGACTGAAATAATTCACCCCAAAAGGAAAAACTCATCAAATCAAATCATAAGTTGATCGTAGAAACCATCGGACCCATTGGAGTGTCTTAGCTGCTTTTTTCCATATCTTGAAGATGAATGTGGATTTGGAATGTCAATTTAAAAAAATAGCAAACAAGTATAACGTTTTGATATTGTTTTGCACAATATTCCATGTCTTCTGGAACCATAGCTCTTTGGGATTAATTCATTATTAGACATGTATAATTGTGTGTTTGTGGTGTTTTTGGTTCATTTTTGGATATTGTCAATCCCGATTAACTTTCATTGTATGGATAACAGATAATAAAGTCATAGAAATACGAAAATTGTGGAGGTTTGGAACAACAAGATAAGTGATGACAGCATTTTCTATTCCGTTTTCATTTTGGATCAAATCATGCATTCCTTCTATGATTGTCCAAAAAATATACTTCGGCCAATTTAAGAAAATACTAAACTTAATATACCTTATATATAATAAACTTAATAAAATGACCAAATTTATTAGTCTTTTTCCTCATATTATATTGTTGGTTTGGTTCAAAATTAATATTTTAAGATTAACAATAATATTAAGATTTACTATTAATCAAAATTATTTAATTTCCCAAAGACAAAAAATGAGTTGAAAGATTATTTATTATAAAAACCATGTACTTAATCAATATTTTTTTAGTTTTTTTTTCTTTGGGGAGTGTTATTTGCTTTTAGCAAAACTGAACAAAACAGGCTTAAACCAGAAATTATTATTTTCGATAAGACCAATATAGAAGTGCACTTTAAATACTTATTTTCCCCCAGTGTGTCCTATGCAAGCCACTGGTATATGAACATTGTACCATTGTAAACAAAGATATTTTGCTTGACAGATCTTAGCTTGTGTTACACACATGGACAGGTGAAGCCGTTCACCAGAGGTCCAGGTACAAACACAAGGGTGCTTGTTCTGCTGTCACACTTTCGGCGGCACCTCGCACCAGTTTAAAGAGCTCAGGGCATCAGGTTACATTAGCATCCTTTTTTAGCTCCAGACCTTTTCCTCAGCACAGTCCCCGCTCCATGGGTATAATACACTCTTTCATCAGCACATCATTAGCCATATGAGACATTTTGTGAAGGAACATCAAGGAGGCAGTGTTGAAAATGGAAATTGCGCCGCACCTCAAAACCACTGTGATGAATCCTTGAGAGGGCAGATTTGCTGTAAGTACGCGCCACACGGGGTTCTCTGGGCTTCAGTATGTCTGTCACAAGCGACTTTCATTTTCAGACAAAGCTGAGTTTATATGGGCATCCTAGCAAATCACAAGGATTAACCCATGGCCCTCTGTCTATTGACACGAATAGCTTCGCTCATGGCAGGCCGGGACGGTTGCGGTGGCTTTGAGGAATTACAGGGACTAAAATGAGACTGAGACAGTGTTGATGGGGTTTGTAAGAGGGAACAAGGGCTGATGGAGGTGATATTCAGTGGAAAATACTGTTGCCAATGAGTCTTGTTAGATGATGATGTAAAAGAAACAGAGAATGTTTCTTAACCATAAATTAAGTACAGCATTTTTTGATAGCAGGAAAGGTGTGGGATAATAAAGCTTAGCATTGTTGGGAACGTTATTTTAAAAAATAATACAACATTGTTTTACTCCCTAAAAAATTTGCTTATTGCATTAGTAACTTTTTTTTTTTGGAAAGTTGTGCATAACATTTATTTTGTGTTATATATTCTGAAAATGTAAAGGCCCTTTCAAATCAAAAGTAAAATTAATAATCCTCTTAATAATCCTCAGGCTGAAGGAAATGCAGATTCATTCCTGTACAGTAGAGGGTGCAGCTCAAACAAACATTTTAGCTGAAGAAAGTTCAACACTTAAAAAAAAACTTTAAAAAAAACGCAATTAACTCTTAAATGCATGACTGTTTTGCCAAACATTCTTACATATTCGGGAAAGCTGTCGTGATAATATATACAACTCCTGATATTTGAGTAACAATTACAGAAGAATAAAACAAAACATATTTCGTTACCTTTTGGAGCTTGGAAGGGTTCAGTTTGAGCAGATGTTTTATACCATTATCATTGTCCTCGTCAGAACTCATTTCCCAGTACATTCAGCATTTCCCTCATATTCGTGATCTCACGCATATCCTCAAAACGTCTCACGTTACAAATGTAACCATTGTTCCCTGAGAACATGGAACGAGACGCTGCGTCAGCTTTGACGCTACGGGGAACGCCTCCAGCGTGACTGGTGCCTGAAATCACATTGAATCACGTCAATCCTATTGACCGGCGACAGCCTATGATGTCATCAAGGTGCGACCAGGAAGTATATAAGGGCACCTTGCCAACATGACAGTATCTCATCGTCTGAAGGGACTGTTTCGGGAGGCAGGCCCTGTGGCATGGCACAGCGACGCAGCGTCTCGTTCCCTGTTCTCAGGGAACAATGGTTACATTTGTAACCTGAGACGTTTCCCTTTCGAAAGGGAACTCGCGCTGCGTCAGCTTTGACGCTACGGGGAATGATATACCCACGCCGCCATGCCGACGGGAGTGCATGCCCAAAGGCAGTGACAACTGTCAAGACAAGCAAATTCTGCTGAAAAACCACTCCCCTTCTGGTCGCATAGGCTGTCAGTGACAGCGCCCCCTACGGTCATAACCCAAGCTATCGCCTGAGAAGGAAACCTTCACACATGAGGTCCCTCCCAGGCCTCGCTCGAAGGCCTGGAACCAACCCATTCGACTTAGAAGGGGTTCCTTTAAGGGAACGTGGCAAGGGAACTACGAGGGAACCCTATGCCAGTCACTATTTGGGAGGTCCTCTCACCGAATGCCACCAGGGAGACCTGACCTGGTGACCCAGTCTGCAATGGGACACGTAATACGGTCAACCCTGTCTGTATAGTACAGAGCCTCTGGTACTCGTCTCCGAAGAGACATCCCGCTAGGGTGCTGTAAGAAAGGCAGTGACATCCACTAGCCGGACCTCAGAGACGGGTTATCCCAGAGAGCAGCGCTCAGCGAAGTGCTATAAAACCCTTGCTAGCGAGGGGAGTCAAGCCGCTCGATCCTCGGATCTACCAAGCACTTACTTTAAAACATGCTTAGGAGGCCAAAGGCCATTCAGGCTGATCGTATCGGGGGGGCCCCTCGGGGCTTACCACCAATGGATCAGCGCCAGGCAGCCATAAGCTCATAGTAGACCCTCGCTTGAGAGGAGCACATAAGCCTGCCCGGTAGGTAACCATGTCGCAGGCAGACTATGAAGGTCCCCTCCTGTGGGGACCGCATAGCAGCAGCGACGACTCGTCATGCTAGGGTAAAGACACCGCCTTCAGGTCTCGCAAACGGCCAGAGACCGGCGCCTGATAGCGGGTGACCACTAGCTGTCAGTGTAAAGCCAGTTGTGCGTTCCCGCCCAGGGAACTCGTTCCCCAGGGAGGCCGAGAGGGGCCCTTGAATGCCAAGAGCGCCTTCGCCTCTCCGAACTTTCCCACCACCGCCTCTACGGAGGTGCCGAAAAGTTCAGACGGCGAAACCGGGGCATCAGGGAGAAAGGATTTTTCTTTCTCCCCGATGTCCGATGTCCGAACGGTTTAACCACAGATGTCTCTCCGTGGCCACCCTCGCCGCCATCGGCGCTATCTGTACGGTGGCCCGGAGAGCAAAAAACGCGGTCCGGCGCAACTCGACTACCGCCTCAGGGGGTCCCTCCCCCTGATCGAGGTCCCTCAGCAGGTCCGCCTGGTAAGCCTGCAACTCAGCTGTGGTGTGCAAAGCCGCCGCAGCGTGACCCACTGACATGTACGCCCTGCCATTCAGCGTTAGACCGGCAGGGTGGGAGCCACAGTGTCGCCGGCCGCCCAGAGGCGAGACAAACATCACATCTCATCCATGGGCGGCCCGACACACACCCAGCCAGGCAGTCCCCCGACATCAGCGAAATTTAGCTCGCCGATGTCGACAGATGTGGGGCTGAGTATGGTTTCTTCCATTCCCTCAAGATCTGCTGATGGAGATCTGGAAGGAATGGAAGACTCCCAGGAGTTGGGAAGTCATGGGCAGAGAGAAACCGATCGTCCAAACTGTTTGGACGCTCAGCCTTTCTCCTCACGCACCGCAAAGGCAGCTGCAGTCTGCCCGCAGCGCGTTCCATGACTTCCAGCAACTCCCCGTACATGGGACAGGATGGTTAGAAAAGCTTCAGCATTTTTAACTGACTCACCCATCCTCTGCTCGAGTGGAAGAGCAGCAGACGAGGAGGGGGAACATAAATCCAGCTCCTCCCTCCGAGGTCCGCCTCTCGTGATCTGGATCGTCCTCAATAACATAACTGTCTCCAAGCGACGAGCCAGATCGATCTGGGAAGTGCTTTTGGTATTTAGACGCCGCTCAGCCTCAGCTTGAGCGTGGCCGTTCCCAGATGTTGAAACCTCTCCCCTCGAGAAGAGGTCCCGCCGAGAGCGGAGCGTTTCCAGAGGACAAGGCTCACAAATACTTCACAAGAGGTTCGCAAACCTCTCGTGCGTGCTCTTCTCCCAGGCAGTAAACGCAAAGTGTGTGTGTATCCAAAGCGCAAGATACACATTCAAACACACCTGCAGAAGTGGCGTTCTCAGCACACTTCATTGTTATACTTCTTGTAGACGTTTCACGTGAAGACAGGCAAAACAGTCCCTGAAGACGAAAAGATACTGTCATGTTGGCAAGGTGCCCTTATATACTTCCTGGTCGCACCTTGATGACATCATAGGCTGTCGCCGGTCAATAGGATTGACGTGATTCAATGTGATTTCAGGCACCAGTCACGCTGGAGGCGTTCCCCGTAGCGTCAAAGCTGACGCAGCGCGAGTTCCCTTTCGAAAGGGAACTCATTTTCAACGTTTTCAAAATAAATATTTTGATCACTGACAGCTTCCTTCACCAGATCCATCATCAAGTGACAGTGACACTAATATTTGATTGCGTTCAGTACTTGCTCTGCAGTAAATTGCTGAGCCATTTCAAGTTTTGCAGATTATATATATATATATATATATATATATATATATATATATATATATATATATATATATATATATATACAGTGAGGAAAATAAGTATTTGAACACCCTGCTATTTTGCAAGTTCTCCCACTTAGAAATCATGGAGGGGTCTGAAATTGTCATCGTAGGTGCATGTCCACTGTGAGAGACATAATCTAAAAAAAAATCCAGAAATCACAATGTATGATTTTTTAACTATTTATTTGTATGATACAGCTGCAAATAAGTATTTGAACACCTGAGAAAATCAATGTTAATATTTGTTACAGTAGCCTTTGTTTGCAATTACAGAGGTCAAACATTTCCTGTAGTTTTTCACCAGGTTTGCACACACTGCAGGAGGGATTTTGGCCCACTCCTCCACACAGATCTTCTCTAGATCAGTCAGGTTTCTGGCCTGTCGCTGAGAAACACAGAGTTTGAGCTCCCTCCAAAGATTCTCTATTGGGTTTAGGTCTGGAGACTGGCTAGGCCAAGCCAGAACCTTGATATGCTTCTTACAGAGCCACTCCTTGGTTATCCTGGCTGTGTGCTTCGGTCATTGTCATGTTGGAAGACCCAGCCTCGACCCATCTTCAATGCTCTAACTGAGGGAAGGAGGTTGTTCCCCAAAATCTCGCAATACATGGCCCCGGTCATCCTCTCCTTAATACAGTGCAGTCGCCCTGTCCCATGTGCAGAAAAACACCCCAAAAGCATGATGCTACCATCTCCCGTGCTTCACAGTAGGGATGGTGTTCTTGGGATGGTACTCATCATTCTTCTTCCTCCAAACACGTTTAGTGGAATTATGACCAAAAAGTTCTATTTTGGTCTCATCTGACCACATGACTTTCTCCCATGACTCCTCTGGATCATCCAAATGGTCATTGACAAACTTAAGACGGGCCTTGACATGTGCTGGTTTAAGCAGGGGAAACTTCCGTGCCATGCATGATTTCAAACCATGACGTCTTAGTGTATTACCAACAGTAACCTTGGAAACGGTGGTCCCAGCTCTTTTCAGGTCATTGACCAGCTCCTCCCGTGTAGTTCTGGGCTGATTTCTCACCTTTCTTAGGATCATTGAGACCCCACGAGGTGAGATCTTGCATGGAGCCCCAGTCCGAGGGAGATTTACAGTCATGTTTAGCTTCTTCCATTTTCTAATGATTGCTCCAACAGTGGACCTTTTTTCACCGTAGCCCTTTCCAGCCTTGTGGAGGTGTACAATTTTGTCTCTAGTTTCTTTGGACAGCTCTTTGGTCTTGGCCATGTTAGTAGTTGGATTCTTACTGATTGTATGGGGTGGACAGGTGTCTTTATGCAGCTAACGACCTCAAACAGGTGCATCTAATTTAGGATAATAAATGGAGTGGAGGTGGACATTTTAAAGGCAGACTAACAGGTCTTTGAGGGTCAGAATTCTAGCTGATAGACAGGTGTTCAAATACTTATTTTAAGTATTATTATTGTGCAGATAAAAAAATACGTACGATCTTACACACCTCGGGTCGTTAGCGACCCTATACAATTTTGACAAAAAAATAGTGGAAAAACAGGCATTCAATTATAATTTTATTCTCTTTACAGTCCTTCACCTCAACTACCCATAGACCATAAAAAACTACCACACAAGTTTGGGGAGAGAACAAAGCTCTTCAGACAGCAGTTGTGAAACACCAGTAAGTAGCTGTCAATGCTATTTTATTCACTTTAAACATCAGATGAAGTGATTACTTCCTGACGGTTAGCCGCTTCAGGGGGTTTGGAATGAGGCTTGTGTAACACCCGAGGCCAGCCTCAAGAGGCTGGTTCCCTTAGTAGATTATCTCGGCGCATGGGAGTGCCTTCCGAATATTTCTACATGGGTCCTGCATACTGTAGAGAAAGGTTACAGACTGCAGTTCAGTCACCCTCCTCCAAAATTCAACGGGGTGACTTGGACTGCAGTGGTACCAGAGCGGGTTCGGGTAATGGAACAAGAAGTAAAATCCTTGCTGGCAAAGGAGGCCGTAGAGCGTGTTCCTCCGCAGGAGAGGGAGTCCGGGTTCTACAAACGGTACTTTATAGTTTCCAAAAAGGATGGAGAATTGCGTCCTATTCTAGATCTGAGGTATTTGAATCGGTCTCTGAGGAGGTTCAGGTTCAAAATGCTCACCATTCCCATCATCGTGGGTCAGATCCAGTCCGAGGACTGGTTCGTCACGATAGATCTGAAGGACGCATATTTCCATATATCCATCCTTCCATGTCACAGGAAGTTCTTGAGGTTCGCTTTCGGGGGCGTGGCGTACCAATATCGAGTGCTTCCCTTCGGCCTAGCTCTTTCCCCACGCACGTTCACGAAGTACATGGATGCAGCTCTAGCTCCATTGAGACTTCAGGGCATCCGTGTGCTGAATTATATCGACGACTGGCTCATATTGGCCCAGTCGTACGAGATGGCAGTTCAGCATCGAGATGTCGTTCTGGCCCACATACAGTGCTTGGGGCTGAGACTCAACACGAAAAAGAGTGCTTTGACGCCTTCCCAGAGAACCACGTTCCTGGGGATTGTATGGGACTCGACAACGATGCGGGCACAAATGTCTCCCGCGCGAGTCGAGACCATGCTGGCGATGGTCTCAGGAATAAGGCTAGGCCACAGCATCACTGTAAAGCACTTTCAGAAGCTGCTGGGGCACATGGCGGCAGCATCCAACGTGATACCTTTTGGCCTGCTGCACATGAAACCTCTACAGTGGTGGCTGAAAACCAAGGGGTTTTCCCCCAGAGGGAATCCATTCCGTATGATCAGGGTAACGCGCAGATGCCTTCGTTCCCTAGTCATATGGAAGAAACCTTGGTTTCTGTCCCAGGGGAAAGTGTTGGGAGCGTCTTGTTGCCGGAAATCCGTTTCAACAGACGCCTCCCTCACTGGTTGGGGCGCGGTCATGGACGGCCACTTTGCGAGGGGCTCGTGGGAGGGCCGTCATTCCTCCTGGCACATAAACTGCCTGGAGATGATGGCGGTCTACAAAGCTCTGAGGAGTTTTTTCCCGGACCTCCGTGGTCACTATGTCCTGGTATAAACAGACAACACAGCTGTCGTGTCGTACCTCAATTGTCAGGGGGGTCTGAGGTCGCGCCCTCTGTGCAGACTGGCGCATCACATCCTCCTGTGGTCCCATGGGAAACTGTTGTCAATCAGGGCAATGTATGTCCCGGGGGTCCAAAATCAGGGAGCAGACGTCCTGTCGAGGCAGGGGCTGAGGCCCGGGGAGTGGCGGCTCCACCCAGAGGTGGTGGAGGCCATGTGCGAGAGGTTCAGCCCAGTGGAAGTGGATCTGTTTGCGTCTCGAGAGACGTCCCACTGCCCACTATGGTTTTCTCTCACGCATCCAGCCCCGCAAGGGTTGGATGCCATGGTTCAGACGTGGCCGAGGCTGCGTCTGTACGCTTTTCCCCCGATCGCTCTGCTCCCGGGAGTCATGGAGAGGGTCCATCGACGAGGTGTCAGCCTGCTTCTGGTGGCACCTCGTTGGCCGACTCGAGTTTGGTTCTCAGATATCATAGCTCTGCTGGCGGGTCCCCCGTTGCAGGTCCCTCTGAGGAGGGATCTCCTGTCTCAGGCGAGGGGCACAATATTTCACCCCGGCCGGATATTTGGAACCTTTGGGTCTGACCCCTGAGGGGGTCAGGTACCTAGAGGCCGGCCTGCCGGCAGATGTGATTGAGACCTTGCTCAGTTCCAGGGCGCCGTCTACAAGGAGACTGTACAGCCTCAAGTGGAATGTGTTTGCCACTTGGTGCAGGGAGCATGAGGTGGACCCAGTTAACTGCCCAGTGGCTTCAGTGCTGGAGTTCCTTCAAAATCGCTTCTCTGTGGGTCTTACCCCGTCCACACTCAAGGTGTACGTGGCTGCCATTGGGGCGTGCCTGTGAGTGATGGGCCTTTGGGTAGGCACCATCTGGTTGTACAGTTTTTCCGTGGGGCTCGGAGGATGAGGCCTGTGACTCGTTCCAGAGTTCCAACTTGGGATCTGGCAGTGGTACTTGAAGGTTTGGCTGAGGCCCCCTTTGAGCCACTGGAGTCGGCTTAGGCAAAGAACCTGACCCTTAAGGTGGTTTTTCTCCTTGCTATCACTTCTCTGAGGAGAGTGGGGGACCTCCAGCCCTTGGCGGTAACGCCGACTTGCCTGGAGTTCGCCCCTGGTGGAGTTAAGGCCATATTACATTCTAAGCCGGGTTATGTGCCCAAGGTGCCATCTAGTGTGGCCAGGTCATTGATTTTTCAGGCATTCCATCCTTCGCCTCCCATGATGGCAGAAGAAGGTAGACTTCACCTGCTCTGCCCAGTCAGAGCTCTTAAAATATATTTGGAGAAGTCTGTGCAGTGGAGGAAATTGGAACAGCTATTAGTGTGCTTTGGTTCACCAAAGAAAGGGCTGCCTGCTTCCACTCAGACAATCAGCAACTGGATTGTCCAGGCAATAGCCACGGCTTATCAGGTGCGCAATTTGCATTCACCTATGGCCGTGAGGGCTCATTCCACCAGAGGCATGGCCTCTTCGGTGGCCCTCCTTTCTGGAGTCCCTATGCAGAATATCTGCGAGACGGCTGGGTGGGCTACCCCACACACTTTTATAAGATTTTATAGCTTGCACCTCCCTACGACGCCCGGCGCTAGGGTGCTCCAGTCCTAGTTGTGCCTGGTCTCCAGCTTCACACTAGGGCAGGCGTGACCCTCGGTGTGGCCTAGTGGGTACTCGTTCCCCAAATTCGTCGTTCCGACGCAGTGTGAGTTCCCTCGAAAGGGAACGGCTCGGGTTATGTCTATAACCCTTGTTCCCTGAGAAAGGGAACGAGCACTGCGTCTCGTCACCACACCTCGTCACTCCTGGAGCGCATGCTTCATCGCGATAATTGTTGTTACTATGCGCCGGCCCCCCTTATGTATCTTCCAGGTATGCCGTCACATCTACGTCATGACGCAACACCAATCAGGATTGGAATAGTTTCATTCAGACTTCAGATACGCTGTTGCTTAGGGAGCATTCCACAAATTTGTCGTTACGACGCAGTGCTCGTTCCCTTTCTCAGGGAACAAGGATTATAGACATAACCCGAGCCGTTATGCTTGTTGATATTTAGGGCCAGATTTACTAACAGCTTGAAAACCCTCTTTTGGCATCAGGATTTACTAAAGACACGCAGTGAAACATTAGTGCTGAAAAGGGGTGGACAGAGTTATTTTTGTGGCTATTTTTGTTGGGCTACTTCAACACTGTTGCCGCGGGCTGTTTTTCATGTCCGGGGGTTGAAGCGAGCCCAATTATGTGATATTTAGCCCCGGGAATGCGAATTTTAGTAGGCAACCATGCCAAAAAAACTAATTTTACCCCCCTGAAACGCGTTTGGGCTTGTTTTGGGCTAGTTTTGAATAGCAATTGTGTGGGTTTTGTCCTGAAACCTGGCAACCCTGGTGGCTGGCCGCGCACAGATCTCTGCTAGCAGTGCTAAATCAATAACGAGCAGCTGATATGAAGTGCAAACCTCCCAGATTATAGAAAGTCTGAAGCAGTAAAGAAGCAACAAGATCATCTTTCCCTTGTGCAGAAAGTGAGGGCTGTGTACAACGACATGATTGAAAATAAACATACATACAGGTCCTTGAAAGTGCTTGAATTTATTTTGTGCAAGAAGTTTTCTGGAAGAAATTCCATATTATTCTCTCCGGTCAGATGTGTTATTTCGCCAACACTTCATGGACTATCCTTGATTTACGTTTATTACTTGCATTTAGACGTTACATTTAAGTGTTTCCCATGTGAGGTACTTTGTGTTGTACGTTGCCATGATGTTCACGCGCGCACAAAACTATACGGTACCTCAACGTTTCACAGACACACCGTGAAATATTGCAAAAATAGACTGGTTACATGAGCCTAAAATCCATGCAAAAGTTAATATCAGATCATTTTAGAATACAGTATAGGATGTACCGAATATTCTTCAGTTTTATGCAAAACAGAAATATGACAAATAGAATATCAGACCTCTGTCATATGGCCAGAAATAAATGCAAAAAAAAAAGCTGGACCTGGAAAGCTCTTGAAAGGTTCTTTAACCAAGTTAACCAAGCTGTGGGAACGCTGTATTAACAACTATCCAAACCGTTTTAGACCTAAAAGAGTATTTGTAGGCTTATGTTACCCTTAAATGTCAGAGAAAAGAACAGAATCAGAGATAAAAAAAAATCTTATAGAAAATTGTACTTTGCATATTATACTATAAAAACACATAATTATAGTTGATTTTAGTTTATCATAGTTGATCATAACTAGAGATGAAATGGCATGAAAATTTAATTTCATGTTTATTGTGACCAAAATAATCACGGTTATCACAGAATCCTGTTCAAAAAGTCCTAATGCTACACAATGCATCCCGTTGGGTCTGTCGTTGCTATGCAACCATGCAGCTTTACAGGGGGTATGGCTTATCTAAATGAGATGTAAATGAGCCCTATTGTCACTCCCAGCAGGTGAGAACAGGTGAGAACTGCAAAATGTTTAGAGGTTGTTTTCTCCCTATTAAGCTTTTTTGAGTGCCTACTTTCAAATGGCCACAACTTCTCCAAATATTTTCAGATTTTCATGTGTTACACATCGTTGGAAAGCTTGGAGACTACACTTTAAGAATCTGTGAATAACTCAAAATGCCCCGTGACTGGTCACATATGCATTTGTAGGAGTTTCCATTTCAGACACAAAATTTATGGGAGGAGAGTATTTAAATGAATCACGCAAGGTGATTTACCAAGGTTTGCGTTAATCAATTTACTGGTGTTTGCGCAATTTTTTACCGCCCAAAAAAAAGCATTTCTTAAACCAGAATGCTAACTGGTAGATTGTGTTAGTCATTATGGAGATGATCTGGCTGCATTTGTGTTCTTAAATTTGCGCAACGTCAGTAGATCGCACACAGAACTTTCAACTCCAGTCTGCGTTTTTTTGGAATAGCATTCTCACGCTAATTTGCCCTGATTAGTAAATCTGGCCTTTAGTTTGCTTATTACTAATTAAGTATCTCACATTGGGTCTACACCTGACACGACTGTTGTCACATCACATAATGCCGCAACAGCTAGAACATTCCACACTGGATGCAACAAAGCGACCTTTGTAATACATTTTTCCTTCATGTCAGAAGAAGCGCATGAGCTTGGAGTACGTACGAAATAGAACAGCGCATTTTCTGTCAGGGATTTGTGTTTGCTCACGTCTGGTGCAGACGCTGTGTTAAACAAAACTTCAAAAGCTATCATAGTAGCAGATTAGTATCTTGTAAACATGATCTTGTTGTCAGGTGAACTTGAACGTTGGGTAAAGCCAGCCAATCAGATTGAAGCTTGCCAGATCAAGAATGTGCTTATGCATTAAGCAGTCAATAAACATATTTTGGGCGGTCCAGGTCTGATGCTGAGACTAAAATGAAGCAAACTTACTGTCAGATATGGAAAGATAAACAGGTAAACTATTTAAATTAATGTTGACGTAGATGATCTCACTAAAGTGGTTTTACACATAAGATTGAGTTTTAAAATCTTACCTATATATCGTCGCTGTCCGATGAAACTCACGTATGTCCAAAACGCTTACTTTTCAGGAAGTGAAAAAAACACTGTATTTCAAAAGCAGTTGAATGTAGCGTTGTCATACTTGGTACGGCATCTTTACATGTAACCATATTCTTGCCAGTGTAATGATATAATCCACATTTGACCAAAATTGAGTTTAAATGGACATACGTGCATATTTTACAGTAACGGTGGTCGATACGCGTTCTTCCGATCATTAATTAGAATGGCAAAGTCGCGTTTCAGCAGAGGAATACGTGAGGAATACAGAGGAATACATGCTGGATATTCTCAGCCTCTGGCAAGCGGTGATAGCAGTATGAGTGAGGCATGTTCTAGTGACAATCATGACAGTAGCATTACAGGCTATAATTTGATCAGTTTGACTGAGAAAAAAAGGCTGAATCTTATCAAAGAGACCGAGTTTATTTACATACTAGCAAGCAAACTAATCTGTGAAGAACTAGATTAGAACTAAACTGCGGAGAGCTTCAATGTCGTACTATCGGCTATCCAGTGCTGAGCTTCGATGAAACAACTTCACGATACCAGCGAGACCGGCGAGATGCTTCCACAGGGCGGGAGATACGCGGCGTGATTGACAGCTTTGACACCAAATGGATATACATGAAAATCAGATGACATGATTTCACAACTTTTCATTGGCCATTTAGATATGTGACGCATACTGTATACGGAAATGAACCTGGACATTCAATCCGTCGAAAAATCTCAAAATCGGCAAAATGGACATACGTGGTTTTCATCGGACAGCGACGTTATGTATGTCTGCATTAAAAACATTCATTATATGTAATTTTTGTCATGCCAACTCTTGGGAGATTGGTATAGCAATAGAGATTGGCATGGTAATGGATATGGCAATGTTAATGTATTTGGTCTTGGCGTAATAGATCTGCTACACTACTGCTGCTGCAGAGCAATTATCAGGACTTAGCAGATACATACAGGTGGAGCTGGGGAAGGAGGAGGGTTTCTGAAAGAGCAGACTGCTAACAGCAACACTACCGGTATTTGTCTGAATGTTGAGCCACAGCTCATTCGCTGCTGATGCAACAGTAACCAATCAGTGTCGCTATGTCGATAATGATGTGATCACTACCAATGAGAACTATCACCCTGCGGCATCTAGTTTCATGACAGAACTAGGTAATAATGACAAGATGAATACACATACCTTTCAGATCTATTGATTCCAAAGGTTTGTCATTAAAATCAGTTCTTAGTTCATTGATATAACGGTATGGGTACCTTAATCATCTTAAGAGTGAGCGAGAACAGGTTGCGAGTGCCTGTGTTTGGGCACGCTATCAATGGAGTATACTTTGAAAGGCATGCACTAAGTGTTAAAAAAAAAGAGACATACTTTGGGCTTTAGCCTCAGTTATAGAGAGAGATGCTGTAATCAGTTGTGGTCTGCTACCAAGGCAATTTGTATTTAGAACGACTTAATTGAGAGGAATCATCAGTAACGACTTCATCAATCATAGCTGGATCTACACTTTAGACAAATCATGTTCTGGCCCATTACAAAGGAAAGAGAGAGAGAGAGAGAGAGAGAGAGAGAGAGAGAGAGAGAGAGAGAGAGAGAGAGAGAGAGAGAGAGAGAGAGAGAGAGAGAGAGAGAGAGAGAGAGAGAGAGAGAGAGAGAGAGAGAGAGAGAGCGAGAGCGAGAGAGAGAGAGCGAGAGAGAGAGAGGGAGGGAGAAGAAAGGTTATGACAAAGTGCTGGAGGTACTATGAAATCACATACTCATCTAAATAAGGTTGGTGGTTGAAACTAAGTAATAACAGTGCAGACAAACTTGGCTGCAGAGGATATTTCAGATAACGTTTGTTTTTAGAAACCACTTATTAATTCTGGAAAAACGACATGCTGGAGGAAAACATTAAGTTGGTGTTGAGCAATTAAAGAGATAACAATCACAGATCGCTAAAAGAAGCTGTCGCAGTGAAAACCCGTAAATTCACTAGCAACCCCTGAAGATCAACACTCCCTGAATCAGGTTTAAGGAAACTTGATTGTTTAAATGTTTAGTAATTCATGCTTGTTTATGATCTTTCACAGACTGGGAAACTGTATAGGCTTAGTCACATATAAGATTACAATAAACAGAAGATACTTCTACATTAAGTACTATTGTTTTTTTTCCCCACAATAATTGCACATGCTAGTTATCAATTATTGCTTTCCAGAAGATGCAAACCTGTAATTTCCTAAAAAAATATTTTAACTGGTTGACAGTGAGCAAATGCAAACCATCACTCTGAAACATTAGGTGTGGGTGAGTAACTAATACTGTTACTAATTGTATACCTGTTACTACTGTTTTTACTATTACTACTACTTCTACTATTACTTCTACTACTACACCTCTAGTTTTGCTACTATTGCTATCGCTACCACTATATCTACTACTGATAGTTATTACTAAAACTACCATTGCTACTTTTAATACTATAAAGACTGCTGCTATTCTTACCACTACTGTTACTACTACTACTATGCTTGCTTTTACTATTATACAACTATTAGTAGCATTAGCATTATAACCACAACTATTATAATGTAATTTGCTACTAATGTTACTAATGTTATCACCACTATTACTAAAATTTAGTACTTTTAGTACAGTTACAACTGTTACTGTTACAATCTGCTACTACCTTTAGTTAAATAACAACTACTGCTGTTATTAAAATTACTATTAGATCACCTCTATTACTACTTCATTGTACTACTGATTCTATTACCACAACTACTACTATTACTACTACCACTACTATTACTTCCATTGCTTGTACTAATATTGTGTTTAGATAAATTAATAATTAAAATTACTACTATATAATTACCACTACTATAACCACTACTATTGCTACTTCTGTTTTTACTACCACTACTATTACTACTACTGTTATTACTACTTCTACTGTCACTACAAGTGCTTGTACTGCTACTACTACCACTACTGTTATTACCACCATTACTATTACTACTTTTGATTTTACTACTACTACTAACTACTATTGTTACTACTATATCACTATACCTCTGCTATTGCTACTACTATTTATTTTTGTTAATTTACAACTACTGCTATTATTACTTCAACTACTACTATTACTACTACTACTACTACTACTACTACTACTACTACTACTACTACTACTACTACTACAATAACTACTTTAGTTCAATGACAACTACTGCTATTAAAACTTATATTACTACCACTATTATTACAACCATTACTATTACTACTTCTGATTTTACTACTACTATTGCTGCCAGTGCTTACTACTGTTATCACTATACCTCTGCTATTGCTACTACTGTTTCTTTTAGTTAAATTACAAATACTGCTGTCATTACTTCAACTACTATTATCACTACTATTACTATTACTACTGCTGATTTTACTACTACTACTACTAATATTACTACTATTGTTACTTCTGTTATCACTATGCCTCTGCTATTGCTACTACTATTTATTTTAGTTAAATTACAACTACTGCTGTTATTACTTCAACTACTATTACTGTTATTACTACCTTTGCTTTTACTACTACTACTTTTTTAATACCAACTACTGCTATTAAAACATATTACTACCACTATTATTAATACTACTACTAATGATGTTACTACTACTATTACTATAGTTACTACTGTTATCACTACCTCTGCTATTGCTACTACTATTTCTTTTAGTTCAATTACAACTACTGTTATTACTTCAACTACTATTATTACTATGATTGCATGCACTACTTCTACTTTTAGTTAAATTACTACTGCTGCTTTTGAAACTACCACCACTGCTATTATGCTACTACTACTACTACTATTGCTACTTCTGTTTTTATTACTACTACTATTTCTACCGTTGCTTGTACAATTACTTATTTTAGTACTATTGGTATGATTACTGATTTAATTACCACTACTATTACTACTACAGTTATACTATTCTATTTAGTTCGGAGACAGTGAAATATCAGTCCCTGAAACTGAAAATCAGAGCACTGACCCGCAGGCGATGCCAAACAGTGCAGCAGTAGACAGTGGTTAAGTGCCTGTGACCCTGTGCCGGGGAAGATTGGCTGTCCTGAAGGCCCATTTCCTGGAGTTTAGAGGGGTCGTTCTCTCCTCCTCTCACAAGGCAGAGCTTCCTGTGTTTAAGACCAAATAAGCTTCACCCCGAGAGACTATTTAAAGTGGGCCCGTCCAACACTGTCCTGCACTTTTACATTTGGTTTATTCCATGATAACAGCAAAAAAAACAAGTTATTCGATTACTGATAGAAAAATATAGTTGTAGTAAGATACCTTAAGTATTCTATCACATGAGAGATGGGTATGCACAAATGGCACTGCATTGCACATTTCTAATCGTAAACTGCTCAAGAGTGATTAGAGGTTATAGTATGATAACCTTTGCCCTTTACAAACAACTGAAATTGATTACAGTCATTCTCTAATGTGTCAAGAGCAAGGATGCCGTCTATTGGTTTTTCAAGGTTAACACACAATAATATTATCTTAACACCAACACTACAAGGGCAGGTAAACACATCCTTGAGCTCCAAGTATTTGTCAGTGAACAACCTTAAAGTAACACAAGTCCAAACACAAACAGATACACTCATGAATACTAACTCAAACGCGCACATGCTTGAAAGGCTTGTTATCTCCTGGGTGTGCCAGCTGCATTGGACAGGAAGGGCCAGAAGTTTTAAAGCACTTCAGAATTGTTTTTCCTGACACCTCAGCAGACGGGAGGAATGACCCCAACATCAGCGGACTTCTCGTCGGGTTCCTGTGGCTGTTGAGTTACACTGGATAATGTCAAGAGGGGTTTTCATGTCACACAAGGAAGCACGATTTTTGAAAACATTTAATTCGGTTATTGTTTACTAATAATGGGAGTCATTGTTTTTTTTCAAAACATCTATATATGATCACATTTACAGATGTTATAGATGACTCTCAAAGTACATTTATGAACACAGATGAATTTGCCAAAACAATACCAAATGCAGTGCCTACCATACAGACCTACAACACATTTTCATGGCAAATATGTTCAATTTCAAATGAACACACCTTCTGAAATATATATGTTAAAACATTTATTTTATGCACAAGCAATGTATTATGCAGTACATATTATTCTGTCCCACTTTATATTGAGTGTATTTCACAATGTACTAACATTTAAATGAATCACTTGATACAATGCACTTATTGTGACAATAAATGCCAAAATTAAGTGTTATATTTTTGTGCAAAATTAACGTTAAATGTGAGATTTAGTTTAATGTTATGCTAGTTTAGAAGAGTTTCTGTTATGTTGGTGACAAGTGGGACATGAGCTTAGTTTGCGAATATGTGAAATGTATTATATTGCTGTCCTCATTCAGCAAGTGATATGCTAATGCTAATGCTATCAAAGCATTGTGTAACCAATTAGCAAGGTGGCATTAATTGAATTAGCTAGTTAAAGCTAGTCAAGTTTCCACTACTATAAATGTGAGATTACATGATATTTTAAAGTTAATTGTATGAATTAGCTTACTCAAATATTTCAAGTTCAGACCAATTAAAATGTATTATTACAAAATAAAAATCGGCAAGTTCTGCTCACTAAAACGTTCTGCTTACTAAAACAAAAACATTTCTTGACTTAAAATATCTGAGGCAACCGATTGAGGCAACCAGAATTTTTCCAACTTATTCGGGTTTACAGTGTATATATAATAAGTACATAGTATGTACATAGGTAACAGGACTGTGACAGTACTACCTCACTTTATGTAATTAAATCTATAATTACACTGTTGACCCTTTCCTTACACCATAACCAACCTTTAAACCAACCCATACCACAAACCTGTCCTAAACTTACCCATATCCACCTCAACAGAAGCAAGTGTTTTGCAAAGCAACTTTTAAGTACAACACAATAAATACATTTTTGTATGTAATAGCATAGTAGTTAAAGACACAATATAAAGGTTGACCTTTTATTTTATTTGTTTTAATACTGTATTAATACTGTAATCTCATATTAAATGACCTGATTATAGCCTATTAAGTCCATAACAATCATGTCACTTCTTCTTTCATAATAAATTTCTCAAAACGTCTTATATAGCACATTTCCCTCCACGCTGTCCCGCCACAGATTTATGACAATACAACGATCCTTCCAGCCTGCAAATTAGTGTAACCTAAAGTATATATATGTAACTCTGGGCAAATCTATGCAGGTATGTGTGGTGGAGGACTCTCGCTGCTCTGCGGTCAGTTTCACCTCTTTAAACTCAGACTCGGAGCATTCATAACGGAACGGCCCAGCTGGTCTCGGATCATCAGCACTCAGGCAGGTCTAGAACAGGATGCATATGTGGGGCCTGCATGTGGCTCATATTCCACTTTTAAAGAGTGGAATGGCCGAGCCTTCCAGGAACACGAGGAAAAGGAGTCAAAGAAGGAAAACTGAGGTTTTGCTGCTGTAAGTCCATCCACTCGTTTTTTAGGACAGCTGGAGAAAGAGGAGATATTCTGCATCTCTTTCTCTCTCACACGTTGGTCCCACTCGTTCTCTTTGTATCATTCTTTGTCTTTTCCCTTCATGTTGGCAGCTCTCACAGCCACCGCTGCACAAAATTCCGACTCTGCACATTTTGCAGACGCTGGTCTACAGGGAGGAAATAGAGAGGAAATTGTGCTGAAAGTGTAAAAGACTCTCTCTTTCTTTCCATCTCATACTTTAAAAAAAAGGTTTGCTGTACTACACGAAAATGGCTAAAAATAAGTATTTAGCTAATATGTGTCCTGAAAAAAAGTATACTTTTCAGTAAGATTAATTAGAAGAACTGTTGTTTTTCTGGTACATTTGTGGTGCATATTCTAAACTAAATGTTTGTTTCTCAATGTTCTTTGTTTTAATACTTACAATCGGTTTAATAGTTTACATGTTTCATATTGTCCACACAAATGTCCATTTTTATTGAATATATATTTTGAAAAATATATCTTTTATCTGTGCTAAGTTTTCAGTTTCATGTGATTCAGTGGTTTCATGAAGGTCTGAACTGTTTACACACAGTGCTGATTTCACCTGTATTTGACTCAGACCATAGTGCCAGCCTGTGGGAAACGTATCTGTCTTTTTATAACCGCTGGCTCTGAGGTCACTGACCATGACGGACAGGAAGAGGAGCGTAAATCTGAGCTCAAGTTGATGCCTCTGAAATGTCCTGGCACGTTTTCTGCCCCCATTAGACACATAATAGTAGTGCTCGCAATACACACTCAATTTGTCACTTTTTCACTCCTGTCTGTGTTTGGTCTAGAGCTTTGTGTGGTTTGTGAAAATGACGGTGTGTGTTTGGAAAGGCAGGGAAATGCAGAGATGGACTTTTGCCATAAGGGTGCGTGCTGTTACACTGAAAATATGTTTTTTTTCTTTATGAACACTTTATTACCTGTGTTGTGTAATTGTGGTTTTAGTTTTACATTTTACATTTACAGCTTAATTATATTGCAGCAGTCCACCAGATGGCAAGAAAAAAATCTGTTCAGCAGTTCTTAGACATTTACTTTACATTGTTTGCCAGATTGCAACATGAAACCACATTTATAACTCTTTTTTACACTTTATTTTAAAGTGACGTAGTTACATTATACTTACTCAGATAAGTACTGAGTAATTACATGTACTTACTATAGAGTTAGGATTAGGGTTTGGGTCAGGGTTAGTTGGATGTAATTATGCATAAGAACATGAAGTAACGTGTAACTATATGTCAACTTAAAATAAAGTTACATATTATTGAAAAATCTGTTGTCTGTTATTTATTGGATCTTGAAAAGTTTCTCTTTGAAAGGAGGTTGGATAGAAGGGGGTGAAAAATCACAGAAAAAAAGGAAACAGAAGTTATTATATATATACATATATATTTGGAAAAACATAAGTGAATTGTGCGCAATAAAAACAGGAATACATATAAAGAGAACAGGCATTAATTCATCCATCCCTCAGGGTCATTTTGACCCGAAACTCATTTAACCCATAAATGCATGACTGTTTCGCCAATCATTCTTACATATTCGGGTCTTTAGCAACCCGGATCTATATCTAACACGGATAGAAATCTGTCACGATACCTGTCACGATAATATATAAAACTCCTGATATTAACAATTACAGAAGAATACAATAAATCATATTTTGTTACCTTTTGGAGCTTGGAAGGGTTCAGTTCATTTGGGGTCAGAGTTCATTTGCCAGTACATTCTGCATCTGGCTCATATTTGTGATCTCACGCATATTCTTAAAATTAATTTTCAACATCTTAAAAATCAATATTTTGATCGCTGACAGCTTCTTGACCAGATCCATCATCAAGTGACAGTGACACTAATATTTTGAATGTGTTCAGTACTTGCTCTGCAGTAAATCGCTGAGCCATTTCAGGTTTTGCAGATTATAATTATTTATTGTTATATATTTTGTTTCTAGGTAACTATGAGTTAAAAGTCCCTTCATCATTGCATATCAGACATTCCACCTTGTGGAATAAAGGTGAATTGCACTTATTTCGTCATTATAGATGCATTTATTGTTGTGCAGAAAAAAATATCTTAATTTTAATCTTAAACACCTCGGGTCGTTAGCGATACATTTTTTTACAAAAAACTAGTGGAAAAACAGGCATTCAGTTATATATATTTTTCTTTTTATATTGTTTATAATGGATTGATTGAGGAATACTAAGAAGGTTGATGTCTAACTTTAAAAAATACAAAAAATTAAAAATTAAATAAATGTGTTCATCGGAGTGGTCCAAGACCTCAGGAATTTTGTTGCATTCGAACCACACACACACACACACACACACACACACACACACACACACACACACACACACACACACACACACACACACACACACACACACACACACACACACACACACACACACACACACACACACATACACACAAAAAAAAAAATACTGGATTCAATGAAAAAACAAAAAAAAAAGTTAAAAAAATCCTTCCCTTGCGGGTCTCAAGAACTCAAGAACTGACTTTAGGACCCAGTGGAACAGCTAATTTGCTCATATAGCGCTTTAAGGCCATCTAGTGGCAAGATTCATGAAATATCATGTTATATTATTTATTTTTCCACAAGAGGTAGGCAGAGGCATCCAAACTGACCCAATTTGAGATATTTTGAGATGGTTATTGCATGTATTGGACAGTTATTTAGAATTTAAGTTGAAAGAATGTGCTTAGATTAAATTATTTACTTATCAAATCTAATTTAAAGGTAAATAAAATACAAAATGAAAAATAGAAAAAATATTATAATAATGAAATTATGTAAGTTTTCTGGACAAAAACAAAAAAAGTATAATTTTAGGGCTTCGGGACATTTTGACCCGCGAGGGAAGGATTTGTTACAGGATGCGAGGGAGGGATGAAGGTTAAATTACTTTAAGTGAAGTTTAAGTGAATAGTCGCTGTAGTGACATTCATCTGTGCACTGTAAAAACATCAATAGCCAAAAGTAATAGGCTGATAAATTTACATGGACAATTATTTCATGTTTAAAAATGTTCAACCAAATGACAGTATCCTGCAAAACAAAGTCTGCAAATAACCAAAGCAAATTAAATCAGTGTGACACTTTTATTGGCGCACTGAAAAAAACAATAACTGTAAAGTGACTTTTAAGAAAGTATCACACTGAAGTGTCAAAAGGAAATCCGTGGAACTCTTTCACCCATGGAAACTAATTGAACAATGGTAAATGTGACCAAATCTTTACATATTGCACAATAACATATTGCACAATAATAAATGCATAAATGTAATGATACTGAATTGTTACAATATGAGATATTGCATGCATACTGTAGAACCAACAGGTGAAGTAATATCACCATGAGGTTCTAGAGGCAAGTCGTATTCTTACTAAAGAGAGATAAGGAGAAGGTGTGGTCGGTTCCCTAGGGTGCTTCGGTGTCATAGTAGATGGATGGGACTATTTTTCTGCGTATGTGTCTGCTCATCAGTCGGGAAGGAAGAGTGCAACTCTTGCTCCACATCCTGACACACTGAGACACATCCTGGCACACAGAAATGCATGTAAACCTTTAAGCTGCAGAGTTTAAGCATTAGCCCAGATGTGTAATAATCACACTGAATACATAGATTGACCGTGCTTTTGCAAAGTAGCATGATCAAAATCTTGTGCTGGTCCTGGATGAAAATTGCTGTCAAAGAATAATAACCCTAACCCAGAGCTTCTCAAGCATCATACAAACACTGCATATTTTGTACAACTCCCTTATCGGACACACCCAATCGAGTCTGTAATAATGAGCTAATGAGTTCAGTCAGGTTTGACATACAGCATGTGTAGTGGTGTAATGACAGTTTGAGCGTTGGGTGTTTGGCTGTTGAATACGTGTACATCTACTGGTGTTACCACACTGTCCCTGGAAATTCATGAAGTGTCAAGTGCACCACAGTAAATTAGATAATATTGTCAGGGTTCTGTCACTTCGGTCTAGTTTACTCTTGGTTTGTGACAGAGCCCTGACACTCCTGTATTGTTTGTCTTGTGTGAGCGCACAGCTTTGAGCATGCTCAAGCTGCGTGCTCTTCTGTCCTTGTGTTTTGTGTGCGGGGCGTGGTGTTCGGATCCCAGCACTTCGGTCTAGTTTGGGTTTCAGTTTTGTGTTGGGATTCGGACATTCATGCTCCGTGTGTTTGTTTTGTCATGTGAGCGTGTGCTCTTCTGTCTGTGTGTTCTGTGTAGCACACGGTTCATGTTTACATCGGCCGTGTGCTTTCATGTTTTGTCTTATGTTGTGTAGCACGTGGTTGGTGTTTTTTCACTGGCTACGTGCTACGTCATGTCATGTTTTGTGTGAACATGCAGCTGATGAGTTCTCATTAGTTGCATGTTCATGTCATGTTTGGTGTGAGCACATGTCTTGTTAAGTGTTTCTTTGTGCCATGTGCTCGTGTCCATTGTCTAACCCCGCCCACCTTGTTTCCTGATTATTGGTTCATTTGCCCCTCCTGTCTTCCCTCGTTACCCTCCTTTGTTTGTTCCCTATTTAATCTCCTTGTGTTTGCAGTCCAGTGCTGAATCGTCGTCGTATGTACCTCCTGTTTCCCTGCTCCCTTCAAGTCAAGTCAAGTCAAGTCAAGTCAAGCCAAGAAAAGTCAAGTCAAGTCTGTTTTTCCCCCTCGGGGTAGTTTTGTTTTGTCTTGTTTTTTGTTTTATTATTATCATTAAAAAGCCCTTTCCTCTGCATCCTTGAGTTCTCGCTCCTTCCCTTCACCAACCCTGACAGAACGATTCAGCCAAAGGAGGACTCAGCAGAGAAATGGGTATCTTCCTTTTCCCATCTCCCTGCCCTTCCGCTCATCAGATGGCAGACCAATGTAGCAAACTCCACTCTCTTCGGCAAGGGGGAGCCAGCGTGAAGGAGTTTGCTTACCAGTTCGTGTTTGCAGCGGAGGGGCTCAATATCGGTGATGCAGTGCTCAAGGACATTTTTAACAGCAGCCTTAATGAGCCTGTCAAAGCCTGGGAGATGGCAATGCTGGGGATATTGTCTTTCTGGCAGTTTGTGGGGTATGTATACCACCGTGGAGAAGAGGGTGGCCTTCCACCTCTTGGTCCTTCCCCACTTTTCCTCACAAATGGTCATGTCCCCAGTCCTCCGATGACCCCTTCGGGGAGAGGGAGGAGGAAGAACGGGTCCACCTCATCTGCCCCCTACCCAGAGGTGGTAGAACACACTGCAGCCTTTCCCGTGGCAGTTGGGACTGCTGCACTTTTTCCAGAGGTGCCTGTGATCGCTGCAGCTTCCCCAGAGGGGGCCGTAGAAGCTGCAGCACCCCCAGAGGCGGCCGTAGAAGCTGCAGCACCCCCAGAGGCGGCCGTAGAAGCTGCAGCACCCCCAGAGGCGGCCGTAGAAGCTGCAGCACCCCCAGAGGCGGCCGTCAGCACTGCAGTTCCCCCAGAGGCGGCCGTCAGCACTGCAGCTCCCCCAGAGATGGCCGAAGAGGCTGCAGCTCCCCCAGAGATGGCCGAAGAGGCTGCAGCTCCCCCGGAGGTGGTAAGCACCCGACAACCGCCTCGTTCTCGGAGGGGGGGGAGGAGGAGGAGGAAGAAGGCTTCCTCCATCCTACATGGCCCAGAGGCCATCCCAGAGCTTGCTGCCGGCCCAGAGGCGCCACCCAGGCGTCTTGCCCTGCCCGCGCCACCCAGGCGTCTTGCCCTGCCCGCGCCACCCAGGCGTCTTGCCCTGCCCGAGCCACCCAGGCGTCTTGCCCTGCCCGAGCCACCCAGGCGTCTTGCCCTGCCCGAGCCACCCAGGCGTCTTGCCCTGCCCGAGCCACCCAGGCGTCTTGCGCTGCCCGCGCCACCCATTCGCTTTGCCCTGCCAGCAACAGCCCCTGACCCGAGGCCGGTGAGGTCTCCGGCCCCTGATCAATGTCTGGTATTGACTCTGTCTCCTGTCCTGCATCCGGTCATGCCTCTGGCTCCCGTCCTGTGTCCTGTCCAGCCTCCGGCTCCTGTCCTGATTCCTGTCCAGCCTCCGGCTCCTGTCCTGATTCCTGGGAGGGTCCCAGTCAGCCATCCAGACCTGCCAGAGCCCACCTGGCCCGTCCGTCTGGCACCACCCTGGCCTTCTGCCAGGATTCCTAAACCGCCGGAGCCCATCTGGTCCATCCCTCCAGCACCGCCCTGGCCTTCAGCCAGGACTCCTGACCCGCCGGAGCCTGCCTGGTCCGTCCCTCCGGCACCACCCTGGCCTTCAGCCAGGACTCCTGAACCACTGGTGGCCGCCTGGTCCATCCCTCCGGTCCCACCCTGGTCCTCTGCCAGGACTCCAGATCTGCAGGAGCCACCCTGCCCTGTCCCTCCGGTCCTGCCCTGGCCCTCTGCCAGGACTCCAGAGGCACTGGAGCCCGCCTGGACTGTCCCTCCGGCACCACCCTGGTCTGTCCCTCCAGCTCGGCCCTGGTCTTCTGCTGGGGTTCCAGGCCCGCCTGAGCCTCCCTGGCTCAACCCTCCCGTCCCTCCCTGGTCCACGCTGGAGACTTCCTGGACTGTCCTGCTGGCTCTGACTTGGCTCCCCTCCCTCCCTCCCCTCTTTGTCTCTGTGTTTTGATTTTCCTGTCTTGTGTTTGGTCTGTGTATCTGTCTTGTTATCTTGTTCCTGTCTTGTTTTGGTGTCCCTCGTTAGGGACGCCAGGTGGCGTCCCTTTTGATGGGGGGTAGTGTCAGGGTTCTGTCACTTCGGTCTAGTTTACTCTTGGTTTGTGACAGAGCCCTGACACTCCTGTATTGTTTGTCTTGTGTGAGCGCACAGCTTTGAGCATGCTCAAGCTGCGTGCTCTTCTGTCCTTGTGTTTTGTGTGCGGGGCGTGGTGTTCGGATCCCAGCACTTCGGTCTAGTTTGGGTTTCAGTTTTGTGTTGGGATTCGGACATTCATGCTCCGTGTGTTTGTTTTGTCATGTGAGCGTGTGCTCTTCTGTCTGTGTGTTCTGTGTAGCACACGGTTCATGTTTACATCGGCCGTGTGCTTTCATGTTTTGTCTTATGTTGTGTAGCACGTGGTTGGTGTTTTTTCACTGGCTACGTGCTACGTCATGTCATGTTTTGTGTGAACATGCAGCTGATGAGTTCTCATTAGTTGCATGTTCATGTCATGTTTGGTGTGAGCACATGTCTTGTTAAGTGTTTCTTTGTGCCATGTGCTCGTGTCCATTGTCTAACCCCGCCCACCTTGTTTCCTGATTATTGGTTCATTTGCCCCTCCTGTCTTCCCTCGTTACCCTCCTTTGTTTGTTCCCTATTTAATCTCCTTGTGTTTGCAGTCCAGTGCTGAATCGTCGTCGTATGTACCTCCTGTTTCCCTGCTCCCTTCAAGTCAAGTCAAGTCAAGTCAAGCCAAGAAAAGTCAAGTCAAGTCTGTTTTTCCCCCTCGGGGTAGTTTTGTTTTGTCTTGTTTTTTGTTTTATTATTATCATTAAAAAGCCCTTTCCTCTGCATCCTTGAGTTCTCGCTCCTTCCCTTCACCAACCCTGACAAATATTGACTTGGCCCATGTGATGTTTTTAGCCATGTTTTTGTTGCCCAGGTAAGCGACGCACATGTACCCTGGCCATCCACGTGATGTAAAAGAAAATGTTATTCATCAGACCAGGCCACCTTCTTCCATTGCAACGTGCTCCAGTTATTATGCTCACATGCATCACATGTTGGTGCTTTCGGCAGTGGACAGGGATCAGCATGAGCACCCTGACTGGTTTGCGGCTATGCAGCCCCGTACGCAACAAACTGTGAAGCACTGTGTATTCTGACACCTTTCTATCAGAACCAGTATTAACTTCTTGAGCAATTTGAGCTACAGTAGCTCGTCCGTTTGATCGGACCACACAGGCCAGCCTTCGCTCCCCACATGCATCAATGAGCCTTGGTAGCTGATGACCCTGTCAACGGTTCACCACTGGACCACTTTTGATAGATACTGACCACTGCAGACTGGGAATACCCCACAAGAGCTGCAGTTTTGGAGATGCTCTGACCCAGTCGTCTAGCCATCACAATTTGGCCCTTGTCAAAACCACTCAAATCCTTATGCTTGCCCATTTTTCCTGCTTTTAACACATCAAATTTGAGGACAAAATGTTCACTTGCTCCTTATATATCCCACCCACTAACAGGTGCCGTGATGAAGAGATAATCAGTGTTATTCACTTCATCTGTCATAATGTTACGCCTGGTCTGTGTATATGCACATAAAGCATATACATATCCCCTCTTTGGACAGTCATTACATCATAAAACCACAATTTAAATACATTTAATTTTTTGTTAAAAGATACTCAAAACTAAAATGGACTCGTTGGCTACTGGCACAATGCAGTTAGATGACGTCATAACAGGCCACCATTGCTGGGTTCCAGTCAGCCGGCGCAACTTTTACCCAAGAAGACGGACACAAAACGACAAAGTGTGTGACTCCAGTGCTGTCTTTCTTAGCTGTGACGATAACTTCGTCACAACATGCTAAAATTATTTGTCATGGTTGAAATGAACACAGAGTGAACTACATACAATAACTGAATATGAAAATGAAGAAACCTGTATAGCTGAATAAACCTTCAGCATGAAGCTCTCACTGTCTTTAACTGACCAACTGTTCTGCAACTGATCATCAAATAAAAGCAAACTCTACAAAGTAGGTGTCCACAAGCATTACTGTCAGTTTTTAGTTTTGAAACTCTTTATAATGTGGCATGACTTGATCAACCCTGTTCAATTGAGCTTCTGCATCTGCCAGGATCTAGTTCAATGGGTTTGGTGGAGACTAGTGGTTAAAGGTCCAGGCTATTACCAGAAGGTTGCAGGTTTGAAACCCTCAAAGGATGATCCATGAACAGTCAACACTGTGACCTTGAGCAAGTCACTCAGCCTCAGATTCCTCCGGGGTGACTTTCCCTGTAACTCCACAAGGCATCGCTCTACGATGACGTCTTCTGCTATTATGAAAGTGCTTCAACTGGCCACTTCTACGTCATGTCTAATTAATTAAAATTATACTTGGGAATTTCCTTGACATCTTGTGATTTTTGGCCACTTGAGTTCCTGAACATGATGAATGATTGGATACATTTAGCCTCTAAAACCACACCAATGGAGTATTAGAGATAGTGAGGATTTAGTGTGTGTTAAGGGCACTGAGCTTTGGCATTTATCAGGGACAATCTTGTGTTCTTACTTCATGTTGCATGTAAGCTTTCTCAATTGGCCAAGATTGCAAGTGTGGGTATTGGGACAGGCCTGGAGTTTAACTGAGAGTCTTCTACTTTTATCCAGTTTTACTGTGGTTAAACATTATAACAGCAGTGTTGGGGAAAGTTACTTTTAAAAGTAATGCATTATAATTGGGTTACTCCCTAAAAAAGTAACTAATTGCGTTTATGTATAATTTAATTTGCTAATTAGTTTATGGAGAGTTTACTTGTGCGTTACCTTTTCTTGCCTTTTGTTTTTTTAATAACATCAAAAAAAGTTATATTTTTGGCAAATGTAATGGCCCTTTCTCACCAAATGTGAAATGAATAATCCTCAGGCTGAAGGAAATGCATGTTCATGCCTGCACAGTAGAGGGCACAGCTCAAACAAACCTTTCAACTGTTTTGCCATTCTGGAACGCAGAAGAATAAGATGCAGAGAAGAAAGTTCAAATGTGATGTTTATCTAAAGTAATTTTTGCTTATTAGTGCCTGCTCACATTCAATCTAAAACTACAATAACCATAACGTTCACACACAACGCCTCCGTACTCACTCATGATTCTCTCAACACAGGGATAGAAGAGCTGTCAGTCAATACATGTAAAAACTAGCAAAAACTCAGATATTTTGTTGTAATTTAAAAGTAATGTTTTACTTTACTAGTTACTTGGGGAAAAGTAATCTGATTATGTAACTCAAATTACTTGTAATGTGTTACCCCAACACTGTACAACAGTGATATTGAAACCTACAAAAGTAGAGTTGATTTTATTGGGTTTAACATAAGACGAGGGCTACTAGCTTTTTGGTGGGCTATTAGCTCAATGTCTGTTTGAAAAGGATGTCTATGTGTGTCTATGTGAGTCTATGTGTGGGCCCTATCCTTGATCAGGATAAAACAGTGCTGGTAATGCTGCATGGGAATTAGCAGGGATTCCTGGAAGTAGGGCTAGGGAACTTGAAGCTGTGGAATGAGAGCTAGTCCGCTTCCATGCCTGCTCATGAATATAAATAGAGCCTGGAATGTCATAAATCAGAAATGCTGAGAGAGTGATGTGGCCTGGATGCTGTTACTTTCCGAGCTGGTTCGCCCTCTCTTTACCACATTTCTGCTTGATTTCTCCTTCCCTTCAAAGATCAGGTAACACAAAGAAGAGGAGGTCTGGGTCTGGCACTCACAGAACACAAGTGTATTCATCAAGCCTCCGGTCAGCCGTCTGGGTTGGAAGACTTGACAGGAGAAGGAATTTGGCAAATTTGTTGGAGTTCACTGCTGCTAATCAGGGGGAGCGAACAGGATGTGAGGCTCCTGCTCTACACCTGATTACCACCAAATGGAGCACCAACCTGGGCCGTAGAGCCAGCAGCTGGACAGCAGGAAGAACTGAGGGTGTGGACTGTGTGTGGAGCGCAAAGGGTGAGGGGCGTTTGATGACATGATGTGTGCTGGCATTGGAGGTGTCTTGAACAGGAAGTGTCCCTGACAATTTGGTCGCGAAGAGGGCTGAAGTGCAGTACATTTTTGTATGTGTGAAACAAAACAGTTTTGCATATTGGAGCAAAGTTGGCATGGTACAGACACAAAGTCATGATTGAGAAATTGAACAAATGTAACAGAAGTTCAATATTGTTTTGTAATTATATCCCGGGTGAACTGATTCAATTATAGATTCAACTATAAACTTATGGTGCTTGGCCCCTAACAAGCTGTGGTGAATCTGTGGCACTTTCAACAAGTTCAACTTTCCAGCAAGTGCTCCAACATGTCCACTACAACCAATGGCGGGAGTTTGGGGCAGGTCTACCAATGTCCACACATTATTATCCTTTTTCATAGATTCATGCAGAATTTATATAGCACAAAATTTACACACCAATAGTGTACCTCAAATCGTATAATATATATATATATATATATATATATATATATATATATATATATATATATATATATATATATATATATATATATATATATATATATATCAAATGATTTGCATATAATATAATATTAACAAAATAAAAGATCACTTAAGTGCACTTATAAAGAATATACACTTTCATGAATATGTTTCTTAGAGGCATAATATGTAGTTTTCGCCACTAGATGTCGCTTATTTAAAACAAAGGCATAGCTTGATGATGCCTCGATTTCGTGGAATCATGGGAGTTGTTGTCTTCACCTCCACAGCCGGAGGAAAATAATCCAATAGGACTCGGGCAGAAATCATATTCATGTATGAGCTAATGTATTAAAGATATATTAACGTTCCTGCCTAATGTTACTGAATGAAATGTCGGCCCAGGACGAATCTTTGGGGGTGTTGATAGACTCGATTTACTCCATCTGTGCTTTGATCATCATGAATCCAATTCAGATGTAGTCTTTGATTTTAGTCTTTGATTATCTCAACTTTTTTTGTTTATGAAATTTGCCCACATTGTTGATAAAAAAAGAATGCAATCAAGATTGTATATACAGTGAGGAAAATAAGTATTTGAACACCCTGCTATTTTGCAAGTTCTCCCACTTGGAAATCATGGAGGGGTCTGAAATTGTCATCGTAGGTGCATGCCCACTGTGAGAGACATAATCTAAAAAATAAATCCAGAAATCACAATACATGTTTTTTTAACTATTTATTTGTATGATACAGCTGCAAATAAGTATTTGAACGCCTGTCTATCAGCTAGAATTCTGACCCTCAAAGACCTGTTAGTATGCCTTTAAAATGTCCACCTTCACTCCATTTATTATCCTAAATTAGATGCACCTGTTTGAGGTTGTTAGCTGCATAAAGACACCTGCCCACCCCATACAATCAGTAAAAATCCAACTACTAACATGGCCAAGACCAAAGAGCTGTCCAAAGACACTAGAGACAAAATTGTACACCTCCACAAGGCTGGAAAGGGCTACGGGGAAATTGCCAAGCAGCTTGGTGAAAAAGGTCCACTGTTGGAGCATTCATTAGAAAATGGAAGAAGCTAAACATGACTGTCAATCTCCCTCAGACTGGGGCTCCATGCAAGATCTCACCTCGTGGGGTCTCAATGATCCTAAGAAAGGTGAGAAATCAGCCCAGAACTACACGGAAGGAGCTGGTCAATGACCTGAAAAGAGCTGGGACCACCGTTTCCAAGGTTACTGTTGGTAATACACTAAGACCAGGGCTGGACTGGTAATCTGGCATACCGGGCATTTTCCCGGTGGGCCGACGCACTTTGGGGCCGATACAAGGTTATTTATTTATTTAGGTTTTTTTTGCCACGGACTGGCCCATCATGCAGGGACAGCGGCCCATTGGTTTGTCTTCTGAATTGACAGGCCACAGCGAGAGAGACCTTCCTTCTTCCATATTTATAGACTGTGTCCATATTAGGCGCTGTTTTTTTTATTGTGTTTTAGACGAACATGCTCTGCGTTTCTGCTGCTCTATAAAGTGATGAATGGCACTTTGACTCTGAATTTTGTTTTATACAATCGTGTGATATGGTAACATAACGGTTCTTTGGTGAATCAGCTGAAAACAGCCGTGAGCATGTACATACACAACGAGGTAAATTGGAAAATGGCAATACACACTACAAACTTCTCACCCTAGCACAACCACAATTTACCTTGCAGCTACTAACAGTGAAGAAATATGGTGTATTGGCACAAATGTATTTATAAAAAATGTTGCTATTATTATAGGCTACATTAAATATTGCTCAATATAAATCACTTTTATAGAGGCTGTTTTTGTATTTTCTACGTGTTTACAATATTTTTTTTAATTACAAATTCAATAGTTTTTTATTTATTTATTTATTTTAGAAACCATATACCCATGGTAATGAGGAGCATGGTTTGGCCAAAATTGGCCAACAGTTAAACTCGGTTAAAAGAGACAACGTCATTTCGGTTTGGAACAACTTTACACAACAGAATTTAAAAGCAGTAAATTTACTTTATTGCATCCTAGCTCAAAATCAGTGCTTTACTGTCAAGTGCATTTCTGTGTGACAAAAGTGTAATATCAAGTTTGATATCTGCATTTGCAATAAATTCAATAATATCCATCATTATTTGTCCCTGTCCTAGTTTTATTTATTTACTCCAATGTAAGGCCCTAACCCCAGCAAAAACATTCACGAGGATCTCATGGGACGGATGGGCTGGGTTTGCCAGGGTCGAATTTTATCCCCAGTCCAGCCCTGACTAAGACGTCATGGTTTGAAATCATGCATGGCACGGAAGTTTCCCCTGCTTAAACCAGCACATGTCAAGGCCCGTCTTAAGTTTGCCAATGACCATTTGGATGATCCAGAGGAGTCATGGGAGAAAGTCATGTGGTCAGATGAGACCAAAATAGAACTTTTTGGTCATAATTCCACTAAACGTGTTTGGAGGAAGAAGAATGATGAGTACCATCCCAAGAACACCACCCCTACTGTGAAGCATGGGGGTGGTAGCATCATGCTTTGGGGGTGTTTTTCTGCACATGGGACAGGGCGGCTGCACTGTATTAAGGAGAGGATGACCGGGGCCATGTATTGCGAGATTTTGGGGAACAACCTCCTTCCCTCATTTAGAGCATTGAAGATGGGTCGAGGCTGGGTCTTCCAACATGACAATGACCCGAAGCACACAGCCAGGATAACCAAGGAGTGGCTCTGTAAGAAACATATCAAGGTTCTGGCGTGGCCTAGCCAGTCTCCAGACCTAAACCCAATAGAGAATCTTTGGAGGGAGCTCAAACTCTGTGTTTCTCAGCGACAGGCCAGAAACCTGACTGATCTAGAGAAGATCTGTGTGGAGGAGTGGGCCAAAATCCCTCCTGCTGTGTGTGCAAACCTGGTGAAAAACTACAGGAAACGTTTGACCTCTGTAATTGCAAACAAAGGCTACTGTACCAAATATTAACATTGATTTTTTTCAGGTGTTCAAATACTTATTTGCAGCTGTATCATACAAATAAATAGTAAAAAAATCATGCATTGTGATTTCTGGATTTTTTTTTAGATTATGTCTCTCACAGTGGACATGCACCTACGATGACAATTTCAGACCCCTCCATGATTTCTAAGTGGGAGAACTTGCAAAATAGCAGGGTGTTCAAATACTTATTTTCCTCACTGTATATATATATATATATATATATATATATATATATATATATATATATATATATATATATATATATATATATATATATATATATATATATATATATATATATATATATATATATATACATATATATATATATATATATATATATATATATAGGATTAAAAAGAAGCCTTTCTTTTAATATATTGTATGTTCAGATATTCATTCAAAAAAATATTCTGGGGGCCGGGAAACTTTTGTGAAAATGATAAAAAATGCTGCTGGGCAAAGAGTTAAGTCCAACTTAAGTGGGTTGAAAAAAGCAAACTTCAGTTCAACTAAGTGAATTTAATATAAATGAAAAACTTAATATAAATTAAAAACATTTTTTTTGTTTCCTTATTTGTAAATAACATGCAATTAAGTCTCCAAAAACATTATAACCATGTACACACGTACTGTGGATATAAAAAAAGTCTATGCATAAAACAATCATATCAGAACTTTTGGTAACACTTTATTTTATAGTGTCCATGTTACATGTATTTATCATAGTAATAGCAGTACATTATGCATAATTACATTCAACTAACCCTAAACCAAACCCTAATCCTACCGTAACCCTATAATAAGTATATGTAGTTAATTAATATTACCCAGTACCCAAATATATAATTAAACTGTAACAATGGCAACTTAAAATAAAGTCTAACCAAAATTTTGAGCACATTTAATGTAAAAAGTACAAAAAATAAAATAACCAAAGTATATTCTTTTAATGTATTTTATAAGTGCTCGTTTTCAAAAGTATGCTAAACTGTACTTTTTTTCCCACAAGGAGCTGTATCTTTAATTTACCAGCTGCTCCATGCTAAACCTCTACTCTTGTGTGTTTCTCTCTGTGTGAGGTGGGGTTGTGTCTTTGGAGGGAAGATCTTTGTGACCTGGGTGTGCTAGGTCAGTTCTCAGTGTGACCGCTGTGCTTGCTAGGATGTCACTTCACATCCACTGAATCCGTATGGGACTTTCTTTGGCTCTTTTATTCTATAGTGTTACACCTCTCACTCTCACGCTCTCTTTCTCTTTCCATTCTCTGTTTAAGACTCCCTTATCCACTGAACACTTTATCTTTAATCCCCTGTTGTGATTTTTGCTTGCATAGTTCACACCTTCTCTATTTGTCTTTCTCTCTTCTGAGTCGTGAACTCTTGATGAAGTCTAGATGAATCCTGCTGTGTCTTGATATTTGTTTTTCAGGGTTGCAGTTCTTTTCTAATAACGCCCAAACTTTTAATGCACTGGGTTAAACTCAGAGTAATGTACACTTTTACATTTACATGTTGAGAAAATGGACAAGGGTTAAATGACTGGAAATTTTTACATCACAGAATAAACTGTATATAATTGTTCCTTTATTACATTACATTACTGAAAAAAAAATCCTAATGACTCGTTTTGCATGGGAGATTATACAATACATTGTTGTAACCACTATAATAACTATAATGTAAATATTTAATGAAAAAATGAAGATCTTTAAAATATAACAATTTGTTTTAGTTGACAAAGACATCTTTGGAAAGTTGACATGTCCTGTAATGCTCCATCTAAAACTGTTTTAAACATTGTACAAATTATTAGCAACACTTTATTTGATAGTGTCCTTGTTACATTACTGTGGTAATAACAGTAAATCATGCATTATTACAAGCAACTAACTCTAAACCCAACCCTAATCCTAACTCTATAGTATGTACATGTTGTTAAAGGTTTAGTTCACCCAAAAATAAATATTAGCCCATGATTTACTCATCTTTCAAGGCCTTTATTAACTCTCCGGAGCCGTGTGGAGCAGATATATATGGATAGATGCACTTTTATGGACTTGACAATTCACTGCCATAAAGCTTGGAAGAGCCAGTACATTTTTAATATAACTCTGATTGTATTCGTCTGAAAGAAGAATAGGATGACTTGAGGGTGAGTAAACCATGGTCTAATTTTCATTTTTGGGTGAACTAACCCTTTAAGTAATATTACTTAGTACTTCATGAATAATTATACTGTACCACGGACACCTAAAAAATTTAACCAAATTCTTGTATAACTATTGTGCATGCATCTTTTATGAGATTTATGAATATTCAGTTCCCTTTCGTTCAGTCACTACGACGTACGTTAGTGACTAACGAATGGGGGTTTCGCCTAGAAGCCTATCATCTTCGAGCATATAGAAAACGCCCAATGGCGTGCCAATGCCATGGGGCATGCGGAATTTGCATACGTAACTCCGCCTCACCGCGTGAGTATATAAGGAAGTACGTGGCAATATCGCATTATGTTTCTGCTTTCGGAGCCAAGGGTACCTACCTCTTCACTCCTCACAAGCCTTCTGAGACGCTGTCAGCTTCTTCGAGACGAGCAGCTTTCCAGTCGGTGTTGGTGTGACGGCGCGTTCCAGTGATCGCATACTTCCTGCCTGCTGATCTGCGCAGTGGTCTGCTAGACAGCTGGTGTGTGTTTCCCTGGACGCTTCGGCATCGACTGCGAGGTTTCCTCTCACAAAAAGAGCTTGCGCGTGGCACGTCTTTTTCAAGACGGTTCGCCCGTGCACTTCCGGGTGCGATCGATCTCCGTTGCTGTCTATGGGCACATTCACTGCTCGACGTGTTTGGGCTTCAGCACGTTCGGGCAGTGATTGTGGATGTGTCATGTTCCCACTGCGGGAACGTGACCATCGCGATGTCGCGGTCGAGACTCAGTGATCTCCTCGAGGAGAGAGAGTCCCCTCTGCCACACCCCAATCTACCGTCTCTGAGAGAGGTGGTACTTTGGCTGGTGGCCAGGGTGACCTGAGGGTGATGGTGTGGTATTAAGAACCCCGACGATAAGTTCCTTGGGCCACGCCCCCCTCTCGCACATCTCTTCCAGTGAGTGCTGGACTGAAACAGCGGCCCGTCTCTGACGCCTCGTTTGTTTCGTTCACACTCCAGATAGCAGCGAGATGTCGATCGCCGCATCCCAAGGTGGGCTAGATCCTTTGGGGATGACGATTAGGTTGTGCTCCGCCTCCGGGTGTGTCAGCACTGCCTGATCTGACCTAGAGTTGATAGCCATGTTATCTCGGGCAGCCGCGAGCCTCGCGCTGGTGTGGAACTCCGCCCAGTCGCGAGTGCTCGTGGTTCCGCGATCGGTTTTTGTGGGCGGCACCCGACAGCTGTTGGGCCCCGCCCCCAATGCCTTTCGCTCCCGAGGTGCATGAGGAGATCACGCGGTCGCGGAAGTCCCCGTGCTTCCCGTGACCGTTTGGTGGCCTCCTCCGCCTTCTCTGCCCTTGATGGGGCCGCGGCCTAGGGTACACTGGGCCCCCCCCCACTGTTGTACACTCTGTTGCGCACTACGGTGTCCACAGAGGGCTTTGACGTGGTGTGGCTGTCCTAAGCACCCTCCATAAGCCTGTGGGCTCGTCTACTTCGGTGGCGTGGTCCTGCAGCGCTATGGGGCAGGCCGCTGCCCCTTTGCACATGCACAAGGGTGGAGCCGACCCAGGGCTCTTCCATGAGCTGCGTGCCGCCACTGATCCCGCCCTCTGGGTGGTGAAGGTGGCCACACGCTCCCTCGGTCGAGCGATGTCCACAGCTGTGGTCCGGGAGAATTTCCTGGCCTTACCTGTTGATATGGGGGGGTTGAGTGAGCCCGCCTCCTCAACTCGCCCATATCCCAGGCTGGCCTCTTCGGCGGCGCGGTTGAGAACTGCGCCCAACGGTTCTCGGCCGCCCCAGAGCAGACTGAGGCTGTAACACGTACTGCCCCGGCGGCTAGCTGCTGCACCCAGCCGCCGGCTCAGTCGCCTCAGTCCGCTCGCCGCCGAGGGCGCCCTCCCTCCTCCCGTCCGGCCCCAGCAGCAGCCTTTTCCGGGCCGTGCCGTGGAGGTGGTTGCAGGATGTCGCCCAGTCCGCTCCCCAGCCTGGTTAAAATGCCGGGCTGGAGGCGGACAACCCAGAGATGGGTCCCAGTTCTTTCCAGGGGATGGTAGCAGGGCCTCTCCTTCCCCCGGTGGAGGGCCGGTGGAGGGTGGAGGGCCGGGGGAAAATCCTTTTGCTGCTGGCCCCCGGGCTGGCAGCACTTGGAAAGAACTGGTGTCCCATCTCTGAGGTCACAGAGACCGGTGATGGCAGTGTGTGCCGCCCCCCGGGCCGCGCCGCTCTCGTCCCTCTCTGTCGCCAGCCTCCTCTCAGAGCAGACCCCAGTGGAACGTGCATCCTTCCCTGGTCTCCACTGTCAGGACGCAGCCGTTAACCGTGCCCCACGCCGGGACGCTACGCCTCCCATGTCCGGGCCGGTAACGCTGCCTCGCTGCCCCACCCTGGGTTCGTCTGTGGTCCGAGCGACCCCGTTGGTCAGTTCCTGGAGCCTGGCTTCAGCTTCAGGGGCTGTCCGCTGGGTCGCGAAGGCCATCAGGCTCGGCTATGCGATTCAGTTCGCGCAGGCTCCTCCCCGCTCTGGGGAGTTCGCTGTACCGTGATCGGGGCCAACGCCCCCGTCACACGTGCGGAGGTTGCCACCCTACTGGCGAAGGGTGCAATCGAGCCTGTCCCTCCAGCCGAAATGAAGTCGGGCTTCCTTAGCCCTTACTTCATTGTACCTAGGAAACCGGTGGGTTACGGCCAGTCCTGGACCTGCCCGTCCTGAACCAATCCCTTCACAGGCTTCCGTTCAGGATGTCGGTAGTGAACGCCTCCTCAGACGCGTTCGTCTGGTAGATTGGTTGCAGCGATCGACCTGAAGGATGCTTACTTTCATGTCTCCTTCCTCGATGCGGACCGTTCCTACGGTTTGCCTCGAGGGGCGGACATTCAGTACGCAGTCCCCCCATTCGGGCAGCTCTGTCCCCTCGTGACTCTACGGAGTCTATCGAGGCAGCCCTTGCGCCACTCACGCGGCACGGGGTTCGCATCCTGAACTTCTTCGATGACTGGCTCATACTGGGTCACTCTCGTAAGCAGGTCTGCGGACACAGAGTCCAAGTGCCCCCGGCACTTAGCCCGTCTGGGCCTTCAGGTCGACTGGGAGAAGAGCGACTCTGCCCCGTGCAGAGGATCTCTTTTCTCAGTATGGTTTCCGACTCGGTCGCACAGGTGCGTGCTGCTTACCAGCGAGCGCGCACGCAGTCTCTGCTGACTTGCCT
Organism: Romanogobio albipinnatus; assembly: GCA_023566225.1. Classification (NCBI taxonomy): domain Eukaryota; kingdom Metazoa; phylum Chordata; class Actinopteri; order Cypriniformes; family Gobionidae; genus Romanogobio; species Romanogobio albipinnatus. The sequence continues at coordinate 34,783,490 of CM042244.1, read as the reverse complement.
CCGTCAATTCGAGGGCAAGAGTGCGGTTCCACTGAACTTTTCAGAGGCTCCTGGGGCATATGGCATCTGCAGCGGCGGTGACGCCGTTTGGATTGCTTCATATGAGACCGCTTCAGCATTTGGCTTCGCGATCAAGTCCCGAGGTGGGCATGGCAGTCTGGCACGCTCCGGGTACAAGTGACTCGGGCCTGCCTTCAGACACTCACCCCGTGGGCGAACCTCAGTTTTCTACGGGCCAGTGTGCCCTTAGAACGAGTTTCCAGGCATGTTGTCGTATCGACGGATGCCTCTACCACGGGTTGAGGTGCCATGTGCAATGGACAAGCAGCCGCTGGCTCCTGGGAACAGGACCCCAGCGCCTTCTGCATGTCAATTGCCTCGAGTTACTGGCAGTACGTTCGCCCTGCACCGCCTCCGGGCGTTGCTGAGGGGTCAACATGTGCTTGTCAGGACAGACAACACGGCCGTAGTAGTGTACATCAACCACCAGGGCGAACTACGCTCCCGCCGTATGTCTCAACTCGCTCTCCACCTCGTTTTATGGAGTCAGAAGCGCCTGAGGTCCCTTCGTGCTGTCCATATTCCAGAAGCCCTGAACCGTGCAGCCAACGAGCTCACGGTTTCAGCCCCTCCCGGGAGAATGGTGACTCCATCCCCTGATGGCCAGCTGATTGGGGACAGTTCGGGACGCGCAGGTAGACCTGTTTGCCTCCCACGACTCTTCCCACTGAAGCCTGTTCTATTCCCTGACCGAGGGCACGCTCGGCACGGATGCACTGGCGCACAGCTGGCCGCGGGGCCTGCGCAATATGCGTTCCCCCCAGTGAGCCTACTCGCACAGCTCCTGTGCAGGATCAGGGAGGACAAGGAGCAGGTCCTTTTGGTCGCCCCGTACTGGCACGGCCGGACCTGGTTCCCCGAACTATTACTCCTTGCGTCAGCCCCTCCCTGGCCTATTCCTCTGAGACACTCAGAGACGGGGCACCCTATGGCACCCACGTCCCGATCTTGGAGCCTCCACGTGTGGCTCCTGGATGGGACGCGGCAGGTTTGCGTGGCCTGCCACCTCCGGTGGTCGCCACCATCACTTCCGCTAGGGCAGAGTCCACTCGGCATGCCTATGCGTTGAGGTGGAACCTCTTCATCACTTGGTGCTCTTCCCGCCAAGAAGACCCCTGGAAATGCCCGATCGGGTCTGTTCTATCGTTCCTCCAAGAGGGGGTTGGAGCGAAGGCTGTCTCCCTCCACCTTAAAGTTTATGTGGCCGCAATATTTGCCTAACACAATCTCTTGGGGGACAAAAAGGTAAGCCAGCACGACCTGATCATCAGGTTCCTGAGGGGGGCGAGGAGACTGAATCCTCCTCGCTCTCCTCTCGTACCCTCTTGGGACCTCGCAGTAGTTCTAAGTGCTCTGCAGAGGCCTCCCTTTGAGCCTTTGCGGTCGGTCGATATTAAGTTTCTGTCAATGAAGACGGCTCTGCTGACCGCATTGGCCTCTCTTAAGAGGGTCGGGGACCTGCAGGCATTTTCGGTTGACGAAGCGTGCCTGGTATTCGGGCCGGCTAACTCTCACGTGATCCTGAGACCCCGGCCTTGATATGTGCCCAAGGTTCCCACCACTCCTTTCAAAGACCAGGTGGTGAACCTGCAAGCGCTGCCTTTGGAGGAGGCAGACCCAGCCTTGGCACTGCTCTGTCCAGTACGCGCCCTCCGCGCTTACGTAGACAGCACGCAGTGTTTCAGGACCTCAGACCAGCTCTTTGTCTGTTATGGTGGAGAGCGGAAGGGAAGTGCTCTCTCAAAGCAAAGGCTGTCTCACTGGTTAGTGGACACCATTGTTTTGGCTTACCAGCAGGAAGGTCGACCATGTCCCCTTGGGGTCAGGGCACACTCCAATCGGAGTGTGGCCTCCTCTTGGGCTTTAGCGCATGGCGCCTCGCTAACAGACATCTGCAAAGCTGCAGGCTGGGCGACACCGAACACATTCGCCAGATTCTACAATCTCCGAGTGGAGCCAGTGTCCAACTATGTAATCGCCCCCCCGAGGGGCCGTAATGGGCCAGGCTCAGGTGTCTTCGCTTGCTCGCCATTCCACTCCTCGGACTGGATACGTGTGATATTTTTCCTCAGGTGAGCTCCCCGAGAGCCCTGAGCTCCTCCAGCACTGCTGACGCCGACATCACTTCAGTCTGCCCTCTCTCGAGCCCAGACCCTCATGTCCGGCCAGGTGCCCCGTGTGCATGGTTCCCCTCTGGCGACCCCCACACGAGTATTTCCACCGTAAGCCTCCCTAGCGAGCAGGTGTCCTTCCCTTGGCGTGTCCCGGCCACCCCTAGGGTTAAAAATTCCACCTGCGGTTGGTACCCTAGAGTTTTCCATATGCAGCCCTTAGCGGGTCATATGTGTACTCTTAAGTCCTCCCTACGGGCAGGCATCCTGGCATTCCTTCACTGGATATGCTTCCCAGTGTACCTTGGTAATCCTGTGTTAAGCGTGGGTCCTTCGGCCGTATTAACCTTACGACAGGGAACTCACTCTTACGCAGGGCACTGGAAGACAGCTGAGTGGCGGGATTATATTGGAACCCCCATTCGTTAGTCACTAACGTACGTCGTAGTGACTGAACGAAAGGGAACGTCTCGATTACGGATGTAACCCTCGTTCCCTGAGGAGGGAACGGAGACGTACGTTTCCGCTGCCACATCAGCTGTGCTACCTGGAACGCAGGAGTTCAGTCTTGGCTCCTCAAGCAGGTAACATAATGCGATATTGCCACGTACTTCCTTATATACTCACGCGGTGAGGCGGAGTTACGTATGCAAATTCCGCATGCCCCATGGCATTGGCACGCCATTGGGCGTTTTCTATATGCTCGAAGATGATAGGCTTCTAGGCGAAACCCCCATTCGTTAGTCACTAACGTACGTCTCCGTTCCCTCCTCAGGGAACGAGGGTTACATCCGTAACCGAGACGTTTCTCATTAAGCATTTTTCCAAAGAAAAGTTGCGTTCATATTCTGGAGGCATCTGCTCACCTGTATATTACACTGCAAACTCGAATAAGTTGTACCCGAATAAATACTCTCCCTTTCAAGTGCCATGGGCAAAGCATGCTGGGAAAAAAAAAATCCCAGCCCAGTTTCAGTTTCAGTTAAACTTAAAGGATTAGTTAACATCAAAATGAAATGTCCTGATAATGTACTCACCCCCATGCCATCCAAGTTGTTCATGTCTTTCTTTCATGTCTAGATTGTAAAAAAAGAGAAATATATTTTTTCAAAGTAAGGCTCAGGTAGTTGAACACGCAAGGTCATCTCCCTGATCCCTACTTTGACTGCTAAGCGCCTACGAGGCGGGTATACCAAAGAAAAACAAATGTTTATTTCTGTCAAAGGCAAGAACATTATTGTAAGGCTAGATGTGATAAAAACACATTCAATACAATGTCATGAAATAGTTACGCGTCACCTATCAACAACCTATGACACATGATCTCAGTATAAACACTGTTGTTATGTTCACAAACCACTATAATTTGAACAGGCAAGCATATGCGTGATTTGGCATGGCAACCAGTGCAAATAATAAATAGCCTAACCATTGCCTTGCCTAATGCAGCAAAAAATACACGTTTTCTTCAAATTCTGAGTGGATTATCCTGGAAGAATGGATAGAAAGCGTGCATAAACACGGCCCCTTTTATAATTACTAAGCTGTTGTTCATCTTAATTCATTGCGGTCTCACAAACTGTTAATCAGTGTATGATGAGAGTATTCATGAAAGTGCAGAGTTCAGCTCGCGCACTGAACAAAATTCCTGTTTCAGCGATTATTAATCGTAACGCCTCTGATTGGCCTTTAGCATTCATAAACTCATCAAAGTCGTGTGTGATTGGTTATAGTGTGCAACACTGTAAAACATGTAAAAAAGTATGATGCAACATGAGCAGATCTAAATTTAATGCAGCAGGCTAAAGAGGTTATTATATTCAGTTTTTTGAAGGGGTGGGGGGGCTAGTAATGTAACTAATTACTTTTGAAATAAAGTAATCAGAACAGTAACATGATTACTTTTAAAAGGAGTAATCAGTAATTACATTTCCAGAGTAACTTGCGCAACACTGTTTACGTGACTGAAAACTATTGATAGGAGAGAGTGGCATCATCACTGGTAAGATCATTTTCTCCCTACTTTAATGTCTTTAATGTCTACTTCAGTGTCTCCCTACTTTAATGAAGAGTGTCTGCGACTTACTTTCAGTTTCATTTGTGGCAGTTTGCATGTCGGCTTGTTGTAGAGATACTCATTCATCTGTGGCAATGTATGTTGTAGCATTTTTTAGCAGTTACATGTCATATAGCCTATAACACACATTTATCTTTTAACATTATGGGAGGAGTAAAATTTACATATGTGGTTTCAACAACCAGATGCATTTACACTTGTCCAGTTTCGTCTGGAATGCGTTTCAAACCACCTGCTGAAGTGGGTTGAGGGATCAGGCTCTCGAAAGCATTTCCTGGTCTTTTCACGATCACGATCACAATCAGAGAAAACGCATGAAGTGACCAGGTATAAACAGGCCCTAAGACATAGAGCTTGCCTTTACTCCATTAGGACTTATTGTGTATACAGATCATCTCATACTTTCACATTTTACAAAATACTGTAGTTATACATGAATGTACAGATGAATTGTATTTTTCCCAACTCAATAAAGCTCGCTGGCACTGTGATAATAGGTTATTGACTCCTCTCGAGGTGTGGTCATTTCAGTTTATATTGGAGTGTGTGGCACAAAGAGCTCCGATTATGCCGAATGGACCTGCTTGTGACCTTATATTGAAAACTACAGAGGTTTCACTGGGAGAAAAGGAAATGTAACAATGTAACAATGAGATTGTTCCTGGCTTCCTCAGACATGAAAGAGACAGGGCAAGAGCCACGGCTATTCTGAGCCTTTAAAGCCCCATTCCTTTCCTTATTTTAAGGAATGTTTATTTATGAAAAGATTATTTGGAGTATTTTTAGAGTCCATGAAAGGTTTTCAAGATGATGCTGGTTAGGGTCTGTGAATTCACACAGAGAATGGGGTGGGTTTGTTAGACAGCTGCCATCAGCGAGCGCTTGTACGTGTGTATGTGTATACACTCGCACACAATAGCTGTCCTGTAATAGTCATGTGTTATGGGCAGAAAGACCCCGGGGAAGAAACAGAGCTTCCTCCGATTACACGCTTAGCACATCCGACACTTTCATCTCTGCAAACAGGACAGCGTATTACAGGTGGCAGACATGTACACACGATAACCGCAGGACGGGAATAGTCAAATCTGGGTTTTGTGGAGTGAAAGCAAAGTTAATCAATGAAAAGTTTGAGTTGGGAAAACGTTATATCTCTGGTAGGTATTCTTAAAGATTCAAATGACCAAATTGACCTGTTTATCTGCAGCCCCTTTTAAACACAAACCCAATATATTACATTCCCAAACACAAACTAATAAAAACTTACAAAATTTGGGAATAATTACAGCTTTAAGTCTCTTATTCTCACCAAGGCTGCATTTATTTGAACAACAATACATTAAAAACAGTAACGTTGTGAAATATTATTACAATTTAAAATAACTGTTTTCTGTGTAAATATAGTAAAATGTAATTTATTCCTGTGATTAAAGCTGAATTTTCAGCAGCCATTAGTCCAGTCTTCAGTGTCACATGATCCTTCAGAAAAAGTTTTGAGAACTCAAAAGAAAAAGAAAGTTATGAATATGTATTTAATTCGAGTTGGCTCTACACAAACCAATTAATTATCTTGAGTGTTAGGGTTTATGGTGTGTTTAAATTGGTTTTATGACTCACAACTTGACATGTCAACAGTGTTGTGGTCTGTTTGAATGAAGACGAGTTGGAAATTTGTTGTTCAAATGTTGCCATAAAAAAAACAGAATTTCAAATATATTGAACAGTAAACCATTTTAATAATGACTGGCCGGTTAAGGCTTAGAGACACAACTTGAGTCAAAGCCACAAGTCTGACCATGTTCTCATAACCAAATGTCTAAAAGAGAGAAGCAAAGTAAAGTTACAATATAGAGAACATTTGACGGAGCTCTTGGAGCGAGTACAGAAGTGTCAGAGAGAGGTAAGGAATGAGGAACAGAGAGAAAGAAACACAAATGCTCTGACTAAAATGCTCCTTTCAACATCTGGATATCAGAAGGTCTCCTGTAAGGAGGAATGTAGTCCAACATTTCACTTTTGTCTTCTCGCTGTGTCGTCTTGGCTTCAGACCTCCAGAACTGACAGGATTTGGCCTCCTTCCCAGAGAAGGCGAGAGAGAGAGAGGGGGAGGAGAGCGAGTGCGAGAGAGATCTGCCAGAACTTGACCTCTACAGCCTCCCCGTCTTTTAAGCCTTCATTGCCTTTTTGCTGCCACAGAAATGGTTACATAATTGTAAAGAACCAGAGCAATTTGTTTGTTTTAGCTTCTCAAAGCTTCCCACTTCTCTCAGCTGCTTTCAATTGCACATCGTGTTTCCCCACGGACAAGCCAGCGATCTCTATACACAAACCAATGGAGATTTTAATAAAGAAATTCCACATAAGTCAGGCTTTATTCAGCATTTTTCAAACGATTCCGCCCAGCCAAGTCAGATTATCCTCTAGAAAAGGATTAAAAGAGTCTCCAAAAATCCAGATGTTGTGAGACAAACTAGTCAACTTATCTCCTGAAAATACCTCTTTTTGTTATAAATAATAGAGGATTCCAATTGTTATTTATAATATAATAATTTACAGTTGATTACATTTAAATATATAAAACAAAAAATTCTACCTAATTTCAAATAGTGAATTAAGAGAGTGAATTTAACAATGCAGATTAAGGATTTCAGTAAAATAAAGATTATCTTTGGAGAATTTCATGCATGCAAATGTACATTAATTGCACTCTATTGCATATGAGTATGTGTTGTTATTATATTGACGTTTCATTAAACTGACTTAAAAATTAGTTGAATCATATGTAACATAAAAAAACTTGAAGCAATGTAAAGACGTTGTCATAACTTGATCATATATATATATATATATATATATATATATATATATATATATATATATATATATATTTTTTTTTTTTTTTCAGTGTAATTGATTATGGTGTAGTAGCGAATGCATGCATTTTTTTTCTTTTTGTTTTTGACAGTAAAATGAGTAGTTTGCCAAATAATTTTGTCAAATGAATACCTTAAACAAGTTTACTGTTTAAACGATATAACATATTTTCCTTATTTTTGGATGGTTTAATCGGACTTATAGGATCATTAAAAATCACTTTTAGACACTACTGTATATTCAAACTCAAACCCAAAATCGCAAATCTGACACAATTGTGATTTTCAGAGAACTGAACCTCAGTCAGTTTAAGAGTGGTATATATTAAAGTCATGTCTCCCATGTACATACTATGTAATAATTATAGTATTTGCAATAACTGTGTACTATGTGCTACCCCTGAACCCTTAAACCTGACCTTAACCCATGTAGTTACCCAGTACTTTCTTAGGTAAATACACTGTAAGTACATTATGCTGTCCAAAAAAATAAAAATAAAAGTTTAATTTTAACATTTCGTGCAGCATTTTAACTCCAAGTCTACCTTTAAAGCTAAAGCAGCCATCACTGCGGCACTGCTCCTAGGGCTCAGTGATAGCTCATTTAAGCATTGATATTGATGGGCTGCCTGATGGGAAACCACCACGGGCCTCTGACAGATGAAAAGCTTGAAGACTTTAACCTAGTGCTGGCTGAGCGCCAGGACGAGAGAGAGAGAGAGAGAGAGAGAGAGAGAGAGAGAGAGCACAATGGAGCAATGTTCACTGACAGAAGAGCTGCAGCGGGGCTTATGGCTGTCAGCAGGGCCTTCAGCTCTGTCACCAGCGGCACACAGGCTCTTCACGGACCACTACACCATGGGACGACTAGCTGCAGATTACCAGGCTGCGGTTATGGACCATTTGACCTGACATGTGACCCTTACCGAAGACATTTACCATAGTAACCATAGTTTCAGCAAAACACCATAGTTCATACACCTACTGTGAAAACATAATAAAACGGGAATTACATTAAAACAGGTTTCAGAATTTTTGTATTTATTTTAGTGTTGTCAAATCGATTAATCGCGATTATAAAATCGAACAAAAATTTGTAAACACACACACATTATATATTTGCTAATTTTTATGTTAGATGCGATTAATCACGATTAATCGTTTTGATAGCACTACTACGTGACATTTTATAATAAGTATACAGTAATAAAGCACTTATAAATAATTTGCAAACTATTCGTTTATAGTTAACTAATGGTTTATAAACGGTCATGAATACATTAATAGACTATATACAAATAGTAAGTTCTTCATTCATTGTCACAGTAATTAACAAAGTTTTATTGTTTAATTAGCTCATATGTAAAGAGTTAGATGATGCTTTGTTAACAACTTAATAACTGTAAATAGTTCTCACTTTAGATTAGGTCACAGAATATCAGAAAATTACATTAAGTGCCAATTTTAACCAATTTTTATTAGATATTAATTAATTATTCAGTATTCCTTAAACTGTTTACAAGTACATTACACACACACACGCACGCACGCACGCACGCACGCACTCACACACACACACACACACACACACACACACACACACACACACACACACACACACACACACACACACACACACACACACACACACACACACACACACACACACACACACACACACACACACACACACACACACACACACACACACACACACACACACACACACTCACACACACACACACACACAAAATAAAACAATTCAACATTACCACTTTGTTAATTACTGTGACAATGAGTGAAGAACTCACTGTTTGTTTATAGTCTATTAATGTATTCACTACAGTTTATAAACTATTAACTAGCTATAAACTAATAGTTTGCTAGTGATTTGTAAATACTTTATTACTGTATATTTATTATAAATGGTAAACCACTTACTCACTAATTTGCTTGAAACTTTGGTTACACTTGTAAATTAAAGTTGGATATTAGTATCATATACGTATAAGCAGAAAAAAATAAGTTAGAGAAATAAAATGCTAAATAACATGTAAAAGCATGTAACATATTTAGAATGAAAAAAATAAATCTTAAAAAAATATTCAAAAAAACATCAGTGAATATTATGGGAAACAGTTTTGTTTTCCAACCTCATTGGCAGATGTTTTTCTTTTTTCTTTTCTTGTTTTAAGCATAAACCTGTTTAATTTTGATATATTTATATCAAAAGATATTTTAGATATTTGTACAGGAAAAGTAAGAACATATTTTTTTTTTTCAGTGACATGTTTTGTGAGCATCAAATCGAATTATTTCTGAAGGATCATGTGAAGACTGGAGTAATAATGTTGAAGATTCAGCTGTAGAATAAACTTAATCATAAAGTATATTAATACAAAAAATATATATTTTACAATATTAGTGTTTTTCCTGTATTTTTGATTCAGTAAATGCAGACTTAGTGAGTAGAAGAGATTTATTTTAAAAACATTAAAAAAATCTTACCAACCCCAAACTATTGAACATTATATCAGTCATATTTACAGTAATATAGGCCTGTTATATGTTTATTTTGTCAACCTTTAGGAGAATGCTAGCATAAAGATGACTTCAGAGCTAACAAAGAGACTAAACGCTCATTTTGAATAAAGTAGTTTCAATTATCCTAATTGTTCTCGTCATCTTATCATCATAATTACTGTCATCATCATCATCATCATTTGTTATTAATTCTTCATATTACTTTGTAGCTCTGAGGTCTATCTTGGCCAAACAGTGATGAAACTCATGTTTGATGGTCAGGATGTTGATGGCTGTCGGGCTCTCTGTGGATTATCAGAGGATATAAATCTGTTTTCAAAACACTATGTAGATTAGGCCGTCAAAATATGAGTGAAGACAATACTGTAACAGCGCAGCGCTGCCAAGAACTATTATCAAGACAAAAGAGTGCGACAGTTGTGCAGCGAACGGCCAACAATAACAACTTACTTGTTGACAGTGACCTGCATCTAATACCTCCAGCAGAATAAATCATGTGTCGAACTTAGGGTAAGAGTTCTGTTGGCCGAACCTCGGGACAATTTACGACGAGGGTGACCTGGAGGAAAAATGACAGGCATGCGCGCTACCCCCCAGATTTTATTTGTTGTCTTTTATTCCCGGGGTACGCATTAAAGGCAGGAAAATGAATATGATATCTTTTAACATCTAAACTCTGAGAAGCGTTTCAGTGGCTCAGGAACCAGCGCCCCCCCACCCGCACACACCCACGCCGACATATTTCATCTGCTCTTCCAAGATGTTTGAAGCCTCTGACCCAGCTGGATTCTGCTTTGAGCTGGAAGCGTTCAAAGTGTTACACGGACACTAATCATGGCGGCGAGCAGCGAGAGACGCCTCCCTGATGCGGCCCGGCCGTCGGGGCAGAGCTGGGGCGAGGAGGACTGCTCTTTGATCCCGTTCAGCTGAGCTAGAGCTTTTGTTACCGTCTCCATTAATGTTACATATACTGTATGTGCTGTACTGTATTCATTGGCGGCAGTACTTAGTTTCTTCATTCCAGCATTTATTTTACACAACCAGTCAAAAGCCGGAAATAATTCAAATGTTTAATGTTTCTGAAAGATGTCTCTGTAACATTTTATTTTGACGGTCCCCTTTAGACAATATATGTAACGTTGCAACTACATGTCATCTATCTCTCATTAGACTATTAGTAGACTGTCTGCTTAATATCTGCTAACACTTTATTTTGATGCTCCTCAACAGAGATTCTACTGACTATAAGTGACTTTGCAAGTAGTTGTCAACCAATTCTACTAAACCTAACTACTGCGTTAACGCTTGGCATGTTTGGTTGGAATGAACCCTGGTGCGATTGCTCTTTTAGTGTGGTACATTGGAATAAGTGTGAATGCTGCCATCCCAACCGTGGTGCGCACCAAGCAAAACTGCTGCGAGACCGCTGAAAAGATGAGTCTCTGTCCACTTCCAAACAAACTCTGGTGCGTTTCGAATGAAATATGAACACAACACGAACCAAACACATATAAACAAAGCAAAAACAGGAAGATGAGACTCTAAAAGGCCATAATGCTCAAGCATACCTGTTTTTTTCTCATCAAAGGTGTGATGTTGCCCATCACAGTTCGGTACAGGCGTCAGAACCGTGTCTTCTCGCAGCAGATCTTAATTTTGTGTGTGTGATGGTGGGATTCCTGCCGCTGTTTCGACTCCTTTACACATTTTATAAGCTCTTCACGAGTTCTCAGCTGGTCAAAATAAAGCACACAGCATTGTTTTGGATGTTTGGTATGTGCCTTCATGAAATATATGTAATAAAAGCCGACCAATCAGGTTGTGAACATATCCCTTTGCCCTAAGGTTCGGTGTTAAAATACCAATTTGAATGTTAAGCGGACCAGGACTAAATGGCTTTTTTTTTTTTTCAGTCCGGACCAAATTAACCAAACAAACTGAACTACAAGTGAAGTGGTGGAATGTAACAAAATACAAATACTTTGTTACTTTACTTAAGTACATTTTTCAAGTATCTGTACTTTACTTAAAGGGATAGTTCACCCAAAAATGAAAATTAGCCCATAATTTACTCACCCCCAAGTCATCCTAGGTGTATATGACATTCTTCTTTCAGATGAATAAAATCTGAGTTATATTACAAAAGTCCAGGCTAATCCAAGCATTATAATTGAATTCATAGTTGCTCTGTTTTTGAAGTCCATAAAAAGTGCATTTGTCCGTCAAATAACATGCTCCACGGGGCTCCGGGGTGTTAATAAAGGCCTTCTGAAGCGAATCGACTCGTTTGTGTAAGAAAAATATTCATATTTAAAACTTTATCAAGTAAACTTTCGACCGACCGCCTTCCATGGAAAAGTGTTGAATGTTAAAATTGAAACTCAAGATGACGTCATGAAGAGCCTACCTGGTCGCGTTAGTCTTTCGAACGGCAGGGGAACTTTCACAAATTTTTCCATAAATTGAACAGGGAAGGCGGACGGTCCAAAATGTACTTGATAAAGTTTTAAATATGGATATTTTTCTTACACAAACGCCTCCCTTCGCTTCAGAAGGCCTTTATTAACAACCCAGAGCCGCATGGAGCACGTTATTTGATGGACAGATGCACTTTTTATGGACTTCAAAAACAGAGCAACTATGAATCCAATTCTAATGGTTGGATTAGCCTGGACTTTTGTAATATAACTCAGATTTTATTCATCTGAAAGAAGAATGTCATATACACCTAGGATGACATGAGGGTGAGTAAATTATGGGCTAATTTTCATTTTTGGGTGAACTATCCCTTTGAGTAGAATCAATAATGCATACTTTTGACTTTTACTTCGTTGCATTTTGCAGCTATTATTATACTTTCTACTCCACTACATTTCTACAACGTTTCGTTACATTTTCGTTACATTTTCTGATCAGTTTCAGGGCTGTACATTAACGCTTGTCCGGGACAAGTGGATTTTTTTGAAGGGGCAAGTGAAAGAGAGCTGACCGGACCGGACAAGCTGATTAAAACGTCAATAACAAAAATAACTAGGGAAGCACCAAAAGACAAGAATGATTTTGCATTAATTTAGTATAAGTGGTGATCGATAGTGGATAATAATATATAATATAATGAACTGACAGTAACTGCACTGGTGAGGCTCACGCAGCCTCACAAGGAGAAATGGAAACAAATAAACTTTGATCACACAGAGAAACTCAGTAACATACTGCAACATACTGTAACAATTCAAAATGTGAAGTTTTTATATTTATAACATATAATACAGTTAAAAAATATCACACAACCAAGAGTGCTGTTTTCCTGAATACCATCTCGACTGGAAATGTGACACTGATTTTCATTTCATGAGGAGATTCCCCCCTTCCATGTAAAGTGCTTTGAGTGCCTAGAAAAGCGCTATATAAATGTAATAAATTATTGTTATTATTATTATTATTATTATTATATGACAGTTCCTTAAACAATTAATTAACATTAAGTCACTTACATTTTAGATGCAATATTGACTGTTTTTGTTCTATTTCAGCAGTGAAAATATTTCCAAGATCACATCAGAACCATAACGCATCTCACAGCAACAGTGTGTTACTGAATGATTCAGCGTTTTGAATGAATTGGTTGAATCAAAGATTCAATGACCCATTCATAAATGACTGCCTCATTCCTGAACGAATCAGACGTTTGAACGAAGCGACTCAATGACTCACTCATTAACACCTGCCGCCACCTACTGGCAGTTTAGTTTCATGTTTAAACATTCATTCCAATATTTCTTATTTGTATTAAAAATTTTTTTTTTAAAAACAACATTATTTAATGGAGTTGCAATTTTTCAGCGTAAATTATTTAATTTGTTTGGTATAGTGTCTCATTCTAATTTAACTTATTGATCAAATGGAAAGCTGAAGCATAGCCTACATTTAATAAGATCAGGGGGGAAAATGCCCTTTATAAATTGTAGAAATATCATAAATATGCAGATTTAAATACATCAAATACTGGTGAGAATATTGCTTCAGAATAATGATATTTAACACTGCAAATCACCCTGATAGATAACCAGAATTGTAAATCAGAATGTAAACTGAGCCACAGATGGTCAGCACAATTACAATAACCCAAAACTACTTTAATTAAAATGCCACAGCCCATACTTTTATATATATACGTATATTATTAGAATATAGACATTAAGATAATAAATTGTTATGCAAGTACTTTTACTTTTAATACTTAAAGTACATTTAAAATCAGGTACTTTTTACTTAAGTAGGGTTGTCATTGTGGTACTTCTACTTTTACTAAAGTAAATACATCTCTGGTTATTTGTACTTTTACTTAAGTACTGAGATTCAGTACTTCCTCCACCACTGTACAAGTGTGAACACATTTCAATCTACTAACGCTAACACTGTGTCTACACCTGAAGCGTGTGGCACGATGTATTGCGACAAAAGACAATAAAACCCATTATAATCAGTAATGTTGTCTACACTGGATGCGACGCGATGCAACAGTATCTCCGACTTTGCGATACAGAGCAGAAATGAAAGCTGCTGCTCTCCATAAGTTGCGCTGCTTGATTTTGTTGTGGAAACTGTGTGTAGTAAAGTTTGTTCGTACGGGAAGAAGGAGGCGGGAACCGGCGAACGTTCAAAGTGTTTAATCAAAAATAAAGACAAAAAAATGGCGGCGGCAGCCCCTCGCGGTCGACTACACACAAACAAACACAAAATGAAAATAAAAATCTGCAGCCCCTCACGGACGACTGCAGCGGACACATAACAAAACGTAAATAAAACATAACACAAAATCCAGGCCTGGTCCTCTCTCGTCCCTCACTGTCGTCGCTCCTCCTTTATACTCCCTCACTCCTCCGCGAGAGCCGAGATCGCTGCGGCTCGCAGCTGGCGCTCATCCTCTCTGATGAGCGCCGCCTCGTCCCGCCCTCACGGTCCCTCGACCTCGCTGCTCGCCACACCGTGATACATTATCATTCAGAGTATTAGGGCAAGTTTAAAGTGCATTCAAGCCATGTTGTAATTATGAGATTTCAACTTGTAAAAAGCATTCACGTCCTTGAAGCTCCTACTTATACCACTTGACAGGTTCACTTAAGCGTTGATAGTAATAATTTCCAGTCCAAGGACGTGAACAGCTTGCCAATCTTGAAATGGCATGAATGCAGCATTATGCTAGTTATAGAATCCTGAAAAACTGCAGCATGGTTTTCTAAAAACATTTAGCAGCACCTTTTTTTCAACATAATAATAATAATAATAATAATAATAATAATAATAATAATAATAATAATAATAAGAAGAAGAAGAAGAAGAACCAATAATAATTTATAATAACTGAGCACTAAATCTGCATATTAGAATAATTTCTGAAGGATCACGTGACTGGAGTAATGATGCTGACAATTCAGCTTTGATCACAGGAATACATTTAACTATATAGTATATTACATTTTACTATAAAGTATTATAGTATATATATATATATATATATAATAAACAGTTATGTTAAATTGGGATAATATATCACAATATTACTGTTTTTACTGTATCAAATAAATGCAGCCTTGGTGAGCAGAAGAAACTTCTTTGATTTAATTTATTTGTTTTTAATCTGAATCATTCCAGACTTTTGAGTCAATCAATTCTATTCAGTCGTATCAATAATCAGTTGCTGTATACATTTCTTGACTTGCTTAAAGGTTCTTCGGATCAATGACTCTATATATGTCAATCACCAGTACATGGATTTGTAAAGAACCTTATAGAACTTTTCATATGACATCACAGGAACTTAAACAGGTTCTTGGAATTAGAGAAGCTTGTCTGATGGAATCATATGTGAAAATGTAAAAGGTTTCTTATGATGTTGTGTAGATTTATGAACCTTTATTTTTAACCCTTAAATGCATACATCGGGTCTTTAGCGACCCGAGACGTCATTCACTACCCTCCCCCTCATTCATTTTTTAAAGTTAGACATCAGCCTTCTAAGTATTCCTCAATCAATCCGTTTTAAACAATATAACAATAAATAAATAATACAATTGAATGACCGCTAACGACCCGAGGTGTGTAAGATTGTAATTTTTTTTTTCTGCACAATAATAAATAAATCTATAATGACGGAATATATATTATTCCACAAGGTGGCAATGTCTGATACACAATGATGAAGTGACGTTTCACTCATCGTGACCTCGGACAGAAAACGAAACATAATAATTATAATCTGCAAAACTTGAAATGGCTCAGCGATTTACTGCAGATCAAGAACTGAACACATTCAAATATTAGTGTCACTGTCACTTGATGGATCTGGTGAAAGAAGCTGTCAGTGATAAAAATATTGATTTTGAAGACGTTGAAAATGAGTTTTGAGGATATGCGTGAGATCGCGAATATGATCCAGATGCTGAATGTACTGGGAACTGAGCTCTGACGAGGACAGTGATGATGGTATAAAACATCTGCTCAAACTGAACCCTTCCAAGCTCCAAAAGGTAACGAAAAAAGCTTTATTTTATTCTTCTGTAATTGTTACTCTAATATCAGGAGTTTTATATATTATTGCGACAGGTATCTATCCATGTTAGATATAGATCCGGGTTGCTAAAGACCCGAATATGTATGCAAAACAGTCATGCATTTAAGTGTTAAGAGGGCAGAATTTAAATTATACAGGCGCAGAAAACACAGCAATAGTTTACCTCTCACATACAACTACATCACACACTGTGTCTGTACTCGTATAGAGGATTCAATAACATCATATTTTCTCCCTCTGTCACTCTCTTTTTTTTACCTCTCCTCCCTCACGCTGAGAGGAGAGAACAGAAGGGCTGGGTGGGGAGAGATGAAGAATATCTTACACTCCTGAGGCCATCAAACGCGTTACAAACGCAGCTGTAAAGAAGAACAGTGGGAGGGGAGTTGCGTTTGCCAGTACTAGACGGAATACTTTGAGCTTTCTCTGTCTCTCCATTTGTGAAGCTCTTTGTCACCTGTCTATGAAGGCTAGTAGGTCACAGCAGAGTTTGTTTTCCAGTTGTTGAAGATGGTTCGGCACTCATCCGTTGTCTGATGGGAGGGAATTCCAGGCCTTTTCACCTCTTCACACGCCGAGGTGTCACGTGACTTGACGGTGGCTGTGGGTGTTCCTACCTGGCTGAGAAATCTAGGGGGAAAATGTTCAAACATTGTGAATAGCAAATGCCATAGTACATTTTTTTTATGGTAATTACACTGTTGATTGCGTTACAAAGTGTTTGTGCACTATACACATGATGAAATGAAACTGATTGATCATGTGTGAAATATCATTTACTCAATAATGATTTCTTGTTAATGTAAGTAATATGGCTTTCAAATGATTTTTATAATAACTGAAATATTACGGAAACTGATTTTAGAAGTCAATATGTGGCTGTAGCAGTCCATTAAACTGAGTAGGTAATAAATCATATATGTTCAATGTTGATCATTAAATTGCTAGTCATATTAAATACATATAATGGCCCGGTTTCAAAGACAGGGCTTAGACTAAACCAGGATTAGGCCTTAGTTCAATCAGGACATTTAAATATATTTTATAAACGTGCCTTAGAAAAAAAAAAAAACATTACTGTTGTGCATCTTGAGACAAAACAATGGCACTGATATATTTTAAGATATGATTTCAGTTAAAACAGCTCAAACATGCATTTTAGTCTGGGATTAGACTTAAGCCTTGTTTGTGAAACTGGCCAAATATCTGTAAATCTGTGCTGTCTGTTTTTGGATTCGAACAGAACATGGGAGACTCTGATCTTCAACCTTGTTCTATAAATCTGTCTGCGGTCCCGCATCACATTCTCCACAAATCCTTGTGAAGATAGCGTCGTAAGAGTTAATGCTCTTTTTTATGGACAGCCTTGGCTCTGTTCACACGTTTTCTCCTGTGCACAAGGGTATGTGTAGATGGATACAGACCGACGACGTCTTCTGTCTTTCCAGAGATGCAGGTCTGACGCTGGTCTCATCTCATAACACCCCATTACCTCGCCCCACATCCCACATTTTTCCCTCCTCCTGTATCTCTCTCACCTTGCCGTCTCACTGCATAGAGGCAATTCCGCAATGAATCACCTGACGCTCATGGTAAAGTTATGTTTAAGTTCCATTGACCCCACATCCCAGATAGCAGGAATTTATGTGTCTGCTCAATGAGAGGTCAAGTGCTTCTAGCAAGCGTCGGGCCGGTTCTGCAGTGGTCATCGCTTAGACGTGTTTACTGCAGAAAAGATAGAATAATTAAGTGGCCCGAAGATAAAGTCAGATTTATGATGAAATCTGTGTGCAGGATCTGCAATAACTTCCCTAAAATCATTGAGGAATTTTAGTGGGCCATTTTTAGGTGTTGAGATTTGACCCAAATTGTCTTTTGTGCCTCTGAGCAACACAAATGGAAATTGATTAAATTATTTAAAAAAATGTATCCTTTTGTTTTGGCTTCCTTTAGTGCATTTAAACATCCATGTATTTCACTATCTGGATGTAATTACTCTACAACAACAGTGTTATTAAACAGTTATAATCTATACCAGTGTTATAACACAGTTATGGTTATCGGTTACACTTTATGTTAAGGTTTCCGTCTTACAGTGTAAGTACTAAGTAACAATAATGAACTATATGTAGTTACTATAGGGTTAGGGTTTGGTTTAGGGTTAGTTGCATGTAATATGCATAACTTATAGTTATTACTGTAGTAACTACATGTAACATTTGTAACAAGGACACTATAACAAAGTGTTACCTTATACTCTATAACTGTTATTACAAAGTTAGGTAACACTTTATTTTAAGGTGACATATTTACATGTTACCACAGGTACTTACTATGTAATAACAGTACATTATGCATAATAACTAACATAATAACTAAGTAATTAACCCTTAACCAAACCCTAAACCTAGCTATAACCGTAAGTACATGTAGTTAGTTAATATTACTCAGTACTTATTTGAGTAGTACAATGTACTTCATCTTAAAATAAAGTGTAAACCAAAGTTATAATCTATAACAGTGTTATTACACAGTTGTAATGTAATAACAATGTTATAACACAGTTGTAATTTTAAAAACATAGTTATAACATAGTTATGTAATGTAATAACAGTGTTATTAAACAGTTATCTATACCGGTATTATATCACAGCTGTAATGTAATATCAATGTTATTACACAGTTATAATCTAGAACAGTGTTATTACACAGTTATAATCACACCAGTGTAATTACACATATGTAATGCAATAACAGTGTTATTACACAGTTATAATCTAATAAAAGTATTATTATAAAGTTGTAACATAACAGTATTAGTGTTGTATGCATGATTCCATGTTATTCCATATCCATGTAGGAGTTGCATTTGAAAAAAAATTATTAACTGTTTGGTCAATGGTCTAGCAGTTAGTTGCAATAACAACATATTCATCATAAAGACTACAGCAAAAAGTGAAACAATCATAGACGCCACTAAGTTTTCTTAATCAATAGCAATTAAAGAATGCACTTTATTTCAAATAAACTGTGACTGCCATATCACAGACACTGACGTCTTAATTTGACATTAAATCTGCGCTGCCATTAACTTGTGTTCATGTCATGTGGAAACTATGGGGATAGTCTGGGTAAACACAAGAGAAAAGAGACGTTTTCCCAGTTCTCATGAATGCAGATGACCTTGACGATATCAAATATTAAACCTTTAATTCCTCTACAGCCTGCTGACTGATGCTGAGCTCAGATAAACCTGCGGGGGGAGATAAGGTTTCATTTTCTTTGTTGGCTAAATGCTTGGCTGAGAGCTTCTGTCTCGGGTTGGGGGTGATGAGATTTGGCCCAACTAGAAGATCTGAACTGCTACAGTTCTGAAGAACTCAAGGTTCAGTTCGGCACACAATGATTTCACTTCATGTTAAATATCACTACAAACACAACAAACATGTTTACCTTCACTCTTAAAAATAAAGCTTCCAAAAGGGGTTTTTCCTAAGATAATAGAACCATTTCAGTTCCTCAAAAAACTTTTCAGTGAACAGTTCTTAAAAGACCTTTTTTTTTCTTAGTGTAAAAAACATCAACTATAAAGAACCTTTTGAGCAATGGATGTTAAAGGTTCTTCATGGAACCATGGTATCAATAAACAATGTTTAAGAGAGTAATTATCTAACTGGAACATTGTTTTTAAAACTAACTATAACTACTCTTCACATTAAAATAAGAATGTTGTAGGCACACAATAACAAGTCATGGTACAGAATTATATGGCCCGTCATAGACCTTTATCACAACTTCTGTATTTGTGACCGGAAATATGCAATCATCGTGGTAATCTTCTTCTTCACCAGTCAGGGCAACAGGGCAATTTTTTTAACTAATATTTAACTTATATTACCATAATTTACTGATATCTATTTAAATGTTTTTACAGGCATTTAGTATTGTTTCACTGACGGAACTACTAAAATAAAGACGCATGCTTAAATTGATGTTTGAGACTCGTTTATATTTTTTATTTTCACAATGTATGCTATTTGATTGAATAATTAGGCTATTATATATATATATATATATATATATATATATATATATATATATATATATATATATATATATATATATATATATATATATATATGAATAAAATGTTGTAAACATATATTATTATTATAGATCATCTTTTAAAATAAAAATATATCTATAATGTTATAAAATAAAAAAATATTATGTTGTATGTTAAAAAATAGAATTGTGCACACTGCGTGATGTTTAGACTATTTTGAATTGTAGCCAAAGTCCGGACAAACAAGATATCATCTTGATCAAGGAAGACGTGTCATGTAACGCTGATTCTTTATAGCTACGTAATCTGAGACATATGTAAATAGGCCTAATTGTTCATTTCCATCAAATGTAATATTTGTCAAATCCGTTAACGACGTTGTATGCTTTTCTAATGTGTTGATGCTTGACAGGAACTCCGGTTCCGCAACTATTACGTATTTCCGGTTTTTGTGAGAAAGGTCTATTCAGACAAAATTAATGACTTGAGCAGGATGTCATAAGGAACCATATGATTCCATCAGAGAAGCTCCTTTGATTCCAATAACCTATTTAAGTTCCTGTGATGTCATATGACAAGTTCTATATGGTTCTTTACAACTTCATATTCTGGTGATTGACATATATAGTCAATTAGTCAATAAATGTATACAGCAACAGATTCTTGATAAGACTGAATCAAAGATGCAGCAAAAAAGCATGTATTAGTATTTGGGGGAAAAAGTATCTTATGTTCACCACATTTATTTGATGAAAAATTATTTTGTGGAATGTTATAACAATTTAAAATAACTGTTGTCTCTTTGATTATACAAAAGCTGTGCTGCTTCATATTTTTATGAAAACCATTATGCATTTTTGTTCATGAAGAGCATTTATGTGAAATGGAAATCTTTTGTGAAATTTCAATTTCGGTCAATTGTAAGCATCCTTGCTGAATAAAACTATTAATTTCTTTAAAAAGAAAATCTTAATGGCCCCAAACATTTGAACAGTAGTATATGTGAATGTGATGTCATAAAACCCATATATTTCCAACTCTTCAACAACATAACAACAACAACAGTCACTTTAATTAATGCCCAAGAACAAAAAGTCATGAAATATATAAGTGCACAATGACTCTCGCTTGATTGGCGGCTACAAGTGGCAAGAATCTCTCTCTTCAGATTGTCAGTGGCAGGTAGTTTCTGCTGACAGCTGCTATTTGTGAGGTGAACCTCCTGTCCTATTGAAACAGAAAGTTGGGTGGCTCATACCAAAGGGTTTGTCCTTTTTTAAAGGCCAGTAACATCACGTCACAACCATGACTGTGATTTCCTACTTGCTTTTGCTGTTGACATGCAGATGGGAGGGACATTTTCATTCAAGAGCTCATCTGATTGGATAAAAGTTAGTATGACCACACACCATGGTCCATGGTTTAGGAAAATGTTATTCTTCCTAATATTCTTTTTCTTTCTTTTTTTTACGTGAAACACATAAGCCTATCCAGCATAAAATAAAAGAGAAAAACCATGATTTGTTATCTGTCCTCTGTCTCGCAGAGCCTCGAGCAGAGGAGAGACCTGCAGCGCCTCACTCATCCCTCTTTCACTCCTGAATCATAAACACACATCTCCTCTACCTGTGAAATATTAGCGGCCCCGCTGACAGTGCGCTCTAATGGATCACCTTGCACTTGACGACAGAGAACTTTATTTATGGCTTTTGTCTGTCAGTCACTCTCTCTCTCCACACCTCGCAGTGAAGGCGGGGGAGACAGTTGGACGACCCCTGGGCTGTCAGCAGTCTGGGATTCTTTAGGAGCATAAGCCCTTACACACACACACACACGCGCACATGCACATGCACATGCACACACAGTTAAACTCTGGGGAAATTTGAAACCGTTTATTAGAAACACTTTGCACCCTTCAAGAACACTGGAGCCACCATAAATAATGACACCAGCAGAGCTACAGACGTGTGTGTGTGTGTGTCTGTGATGGGTAGGTTTAGGGGTAGGGTTAGTGTAAGAATATACAGTTTGTAGAGTATTTAAACCATTACATCTATGGAGCGTCCTCACAAAGATAGTAAACCAAACCAGTGTGTGTGTGTATGCGTGTGTGTGTGTGTGTGTGTGTGTGTATGTGTGAGTGAGTGAGTGAGTGTTATGATTGATATGGTCTGCATGAATTGGGTAGTGTAACACATTTGTGGTGGGGGGGGGGGGGGGGTGGTGATATTTGACCTTAACCTCAATTTATATTTGTTTCGTACTTAGGGAAAGGGGTATGCAATTAATCTGTACAGTAATTTGCATTTAATATAAATTAAATTGCATTAAATTATTCAATGAAATTGAGGAACTTTCATTAATCCTATTATTTTTTAAATTATTTGTTCAACTGTATTGAGTGTGTAATTTTGCTGTTTGAACATGAAAAAAAGCACAACGTCCCTCCAGTGGGAGTTATTCTCGATATAATATTATCATATCGTCGCTGTCCGATGAAAACCACGTATGTCCATTTTGCCGATTTTGAGATTTTTCGACGGATTGAATGTCCAGGTTCATTTCCGTATACAGTATGCGTCACATATCTAAATGGCCAATGAAAAGTTGTGAAAACATGTCATCTGATTTTCACGTATATCCATTTGGTGTCAAAGCTGTCAATCACGCCGCGTATCTCCCGCCCTGTGGAAGCATCTCGCTGGTCTCGCCGGTCTCGTGAAATTGTTTCATCGAAGCTCAGCACTGGATAGCCGAAAGTACGACATTGAAGCTCTCCACAGTTTAGTTCTAATCTAGTTCTTCACAGATTAGTTTGCTTGCTAGTATGTAAATAAACTCGGTCTCTTTGATAAGATTCAGCCTTTTTTTCTCAGTCAAACTGATCAAATTATAGCCTGCAATGCTACTGTCATTATTGTCACTAGAACATGCCTCACTCATACTGCGATTACCGCTTGCCAGAGGCTGAGAATATCCAGCATGTATTCCTCTGTATTCCTCACGTATTCCTCTGCTGAAACGCGACTTTGCCATTCTAATTAATGATCGTAAGAACGCGTATCAACCACCGTTACTGTAAAATATGCACGTATGTCCATTTAAACTCAATTTTGGTCAAATGTGGATTATATTATTACACTGTCAAGAATATGGTTACATGTAAAGATGCTGTACCAAGTATGACAACGCTACATTCAACTGCTTTTGAAATACAGTGTTTTTTTCACTTCCTGAAAAGTAAGCGTTTTGGACATACGTGAGTTTCATCGGGCAGCGACGATATGATAATCATCATATGATAATCATATACACTATATTGCCAAAAGTATTGGGACACCCCTCCAAATAATTGAATTCAAGTGTTCCATGGCCACAGGTGTATAAAATCAAGCCCCTGGGCATGCAGACTGCTTCTACAAACATTTGTGAAAGAATGGGTTGCTTTCAGGAGCTCAGTGAATTGAAGCGTGGTACTGTGATAGGTTGCCACCTGTGCAATAAGTCCATTCGTGAAATTCCCTCACTACTAAATATTCCACGGTCAACTGTAAGTGGTATTATAACAAAGTGGAAACAATTGGGAACAACAGAAACTCAGCCACGAAGTGGTAGGCAGTGTAAAATCACAGAGCGGGGTCAGCGCATGCTGAGGCGCACAGTGCGCAGAAGTCACCAACTTTCTGCAGAGTCAATAGCTACAGACCTCCAAACTTCATGTGGCCTTCAGATTAGCTCAAGAACAGTGAGTAGAGAGCTTCATGGAATGGGTTTCCATGGCCAAGCAGCTGCATCCAAGCCTTACATCACCAAGTGCAATGTAAAGTGTCGGATGCAGTGATGTAAGCACACCGCCACTGGACTCTGGAGCAGTGGAGACATGTTCTCTGGAGTGACGAATCACGCTTCTCTGTCTGGCAATCCGATGGACGAGTTTGGGTTTGGCAGTTGACAGGAGAACAGTACTTGCCTGACTGCATTGTGCCAAGTGTAAAGTTTGGTGGAGGGGGGATTATGCTGTAGGGTTGTTTTTCAGGGGTTGGGCTTAGACCCTTAGTTCTAGTGAAAGGAATAATGCTTCTCTTAATGCTTCAGCATACCAATACATTTTGGACAATTTCATGCTCCCAACTTTGTGGGAACAGTTTGGGATGGCCCCTTCCTGTTCCAACATGACTGCATACTAGTGCACAAAGCAACGTCTATAAAGACATGGATGAGCAAGTTTGGTGTGGAAGAACTTGACTGGCCTGCACAGAGTCCTGAACTCAACCCGATAGAACACCTTTGGGATGAATTAGAGCGGAGACTGCGAGCCAGTCAATATAGTGTTTATTATAACTCTAGTGTCACTGTTTCTGAACTCCCTGAAACGCCTCCATTGTAGTCTTGAGTTTTCTTTCGGGAACCAACACGTCACAATATTCATATAACACGTCACAATATTTAAATAATTCCCGCCCAAAAAAGGGGCAGTCTGGTTAGTTAGTAGTGTGTTGAAACTGCCGATTATGGTAAGGGTTGGTACATTTCCCAAAATGGCTGGAAAAGCTTGACCAATCGCAACACACATAAACCAAATCTTTGTAATCTTTGTAAAATTGCATAATATGGTCTCTAATATGCATAATATGGTCTCTTTAATTGATGTTATCGTTGATGTACATGTTAAGATAACTGTCCACAAGATTAAAGCTGTTGCAAAAACTTTTGTGTGTTTGTGTGTGTAGATAAATGTAATTTTGAACACATACACACACACACACACACACCCTTCAGGAAATCCCCTTTCATAACAAGGGTAAATTCCTTCAAACATCTGAAGATGAATTAACAGTAAGTGGTTTGAGTAAAGCTACTTTTCTCCCATAATGCTCTTGTCTCAGCAGTGCAACAAAATTTAAGTAAGGACAAAGCGTTCGACTCTGACAACTGATCCAAAACGTTGCCTGACAAGATTACTCACCTTATTATCAACTTAACTCTTTATAAATGCCAAACTGTCCACAATTACTGCTTTCATTTCAAATGAATCTCAAAAGCACACACGTTTTTACTCTTTTTGCATGTTGTTGCAATTTTGGGCACCATTAGAAGCAGATTGAGCAGCAGCTGGTAGGAGAAGTGAGTGGCTTTTGTGGCGGGACCCTGCTGGGTGTAATAATGTCTCTGGGTGCTGCAGGCAGACGGTGGGTGTGCTGGTTTAACCCAGCAGAGGTTACGCCCTCCGCTTTAATTAGTACCAGACCACTCACCTGATGGAGGTCAGCGCTTCAAGTGGTTGTGATTTGGATGAAACCAGCGTCTGGTTTGGATCTGGCAGAGGGGTTAGAGGTGAGAGAGCGAATTTACATAGATTAAGAGAAAAGGCTTTGTGTACACGAGGACTGAAATGGATAGAAACAGCTTCAGATGACACTGCGAACGGCTGGATGCCAATGAAGAGGAGTTCAGAGGTTCACACAAATACATGTGTTCAGATGAGGTCTTCTTGGTTCTCCTCTATTGCTTTGTATTGTTTTTAAGATATTTGAAACTCACAAGCAGAACGTGAACTCACTCAGTCCTCGTCATAATTCACATTTATGTATTTGCAAGAGGTTGCTTCTCTACAAGTATCTAGCAAACATTTATTTGTTTTCAGAATGGTTATGAAGTCACCAGAGGTGATATGTTACAGTGATTCTACCATGCTTAAGTAGTGTTTTTAGGCAGGACATACACTGTCCAAAAGTTTGGGCCCAATAAGATTTTTTTTTTTCTTTTATTCATCAAGGATCCATTAAAGTGATCAAAAAGTGACAGTAAAAACATTTATAATGTTACAAAAAAGATTATATTTAAAATAAACGCTGTCTTTTTGAACTTTATATTCATCAGAGAATCCTGAAAAGGCGTGTTACAGTTTCCTCAAGAATTGAAGTTGCGCACATCCTGAAACATTTTTATTCACAGTCACAACAGTAATATAAAACAATGTTCAATAATTGATTATACTTTTAATAATAATAATAATAATAATAATAATAATAATAATAATAATAATAATAATAAGGTAACACTTTATTTTACAGTTTCATTGTTAGACATATTAAATGTAGTTTCTATAGTAATTACTATGAATTATGCATAATGCAACTAAACCTAAACCAAACCTAATCCAAACCCTATAGTAAGTACATGCACATGAAGTTAATTATTATTACTCAGTAGCCTACTTAAATGTATAATTACAGTGTAACAAGACACTTCAAAATAAAGTGTTCCCAATAATAATTAAAATAAACAATTATTCTGGCAAATAAGATAATTATTCTGATCGTTTCAATCTATGTCCTTCACTGCTGTATTAATATCATGTATCACTCAGTGGCCTCTTTCTTCTCACATAATAAATCAGTGTTTTAAAGCTATTTATTTCTAATGACAATGTACTGAGTGAAGTAACATACAGTTACAGTCATACAAAAACAAAACATATAGTCCTGGTCCGCTTAGCGTTCACACTGGCATTTTTAACACACGAACCTAAAGTTACCAAACCAAAGGCATAGGGATACGGTCACAACCTGATTGGTCGGCATTTATGACGTATATTTCGCGAAGGAGCTTGCTTACCGAACATTCAAAACAATGCTGTGTGCTGGATTAAACGCGACCATTTTATGCATGTAAGTTACATATGGTTTTATTTTTACCAGCTGAGAACTCACAAAGAGCTCATAAAATGTTCAATACATTCAAAACAGCACCAGGATTTCTTCCATTGTATGCAGAAACTAAGATCTGCATATATTGATGAGGCACTTTACCTCCTTGTTTGCCCTCTACTCATTTTGGATACACCGATCTTTCCGTGTTGTCAAATCAGCTGACTTGTAGAGGCATATTGTGACAGCACCTGTTTTTGGTTCGTTTACATGTCTTTGGTCCGTGTTGCGTTCATATATAAATCTAACCGCACCAGAGTTCGTTTGGAAGTGGACCGAGACCCATCTTTTTAGCGGTCTCTGCCCGCTTGTTTGGTGCGCACCAGGGTTCGTATGGCAGCGTTTACATATGTTCAAATGAACCACACTAACCGAGCAATCGCACCAGGGTTTGTTTTAATCAAACCAAACATGACAAGTGTGAACACACCCTTAGACAATCATTATCGCATCATAATCTCTCAGCCTGACTTTATGATGTATTGATGTGTAATGCGTGTGCGCTGGCTTTCAATGCCCGATATAACGTAATATTTTTCAATATATTATATATATCCCTTAAATGCATACACTCTAAAAAAAGGTTCTATATGGCACCAAAAATGGTTCTTGGCTCGTAATCATAGGGGAACCTTTTTTAGTGCTATATAGCACCAATTTTGGTGCTTCAGTGGTTCTTCAGTGGTTCTTCAGAGGTGCTATATAGCACCTTAGTCAAAGAACCGGTGAAGAACCGGTGAAGAACCTCTGAAGAACCGCTGAAGAACCACTGAAGCACCAAAATTGGTGCTATATAGCACTGAAAAAGGTTCCCCTATGATTACGAGCCAAGAACCATTTTTGGTGCCATATAGAACCTTTTTTATTTAGAGTGTACCTTGGGTTTTTAGCGACCCAAGACGTCATTCACTACCCTCCTTCTCATTCATTTTTTTTTAAGTTAGACATCAACCTTCTTAGTATTCCTCAACCAATCCATTTTAAACAATATAACAAGCAAAAAATATATATAATTAAATGCCTGTTTTTTCACAAATTTTTGGTCAAAATTGTATAGGGTCGCTAACGACCCGAGGTGTGTAAGATTGTACATATTTTTTTCCTGCACAATAATAAAATAATCTATAATGACGGAATAAGTGCAATTCAGCTTTATTCCACAAGGTGGCAATGTCTGATACACAATGATGAAGTGACGTTTCACTCATACTTACAGCAGACTGAAAACGAAACAATAATAATTATAATCTGCAAAACTTGAAATGGCTCAGCGATTTACTGCAGATCAAGAACTGAACACAATCAAATATTAGTGTCACTGTCACTTGATGATGGATCTGGTGAAGGATGCTGTCAGTGATCAAAATATTTATTTTCAAGACGTTGAAAATGAGTTTTGAGAATATGCGTGAGATCGCGAATATGATCCAGATGCAGAATGTACTGGGAAATGAGTTCTGAAGAGGACAGTGATAATGGTATTAAACATCTGCTCAAACTGAACCCTTCCAAGCTCTAAAAGGTAACGAAATATGTTTTATTTTATTCTTCTGTAGTTGCTGTTCTATTATCAGGAGTTTTATATATTACCACGACAGGTATAGATCTATCCATGTTAGATATAGATACGGGTCGCTAAAGACCCGAATTTGTAAGAATGTTTGCCGAAACAGTCATGCATTTAAGGGTTAAATATATGATAATATATTTGCGGCCACACACTGAAATATGCCCTCCCCAGACTGTACTGAGCAGTGGAGCTTCTTTGGAGGATTTTCTACGGTTCTCTCAGCATCACCCCCGCCCTGGTCCCTTTGATGCTCCTCAACACTGATGCTCAGGAAATGAAAAAAAAGAGACATGCGGTCATAATCCTGCCTCAGTACTGACTTTAAACACTTGTAAAGAGTGACAGGCTGAAACCTCTCCAACTAACTGAATATGATGGAGATCAATAAAGCCGTCTGAAGGCAGAAAGGCTTTATTGGCCAGGACATATATTTAATTTAGAATGTAAAAAAAAAAAAAAAAAAGAAAAACATTCATGTTCTTGTTATTCTGATCTGCAGGGAACCTTTTTTTTGTTTGTTGGTGATTTGTGTAGTTTGAGTGGTTGTGTTGTTGTGTTCACTGAACGATAGATGCACTGTAAACGTGTAAAATTGCTAAAATACAACTAGCATGCTGTTCCTCAATACAAATGTCGAGATGTGATTTTCTTTTTTTAAGTGATCAGACTTACAATGTTCACCTGATGGATGATAAAACGGCATAACAATTTAAATAAAATGAAATGAAATCATAAAATAAAGTAAAATAATATAAAATAAATATGAAAGGACATGAAACAATAAAATAAAATAAAATAAAATAAAAAAATAAAATAAAATAAAATAAAATAAAATAAAATAAAATAAAATAAAATTAAGTGAATTGAAATGAAATATAAAATAAAATAAATGTATTAAATTAGTTAAAAATAAATAATGAAAAAAAACGAATAATGAAATGAAATAATGAAATGAAATGATAAAATAAAATAAAAAATAAATAAAATAAATGTAAAATGACATGACATGAAACAAAACAATACAATTAAATAATAAAATAATAAATTAAGTGATTTAAAATTAAATATAAAAGAAATTAAATCAGTTAAATAAACAAATAATGAAAAAAATTATATATATATATATATATATATATATATATATATATATATATATATATATATATATATATATATATATAATATATATATATATATATATATATATATATATAATAAAATAAAACAAAACTAAACAATAAAATTAAATGAAATGAAATAATATAATAAAAAAGTATAGTATAGTATAGTATAGTATAGAATAGTATAGTATA
Organism: Romanogobio albipinnatus; assembly: GCA_023566225.1. Taxonomy (NCBI): domain Eukaryota; kingdom Metazoa; phylum Chordata; class Actinopteri; order Cypriniformes; family Gobionidae; genus Romanogobio; species Romanogobio albipinnatus. The sequence continues at coordinate 34,753,592 of CM042244.1, read as the reverse complement.
GTATAGTAAAGTAAAGTAAAGTAAAGTAAAGTAAAGTCAAATAAAATAAAATAAAATAAAAAATTAAGTGAATTGAAATGAAATATTAAATAAAAGAAAGAAGTTAAATCAATGAATTAATTAAATAAATAAATAAATAAATAAATAAATAAAAAATAAATAAAAAATAAATAAATAAATAATAATAATTAAATAAAATAAAATAATAAAAAAATAAAATAAATAAATACATAATAGAAATTAAAAAAATAATTTAATGAAATAAAACAATGAAATGAAATAAATAAATGAAATAAAATAAGTAAAATAACAAAATAATACAAAATAGAATAAAATAAAATGAAATAACCACATGAAATTAAATGATGGTTTTAAATGAATACAATAAAATAATACATTTTAAATTAAATAATACATTTTAAATTAAATTATGAAATGATAAATAAAATCATTCAACCACTAACATACAGCAATGCATATTATAATAAATATGAATAATACATGATTAACATGATCAGTAAAATGTGCGCGCACATACAGTAAAGGCATCTCTGTTTGGTCGAGACCGGCTCTTGCCCTCTCTGAGAGTGACACTTTATAATCAGTTTTTGCCACAGGCAGCTTTCGATGGATTGTGTCAGCTTGTATCGAGAGAAAGAGTGTGAAGTGGAGTGTGAAGCAGCAGTCTGAAAGCATCTCTGGTACATATTTCATCTGAACGCCGGCGTGTCTGGGCACACAACACACTCCAGCCGTGCTGAATGGGGACAACTGTTAAAATCACCTGAGCTTTGCTGGACTGGAAGTGAATACAGACCGGCTGCTGTGAGGTCATCATCCCTCATATGACATCATATTCATCTGTGTGACTGCATTTACACGTGAAATCATTCAGTGAGGTTTCAAAAAAAGGCAGTACTTGCTGACAGAAGTAGCTTTACTTTTTTCCTTTTGGTTGCACTTTATTTTAAGGGGATGTTGTTACAGTGTAATTATACAAATAAGTACTAATTATGAATGAACTTACTATAGGATTAAGGGGCTGTTTACATAAACCTGTTATGCATTGTGAAAGTTCATTTACACATTAAAGGGGTGATGAATTGAGAAATCAACTTTCCTTTGAGCCTTTGATATATAAAAGTTAATCATGATATATGAATATCCTGTAAGTTTCAGAGCTGAAAACTTCCTTGTTTAGTCCTTCCTTGTTAGTCAAAGAAAAGCTTTTTTTGACACCAGGCCCAGAAAACGCTTGATCTCAGAATATGACGACCACCGACGTCATAGAATGCAGAAGCACCGCCTCAAGCCCGCCCACCGACATGTGGAGCTAAACGGGTTGCTACCGAGCAATAAACATGCCGGTTCCAGCTCACGTGCGTAAGACATTGCGCGTTTGTTCGCTTCATTTCACCACAGAATCGATTGTAATCAAGATACAGATCGAGACTGGATTTGTAGACATATTGAAAACAATATTAAAACACAATGCTGTGCCTTCTTTATTGGATCCGACGGGAATGGTGCAACACACTTATGTGAGTAAAACATGTTCCCTTTCAGTCAGTACACTATGAGTTACGTCAGTTACTGATGAAATGGGGGTTTCGCTTAGAAGCCAATCGCCTTTGAGATCTATAAAACGGGCCAATGGCATGAAAATGCCATGGGTCTGCGGAATTTGCATAATGCAACCCCGCCCCACCGCGTGGGTATAAAGGGCATTGCATAGCAGACTCGCATTATGTTTCTGCTTCAGAGCCGAGTGTTACTTGCCTGAGCTTTCTCTCTTCAAGACGAGCGTCTCTCCAGAGTGTTGGTGTTCCAGCACGTTCCAGCGAGTTCTGCATTCCTGTCTGATCTGTGCAGTGATCGAGCACAGCGTGCACGTTCTCCCTGGGCGCTTCGGCATTCTGCATCGCAAAACTCCTCTCTAAAAGAGCTGCACGTGGCACGTCTTTTTCAAGATGTTTCGTCTGTGCATTGTTTCTGGGTGCGGTCGGCTGATTGGTCCGTCTCTCTCACGTGGCACGTTTGGCGTGCGTGGGCGTGCCACTGTGGGAACATGGCCATCGCGGTGTTGTGATCGAGACTCTATGATCTCCATTTAAAAAATAAATTAATAAAGAGCAGGAGAGAGAGTCCCCTCTATCACACCCCAATCTACTTCCTCCACACGAGGCAGTACTTTGGTTGGTGATCAGGGTAATCTGAGGACGTTTGTGTGGGCCAACCCGACGAATATTCCTCGGGCCACACTTCCCTCTAGAACACTGCAACCAGTGGTGTTGCCAGATGAAGGTGCTGGTGTTCCCATCCTGGGCTCAGCTTCTCATTTGGGACGCCGGTGGATGATGTCACGTCGATCGCCGCATCACTAGGTGGGCTGTATTCCTCTGGAGATGAAGATTTGGCTGTGCTGCCTCCTCTGGGAGCTCCAGCGCTGTCCGAGTTTGATCCAGAGCTCACAGCCATGCTTTCCCAGGGATGTTTGGTATCTGGGGGGTGGCTTACGTTGAAAGCGCCTGCCAACCCTCAGTGCACTTCTTCCTGGAAGTGCATGAAGAGGTGTCGAAGCTGTGGGAGTCTCCATTGACTTCTCGCGGCCGTTTGGCAGACTCTTCCGCCTTACTGCTCTCGATAGTGGCACGGTGTAGCGGTACACTGGGGTTCCCCCTGTTGAACGTTCTGTTGCGTTGCATACTGTGCCCGCAGGGCGTTCAGCAGCGAGCTGGGACCCAAAGCACCCGCCCAAGGCTTGTGGGTCACGTTTACTTTGGTGGCGGAGAACCACAGAGTCGCGGGCCAGGCCATGTCCACCTGCATGCGATGCCCATCCATGCACGAGGGCAGTACTGACCCCGCACTTGTGCATGAGTTGCGTGCAGCTGCCGACCTCGTTCTACGGGCGATGAAGGTTGCTGCACACTCTCTCGGTCAGGTGATGTCCACTACCGTGGTCCAGGAACGTCATTTTTGGCTTAGTCTGGCAGATTGGGGGAGTCTGAGCGAACACGTTTCCTCGGCTCCCCTGTCTCCCAGGCTGGGCTATTCGGCGGGGCAGTCGGGAGCTTTGCCCAACAGTTCTCGCATGCACAAAAAGCACTGAACATGTCCATTGAACATGTTCTGCCCTGGCCTCCATTCAGCCGCCGGCACAGGTGCTTCAGCCTGCTCCCCGCCTGGGCTGCCCTCCTGCGGCTCCAAAGACCTCCTGCCCTGCCCAAGCAGCAACCTGGGCCAGGCCATGGAGGAGGTCGCAGGACAGCAGCCCAGCCCGTTTCGGCCCCCCGCCCTGCTAAATGGCAGGCTAGGCGGCGCGCCTGACACGGGCCCCTCGGAGGTGAATTCAGTTCTTTCTCAGGAGTTGGCAACAGGGCCACTCCTTCCCCTGGTGGAGGGCCAGGGGAGAATTTTTTGCATCCTTAATTGAAGGAACTGACTTTCACCTCTGAGCGCCCAGAGGGCATGGCTGGCAGTGTGTGATGCACAGCCTCACCACTCTCAGCCCTCTCTGTCGCCAGCCCCTGTCAGACGAGACCCCCGTGGAATGCTAGTCCTTCCCTGGTCTCCTCTGTCAGAGCGCGCAATTCGACCCCGCCCACACTTCGGGACGCTCCCACGCCTCCCTATGTCTGGGCCGGTCATTCTGCTTGCTGTCCCATCGTGGATACGTCTGTGGCTCGCAGAACCGTTGGTTCAGCCCTGGAACCCGGGCGACGGCTTCCCAGACTGGCGAGCTGGTCTGCTCACAGGCCTGGCTTGCGATTCAGTTTCCTTTCCTCCCCGCTCGGGGAGAGTCCGCTTTACCATGTTGGGTGGCAATGCCCCTATCATGCGTGCGGAGGTCGTCACCCTACTGGCGAGGGGTGCGGTCGAGGTCGTCCCTCCAGCCGAGATGAGGTCCGGCTTTACAGCCCTGACTTCTTTGTACCTAGCAGAAGCGATGGGTCACAGCCAGTCCTGGTGCACGTCTTGAACTGAACCCTTCTAGAAAGCAGACTTCCTCCAAGATGTTGCACCCAAACACATCTTCGGATGCGGTCGTTCCAGGTCTGGTCTGCAGCATTGACCTGAAGGACCCGTACTCTCTGTCTCCTCTTCTTTCCGACCCAGACCGTCCACTCGGTCTGCCTTCGGATGGCGGGCATCCCAGTACGCGGCTCTCCCATTCGGGTAGCCCTGTCACTTCGCGGCTTCTCCAAGCTGCCACCCTGGCGCACGGGGTTCGCATCCTGAGCTATCTCGATGACTGGCTAATTAGCTCACTCTCGAGACCAGGATTGCAGACACAGGGACCTAGTGCTCCGGTACCTCACCCGTTTGGGCCTTCGGGCCATTTGGGAAAAGAGCAAACTCTCCCCTGGAAAGAGGATCTCTTTTCTCAGCTCGGTCGCTTTGTGCATGCAGTGCGAGTATGCACAGTCAATGCTGACTTGCCCCTGTTGGATAGGAATGTGGTTCATCTGAGGTTATTTCAGAGGCTCCTGAGACACATGGCATCCGTGGCCGTGCTAAGCCGCCCGGACTGCTTCATATGAGACCGCTTCAGCACTGGTCTTGCGCTCGAGTCCTGAGATGGGCATGGCAACAGGGCACGCTCCGGGTCCTATTCACTCGGGCCTGCCATCATACCTTCACCCCGTGCAAACCTCATTTTCATACGGGCCAGAGTTCCCGTAGAACGAGTTTCTGGACATGTTGTTGTATCAACAGATGCCTCTGTCACGGGCTAGGGTGCCATTCGCAAATGACGTGCTATCGCGGGCTCCTGGAAAGGACCCCAGCGCCTATGGCCGTCAATTGCCTCGAGTTGCTAGCCGTACGTCTCGCCTTGCACCACACGTACTGGCCCATTCAGACAACTCGGCGACAGTAACGTACGTCTCAGCGACGCTCAGGTAATCCTATTGCCTCCCTCCAGCTCTTCCCGTTGCCTAATAGGCTCAGCAGGCCGCGGGGTCACGCAAGCATGCGTTCCCAGTGAGCCGTCTTGCACAATTCTGTGCAGATCACGGAGGGCAAGGAGCAGCTCCTTTGGCCGACCCGCTTTGGCCCGGCCGGACCTGGTTCTTTGATCTCTTTACTCCTTGCGACAGCACCTCCCTGGTCAATGCCTGGTCGATTCCCAAGGTTCCTTACTCAGAGACAGGGCACCCATGGCACCCACGTTCCGGGCTGTGGTATCCTACTTATGTGGGCCCCAACGGGGCGTGGCAGGTTCTGTACCCTACCACCACGGTGGTGGCTACTTCCCTTCCGCCAGGGCCTTGTCTATGTGACAGGCCTATGCACCGAAGTGGAACCTCTTCGTCACCTGGCCTCTTCCTTGGAAGACCCCAGGAAATGCCTTTTGGGTCAGTATCTTCCACAGGTAGGGCGGAGCAATGGCTGTCCCCTCTGCCCTAGAGGTTTAGGTGGCCGCTATTTGGCCCACCTTGACCTGGTGGACTTAAACGGTACGACCTATTCCGCAGGTCTTACATGCCCTCTTAGGACCTCACAGTGGTACTACTACATTTACATTTACATTTGTGCATTTATCAGACACTTTTATCTAAAGCTACTTACAACTGCGGAGTATAGTAAGTGATCCATCATGAGGAGGCAGTAAAACATAAAAAGAGCCTGAAGTACTAAGTTTTGGACATTGCACAGAACATCACACACTAGGGCAGGGAAGAAGTAGAGGAAAATAGAAGGAAAATAAAGAAAAGAAAAGTTTTTTTTTTTTTTTTTTTTTAAGATAAGTTTAAGTGCTCACGGAAGAGGTGAGTTTTCAGCTGTCGTTTGAATGCTTTCAGTGATTCTGTAATTCGGATGGAGGTGGGAAGATCATTCCACCAGCAGGGAACGGTGAATGTGAATGTTCTGGAGAGGGATTTTCTGCCTCCCTGTGATGGTACCACAAGCCATTGCTCCTGGTGGGGGTGTAGACTTGTAGGAGCGAGTCAAAGTATGCAGGAGCGGAGCTCGTGGTGGATCTGTAAGCGAGCGTAAGTGCCTTGAACTTGATGCGAGCAGTAAGTGGTAGCCAGTGCAGAGAGATGATGAGTGGTGTGACGTGGGCCATTTTGGGTTCGTTGAAGATAAGATGTGCTGCTGCATTCTGGATCATTTGGAGTGTTTTGATCGCACATGATGGAAGTCCAGCCAGAAGCGCATTGCAGTAGTCAAGCCTAGAAATGACCAGGGCCTGGACGAGAAGTTGTCAAAGACAGCTGCATGAGCGAGCAGGTCTTTGAAGGACAACTGGTCATCAAAGATTACGCCATGGTTTCTGACCTACCCTGAAGGGGTGATCCGAGAAGAACCTAGCTGAATGGTGACGTCATGTTGTATTGTGGGATTGGCTGGGAAGACGAGCAGTTCAGTCTCTGCCAGGTTGAGCTGCAGGTGATGTTTTTTCATCCATGCCGAGATGTCTGCCAGACAGCTGGAGATTCGTGCAGCTACTGTGGGGTCGTCTGGTTGGAATGAAAGGTAGAGCTGAGTATCATCGCATAGCAGTGGTATGAGAGGCCATGTGACTGTATGATGGGTCCTAATGATGTAGTGTAAATGTAGAAGTAAATGTAGTGTAAATACTATCCTGCGGAGTGCCCCCTTTTTGAGCCCTCGCAGTCCTTCTGAGTTTAAGGTAAGTTCCTTTCAATGAAAGCGACACTCTAGATTGCATGGCTCCTTTCAAGGGTTTTTGTGACTTGCAGGCATTGTCAGTGACAAGTGTGCCTGGTGATTCCGGCACACTCCACTGAGTGTTGCCTCCTCTTGGGCTTAGCGCATGGCACCTCGCTAACAGGCTAAGAGTTGTAGGCTGTGTGACACCTTACATTCGCTAGATTGAATATATCTCCAAGTGTAGCCAGTTCCTCTCGTATACTCGCCCCAAGGGGCCAGTAACTGGACAGGCCCCGGTGTCATCGCTTGCTGCGCCATTCCACTCCACGGACTGAATGCGTGCGCATTTTTACTCAGGTGAGCTGTTCAAGTAGGCCCTGAGCTCCTCCAGCACTGCTGATGCTCCACTAGACCCCTGAATGCCTGGCTGGTCAGCCCTCGTGTTAGGCTAGGTGCCTCCGTGTACATGGTTCCCTCTTTGGGTAACCCCCACGTGTGTATTACACGGTGAGTCTCCTTGAGCCTTTGCCCTTGTCTTCCCTTGGCAAGACACCTTGCCACTCCTGGGGTTGAAATATTCCACCTGCGGCTGGATACCCCAGAGTGCTCCATATGCAGTCCCTACGGGGGTCATTTGTATATTCTTAAGTCCTCCCTTCGGGCAGGCATTGTGCTGCATTTCTCCATGTGGGATATGCTTCCCAGTGTACCTTGGTATTGGCATTGAGCCTAGCCCCTCGTTCATGCTCACTCATGTCAGGGAGCCCTGGTCAGCGCAGGACGCTGGAAGATAACCGTCGTGGCGAGATTGAATTGGGACCCCCATTTCGTCAGTAACTGACGTAACTCGTAGTGTACTGACTGAAAGGGAACGTCTCGGTTACGTATGTAACCCTCGTTCCCTGAAGGAAGGGAACGGAGACGTTACGTCCCCATACCACTACCGCTGTACCGCTGGAACGGCCGGGCACTCATGCCTCGGCTCTTCAGCAGGTAACATAATGCGAGTCTGCTATGCAACGCCCTTTATTCCCACGCGGTGGGGCGGGGTTGCATTATGCAAATTCCGCAGACCCATGGCATTTTCATGCCATTGGCTCGTTTTGTAGATCTCAAAGGCGATTGGCTTCTAAGCAAAACCCCCATTTCGTCAGTAACTGACGTAACGTCTCCGTTCCCTTCCTTCAGGGAACGAGTGTTACATACGTAACCAAGACGTTTTTTTATATGTGTTAGTATTGCATTGTTACAGATCATTTGATATCTATTGATTACATACCTTAGCACGCTGTCACAGACTGGAGAAGGTGTTATTGGGTCATGATCAGACTCGGATTTGTAACACCAGTGCTCACAAAGCCCAACGTCCCGGGGCTATGTGTTTTTCAGACAGGCTATCCGACGGGCAATAGTGAAATAACATTCCTTTCTTGCGTGTGTGCGCGTGTGTGTACGGTTCGCGGTTATATTCATTGATAATCGGGCGAGCCAAGTAATAAAGAAATAACATTCCAATCAATCGCTGGTGGATGAGAGATGAATCATTGTGTTTGTTTGATAAAGATATTTTTCGAGCCCTGTGAGCGTTTCTCCAGATGCTTTCAAAACAATCCCCACATGTACTGAGGGGAGCTGAAGCTCATTAAATATGCTAATCTTATCCAATCCTAATCATGGGTTGTCTGGCTTTCACCAGACCAAGCTCAATTTAAGATTGAACATTGGTCTGGGGAGTCTGCTTTGTATTTTCTACTGCACAAGAGGCGAGCATTATTCAAATGACACTGTACGCAATCGATTAGTCCTTCAACCAATCAGACCACAAGATGCGCGATAAACAAGCATAATTCAAATGACTCTGTATGCGATTGGATAGTCCTTCAACCAATCAGACCACAAGAGGCATGATCAACATGCAACGACCCATCGCTTCTCTATCCGTCATCGTGTTAAACCCGCCAATAGCGCGCCAGGTGGATAAGCCAGTCTGTGATTGGTTGCTGCAAAAGTGTAACAGAAGCAGTAGAAATTAATGTACAGGTTTCCAGACTGAGTTGCAGGGCGAAATCAAATCGCCGGGTAAACCCAGTCTAAGCCGTGGGCGTTTACTTCCAAGTCTTCAGTGCGGCACACCCATCAAAACCGAGCGTTTTTTAGAAAGCTCCAAAACCAAGGCAGAAAATAGCCTATTACTTATTCATTATGATGTTTTTTTAACGTAAAAACCGTGCAAACGTCATCAGTTGACTTCAGACAACAGTATACATTTTTTAAAATATAGCCAGCTCATGACCCCTTTAACACAACAACGTTTTTGTGGCCTGTTTCTGCAGTGACATCGACATCTAGTGGCCTGGCATAAATTTTACAGAGCTTTTAGTCGTTTTCGCCGATCCGTGTGTAGAGGATCATTAGTTAGTTAGTTAGTTAGTTACTGGTAATTATGCGTAATGTACTGTTATTACTAAAGTACGCGCATGTAATGCACAACTGTTATATTAATAAAATAAAGTGTTAACTTCCATTCTTTCTTTAAAAAAAGAAGGAAAAAACCCTGCTTCTTTTTTGTACTGTTTATCAACTATACCTGACATCAGAACAGGTCAAAATATGTATGTATGTATGTATGTATGTATTTATTTAAAAAAGGTTATGAATTACTCTTTTTTTACCTTAATATATGGTTAATTATTTCTTCTAATTTTTTCATAAATTAAAGGTGTCGTGAACTGGCTTTTTAATTTTTTATACTGTTATCTGAGGTCAACTTATGGGTTTTTAACGCAGGGTTTTTACATTCAAAAACATCATAATGAATAAATAATAGGCTATTTTCTGCCTTGGTTTTGAGGCTCTCTGAAAAACGGTCGGTTTTGATGGGCATGCCACACTGAAGACTTGGAAGTAAACACCCACGGCTAGGATTGGATAAGATTTGCATTATTAATGAGCTTCTGCTCCCCTGTCAGTGACAGCGTGTGACAAACGGCAACCGGAATGAATCGCCCAGCCCACAGCCAGGGCTCGCAAAATGTCTTTATCAGACAAACACAATGATTCATCTCTCATCCATCCGCGATTGATTGGAATGTTATTTCTGGATCATTTCGCCCGATCATCAGTGAACATAACAGCGCACACACACACACATACACACACTTGGCCGGTGATAGCCCGTCTGAAAAACACATAGCCCCGTGCTTTGAGCGCTGGCGTTACAAGTCTGAGTCTGATTACGAATGAACCAATAACACCTTCTCAAGCCTGTGACAGTGTGCTAAGGTATGTAATCAATAGATATCAAACGATCTGTAACAATGCAATACTAACATATAAAAAAACATGTTTTACTCACATAAGTGTGTGTTGCACCGTTCCTGTCGGATCCAATATAGAAGGCACAGCATTGTGTTTTAATTTCAATATGTCTGCAAATCCAGTCTCGACCTCAATCTTGTTTACAATCGATTCCGCATCGTTTAGCTCCACGAGTCGGTGGGCGGGCTTGAGGCGGTACTTCTGCGTCCTAATACATCAATGGTCGACATATTGTGAGAACTCTCGTTTTCTGGGCCTGGTGTCTATAAAAGCTTTTCTTTGACTAACAAGGACATGTTCAGCTCTGAAACTTACAGGATATTCTTATATCACGATTAACTTTTATATACCAAAGGCTCAGAGGAAAGTTGATTTCTCAATTCATCACCCCTTTAAGGATGGCCAAAATAACACTGATCATAAATCTCTCTCTCAAATCTCAGTTTTTATGTTAAAAGAGACCTCTACCTATCAGTCTTTCAACTATCAACTCTCTAAGTTCATGATAACAGCAAAATAGCATCTAAATAAATAAATACATAAATGATAAAAACATATGAAAAGTTTGATACTTGATCTGCCAGTTTAATACTGTAAATGCTACTCTAATACTGTCCCCTCACACACACACACACACTGGCAGTGTGTATGAAGTACAGCTGACGAGGCCTGTGTTGTGTCCATGTGCCAGGAGCGCGGCGACACCTTCCACTCAGCGACACCACATGGAGAGCTGGACATTAACCAGCTGCTGATTTAGCTTCCGCATGGGGAGACGTTCAGGTCCGTTGATGACAGTTGACGAGGCTCAATAAAATAAACAAATTAGCATGGCACGGTGAGCATGGACCTAATTCACACCACTGCACCATCAATGTGCGGCATTCATCACCTCCTGCTCTAATCTGATGATAATTTGGTTTTATGCAAGTTATTTGCATACCATCACAAATCATTTATTACTTTCTTGTTTTAAAGTTGAGATTAGTGAAAACTGCCAAAACAGCCCTGACCCATCGAGGCATGGACTCCACTAGACCCCTGAAGGCGTGCTGTGGTATCTGGCACCAAGATGTTAGCAGCAGACCCTTTAAGTCCTGTAAGTTGGGATGTGGGGCCACCATAGATTGGACTTGTTTGTTCAGCACATACCACAGATGCTCACGTGCCCACTGTTGGTGCTTTCGGTGGTGAACGGGTCAGCACGGGCACCCTGACTGGTCTGCGGCTATGCATCCCCATATGCAACAAACTGCGATGCACTGTGTATTCTGACACCTTTCTATCAGAACTGGCATTAACTTCTTGAGCAATTTAAGCTATAGTGGCTCGCCTGCGTGCATCAATGAGTCTTGGCCGCCCATGACCCTGTCGCCCGGTTCACCACTGTTCCTTCCTTGGATCATGTTTGATAGATACTGACCACTGCAGACCGGAGATGCTCTGACCCAGTCGTCTAGTCATCACAATTTGGCTGACAGTTACACTTTATTTCAACTTTAGACATTCTACTAACTATAAGCAGCGTTGTCAGGTCTACGCAATAAAACTAGCCCAATGGCCAGTCAAAAGTAGCCCAAAAATAACCCAATGCGATTTTCGAGCAAATTAATTTCTCCACTTAATATATACTTCTGGGGGGTGTTTTGAGGATGCTGGTGCACCGAAATCATAAATATGGACAAGGCCTAAAACTAACTTTATACCATGATACCCCAGCTAAAACTACTAGCCTAACTATAAATTAAAGAGGTTCTGCTAACCGGAAATTTTCCGTAATTGACCGAATTTTTTTAAGCAGTGACTGAAAATCTGAAAGCTGTCACTGAGGGGGATCTATTGTAACTTGTAGCTGTAATGGTAACACTTTAGATTACAGCCCGGAAAGTACTGCGTAAGTGGTAATATAGTGTAATATAGTAATATAGTGTCCGGTAATATAGTGAATAACTATAAAGTATGTATGTGTAGGTATAAGGGAACAATATGTAATATTTGGGGAATAAAGGGGTAACTACCAGGAAAATTAACACATTATTTACAGTGTAAGTATTTTTTAATTAAAGGGTAATTATCCATGTAGTTACAGGATAAGTATTAATCTGCAGGCTGTAAATTAAAGTGGTGTTTGTTCCCCTCTTGTATCATGTAGTTTCCTTTCAGTCAGTACACTGACGAAATGGGGGTTTCGCTTAGAAGCCAATCGCCTTTGAGATCTACAAAACGAGCCAATGGTCTGCGGAATTTGCATAATGCAACCCCGCCCCACCGCGTGGGTATAAAGGGCGTTGCATAGCAGTCTCGCATTATGTTTCTGCTTCAGAGCAGAGTGTTACTTGCCTGAGTCTCTCCAGAGTGTTGGTGTTACGGCGCGTTCCAGCGAGTTCTGCATTCCTGTCTGATCTGTGCAGTGATCCAGCACAGCGTGCACGTTCTCCCTGGGCGCTTCAAATCAAATCAAATCAAATCAAATCACTTTATTTGTCACTCTACATATGCACAAGTGCAACAGTAGGTGAAATTCTTAGGTGCAGTTCCGAGCAAACATAGTAGTCATGACATGACATGTACAACATTTAAAGCTTCAGCATTCTGCAGAGCAAAACTCTTCTCTAAAAGAGCTGCACGCGGCACGTCTTTTTCAAGACGTTTCGCCCGTGCATTGTTTCTGGGTGGCGTAGGCTGATTGGTCCGTCTCTCGGGCATGAGCGCTGTTTGGCGTGCGTGGGCGTGCACGCTGAGCGCGTGCTCATGGATGACTCATGTTCCCACTGCGGGAACATGGCCATTGCGGTGTTGCGATCGAGACTCTATGATCTCCATTTAAAAAATAAATAAATAAAGAGCAGGAGAGAGAGTCCCCTCTATCACACCCCAATCTACTTCCTCCACACGAGGCAGTACTTTGGTTGGTGATCAGGGTGATCTGAGGATGTTTGTGTGGGCCAACCCAACGAATATTCCTCGGGCCACACTTCCCTCTAGAACACTGCAACCCGTGGTGTTGCCAGATGAAGGCGCTGGTGTTCCCGTCCTGGGCTCAGCGTCTCAATTGGGATGCGGGTGGATGATATCACGTCGATCGCTGCATTACTAGGTGGGCTGGATTCCTCTGGAGATGAAGATTTGGCTGTGCTGCTTCCTCTGGGAGCTCCAGGTCTGGTCTGCAGCGTTGACCTGAAGGGCCCGTACTCTCTACCTCCTCTTCTTTCCGACCCAGACCGTCCACTCGGTCTGCCTTCGGTTGGCATCCAAGTACGCGGCTCTCCCATTCGGGTAGCCCTGTCACTTCGCGGCTTCTCCAAGCTGTCGAGGCAGCCCCTGTGCCACCATGGCGCACGGGGTTCGCATCCTGAGCTATCTCGATGACTGGCTAATTAGCTCACTCTCGAGACCAGGATTGCGGACACAGGGACCTAGTGCTCTGGCACCCGTTTGGGCCTTTGGGTCATTTGGGAAAAGAGCAAACTCTCCCCTAGGAATAGGATCTCTTTTCTCAGCTCGGTCACTTTGTGCATGCAGTGCGAGTGTGCACAGTCAATGCTGACTTGCCCCCGTTGGGAAGGAATGTATGTGGTTAATCTGAGGTTATTTCAGAGGCTCCTGGGACATATGGCATCCGTGGCCGTGCTAATGCCGCCCGGACTGCTTCATATGAGACCGCTTCAGCACTGGCCTTGCGATCGAGTCCTGAGATGGGCATGGCAACAGGGCACGCTCCGGATCCCATTCGCTCGGGCCTGCCATCATACCTTCACCCCGTGCGAACCTCATTTTTCTACGGGCCAGAGTTCCCTTAGAATGAGTTTCCGGGCATGTTGTTGTATCAACAGATCCCTCTGTCACGTGCTGGGGTGCCATGCGTAATTGACGTGCTTTCACGGGCTCCTGGAAAGGACCCCAGTGCATATGGCCGTCAATTGCCTCGAGTTGCTGGCCGTACGTCTTGCCTTGCACCGCTTTCGAGCCCTGCTCTAGGCCAGACACGTACTGGCCCATTCAGACAACTCAGCGACAGGAGCATACATCTACCGACAAGGTGACCTACACTCCCGCCGGATGCCGCAACTCGCCCGCCATCTCCTTTTGGAGTCAGAAGCATCTGAAGTCGCTTCGTGACGTTCGTCCCGGGAGACCTGAGTCGTGCAGCCAGCAAGCGCTCATGGTTCAGCCACTTCCGGGGGAATGGAGACTCCATCCCAAGACGGCCAGCTGTTTGGGAACAGCTCAGCGACGCTCAGGTAATCCTGTTGCCTCCCTCTAACTCTTCCCGTTGCTTACTAGGCTCAGCAGGCCGCGGGGTCACGCAAGCATGCGTTTCCCAGTGAGCCATCTTGCACAGTTCTGTGCAGATCACGGAGGGCAAGGAGCAGCTCCTTTGGCCGCCCCGCTTTGGCCTGGCCGGACCTGGTTCTTTGATCTCTTTACTCCTTGCGACAGCACTTCCCTGGTCGATCCCTCTGAGGAAGGTTCCTTACTCAGAGACGGGGCACCCGTGACATCCACGTCCCGGTCTGTGGTATCCTACTTAAGAGGACCCCAACGGGGCATAGAAGGTTCTGTACCCTATTACCACGGTGGTGGCTACTTCCCTTCCGCCAGGGCCTTGTCTATGTGACAGGCCTATGCGCCGAAGTGGAACCTCTTTGTCACCTGGCCTCTTCCTCGGAAGACCCCAGGAAATGCCTTTTGGGTCAGTATCTTCCACAGGTAGGGCGGAGCAATGGCTGTCCCCTCTGCCCTAGAGGTTTAGGTGGCCGCTATTTGGCCCACCTCGACCTGGTGGACTTAAACGGTACGACCTATTCCGCAGGTCTTACATGCCCTCTTGGGACCTCACAGTGGTACTACTACCCTGCGGAGTGCCCCCTTTTTGAGACCTCGCAGTCCTTCTGAGGTTGATAAGTTCCTTTCAATGAAAGCGACACTCTCGATTGCATGGCTCCTTTCAAGGGGTTTTGTGACCTGCAGGCAGACCTGAGTCTCCTTGAGCACGTGTCTTCCCTTGGCAAGACACCTTGCCACTCCTGGGGTTGAAATATTCCACCTGCGGCTGGATACCCCAGAGTGCTCCATATGTAGTCCCTACGGGGGTCATATGTGTATTCTTAAATCCTCCCTTCGGGCAGGCATTGTGCTGCATTTCTCCTCGTGGGATATGCTTCCCAGTGTACCTTGGAATTGGCGTTGAGCCTAGCCCCTCGTTCGTGCTCACTCACGTCAGGGAGCCCTGGTCAGCGCAGGACGCTGGAAGACAGCCGTCGTGGCGAGATTGAATTGGGACCCCCATTTCGTCAGTAACTGACGTAACTCATAGTGTACTGACTGAAAGGTAAACGTCTCGGTTACGTATGTAACCCTCGTTCCCTGAAGGAAGGGAACGGAAACGTTACGTCCCCATGCCACTACCGCTGTACCGCTGGAAGGGCCGGGCGCTCATGCCTCGGCTCTTCAGCAGGTAACATAATGCGAAACTGCTATGCAACGCCCTTTATACCCACACGGTGGGGCGGGTTGCATTATGCAAATTCCGCAGAGACCCATGGCATTTTCATGCCATTGGCTCGTTTTGTAGATCTCAAAGGCGATTGGCTTCTAAGCGAAACCCCAATTTCGTCAGTAACTGACACAACGTCTCCGTTCCCTTCCTTCAGGAAACGAGGGTTACATACATAACCGAGACGTTACAGGGTAAGTATGAATCCACAGGCTGTAAATTAAAGTGGTGTTTGTTCCGCTCTTGTTTCATGTAGTTACAGGGTAAGTACAATAAAAACATGTATACAATCTGATATCAATCTTTATTTGAAAAACTCTCACAGATTCACAACACTTCTAATTAATTTCTCTTACTTGGCTTCATCCTCCTCTTGTTCCTCTTCTTTTTCGCCCTTGCCACAGATGAATCTTAAGAAGGAATCCTGTTTCTCTAGCTATTCTGTATTATGTATTTAAAGAAAATACAGTACATGCAGAAATGTCCTCACCATTTACTCGTCTTTTACCCTCATGCCATCCAAGATGTATACAACTTTCTTTCTTCAGATGAACACAGAAAAATAAATGATCTCTGCTCATGAAAACTCATTTGGGTTCCTAAAAGGTGGAGCAGCACATACAGCAATAACTACAGTAATCCATACGATCCCAATGGATGAATCAATGTCTTCTGAAGTGAAATGATAAGTGTTTGTAAGAAAAATACCAATATTTTACATGTTTTAAACTGTAGATTATCGCTTCCGACCAGCAGTCATCTGTGTAAATGAGAGGGTTGAGTTCACGCTTGCCTAAACTTGAAGTGTGTAAAACTTAAAACTTAAATTAATGCTCACAACAGTATACAAACAATAACATAATATATGATAATGAGAAACAAACAAGACGCCAGTTCTTGCATGAGTTTCAGATGAAACTTACTTTATAGTTACTTTATAGTTACACTATAATTACAGAAAGTTACTCTGTAAATTCGCCTTACTTACGCAGTACTTTCCGGGCTGTAATCTAAAGTGTATTTAATATAATTTATAATAATAATAATTTAATAAAATAAGCAAATGTAAAATAACGCTGCATAGTGTTCACTGTAGGGATGAAATGGTATGGAAATTTCAAATCACGATTATAGTGACCCAAATTATCACGGTTATCAATATTATCTTTTTGTTCAAATGAGATAAAAGTGTTCAAAAAGAACAGATGCAAACACTTAAAACATTTCAACAAGTTTTATATTTGAAAATCAACAAACAACAAATAAATCAAGCAGCTCTATGCACTTTTTAAGATAGATTATATTCTGTGGGATTTCCTTCATTTCCTTCCTGGCCATCGTCAATAGCAACGCATAACTCATAAATAATAATAATTTGGTGTAAATATAATTTCTAATATTATCTAAATATATTCTCAAGCAATATTCTCCTCAGTGTTCTATCAGCTATGACATTTAAATCTAGCATATTTTGTGTAAGTGCCAAAAAAGGATCCTGATGAAATAATTCATCCATATTTTCATATGATTTGACAGTTTATTTTATTAAATATCAAAAGGTGTGCATCATACCTGACATCTAGATGAACACTTTACAGTCAGTTTTATGACTAAGTCATTCTCTTCAAATTCTATTGAAGTTAGAAATGTGTCTACCAATGTTGTATGTAACTTTAGAGACGGTCCCTAAATTCACGAATCTCAAACGTCAAGCCAACTTTATGTGAGTCATATCAGATGCGCTGTGGTTCTGCTGTGTTTGTTTGAAACTATTTTCGCTGCTGAAATAGAACAAAAACAGTCAACCACTGTATGGTGAATGAATCTCCTGCGTACATCGCACACACATCTCCGCTTTGAGTGTAGATTTCAGTGAGTGAGAGCGCGCTCTGAACAAAACTCCGGCTAATCTGAACGCCTCTGATTATTAGACATTGCATTCAAAAACTTGGACATTGTTTCTAAACTCAATAGAAACACGTGTGGTTGGTTATAATGCGCAATACGATTATAACAGATGGCTTTTGAGAAGACTATAATATGTTCAACCGCGAAAGTGGCTAGTGTGAGTGACTGTGTTAACATTACACGCCACAGCCGAAATACACCCGCAAATGCCGATTGTTAATGATTGCCCACTCATTTGTTAATGTCAAACCCTGATTATTATTATCCCTTAAATATCACCCTAGTCTTGTCTGAACTTGTTAGTTCGTCTTTGGCTCAAGCTTCACGTTATTATTTCCCAGACGTAGTTTTGGTATTGAGGTCAAAGTCCACTTGCCTTGCGTTCGCAGATTTGAACTGTTTCCCCCTATTACAGAGACTTTCTTCTGTTCTGCAGACAGGGTGACCATCTTCGATTAAGTTTCCCTCAGGACTTTTGTAATAGCCAAAATATAACCACACCTCAGATTTGGTCTTTTTAGAAGGCTGAACAATCCCGGCGCTGTCACTGCCATCTGCCATTTCTTCTCATTCAAAAAACAGTGTTGCGCGCCTGCACCAGACTGACTGGACAGGATTTACAGCGAGTTTTCAAAATCGTGATAATCACACGCGGTTTTAATGATAATTAAATTTTAAGTGATATTACTAACCGTCAGTAAATTTTATCGTGGTTTATCGAGAAACCGGTAATCGTTTCATCCCTAGTTCACTGTATAAATTCAATGCCTTTTTAATTAATCCTAATTTAAGGTACAAAAGTTATTCAGTCAAGAGCAGGGAGTGATTTATTTCTTTAAGAGCGAATGCACGGATCCAATATACTGCTACTGTACACGTTTACTTTCTTAACTGTTTACGTTCACTCAAGCCATAACCACCTGTGTTTACTAGAATACTTGCTATTTTTTTACGTAATTTTGTGTGAATTTGTCCGTTCAAATGCAAGAAGGCATGATAAAGAGCTCAGTTTAGCTGTCTGAGGCGCTGCTTTCTGGGCAAGCTCCCTTTCGAGTCTTCTTGCCCTTAAATATTTCAATTGTCAAGGCCTTGGAGTGTTAATTTTAGGCTCTGTGTACAGGGGTGGAAATCAACCTGTGGAAAATAAATTAACTTGCTGCAACAGCTTAAAAGTAGCTCAATTTTAATTGGAAAACACTCCAACACTGACTATAAGTAACTTTGCAACTACATGTCAACTAACTCTCATTTGAGTATTTGTAGATTGTTAGCAGGTTGTTAGGTTATGGTTGAGTGTTAAGGCTCAGTTCAGTAGAATAAATTGACTTGCAAAGTTACTTATAATCAGTAGACTGTCTAAATCGAAATAAAATATAATCTGGTAAACATGTATAGAATGACAAAGTCACACAAACATGAGAATGGATTTTCATACACTGTAGCTAAAAAAAAACATGCATACACATTAAATGCTAGCATGTACACTAGCAAGACCATTGACTCGTTCTGAAAATAAATGTGGTAATTTCTCTCTAGCCTGCTTTCCCTCAAAATCTCTTGCTGTTTTATTTTCACCGCCCACCCCGTAATGACAAAAATGCCCGCTACTCCGGCCTGGTTGACTTTGCGTAATTTTCTTGTGGCTAAATCCATCGTCCCTGCTTTATGTCAACACACTGCTCGCCTAAAAGCTCCCAGAGTGCTGCACGTAACAGTACGTGGCTCAGAGCGCACTTGAAATCCCTCTCTCTGAGAAGAACCTTGCCGAGAAAAGGTTGAGAAAAAGAAAAATGTTAATATTAGCGGCTAAAAACAACGGCCCCCTGTGACACGCTGTGCTGGGAGTCTTGTCACAGATTGAGGCAGTTAGCCGCTAACCTAAAACCACTGCCGCTCTGGACGAAAACACCTGCTCGAAGTCCTGCGGCTTAATAATCTGTCTCAGCTGTACGCTCCACTTTTATCTCACTGGGTTCACTATGTTCTCATAAAGAAGTCTTTGTGCCTGATTTGTGGGTTCATCAGCCACCAGTAAGCAATATGAAGAGGGTTTTCTCTTTTGCCGTTCCCCTCTACTGTATTGTTTATGCATGAAATGAGAATATGTTTGAACAGGCTGCAGTTACCAGAGGTCAGACTCCTGCGAGGAAGACAGAGAGAGGCACATGAGTGAAAGACAGATGAGAATTACACCACACTATGTAATGCTCATACAGATTTCTGATTATTGTAAACTAATGTCCTAGCAGAATTTCCCTCCATTAAAGGTTATACATGAATTAAATGTTGATGTTGTTAATCAAAATCATCAAATGTACTCTTTCATTAAATGTACAGGTGACACAAAGGTTAGCTTATGTTTGTGTATTTTGTCTATATTTGTCTAAATTTTATAATCTGTTCTGAATTCAAATGTTAAAAATGAATAGTAATTCACAACAAGCATAGTAATTACTAGTAAAATTCTTATTTTCTTTCCTGTTATCTTCTATTAGTGTCACAACTAACGCTTGTAAAAGCACTCACTCTTGACACTTGGCACAATTTACACAGTTTAGTGAAAAATAGGTTTCACTTTATTTTGATGGTCCCATTAACACATTCTGTTGACTATAAGTAAGTGACAAGTAACCCCAATGTTCAAGACATTGTTGGCCTTGGTTTAATTCATAAAAAGGTCACACTTTAGATTAGAGTCCTATTCTCACTATTACCTAACTACTGACTACCACTTTTGCCTCAATAAACTCTTAATTGATGCTTATTAATAGCTTATTAATAGTTAGTAAGGCAGTTGTTAAATTTAGGTATTGGGTATTAAGGGATGTAGAATCTGGTCATGCAGAACAATGAGTTAATATGTGCTTTATAAGTACTAATAAACAGTCAATATCTAGTAATATGCATGCTAATAAGCAACTAGTTAATAGTGAGAATTGTATCCTAAACTAAAGTGTTACCTTAAAAAATACAACAAACTGAATTAAAAATACATAAAATTATCCCATGACGGGAACCTCTAAAAGGTTCTACATATGAAGTGCCTGAAGGAACCATTTAAGGTTCTATTAAGAGTATATATTTCCTTTGATCTTATTGTTGATTATGTCTTGATTATCAGTAAGCATGTTCTTACAGGTGCAGAGTTGAAAGTTTCTCGCTATACTGGGATCACAATCAGTCATGTCTTCCAATTCAGCAGTTGCGATATGAGGTAATAAACACAAACCTTTGTTCTGGAACTTTAACCTGCAGTAATTTAACCACTATATATGCTCTCCAGACCTGAAGGGGGCAGCAGAGAGAAAGAAAAGTCATATTAGTTATTTAAGAAGGTGAATAATAGGCAGCAAAACATTTAAACATGTTGATTAATGTAAGAAGTGTTTGCTACTTCAGGCATCTGGGATTTCAGGGTACTTAACTTGACACTTTTCACCAGAGCTGAAATTAATCTTGCACCATGATTCTCAGAATATTCTCAGTTTATGTACTAGATCCATTATGAATGATTTGGAATTATAATACATTTATTGTTATGGAAATCCTCAAAGGTCAAGCTCACTAGATTTTAGACCAACTGTACTGTACAGATGTTAAAAAGTCTGTCCAGTCTAGAGGCTTTTCAAGTGCGCGGACAGCGTTTTGGGTTAAAATGACAATGACGTTAACAAGGAAAATATCGACGCATTGGCTGAACATTTACACGAGAACACCAAAATAATTTGCTGTTTCTCACAAACACAAGCACACATACTTCCCTTTGTGTGCGCAGTGGGATGTGTTTTTGTAGATCATTTGACGGAGAAATATTTGAGCTGCATGAGTTCCTCTGTGATGTTCTGCCAAGAGGGAGTGGGGAGCTGTTGAGACCCTCCAAACAACTCTCAGTTCCCAGAATTCAGCAGGCCCCTGACGCCCACCATCGCTCCTGCTCGTAACAGCCAGGAGGAGGCCACTAGTGTTTGGACAAATATGTGTGATACACTCAGGATCCTTTCATGCAGTACAACCGCTGCAACAAGACATCTCCGTTATGACTTAGTGCTGTGGTTAAAGTTTGACCTTTTAAGATTTGTATACAGTCCGTTTTGCCAAAATCCGTGTTTTTTTATGCAAATGCTTCCCAAGCAGATGCTATCTATGGTATCTACGCTCAAAACTGAGCTACAACAGGACAAAATATTTAAATAAACTTAGCCATTTTCAACCAGTTGATTTGCTATGCATGCTTAACTTGCTGTGTAACCCATTTAATTTGATTAATCATCGCTGTCTGTAACTTTGAATAACTAAATCAAATTTTTTGAGGCAGTATACTGTGAGTAACAGTGTTTTTATCATTACATTCATCAAATGTTCTGGACTGGTCTTATCAAACCTTTCGAACGAGTTTTCTATATTGATTTATATTGTATCACGACAGCTTGGAAGAGACCTTTAGACCTTGCATCCTCTTTCTTTCTCTCTTGTTCATCTGGCCCATGCCTCACCCTGGTTCTGCCTCACTGCCATCCCAGAATGTGTGATGCATGCTGGGCCGTCCCCTGGGCGGTCAGGGGGCCATGTGTCTGCTCAAATGCCTACTGAGACATTCCTTATATGGCTGCCCTGAACTCCTCTCACCTCCGCACAACTTTAGGACCATCATCATGAATCACTGCTAGTGACCAGTAACATCATAAATAGTTAGCAAATATCTAAATGTATTGTTTTTAGTGCAGCCACATAACTCTTTCACCAAGATTTCCATGTACTTCATTCGGTAACATTTTATTTTGACGGTCCTGTTTAGACAATCTGTTGATTATGAGTTGCACCTACACGTCAACTAATTCTTGTTAGAGTATCAGTAGAATCTGCTAACAATTTATTTTGATGCTCTTCAACAAACATTCTACTGACTATAAGTAACTTTGCAACTACATGTCAACCTACACTCTGGTGCTATATAGTACTAAAAGTGGTTATTTGGCTCGCAATCATAGTGAACCACTTTAAGTGATGTATAGCACCAAATCTTGGTGTTTCAGTGGTTCTTCAGTGGTTCTTCACTGGTTCTTTGGGACGACTGTGGTGCTATATAGCACTGCTACCATATACAGAACCTGTTAAGATATGGTGCTATATAGCACCAAAAGTGGTTCCCCTACAATTACGAGCCAATAACCACTTTTAGTACCATATAGCACCATTTTTTTTTAGAGTGTATTCTACTAACCCTAACCTAACAGTCTACTAATACTATAATGATAGTTAGTTGACATGTAGGTGCAACATTACTTATAGTCAACAGAATGTCTAAAGGGGACAATCAAAAGAAAGGACAATTATGTACAGTCTAAAATTAGTAATGGGACTCCATTTTGGACAAATTTTAAGGCGGCACTCCATATACATGCTAAAAAATAATGTGTTGGATCAACAACAACAACGACAACACAAATAAATTAACACTTAATTTCAACATTTATTCTCCTTATCCAGTCCTAGGCAAAACATAATGGGAAGTATTAGTTCTGAAGTTATCTAGAACATTTCATTAAGTTACTACAACCTAATAAAAAAATAAATAAATTAAAAAGCCAATTAAGCAGAAATGTTAAGAGTTTATATTACAGACGATATTAATTTGATGTAATGATCAACATTATTATGTCAACACTCCACAAAATAATGTTTGCAACTAAAAAAAGTTTAATTAAGGTTTAAAATAGAATTTGTAACTTGCAACCACACATTTGTGTTGTGGTAACAACTTCAGGTCCCCTGAAATACTTTTAGAGTGGGTTTGTAAACAAGGTAATCCCAGGATGCATATTGAGACTTCTTGAAGTTCTTCACTTAAAAGTATCCAAAAATGAGTTCCATCCAGCGTCTTTTTGTGCTCATTAGAGAATTGACATCTTAGCAACATGTTAATGCCAAACTCTATTGGGACCAGCTATGACTGCTGAGTTTTCCAAATGCTTCACTTTTGACATTTTAGCTGCCTATGTAGACAACGGCCAGCTCAGTGGGTTTTAGAATAGAGCCACTGATCATCTGGTATCTCTCTTTTAGTCCCAGTTTCATGGTGAATAAAACGTTTTGCCTCTTCCACTGAATGATATTTCACTGGTGACATTCAAAAAGGCTGGATGAGTCTTAAACTTTGTCAAGCATCATTTATTTTCATCTTTCCTGTGCCTCTCATTACACTTTATATCTACAGTACAGACTGTACAAATATAGACCACTGCAAGTTTCCTTAAAAACATAATTTTAGAAAGAAAAAAAAAGTTGATTTTGTTGCTTAGAACTTTATTATTAGGGACAATTTATTAAAGAAACATGGATTATGATTGTATGGATTGTGATTTAGAGAGACAGAGAGCCATACAGATGGAGAAACACTTGATGCATGGGAGTTCAGCTCAGTTCTAAGGAAGTGGCAGAAGCTTATTCCAAACCATTCCTCATGTTTCAAGCTGAACTCGTCTGATTGATAGAAACAAATTAAGTGTGGGGTCAGGGTGATGCAATTATCACACTCGTTTGTCCTCCACATTTGGCTGTTTACTTCTGTAAAGGCCCTTTACACATTTTCTATAACAAATTAGTCTTAATGTTGTTCATATCTGGGGTATGTTTGGAACATTTTCATTTTTTAACCAGGCCAATATAAATGTAGAATGGTGAAATGTGTAGTGGGTGGTTGGTTACTAGCCCAAATCAAAAGATCTCACATTCAGTCTCTGTGATATTCTGGTCTCCATATATGACTCATGTCTCTCCTTAAAGGGTTAGATCACCCAAAAAAGAAAATTCTGTCATTAATTACTCACCATCATGTCATTCCAAACCCGTAAGACTGTTCATCTTCGGAACACAAATTAAGAGCTTTCTGACTCCCATATAGACAGCAAAGTTATTACCACTTTCAAGGCCCAGAAAGGTAGTAAAGAGTCCTTAAAATAGTCCACGTATAAAATAGTCCATTGTAAAAATAGTCTACGGCAGTCGATGCTGTTCACATGAGCACCACAACGCATTTGTGTGATGATGAAGTGGGAGCTGCACTATATTTACAATGTAAACTTCGTAGGAGACTGGCACAGGCTAGAACAAAATTGTTGAATAAAGTCGTTATTTTTGTTTTGTTTGTTTTGTTCAAAAAGTATTCTAGTCGCTTCATAACATTAAGGTTGAACCACTGTAGTCACATGGACTATATTAACATGTCTTTACCTTTCTGGGCCTTGAAAGTGGTCGTTGTATTGCTGTCTAAGAGCTCTCGGATTTCATAAAACATATCTTAATTTGTGTTCCGAAGATGAACGAATGTCTTACGGGTTAGGAACAACATGAGGACAGTTAATTAAAGGGTTAGTTCACCCAAAAATGAAAATTCTGTCATTAATTCCTCACCCTCATGTCGTTCCAAACCCATAAGACATTAATTTATCTTCGGAACACAAATTAAGATATTTTTGATGAAATCTGAGAGCTCTCTGACCTCTCCATAGACAGCAATTTAATTACCACTTTCAAAGCCCAAAAAGGTAGGAAATACATCGATACTACAATAGTCCATGTGACTCCAGTGGTTCAAACTTAATGTTATGAAGTGATGAGAATACTTTTTGTGCGCAAAAACAAAGAAAATAATGACTTTAACGTCTTTGTCAGTCTCCTGCGCTGTTTATGTTGTAAATATAGTGCAGCTCCCTCGTCATTATCACACGCATGCATCATGGTGCTCACGTAAACAGTAAATCGCCTGCCGTAGAACTCGAAAGCACTGAACTGTTTACACACAGGTTAGATCGGAAATTGTTAAATAAAGTTTTTGCGCACAAAAAGTATTCTCGTCGCTTCATAAAATTCTTACTTTTCCGGGTCTAGAAAGTGTTCATTAAATAGCTGTCTATGGAGAGGTCAGAGAGTTTTCAGATTTCATCAAAATATCTTAATTTCTGTATCCTCTAGTGCAGTAAGGCATTATAGTGTGCTAACAGAGGACTCTTGTGAGCAGAGTGCAGGTGATATTTACATTTAAAATGAAAAGTAAATTAGTGCAGAACTCAAGAAGCATGTTCAGGTCATTGAGTCATCCAGTGCTGAGGTCTGAGCCTCAGTCCTGCGCTCTCTTGAACCAGGGCAGGACCCAGGGGAACGTCATTCATTGCCCCGAGGATTTGGTTAGGTGGGAGGCCAGGTTTTCCTGGTATTTCGCCACAGCCCAGTAAATAAACAGAGTCCAGCTGCAAAGGGCTCAGTGCAGCTTCAAGAAAAGAGAGCTGGGGATAAAAGAGCGAGAGAAGGAGGAGATCTTAGTTCACCTCCCAGTCAGAGGGTGTCCCTGTCCTCTCAGGCAGGAGAGGGGGATATGAAATGGGGGGGCTTGTATGGAGAGGTAATTGCCAGCGAAACCTGAGCGGCTCTTAAGCGACATTGCCATAAACTTGGGGTCGTAAAGTGAGCACCTCCCATGTAGTCGTGCAGTAAAAACACTCAAGGTCTTGAAGCCCCTGCTGGCTGAGGAAGATTCAATGGACAGCACAGGGACGTCTGATCTAAGAGGAGGTGCACTTCTGCTGACAACTCATACTGTCTCCTGACTAACTCATTGTTTTACTTGTTAAAAGTCTTTCCTTTGTGAGGATTATTTTTACAATCACTTTACTGATTGATTATTTTATGGTTGTACAGTATATGAGTGGTGTTATACTAATAGTTATCAAGTGGGCTTTTTAACATGTCCCTCACCAAGTTTTTCCTGGAAATCTATTAGAATACGAATCTCCTGGTTCATAATTTTAATTAGTGTTCTGAAAGTCATTCGGGGTGGAAACCGCATACTAAACTCTAGCCGTATAATGGGAATTGTCCATTCTTAAACGTGTGTCTTGACAAAAGGAAACTCAACCAAGGTCATTTGGATCCTGCCACATGTTCTTAAGCACTGTTCTGGAAGTCCACCAATTCTCTGTGTCAGCCCTAAATTGGGCCTGTCGTTGTGTTTTAGGGGATTTTAGCCGAGGCCTGGCCTGGGCCCCTTGTGAAAAGTGCTTCCCTCAGCAGTTGCCTGTCTAGGCCCACTTCCTGTGCCTCAGCCTCTCTTTTTCTCAGTGTTATTGAGCCTACCAAATGGCCCCGATTTCACCGGTGGTCTCCACCTAATAATCAGGATGATGGACATGTTCCATTGCTCATGGCCTTGGGTTCCACCAGAAGCACACCAGACCAGGCCAGTCCTTTTGTACAGTAACAGTTGATTGGAAAGAAAAAAATCAGTCTTTTGCAGAGCCTTAATTTCAACATGGAATGCATTATATTGTAATTACATTTAAAAAGTCTAATTAAGTAAAATAAAAAAATTATATGGTCATCAGCTGCAAAGGGGGTTGGAGGTAGCTTTTTTCCCTGTGTTTTTGAAGAAAGGCAAGAGTTTTGTGTGGCACAGGGGAGGAAGGTAACAGGAGAAGAGGAGTTAATCTGGATCAGTTAAGGACTGTTTACACCACAAATGAGCTCTGAATATTCTCCAGTGCATTTAGGGGGAATTAGAGTTGCAGTGGGATAATGAGGTATATGAGGCCGTGATTTACACCAGGCACAAAAGAATGTCAAGCACAAATAAACACGAGTATGATGTATGAATGGGGTGAACGCGGACCCTTTCAACTTACTGTAAGTGGACAAAATCCAATTTAACCAACTGTGAAACTGAAAAGGGGGGAAATGTATGGAAAAATTGGATATTAGCGTAAACATTTGGTGATGAGTGCTGAGAAAAACTAATCGAATAATAAGTCAGCAATTTTTCAAGTTAACTTTATTGAAAATGGAAAAAAAGGAAACATCGTTATAATTTAACACTACCTACCATTTAGTCATCCAGATCTTATCCACCTAGTTGCTTACATGGAATATATGTGGGAACTGAAATTATGTAACAATAAATGCTGGTTGGATCAGGGGACAGGCATTCTCTTTGTCCTCACTGATCATACACAGCCATATTATGCATACACACACATTCCCATAGCTGCTGCCCTTGTTCAGACACCTCTAACAAGGTCTTTTCTGAAACTGATCCACAGTCACTCCCAGAGGAGTCTTGAGCTCGCTCTGGGCGGTCTGTCTGTGCCTCTCCCAGCACTTCACCCCAGTTCTCCATCTGTCCAATCAAAACACAGCAATCCAGAACTCTTGCTCCAGATCAAACCAGGCCTGTCTCCTTTTTTTCACTTTCTCTGTGCATTTTTTTTCTTGTTCTATTTATATTCGGGGACATTCCAGAGAATATTAGTAATGATCAAATCCAATAAAAGCACAGACTGCTATGTTCTCTACATTCTCCTGGTCCTCAGAGGAGATCTGAGTGATGATGGTCCTCGGGGCCACCTCAAGGAGGCGATAAGAGTGCTGAGGCTGACCTCCCATACAGGGTGTGCTCTTCCAGGCACTGGCTGCTCACAATACTGTTCTGTTGTTGTGTTCTTATACCGTGGTCAAGTGCTATGCATCTCGGCATGGGCTAAACTTGCTACTAACATAGCAGAACCTTGAGCTTCGTTACATAACCACCACACTTAACACTTCAGGCAATGTTGCAAATTAAGACAATATAATCACCACAAAAAACTGAATAAGTTAATGGATAGCGTGGGTGAATTGACAACCCAAGTAGTCACATCTTTGTGAATTGTCTGATCCATGATGACTGGTTATGTGGCTATGAAGGCAGAGATCTTAGTCTGGTTAGGACTGTTTTTGGTGCATACAGCTCAGCAGATCCCAGTTTAGGCATGCAATCCCAGGGTTACTGTGCACGTCCAGATTAACCACATACTGGCACATATTAGCAGAGTGGTTGCTTCTCCCTGAGCTGTATGTAACCACCCAAGTCTTAAAAAACAGGCAGCTGAGAGAATCAGAATAAAGAGGCCACAAATGATGACTGAGACCAAGAGCGTAGTTTTGAGGAGCGTGGGTATGAACCGTTTAGCAGTGTCAAAGCACATGCTCTCTCATCAGATTTATTTGTTTGCTTGTTTGTTTATTTTTGTAGTATAGTTTTTTGTGTTATCATCCACATGCAAAGTTGGTTGATAACGAAACTGCAATAAAGTAATTCAAAAGTCTTGTTTACTTAAGCACCTAAAACCTTATCAGTTTAACAGAACTTAATAAAATTAAGATAACATTTTCATATAGTGAAAATGTTAATTTCTTGCCATCTCTTGGAATATCTGAAAGCCAGGTTTTTCCTAATATCTGTCATTATTAGCAGAACACATTTTACACATGGGGAAAACCAATTGTTCAGTCAACAATTCAAGAGGGTCTGTAATTTAAACCTCTTTATTCTAACTTGTACTTGGCATTATGAAAAAGTAACATAGTTCTTTAAATTGTTTAGCTATAGCATTTGTTACAATTAGGATATAACTACAGGTACGACCTTTGATGGCTCCTCGTTACCATGCTTAGGCCAATAATAACCTTTTTCTTTCTTTTTTATCTATAGCATTTGTTATGACTATAGCTACAACTATAGCTACAACATGACACAGCTGTAATATTAATCTTTAGTAACAAATATATTCCCTTAATAACAGATAATCTATTACTACAATAAATACAATAGAACATGATCAAGTCAGTTAATAATGTTTTCTAATGTTGGTGCATGATGATATTTTCTCCTCTTTTCATTAGTCTTTTTGGTTTATGTGGCTGTTTTAGATCACATTCGACTATCTTTAGAATGTTTTAAAGTGGTAAATTCTCAATAGAATTCAAATGATTTTTATCATCAGAGTCGCGATAGGAAGGGCTCACGCAATCTTAACATACTTTTAGAGCGCACTGGAGAACGTGTGAACAGTATACATTATTTGTGCGCCATGCATGCACAGTTAAAAAAACCTGGCTTCAGTCATATTTTGCAGATAATTGATCTGTTCAATTCATGCGGGAACTTAGTGCTTATAAAAGCTCAGACTGCACAATGTGTATAATTAATTAATCAGGGTTGTGGGTAATTAAACACGCTTTCAGGCTCTGTCTCATGTTCTCACTCTGCCCAAGTAAATCTCACGCCAAATTGCCAAACCTGCTTTTGATATGAAACAAAGTCTAAGTTTTAATACGAAATTCAAACAATAAATACCCTTTTGGTGCACTTAATGTGGCAATACAGTTAAAGCCAGAGCCGTTGAAAAACAGAGTTGCGACATGCTTTCATCTCCCGGGGGTGCGCGCAGTCACATGGTTCATGGAGCTGTCAATAGTTCTAAACAAACCAGCGCTGTGTCAATACATTTGAATGGCTTAAGCGGATAGACAACAGCTTCACTATACAGGTATTTGCAGCAATTGTTGGTAAACAGCACAGCATAGTGTGCATTGATTATTACGTCAACCACATTTACAGTATACTTTTATTATGGAGAGTGATGGAGATGCAACATTGTTAATATTAAAGGGTTAGTTCACCCAAAAATGAAAATTATGTCATTAATGACTCACCCTCATGTCGTTCCACACCCGTAAGATGTCCGTTCATCTTCGGAACACAGTTTAAGATATTTTAGATATAGTCCGAGAGCTTTCTGTCCCTCAAATTAAAATGTATGTATGGTAAACTGTCCATTTCCAGAAAGGTAATAAAAACATCATCAAAGTATTCCATGTGACATCAGTGGGTTAGTTAGAATTTTTTGACGCATCGAAAATTACATTTTTGTCCAAAAAAGACTTTGTTTAAAGTCTGAGGGAGACGCACGCTGTATCCGAGATGGATACGAGCTGTTCCAGAGATGAAGAGCTATCACGGACACACATCCTAGTGTTTGTAAACTATGCAAGGCATTATCTCATTGAAAGGTCTATCCAACGAGATAATGAAAAATTATGATTCTCTTCTAGTTTTAAGATTGATTGTAAACAGGTGGAGTTCCCTTCTATTGATTCGACTGCTCGAACGTCAAGCAAGTGTGGTGCATTTCTCGGATAATATGGTTGATTTGCAATAATATGCAAGAAACATGGTTGCAGCGTAAACAATGTTACATCACATATTATACATATAACAGACCTTCACTCGTGTGAGTTCTATCTGACAGAGTGTTTGTCCCTAAACTCTATGATAATTTTAAATTTCACTTTCCCACATGTGAGGCTTATGTCACCCAAAGGCCAGCAGTCTCTCCTGTCCTGGCCATAGATCTCGTGAAGCAATTGAGGTGGAGGAACAAGTCTTTCACCTCTTTAACAGGAACTCCAGGAGTTAGTGGAGCAGCTCTGAGATGTGTTCTCCAGGACCACAGGCAGGCCAGTGTAATCCATCATCACACCCCCTGGAGGACTCGTCAGGCAGAAGTCCTGCTGTGTGCCAGAGGAACACAAGGAACTTAAAGAATGAAACAGCTGGGAGTTATAGAAGAATCTGGTAGCTTGTGATCAAGCCCTATTTTGGTGGTCAATGAATGTGAATTCAACTTCTAGTTTTAGTTCAACAGCACCCCATGTCAATATGAATGAACTCATTGACTCCTAAGTGTAATAATACCACACAATATGAGTAAATTCAAGGTGTTGAAACTTTTTTTATGGGTACAGTATATCATGTGCTTACAGTAGTTGGTGAAGCTAATCATCAAGTTGATTGCCATATTTAGGTTCATAAACAGTTGTTCACTGCTGCGGTTACTTTTGAAAACTTTGAAAGTTCCTATAGTACATTTTTTTACAGCATCCTTACAGCAACTTCCATATTGGAATTATTGCATCCCATCTACCGTTTTACACAATTCTATATTGTATCAGAAGTCCATATTCCACTCTATTTGAAGGATGTGATGTTG
The DNA here is from genome assembly GCA_023566225.1 of Romanogobio albipinnatus. Taxonomy (NCBI): domain Eukaryota; kingdom Metazoa; phylum Chordata; class Actinopteri; order Cypriniformes; family Gobionidae; genus Romanogobio; species Romanogobio albipinnatus. Next base: position 34,722,386 of record CM042244.1, on the reverse strand, counting down.
TTTTTGCAGCTTGATCAAATACCATTTAATTGCAGTCTTTGTCAGTTTAATCATTAATGACAATTTAAATTTACATTTAGTGGTTTCCAAAGACTTCCCATTGTCCTCTATTTCCTGGATAAGCAGTCATTGGTAGTCACAGTAAAGTAGAAGAATTATAGAATGACAAAGAAACCATAATGATGTAAGAAAGAGACGAAAGTTTAGCATGAGACGGGAAAGCAAGGAAGGGGAGTTTTATGTTACCGTGAAAGATCAGGAGTGCGAGAGGGGGAAATGAGAGGAAAAAACAGCATCTGACGGTGAGATAAGAAAAGAGAGATGAGGAGGAAGACCCTCCATCGACACTCTGGGCTGGGAGGGACCAAAATCAGACCTGTGGGAGACTTTTCCATCAGCAAAGCTCCATTACACGCCAATCTACACACACACACACACACACACACACACACACACACACACACACACACACACACACACACACACACACACACACACACACACACACACACACACACACACACACACACACACACACACACACACACACACACACACACACACACTCTCATTCTTGTACATCTATCTTTGTGAGGACACTCACTGACACAATGCAATCTCTAGCTCCTTACCCTATCCCTACACATCTCAAATAAGTGCCTAACCTGAACCATTACCTTTAACCTAATTATAACCTTATTCCTTATACCAAGTTTTGTCTAATAATTAAACAAATAATTACTCCATGATTTACTCACCCTTAAGCCATCCTATGTGTAAATTACATTCTTCTTTCAGACGAATACAATCTGAGTTATATTAAAAAATGTCCTGGCTCTTCCATGCTTAATATTGCCAGTGAATGGCAGACCAAAAAAACACATCCATCCATTATAAAAGTAATCCAAATGGCTCTGGGGAGTTATTAAAGACAGTCTGAAGTGAATTGATGGGTTTGTGTAAGAAAAAAAATCCATATTTAACCATTATAAAGTAAAATATCTAGCTTCCGGCGCAACTGGTGCAATGAAGACGTCAGACGTAGCATAAGCGTTTTGAGGCGTTACACTTTCTTCTGAAGCTAGATATTTTACTTATAACATGTTAAATATGTATATTTACATATGTATATTTATCTTAGTATTCCTCAATCAATCCATTTTAAACAATATAACAAGAAAAAGAAAAAGGATATATAATTGAATGCCTGTTTTTCCACTAGCTTTTTGTAAAAATTGTATAGGGTCGCTAACGACCCGATGTGTGTAAGATTGTACACATTTTTTTATCTGCACAATAATAAATAAATCTATAATGACGAAATGAGTGCAATTCACCTTTATTCCACAAGGTAGCAATGTCTGATACACAATGATGAAGTGATGTTTCACTCATATTTACCTCAGATAGAAAACTATATATATATATAATCTGCAAAACTTTAACTGGCGATTTACTGCAGAGACAGTACCGAACGCAATCAAATATTAGTGTCACTGTCACTTGATGATGGATCTGGTGAAGGAAGCTGTCAGTGATCAAAATATTTATTTTGAAGACGTTGAAAATGAGTTTTGAGGATATGAGGGAATTGCTGAATGTACTGGGAAATGAGCTCTGACGAGGACAGTGATGATGGTATAAAACATCTGCTCAAACTGAACCCTTCCAAGCTCCAAAAGGTAACGAAATATGTTTTATTTTATTCTTCTGTAATTGTTACTCATATATCAGGAGTTTTATATATTATTTAGATCAGGTTTAGATCTATCCATGTTAGATATAGATCCGGGTCGCTAAAGACCCAAATATGTAAGAATGTTTGGCAAAACAGTCATGCATTTAAGGGTTAACACTCCGGAGCCGTGTGGAGTACATTTATGCCGGATGCACTTTTTTGGGCTTCAAATTTTGGGCTGCCATTCACTGCCATTATAAAGCTTGGGAGAGCCAGGAGATTTTTAAATATACTTCCGATTCTATTTGTCTGAAAGAAAAATGTCATATACACCTAGGATGGCTTGAGGGTGAGTGAATTATTGGATAATTTTCATTTTCGGGTGAACTATCTCTTTAAAGAATATTTTCTTCTTCAGTCAAGTAGTTCTATTCATCTGAGCATCAGCATATGGGTGACATGTTTAGACACCTGATTCAAAACATTCAATACTTCCGTTTGTAATGATGTAACAACTTAGACGGTTGGTTCACCCAAAATAAAAATTCTGTCATCATTTATTTACCCTCATTTCATTCCAAACCTGTATGACTTTCTTCTCTGGAACATAAAAGAAGATATTATGAGAAATGTCGGAGAAATGTATAAAGCTGAAAGACCTTGACCTAAAGGTACATAGTCGTGGAGCAACAGGATATACAGTATGCTTTCCTTCCCGCCGGCTCTTGTGTTAAGGAAAGCTGCCTGTATATGTTGGCTGCATCTGATGCCCCAGTGAACAGGGGGCACCTCTCCCAGAGCAACCAACCCCTCACTTTTTCCCTCTTTTTCTTCTCTCTTTCAGAAAACAGTACCTTTCTGTTCCGCACCAAGACTCTGTCCTCCCTCGCCGCTTGCCCTCTCTCTCTCTCTCTCTCTCTCTCTCTCTCTCTCTCTCTCTCTCTCTCTCTCTCTCTCTCTCTCTCTCTCTCTCTCTCTCTCTCTCTCTCTCTCTCTCTCTCTCTGTCTCTTTCTTAAATAAATCAGTGTTGGTTGGGGCTCGACCGTCATAAATCAAGGCCTGTCCACTGCTGGAGTCTACCCAGTTTAGTTGTCACTGCCTGGCCTTCACTCAGGATTAATTAAAGCCCTGATATAAAGGCCAGATGTGCTGGGGCACACACACACGCACACACACACACACACACATGCACAGGCACATACACATACACAATTGCAGACATTACAAAGGTATAAACAAATTTCAGCTAATATATGCACGTCTACTCACTTAACATAATGAACAGTGAGTGAGTCAACATTAGCGCAGTAAAATCATTAGATTGACAAGACCTGCTTACAACATGACAACTTGTGCATACACAAAAAAATCCTGTAATTTTTACAGAAAATACTGACAACTGTCTTTGCTGGAATAATTCTGTAAAAATACAGTAAAAATGTAATCATATTTATAAAACACCTACAGGTTTTCTAGCTTAAAACTAACCTAAACAAACAAACAAACAAACAAACCCAAAGGTCCTTATTAAGGAAACACTGCTACTAAAATCTGCACTTTTAACATATGGACAACCAATAACACTAGTGGTAAAATAGAAATACAAACAAAGTTCATGACAAGCAGCTTTTCCACATGCTGGGAAACATGAATATATAGAAGATGCCCAGTGTCATACACACACATACAAAACACCACACAAATGACACTAAAATAACACAATAAATATGAGTTAAAACACTAATACCAAATACCTCACACATGAGCTGATGTCACACAAGGAATTCTGGGAATATCAGTATACTGTTTTGTTGTTTTTTTTCACTGTCAATTATTAGATTACTTTTTCTTAAAAGTGGAACATGTTTTTTTACTATAAAATTACATGGAATGTTTCATTAGATCTATTACAGTTTACCCCGTTTATCTAGTAGTGTAGAATAAGGCAATGATAAAAATATGTAAAATCTATTAAAAAAAGGACAACTTAAAATGTGATTATTCAACTCCTAACAGTAAAATGTGTACCGAAAAGTGTGTACAGTATGTCTGTGTTAGTGTGTGTTGTGTTGGAGGTGGTTGTGAGGGTCACAGGTCGCAGTGTGAGCTTTATTGCGTGAGGAGTGACGAGTCAGAGAAGGAAGAGGAGGAGTGAGATATGGCTGTGTTTGAGAGAGAGAGAGAGAGAGAGAGAGAGACGGGCAGTCAGGGCAGGGCAGGGGTGGCTCATGGGAGCGGTGGCTGCTTGTGGCAGGTCGCCATACTGTCTGGCCTCCCTTGACTGCAAAAGTCACTCCTGCACACAGGAAATGAGAGTTTCCAGCTTCCCTTGTTCACACAGCTCTCGTCTGTTTAAGCTCAGATGCAGTGATATTACCACAGAGCTTACTTTCACTATGCTCTACACTCTCTATACACACAGAGTGTTTCAGTGGCTTTTACGAAGGCAAGCGTCACTATATCCACAGCTCATATTTAGGGTTGGGGATTGGAAGAAAACAACCACCCACAACACGCTCGCATCATCCTAGCAAAAAACTTGGGTTACAATTTATTTTAAGGTGTCTGTGTTATTATTACAGTGTAATAATATTTTTAAGTACTGAGTAATAACAATGAACCACATGTACTTACCATAGGGTTAGGGTTTGGTTTAGGGTTAGTTGCATGTAGTTATGCATCATTTATAATTGTTACTATAGTAACTACATGTAACGTGTAACAAGGACACTGTAAAATAAAGTGTTACAGAGACTTGTAACATCCTAGATTCATGGCAGCAACATTCAAACAAAAAAGCTTATGTTTCCTTTTTTTTTAAGTAAAAATTTGTAATTTCTAACAATAATTCTGGTAAATGTTAGTTCAGAGATAAGGTCGCCTTCGCCGCAAGTTTGATTGACAGGCGATCTGACCAATCACATCGCCGAATCTGCCGTTTTGTCTGACAAAGCAGTCAGGAGAGTTAGTAGATTAACGTCGGTGGACTTGAACTTGGAAAAAAGGGGGTACTGACGTCTTTCCGCGGATGAAACAACATTTCTTTTAGTGTTCATTCATGTTTATTTCATGCTTATCAATGAACTAGAAGGAAGAGATAATCGGTTCACGAGCAGCTTTGACTGAGACGCTACAGCGATCACGCACATTAAAGAGCAACAAAATTCAACCAGTCTGTGTTTCCTGAAACAACAGTTCCAACGAACATTCGCAAACAGCATCAAAAGTTGTATGGTTGGTGGACAGCTCTCGACCTGTGGTTAGAAGCTTATAGGGCCCTATTTTAATGATCTGAGCGCATGGTCTGAAGCGCGTGGCGCAGGTGCACTTAGAGCAAGTCTGAATCCACTTTTACTAGTTTAATGGTTAGTAAAAAGGGTTGTACCTAGTCTCTTAATGAGTCATGGGTGTGTTTTGGGCTTAACCTGCAATAAACAAGTCTCATCTCCCATTCCCTTTAAAAGCCAGTTGCGCTTGCACCATGGCGGATTCTCTACATGGTCAAATTTGCGAGCGGAAAGACTGAACGCTTGTCCAGGGAGGAATCCTTTTATTTTTAATATATAAAAATGTACTATTACTAACGCGCCCTTTAACCCTTAAATGCATTACTGTTTCTCCAATCATTCTTACATATTCGGGTATTTAACGACCCCGATCTATATCTAACATGGATAGATCTCTACCTGTCGCTATAATATAAAACTCTCCTGAAATTAGTGTAACAATTACATAAGAATAAAATAAAATATATATATTTTTTTACCTTTTGGAGCTTGGAAGGGTTCAGTTTGAGCAGATGTTTTATCCCATCATCATTGTCCTTGTCAGAGCTCATTTCCCAGTAGATTCAGCATCTGGTTCATATTCGCAATCTCAAACATATTCTCAAAACTATAATTTTCAACATCTTCAAAATCAATATTTTGATCGCTGACAGCTTCTTCACCAGATCCACCATCAAGTGAAAGTGACAGTAATATATGATTGCATTCAGTACTTATAGATCATATTTATTATTGTTTCGCTTTTGGTCTGCGGTAAGTATGAGTGAAACATCACTTCATCATTGTGTATCAGACATTGCCACCTTGTGAAATAAAGGTGAATTGCACTTTTTTCGTCACTATGCTGCATTCACACCAAACGCGAATAGAGCATCAAATTTGCGTCTAATTGGACGTGCATATAAATCGAGCGTTTGGAGTGAAATAGACGTGTTCAAGGCGCTCCAGGAGCTGCGCCTGGATGACAGCCGCTTTCAGCTGTTATAAAACACAACCATGTCTCTTTTCGTTTACATTTTTAAAAAAAATTATAAACACATTAATATGTGGTTCAGACAATAAGTGTGCATATATATGATTATCACTGTAATAAAATTAAATATGACATAAAACACAACCCAGTCTTTTTTTTGTTAAATGTCAGTTTATGTGTGATCAATAATAGCCATTATAAAAGTTTAAGTAAAAGGTATAAGAAGCTATAATATACGATAAATAAAGGAAACAATTCAGTCAAATAAAGTCGGCGCTAGTAGGCTGCAACGGTAAAGTTAAATAGCCTAAAAATATAAAGTTATGAAACTTCACTTTGCCCTCAGTCAAAATTTGGCAGGCAACAAATTATAGATTCATGAGACCAAAGATCAGCCGTTAGATCAACACAAGATTAATTATATCTCATGTTTAACCACTACAGAGACATCAGAGCCAGCGGCAAATGCCAGAAGGACTAGCCGAGGTAAGGCTGCTCTTGCCGGGGTTAACGAGTACTGAGCGCCGCTGATCGACTGGATCTCACAACTCCGAAAATGCCAGATACATTTTCTCTTTATAAATAAACCACAGATTTGAGCTTTAAACAAGTGCATGTCTTAAAACTACATTTTGTTACACAATAACAGTAGTATTTTTAAATTACACTGGGTTTCTCATCCGCTATTGACTTGCCATTAGTTCAGTCGGTCACGTTTGACGTACGTCGGAACTGACCGACGAATTGGGATCTGTTTTTAGAGACCAATCTACTTCGAGTGTATAGAAAAGAGCCAATAAACATTGGCATGCGGTTCACGCATTCCACGCACTGCCCCACGTTGCGGGTATAAATACGGAAGTGGAAGTACCGCATATCGCTTTCAACTTCGGAGCTGAGCATTATTGTATGTTCCTATGAAGAGTGAGCGGTGGTCGCGTGAAAGAAGAAAACAACAGCTGTTATCACAGCTTGCTGTGCGTTTTCCTTTGAGTGCTCACAGCGGGCTTGCACCTTTGCACCTTGCACGTGGCCATTTCCCCTGTGTGCCTCAGCACTGATCGGAGTGGTTCCCTTTCGAGGGAACTCTCACTGCGTCGGAACGACATTTTGGGGATACTCCCTAAGCATTAGCGAATCTGAAGTCCGTATAGAAACTAGCCCAATCTGATTGGCGTGCGTGATGACGTCACTGTGACGGCGTACCCGGAAGTATAAAAGGCGAGCCGGCGCATTGAAACGGCAGTTATTGCTCTTCAGCATTGTGCTCTGTGTTCAAGTCTGTCTATTTATTGTTGTCTGTCCCAAAGAGTGTGTATGAGAGAAATTTAAAAAGAAGAATGAGTGTGAGAGATTATAAGCAGTGTGTGCATCCTTGCCCACATTTTATCTCTGGCTCGGATGCACACCTGCTTTGTGTGCATTGTTTGGGCGTGGAGCATGCTCGGGCGGCTCTCGAGGGAGGCCTGTCAGTATTGTGAGCTGCTCCCGCTCAGACTGCTGCGCTCTCGGCTGGCCGTATTCGATGAGGGCGGCCAGCCTCGTGAACCTCATGGTTCTGGACCCACGGTTGCTGAGGCAGCGCGGCGTGGCAGCGCGGCGAGAAAGGAATCGGTTCCTTTCTCGCTGGGTCCAAACACCTCGCCGGGGCTTACCGTTCTTTCCGGATCTGCACACCGAGGTGTGTAGATCTTGGAAGAAACCCTTCTCCTCGCGGGTTTCCAATCCCCCAGTGTTGGATTATTCTAACGTTCTGGGGGCTCGCGAGGCAGGGTATGGGACGATGCCTCGGGTGGAGGAGGCTCTCGCGAGTTATCTTTCACCCGACTCTGCGTCGTCCCTCAAAGCCCCGGTATTGCCCTCCAAGCCCTGTCGGGATACCTCATCCTTGATGGGCAAGGCCTATATGGCGGCTGGGCGGGCTGGTAGTTCCCTGCACACCCTTTCTATCTTGCAGGCCTACCAGGCCGACCTCCTCAAGGAGCTCGATGAGGGCGAGGGTCCCTCTCCGGAGGACATTTTAGAGTTGAGGAAGGCTGCGGATTTGTCTCTCCCCATCACCAAGGAGACAGCTCGTGCCGTCGGCCGCTCTATGGCATCCATGGTGACTGTGGAGAGACATCTTTGGCTGAACTTGTCGGGGATGAAGGAGAAGGACAAGTCCTTTCTCCTAGACTCTCCGATTTCGCCTTCGGGTCTATTTGGTGACGCGGTTGAGGCCGTCGTCGCCAAATACCGGGAGGCGAAAAGTCAGTCAGCAGCCTTCCGCCAATTCGTCCCTCGTCGCTCAGAGCCGGGGAAGGCTGCCTCTAGGGGGCAGCCTCAGCCGTCCACTAGCTCCTCACACCATCAGCTGCAGAGGGAGAGCGTCGCCTCTAGAGCCCCTCCTCCGGGAGCTTGGCAACAGAGACGGCGCTCTCTCCAGCAGACTCACCAGCAGCCTTCCGCTCCCAGAGGCGATCTAAGGAACGTACTCAGGGCACGGAAGGCTGCTGGGAAGAAGCCCTAGCTGCGGCAGGAGGGCGGTCCCCCCCCCCCGCAGAAGGGCAACCGAGGTTGCTTCTTCTGCGGCGCTCTGGGGAAATCGTTGTGGAATCCCGCCGTCTATGAAGCCTCGGGCCACATCGATTTCCCGCGAACGCATGCTACTCCAGCCGCCTCTGGAAAGACCTGCGGCTGGGCAGAGCGCGCGTTCGCACACAGAGAATCGTTCCCAACTACTTCCTGCCGGTCATCCGCTTCAGGGGGTTGGGGACCAGGCTCGTGTAACACCCGACGCCAGCCTAGAGAGGCTGGTTCCCTTAGTAGATTATCTCAGCGCATGGAAATGCCTTCCGAATATTTCTACATGGGTCCTGCGTACTGTAGAGAAAGGTTACAGACTGCAGTTCGGTCACCCTCCTCCAAGTTTCAGGGGGTTGAACTGGACTGCAGTGGTACCAGAGCGGGTTCGGGTAATGGAACTAGAAGTAAAATCCTTGCTGGCAAAGGAAGCCATAGAGCGTGTTCCTCCGCCGGAGAGGGAGTCCGGGTTCTACAGCCGGTACTTTATAGTTCCCAAAAAGGATGGAGGGTTGCGTCCGATTATAGACCTGAGGTATTTGAATCGGTCTCTGAGGAGGTTCAGATTCAAAATGCTCACGGTTCCCATCATCGTGAGTCAGATCCAGTTCGAGGACTGGTTCGTCACGATAGATCTAAAGGACGCATACTTCCATATCTCCATCCTTCCATGTCACAGGAAGTTCTTGAGGTTCGCTTTCGGGGGCGAGGCATACCAATATCGAGTGCTTCCCTTCAGTCTAGCTCTTTCCCCACGCACATTCACAAAGTGCATGGATGCAGCTCTGGCTCCATTGAGACTCCAGGGCATCCGTGTGCTGAATTATATCGACGACTGACTCATATTGGCCTAGTCGTACGATATAGCAGTTCGGCATCGAGATGTCGTTCTGGCCCATATAAGGTGCTTGGGGCTGAGGCTCAACACAACAAAGAGTGTGTTGACGCCGTCCCAGAGGACTACGTTCCTAGGGATCGTATGGGACTCGACGACGATGCGGGCACAATTGTCTCCCGTGCGAGTCGAGACCATACTGGCGATGGTCTCAGGAATAGCTAGGCCACAGCAATACTGTGAGGCACTTTCAGAGAGTGCAGGGGCACATGGCAGCAGCGTCCAACGTGATACCTTTTGGCCTGCTGCACATGAGACCCCTACAGTGGTGGCTGAAAACCAAAGGGTTTTCCCCCAGAGGGAATCCTTTCCGTATGATCAGGGTAACGCGCAGATGCCTTCGTTCCCTAGTCATATGGAAGAAACCTTGTTTTCTGTCCCAGGGGCCAATGTTGGGAGCGTCCTGTTGCCGGAAATCCATTTCAACAGACGCCTCCCTCACTGGTTGGGGCGCGGTCATGGATGCCATGCTGGGGTTGGATGCCATGGTTCAGACGCGGCCGAGGCTGCGTCTATACGCATTTCCCCCGATTGCTCTGCTCCCGGGAGTCCTGGAGAGGGTCCGCCAACAGGGGGTCAGCCTACTTTTGGTAGCACCCTGTTGGCCGACGCGAGTTTGGTTCTCGGATATCATAGCGCTGCTGGCAGGTCCTCCATGGCAGACTCCTCTGAGGAGGGATCTCCTATCTCAGGCAGGGGGCACAATATTTCACCCCCGGCCTGAGGTTTGGAACCTTTGGGTCTGGCCCTTGAGGGGGTCAGGTACCTAGAGGCTGGCCTGTCGGCAGAGGTGATAGAGACTTTACTCAGTTCCAGGGCTCCGTCTTCAAGGAGGCTGTACAGCCCCAAGTGGTGAGCCACTTGGTGCAGGGAGCGTGAGGTGGACCCAGTTAACTGGCCGGTGGCTTCAGTGCTAGAGTTCCTCCAACATCGCTTCTCTGCGGGTCTAACCCCGTCCACACTCAAGGTGGCCGTGGCTGCCATGGGGCTTTCCACACTCCTTTGGGTGATGGTCTGGGGTAGGCACCAGCTCCCCCGTGGGAGTTAAGGCTATCCTTCATCCTAGGCAGGGCTAGGCGCCCGAAGTGTCATCAGGGGTGGTCAGGTCTTTGGTTCTGCGGGTTTTTCATACTTCGCCTCACGTGACGGCGGATGAACCTTCACTGGGAAGCACTTTTAGGAGTGCTGGGGCACATGGCAGCAGCGTCCAAGGTGATATCTTTTGACCTGCTGCACGTGAGACCTCGACAGTGGTGGTTGGAAACCAAGGGGTTTTCCCCCAGAGGGAATCCTTTCCCTATGATCAGGGTAACGCGCAGATGCCTTCGTTCCCTAGTTATATGGAAGAAACCTTGGTTGGAGGAAAGGGTGGAGAAGTATCTCCCTACGGCGCCTGGCGCTAGGGTACTCAAGTCCTAGTTGTGCCCGGTCTCCGGCTTCACACTAGGGCAGGCGCTACCCTCGTGTGGGCTAGTGGGTACTCGTTCCCCAAAATGTCGTTCCGACGCAGTGAGTTCCCTCGAAAGGGAACGGCTCGGGTTACGTCTGTAACCCTTGTTCCCTGAGAAGGGAACGAGCACTGCGTCGCGTCACCACACCTCGGCACGCCTGGAGCGCATGCTTCAGAGCAATAGCTGCCGTTTCAATGCGCCGGCTCCCCTTTTATACTTCCGGGTACGCCGTCACAGTGACGTCATCACGCACGCCAATCAGATTGGGCTAGTTTCTATATGGACTTCAGATTCGCTAATGCTTAGGGAGTATCCCCAAAGTGTCGTTCCGACGCAGTGCTCGTTCCCTTCTCAGGGAACAAGGGTTACAGACGTAACCCGAGCCGTTTTCCTCTACTAAAAGAGCAACATGGTTTGACCCTGCGTCTTTTTCAAGATGTCATTCAAACCGTGTGTTTCTGGATGCCGTCGATATCTATCTCCAGTTGACGGGCACGATCGCTGTCTCACGTGTTTGGGCGTTCAGCACGCTGATGCGGCTTTTGTGGAAGACTCATGTTCGCACTGCGCGAACATGACCATTACAGTCTTAAGGTCTAGGCTCCAATACCTCAAAAGGGGTGGAGTCCCATTGTGCATCCCCCGATCTAGTTGTCCTCCCGCTGAAAAGCAGAGGGCTGCTACTTTGGCTGATGCCTTTGGTGGAGACCTGAGTGTTACAGTGAGGGCACTCCTGCCGGGTCACCAGGCTCCTCGGGCCCCTCCCCCCTCCGCTGTGCCAGTAGAGCTTCCGGAAGAGTGCGCTGGTCCTTCCCATGGGGGGCCAGCCGCTACTTTCGGGGCTCCGACTGAAGATATGTTGTCGATAGCTGCATCGGGGGACGAGCTAATGGACTCTGGAGATGAGGATCCGGCTGCGTTACCCCCTTTCGGGTGTGGTAGCGTTGTCCAAGTCTGATCCAGAGCTCATGGCTATGCTTTCCCGAGTGGAACCCTCCACCGTGTCCCGAACCCTCGCGGTTGGACGATTGGTATCTCGGGATGGACCGTGCTGGTTCTCAGCGCCCCGCCCCAGTACCTTTCTTTCCGGAAGTGCATCAGGAGCTCACGAAGTCGTGGACGGTGCCCTACAGCACTCGTGCACGATCAACTGACTCCTCGGTCCTCACTACCCTCGATGGTGGTGCAGCAAAGGGTTACGTGGAGGTCCCCCCAGTGGAGCGGTCGATAGCGATGCAACTGTGTCCAAAGACCACTACCGACTGGCGGGGTCACCCACGTCTCCCCTCCCAGGCGTGTAGGTTCTCGTCTGCGCTCCTGCAGGTCTACCAGGCCAAGGCGCTCAAAGAACTGCACGAGGGTAGTTCCGACCCAGGGGTTATAAAGGAACTGCGTACCGCGACGGACCTCACCCTCCAGGGCGGCGAAAGTCACCGCACGCACCCTGGGTCGGGCGATGTCCACACTTGTGGTCCAGGAACGACACCTGTGGCTGAACCTGGCGGATATGCGTGAGGCCGACAGAGTGCGGTTCCTCAACGCCCCTGTCTGCCAGGCCGGCCTCTTCGGCGACGCCATCGAGAACTTCGCCCAGAAGTTCTCGGTGGCCCAGTAGCAGACGGAGGCCATCAAGAACATCCTGCCCCGGTGACCCGCTGCTGCCTCCACCTAGTCGCCGGCCGCCCGGAAGCTCTACACACCCCAGGTATGTCTGTGGTGCCGTTGGTCCCGCTTGTTCGGTCTCTGGGGGCCTGGCTAGGTCTCCCCAGGCCATCACGCTGACTCATCCGTACCATCAGACTCGGCTATGCGATTCAATTCGCACACCGGCCTCCCAAGTACAAGGGTTCACCTCCATGCGGAGCAGTGATGCCCATGTCTTGCGGTCTGAGATCGATGTCCTGCTGGCGAAGGGCGCGATCGAGCCGGTTCCTCCTGCCGATATGAGGTCGGGGTTCTACAGCCCCTACTTCATTGTACCCAAGAAAGGGGGTGGGTTAAGGCCAATCTTGGACCTGCGCATTCTGAATCGGGCCCTGCACAAACTCCCGACTGGGTCTGGCAATGATCTTGACGACTGGCTCATACTGGCTCAGTCTCGGGATCAGTTGTGCGTACAAAGGGACATGGTGTTCAGTCACCTCAGCCTGTTGGGACTTCGGGTCAACCGAGAGAAGAGCAAACTCTGCCCCGCGCAGAGGATCTCTTATCTCGGTATGAAGCTGGATTCGGTCAGCCGGACTGCACGCCTCACTCCAGAGCGCGTCCGGTCAGTGTTGAACTGCTTGAATACGTTCAAAGGCAGGACAGTGGTCCCACTGAAATTTTTTCAGAGGCTCCTGGGGCATATGGCATCTCCAGCCACGGTAACGCTGCTCGGATTGCTTCATATGAGACCACTTCAATGGTCCCATGGTTAGACCCCTCGTTTCGCCGGGCCGAAGTGTCCTTAGAACAGGTGTCCAGGCATGCTGTGGTCTTCACGGATGCCTCATCCACGGGCTGGGGGGCCATGTACAACGGGCACGCAGTTTCGGGTCTGTGGACGGGGCCCCAACTGCGTTGGCATATCAATTGCCTAGAGTTACTGGCGGTACGTCTTGCCTTGGCCCGGTTCAAGAAACCGCTCCAGGACAAGCACGTACTGGTCCGTTCAGACAGCACTGAGGCAGTTGCATACATCAACCGACAGGGTGGTCTACGCTCCCGTTGCATGCTCCGGCTCACCCGCCAACTCCTCCTGTGGAGTCAGAAGTTTGTGAGGACACTTCGTGCCATTCACATCCCAGGTGCGCTGAACCAGACAGCCGACAAGCTCTCTCGTCAGTCGACACCTCCGGGCGAATTGCGACTCCACCCCCGGAGCGTCCAGCTGATATGGGACCACTTCGGAGTTGCACAGGTAGACCTGTTCGCTTCTCCGGAGTCGACCCATTGCCAGTGGTACTATTCCCTGACCGGAGGTACCTTAGGCACAGATGCACTGGTGCACAGCTGGCCCCGGGAGCGCACTCCACAAGGAGTGTAGCTTCCTCCTGGGCGCTGGCTCAAGGCGCCTCGCTTACAGACATATGTAGAGCTGTGGGCTGGGCAACACCTAACACGTTCGCTAGATTCTATAGCCTCCGTGTAGAGCCGGTATCTTCCCGCATCCTCGCCCCCAGTGGCCAGTAGCGCTAAGTACCCGTGCTAGTATCGGCTTGCAACGCCACTCCTGCCCTCTGGGCCGGATACGTGCTTCTATTCGCTCCAGTTGAGTTCCCTGGAAACGGCTAACCCTGTGAGTTCCTCTGTTACCCCTTCGGTGTCAGACGTTAATGGCAAAAATCAGATTTGTCAACTTTTCGAATTTGCATCAAATGCGTGAATGCACAAAAAGCACCACTCGTGCGTATCGCGTAAGACGTTCATGATGACGAATGAGGCAAAACTGTGTCCACCCCGCCGCGCTAAACGCATCTATCGAGCCGCAGGACCTCAAGACGCGCGTCAACGCACCTTTACATTGACTTAACATGGAAATCACTCACTCCAGACGCTCTATTCGCGTTTGGTGTGAACGCAGAATTAGAGATTACATTTTTGTTGTGCAGAAAAAAATATGTACACTCTTACACACCTTGGCCCATTAGCAACCCTAAACAATTTTTACAAAAAATTAAAGGAAAACATTTGTATTGTTATATTGTTTATAATGAATTGATTGAGGAATACTAAGAAGGTTACTAAGGTCACTTAAAAAAATTAATGAGGAGGAGGGTAGTGAACGTCAAGTGTCGCTAAAGATCCGAGGTATGCATTTAAGGGTTAAATAACAAAAAAAATAATGGCGCAGTCATTTTCAGTTCCTCAAAATAGCAACGTGCCAACGCACCTGAACACACCTCGTTTTCAGACCACCACGCCCATGGGCGAACAGATGGGCGCGAGTGCATTTGCTATTTAAACAACATGGCTCTGGATGTGAAAATGATAACTGCGGGGTTATTTGGGTTGAACAACAAATTTGCGACAGTACGTTTTCAGGTAACAGTCGTGACTAGTTAGTTGTTCTCTTTGGTAGTTAAGCAATGAGTTTTGTTGTTGTAAACCCACACATGGACAGCAGCATCTGAAACACATTTGTTGTGGAAGGATAGGGTTATAAACCCTCAGGTATATGGCGGACAAGTCAACATTTCTGAAAGCATTAGCATGGAAGAGGATCTGTAGGATGTGATTCAGTAATGGAAAGATGGATGGGCTCAGCATTACAGAATGGCGAACAGAGTGAAGATGATTTTTTTTGTGCTAAATTGAGTCATGGGTTTATAACCAACCTGAGAGTGTCATGTGTCAGGTTCTTTCTCTTTGCTTCTCACTATCCTTTTCTTCACTCACTGTCCTTCCTGATTGTTTCAGACACACACACACACACACACACACACACTTTCTCACTCACTCGTTAGGCTCATCTTCTCTCTGTCTACCTGCACCTGTTAGTCATCGCAATCAGCGCCTCGCTGCCTTGCGATGACACCTGTTCCCACTTTTGTTTGAGTGCTTACCCTTTATCTAGTGTTTGTTCTTATTGCCTCTTGTTGGATCATTGTTTCATGTAATGCGTTACGACTGCTGTTTTCTTCATGTCTGATTTGCTTTGGAAGTGCTCACCTGGTCTTGTTTGTCTGATATAGCCTTGCGCCTAAGTTTAGTCTGAGTTCTGCATTTGCTGCAAGAGTACCTTCGCGGTCCTCTGTTCCTGACTGTGATTTATTCTCAAGAACTGCCTCCACCTCTACTGGTGTCCTGATCTCTCTCCTCTTCGAGACAGGATCATCTCAGCTGCTTTCTCAGTTTGTTTTACCAGTTCTGTGTGCCTTAACGACAGACTGCCTTGTTTATATTTTCATTAAAGACTTTTGTTATCCTGTCAACCTCTGCTTTTGGATCCATTCTTTATTGACTCTGACAGAGAGACTTTAAACACTGATCCAACAGTTTATTTAGGGTTATTTATTTTTTTCATAGATTCCAACAATTCCTCCAATGTTTGCAACTTGCAACTCTGTATGATGGGATGTTTTTACTGCAGACCACAGGAGAAAATTCCCCTTGTTTGCCTTCTAAACGTTGCCAATTTTGAGACAGTTGCAGATAAAACATGTAACTAGCAGATCATTGTTAAAAATTTACAGATTATGACAGATTCAATCAACATGTTAACATTTTACCTTGAAAGTTATGAGCATAGGCGTAATTCTATGGGGGGACAGGGGGACACATCCCCCCCAATATTCAAAGAAGGACAATTTGTCCCCCCCAATATTTGATCATGTATGATTATGCGGGCAATATCGATGTGATTGCAAATACGTCTTTCTTTCCAGCTCCGAAAATATAAAATCCCGGCCGGTCCATTTCCCAAATCCATTCGACTATACACTAACAAAACCTATTTTTCTCCTGAAATCCATGTCATGTTTTCCCTATACCTTTAGTAGCTCGTGCACCGTCAGTGAGTTAGGAAAAAACAAACAGAAGAAGAAGAGTTGGGAGCGTGAAATCTGACAGACATTTGGCACATATCTATGAATGGTAAATATCCTGTATTTGGCTGACATAATTGATAGAAAACAAGTCTGCAAAAGCTTAATAGCCATGAGTGACATCCGCAAGAATGTGTTTGGATCATTTTAATAAAAGTATTAAGGGTGGCATGTTACAAAGTATGCACTGGTTCATTTAATATAAATATTTAAATTCAGCTGTGTGACTTAATACCCAGATAACAATTTTTGGTTCTCAGAATGTTCCCGGAACAGGCATCCTAATGGTGCGTTCACACCGGACGCGATTCGCGCGAATAATTTGCGCTAATCGCGCGAAGGTGGACGCTTGAACATTTTGAGTTTACTCGCTTCATTCGCGCGTGAAATTTGCGTGTGACAACTACACAACAGACGCGAATTCGCGTCAAGTGAGGGGCTTCTGCCCTATATGAGCCTATATGAGCCAGCTCGTCTTTTTTGTAAAAAATACTACTATTAATGTGTGACAAAACGTAGTTTCAAGACTTTTTCAGGCGATGATATAGTTGTTTAAAGCTCAAATCTGTGGTTAATTTATAAAAAGAGTGCCTATTTGAGCATTTTATCTGGCGTTTTCGGAGTTGTGAGATCCAGGGGATCATCGGCACTCAGTGCTCGTTTACCCGGCGAGACCCGCCTTTCCTCGGCTAGTCCTTCTCACATTTGCCGCTGGCTCTGGCTCTGGCTCTTTTTTTCTGCTCCAGTCACGTTGTGAAATGACTCACTTGGCTCACAATGGCTCACAATAACTCACTTTCTTCCAAGCAAGATCCTTTTTATTCCTTTATTCCTTTTATTCCTGTTCCTGTAGTGATAGGATGATGTATCATACAGCTCCGGGTATCCACATACGGCCACGATTATCTCCGCTTGTAAATGCGTCACTACTAGAGCAAGCTCGTGATTGGTTAACGCGGCGCGAAATATCCGCCAGAGTTCAGATTTTTCAACTTGAGCGATTCGCGCGAAACGCGCGTTCAAAACGCTCAATTCGCGTCATTCGCGCCGCCTCAATCGCGCGAATCGCGCAAATCTCACCGCCTCATTCGCGCGAATCGCGCCGCAGAATGCCATTTCGCGTCTCTGCATTGACTTAACATGTAAATCACTCGCGCGAATCGCGTCCGGTGTGAACGCACCATAACGTTCTCTATTGGTTAGCCAGGAAAGTTTTCTTTACGTAAATAGAATGTTCCCTGTTGGTTTGGAGAACGTTCCCCTAACCTTCCCAGAACGTTCTCAGAACGTTCCCCTAACCTCTTTACTCCGATATCATTGACCTGCTGTACGTCAGTAATCGTCGAGCAATGCCCGCGTCCCATACCCAGCTAACAATGACCTGGCGGTCCACCAGCGTTTTTTGGGCGGCACAAAGTCAGCGGCTTGACACGGTTGGACCTCCGTCGGCACACCATCGGCACGCCGACCAATCTGAAAATGACGTCGGTCTGCCAGTGTTTTTTGGGTGGCACGCCACCGGAGGTTTGCCGCGGCTGGGCCACCGTCGGTACACCAGTGGCAAAGCCGATTGTCGGTCACTGTCTGTTGTGACACCTTTATTTTATAAAAGTACATTTATTTTATATGTATATTTATTTAATTTATTTTTACAGTTAAAAAGGATCTGAAAGCACTTAATAAAAAAATAGTAAGACTTAATATTGCTAGTCATATAACCAAAGCATTTGAATAGAAAAATACTGTCTGCATGCAATCACTTTAAAAGGAAATAATTAGGTTGAGTGTTCCTAAACAAAATAATACAAAATTTTAAACTAATATAATATAAAACTAATATAAAAGTGTCACTTTGTCTCACTATCAAGTGCAGGGGTGGCTTTTGCACATATGAATTACACATAAATTAATTTTAAATTCATGATTTAATACTAATGAGGTTTTTATGTATGTAATATTTTAATTCTAGTTTATTTGTGTAAAAGATGCGTGACTTTATTGCGCGTGCGTGTTGAACATCCGAATCGCGTTCACTGGAGCGGCGGAGAGTTGCCGTGGAAACGGGGAAACGACACAACTGACAAGCTGCACAACTCCTTCTGTCGCTGTTGTTTTCACTACTTTCAGGTGAGTTTATACTCTAAAATCAAACAAATAATACACACAACTGTTCCTGACACCTTCTTACGTGTAATTGACACACTTCTGTTGAATATTTACTTTAAATAAATGATTTAGTGTCTTCGGAAAAAGACCGTTAGCATCTCGGCTAACTATCGATTGAGCTCTTGTTTATGAAAGTTTGAGCTTTTAATCAAATCTTTATGTGAAAATTAGAGGTTTTGATCTTTTTGTAAAGGTTTTGCTGGTAATTTGTCAATGGTATGTGTCAAAAACCTAAAACTATAAACTGTAACGTTACTGTTAATCAGTGACGTCAATTACATGGAGCGCGAAAATTAGCTGCAAATTGGTAAACAAAATAAATAAAAAAATGTCTGTGATTTCAGGAGGGACAAAATAACCCCTCTACAACAGAGTAGAAGCTCCCAAGATCCCCACATTCCTGAAGGAAGCTGCTGACAGAGAAGTAGGAAACAGGTGAACTGAGGAAGTTAATATGCATTTATTTTACAGTATATTTCACGTAATATCACCATGATTTTACATTATTTTCTTTTCCAAATTTATAAAAGGCTTTGACATCCAAACGTAAGTGACACTGTATGAGCAAGAATCAACAAGTAAACCTAAAAACATAAACTCTATAATAAATTTATTATTAATTATAATAAATTATTTTCTGTATATTCTTCTTTCCCTTTTTTTGCTTTTCTCCTCTTCTTTAGCTTCTTCCCTTCTAATAAACTGCCATTATATACTAAATATTGTTGGCTTGGTGCTTATGTTCCTAGATTCTTCCATCCTGATGTTCTGCAGCCCAGCAGAGTTGGAGCGGATCTCCTGTCACAGAAAATCTCCAATACTCATACGACTAGTAAGTACAATCTCTAACATACACTAAAGTTCAAAAGTGTGGGGTTGGTACAGCTTTTTATGTTTTTGAAAAATGTCTCTTTTGTGCTTACCAATGCTGCATTTATTTGATTAAAAATACATTAAAAACAGTAATATTGTTACAATGTAGATCATCTGTTCTCTATGTGAATATATAGTAAAGTGTAATTTATTCCTGTGATCAAAGCTGAATTTATCATCATTCCTCCAGTCGTCAGTGTCACATGATCCTTCATAAATCATTCTCATATGAGGATCTGATGATCAACACACATTATTATGAGTATTATCAGTGTTGAAAACAGCTTCATATTTTGTAGAAGCCGTGATACATTTTATTTTTCAGGATTCTATGATGAATAGAAAGTTCAAAAGAACAGCATTTATTTGAGATAAAAACTTTTGTAAAGATTATAAATGTCTATATGTCTTTTACAAACGTCTTTACGGTCACTTTGTTTTGATCAATTTAATTCAACCTTGCTGAATAAAAATATGAATTTCTTTAAAAAGAAAATCTTATTGAACCCAAACTTTTGAACAGTAGTGTACACTACCATTTATAGGTTTGGGGTCTGTTTGACAACAACAACAAAAAAACTGTGCTACAGTTATATGAGATTAAATAGTAAAAAGTGCACATTATCATCTTTTGCCTGAAATATGAACTAATGCTAATCTTTCTCCTGTTACTTCCCTGTTTCTATCTCAGGACGCACAGCAAGGTTACTAGAGATTACGCCAACTCCAGTTTGGATCCAGCCTCACTCACAAAGACTTCAGATGATTGCAACTATAGATGGAAATGCAAAACTGCCAGATATTGTCCTTATATTGTAATCCTTGTCCCGGTTATGCAGACAGGTCTTAGATTAAGCCAAGGTTAGGGCTTAGTTCAATTAGGACCATCTAAGTAGCTTTTTTTAAAATGTGTCTTAGGAAAAAAAAACATTACTGGTGTATATCTTGAGACAAAACAATGACACTGGCATATTTTAAGATATATCAGGTCAAGTTGCTTTCAGTTAAAGGGTTAGTTCACACAAAAATGAAATCCTAGGGTGTGTATGACATTGTTCTTTAAGCCAAACACAACCAGAGTCATATTAATAAATGTCCTGGCTCTTCCAAGCTTTATAATGGTAGTGAATGGCTGTTTCTGTTTTGAAGTCCATAAAAGTGCATCTGTCCGTCATATAACTGCTCCACGCGGCTCTGGGGGGTTAATAAAGGCCTTCTGAAGCGAAGCGACGCGTTTGTGTTAGAAAAATATCCATATTTAAAACTTTATCAAGTAAAGTTCCAGCCGATCGCCTTTGAAAGTTGAAAGTGCCTTCTCGCAATTCAAGATGTGTTCGTGACGTCATGACGAGTGGACCTGGTCGCGTTTCTTTCGATCGGCAGGGGAACTTTCAACACTTTTTCCATAAATTTAACACAAAAGGAGGTCGGCCGAAAGTTTACTTTATAAAGGTTTAAATATGGATATTTTTCTTACACAAACGCATGGATTCGCTTCAGAAGGCCTTTATTAACACCCCAGAGCCGTGTGGAGCAGTTATATGACGCACAGATGCACTTTTTATGGACTTCAAAAACGGAGCAACTATGAATCCAATTCTAATGCTTGGATTAGCCTGGACTTTAATGTAACTCTGATTGTGTTCATCTGAAAGAAGAAAGTCATATACACCTAGGATGACTTGAGGGAGGGTAAATCATGGGCTAATTTTCATTTTTGGGTGAACTATCCCTTTAATCAACAATTTTGTTCTGGCCTGCCACTGCCAGTCTCCTACTCAGTTTACATTATATCCCGCGCATGTGTCGTGGTGCTCACAATAACAGCATCGGCTGCCACAGATCTCGAGAGCGCTGCACTGTTTACTACCAGTGTCCCCTCTGCGCACGCGTGCTCGGCCACTTGTGATGCGCTAGCTGTGCAGAAATAATACAATGAATAATAATGAACTGCTTTGAAGATTGGCACAGGCTAGACCGATATTGTTGAATTAAGTCGTTATTTTTGTTTGTTTTTATGCACACTAAAGTATTCTCGTCGCTTCATTAAATTAAATTTGAATCACTGGGGTCACTTCTTTCTGGCCCTTGAAAGTGTTCATCACATTGCTGTCTATGGAGGGGACAGAGACCTCTTGGATTTCATCAGAAATATCTTAATTTGTGTCTGAAGATGAATGAAGGCCTGACGGGTTTGGAACGACATGAGGGAGAGGAATTAATGACAGGATTTACATTTTTGGGTGAATTATCCCTTTAAATATTGTCTGTGAAACCTGGCAAGTGTCTTGAAGGAAAGGTTTGCATGACAGGTTTGCTGATAAATAAACAGGGATATATCAGTACATGTAACTCAGAGAAAGAGTAAACATCGTTCATTTACATACATTATTAACATTGTAACAAAGTGGGTTGAAAATCTGAGAACTTGCTCTAAAGATGTTGAAGGATAGCATAATTGTGTGTGTTTAACTAAACACAACTTTAAACTCATGACTTGCATTATCTTAGAGCTATTGCTATATGGACACCTAGTATTGTAAGACTGTAGCGATGTTAACTTTTGTTCAAACCATGGTTCTTTACTATAGTAAAATTGTAATAATACCAGAGTAAAATTATGTTTATCATATAGTAACCATAGGTTTTGACACCATGGTTACTTTTGTAGTTGTGGTTTTACTACAATCATTGATGAACTATGGTTAATTTTGTTAGCTTATGAAAACAAACCATGGATTTACCACAGCCTTGCAATAAAACCATAGTTAATTTTCATAAGGGTACAAATAAACTTAAATTGAATGCTCCTAATTTACCTGACTAATGTTGAATAAAAGCATCTGATAAATGTATTGTTTAATCTGTTCACTGAAATGTATTTAATAAAAATACATTTGCAACTGCTATTGAGAGGTCTGCATTGTTTTTCTCCGTTATAGTGTATGGACATTTTGGTTAGCTTATGGAACTGATTAAAAACCGTGGACCGACGGTGGGCCGCCAGAAAACATTTGTTATAAACCAGCGGCTCAGTGGCGGACCACTGTCGGAAAAGTGGTGGCTGCCGCTGGTGGTCCGCTAGAATAACGATGAGCAAAATCCCAGCGGGCCGCCGGCGGCAGCCACCGGTGGGCCGCCAACTTTGCCTCCAGTGGTCCGCCACTGGCCCGCTGGTCGTATGTTTGCTGGGTAGGGTATAAGCGGCATGGAAAAAGGATGAATGGACGTCAATAATCAGTAGCTACTACAAACCATGTCTTGTTTTGAACTTATTTAATCAATAGAAATAATTCAAGCACATAAACCTTCATATGGAGAATTAAATAAGATTGAATTATGCATTAATATGTACATTTCGTAACTTGTATCACTGACAACTACTACCACAACCAGGTTTTACGTTTAAGTGCCAAATAACAATGACTTCAACACAGTAAGTGGTATTAAAATATGAATTTTATTCACAGACATTAATAATGAATAAAGATGACTTTAACTTGGATAACATTGCATTATTTTCTTACCACTGAATTAACGGAACGCTTCTCTCTTTTGGTCAGTAAACCAAAACTCCTCGGTTATCATGTCTTCAATTACGTGTCAAATCTCTCTGAAATCACACTATTTACACTGGTATATTTATTCATTATAACATATTATTCAATAAAGATCGATAAACTAATGTTAGTCAGTCGGTAAAAACGAAATGACCGTTAATTTTTAAATTACGCGAGTGCGCGTCTTTCTGTGGAAGACGGAAGAAAGCGCGCGCAGATCAGAGGCGCGCAGTAACGAAATATACAAATAAACCTTAGAAAAAAATTAAATCTAAAAATAACCTGCAGGGAACGTTCTGGGAAGGTTCTCTTTAGGTTATAAACAAACCCCAAAAATAACCTGCAGGTTATTCCTGTTCTGGGAACGTTCTCTTTTGGTTCCCCACAAAAATAACCAAACGGGAACCATGGGAACCTTATGAGAACGTTCTGTGTTTACTGGGTAGTCTGTATTTAGCGGCTTTACTGTGTACTGTATATAGGTTCCATAAACCTTCCTGAAGTTTATTACTTTGTGTTTGATTTATAAAGATGTGTCAAGAATTGAATTGTGATGCAAAAATATTCTTCTGGCTTGAGCACTTCAGCGATATTAAACTGACAAGTTACTTTTTTTTAATCCTGTAACAGTAATTTAATCAAAATGTTTATAGCCACTATATGTTTATAGAAGAATATAAGAGAGAGATCCCTGGCCGCTTTGTTGTCAATTCAGGCTTGTAATTGATGCCGATGCTGTAATCATCACAGGGTGAGTATACGTTGGCTTGACGATCAGATGTAAGAAAATTTCTTGTTGTGTTACACAATTACAAACATTCGAACTCTGACTTTTATTTTATTTTGATTAAAAAAATGTGTGCATGCGCCACCACAAAAGTCCCACAGCTGTCCCCCCCAATGTGTGATTGACAATTTCGCCCTTGGTTATGAGACTAAATAATAAGCAGGCACCAAACAACTTCAATCTGTTTTACAAAACTGTGAGAAAAAATGTGTTTATCTTGTTTTAAAGATTATTAGAGGGTTTTTTTAACTTACCAAAATTAAATATTTATATCAATATCCACACTTAAATGGCTCATTTTATATCCCAAACAGGTTTAATGTACATCTTGTTGGAGACCAATTAAATAATCCTACCCTATAAACACGTATTCATTTAACTGCCACTGTGTCTGTCAATGGGGATAGAGATATTAGAAGACAAGTCAACATGTCTTAAATTATTACTGACATGTTTGTAATTTGCCCCCTCACCTGCCCTGTGCTCTCTTGCCCCCTGCAGACGCCCACCCTGATGACCCGCACACCTGCTGCTGAAGGGACGGGACAGAGATTATTTACACACACACACACACACACACACACACACACACACACACACACACACACACACACACACACACACACACACACACACACACACACACACACACACACACACACACACACACAAGTCAGGCTTTTATGGCTTATGTGCAATTCATTGTAAATCAATGATAATTGAGAGTTGGACAAATAAATGTTCCCCAAAAGCCAGTTGTGTCAGATTTGACATTTACATTAACATGAAAAAATGTATGAAGAAGTTTTCATTTTTAACATTAAATATTAAAAGAATACGATTAAAAAGAATTAAATTTGCTTCAGTCCAGTAAATGTTTATCTTACATTTACTTTATAAACATCATTAAAGATTTCACAGTAAAAAAAATATTTTATTTGATTTAAAAAAGCAGAAAGGCAAGAGGTAGACGTTTTTCAGCAATGTTTTGGTTATATTGATAATTTATAAGCCCTAGAAATATGCATGTTAAATATGATACAAATGTTATGAATATGAATGTTTAGTTTAAATTATGAGTGAATAAATGTTTTAAAAATAAGTTTTAACACGCATTGCCAAACAAGAATTCTGTTTTCTCATTTGATTTATACCCTCCAAAGGGGCGACGTATCCTGGGAGATGCAAACATTTTCAGACAGATTATGAAAACATTTTATTTATACAATTTCAACATTAACGTAACAACTTAATTCTTAACAACAACTTTTTAAACATGCAAGTTCCTTCCAAATATTGTAATTATGATAAATACATTTTTATACAGGTGTTGTATTTAAACGCTGCCAGTGAACAAAACAAAAAACGTATGAACGACATCACCCGATCTACATATCCACAACAAGCACCCTTTCAACATGAAACCAAGAAATGAGAACCTACACTTCCCCTGCCTCTCCCCACAGCCTCTCAAATGTTTGTATTCCCCAGGATCCGACACCCATATTAGGGTTAACAGACTAAATTATATATATATACAATAAGGTCTCATTACAGCATGTATTAACCTAACCTAACTAACGGTTACTACTGTTCATTTTACAAAGCTGAATTTTCAGCATCATTACTCCAGTCTTTAGAGTCACATGATCCTTCAGAAATCATTAATTCAGAAAAATTAATGTAGAAACAATTTAAAGACAGTATATTTTAAATATGTGTTGTAATGGCATCTTTTTATGAATGAAGGCCAGTATCACTGATACTAATGTCTCTATGAAACATTAATGACGTTACATTACAGTATAACTGAAAGCTACCAACTTCAACATTTATTAGGCTTTAAAAAAACTACTTTTAATTTAAGTGAACTTAAAACAATCTTTACATAAACACAAAATAATAAATGTTATATTTACCCATGGCCTTCCCTGTTAGACATATACAGAAATGTAATAGTTATCAAACACTTTTCTTAACTGCATAAATAATAAATGAAATATAGATTAATCATAATTAAAGCTACAATTTTCTCTGTTCCCGTTGTTCTTTGATGAACATTAATGACAGGCATCATCAGTGCTCCTGTCACTTTAAGAATGGCCGCTGACGAACATGATGCGGATCTGACGCGCTGTCCCGCGCATCTCATTTCCTCACAACTCTTTATGTTAATTTAAGACGTTATTTAACTAATATAAGACTCCTAATATGAGAATACTCAAAATTCTCTGTGTTGTTGTTATTGTTTGTTCAAAAGTAAAAGAGAACTCGATGTGAGCAGGAGACTGACGCGAGTCTGTGCGTCGTGTGTGTGTGTGTGTGTGTGTGTGTGTGTGTCAGAGTGTCACTCGATTAGCTGACATGAGACGCAGCCACACAGACAGGACATTGGCATACAGCGCATTCTCATGTCTTGTCGCGCTTGGAAGCATTTACATGAATAGGAGCGTGATCATATAATGTAACGCTAGGCAAAAATGGATATAAAAACGGACGCTGCGTTATTTGCGTTAAATATTTTTAATGCGTTAAGCTGAAAAAAATAATCATCCGCGTTAACGCGTTAATTTGCCCAGTGTAAATGCAACTAGATTATATTTACATTAAGTGAAAATAACATATTTTCTTAGAGATAGATGATATTTAAACTAAGTGCAAATAGCTGTAGATGCTATTTACTAAGTGAAATAGCATACTAAGTGAAAACAGTGATATATTCTATTTACACCATGTAAAAGTAGCAGTTCTTTACAATATGTCTAAATAGTAATTAGATGCTATGTATACTTTATTTTGACAGATACATACTTTTTGCACCTCAGTATTGTTATAAATTAACAGGATGCAATAATAACATAGAGTGTAAATTATTATATTTATTAAAATTATTAACTCACTAATGGGACAAGAAAAGCCCTCCCTACACCTACCCCTATTCAAACCCGGTTCGATCACATCAAAACCTTGACCTCTTTTTTTTTTTTAACTTGTTTGCCCCAACCAAGCATGGTTGGGCGGAGCTAGTGTACATAGCACTTGCCAACAAATATTTTTTAATGGGTTAAATCAAGCTCTTTATGGTAGATTTGAATGTTACCACTTTTCACATAAACTAAGATTAATAAATGCTGTAGAAGCAGTGCTAGTTCATGCTAACTAATGTAATTAACAAATTAGTCTACAACCAATTACAATTAAAGTAAAATATGAACTAAAATATTTAGTTATTGTTGGGTAGAATGTCACCTTTTTTTCTGTTTCCAAGATCTAAAATGATCGTCTCGGTTACGTATGTAACCCTCGTTCCCTGAGGAGGGAACGGAGACGTACGTTAGTGACTAACGAATGGGGGTTTCGCTTAGAAGCCAATTACCTTCGAGAATTCAACAGCGCCCAATGGCAGTGCCAATGCCATGGGCATGCGGAATTTGCATGCGTAACTCCGCCCCACCCTGTGGGTATATAAGGAAGTACGCTGGCAACATCGCATTATGTTACTGCTGCAGGAGCCAAGACTGAATTCCGCATACCAGCAACACAGCTGACGTGGCAAAGGAACGTACGTCTCCGTTCCCTCCTCAGGGAACGAGGGTTACATACGTAACCGAGACGTTCCCTTTCGTTATGTCACTACGACGTACGTTAGTGACTATCGAATGGGGGTTCCAATACAACAACGCCACTCAGCTGTCATCCAGTGCCCTGCGTAAGTGTGAGTACCCTGTCGTAAGACTAGTACAGACGAAGGACTCCCACTTATCACAGGAATACCAAGGTACACTGGGAAGCATATCCCAGTGAGGGAATGCCAAGATGCCTACCCGTGGGGAGGACTTAGAGAATACACATATGACCTGCTAAGGGCTGCATATGGAAGAACTCTAGGGTACCAGCCGAAGATGGATTTTTAACCCTAGGGGCGGCAGGGACTTGCCAAGGGAAAGACACCTGCTCGCTAGGAGGCTTACGGTGGAAATACTCGTGTGGGGGTTGCCGGAGGGGAACCATGCACACGGAGCACCTGGCCGGACATGAGGGTCTGGGCTCGAAAGGGCAGACTGAACTGATGTCGGCGTCAGCAGTGCTGGAGGAGCTCAGGGCTCTCGGGGAGCTCACCTGAGGAAAATATTGCACATATCCAGTCCGTGGAGTGGAATGGCGAGCAAGCGAAGACACCTGAGCCTGGTCCATTACCGGCCACCCGTAGGGGCGAGTACATAGTCGGACACTGGCTCTACTCGGAGATTGTAGAATCTGGCGAATGTGTTAGGTGTCGCCCAGCCAGCAGCTCTGCAGATGTCTGTTAGCGAGGCGCCATGCGCTAAAGCCCAAGAGGAGGGCACACTCTGGGTCCGAACTCCAGGCACGCTTCGTCAACCGAAAATGCCTGCAGGTCCCCTACCCTCTTAAGAGAGGCCAATGCGGTCAGCAGAGCCGTCTTCATAGACAAGAATTTAATCTCAACCGACCGCAAAGGCTCAAAGGGAGGCCTTTGCAGAGCACTTAGGACTACTGCGAGGTCCCAAGAGGGAACGAAAGGAGAGCGAGGAGGATTCAGTCTCCTCGCCCCCCTCAGGAACCTGATGATCAGGTCGTGCTGACTTACCTTTTGTCTCCCAGGAGATCGTGGTAGGCAGATATTGCGGCCACGTACACTTTAAGGGTGGAAGGAGACAGCCTTCGTTCCACCCCCTCCTGGAGAAACGAAAGCACGGACCTGATCGGGCATTTCCAGGGGTCTTCTTGGCGGGAAGAACACCATGTGACGAAGAGGTTCCAATTCAACTCATAGAGGTGTCGTGTAGACTCTGCCCTAGCGGAAGTGATGGTAGCGACCACCGTAGGTGGAAGACTACTCAAACCTGCCGCGTCCCGTCCAGAAGCCACACGTGGAGCTTCCAGAACGCTGGATGCGGGTGCCAAAGGGTGCCCCGTCTCTGAGTGTCTAGGCCAGGAATAGGCCAGGGAGGGACTGTCGCAAGGAGTAGCAGTTCTGAGAACCAGGTCTGGCCGTGCCAATACAGGGCGACCAACATGACCTGCTCCTTGTCCTCCCTGATCTTGCACAGTACCCGTGCGAGAAGGCTCACTGAGAGAAACGCATATTTGCGTAGACCCGGCGGCCAGCTGTGCGCCAGTGCATCCGTGCCGAGAGTGCCCTCGGTCAGGGAATAATACAGGGAGAAATGGGAAGAGTCCTGGGAGGCAACAGGTCTACCTGTGCGTCGCCGAACCGTTCCCATATCAGCTGGACCGTCTGGGGACGGAGTCTCCATTCTCCAGGAAGTGGCTGAAGCCGTGAGAGCTCGTCGGCTGCACGGTTCAGGACTCCCGGGATGTGGACAGCATGAAGGGACCTCAGATGCTTCTGACTCCATAAAACGAGATGGCGGGCGAGTTGAGACATACGGAGCGTAGACCGCCCTGGTGGTTGATGTACACTACAGCGGCCGTGTTGTCTGTCCTGACTAGTACATGTTGACCCCTCAGCAACGCTCGGAAGCGGTGCAGGGCGAACCGTACTGCCAGTAACTCGAGGCAATTGACATGCAGAAGGCGCTGGGGTCCTGTCCAGGAGCCCGCGGCTGCTTGTCCATTGCACATGGCACCCCAGCCCGTGGATGAGGCATCTGTTGATACAACAACATGCCTGGAAACTCGTTCTAAGGACACTACGGTCCGTAGAAAACTGAGGTTCGACCACGGGGTGAGAGTCTGTAAGCAGGCCCGAGTCACTTGTACCCGGAGCGTGCCAGACCGCCATGCCCATCTCGGGACTCGATCGCGTAGCCAGTGCTGAAGCGGTCTCATATGTAGCAATCCGAGCGGCGTCACCGCGGCTGCAGATGCCATATGCCCCAGGAGCCTCTGAAATAGTTTCAGTGGGACCGCACTCTCGCCCTCAAGGCAAGTCAGCAGAGACTGGTAAGCAGACTGCGCGCTCGCTGGTAAGCAGCACGCACCTGCGACCGAGTTGGAAACCACACTGAGAAAGGAGATCCTCTGCACGGGGCAGAGTCGCTCTTCTCCCAGTCGACCCGAAGGCCCAGACGGGCTAAGTGCTGGAGCACTTGGACTCTGTGTCCGCAGACCTGCTTACGAGAGTGACCCAGTATGAGCCAGTCATCGAAGTAGTTCAGGATGCGAACCCTGTGCTGCCAAGTGGCGCAAGGGCTGCCTCGATAGACTACGTAGAGTCACGAGGGGACAGAGCTGCCCGAATGGGGGGACTGCGTACTGAATGTCCGCCCCTCGAAGCAAACCATAGGAACGGTCCCCGTCGAGGAAGGAGACATGAAGTAAGCGTCCTTCAGGTCGATCGCTGCAACCAATCTACTGGACGAACACGTCCAAAGAGGCGTTCGCTACCGACATCCTGAACGGAAGCCTGAGAAGGCTCGGTTCAAGACGGGAAGATCCAGGATTGGCCATAACCCACCGGTTTCCTAGGGTACAATGAAGCAAGGGCTGAGAAGCCGGACTTCACTTCGGCTGGAGGGACAGGCTCGATCGCACCCTTCGCCAGTAGGGTGACAACCTCCACACGCATGACGGGATAGGCCCCATCATAGCGGGCGGCCTCCCCAGAGCGGGGAGGAACCTGCGCGAACTGAATCGCATAGCCGTGCCTGACGGTCTTCGTGACCCAGCGGGACAGTCCCGGAAGCTGAAGCCAGACTCCCAGGAACTGCACCAGCGGGGTCATTCGGACCACAGACGTACCCAGGGTGGGGCAGCGAGGCAGCGTTACCGGCCCGGACATGGGAGGCTGTTGGGCGTCCCGGTGCGGGGGCACGGTTAACTGCTGCATCCTGACAGAGGAGACCAGGGAAGGACGCACGTTCCATTGGGGTCTGCTCTGAGAGGAGGCTGGCGAGAGAGAGGGACGAGAGCGGCGCGGACCGGAGGCGGCGCACACTGCCATCACCGGTCTCTGGTTCTCAGAGACAGGAACCTGAGTTCTTTCCAAGCAGAAAATCGGAAGGATTTTCCCCCGGCCCTCCACCGGGGGAAGGAGAGGCCCTGCTACCATCCCCTGGAAAGAACTGGAACCCATCTATGAGCTGTCCACCTCCAGCCTGGCGTTTAGCAGCAGCCAGCCGCCGGGGCAGTACGTGTTACAGCCTCAGTCTGCTCTGGGGCGGCCGAGAACTGTTGGGCGCAGTTCTCAGCCGCGGCGCCCACAAAAACCGATCGCGTAACCACGAGCACTCGCGACTGGGCGGAGTTCCACACCAGCGCAAGGCTCGTGGCTGCCCGAGATAACATGGCTATCAACTCTAGGTCAGATCAGGCAGCGCTGACACACCCGGAGGCGGAGCACAACCTAATCGTCATCCCCAAAGGACTCTAGCCCACCTTGGGATTCGGCGGTTGACATCTCGCCGCTATCTGGAGTGTGAACGAAACGAACGAGGCATCAGAGACGGGCCGCTGTTTCAGCCCAGCACTCGCGGGAAGAGATGTGCGAGAGGGGGGCGTGGCCCGACGAATGATCGTCGGGGTTCTTAATACCACGGCACCGCCCTCAGGTCACCCTGGCCACCAGCCAAAGTACCACCTCTCTCAGAGACGGTAGATTGGGGTGTGGCAGAGGGGACTCTCTCTCCTCGCGGAGATCACTGAGTCTCGACTGCGACATTGCGATGGTCACGTTCCCGCAGTGGGAACATGACACATCCACAATCACTGCCCGAACGTGCTGAAGCCCAAACACGTCGAGCAGTGAATGTGCCCATAGACAGCAACGGAGATCGATCGCACCCGGAAGTGCACGGGCGAACCGTCTTGAAAAAGACGTGCCACGCGCAAGCTCTTTTTGTGAGAGGAAAGCTCTGCAGAGTGCCGAAGCGCCCAGGGAAAACACACACAGCTGTTGCAGATCACTGCACAGATCAGCAGGCAGGCAATGCAAGATCGCTGGAATGCGCCGTCACACCAACACCCTGGAGAACCGCTCGTCTCGAAGACTGAAGAGAAGACTTCAGAATTCAGGCTTGTAGGAGTGAAGAGATGCTCTTGGCTCCAAAGCAGAAACATAATGCGATGTTGCCAGCGTACTTCCTTATATACCCACAGGTTGGGGCGGAGTTACGCATGCAAATTCCGCATGCCCATGGCATTGGCACTGCCATTGGGCGCTGTTGAATTCTCGAAGGTAATTGACTTCTAAGCGAAACCCCCATTCGTTAGTCACTAACGTACGTCGTAGTGACTGAACGAAAGGGAACTTTCCTGTTTTAAAGGTGTAATTATATTTAAGGACATACATTATATATATAACATACAACTTTTACTGTGTTTTACTTTTTATGTTGTATATGCCCTTTTTCTCTCCTTATCTTGTAACCAATAGTTTTGGTCAAAACCTAGCTATTCGTAAATAGCAGGCTGTGACTGTAAGACGTGTAATTGTAGATGTGAGCGCATGGAAGTGAAGTGTGTAATTTGGATGAGCTGCATTGAGTCAGTACAGTACAGTACAGTACAGTACGCAGGTCTGTGAGATGCTCAGGAGCCAGCAAACCCCCTCTGTTTATCTGCTCTGTCTCTGTCCGACACACGTGTGGCTGGGATTGTGGGATAGCTCCCCTGGGCCACTGGACCACACATGTGGAGAGCATGAACTCACTGCTGCCTCCGGAGAGAGAGGGAGAGAAATGAAAGGCAAGTCTAATGTTGGCTACCTCAAAGGCAGCGTCGCAGGAAGTGGAGGTCCGGACTCGGGATGGTATTCACATGTTGACATGGCTTGTGTATTTCCATTGACTTGTTGCTCAGCCGTAATGGATGTTTGTGATTTTGTTTGAAATGATCCTTCTTGTGTTTGAATGGCAATGTCTGGCAAATGTAGATCACAATGCCTTATAACACTTTTTATGCTTTGTTTTGCTTCCTTGTCGATTATTATATTACAAAGGGTTGGTTTAGAGGGATAGTTGCTATGTCTAAGTTACTTTAAGTACATGTAAGATGTGTAACAATCCATCCATCCATCCATTTAATCCATCCATCCATCTGTTTGTCTATCCATTCTGTCCACCCGCCTGTCCATCCATCCATCCATCCATTTAATCTGTCTGTCCGTCCGTCCGTCCGTCCGTCCGTCCGTCCGTCCGTCCGTCCGTCCGTCCGTCCGTCCGTCCGTCCATCCATCCATCCATCCATCCATCCATCCATCCATCCATCCATCCATCCGTTGTATTGCAAAACCCTTGTGCTGCTTTTGAGGTGGGATACAGGTAAGGCTAGGTACAGGTTTGGTGGTATGGGTAGGTTTTAGGATGGGTTAAGGGGTAAGGGAAGGATCAACACTGTATTCCTATATTTAATTAGATGCAGGTAAAAATATATATATGTACACAATAAGTACAACGTAGAAACGTGTTACATGCAAAATGAAAATTCATAGTTTCAAACTTTACAAACTTGATTGGTTGATTGGTAAGATTGTGATACATATTTCATTACATTGGCCATTTGCCAATTTAGCAGACTACAAACATTCCATGTCATAGGTATTTATGGAATATATACAGTATGCATGTCTGACAGATTTTGATAATTGATTGTCTCATTTTGCATGTAAAGGCTCACACAGTGAAATAATGTTTAGAAGTTGTGAAGAGTTTGACAGGTTCACTGAGAATCAACTCATCTGTTTTGCACACGTGCCAACGCTTTCTCACGACCAATTCGTCCATATTTTATGAGGTGGCTAATTTGTACAAATTTGAAAAAAAAAAGGTTCTATATGGCACTAAAAGTGGTTCTTCGTCTTAATCGTAGAGGAACCACTTTTGGTGCTATATAGCACCATATCTTAACATGTTCTGTATATGGTAACGGTGCTATATAGCACCTTAGCAAAATAACCGCTGAAGAACCACTTAAGAACCACTGAAGCACCAAAGTTGGTGCTATACAGCACTTAAAAAGGTTCCCCTATGATTACGAGCCAATAACCAATTTTAGTGCCATATAGGACCTTTTTTTTGTGTATATTTTGTCTAAACCCCATTGATGGTTAGGTTTAGGGGCGGGGTTAGGGGGAGGTAATTCGTAAAAATTAATACGAATTTGACAACTCGTCAAATACATAAGATTCAGCAAAAAGTGAGGTTATACAAATTCCTACGATTTAGCCACCTCATAAAATATGTACGAATTGCTAAGAGATCGGGTTGGCCAAAACACATGAAATTTGCTTAAATCAATAAGACATTCAAATCTGATATGAACAAGAAAATAACTGTTCAGAGACCTAAACTTATTGTTTTGAGAGAAAAAAATCTCTTAATATAGCTCATATTTGAGGGTTGTTGTTTTTTTGCTTTGGTACATTTTGTGAATCATCCTCGACATTTGCAAAGCAGTAAGTGCATTTCTCAAAACAATGCATACAAAGAGCAAAACACCATGGATTACCTGCAAAAGCCAGTCTCTTGCTCAAAATCCTTAGTTCATCTGTAAATATCTGTGTCAATGAACATGTCAGTGCCATCAGAATGACAAGTCCTTGTGTCATTGTATATGGGTAAGGCAGTCAAATTGCTGTTGTCAATATAATAGTGTACTCTGGAGGGATGTTCTGATGTATGGCTAAAGTTTGATGACAATTATTGTAAATTGTAGGTTACACCTTAGTGTATGTGGGAGTTTGATTGCAAGAGACTGGACAAGATTCACATTTACACTTTTACTGTTTGTACTGTAATTTGTTGACAGACCATGTCATTGCGACACAGAAAGGAAAAGACAGCACTGCATAGCACAAAGAAAAAAAAAAAGAAGAAAAAAAGTAGAAATGTGCACGTCTAATGGAAATGTATAGAAATATGCTTGACATATTATGACAACTTCACACAATCATGTGAAGATTGAACAGGTAGTTTTGAGAATTTCAATTCTGATCTGAGAAATGTACCAAAGCGACTGAGAAAAACTGTAACATACCAGAGGATGATTTTCTGAGCAGTCAAATATAACCGGCCCACTAGAGGGCTTCTACAGATATATTCTCAGTTAAATCCACTTTTCAGAATGACAAATACTCAGTAACTTAATTGATTGTGCTCACACTTTTTTATTTGCATATCAGTGTTACGAGAGGAGGTTTAATAAGCTGAATAATGTGCAGAGGAGAGGAGGGGCTGAGAGAGGAGCACCGGACGGCTGCTGAAACCCGAGCCTCTGTCCTGCACTCTTGCCTCTCTCTCTGGGACTCTCAGCTTGGCCCAAACTTAATTGTGTCCCGATATAAACAACAGGGTTAGTGTGAGATCACAGCAGCAGCTGGGTCTCAAGCTGACTGAGACGGGATTTAACCGTGACACTCATATCCAACCATATGAAGGAGATATCAAACACATCATGATGAAGGATGAATGAGCTGAGGGACTTTGATGGAACTCGTCGAATTATGTGCGGGAATACAGTAGAAGAACCTGACACTAATAATCACAGCACAAAAATGAAGGGTTGACAACACATAGCTATGATTATACCCAGACTATTTTTAGGCAAATCAAGATTTGTTATCAGTGTTATCAGCACATCTTGATTCTTTCATTAGTTATGGATTAACATACCATCAAAAAAGGATTTGGACATGTAAACCATGACACTTTTCAAACAAAACATGACAAAATGAAGCTTGTTAGGTTTGAAACAATCAGACTGTTGATTTATTGTTCCATTTAAAAGTATTATGCCACTTTGTGTTTGTAAAGCATTAATAAATCATGATCTCATGACAAGTATACTCTCTCAAGTAATTATAGCGTGTGCTCAATAACTGTACACTTTTTTATAAGTTATACAAGATTTAGCTCTCTTTTTTAAGTCAATTTAATGTAATTTAAGTTGAAAGGACTTAAAAATCCAAGTTGATTGTACTTAAAAATTAAAGGCAGCAACTTTTTTTAACAGTGAGAGAAAATATTACAAAATTACATGATCGGTAAGTTATGGCAACTTATTTTTTTACAGTACTTTAACTCATCAAAATAACTTAAGCAATTTCATCTTTATGATAATTTATACAAGATTCAACACTTTTTTAAGCAGCAACTGAACTTAAGTTTTTAAGTTGAAATAGGTGGGAATGTTTTATAGTTTATTAATCATACTATATATTTAATTGAAACTTTTAAATAGTTTGCATTGTGTTAAATTATTTTATAATCTCTAAAAAAGTTGAAAAGTGCTTAACTTATTTTGATGAGTTAAAGCAATGTAAAAACATATGTTGTCATAACCTATTGATCATATAATTTTTTACAGTAGTTCATCACATTAATTGTGATCAATCTTCATGACCTATCACTTCATGTACCCCCAAGTTGTAAGTCGCTTTGGATAAAAGCATCTGCTAAATGCATAAATGTAAATGTAAATCATGATTCACAGTTATTGTGATGAACTACATTTGTGGCTCCTCTGATTGAACACCTGAAGAACTGGCTAAATAGAAACACTGACAAGCCAATATTGTTTTGTTGATATTTGGTCATCTACTGTACAGTATAACATCCACACTTTGGTGGCTGAGGCTTCAGTATTTGTGATGTGAGTGGAGGAGGAGGAGGAGGAGGAGGAAGAGGAGGAGGACACGCTCAGATTGAACTCCCGCTCAGGCTTCGGACCATAAAGACTCAGAGCCAGACGGGACGGGCCCCCGCGGCTCCAGCCAAGGTGAGAAGAGTCTGGCAGACTCGTCTCTCACAGACACCCGCTCCGATCGATTTGTTCCAGCCGGCCGTAATGGTCAGCAAGAGGATTGCGTTTCATCAGCCCAGATCCATCCTCCCCATACTCGGACGACTCTCTCCGTCTCTTAACGGCTCATGGGTCACACACACACACACACATTTCCAACATCACGGGCACATAACTAATTAAAGGGAGCAAAACTATTCACTTTTTTGCATTTATTGTGTTGGCAGCTGATATGTAGCACTGGGAAGTCTAAGAAGGTACAAAAAAATATATAAGTTTTAGTGAATTCCACATCTTGTGTTCTAGAAAAAAAAAGTAAAATATTGCATGCCTTACCAAATCATGAAGCTATAGAATATAATTTACTTAATTATTTGAGTTACAGTTTCATTGCGCTAATGAACTAAAACATTCCTTCAACATCACTGTATCACAAACTTTAAATATAAACAGTTTGTTGTAGTAAACTATAGCAAGTATTTAATATATATATTATGAAGCTAAACAAACAATTTGAAAATAGACTTCGGCAAAGCAATAGGTAGTTTATTTAAAATTAAATTTGATACATTTATTTCAGTCTTGTCTAGACATTATGGACTTGATGGATTTCTCTATTCTTATTGATTGTGTTTGATCTTGTGCTGTTGCAATATTAAAGGAATGTTTTCACGACAGCGTTTGTGATTTTTCTTTTGGTTTTTCGTGTACAGACACAACATCGTCAAAACGATCCCTGTACACACAGATCTGTGAACACGACTAAAAGTGTTGTTTTATTCATGCCAGGCCAGTAGGTGGCAATGTCCCTTTGTGAAGAAACACTACGCACATATAGACTGAAATGTACACATACGCATGTTTACAGATTCGTGTTTTTGTAGTTTACACAAAGACGATAACTGTATCGTTTTCATAAACTTGCTCTTTGAAACCTGTTTTCAAAAGTTTGTGTTTTCAGGCCCCCAAAACGACTTTATCGTGTAAATGAACAGCCAAAACGCAGAAAACT
This sequence comes from Romanogobio albipinnatus, assembly GCA_023566225.1. Taxonomy (NCBI): domain Eukaryota; kingdom Metazoa; phylum Chordata; class Actinopteri; order Cypriniformes; family Gobionidae; genus Romanogobio; species Romanogobio albipinnatus. Next base: position 34,684,890 of record CM042244.1, on the reverse strand, counting down.
TTTCTGGTTTTAGTTGTTGTTTAAACTGCCCCTAAAGACCTACTAACCCTTCTTTTGCATTTGGGTCATAATAATATGATCGCTGATCACTGACATATTAAAGGGGTGGTAAAACACATTCTTTCGAAGGCTTGATTGTGTTTGTGGGGTACACTGTAACATGTGTTCATGCTTCGTTTAAAAAAAAATTGCATTATTTTTCATATATTTGATCTTTATTTTACACTGCTCTGTCCCTCCTTGTAAAAACGGTCTGATGGTTTCCAGGTTGTATGACGCCAGTCCCTCAAAAATACGCAATGGGCTCAGATTGGTTAGCTGGCCCAGTGTGTTGTAATTCGCTAACCGCCTAGTGCACGTTTGTCGGAAACGTCACGCCCCTTACCTTTACCGATAGCCTGTGCTTTGGGTAGTACAATGGCGTCAATAAAACCATACCAATTTGAGCCCGAATCAGACCCAGACAATTTTAGTGAAGATGATCGAGCAGAACCTGTTCAGTCCTTAAGAGTAAAGACTGCGGATCTATAGTGATCGCTACTGAATCGCACCGTTACTTTTGTATTTTTAGAATGATTATAGCCAAATATCTGTCGCAAGAACGAACACTAAACATTGGCTTTACTATAGTATCCAAATCAAACACAGAACCATGTTTAGCATGCCTGTAGATAAACAATACATAAAAGCTCTAATCAAAGAATAATTTACACTAATGCCAAGTTCGCTGTTGAGATTTTAAAAAGTTTGAAACGTTAGGTGTTTGTCGGATAACGTTAAGTATGAATGAGCATTTAACAAACTGGTTTGCAGAGCCAAACAGCGTTGTCATGTTTACTTCCTTGCTACAACGTACAATTAACAACACAAACTATTACAGGAAAACACATCGACGAAAAATAAAGCATACTTACAGGTTGTGGCCCGTAAATAGCTTCTGTCTTTAAATCCATCTTTCAGGACAAGCCGTTGTGCGAATCCTGCATTGAACTCGTGAAGATTGTGGAAGCTTTCCTCCGTGAGATGTGCAGCGCGCGCCCGTCGTGCATTCTCACACTGGCAGTGTTTGTCTCGTGCAGCTGAACCGCGGCTCGTGTATTGCAAATACAGACGAATATTGTCCATTATGTCACATTTTCCGGTCTTCTCCTCCGACCCCTGTCTGTCTCGTGCTTTGATTTATGATGGGCAGCATATATCTGCTGCAAATGTGACCGTGTTGCCCTCTGTCTCATACACGCATGCATATAACGTTGTATATTAAACGCACTGCAAAGCAACGCCGTCCCTAGGAAGGCTGAACAAAGTGGACCTGCAATCTGGATGAAAATAACAGCGTTTCGTCGGCATTGGCAACAACACTCCAGCCTACTAACTAGCCTACCACAACAACTATTCCCCGCGGCGATATTCAAAATGGCCTCGCCCCCCCCTTATTTCATATTCTCGGAGGAGGGGTTTATGTAACTATTGGGGCTGGTGATGTCAGCAACCCTGGAGGAATGTGTAGTAGTTCCTAGCGGCCGTTTGCTGTAGTCCTTAGAAATTGATTTCTTTAAAAGCAAATATCTCCCTTTGCTTTAAACTTTGAACGTTGTAACTTTGCAGATGTTGTTTATGCTCAAACAGCAACATTACACACTAGCTAAAGTTAGAAAAGTGAAATCGTGGTTTACCACCCCTTTAAAACTTTTGACAAAAATTGACATATGTGATTTTTTTTTTTTTTTTTTTGTATATAAATCTGTGGATCTAGTGATGAATGAGTACAGTACTGTCACAAATAATAATAATAATAATAATAATAATAATAATAATAATAATAATAATAATAATAATAATAATAATAATAATAATATAAAATGGAAACAGAAAAAAATCCTTGAGGGAGTCTTTTGATCCATTGTACCATAATCAAGGATTAATAATAAAAAAGGGGTTTTAATGAGGTTTCTTATCATATATTTCTAAATCATATATTTTAGGCTATTGACTTTTTCATTAAACAGGAAAAGCTTTCTTGGAAAAAGATTTCTTGGAATGTAATAGCTAGTTCCCTTTCGAAAGGGAACTCGCGCTGCGTCAGCTTTGACGCTACGGGGAACGCCTCCAGCGTGACTGGTGCCTGAAATCACATTGAATCACGTCAATCCTATTGACCGGCGACAGCCTATGATGTCATCAAGGTGCGACCAGGAAGTATATAAGGGCGCCTTGCCAACATGACAGTATCTTTTCGTCTTCAGGGACTGTTTTGCCTGTCTTCACGTGAAACGTCTACAAGAAGAATAACAATGAAGTGTGCTGAGAACGCCACTTCTGCAGGTGTGTTTTGAATGTGTATCTTGCGCTTTGGATACACACACACTTTGCTTTTACTGTCTGGGAGAAGAGCATGCATGAGAGGTTTGCGAACCTCTTGTGAAAGTGTTTGTGAGCGTTGTCCTCTGGAAACGCTCCGCTCTCGGTGGGACCTCTTCTCGAGGGGAGAGGTTTCAGCATCTGGGAACGGCCACGCTCGAGCTGAGGCTGAGCAGCGTCTAAATACCAAAAGCGTTTCCCAGATGGATCTGGCTCGTCGCTTGGAGACAGTTATGGTTCTTGAGGACGATCCAGATCGCGAGAGGCGGACCTCGGAGGAAGGAGCTGGATTTATGTTCCTCCTCCTCGTCTGCTGCTCTTCCACTCGAGCAGAGGATGGGTGAGTCAGTTAATAATGCTGAAGCTTTTCTTACCATCCTGTCCCATGTACGGGAGTTGCTGGAAGTCATGGAACGCGCTGCGGGTAGACTGCAGCTGCCTTTGCGGCGCGTGAGGAGAAAGGCTGAGCGTCCAAACAGTTCGGACGATCGGTTTCTCTCCGCCCATGACCTCCCAACTCCTGGGAGTCTTCCATTCCTTCCAGATCTCCATCAGCAGATCTCGAGGGAATGGAAGAAACCATACTCAGCCCCGCATCTGTCGACATCGGCGAGCTAGATGTCGCTGATGTCGAGTGAATGCCTGGCTGGGTATGTGTCGATGCCGCCCGTGGACGAGATGTTATGTTTATCTCGCCTCTGGGCGGTCGGCGACACTGTGGCTCCCACCCTGCCGGTCTAAACGCCTGAATGGCAGGGCGTACATGTCAGTGGGTTGCGCTGCAGCGGCTTTGCACACCACAGCTGTGTTGCAGGCTGTGTTGCAGGCGGACCTGCTGAGGGACCTCGATCAGGGGGGAGGGACCCCCTGAGGCGGTAGTCGAGTCGCGCCGGACCGCGGTTTTCGCCGGACCGCGGAGAGACATCTGTGGTTAAACCGTTTGGACATCGGGGAGAAGGAAAAAATCCTTTCTCCCTGATGCCCGGTTTCGCCATCTGAACTTTTCGGCACCTCCGTAGAGGCGGTGGTGGGAAAGTTCGGAGAGGCGAAGGCGCGCTCGGCGGCATTCAGGACATGCATTCCGCTGAGGTCCGGGACCGCGCCCAGGCAGTTGGGTGTCCCCGGCCCGTCCCAGTCTGAGGGCTGGAGACGGGAATAGCGAGCCAGCGTCGCCTCTCGAGCGCCCCGCCGCGGAGGACTGGGGCGCAGGGGAGGCGGGACACCCGCGACAGGAAGAGGAAGGAAGCCGGGGCTGGTAACCGGAACCAGCGCAGGCAGCAGACTCCACCCCCCGAGGAGCGCGGAGATGAACGCTGCCTTTTTTCCCTTCCTCTGGTTTTTCCCCCGGGCGCTTTTACATCAGGCCGGTGGCCTATGATGAGCAGAAAATGTAAGATTCTGCCGGCTCGCCTGGTTTGTTTGGTGAAAGCGCCCCCCTCAGGATGGCGGGCGGATACTAGCCTTATGGCTGGCTGGAAGCACCGCTGGGAGCGATCGGTGAGTCCCCCTCTCTGAGGGTGAAACATTTTCAAAACTATGTTTTTCAGAACTCCTATACCTTCGCTCGCCTGAGAGGTTTTCTGGGGAAATTTGGATCGCCGCTGGATCTTCGCAGGGCCTGCAGCTCCCCGTGAGTAAGCTAAGAACGATCTTCTTTGCAACATTATGTGGTTGTGTGTGAATACTTCACTTTCTGCTAGTAGAGTCTGCTGCCTCTCCGTGCTATGTTTTTCCCCACTATGTGGGTGACTGTATCGCGCTCTTGCCCGAGGGCTTGTAGTGTAGGAGGCGAGCTGTGTTTTCCCTAGCGTAAAGATGGGAAGTAGCTGAAGACCGGGTATGCACTAACGCACGAGCTGTAGTGAGATCTGCGCCCAGCTCTGCGGGGCTTTGGGAAAAGGGTTTTTTGGGGCCTCATTGTGTATATTAGAGGTGATAATATTTCTTTCCCGGGCCCTGAGTAGATCTAGTGCGGACTTATGTCGCACCACTTGGCCTAGGCTTCGTCAAGGATGGGGAGTTCCCTTTTAATGAAGTTGTTCGCCCCTGGCCTGTCTTTTTATATAAGAACATGGCGTCGTTTATGCATCCTTGTTTCAGCCTCCTCTGTTACAGAGTCGTCCGGCCAAGGCCCGCCCCCTTCTCTGCGTTCTGGGGTCACAAGTAATGCAGACGAGGTGGTGCAGGAGACAGCGACTTTGCCAGTGGTCGTGGGGTGGAATTAAGCGTCTTTTCGCCAGTGGCGATGAGACTTTATCCGCTGTTTCTGCCTTTCGGAGCTTGGTGGCCGCCATCTGCTGGCGGCCCCCGGCCTCTTCCTGGAGGATGGTACGGCCGGTGGATTTCACATTTCTGTGATATTGTTCCCTTGCTTTATGTCTCTGCTTCACCTCCTTTTAGGGCCCGGGTCGAGCTGAACATCGGGTAAACCTTCTGTAATGCGGTTCTGGTTGGATGCTCCCCTGAGGCCCGAGCATTGCCGATGGCTGACGCCCTCGCGTTTACGGTTGGCCGCTGCATGGAATGTATGACAGCCGCCCCAATGCAGGTGACGTAAGTTGTACTCCCCTCGCTTTAGAGGGTCTTTGTTTAAGCACTTCCGCTGAGTACACTGCTGTTGGCAATGTGATTAGGTCCATGTTTGTAGGCACTGCCCGAGAGACTGCGCCGTCCTGGGGGCCCTAGGACATGGCGAAGCAGGTTGTCCCTAGCTGCCTCTGGGATGGAGCCAGCCCCAGGTGCGGGCATAGGAGCCAGCTGGCTGTGAGTGGCCAGCTTGGACGGTCTGGGCAGTAGGACTTCAAGACAGGTAGTAGGCGTTAACCGGCCTCCTTGCAGGAAAGTCCCGACACCGTGGCCCACGAGTGGGCCTCGGAGGCTCTTCTCCACTGGTGTCGACGTCAGCAGTGACCCGTCATTTGGCCCTGGGGATGAGTCCCCAGGTGTTAACTGGATTTCCAGGCCTTCGTCAGCAGCAGACAGCTGCCGTCAGCCCAGGTAGCAGCAGCCAGCCTTCTTAGAAAGTCACGGCAGGATCTTTGGAATCTGCAGACCCCCTATTCGGGGGGGAAGGTCCTGCCAGGCCTCCCTGAGGGGTAGGCTCCCTGTTTGGGTTACCTTCGCTCAGGAGTTAGGCCCTGTCTGGCCTCCCTGAGAGCCTGCTGTGGTCAGCAGGCGCCGCCTGGTCTCCCCCGAGGGGGCACCATAGGCATTAAGTCGCTCGACGGCTGGTACGAGCTGCTAAGTAGGTGGTAGGCCCTACCGGGCCTCCCTATGGGCCTGCTGTGGGGAAAGCAGGCTCACTCGACCTCCTCTGCGGATGGCGTTCCTGGGCCCCAGTCACTGGATGGCTAGCACGAGTGCTAGTGGGTAGTAGGCCTCATCCGGCCTCCCTGAGTGACCTCCCTGGAGGCAAACTCCCGGTGCCCAGCCACTGTGGCGGTGAGCATGAAGTGCTATGAGTAGCACCTTCTGCTATCAGGTGGTAGGCACGGTCGCCTCCCTGAGGGCAAGCTCCCGGTTCCCGGTCGCTGTGGCAATGAGCGTGAAGTGCTACGAGTAGCACGTTCTGCTTTCAGTTGGTAGGCACGGTCGCCTCCCTGAGGGCGAGCTCCCGGTTCCCAGTCGCTGTGGTAATGAGCGTGAAGTGCTACGAGTAGCACGTTCTGCTTTCATTTGGTAGGCACGTTCGCCTCCCTGAGGGCGAGCTCCCGGTTCCCAGTCGCTGTGGTAATGAGCGTGAAGTGCTACGAGTAGCACGTTCTGCTTTCGGTTGGTAGGCATGATTGCCTCCCTGGAAGCGAGCTCCCGATCCTCAGGCGCTGAGAAAGTGAGTGAGACGGTTAGCGAAGCGCTACAGACGGCATGTTCTGCTACTAGGTGGAGGCATTGCGCCTCCCTGGAATCGTTCCCTGGTCCCCAGTTTCGGTAACGGAGCGTAGCATGGGCTGCTATCAGGCAAAGCTGCACAGGCTTCCCTGAGGGGATTCGCTTTGGAGTAGTAGGCCCACGTGGCCTCCTCTAAGGGCACACTCTGGTCTCGTGGTCTTCTGGAGGGGTCCAGTCACTGAGCAGAGGCCGGCTCCCCAGCCGCTGTGGTGAGTGTAGAGTGCCGTGAGCGGCACGTTCTGCTGTCAGATGGTAGGCATGGTACCTCCCTGAAAGCGAGCTCCCGGTCCCCAGCCGCTGTGGTGAGCATGAAGTGCTACGAGTAGCACGTTCAGCTAGGCTGTGAGTGCCCGATATCTTTGCAGTTGGTAGGCCCGCTTGGCCTCCCTGATGAAGCGAGTCCCTGGTCTTCCCAGCTACCTCGAGGGCTAGCTCGACTGCGATCAGGTATCAGGCCCGTATGGCCTTCCTGAGGACGAGCGCTGCTATTGGATGCGCAAGCGGTCTATACAGGTTACCAGGTGGAGGCCCCTCTCGGCCTCCCTGGGGGACGAGTTCCCCAGGCGGGAACACACAACTGGCTTTACGCTGACAGCTAGTGGCCACCCGCTATCAGGCGCCGGTCTCTGGCCGTTTGCGAGACCTGAAGGCGGTGTTCTTACCCTAGCATACGAGGTGTCACTGCGGCTATGCGGTCCCAACAGGACGGGACCTTCATAGTTGGCCTACGGCATGATTACCTACCGGGCAGGCTTATGAGCTCCTCTCAAGTGAGGGTCTGCTATGAGCTTACGGCCGCCTGGCGCTGATCCATTGGTGGTAGGTCCCGAGGGGCCCCCCCGATACGTTCAGCCTGTAAGGCCTTTGGCCTCCTAAGCACGTTTTAAAGTAAGTGCTTGGTAGATCCGAGGATCGAGCGGCTTGACTCCCCTCGCTAGCAAGGGTTTTAAAGCACTTCGCTGAGCGCTGCTCTCGGGATAACCCGTCTCTGAGGTCCGGCTAGTCGGTGGCACTGCCTTTCTTGCAGCACCCTAGCGGGATGTCTCTTCGGAGGCGAGTACCAGAGGCTCTGTACTGTACAGACAGGGTTGACCGTATTACGTGTCCCATAGCAGACTGGGTCACCTGGTCAGGTCTCCCTGGTGGCATTCGGTGAGAACCTCCCGAATAGTGACTGGCATGGGTTCCCTCGGGTTCCCCTGGCCACGTTCCCTTAAAGGAACCCCTTCTAAGTCGAATGGGTTGGTTCCAGGCCTTCGAGCAAGGCCTGGGAAGGACCTCATGTGTGTAAGGTTTCCTTCTCAGGCGATAGCTTGGGCTATGACCGTAGGGAGCGCTGTCACTGACAGCCTAATGTGACCAGAAGGGGAGTGGTTCAGGCATTTCAGCAGAATTTGCTTGTCTTGACAGTTGTCACTGCCATTGGGCATGCACTCCCGTCGGCATGGCGGCGTGGGTATATCGTTCCCCGTAGCGTCAAAGCTGACGCAGCGCGAGTTCCCTTTCGAAAGGGAACGTCTCAGGTTACAAATGTAACCATTGTTCCCTGAGAACAGGGAACGAGACGCTGCGTCGCTGTGCCATGCCGCAGGGCCTGCCTGCCGAAACAGTCCCTTCAGACGATAGATACTGTCATGTTGGCAAGGCGCCCTTATATACTTCCTGGTCGCACCTTGATGACATCATAGGCTGTCGCCGGTCAATAGGATTGACGTGATTCAATGTGATTTCAGGCACCAGTCACGCTGGAGGCGTTCCCCGTAGCGTCAAAGCTGACGCAGCGTCTCGTTCCCTGTTCTCAGGGAACAATGGTTACATTTGTAACCTGAGACGATTCAACAATCCATATGAGTGCTGCAATAAATGTGTCGCTCCACAACTCTTTCTGAAATAGGACGTTTTTTTCTTAAATTAACTATTTCAAATGCTTGTGACATACATAGAATAACCTTTTTATTCAAGTCAAATATATTATGCAATATGATTGAATTATCCAGAATACCTCAAGTTAAACATATGAAGACGATGAGGTAGAAGTTGTTGAGGTATGATTTGAAGTTGTAACACATCACAATAAGAAGGAATAAAAAACGGATTTGAAAGTATGATGGCTAGATGGCAACTAGCTTTAGGCATAATAGTCTGGTGTAGATCATCTGTGGGAACCGATAAAGCAAAGTGAGCGTTATCCAGTGACATACATCGACCCTGCCATCTCAGCGTTCCCAGCTCTTTTCCAACTGTCAGGACAAAGAACGTTCCCAGGGAAGTGAACATTTCACGTGGCTCGCTGCTTCCAGTTATTTTGCCCCCTCCAGACGGACCACAATTTATTCTGCTGGGCGACTGCCAGAGTGTAAAATGCCCAATTTCAGCAGGAGCTATTTAAACTCCTGAAATATCCATCCTGCTCATTCCCTGCTCCTCTCAGCATGATTTTACTCCTGACGACTAAATGATGCCGGACATCTACTCTCGTCACGTTGCTTGAGAGGCAGTAGACGTTCAGTCCCACGGTCCTGTCATGGAGTTGAACATGAGAACGGCTGCCATATCAAACCAGGGTTTTTAGGTGATGGTTGTGAACATGTTCCTTCCACGGAGAACGTCTCTGAATATCTGATAATCAATCGGCTGCTCTGAGCTTGGTTGGAGAACAGGTTAACCTCTTCAGTGTGTATTACCAGTCTTTTCACATGGGTGAAGAAACTATGGGTGGTTTTGTAAAGCATACATGAAGAGTGTAGGACACATTCTGATAATTTTTTCTTTCATAAATTCAGATAAATAGACCAATATATTCATATTTACAATCTATGTATCAGATAACTCTTTACTTCACAAGCACTCACACATAACCCTCAAGTTCAAAGCCAAGTCATGCACTTCCAGAATCCACTTCCAATGAAAATTCTTCTCCTGTCCGTCCAGAAGAACTTTTACCCCTCTGCTCACATTTCTTCTAGACCGAGTGAAGGAATGTAATAATATCCTGGCAAAGGACACTTACTGGAATACCACTGCGTTAATCATTTTCCTCGACTGCAAGAAATGTCTTATTTAGTGCTGAGCAGGAAGAGAGGAAAATAGAGGAAAAAGGAGAAAATATATTTAATATTCAATAAAATATAAAAAATGCAAATTTTCCAAAGAATGTTTGGAATATGTCGCTTTTATAATCTGTTTTCAATTTCTCAAATTCAATTCTTTCTTTCTTTTTTTCAGTACACACATTACAGTACAAATGCTGTAATTGTTTTAAGATTACTTGGGTAATTATAAATTATCGAATATATTTCACATGTATCTAAATTATGTGAATAAAGAATGATACAGTTTTTATTAAGTTTTAATATTTAAAGTTTGGTTACACTTTATATGAAGGTGTCATGTTACAGTGTAATTATGCATTTAATACTGCACTGTTAGTAATTGATGTAATTTTTACAATACATTTTACAACAACGTATTGTATTCATGGTTTTTCTATAAATACAAATGCATGATGCAAAATTTTTGGTCAGTCCTGTAATATTATTGTAACTACACTGTAGAAGCTTTATTTTACAGCCACCGCATAGCATTGTGGGATCGCTGCTGTTTGAATTTAGTAACAGCAGTTACTAAAAAAGAAACGGAACATCTCAGGTATGTAACATGAAAATTAATTCATAAGTCTATGGATATATTAGTTTTTCTCAATGGATTTGGTACATTTCTCCAAACTCAGGTAACAGGTCTCAAAACAGTTAACACAGCAAAATAAACACACTCTTATGCTGGCAGAACGTTAAGTATTCACTGCACAATGAAACAGCATTTTATTCTAGTAATGCATTTATTAAAATTCAATATTAACATCAAAACTAAAAGTGTGTTCTCTGTTGATTTTATAACAAATTCAGCTGAAGATACACAAAGAAATAAATGAAAATGTTTTTCATTAAGTTCTTTAATGAGGAGTTCAGGTGTATAACAATAAGTTGCCACCCCACACAAAAATATATATATAATGCAAATAAGTACATAAGTAAATAAAAAAATAAAGTGATAAATGTACTGCATTCATTGAATCAATTATTTTATTGATCATGCCTCTCAATTACATCTGGCCAGAGAATTTCATCAACATCACAGAAAATATTTTCATGAGTCATGCATCGTGGGAAAAAACGCCTTGAATGCTGTATCCATCCTTGACATGCTTGTGCCCCAATATCTCCACAGGCCTCTTCCATCGCTTGAAGAAGACTTACTTGGTTGTAAGGGTTGCGATCATGTACTTTCCATCTCCAGGGGAAGAATTCCTCAATTGGATTCAGGAAAGGAGAATATGGTGGAAGACCATCCTGAATTGCGGGTGATTCTCAAACCACTCTCGCACTAGTGCTGAATGGTGGAATTGGACATTGTCCCAAACAACTACACATTTCTGCACCATTTGATCCTGATCACCCTGCGGAAAGAGGATTTCATTGAGGAGGTTTAAAAAATGTAGGAGCCTTGCTGTGTTGTATGGTCCCAAGACAGCATTGTGTACAACAACACCAGTTGTAGAAATTGCTGCACAGAGAGTGATGTTGCCTCCTCGTTGTCCAGGGACATTGACTGTAGCACGATGGCCAATCACATTTCGCCCTCTTCTCCTTTTTTTTTGAAGATTGAAGCCTGCTTCATCAATATACAGGTACTCATAATGAGTTGCACTGCTATCCAACTCCAAGATTCTCTAGAGTAAAAAGAACACAAGGTAAAATATAGTAAATTTGTGTTTTACAGTAATGGCATTGATTGCAGTTTGAGTTCACACTTTGAAGCAGCAGTATACATAGATATGCCTAAATCTTTTCACATATAGTAGCATGGAATAGTTTATGGACACATACTTAAAATTCAGGAAAATTATATCTTTGAGTTGACAGTAAAATTGCAGTAATTGGGTTGCACATACTTGAACAAACTGGAATCGTAACTCCTTTACTCTAATGGAGTTCCTCTCAAAGGGCACTTTGTATACTTGCTTTATTCGGATAGCATTTCTTCTTAGAACACGGTCAATTGTGGAGAGACCGCATTGGTGGATATTGTGGAACAGTTGATTGTCCTGTGTTATTCTTTGCTGAATTTCTTTGAGGCGGAGGGTGTTGTTCTGGACCACCATGTCAACAATGGCATGCTCTTGTTCAACTGAAAAAAAGTCTTTGTTCGTCCACCTGAATGTTCTCTAACTTCAATTCTGAAAAAGGTTTGGACAAGCAGGAACATTTACTGTAGAGATCTAGACCCATGTCAAACAAGACTACATGGACTCTCATTGTAAAAGTAGAATGATATAGTTACTTACAGGGTTTCCCTCTGAAATGTATGGATAATTGAAGCCACTGTGGATCTGTTTATATTGGGCTCAACTCTCTGGCCAGCTTCTCTCAGTGAGAGACCATGATTTATGACATGGTCAATAAGTGTGGCTCTGATTTCATTTGAAACACACGTGTACCCTACCCTCATTCTACCTCTCCTCCCTCCTCTTACACCTTGGCCTCCTCTTCCTCTTTGCCCTCCTCTTCCTCCCTGTCCACCTCTTCTTAAATTTTATCTTTCCACTATACCATTGCCCTCCAATCTATCCATCTCTTCAAGCTCTTCTCTTCCTACATTCTCAGCTCTTCTCGCTCGTCCTCCCACATCTTCAGCTCTTCAATCTTCAGCTCCTCCTCCTACAACTTCAGCTCTTCTTTCTCTATCTCCTCTTCCTCTTCCTCTTCCTCTTCCTCTTCCACCCTAGCCACCACCTCTCACTCTTAAACCTCTTCTGTTTCCACTGCTCATACTTCTTTTTTTTGTCTTACTGTATCTCCTCATTTGTCTTCTTTGTTCTTCTTCTCTTCCCCTTTTGTAGTTGTTGTAATTACGTAAGACAGCTGTGTGAACAATTAGGAAATTGGCTTTTTCTGTGTTGAGTGGATTACTAACTCATCAGATAACAATTTGGCGTTAATTGAAAACACAAGGTGTGCAACTGACTATTTTACAATTCACAGAGTTTTGTTTGTTGTGTTTTGAAAATGGTACAAAAATGCTTGTGATCTTTGTGAAGAACAATGAAAAAAAGTTACAAATGTTTTTCCTGATATATTAAAGATTTGGTTGGCTGTATGAACTGCTGTGATAAAATTTGTGATTTTTGTGCACAGTGTTTTGAGAAAACGATGCTTTTGATTTGTGATTTGTATGAAATGAAGGATAATTTACTATCTGTTTAGGACAAATACAAAGTGTACTGATCACGGTGTTAACTGTTTTGAGAGCTGTTACCTGAGTTTGGAGAAATGTTCAAAATTGATTGAGAAAAACTGTAATACTGGTGATCTGAGTGAGTGCTGATTGTTTTGTCTAGTATATTTCAGTGACATTAGTGTTAGGTTCTGTTACTAATGGGACAACTCGCTCGCTCCCGGTAGAAACCTCCTGAACTGACCGCGGTGAAGTTTGCATCTTCTTACTCAATCCAACTTAACTAACTTCATGCGACTGTGAAGATTCTACTAATGAGAATTAGTTGACATGTAGTTGGAAAGTTACTTATAGTTAGTAGAATGTCTAAAGTGGACCATTGAAATAAAGTGTAACCCCAATAGTTTACTGGTCTGTACATCAATAACCCAACACAATAATTTGCTCCCAATATTCCTAAAAATGACAGATCTACTTGTCATAACTTGCAGATGTAATGAAGTGTTAAAATCATGATTACTTGTAATAACTGTAAAAGCTAACCCCACTGATGGTCTGTGATGGGGATTCATTGGCGTGTGATTACTGAACAGATGTATCTTCAGTGCCCTGTCAGGCTGTCACTGCCTCCACTTCACAGCCCTTGAACTAATGTAAGCAGCTATCAGAGATGCTTTTCAAACAACTCTTCACTCTTCTTATCCTCTCTTTCTCTCCCAGATTTATTGCATTTTCTGACCTGCCTTCTCCTTCATTCTCCCTCTCTCTATATGCAGTTTTTGGTGGTTATAGGTTGCTTGTTTTGTATGTTATCAATGAAGCTATAGTAAGTCTGGGGCTACATTAAAGTCCCACATTTGTCAGTATTGAGAAAATAAATTACAGGTGTGTACTTTTTAAATATTAGAATACCGGGAGTGCAGAATTATTAGGCAAATGAGTATTTTGACCACATCATCCTCGTTATGCATGTTGTCTTACTCCAAGCTGTATAGGCTGGAAAGCCTACTACCAATTAAGCATATTAGGTGATGTGCATCTCTGTAATGGGAAGGGGTGTGGTCTAATGACATCAACACCTTATATCAGGTGTGCATAATTATTAGGCAACTTCCTTTCCTTTGGCAAAATGGGTCAAAAGAAAGACTTGACAGGCTCAGAAAAGTCAAAAATAGTGAGATATATTGCAGAGGTATCTCGATGCAGCAGTCTTAAAATAGCCAAGCTTCTGAAGCGTGATCATCGAACAATCAAGCGTTTCATTCAAAATAGTCAACAGGGTCGCAAGAAGCGTGTGGAAAAACCAAGGCGCAAAATAACTGCCCGTGAACTGAGAAAAGTCAAGCGTGCAGCTGCCAAGATGCCACTTGCCACCAGTTTGGCCATATTTCAGAGCTGCAACATCACTGGAGTGCCCAAAAGCACAAGGTGTGCAATACTCAGAGACATGGCCAAGGTAAGAAAGGCAGAAAGTCGACCACCACTGAACAAGACACACAAGCTGAAACGTCAAGACTGGGCCAAGAAATATCTCAAGACTGATTTTTCTAAGGTTTTATGGACTGATGAAATGAGAGTGAGTCTTGATGGGCCAGATGGACGGGCCCGTGGCTGGATTGGTAAAGGGCAGAGAGCTCCAGTCCGACTCAGACGCCAGCAAGGTGGAGGTGGAGTACTGGTTTGGGCTGGTATCATCAAAGATGAGCTTGTGGGGCCTTTTCGGGTTGAGGATGGAGTCAAGCTCAACTCCCAGTCCTACTGCCAGTTTCTGGAAGACACCTTCTTCAAGCAGTGGTACAGGAAGAAGTCTGCATCCTTCAAGAAAAACATGATTTTCATGCAGGACAATGCTCCATCACACGCGTCCAAGTACTCCACAGCGTGGCTGGCAAGAAAGGGTATAAAAGAAGAAAATCTAATGATATGGCCTCCTTGTTCACCTGATCTGAACCCCATTGAGAACCTGTGGTCCATCATCAAATGTGCGATTTACAAGGAGGGAAAACAGTACACCACTCTGAACAGTGTCTGGGAGGCTGTGGTTGCTGCTGCACGCAATGTTGATGGTGAACAGATCAAAACACTGACAGAATCCATGGATGGCAGGCTTTTGAGTGTCCTTGCAAAGAAAGGTGGCTATATTGGTCACTGATTTGTTTTTGTTTGGTTTTTGAATGTCAGAAATGTATATTTGTGAATGTTGAGATGTTATATTGGTTTCACTGGTAAAAATAAATAATTGAAATGGGTATAAATTTGTTTTTTGTTAAGTTGCCTAATAATTATGCACAGTAATAGTCACCTGCACACACAGATATCCCCCTAAAATAGCTAAAACTAAAAACCACTTCCAAAAATATCCAGCATATTCAGAGTTTTTTGTGTTCATTGACAACATGGTTGTTGTTTAATTATTAATGTTGTAAAATTAATCCTCAAAAATACAACTTGCCTAATAATTCTGCACTCCCTGTATGCTCTCCCAATGAATCCAGATTAATATGAAACATAATACATTTGTAGATTGATTTGCCTGACAAGTGTGAACTCTGTGAATGTTTGAGTATCCCGACCAACCCAATACAGCAACACTGGCTCAACCAAAGGCATGAGATTGGGGTGGGACTATATGTTTGACTGACCAATGGCAGATAAGAGTGAAATTGAAAATGTAAAAACAAAATATCTCCTAAATATACAATAATTAAATCAGCTAGACAGATACATCTTAGAACTGTGAGATAGATTCAAACACATTTGCACCTTCAGATGGATTCTCACCGGCCACTTTATTAAGTACACCTCGCTAGTACCGGGTTAAACACCCTTTGCCTTTAAACCCTTTAAAAGGACCCTTTAAATAACTGCTTTAATTATTTGTGGCATCGATTCAAAAAGGTGCTGGTTCATATTGGACCATATTGTCATGATTGCATCGCACAGTTGTTGCAGATTTGTCGGCTTCGCATCCATGGTGCTAATCTCCCATTCCACAATATCCCAAAGCTGTTCTATTGGATTGAGATCTGGTGACTGTGGACTCTTATGTTCAAGAAACCAGTTTGCAGGGATTGAGCTTTGTGAGATGGTGTGTTATCCTGCTGGAGGAGGAAGAAGATGGCCCACTCCACTGTGGTCATAAAGGGATGGATATGGTCAGCAACAATACTCAGGCAGACTGTAGCTCAATTGGTACTAAGAGGGCCAAAGTGTGTCAAAAAAATATCCCTCACACCATTACACCACCAGCAGCCTGAACCGCTGATACAAGGCAGGATGGATCAATGCTTTCATGTTGTTTACACCAAATTCTGACCCTGCCATTTGAATGTCACAGCAGAAATCGAGACTCGTCAGACCTGGCAATGTGTTACAGAGCAGGCTTCCACTTCACCTCCTCTTCACTACTGTAGGACACTTTCACCAGCATATTAACTATTACGAACTCCATTTGCCATCATGCCGCTTACCTGGGACTGATTACACAGACACCTGCAGCTCATCTACACAATCACCTGCACATCATCCACACTCACCTATATTTACCCTGTTCATTCTCAAGTTCATGGCGAAGTATTGCATTGCCACGATGTACAATTTCTGAGCGTTTTACCTGTGTTTGCTGAACTGTTACTGACCTTGGATTGTTTACATCGACTACTGATTCTTCTGCTGCCTGTCTCGACCTGGATTGTCCATTGAACTGTGATTCCTGCGCCTGCCTCGACCCTTGCCTGTTATACTTATGCTCTAAGATCATCTCCGTTGTTCTGTCTGCCCCTGTTTTACCCTGCTTGTTGATTATTCTAATAAAGCTGCAAATGGATTCCTCCGCGTCCTCCACATCAT
Organism: Romanogobio albipinnatus; assembly: GCA_023566225.1. Taxonomy (NCBI): domain Eukaryota; kingdom Metazoa; phylum Chordata; class Actinopteri; order Cypriniformes; family Gobionidae; genus Romanogobio; species Romanogobio albipinnatus. The sequence goes on along the minus strand of CM042244.1, from coordinate 34,668,558 downwards.
TACACAATGTTTTTCCAGTCTTCTATTGTGCAGTTTTGGTGAGCCCATGTGAATTGTAGCCTCTCATCTGAGTTGCAAATGATTTGCTCTTTATCATCTCATCGTGGTTGTATCTCTCTATTAGTGTTACTCGATCTTAGTGTTGCATTTGATACTTTCGGCCACAACATTCTTCTGAATAGACTCAAATTATTTTGGCATTAGTGGAATTGCATTGGCATGGTTTAAATCACACTTATCTGACCGTTATCAGTTTTTAGCAGTAAATGAAGAGATTATCACAAGTTAAATATGGAGTACTGCAAGGTTTAGTGCTAGGACTGTTGCTTTTCACCCTGTACATTCTACCCTTGGGAGATATCATTAGGAAGCATTGTGTTAGTTTTCACTGTTATGCTGACAATACTCAGCTCTATATTTATTCACTTCCTGATGAAACTTACCAAGTCACAAGATTAACAGAATGCATAGCTGATATAAAACAATTGGATTACTAGTAATTTCCTACTTAATTCTGAAAAAACAGAATTTTTATTTATTTAATTAAAAAACCTCCACAAGTAGTAACCTAGAATGCTGTCTAACACTTAATGGCTGCTCTGTCAAGTCCTCATCGTCAGTTAGGAAACTGGGTGTGCTCTTTCATACCAGTCTTTCATTTGAAAGCCACGTTTCTAGCATCTGTAAAACTACATTATACCATCTTAAAGGTCCCGTTCTTCGTGATCCCATTGTTCAAACTTTAGTTAGTGTGTAATGTTGCTGTTAGAGCATAAATAATACCTGTAAAATTATAAAGCTCAAAGTTCAATGCCAAGCAAGATATTTTATTTAACAGAAGTTCCCTTTCAAAGCCTACAGCGAACGGCTGGCTTGGACTACATCCTGGTACTTCCTTCATAAATGACATCAGTAGAACAGTAGAACAGACTAACCTCCGCCCACAAGAATACGTGAAAAAAGGGGGCATGGTCTTGTTGCTGTCCCACGTGGAGAAGAGGACGGTCGTGTGGAGAAAAGGAAGTGCTGCCTTTCAGTGTGTTTGTCGCCATGTCGTCGAGACGCTGTTATTTTCATCCTGGAGTCAAATCACCTTTGTTTGGCTTTCCCAGGGACGCTGTAGAGATCATTGAGCGCATAGCCGCATACATCTCCCGTTAAGAGGCGTGACCTTTCCGTACAACTTGCGCTAAGCTGCTGTCGAATCACAACACAGGAACCGCTGGCACAATCAGAACTCGTTACGTATTTCTGAAGGAGGGACTTCATAGAACAAGGAACTCATCAGCCCGTTTTTAGGAGAGTGAAAACAGCGGTGTACAGATAAGTAAATTGTGTGAAAAATACTGTGTTTTTTTACACGCGAAACATGAACACATGTTATATTGCACACTGTTCCCAACATGTACTTGTTACATCATAAAAAGAATGGCATCTATGCTAATGTTAGTCTCTCTGTTTATCCCGAGGTTTACTGCTGTCAGCCGGATCCGGGCTTTATCCAGATCTAATGGTGGACCTGCTCCTAGACACGACCAATGCATCCCTGAAGTATCGGCAGAGACTGTGTCAACTAGACTCTCCCCTGTGAAGGTCTCATCGCCACAACATCCTCAACCTGGCGTGATGACTCCGATCTTCAACCAGATGGAACTGGACAAATATTCAGAATATTCTGATCTAATATGACTTCTGACCTGTAATGTCGCCTTAATCATAATAATACACTGTTTGTTCGTTGGCCAGAGAACTGGCACCCTGACTGAGCCTGGTTTCTCCCAAGGTTTTTTTTTCCATTATGTAGCTTGATGGAGTTTTGGTTCCTTGCCACCATCGCCTCTGTTGCCTTTGGCTTTTGGCTTGCTCAGCTGAGAACACAAAATATTCAACTATACTGATCTGCCCGCATTGACACTATATGATAATTGAACTGAGCTGGATGACATCACTGTTTTCTCCAGAGCAGCTGTACAGCCGAATCAAATTCTGTTGCAATATTTTCCTGTTTAACACTGTGAGGCGTTCAGAGATGCTCTTCTGCAGACCTCGGTTGAGAGAGTGGTTATTTGAGTTACTGTTGCCTTTCTATTAACTGAACCAGTCTGGCAATTTTCCTCTGACCTCTGGCATCAACAAGGCATTTTCACTCACAGAACTGCCGCTCACTGGATTTTTTCACTCCGGACTATTCTCTGTAAACCCTATATATGGTTGTCTGTGAAAATCCCAGTAGATCAGCAGTTTCTGAAATACTCAGATCAACAACCATGCCACGTTCAAAGTCACTTAAATCACTGTTCTTCCTCATTCCTCAACTTCAGCAGATCATCTTGATCATGTCTACATGCCCAAATGCATTGAGTTGCTGCCATGTGATTGGCTGATTAGCAGCAAGTGAAGTAGATTTTCATAAAAAAATATATTAATTAAAGAATGGTTGACCTGGTTATGGTGTTTAATCTTTTAACCGTTATGCAGGCTGACAAAAACCAAAAAGAAATTGTGATATTTTGAATGACAATATTACAAAACTGCATTAAGTAAAATGTTTTAGATTTGAAAAAAAAATATTCCGTCAATGATTAAGCCATCATTAGATCAACTTCTTAACCAGTCACTTAAATACAGTAGCTTAACACTCCCTATGCTAAATATTCACAGGGTGCAAGAGTTTAACAAGTGAAAGTAATGGATTAACATCAAACACAGGAAGAGCTGCTGCATGTTGTGTGAGTGTGCCGTGAGTTTCTCAGCTGTTCAGCCGCCTGAAGTGTAGATCAAAACATTGTAGCTGAGTTATCAAAACAAAGGTGCACTTATCAGGAATGTCAATGAAGAGATATGGGCCTCCAGTTTTAGGAGGAGCGGCCCTTCTCTCCCATCACACACTGGGCTCCTCTGTTTCGCCAGATTTACAGCCCGTCGTGTGTGTGCACAGGTTCATGAGCTCCATCAGATCTGTGAACTCCCAGCGAGATGCTTTGAAGCAGTCAGCCTGCTGGACTGAATCCATAAATCCAACACATTTACGTTGGAGGGCTCAAGCCTCTTTACATGGAAGGCTAATTGCTGAACTTTGCCATGACGGAATTCATCACGTCTTCCCGTTTACAATTTTTTTTTACAATGTTAAAGCTGCAGTAACACTGTAAAAATGACTATAATGGCTTTAAACACATTCAATTAATCATATTTATTATAATACAATAACAACAACTTCCATTCATATATTACCTTATATTTTGCTAACATTCTATAATTTATGAACATTTGCAAGTCTCTAAAGTTTTTTCAAAAGGGTTTAACATTTTAGAGCACTCTGACATTGCATGTCTCATAAAATGCACAATATGGTTAAAAAACATAGATCTGTGGCTGATTTTGAGGCACTCAAATTCATTTTAACACAAACACCAGATGAGCTGTTTGTGTGTCGCCAGAGGGGAGAACATGAAAGTTTGTTGTGATGAGGTTATGTTTTGCCCTCTGTATGAACTTCTGGTTCCTCACCTCTGTGGCTCATCAATACTTGCCTGTATTAGTTTATTTTCCTCTCTTTACTGTTCTGTCACTTATTTAGCATTTGATTAAGACGTAGACCAAGTCTGCCTAGTTGTGACAAAACATTTATTTTTCGGTCTGTTAAAGTCAACTTTGGTGCTGTAAATACTGTATTCATGGTTCCCTTTCGAGGGAACTCTCACTGCGTCGGAACGACACTTTGGGGATACTCCCTAAGCACTAGCGAATCTGAAGTCCGTATAGCAACTAAACCAATCTGATTGGCGTGCGTGATGACGTCACTGTGACGGCATACCCGGAAGTATAAAAGGGGAGCCGGCGCATTGAAACGGCAGTTATTGCTCTTCAGCATAGCGCTCTCTGTTGAAATTGTCTGTCTATTTACTGTTGTTTGTCACAGTTGCAAAAGTGTGTGTGAATGATGGAAAAGAATGTGAGAGAGTTTAAGCAGTGTGTGCATCCGTGTTCCCGCTTCATTTCGGGCTCAGATGCACACCTGCTTTGTGTGCAGTGTCTGGGTGTTGAGCATGCTTGGGCGGCTCTCGAGGGAGCTGCCTGTCAGCATTGTGAGCTGCTCACACTCAGACTGCTCCGCTCTCGGCTGGCCGTGTTCGATGAGGCCGGCCAGCCTCGTGAGCCCCATGGTTCTGGACCAGCGGTCGCTGAGGCGTCTCGGTGTCACAGACCATGGGGTTCACAGAAGGACTTGTCAGCAGGATCTGGGACTGCTGCGGCACTTTCCCAATCCTTGTCTGACAGTTCTAAGGATCTTCCTCCCCGTGTGGAAGCCTGCGCTGCGGCTTCTTCCCCCGGGGTTGACGATCCGATGCTTACCGGTTCCGAGGTGCCGGATGAGTTTGGCATCGGGGCGGGTGGAGAACCAGGAAGTGTTTCATCGCTTCATCCACTCGCCCAAGAGGAGCTAATTGAGGTTTTGACTCGTGCGGTGGCAAAATTGAATATCAAATTGGCCACAGGAAGTGCCTGAAATTCAGCCACCCAGTAGGCTGGACGACCGGTTTCTTTCTCCAATTATTCCAATGTTCTGGGGGCGCGCAAGTCGGGCTATGGGACGATGCCTCGGGTGGAAGAGGCTCTCACAAGTTATCTTTTGCCCGATTCTGCGTCGTCCCTTAAGACCCCGGAGCTGCCCACCAAACCCTGTCGGGACACCTCATCGTTGGTGGGCAAAGCTTATATGGCGGCGGGGCGGGCTGGTAGTTCCCTGCACACATTATCTATCTTGCAGGCCTACCAGGCTGACCTCCTGAAAGAGCTCGATGATGGCGACGGTCCCTCTCCGGAGGATGTGCTGGAACTACGGAGGGCTGCAGATTTGTCTCTCCGCATCACCAGGGATATGGCCCGTGCTATCGGCCGGGCTATGGCTTCTATGGTGACTGTGGAGAGGCATCTCTGGCTGAATCTGTCGGGGATGAGGGAGAAGGATAGGTCCTTCCTCCTAGACTCCCCGATTTCGCCTTCTGGTCTATTTGGTGACGCGGTTGAGACCGTTGTAGCCAAATACCAGGAGGCGAAGAGGCAGTCAGCAGCCTTCCGCCAGTACCTTCCTCGCCACTCAGTGCCTAGGGGGCAGCCTCATCCATCTGTCAGCTCCTTGCACCGGCAGGTGCAGAAGGAGAGCGTCGCCTCTAGAGCCCCTCCTCCAGGAGCTTGGCAACAGAGGCAGCGTTCTCACCAGCAGTTCCACCAGCGGTCTTCCGCTCCTGGAGGCGATCTGAGGAACGTACTCCTGGGCGGAAGGCTGTTGGGAAGAAGTCCTAGCTTCGGCTGGACTTCCAAGAGCGGTCCCCCCCGCAGAGGGGCAACCGAGGTTGCTTCCTCTGCGGCGCTCCGGGGAAATCGAGGTAATCCCGCCGTCTATGACGCTTCGGGCCACATCGATTTCCCGCGAACGCATGCTGCTCCAGCCGCCTCTGGAAAGACTTGCGGCTGGGCAGCTAACGCGTCCACACATAGAGAATCATTCCCAACCACTTCCTGCCGGTCATCCGCTTAAGGGGGTTGGGGACGAGGCTCGTGTAACACCCGAAGCCAGCCTCGAGAGTATCTCGGCGCATGGAAATGCCTTCCGAATATTTCTACATGGGTCCTGCGTACTGTAGACAAAGAGCGGGGTCGGGTAAAGGAACTAGTAAAATCCTTGCTGGCAAAGGAAGCCTTAGGGTAAGTTCTTCCGCCAGAGAGGGAGTCCGGGTTCTACAGCCGGTACTTTATAGTTCCCAAAAAGGATGGAGGGTTGCGTCCGATTATAGACCTGAGGTATTTGAATCGGTCTCTGAGGAGGTTCAGATTCAAAATGCTCATGGTTCCCATCATCGTGAGTCAGATCCAGTTCGAGGACTGGTTCGTCACGATAGATCTAAAGGACGCATACTTCCATATCTCCATCCTTCTATGTCACAGGAAGTTCTTGAGGTTTGCTTTCGGGGGCGAGGCGTACCAATATCGAGTGCTTCCCTTCGGTCTTGCTCTTTCCCCACGCACGTTCACGAGGTGCATGGATGCAGCTCTGGCTCCATTGAGACTCCAGGGCATCCGTGTGCTGAATTATCTCGACGACTGGCTCATATTGGCCCAGTCGTACGAGATGGCAGTTCGGCATTGAGATGTCGTTCTGGCCCATATAAGGTGCTTGGGGCTGAGACTCAACACAACAAAGAGTGTGTTGACGCCGTCCCGGAGGGCTACGGTTCTAGGGATCGTATGGGACTCGACGACGATGCGGGCACAATTGTCTCCTGCGCGAGTTGAGACCATACTGCCGATGGTCTCAGGAATAAGGCTAGGCCACAGCATCACTGTGAAGCACTTTCAGAGAGTGCTGGGTCTCAGGGCAGCAGCGTCCAACGTGATACCTTTTGGCCTGCTGCACATGGGACCCCTACAGTGGTGGCTGAAAACCAAGGGGTTTGCCCCCAGAGGGAATCCTTTCCGTATGATCAGGGTAACGCGCAGATGCCTTCGTTCCCTAGTCATATGGAAGAAACCTTGGTTTCTGTCCCAGGGGCCAGTGTTGGGAGCATTCTGTTGCCGGGAATCCGTTTCAACAGGCGCCTCCCTCACTGGTTGGGGCTCGGAGCAGGGGAGTTTGAGGTTGCGCCCTCTATGCAGACTGGCGCATCAAATTCTCCTGTGGACCCTAGGGAAACTGTTGTCCATCAGGGCAATGTATGTCCTGGGGGTCCAAAATCAGGGAGCAGACATCCTGTCGAGGCAGGGGCTGAGGCCCGGGGAGTAGCGACTCCACCCAGGGGTGGTGGAGGCCATGTGAGAGAGGTTCGGCCCAGTGGAAGTGGACTTGGTGGCGTCTCGAGAGACGTCCCACTGCCCACTGTGGTGTTCCCTCACGCATCCAGCCCCACTGGGGTTGGATGCCATGGTTCAGACGTAGCCGAGGCTGCGTCTGTACGCATTTCCCCCGATTGCTCTGCTCCCGGGAGTCCTGGAGAGGGTCCGTCAACAGGGGGTCAGCCTACTTCTGGTAGCACCCCGTTGGCTGACGTGAGTTTGGTTCTCGGATATCATACCTCTGCTGGCAGGTCCTCCATGGCAGATTCCTCTGAGGAGGGATCTCCTATCTCAGGCGGGGGGGACAATATTCCTCCCCCGGCCGGAGGTTTGGAACCTTTGGGTCTGGCCCCTGAGGGGGTCAGGTACCTAGAGGCTGGCCTGTCGGCAGAGGTGATAGAGACATTACTCAGTTCCAGGGCTCCGTCTACAAGGAGACTGTACAGCCTCAAGTGGAATGTGTTTGCCACTTGGTGCAGGGAGAGTGAGGTGGACCCAGTTAACAGCCCGGTGGCTTCAGTGCTGGAGTTCCTCCAAGATCGCTTCTCTGCGGGTCTAACCCCGTCCACACTCAAGGTGTACGTGGCTGCCATTGGGGCTTTCCACACTCCTTTGGGTGATGGGCCTTTGGGTAGGCACCAGTTGGTTGTACAGTTCCTCCGTGGGGCTCGGAGGATGTGGGATCTGGGATCTGGCAGTGGTTCTTGAAGGTCTGGCTGAGGCCCCCTTTGAGCCATTGGAGTCGGCGGAACCAAAGAACCTGACCCTGAAGGTGGCTTTTCTCCTGGCGATTACATCGCTAAAGAGAGTAGGGGACCTCCAGGCCTTGGCGGTAACGCCGACTTGCCTGGAGTTCGCCCCTGGGGGAGTAAAAGCCATCTTACACCCTAGGCCGGGCTACGTGCCCAAAGTTCCATCAAGGGTGGCCAGGTCTTTGGTTCTTCAGGCATTTCATCCTCCGCCTCACGTGACGGCGGAAGAAGGGAGGCTTCACCTGCTCTGCCCAGTTAGGGCTCTCAGAGTGTATCTGGAGAAGTCTGCGCAGTGGAGGAGATCTCAACAGCTTTTGGTGTGCTTTGGTTCACCCAAGAAAGGGTTGCCTGCATCTACTCAGACAATCAGTAACTGGATTGTCCAGGCGATAACCGCGGCTTATCAGGTGCGCAATTTGCCTTCACCTATGGCCGTGAGGGCTCATTCCACCAGAGGCATGGCCTCTTCGGTGGCCCTCCTTTCTGGGGTCCCCATGCAGGATATCTGCGAGGCTGCTGGGTGGGCTACCCCGCACACCTTTATCAGGTTTTATAGCCTGCATCTCCCTACTGCGCCTGGCGCTAAGGTACTCCAGTCCTAGTTGTGCCCGGTCTTCGGCTTCACACTAGGGCAGGCGCTACCCTTGGTGTGGGCTAGTGGGTACTCGTTCACCAAAGTGTCGTTCAGACGCAGTGAGAGTTCCCTCGAAAGGGAACGGCTCGGGTTACGTCTGTAACCCTTGTTCCCTGAGAAGGGAACGAGCACTGCATCGCGTCACCACACCTCGGCACGCCTGGAGCGAATGCTTCAGAGAAATAGCTGCCGTTTCAATGTGCCGGCTACCCTTTTATACTTCCGGGTATGCCGTCACAGTGACGTCATCACGCACGCCAATCAGATTGGTTTAGTTGCTATACGGACTTCAGATTCGCTAGTGCTTAGGGAGTATCCCCAAAGTGTTGTTCCGACGCTTCCGACGCTTCCCTTCTCAGGGAACAAGGGTTACAGACGTAACCCGAGCCGTTTTATTGTAAATCATTCATCAGTCCACCCAAAAATGATTCTAAAAAATGTAATATGACATAAATCAGCATAACATAATAACTTTATCAAATTAACTTTATAATATATAATAAAATATATTTTATAAAATATATATTATGTAATTCTGCTGACATCATCAATGTCCTTTGTGTTCCCCCGATAAACTTTGTGTTCGCTTGCAAAACATCTGAGTTCCCTTGAGAAAGTTTATGTTCGAATACAAAACATTTTTGAGAATGCAAAAGTATTGACAAATTATTTTTCCTCCATCTCTTATTTTTAGTCTTCACCATGTCCCTTTGGAGGCTCCATATAAAATCAAGTTCCACCATACTTTTTTTTGTTGAAAATCCAATGTCACGCTAAGAAAGATAATGGAATTCATTTTTACTTCGCATTTTGCATTGCTTTTTGCTTGTTTCGTGCCACTTCTTGCATGTTTCGTGGCACTCAAAACCTTTGCGTTCCCCTGAGAAACGTTGTGTTCACTCACAAAACCTTTGCGTTCCCCTGAGAGACTTTGCGTTTGCTCACAAAGCCTTTGGGTTCCCCTGAGAAACCTTGCATTCTCTCACAGAACCTTTGCATTCCCCTGAGAAACTTTGCGCAAAACCTTTGCGAGTTTCGCCCGTAAAACCTTTGCGTTCCCTCAAGAAACGTTGCATCGCTCACAAAATCATTGCGTTCCCCTGAGAAACTTTGCGTTCTCTCTCAAAACCTTTGTGTTACCTCTAAGAACTTTGTATTCGCTCACAGAACCTTTGCATTCCCCTGAGAAACTTTGCGCAAAACCTTTGCGTTCCCATAAGAAACATTGCGTACGCTCACAAAACCTTTGTGTTCCACTGAGAAACTTTGCTTTGCATTTGGTTGCAAAACATTTGCGCTACCTAGAGAAACTTTATTCAGAAATTAAATGTCAAGTGAGCGCTGCTAAAAGATTAATGCTCTGTTGTGTTTGAAAATAGCATATGACTTACCCTAATCCTAACTGATAGCAAACATCAGGTAAAAACATGTTTACTGAAGCAACCATGTCATTTTTGCTTGTCTCTACAAGTCTTTAAAGTCTTTAATCGAGACTCATGTTTAACGGGACTTGCATTGCAAGAGCAGTGCTGTACCAGGTGAGCTACTGAGCAAGTTTACTACATAAGTAAAGCAGAATATATAGAGCTGGTCAAAACATAGTATTGTGCAAAGAACTGCACAAAAATAAGTCTTTATTAATCGATAATCTGCTCCTGTGATCATAATTAATGCAGTCTGTTTAAGTTGTTGTTTTACTGCCACTAGTGGTTATTTCAGCCTAATCTCACGAAAAAACGAAATTCGATGGCAATTACGTACACATTTGTACAATGTGATTTGTATAAAAAACAAATATTCGGAATTAATTCAAATTAACCACTAATAAAAACATAAAATATTTATGAACTGCCATGAGATTTGTTGATGGATAAGCAAACATTTACCCTACCTAAACACCTCTACTACATGAAAAGTTTACTTGAATTAAATCACATAATTGTGTTATAATTATAATAAAATGAATTATCTTTATGAAGTGAAATACCCTGTAATTTAATTGTTCAAAAATGATTTGCTGTTGGGATGTACGGTGAGTAGCTCCTTTAAGCAAACTCCTTTAAGTGCATTTAAGACTTTCAGCTTTCACGTCTTGTAGCTCTTATAAATGCAGCCAGTGTGCTGGAAATAAAATGGCATCAGCGGTTTAATTAGTGTGGAGGGAAGCAAACACAGGTGTGGATGCCTGACTGCGTCCTGTGGCACCTCCAGAAAAAGACCCGGTCTGTTCCTCCCACCAAACCTGTGGGGAAGTGCAGGCCGCGGCCAGGCTTTGAAGTCCAAGAGCTGCCCAAGATCTGGACGCTGACGGCCTAGAAAGAAGCCCTGTTTTGTAGGATGAAAATGTAACGTCCCACATCAAGCGATCGCAGCTTCGAGGGGTGTATGGGCGGCAGACGCTGCCCTCAGGTTTGTGCTGGCATTTACTCACCGTTCACCAGAAAGCAGTTCTTTCCCAACTTCCTGCAGCCGTGCGAGTAGAAACAAGCACTTTAGGTCATGCAGATATTTTTGAATAAGCTAAATTATGTTTCCTGTTCCAATACACATTAATAGTCTGAGCCCGTCCCTGAAACCACACACTTCCACCCAGCTGCCTGACTGTATAATCCACCATACTGTACCCTCCTTGTTCATAATACAATTGCAAAGGGAACACTAAAGGGTATGGGGTCAAAGCATTAAAACTACATTAAGAATCCAAGTGTGACCCAGGAGAGCTTTATATAGCCGTTCAGGATCTGGAAGGTTAAGAAACAGCAGTACGTCCTTCGCCCGGACAATAACTTCACTGTTTTTCGGCTGTGGAGCTCTGCTGTGGATACGGGGCAGATCAGGTGGCCTCAACGGCTTCAGCAGCGTTTCGATGTTCCTTCCATCTGTTTTTTCCATCTCAGCACGTTCTTCAGATGCTTCTACCTTCGGCCATTCAGAAAGCAGCTTTGAGTTTCAGGCAGAGGCTTCTTACAGACTGAGATCTGATCGACTGCCAAACTAAAAGACTTGAGGCACTGGTGTTCTTTCCTAGTAATTCTTATTTGTATTTCCTTCCGGATTCATTTACTCTGTTTTTAGATTATATTTTTTAATTTAACAGATCTATTTTTTAACCTATTAAAATTGTATTTTTACTCTATTTTCCTGGCAAGTGTTTATTTATATTTAACTTTTTAGTAGCACTTTACGTTAACATACATTTATTTAAAAAAATATTGTACAGTGTCATTGTTACATGTTACATGCAGTTACTATAGTAATAACAATAAATGATGCATAATTACAGGCAACTAACCCTAAACCAAACCAAACCCTAATCCTAACCCTATAGTAAGCATGCATGTAGTTACTTAATATTACTCGGTACTTAAATGTATACTTAACAAGCTGTAACAAACACACCTTAAAATAAAGTGTAACCCACTTTATTGTACAGTCCTGTTCTGCATGTACATACTTTGTACTAATTATAGTAATTGTAATAACTGGGTAATAGCTACTAACAATGAACCTACAGTAACCCTAAACCTAAAATAAAGTTTTTGGGGTTTTTTTAAATGCATATTTGTGCAAAAAAAAGAAAAAAAAGATAGGTAACACTTTACTTAAAGCCTTTATAAAGCATTATAAAGTATATAATGTGCATTATAATGCATTACATCTATTCATAAATAATTGTAACCAAAGTTAAAATGCATTATAATATTCACAGATTCCTTGTTACATCTGAAATTGGTTGTTTGTCATGTTTTATTGCATTATACTATCTAAAGGTGTTTTACAATATATTATAACTGTGGTTACAATTATTAATGAGATCATAAAATGCATTATAAAGTGCATAATTAATTGTATATGATGTAGGCATTAAGTAAAGTATTACCAATTGTTCTTTCCCCCCTCTTTTCCCAACATGTAATACTAATAATACTAATATACTAATTACTACTAATACTACTACTACTAATAATAATAATAATAATAATAAAAAACTACTGTAATCATGTTTATTAAATGTTTACTAGATTGCTAGATTTAAGTAACATGTACTGTGTGAATTTTAAATTATTTACAAAGCATCTAATAATCATCTAGCATAAGCATAAGAAAACTTAGTTTCATCAGTTTTCTGGGGATGCATGTACATTTAACTCATCCTTTTCAATAGTTTATCGCAACTGCTGTTACTGGCTATGAGGATAAACAAATATATAAATAATATCCCATATATGATATAAAAAATTATAAAATAATTTGACGTTATTCCTAATATATGGATGCTGTTTATATTTGAAAAATTTGTATGCTATACAGTTGTTACATGGTGATTGATCATGTGGCGCTCATTTTGTTAATACAAGTTTTATGGTGGCAGTCTAATAAAACTAGAGATTTGAGGGGAAAAAAAAGTGTATGTGTTCTGTTGCATACTGCAAATTTAGAAAATCTACTGGGTTAAAAATACTGCATGTGGCAAAGATCATATGTTAGTATGTTTTCCAAAAATAGACAAAGAAAACTATTCACCCGCATTAAAACATGCGTAATTCAGTACAGCATGAGAGCGAGAGAGAATGTAGAGCTGGTTGAGGTATTTGCTCAGCAAAAAAAAAAAAAAAAAAGAAAGAAAGAAAGAAAATAATATTATTGCAGATTACAGTTTCTCAGGTTTAGTAATATAGCTTCAAGCCCAGCAATCTTTGCAGTTGTGTGTGGCCCAGACAGGAAATTAAGAAACCTCCGAAGCTTTGTGCATATTTATATGCGTATTATGTGGGAACATCAAATTTCAACAAAAGCGGAACAGGGTTCAACACGTGTTTGAGCCTTCATGTGAGGCCGGTGTGCGGACAGACAGTTCGGGGGTCCATCAGCCTTCAGACAAGCCACAGTGAAAGAAAAATCCCCTGTGTCACTTAATAACTATTTCATTTATTTACTTTTGTCTCATGATTACTTGTTTAGTAAGCGTATCCTCTGTAATACGTGTGGATTGTACCGACGCCAGCAGTAACGATCCGTGTCACTGGATTCATATGTCGGAATCTGGATTTAGTACAGGTAAATGTGCCATGAATTGTTAAGACTCATATTTGTCTTGACAGCAGAATGTTACAGTGGAGATATTGTTGACCAAGACCATATTTTGAACAAGACCACAAGACCACTCAGATAAAAAGCATGTTTTTAAATGTATTTTTGTATAAACATATTTACCTGGAAATAGAAACTTGTCAGAGTTTAAATGATAAAAAAAAAAAAAAAAGATCATGATGTGAAATGAAGAAGGCAGATAATCATTATTATTTGAAGTGTAATAGAGACAACTCTCACGTTGGCTTCCACTCTCTCACCGTGACTGTCCAGTCTCATTTACACAGATGGTTCTTATACTGGAGGATTAGAGAGCATATTTCCCCAACAAGCGAGAATAAAACATCCCGCTCTTTTTCTAAATTGTATTATTTCTTAATCGAAGTCCTCCACAGAGATGTATATTTATGCAGGAGAGGAAAGCTGCTGCAAGTGTAAATATGCTGGAGTATTGTAATCTCCTGCAGATTAAAAGGATAATTTATGAAAAAACATCTGAGGTAGGTCCATCATCTCTGTTCAGTGTAGGTTACAAACCTTGTTCCTTGATCGTTTGCAGAGAAAAAACAATAACCATGGTCTTCTCACACTAGGACAAGTTCTGTAAGTCAAGCTAAATACACTGGTGGGGTGGATTGGGGAAATATAGCATAGAAACAAGTTTCACTCAGACGTTACAGGTAAATTGCATGAATAATTACAAAAAAGGCAAATAACATGTTGAATTAAACATGAACATAAATAAAAGGTTACACATAGTTACATTGTTTTTACTCAAATAAGTACAGACTAACCTTAATTAACTATGTACTTATAGAGTTACAGTACTGATAAAGATGATCCTGTGGTGAAGTAAACACTACAGAAAATAACACATGTAATTTCTACATGAAAAAGTTAGTTCAGTAAATTCTATATTAGTACCCAATTCAAGCATGCAGAAATTATAGTGTAAATATCAACATTATAGAATAAAGTAAAACTACTCAACTATTCTTATACTGGTGTTCACATCATACACTGCGGGGCATGAATAATTATTATTATTATAAAAATATATAGAGTAAATGCAGCTGGACAAATCAACCTTATTATAATAATTATAATAAGGTTGATTTGTCCAGCTGCATTTACACTGTATATTTTTTCAAGCTGCTTGTAATTATGCATAATTTACTGTTATTACTATGTGTATGTGGTAACGTGTAACTACGTTACCTTAAGTTAAAGTGTTACCAAATAAAATAATACTTTCTTTGTTTTATTTATAACTTCGAAAAATATTTTTATAGTGTACGACTCAATGTTTGTTATATTTTTTGACAACAATTGTATTTACTTTAATAAAATTATATATTTTGTATTATTAGACAGTAAAAGTCATTTCATTTCTTTTTTTTTCATGAAAAACTTTAATTTATTGTATATAAATGAAAATCAAATGAAAATATATTTCCAATACAAAGCATTAACGAATTAAAAAGAGACATTTAAACATTCAGACTACTAATTTAACTTTACATTTTAGTGTAAAAAAAAAAAACACCAACAAAAAACATTAAGTAAATATTTTGGTTCTTATAAAAGATCCATGCCTGTGAATCATTATTACTAATGAAATTAAATTAATTGACAGTTTAATATATTGAGTGACATTAAATAGATTAAAATTGTATTTTGTATTTATTCATATACTAAAAACAGCTCACCAGTTTTTAATTATTGTTAACTTATTTATTTATTTTATTTATTTATGTATTTTTTGAAAATAAAAATGTTTGCAAATGCATTTTCTTCGAAGCCAGTGTAATGTAGTTTGTGTCCTCTATAACTCTGGGCACACATTGATGATGGTGTGAGCTGAAGCACCTTTACTTTAGGAAGAATGTCTCATTTACGGAGAGGCAGCGGTCAGTCTGTCCTCTGGCTCATAGGTGAGCGCTCTATTCCACAAGTCAGTGGAGATCATGGGAAAGCATGTAAACCTATTAATCACTGTTAATGGTCCAGAACCGTGCGCTGGAGCTGCCCTCTGCCTCACACACACACAAACACACACACCCACACATAAATACACACAGATGTGGTAACAAACACTCACATGCAGAATGCGCTGTGTACTCAAATATTGCATTCGATTCGTTTGTTTGAAGTAAGCAACATGACTTAAGTCTTTTCTATTGACATGCTGTCCTTGTTGTCCGAAGTCAATGAAACATACTTTATTTTAGATTCAACAGATATTTACAAAAAAAAGAACATTTGAATTAAATCAGCAAAATAAAACAACCCAAAGCCATCCTATATACTACTATTAAGAGTCCCGCAGACAAGCAGAACGTCTGAGAAAAAAAAAAAGTAATTTCACAATCACAAAAACAGCACAACAAAAAGCAAGGAAACAAACCAAATCAATAGCTTGCTATTTCATAGACTGCATTAACATTTAGAGGGAAAGTAAGTCTTTATGGCATGTTTATTTTCATACGTAGATTTTTTTAATAATAAAACATTTTATTTAAGATAGTACACGCATACCTCTTTCAAGTCTTGTGGGAAAAGTGTGGAGTGTTTTGGTCGAAGTGTGTGTGTGTGTGTGTGTGTGTGTGTTCTTGGTGGGTGTCTTAATGGCCACACAGTGGCCCCACATCTAGGTTAACTGTCTATCCTGAAGGATAATAATGTAGTGCTGAAAAAAGAGTCAGCTAAATTGTTGCATTGGTGAAGTTCTCACAGTCGCCCCATCTAGCAGAGGGTGAGGAGGTGAACCGTGCTCGCTTAAAGAGGTCCTCCTACATGCTGCTGGCAGGTCACTGACAGAAGAGAGAGAGAGAGAGAGAGAGAGAGAGAGAGAGAGAGAGAGAGAGAGAGAGAGAGAGAGAGAGAGAGAGAGAGAGAGAGAGAGAGAGAGAGAGAGAGAGAGAGAGAGAGAGAGAGAGCGCTATTGAAATTACAAATATGAACAAAACTCATTTTATGGGGGGTGGTCTCAGTAATAACAATATGAATCACCAGCACCACATAATTTAAATATGTACATCTACTTTTTATGATGACTGTTTTCTCAGTTTTCAGAAAGGAGATATCAAGCAGAATGTCCAGGCTGCTCATTTCCAGCCAATGTTTGATTCAATCAAGATCTGATGTGACAGGCAAATGCAAGTCATAATAAAGTATTTGGAAGCATACTAAAGTCAGTTTTTAGGAAAAGTTCAGACAAAAAGTTTATTCTATTAATAATTTGCGTTGCTGCTGTACAAATTCTTTGCCAATTTTGATACCGAACAAAATAGTAAATTGTAGCAACTGTTTTCAAACAGGTTTCCTGAACAATGTCCCCATCTGCCAATGTTCAGAAAAAAAAAGGTAGTCCAGCAAACTCATGCCATTAGTTGAGTCAGAAACGGACATGCCAGACCACTCAAACAGATCAATCTCAAGTCTCACTGTATTAAGATTGCAATCAAGTCAATAGGAATCCAGGCAATTGGGAATTTTGTCAAGGCCAAGGACCCCTAAAATGCTAATATACAAGATGTGCATTCAGCGCTGACATGCCTTGAATGTGCTTCTTGTGTATCCTACTTGTAGCAAATCGAAATATCATGCATCTGAAGCTATAACTAAATACTGAGCAAAAGTGTGTAGTATTATTATTGTTTTAAATGGCGCTCACTCGTTTCTGTGAAGGACATATGGCTGTTACCTTCTACACAAGCACTCAACTCTGATACCCCACTGGACAGGCTACATATCGCCTTCACTTTTGGTTGAAACAATCCTGTAAGGGTGTAAATTTATAATTTGCTTTTCATTGTGTTAAAATATAGTGAAAATCACCCAAAACACCACCTAGTGTCCAACAAGGAATACTGTTAGAACCTGTTTAAACATGAATACCGTAACTGCACTGGGGTGAAAATTATGAAATAGTGGCAAGTACCTGTAAAGCCTATAGCCTACTACTGCTATTTTGTTTTGTAGAAAGAATTAAAAAAAAAAAATGTAATTATCCTAGTGGGGCAGAAAAAAGGGGCCTAAAACAATAGCCATGAAAGCCATTATAGCATGAAAAATGATTATAGCATAGCATTATAGCATGATAGTATGAAAAATGTAGAAAAATTGGACACAAATATGGGACACCAGCGTGCAGCAGCAAGAGAAAGAAACCTCAAGGATGATCCAGGTAAATGTGTGAAAATGTATAGGGCCCCATTCCTATATTTTATCTGGACTCCCAAATCACTAAATCCGCCCCTGTATTTGATTCAAGTTAGCTGATCTTTTAACACACTGATTGGTTTGGAAGTGACCACAGAGTAAAGGCGCGGGTATACTTAATTTTCCGCATCCGGACGTGTCTCGCACTCAGTCGTGTCCTCACAGCTCAACTGCAGATGAGCGTGAATGGCCGAGTTTGACACATGCACAATTGTTTTGAGTTGTATGTCTCTTCTTTCTTTCTTGCGCATGGGCTGTTGTACGCGTATGTAGTCTCAAAAACTGGGCTGCAAACGGACGGGGTGTGTGGACGCCTGCGGACCCTCTTGATGGCGAAAGTTAAATCACGCAGACGGTGAGCCGACATCGCTACACTGTTGACAATGGACCAACTTTACGTGGGATATTTCAATAAAGTTTCACTTTTGTGACCTCACCTTTACACATTTGGAGGAAATCTATCTACAGATGTCTTATAACTGTTTCTGCACATTAAGCTGGAATGGGAGAATGTATTTTAACTAGTGGTGGGCCGTTATCGGCGTTAATGTGCTGCGTTAACGTGAGACTCTTATCGGGCGATAAAAAAAATATTGCCGTTAATCTATTCTCAAAGTTGGGTTGGGAGCTGGGTCTATACTACGCAAGCTATGATGACTTTCACCTTATATATATTTTAGCGCGGATGTACACCTAGCCGAATTGCACTGTAGGGGCCAAGAGAACGAGTATTCGAACCTGTGTGTATGCCTACTAGTGTTGTCAAAAATATCCATATTTCGCTATGTATCGATACTGAAATATCTGAAACGATACAATACTCATTTTCTACAGTATCGATATCAGCTGCGCTCTCCTCTCTGACCGACAGCGAGTGACACGCACCCGCCTCCTCTCATTCAGTCCGGTTAATCCTCTGAACATTGCGAACGGGTGTTCTGCTGGACTTTTGTTAGTATTGGTGTGACTGGTCTGAATTTTGCGCGGGGTTGCTCATAACGTTAATTCTACTAATTCCCGCAGATTTCGCGCTCGCATCTGAAGCTTATACACATACCGTAATAAAGCCGCCTCTGACATACAAGTGCAAAAATGAGCTCCTTTTTCCAGTTTATTAATGGTCAAATACACTCAAAAATGTCTCAATGCCCATCTTGGTGAGTTTTAACGTAAACACAGTCGTAACCAGCTCACAGGAACAGTGTTTGGGATCCATGTGTGTGTCAGGTCTTAAAGGGACAGAAGTTATTTATTATTCAAACTACAAAAAGACAAACGATTACTTACGAGCACATATATTTTGAATGCCTTCGGCAGAATTCAAATGAGCCATTTTAATCTATGCCCACCACTAATTTTAACATTAAAAATAACCCACATCACCTAGAAGAATGCTATGAAAAGTCTCCATATAAAAAAAAATATTCAGAGACAAATTTGACCCGTGCTGGAAAAATGTGTCACAATGACCAAATTTTCAAAAATGAGTTATTGTTATTTTCACATTCTCTATTAAAAAAACCTTCAAATGATGTATGATTTGCTTGAATCGTACAAAAATGACTGAGCTACACCTGTTTGAAGTCAATAGAGTCAGTAAAGTCAATTTTGAGAAAAATCTATTTAAAGTTTCCTATAAAATGCCTATATATTAAGATCTACTGTACCACACAATCTAATATAATGTTACACATCAGATGTTTTTCACCAAACGTTCACATAAGACATAACAGATCATGTTTGTGTGAATACTCGCCAAGACAGATATTTTGAAATACTGTAGTTTTGTGTATGTGTGTATATCGGGAGGCGTCTTTGAGCGCACGAGTCGGATCTGTCAGTCAGCGCGAGTGAGATCGTTTTCATGGACAAATTAAAGTTACTAAAGATACTTTTAGACGTTTAATTGCTATTTGGAGCATTGGGATCACAAGACGAGGGGTTAATGAACAAATTTTTGTGAAAACTCATAATCGAACAAAATTGAAATTTTTCACTTGTTTTGCCTGTAGCTCAGAATTATCCTGTGCGCATTCAGACTCCTTTTGCCAGCACGGGTGACAAATATTCTTTGAGACTGCAGAATAAATGTGAACATCCCATAATCTCTCATAAAGACTCCCCTGATCGCGCAGTAGCTCCTATACTGTTTCCATCAGTGAGCCACGACAGACAGCTGTTATTTTTTCACATGTCTCATCAGGTTGTCTCATATTCACTCAACGACATGCCTGACTACTGTGAACATGGCTACCACCACAGCTGTAGCACTACCGCCGCATGTCTGTCCTCTCAGACATTAGCCCATATTTTTGGCAAGCCTTTATTTGTGACCCCGGGTATTCTTTAGCTTTGCCCTTTGGCAGGTGAGAAAGGAAGCTGCGGCAACTCAGTAGGCAGCGTAAAAAGGTCACATGAGAGTTGCTACATGAGACAAAGAGAGGGGCTATATGAGACCCAACTACAGCACATGGCCCTGTTGAAGAGCTGAAGAATGAGATTACAGGGCAGTAAATCAGATCGGATAATCTCCATCTTGACACCACAAGGATTCTGAATGGTGCAACTGCAAGAGTGGCGTCATGCCACCGATGCGATTTACCCGCAGTGCATGCCACGACACGGGATGTGGTGTTTGGGTTGAGAGCGGAAGAATGTGAGGGCGGATACCTACAGTATGTCTTACTCAAACAAATCTGTAATCAAGATACGCACCCCACCTGTCCAGAGGAGAGGTGGCACTGTCCGAGAGAGCGTGTGTGTTTGTGACTGTAAGTGTAGGTGAATCTGCTGAATCAATTTAAAGATATACAGTTCTGCTTGAACCCCTTGCAGAATCTGTGAACGTGAATAATTTTAACAAAATAAGAGGGATCATACAAGATTTGTTATTTTTTATTTGTTTTATTTAGTACTGTTAGATATTTTACATAAAATATGTTTACATGTAGTCCACAAGACAAAAAATTGCTGAATTTATAAGAAATACCCCTTTCAAAAGTTGTGTTTTATGTACCCTTAATTCTTAATACTGTGTGTCTTTACCTGGATGATCCATCGCTGTTTTTTTTGTTTTGATGGTTGTTCTTGAGTCTCTTGTTTTTCCTTCAGAAAAATCATCCAGGTCCTGCAATTTCTTCAGTTTTCCAACATATTTTGCATATTTGAACCCTCTCCAGCAATGACTGTATGATTTTGAGATCCATCTTTTCACACTGAGACACCCAAACACAACTATTAAAAAAGGTTGAAACATTCACTGATGCTCCAGAAGGAAACACGGTGCATTAAGCTGGGGGGTGAAAACTTTTGAACAGGATGAAGATTTTTCCCAGTATAATATGTAAATTATGTATAATTTACCTTGTCTTCAAATAATAATAAAAAAAAACTGCTCAAGACAAACAAGGGACTCAAGAACAACCATCACAAAACACAAAAACAGCCGTGGATCATCCAGCGAACGATACACAGTATTACGAATCAAGGGTACATACATTTTCGAACAGGGTCATTTTTATAAATACATTTTTGTCTTGTGGATAATATGTAACAATCTTTTATGTAAAATATCTTATTCAGGACAGTACTAAATAAATAAAAAAAATAAGCGTTTTGTATGATCCCTGTTATTTTGTTAAAATTATTCCCAGATTCTGCAAGGTGTTCACAAACTTTCTAGCAGCACTGTATATCATACAGAAAATCTGTTGGCTGATCAGCTGTGTGTTTATTAGGGATGCATCGAATCCAGGATTCGGGTTCGGATTCGGCCAAATATTGGGCTTTTTGATATTTTTTTTTTTCGGTTTCTGCCGAACCTCAGAATTTTTTTCCACCGAACCCGAACCCTAGGCTTGCACTATGCGCGCCTCGCTGGTCGAATGTAATGATGCCGCCATTGAAAGTGAAAATGGAACTCATGAACAGAAAACGTGGCAGTAGCCTACTTTAAGTCAAAAGAAGGCGATGCAAGTCGAGCTACATGTTTAATTTGCAATGCCAATTTGTCTCGTGATGACAAGGACCCTAAACAACAGCTGCTGTTAAAACAGTTGCGTATGAAACATCCGAGAGAATACGAGTTGTGCATGCAGGAATCTACAGACAGCAGCCAAAATGTATTTAATTTTACCATGCAAACAGCCGCATATAGATCAGATAAAATATAAATAAAAAGAATAAAATACATAAATATTTTCCTAATTATTTTTCACTTAAATAATTACCAAATTAAGATGACAAAACGAAAATACACTGTAACCGGAATCGTTTTTTTGTTTTTTTTTTCAAATAAAAATAGAAGGCCTAGGCTACCTCAATCCACACCTTGTATGTTTTTTGTTTGTTTGTTTTTTAAGTAACATGTTTAAGTGATGTGGGTTAGTCTGGAGCGCAGCCTGTTGACAGTTAAACCCGCGGCAGAAAACACCCTCTCAATCCTTCTGTCTCTGCAGCGCGTGCTTATAGCAGCTGACAGCGCGCGGGCGCGCCTCCTGCACTCTCCGTTGTGTTCTTCTTTTAACGACAGAGGACGACTCGGGGTAATTTTTCTATAAACCAGGAAACAGCGGCGAGATGAACATACGCAACAATGTTTACTTTAGTAAACTTGACCAAAACCACACTGTTAAAAGCCTTAAACAAGGCTTCAGATGGACCTGATGTCCAAGGAATAAAGAGATTTATCAGCCTCGGGAAGCGCCGTTCATTTGCTTTCCACCAGTCAGGAGCTTGTACTACTGCTGTATTTTTCTGTCTAAATGGTCCCACACAGTAAGCTTTTCCATTGCTTCATTTTGCAAGATATATCTGGTTTGTGGTTGCACATGTCGACGCGCTCCGTGAGTGAACAAATAACGCAATAGGCCTACAGCATATTTTTCTTAACCATGCATCAAAAAACAAACAAACAAACAAAAAAGCGTTAAAAACATTTAAACCGTTTAACTGGTAGTATTAATCTGTCAAAGTTCTTACTTTCGGTTAATGGTTAAATGGTCAATAGCATCCCTACACTGCTGTGGACGTTGTTTACTTCATTAATGTGGTTACTGTGATAATGTACTGAGGATGGGAGAAGGATTCGGTATTCGGTTTCGGCCGAATCTTAACCAGTGGATTCGGTATTCGGCCGAACCCCAAAAATCTGGATTCGGTGCATCCCTAGTGTTTATAAAATGAATGATGTATAATGTGAAACTTGTGAGATTTAAATTGTCTAAAAATATTAACATTTGGTGCAGATTCTAGGGTGGTTGCTTACTAGCCCAAGACAAAAGTATCCTCCCCCAATTTTCTATAATGTTCTGGTCTCTAGATTCATTTAGCTTATTATTAAATTCCACACCAGATGAAAATCTTAAGTCTAATTACTTGGAAAAGTAGCGACACACCTTTCTCAAACAAGCGATGTGATTTGAGGTATCACTTCCAATAGCACAAACTGTGTGGGATGTATAAAAAACATGAATAGTAACGCTTGTCTTAGCAAACATTGTATCATAAAATGTCCATGTTATGATGTTAACTGCTATTATTAGAATACTTCATTTTTTGTTGTTAGCATCATAAAATGTGATTATTATCATCAGTTGATGCGGTAACACTTTATTTTGATGGTCCCTTTTGAACATTCTGTTATAAGTAACTTTTCAACTACATGTCAGATAACTCTCATTAGTGTATTGGTAGACTCTCTGCTTAATATCTGATAACACTTTATTGTGATGCCCATCAACAAACATTCTACTAACTATGAGTTAGTACATGCCAACTTATTCTAACCCTAACAGTCTACTAATACACTACTAACACTCTAATTAGAGTTAGTAGACATGTATATTAGTAGACAATGTTACTTATAGTCAACAGAATGTGTTAAAGGGACCATCAAAATAAATTGAAACCGTTGTTGCTTTATCAAAATCTATTCAATTGGTTATCTATATAGCAGAGAACATTTCAATTAGCAAATTAAGGTCTTTATTTGCTTTGCCTTGCTCAATTTAAATTTCATTCCAGGCATGATAACACGCTCTTCGGCATTTTGTTATTGCTTCTTGTGTTCGAGGGTCCCCATGGGAAGGAGCTAACCTAATAGAAATCAGAATGAAAGAGTTAACCTCACTGCCCTGCCCTGGTCAACCCATCCCCTCCTTTAGCCCGCCCACCCTCCTTTTCATCTTCGCAGGGAGGGAGGGACGAGGAAGAGGAGGACAGGAATCCCATCTTGTGTTTCTAATATCTTTATGAAGAAATCCCTCCGGGCCAGGAACGTCTTGGGTGTTCTGAGAAAACGCTCCACGAGAGACCTGCCTCGGGAATATCTGACAGTTTCCCGGCAAAGAGAGAGAGAGAGAGGCAAGACGAGGCTAAAGGAGAGCCTTTCTTTCTCTCAATGTGTCTGTTACTCTCTCCTCCCTGTGGGCGGAGGTAATGAGCTGAAGTGGGCTTGGTGTCTGGTAATGTAATATACACAGCGCCCATGTCAGGTCTGGATCCAATAATGTGTCATTTAGCTTGTCTGGAACAGATTGGCCTGCCGTGATGGGGTTGAACTCTTGCCCGGCTGAGAAGTCCTCTACACCCCAAATCCCCACTGGCACCCCACCCTGTCACCCTTACCCTAACCTCTGCACGTAACCCCGACCCTCCAGCCTGACAGAGGTGAACGTCGCCCGTTTAGCCACAAGCGTGAGGTTCTCACCGCACGTTGTTTTCGGCAAGCCCCCTCCGAGGTCTGGTTTGCATTTGTGGAGCATTCAAAGACACCCGCTACCAACAGGTGCACACGTGTTTATGGTGAAAGTGGGCTGTGTGGATATTAGCAATAATAAACAGCCCGGTGTCAGTCTAGCATGCTAGCTTTGTTTTTAAATGGATTGGGGAGATAAAGTTTTTGGACTAATTGCAAATTGATGCTCTTGAAACAAGGTTTAAAATGAACCGCTCGTAGACATGGTTTTGACTGCTTTATTACCGAATGTATTTGAGTCATATGTGTTCATTCTGAATTGAAGAGCTGTTCAAAGTTACAAGCATGTCAATCCTAATTTCCGTGCTGTAGTTGTAACACATGCATTGTATTAGAGAGAAGAGTGATACTCTCCACATGTGTGACTGCTACATGCCGATTTCATTTTTACATGTACGACATTTGTTACGTTGTCAAATAACCCATGCCTCACAATAAAAAAAGAAACTGAACACTTGAATTGTATTGTCGGCATTGGCGTACTGTTCAAATGTTAGCTGCAATGGCCAAGTTGATCAAATTCTTAGTGAATCCCTATTACTACATACAGTATAACATTTCATACAAAATGTAATATTCTGTCATTATTTACTCACCTCTGACGGTGAGCAGAGACTTTCGCGCTCCAAAAAAGACATGTGGCATTGAAGTATACAATACAGATAGCTTTCATTCCTTCTTACATTCTGCTGTAGCTGTCAAATCTCATTCAAGCATTTGCATATTCAAACATCACAACTTTAGATGCGTTAGGGTTCCAGTGCAAAGTTTGACACCAGCTATGCCATATGTCACTGATTCTGACGTCATTGCAATAGTATAATACCATGCAATATCTTTTATCTAACACTTGATAAAAGTTGTACAATGTTCAATGTTTTTCTTCTGGTTCATATTAGTTGTGCAATGTGTCCAAACCTGCTACCGAAGGGCCAATGTCCAGCAAAATTTACCTCTAACTTGCCCTAACACACCTGTCTGGAAGTTTCTAGTGATCTTGAAGACCTTGATTAGTTGGTTAAGGTGTGTTTTAATTGTATTGGAGCTGAACTCTGCAGGACAGTGTCCCTCCAAGAGCAGGACTGGACACTCTTGGAATAATGCAATCAGTGATCTTCTATTAACAATAGCAATTGACATTATTCAATTAGGCAACATTGTTATTGTCATCATTCAGTCTGAATAATCTTTTGTCTTTGGGAGGCACAGATAAAGAGACACCAGCCATGAAATGGAGAAAGATGGCACACTTCTTTTGTGTGGTCTCACCCGTGTAGGTTAGTTTGGGGCAGGGGGCGTCTGTTTTAAGGGGCTTAATCAACGTGATGTAGTGTTCAGAGCGATTGCTCAGACAGGAATGTTTTCGCTTGTTTTTCAGCAGTTTCTTCAGTCGCACATGCTTCAGGACATTGTTCTATGAAAGTTCACTATTTTATAGGGATTGCACTGATAAAATGTGACATTTCCTTATATCTATCCCACTATGAACCTTTTATGAGTAGATACATTCGTAGAAGTTGTCTATTTAGGGTACTGCCCCAGTGACAAGCCGTTTTACCCCTAAATGTACAATGCAATGTGGATCTGAAGAACCTTTAATGAGGCATCTAGGACTTTCTATCCATATAGTCAACTCAAAAAGTTATACTTTATTTTGATGGTCACCTTAGACATTCTACTAAATATAAGTAACTTTGCAACTACATGTCAACTAACTCTGATTAGAGTGTTTAGTAGACTGTAATAGACTGTTAGGTTAGAGTTAGGTGCTAAGGTTAGTACAATAAGTTGACATGTGGTTGCAAAGTTACTTATAGTTAGTAGAATGTCTAAATTGTTTTAAGCACAATATACAATAGATAGATTTTTAGCATGCAAAATCTCTTCAGACACAGCAAAGGATGTGGCATGATATCACACATAACAAATAATATTCAATCCAAAATGTAAAATCATATACTCCACTTTCCTTCAACACTGCAGTTTTAAATTTATGTTCTTGTAATTCAGCTACAAGGTCACACCGTGACTTATCGATCTACTATTGGTCAGTCGCTGTCAGATTTTAGAATCAGATTAGAGATTTTGGTTACACTTTATTTTAAGGTGACGTAGATACATTGTACTTACTCAAATAAGTACTGAGTAATAATAATTAACTACATGTACTTATAGAGTTAAGGTTAGGGTTTGGTTAGGGTTAGTTAATTGTAAGTATGCATAATTTACTCTTATTACAATAGTAATAAGCAGGGGTGCACATAACTTTTGTTGGTCTGGTTCTCAAGGGAGCTTCTCAAGTACTTTGATACCACAGAAAAAAACTGTTAGCCTAACTAATAAAGTTCATACATTATTAGAGATAAGTTAACAGTCAGTTATAAAATAAGAACAAATACACAAAATACAAGCAGAGATGAATATTACATCACAAACAGTAGTATTAACAGTTAGGCCTCAATGTAATTACAGTATTTGTTCACCTTGGAAATTAAATATAGGTTCATTTTTGTTAAATCTGTATTTTTTTTTAATTAACATTAATGACAGACAACAGCAGGGATATTAGGCTGCTGTCACTTTAAGACCGAATGCACAGACCAAATATACTGACACACATCTGGTTTCTTTATCAACTTTTCACTTATAACCGAGATAATACTTGCCAAAACATAATTGAGTGTATGTGTCTGTTCAAGCAACACGAAAGAGGAATTAATACAGTGTTCGAGAGCTGTCTGAAACGTGCCTCTCTCTCTCTCTCTCTCTCTCTCTCTCTCTCTCTCTCTCTCTCTCTCTCTCTCTCTCTCTCTCTCTCTCTCTCTCTCTCTCTCTCTCTCTCTGCAGGCATCTTTGTACACAGATAACAGCGTAAATTGGAAACAAAACATGTTCAAATGATAAACTTTTGCTCTATGATGGTTAAACTTAGCAGTTAATCCTACTCTAGTAAGTAAACATTTCCCTGTTCCCAAAAATGTTGGCAAAGAGCTCAAAAGAGCTTCCCTCCACGTTTTCTTATTTTTACCACGCATGCGCTTCTGTGCACCCATTATGTGCACCCCTGGTAATAAAACATGTAGTAATGTTTAACTACGTCACCTTAAAATAAAGTTGTTACTGAGTTGTTGTTGTTTTTTTATTTTTGTTTTTTGGCTGAAGCTAAAGTGAAGAGCCTTTTAAGAGTGTGCTCAAGAGGTTTGACAAGGCAGAATGAAACAATTTTGTTAATACTATTTCAGTTATCCAGACATTGTTACCTCATTCTTATATTCAAGTCTATTGTGTGTATAAATCACAGGCAGTATTCCTCAAAATATTGTCCAGCTGCAGGTGTTGTTTGCCTGCTGGACTCTGTACTGCTAGACAATGGCGTTTTTGTGCACATGTGCGGCTCAACCAGACCCAAGTGCAAACAGGGAAGAGAGGGCTATTTTTTGGTCTCTAATCATAGGCAATTTGCTTAGTGCGGTGGAGGCCCTCCGCCGAAACATCGTGAGTGAACCCAAAATGAGTAGGATTTATGATGTGCCTGCCAGCTTTCCTTCCCTGGTACAACACACACACACTTTCAGAGCGACCCTAACATGGCTGACCTACAGCTGGCTCTTATTATGGCTCCATACAGTAGCCATTCTTTTTCACGTCCCTCGCTTTTCCTCCGCCCGCCACTCTCTGGCGCTTATTAGAAATGTAACATACTGGTTGGGGAGTTTGTTACAGATTTATGTGGCACAGGTGCTCCCTTTAAAACTGTGCAGGGCTAGCATTAGCCTGCAGAGCTATAAACATGGCCTCTACCACACTCAAGTCATAAAAGTTCAGACCCGAGTCGAAAAAAAGCACACCATTAGGTCATTTGATTGGAAATTAAGGGCCAGTGTTGACGTTCAAAGACGTGATTGTGACAAACAGCTCTTAAAAATATTAGCATTAAAATGACCCATGCATTGTGCGCTTCCAAAATCTGGATTTTTAGATATAAATGACCGGGATTGTTGCAAAAACCTACAGAGCAATAAAATAATGGGAAATGCCTTCTCAGTGTCCTATACTTGCTCCCAGAATATAAACGGTACGGCGGGCTATTTTTACTCTATATTTATTGCAGTGCTCAGGGATTAGCCAATACAGGAAATGGGGCACATTAGAGATTTGAATAAATAAAATGCAATATTTATAGCACGCTTGACGTCGATAAGAGTGATATCATGCATCAGGGTGTTATTAAAATGACATCAGGTCTTGGCATAGTCCAGTACAGTACCAAGGGAGCATTTTGACTAGTCGAGACCATGATAAACAAAATGCCGGCAATCTTTCAGGATTCAGGCGGATAAAGTCACTGATAGTCAGAGCACAATGAGGCTGCTCGTAGTGTCATTGGAATAGTGCCACTAGTGGTATGGTTACGTCAGTCGTGATTCATCTTCCACACAGTTCACGTGTGATTTTAAAGTGAGCATTTATATAATCTCCTCTTAATGAAGAGGAGATGAATTTGAGTGTTCTCTTCCAGGAAGTACCTTTGAGTTTGGAAATTATAATTCCTACATAATGTGTGTTCAAAATAAATTATACAAATTTCAAATACAAAAACAGGAAGATCTGTCTGTGTACCTCTGTATTTTATTGTTCTCATGATACCACAGCAAATGATGGGATGCAAGCTTCACTTATTAACTAAAAAAATCTTATTTTCTAGCAACCTAATAGTTATTCTTAAGTATACAAAATCAATTGCAGTGAAATTGTATACCAACAGCATTTCATGGGTTGGCTGTAGCGTAATCCACAGGAAGATGAATGACGCAGTATGAATGAATAATTAAGACTTTTAATGAACACATACACATAATGAACATACACATCATAACATTAACAAGAGACGAGAACTGAGGAAGACTGAAGGCTTAAATACATATGGAAGGTAATCAACAAAACAGGGAACAGGTGAGTACTAATTATGACAACTAAGAACTAGAACTCAGACAAAACAGATAATAGCCACATTTCCACCAAAATTACCCAAAATAATTTGACCCAGGAACCTTTTTTCCCCCAGAACTATTGCTGTCTACATTTCCACAACGGCCTAAAGTACCACGAAGATTAGTCCAGTGACGTAGGAATGTGCACAACTTTCCAGTTCCCGCTGGATTTTGTCCTATAAGCTTAATAAAGCCTGAACCTCGTCGTCGGCCCATTGGTCGTATTTTTTAAACTCCATTGTTGATTCAAAAAGCAAACAACTCTCACTGCATGCACCACAACAGACTTTTAAAAATGGTGGTTGAAATAAAATGCTGCGTGCAGCATATCAATCAAAATTCTGTGTGAATTCAACCAATTAGCATGTTCAGTGCCCACGTCCCATCCCCGAAAGTTCCTGAACTTTGAAAAAGTACTACCTTTTGAACAGGGACTTTCTGAGGGGAATTTTTTTACCCGGAGTTTAATTTAGACCCTGGTTCCTGTGGTCGAAACACACCGAGTACCACTCCAAAGTCCCTAGTTCCTAGGGAAAGTTCCTGTGGTGGAAACGCAGCTATAGCAAACATTGACTAAGGGGCCATTTACACAACACCTTTTTCAAATAAAAATCGAAAACTTTTTATGCATTTTGGCCATTGATTAAAACAACAACAAAACATGCTAACTTTTGAATACAGGTTTTCAAAGTGCAAGTTTTTGAAAACGATACCATTATCATCCCAGTGTAAGCTACAACAAGACAAATCTGTGAAAACGCTGAGATCATGTGCATGTGTATTACGTGTTCAGTCTATAGGCGTGTAGTGTTTCTTTACTAAATGACATCACCAACTACTGGCCTGGCATGAATAATACTGCGATTTTGATCGTTTTCACATATCCATGTGAAAGGGGATCACAACATTAAATTAATATTGTATACTTTGTGAAATATACATTTTAAGTATTTTTTGAGTGCATATACACACACACACACACACACACACACAATACATATGTTTACATATGAAACAATATTTTAACATGAACATTTGTATTATGCAACATTTTAATGTCTGAAGAATGATAGGGTTAAGGTTAAGGTTAGGTAAGGATTAGGGCTGGGGTTAGAGGTTAAAATTTGATTTAAGGTTTATAACTTCAGCTCAACACACACTTTGGGCCATGCTGCTGCTATCAGCAAACACAGTCAAAAAATAAGAATCCAAACTATTAAATTATATATCCATTATATAACCATTATACATCCAAATTTATATTTGGCATCTTTAAATTAAAATGAGATCAAATGTATTTAATGCAATGTTGTCTGTATGCTGTGCATATTTTGATCTGCAGAAGCCTCATGAGATTCATATTAGCTGCTATTATCATTATCATGACCTCTAACCTCTATAATTATACCATCTATAACTGAAGTTCAAATAATGCGGAGCAATTAGAGTACGATTTAATTCAACAGATAGACATGGATTTCCTTTTCTGCCATGGTCATCAACAAGTGTTTGAATGAAGGTGTCTGTTTAATTTGTTGTTGTTGATGTTGATATTTGGTGTCTGTAAGAGAAAATGAGGCATCTTTTTGTAAGAGTAAGCATAGTCACTGGATCATCAAAGCTATTAGCATCTGCTTGTCATTATCCTAGTTCATGCAGGGTGTCAGTATTCTTGTCGTTTTACTAACCCAAGAACTGTGAACCAGCTGTACAAAGCAATACTACGGGATGGGCCACATTAAAGAATTTAACCAAAATATATTTTATAATTCATCAAAGATTTCCTGCTAATAATCCCTCTTTTTTACTAAATGTATTGGTAATCTGATTGGAATCGTTTTTTTTTAAATAACTCTAATAGAATTTTGTATCTTGATCCATATTAGTTACCATTATATTAAATCCCAAAATTGTAATAGTTTTAAATCAATACAATCTCTTTAAAACAATCTCTCTCTCTTTCTTTCTCTTTTAATGTTGAGTTGGGCATCAAATTCCAGGGGCCTCCTCCTTGAGGGTTGTTTTTGTGCGGGGTCAAACGCCATCCCTCCCTTGTACCGAGGGTCACACCGTGTCCTCTCTTTGTCTCTGTCTGTCTCTCTCTGGTTACCGACATGCAGGTCGACATCGAACGCCTGACCGTCACAAACACACACGCTTGAGCTCACACTGAGTGATTGATGTTCAGCGTGGCCTTTCCTTGTCTTCCATGCACATCTCCAGTCAGAGGGCTGGCGTAGCATTTCATGAGTTCAGCTGCATGGCGCCCTCAGCGAACACTATATTCCTCTTCCTCTCATTTTACTGACATCTACCTAATTCCCTTTATCCAGCAAAGTTAAGTGAGGTCATGGCAACTTACTACACTTACACTCATGACACTCATTCATGTTGGATTACAGTCTTTTGGTTATAGATCCGCTTCGCCTATACCTAGTCTTCATCCTCAGTCAATGCATGATGGATTTACTGTTAGTGAACATCCAGAAGCCATCCACGCTGCTGAGAGCAGTATTTAGATGAATATGTAAATATGTGCTGCAGGCTTTCCTATCAATAACAAAATAAACACAACAAAAATGATAGTGGTGAGAAAACAGCAGTTCAGAAAGCATATGATCATAGTGATGTTTGCACCAGCTCTGCAATTCGGCACTATTCAGTCTCATCACATCCCGTTTATGTATTAGCGACAGTGTTGAACTTACACAGACAGAGAGATTGAAATGCATGTGAGTATATGACTAAGTATTACTGCAAAAATGACGCTTCAAAATTATTTTATCCCTTAAACACATAACTCGGGACTTTAGTGACTTGGGACATCATTCACCCTCCTCCTCCTTCATTTTTTAAAGTTAGACATCAACCTTCTTTTTTATTCGTCAACCAATTCATTATAAACAATACAACAGGAAAAATAAATAAATAAAATAATGTCTGTTTTCCCATACTTTTACAATTTGTACAAATTGTAAAAGGTCGCTAATGACCTGAGGTGTGTAACATTCTTTTCCTGAACAAGAATAATTAAATATTTGATGACTGAATAAGTGCATTTCACTTGTATTCCACAAGGTGGCAATGTCTAATACACATTTCACTCATAGTTACCGCAGGCAGAAAAAAAAGAATAGGAAGAATCATCAGCAAAACTTGAAATGACTCCGCGATTTACTGCAGAGCAAGTACTGAACGCAGTCAAATATTAGTGTCACTGTCGCTCGATGGTGGACATGGTGAAGAAGCTGTCAGTGATCAAAATATTGATTTTGAAAATGATAGTTTTGAGAATATGTTTGAGATGGCAAATATGAGCCAGATGCTGAATGTGCTGGGAAATGAGCTCTGACGAGGACAGTAATGATGGTATAAAACATCTGCTCAGACTGAACCCTTCCAAGCTCCAACAGCTAACAAAATATGCTTTAATTTATTCTTATTTAACTGTTACTCTAATATCAGAAGAGTTTTATATTATCGCAACAGGTAGAGATCCATCCGTGTTAGACATAGATCTGGGTCGCTAAAGACCCAAATATGTAATAATGATTGGTTAAACATTAATGCATTTAAGTGTTAAAACATATACCAGATAATGACTAAATAAATATTCAAATGTATAACTTCTAACATAAAATATTCATAGTATTCTTGCATAATTGGTTTCATGCATAGAATATTTCAGCCATACTAGCCGTTACTGTCATAACATTATTTTTACATGACATTATTTTTTTTATTTTTATTTTTTATCTATATGTTTCAACTTATATAATTATAAATGTTTACTGGAATAAAGAAAACAAGTATATACTAAAATTCCCATTAACAGCCAAAGTGTGACCACTAGGAGGTTTAAACTTCAGTGAAAACCCTAAATATACAACCCTTAACGGTATTGCAGTGATTTCTGTGTCATACTATTGTCATCCTGAACTGGACACGTCTTGGTCTTATGTGCCTCTTCTCTGAATCTCACGCTGGCCAGACTCATATTACCCTTTTTCTGTTGTCCCTTTACAGTAGGTCAGCTGTCTCACCTGACTGTGGCCTTGATCTAGATCACAAGCACCAGTGAGGAATATTTCATTCTGGTGCCAGTGCTGAGGAATGCTGGGACAGCATGTTAATCCTCTCACTATGGGTGAAACACCTGTTGGGCTCATCTGAGACCCTCAAGGGGAGAGTGGCATGAGCGCTGTGATCTGATTCCTTAAAGGGCTAGTTCACCCAAGAAATTAACATACTATCATCATTTACTTACACTCATGTTGTTCCAAACACATAAGACTTTGTTTTTCGAATACAGATGACAATGTTGTCAATCGGATCCCGGGAATGACTAAAACGTTGTATTATTCATGCGAGGCCAGTAGATGGCGATGTCACTTTGTAAAGAAACACTACACACCTATAGATTGAATACGCATGACGTCCCCCTTTTCATAAATTCTCGTTTTTGTAGTTTGCCCAGAGACGATAATGGTATTGTTTTCAAAAGTTTTGTTTTCAGACCCCCAAAACGGCATTGTTGTGTAAATAAACGGCCGAAACACATACAAAGTTTTCTTTTTTTGTTGAAAACGGTGACGCGTAAATGGCCCCTAAAACAAAGAAGGCAATCCAACATGAGTGCAGAAACATAACAGCTTGACATAAAAAAATAAAGCGATATCTCTTTACAAGACTGTGATTAAACCATTTGATTCATATGAATTTGTTTTTATACACCTTTATTACCTTATTGGTTCTTTTTCATTGTGGTTACATTGGACAGTTTAACTGATCAGGACAAACAAGGGAATCATGAACAACAACAACAGCTGTGGATAACCCGGGTGACAATCGTCTTTTGAAAGAGGTAGGGTTTTTTTTGGGTAAATTATATGTAGACATCTGATATGTAAAATAGCTTACTCAATGCAGTACTAATAATAAAAAACAACATAGATTTTTTTAGGATTGCTCTTATTTTATAACCTTCTATGTGTGTATGTATAAAATTTGGTGTCTAAATGTTTCTTGTTCAGATAACACAGGAGAAGGGAAGCAAATTAAATAATTGTATCAGTTTCTTTTTGGCTAATTTATCCATATATTTAAGACAAAATTAATTGCTCAATGAATTTCACTCCTGTCCTCCCATAGCCACCCTACACATTCCCTTGAGCACTCACAGATGACTGGAACATTCCTGACAACAAACGTGTATTGGTTCAGTGATCCGACAATGCCACACTGTACTCAACAACCCATATGACATATTAACGTAGGTTCAAAAGAAATCATTGTCATAGATGACGGAGCCACATAAAGTTTCATACATTTGCTGCAGCCTTGAACTTGGTTTCCTTGCTGGTTCTGGAGTGTTTGAGCGCAGTGCTCCCCAGTTATCAGGAAACAAAAATCCACACAAACAGTGCTATGCATGTTTTCTGCTATTCCATAAACCTATTTACCACTCTAAAAAAAAAAGGTTCTATATGGCACCAAAAAAGGTTCTTGGCTCGTAATCATAGGGGAACATTTTTTAGTGCTATATAGCACCAATTTTGGTGCTTCAGTGGTTCTTCAGCGGTTCTTCAGAGGTTCTTCACCGGTTCTTTGACTAAGGTGCTATGTAGCACCT
The DNA here is from genome assembly GCA_023566225.1 of Romanogobio albipinnatus. NCBI lineage: Eukaryota > Metazoa > Chordata > Actinopteri > Cypriniformes > Gobionidae > Romanogobio > Romanogobio albipinnatus. Next base: position 34,633,643 of record CM042244.1, on the reverse strand, counting down.
CTGAAGAACCGCTGAAGAACCACTGAAGCACCAAAATTGGTGCTATATAGCACTAAAAAAGGTTCCCCTATGATTACGAGCCAAGAACCTTTTTTGGTGCCATATAGAACCTTTTGGACTGAAAAGAGTTTATTAATAGAGTTGATTTTTGAAGCACACTCTTATGAGTCTACAGTCTTCATCTCATGTGTGTCAGGATCCTGCCCTGACAGTCTTGTCTGTTCTGTCCTTGTTTAGTGTTTCTTTGTTTGTCTTGTGCTTGAGCACATAGCTGTGTCTTTAGGCTTGTTCGACTTCACCCAGCGATGCGCAGACCGATCGGCGGCTGACTTGAAGCAGTGCATGCCGGTTAGAAATTTTGTCCGACTTGAGGCAGCGCCGACGCTACGTGACAGTGACGTATGTCAACAAAGTGCCGCGAGAGCAATTCGAGAGCAGCCGGCTGATACAGCCGGTGCAGTTTCTACAGAGGAGCTGCAGGAGGCTACACGGACTCTGATGACGACACAGCTGTTCCACGATTGGCCGGATTCACCGCATGACAGCGATCACGTGTGTTTCGTGTTTATTCTGAAACCTTCAGCTCCACTAATGCGCACAAATCTGTTTTTTATAACAGTAAAACCTCCTTTCATGTAGTCGCGATGTTATATTGTCATGTTTATCAAAATAAAACTGATTAAAAACGTAAACCCCACTTCATTGATATTGTAGGCTTATATGTTGAACTTTATTCTTGTACAAACACATGCTGTATTAAGCAGTACATAAAGTATTACATGACAATAATGTCTCTGAAACATCTGTGTATTGCCAAATATTGCATTTATTTCACTTCAGCTGATAAAGTATGCAAACACAGCACGAGCGTCACTACGGGAAGCAGAAAGTGTCCGACTTCACGTCTCCGTTTGCAGCTCCTCCCCGCCTGCACGCGGCTACTCTTGCCGATCAGTTGAATCCGGCCGCAGCCGATGTCGAACACACCTTTTGTTTGTGTGTTCCTCTTGTCCTGCCTCCTTGTTTCCCTTTACCATGCCCCCTTGTTTAGTCATTGCCTAGTCCTTGTTTCACTAATTGTGCTCACCTGATCCTCATGTGCTCTGGTCCCTTTATATTGTGCTACTTTCCCTCATGTCCTTGCTGGTTCGTTGCGTTTGTGTGCATTCGTTGTCTGGCTTATCTTGTCCTTGTAATTGCTCTTGCCAAGTTATAGTTATTAGCTTTATTTTCCCTAGCCTTATTTTTTGGTTTTCTCTAGCTTTGATTTTGTTTCTCTCTAGTTAAGTGGTTTTATTTTTCTCTCTTGTTTCCTGCAAGGTTGCTATTTGTTTTTTTACTTTTCTTTGTTTCTAGTTCCAGTCTTTCATTTCTAGTATTTATTTAGCTCCCCTTGTTTGTTTATCGTTTATTATATCTCTTGTTTTCCTTTTTAGATTTCTGATACTTAGTTGCAGTTTCACTATTCTTAGGTTTTATTTTTGGCTCTTGTTTATCTTTTGTTGTCTTGTCCTGTTTGTGTCTTGTGTTGGTTCCAGCCCTGTGTCCTGAGTCTCCCTTGGCCACTGTTTCTTTATCCCTGGCAGTCAAGACTGGAGCTGATTCTGGGAGAGGACATCTAGTCTCAGGTTCCTGGTGTTCCTGTCTGGGTTTTCCCACCATCACCCTGCCTGGTGTTGCCTCCCAAGCCATCCGCAAGTTCATGGTCTCCCTGGACTGGTCTCAGTGGTCGTCCTCCCTGCCTGTCATTGTGGTGACTGTCCCCTGCCCTGCTGTTTGAATTCACACCTTGTCACTTCCTTGTTGTGCCCTGTCTAGAGTCTTGTTAATAAAATCTGTTGCTCACTCTGCATCTGTGTCCTCAGTTTCAGAAACCCTGACAATGTGAGCTCTTCACAAAAAATGACTGTTTATCAATATTATATTAATATATAGTTAGACGCGCTGTATGTATTTCAGATCGACGCACAGCACTGTTTTCTTTTACATGTGAGCATCTCATGATCTGGTGTTTTCAGCTGCTCCACACAAACTTCATCTCTGCAAGTGTTGTGAGTTTGAGTCACTTTTAACATGCATTTGAAAACAGCCAAACATCTTCCCCAAGTTGCAATGAGAATCATTTACAAATTTGTAATAAAATAAAAAATTTATTTAAAAAAATAATAATAATGAAAAAATATATAGAGAGAGAGTTTAACGATGTATCGCTACACCAATGGTATAATAACATTATCTTTCTTTAATTGCTATAAGCTAATTATAATCTTTTGGTATAAAAACAATTATGTCAATATGGCCTGAGACAACTACAGTTTTAAACTCTGTTTAATAATGATAATACAAATATTTAAGTTAAAATTACATTACCATCTATTATCAATTACTTTTTTTATTTATTTTATCTGATGACAGATTTGTAAATTATTCTCATTACAACTTGCATGTTAAATACATGTTAAAAGTGACCCAAACTCACAACATATGACAAAGTAATTGGTGAATGATTATTGGGTTAAATTGTGCAGCTTTACACATAAGCATAGCAAACCATGAGCTCTTTTAACCCTTAAATGCATGAATGTTTCTCCAATCATTCTTACATATTCGGGTCTTTAGCGACCCGGATCTACATCCAACACGGATGGATTTCTGCCTGCCGCAATATTATAAAACTCTCCTGATATTAGAGTAACAATTACAGAAGAATAAAATAAAGCATATTTCATTACCTTTTGGAGCTTGGAAGGGTTCAGTTTGAGCAGATGTTTTATACCATCATCACTGTCCTCGTCAGAGCTCATTTCCCAGCACATGCAGCATCTGGCTCATATTCGCGATCTCAAACATTTTCTCAAAATTATCATTTTCAACATCTTCAAAATCAATATTTTGATAACTGACAGCTTCTTCACCAGATCCACCATCAAGTGACAGTGACACTAATATTTGATTGTGTTCAGTACTTCACTGAATCACAGTAAATCACTGATCCATTTCAAGTTTAAAAAATGAATGAGGAGGAGGGTAGTGAATGACATCCTGGGTCGCTAAAGACCCGAGGTATGCATTTAAGGGTTAAATTAATTATAATCAGATGTGTTTTCCAAAATCATTCAGCCCTTAGAAGTAATTTTGTTTTTGTTTTTTGTTTTTTGCTGTTGTTATTGACTAAACTGAAATATGTCCCATTTAAAATTTACCTCCAAATTAAAAAGCTAATTGCCAGTTTTTATCTCGCAATTCTTACTTTTTTTTTCTCATAATTGCATGGTTATAATAATCTGAATTCCGTATAATAATGTTGCAATTTCAAGTTATAAAGTCAGAATTGCTTGATATAAATTCCAAGTTATAATGTCAGGAATATAAACTACCAATTCGGAGAAAAAATATATTATGCAATTTTAAGAAAAAAAAGTCGATCAGTAGTCGATAAAAAGTCACAGTTATCCATTAATTTGATTGGTGGAAACAAACATCCATACCTGCAGGCATTATTTTACCAGTGTTTCTGGAGAAGTATAAATGTCCAGGTTGTGAATTTTTTTATAAAATTATTATTCTATTAAAAAAACAGTTTCTATTGGGTTCCTAAAATTTCATGGGCATCCTAAACAGATATCTGAGCCACATTCATCTATATGGTAAGCAAATGGGAAGGAGGCTCTGAACCCACACTTTCTATGGCGATTCAAGGTTGTTTAAACTAAACCAACTGTTCCTACGACATCACAAATCCCCCTCCAGCACAGGCCAGAGCCGCGAGGCCTGTCAGAGGAACGCCGCTTTGCATGTAGCCTTGATTATTATCTGCTCCAAAAATTACTTACAGCTGCCCTCTTCATGGCTGACGGTCAAATTGTTTATATATCGAATCTGTTGGAATGCGGACAATTACCGTTTTTATTTTCTCACACCGCCTTCCCCCAAATCCTACCCACATTACAGTTTACATGAACCTTCTTCTTTAAAATCTTTGTTTAAAAGGTTTTTACAGGCCTCGGGGGTTTGCTGCTGGAGATGAGGAATTTGCTTCGGTGGTTATGTTCTCGCCGTGATCTGGTAGCATGCATCTTTAACTGGGAGAAAGGGGAGACGACCGTAGCGCCTTGCCCCCCTAGATACCTCTCCAAAGACAAGCAAGTGATTATAGATATAATGTTTGTCTGAGATTTCATTTGTGTAGCGATACCATCGTGGCTAATAGAGCTTTAACAAGGCTTCACACCGGCACATAAAGAGAGGGTTCTACCACCCACCATTAAGGTCTGCTGAAGGTTAAACCAAGCCAGATTTGTAAGTGGCCCTCTCTCACGGCTGAAACTCACTGGGGTCGCTATCAGGGCAAACCGTGGAGAGCGGAGCCAGAAAACGAGCTCAGTTTCAGCTAAATATGTTATCAACCTAGTCGTGCATGATTTGATTTGTTGCATGGGAGCCAGAAGGGACTGGAATCACTGAAACTTTACTGCTCCCATGTATGTTGCTGAAATATGAAGAAAAGTCATGACAAAGTGCTAAAGTTGACCTCCACTGAGCAGTGACATGCTGCAAACACTTGATGCTGTTGAACATACTGAGGCTGTGTGCGAGAGTGCATGTGTGTGTGGTTTGGTGCTTTGCTGTCAGCAGTCAAAAAATTCTGTGACCGAATTTGTAGGTGCTCTTGGCATTTAACCCATGATTATTACAAATGAGATACTCACCTAATAGCATCTAATAGCTTCCAAATGGACACCCAAATATGAGATGATTCTGAAAAATCAGCCCTTTTCAAATGATGATATTCTGCTTGTCTTTATTTTCTGATAGAAAAAGTAAAAATGACTTGCTTTTTGTTGTTGTTGACCAATTAAATTAAAATATGAAATATATTAAACTGAATACTTTAACCAAAAAAGAGATTTTATTTACAGACTAAAACCAACTACAATATTACCGTAAGGGGACAGAGATGTCTTTTCTACCTTTATTTAATGCATATGTTACATACTGGCTTGACTTGATAATCCAGATTTAAGAGGCTTGACGTAGATGAACAGTGAAATAACATTTAATAAACCCAAGGACCAATAACGACAATATGTGCATATGAATCTTGAGTGCACTTTGCCACTTTGCCTAATTTCTTCCATCTTCCATAATTTGAAGATTTGTCTCAAGTATGTGTGGCAGGATATAAACATGTATGGGTGCGTCATATTTTGTATCCCATAATGTTGTAGAAATTTTAATCTTTCATTTTTTAATAGCATTACAACATGAAATCTGTGCAACAAGATGGATGGCAAGAGATCACAGTTGATTCCCAAATTGAGAGGTCACCCGAAAAATGTCACAGTTCAATCGTAAAATTGTCTGTGCACTCAATTACGCAATGGCTTCACAAAAAACTGCCTATAATAAGCAAAGAAGCCATTTTGGGTGGTGAAATACAGGAATTGCAGTGTGACTCACTGTGACCTTTTTTGGGAGTGGAGAGGAGAAACTGGCAGGAGGTGACATCAAAGAGGAATGAGTACTGCTGCAATCCAAATGTCCACTGAATGCCCCATAAAGAGCACCCCAACCTTCACTCTTGACAAAGAGCAACAAGGGAGATTCCAAAGTCAACAATGTTTTCTCCCCCCAAAAACCGCTCCTGTGTTTTACTCTTTTGGCCATGCCCTCAAAGGCGGTGGGGTGGTCTTGTTAAAAAGACCTCCAAAGGACCCCCCTTTCCCCAATTTGTTTTCTTGTGGACAGAAATAACATCAAGTTCCCTTGAAAAATCCCCTCACCCACCCACACAGTTAAGTGATGATTAATGAGTCTATCGCAAAGAAGCTGCGGGGATGTCTGGTCGCTAAACTCCCAAGGAGTATAGAGTCCATTTTTGCATCTTGCAATCCAGAGTGGATTCAGGCCCAAAGGCTAGAAGCTGAACCTGAACGCAACGTCAACATCCTTTTGAAGTCTTTCCTATAGTGTCAGTCCAAGCACTGCAGGATGCTCCATTTGATAGAAATTGTGCTGGATTTAAGCTGATATCAGTTTTATTTGTACTCATGAAAAAGAATGATGTTCCTATGCTGAATAACAGTTATATGGAGCTAAAGTTGAGATTCCTCACAGTATTGATTAGGATAATGGTTAGTGGGAAAAAGGTGGAAAGTTATACGAAATAGAGATGGAATAAATAGAACTCCAAGGTAAGGACCTTTTGAACTTGAAATGTCATTTAAGTCAGTGCACTTTTCTGAGAAGTAGTCTTCTTTGCATGGATATGAGGACAATAGCTCTCTACACATCCGTGGCAAGAGCAATGTGTGCAAACAGTGCAAACAATGTGGAAGTAGGCTATAGACATTGGGAGCCATTGGAGAGGCGCAAAGCCAATTCTCTAGTCACATGTCATTGCCCTACCTGAGCCGCAAGTCTTTTTTGGCAGTCTGACAAATTCTGTAATTCGTTAACGTTATTCACATACAGTACCACTCAGGTGATTGAGACACTGGGAAAGACTTGTGAATACTATTCTCTTGTTACACACTAATATTCCTAGTTTCAATCTTCTTCAACTCTTAAAGGTACTAGAAGATCAACAGCATCTTACCTTCACAAACCTTTTTTTTTTTTTTTTTTTTTTGGAGCCTCCTCTTTGTTATTTCTAAAGAAGAATGGCTTGCCCTTCACCCTACAAAAAATTCTTAAAATTCCCATGTAGGGTCCCATGTAGGGTCATAGTATCTATCACTTCTATTATTTACTCTTAATTTCAAGTCATCTCTTTACTGCCCCAAAACAGGATCACAACTGTTCTAATATTATGCAGTTTTCTATCTAAAGACAAGAGGCTGTTTATCTTGGTTAAAGTGGCATGACATCAGTGTCATCGTGCTTGAACTGTGTGCAAACCTCATGCCCCCTCTTGTGTCCAGCAGCAGCAAAGGGAAACCGTGTCCATTTAACTAAAGAGGGGAAAGGTTCAGGGGGGTTGAGACTTGGCCTGACTGGGAGAGAAAGTGATGTATGCTGGGATGGAAAACCGCATATCTGCAGCTTGACAACTGGGCTGTTTTTCTGGATGGGGAGGCAGACGGACGGACTCTGGCCTACAGAGGAAAGATCCATTTAGGTTGCACTAGAGGCAATTGCAGCCCTGCTTCACCCAGCCAAACACAAACACACACACACAGGGTTTTTCATTGGCCCCCCTCACCCTTAACACCGCCAGCCAAGTCTCTCAGACAGTACAAACACACAAATTGTACACTCGGCATAACCCTCTTTAACCCCGTCTACTGAGTACCAGACAAGTACACAAAAAATGTGAAAAGAACCATGTATTCTTTAAAATTACATTCTAATGAACTCTCAAATACTCCTATGACACACAGAAGGAACAGTCTAATTTATAGAGACCATAAAAGCAAAGGGATAAATATAGTTGCACTTGATCCAGAGAGAAACATTTTATTGGTTAAAATAGGCTGTTTGGGTTTGTTACTTCTAATGGCAAGAGATACTAAATTTGCGCAGTGTCTCATGCACACACGTAGTGAGAATTTTAACACATATTATTGGGAGTGTTCAATAACCTGACTTAATGTGCTGGCCAGACATGCAGAAAAAGGGCTTACTGAAGCAAAACCTCCCTCACACAGTCAGGGACATGTAAAACACCCGCTAGACTGTGGCTCCACTTTCACGCATACTGGAGGAGAGAAAAATAGCACTCCATTTTTATAATTCCACTATTTCTCTGGAACATGCAGCGAAATCGAAACGACCATAATAAATTCATTCTTAATGGTCTTTGTGGGAGTTTTGGAGCTGCAGTCTGGGGTAGAGGAACACTTGCACTTTTAGTAAAAAAAAAAAAAAGGGGGGGGGTGGGGGTGGGTGCAGAGAATATGCTCAGCCAGTAAAGAGACAACAGAGACAAGCCTTTGAAGGCATGTTTAATTGAAGAGTAGGGTTGAGATTCAAGAAATTCGATTTCCATCCAACATATTACAAAATACTGGAACTGAAAGATTTTCGTGACTTTTGGTTCCGTTGACAGTTTTGGAACATCTGCATTCTTCCGCCAAAAGAGTTGGAACACTAAAATACTTGAATACTTTTCCTGTACCACTATTCAGTGGTAAATTCAATAACAATCATACTGTATAGCGTGACCAGTGTAGTCTGATTTGGAAGCAGATCTTTTTAATGAATCGAACAAAAGACCCATGAGTCATCTGTTTATTTGCCTATGACTTGAGTCAGTGTAATTACAGGTTTTTCATATGACAGAGTATAGTTAAACATAGAATCGGAATGGTTAAAATGCTTACAATTTCCATTCTTATTAAAGAACAATTTCCTCTTAGACGTTGCACTGTGCATGTGGGTTTTATCAAGGTTCCATTTCCAATAATGAGCTTTTTTACTACTGCTGTCTCATTTTCCCTCTCTACCCCACTTAATACTTTGAAACATAAGTGTAAACACCAGCAGGCACCTGGTTCATCCATGCCTGAGTCGACTATGAAAGGCCCCATTAAGATAACAAGGGTGTCCATGTGCCTCAGGCACTGAACATGTTGTTGTAATGCAGATCCCCCATGAGCACCCAGCTGCACTGAGCTCCGAGTGCCAGTGCCCCGTGAACCATGGAAAACGGCCCCACTGCAGTTTAGCTTGTTCACTTTTCAACAATGTAAGGTGTTATTTTGCACAGGGAGAGTCCAGAAAGCTTGTGTGGATTCAGTGTACCATTTGTGCCAGACGCTGGCTCAAATTCTCTGCTTTATGTCAACCCAGCTAGAGGACAGTAGTTTAGGTAAAGATCATTAAAGAGGTTTATTAGCTAAATTAGTTTCCAGCACTCTGGACATCTCTTCTGCTAGATCATGCACCACCAGAAAGTAGAGTCAATAGGTGGTTGTGAGTTTTGAACTTTTTCTGTAATTGTGTATACATACATCCATACTACATGAACAGAGCACAGTTTGAGTTGGGGCACAAATTCTGTCAACGCTGGAAAGGGCCAGATTTGCAAACGGCATCCATCACCAATCTGCCCCAAAGTCTGAACATAATTTTTTTCCTTCCACGGAAGTCAGTCAAAAAGGAATGATACAGAGAGAGAGAGAAGAGGAGAGAAGAGAAGAGAAGAGAAGAGGAGGGATTAGAAAGGGCGTAATTCAAACAGGCGGCAGACAGGAAATTAGCGGACGGCTAGTTCCTGGGACGTTGCTGCATTTAGATGTTACCAGGAAGAAGAAAGTGCAGTGGTGTTGTAAGGTAACAGTCAGGTCATTGAAAGCGTGGCTTCCTTCTTTTTAAAAAACATGATATTTTTTTCACGCTGCCTCCGCTATCTTTGTTCCCACATCCCCTCGAAAAGCTCATTTCAATAGCTCGGTTACAGAATAAAGTATGCATGCTACAGTTTGCGAGAGGCCTCCCGCTGGTGCGGCTGTTCCGTTCCAGACGCCAGTTGTACCATTCAGACCATTTCATTCTAGAGTTGTTTTTGTGTGTGAACGTATTGCTACGTCCAATGGGAGGAAGTCAGGGCATCATATGAATGAGAGATCAAACGGTGTTAGACGGGAACTTAGACGTGATCTGATTAGTTACTGTTAATGGAATCTCCTGACTTGCTTTTTGACTGAAAGCAGAAACTTTGGCGGGCCAGGCGCATATGGTCTGCTCAACATGCTCTGCTGGTAGAAAGCTGAGGAAGCACAGATGTCTGCTAGATTACCATCGGTCTAATCAATATGTTTTTGTAAATGCAGCAGACATCTTGGCTCAAATCTTGGGTGAGCATGCTGTATTCCCACAGTTTAGTCTGCCACATCCAGCAACAACTTCAGAATATTACGATATGCTAATTATGATGATCCTTGTGGAGCTAAAGAAGATAGCCAAAATGTGAAGAACACACACTGAAAGCATCAAAATTGTAAATAAGCTTGTTAAAGAGCTGAAATTTGTCCTAAAACACTAAACAAATGTGTTTATAACTGTGGTAGATGTAGTCAAAAGGGTCATGAATTGAGAAATCAACTTTCCCTTGAGCTTTTGATATATAAAAGGTCATGGCAATATATGAATATCCTGTAAGTTTCAGAGCTGGATGAAAACTCAGGATGTCGGTGCCAGCTGGTCGCTCCCGCATCTAACGGCAAATCCCTTTCACTGTTCGCATTTTGATTTCGGCAAATCAGTTTGGGTGGATGCAAAAAACTTAATTATTGTTCATTTGTTATATATATATATATATATATATATATATATATATATATATATATATATATATATATATATATATATATATATATATATATATATATATATATATATATATATATATAAATTTATTTATTTTAGTAACTTGTAGCCTATTCTTAACCTCATTATTGAAACACAAAATATCAAATAAAGTCTCAAGCACCAAAAGCAATCATCTAGGTTATCTTTCATTGAAAAATAGGCATTTTCATTTATTCATACATGGTTGCAACAACATTTAGTTCAAAATTTTAAGTGCCATTGTTTAAAAAAAAAATTATTGGCTGAAATTTCAAAGACGTTTAGTTATTATGCTTTCAAAATTTATGCCATCTATGTATCTTCCTGACAAAAACAAAAAAACTAATAAAATAAAAAACTTTTAAGTTAAGGTTGATGATATTTAATATCCCTTGGTGTAGAAAATAAATATTCAATAATTTGAGCATGGAGCCACATTACAGGGAGTGCAGAATTATTAGGCAAGTTGTATTTTTGAGGATTAATTTTACAACATTAATAATTAAACAACAACCATGTTGTCAATGAACACAAAAAACTCATTAATATCAAAGCTGAATATTTTTGGAAGTGGTTTTTAGTTTTAGCTATTTTAGGGGGATATCTGTGTGTGCAGGTGACTATTACTGTGCATAATTATTAGGCAACTTAACAAAAAACAAATTTATACCCATTTCAATTATTTATTTTTACCAGTGAAACCAATATAACATCTCAACATTCACAAATATACATTTCTGACATTCAAAAACCAAACAAAAACAAATCAGTGACCAATATAGCCACCTTTCTTTGCAAGGACACTCAAAAGCCTGCCATCCATGGATTCTGTCAGTGTTTTGATCTGTTCACCATCAACATTGCGTGCAGCAGCAACCACAGCCTCCCAGACACTGTTCAGAGAGGTGTACTGTTTTCCCTCCTTGTAAATCGCACATTTGATGATGGACCACAGGTTCTCAATGGGGTTCAGATCAGGTGAACAAGGAGGCCATATCATTAGATTTTCTTCTTTTATACCCTTTCTTGCCAGCCACGCTGTGGAGTACTTGGACGCGTGTGATGGAGCATTGTCCTGCATGAAAATCATGTTTTTCTTGAAGGATGCAGACTTCTTCCTGTACCACTGCTTGAAGAAGGTGTCTTCCAGAAACTGGCAGTAGGACTGGGAGTTGAGCTTGACTCCATCCTCAACCCGAAAAGGCCCCACAAGCTCATCTTTGATGATACCAGCCCAAACCAGTACTCCACCTCCACCTTGCTGGCGTCTGAGTCGGACTGGAGCTCTCTGCCCTTTACCAATCCAGCCACGGGCCCATCCATCTGGCCCATCAAGACTCACTCTCATTTCATCAGTCCATAAAACCTTAGAAAAATCAGTCTTGAGATATTTCTTGGCCCAGTCTGGACGTTTCAGCTTGTGTGTCTTGTTCAGTGGTGGTCGACTTTCTGCCTTTCTTACCTTGGCCATGTCTCTGAGTATTGCACACCTTGTGCTTTTGGGCACTCCAGTGATGTTGCAGCTCTGAAATATGGACAAACTGGTGGCAAGTGGCATCTTGGCAGCTGCACGCTTGACTTTTCTCAGTTCACGGGCAGTTATTTTGCGCCTTGGTTTTTCCACACGCTTCTTGCGACCCTGTTGACTATTTTGAATGAAACGCTTGATTGTTCGATGATCACGCTTCAGAAGCTTGGCTATTTTAAGACTGCTGCATCCCTCTGCAATATATCTCACTATTTTTGACTTTTCTGAGCCTGTCAAGTCCTTCTTTTGACCCATTTTGCCAAAGGAAAGGAAGTTGCCTAATAATTATGCACACCTGATATAGGGTGTTGATGTCATTAGACCACACCCCTTCTCATTACAGAGATGCACATCACCTAATATGCTTAATTGGTAGTGGGCTTTCCAGCCTATACAGCTTGGAGTAAGACAACATGCATAACGAGGATGATGTGGTCAAAATACTCATTTGCCTAATAATTCTGCACTCCCTGTATATCTATGGGAATGAACCAAATAGGGCCTTTAAAATTAAGGTTACAAAAGAAAAGTTTATTAAGAATGAGAATATAGAAGGATATTGAGATATATTTAATACTTTTAGAGTTACAGGCACAATATGGGAAACATAGTATTGATGGCACTCAGACAGGAATGTTCAATTGTGTTGATAGAAAAAAAAGGTATACATTTCTAGTTTCAACATTATTTGTTGTTCAAAAAATGTGTGACCATTGAACATGTGTACCAATTTACTCATGGAACCACATTGAGATCCCTATATCTCTGGAAATTATTGGGCCTTACAAATTAAGAAACCAAAAGTAAAAAGTGTTTTAATAATTAGAATCTAAAAGGATATTAATTTATGTCAGGAGTGCAAAATAATCGATCTGTAATGAACAATATTTTGAATGGAATATCACACGCAAATTATTTCTCTCTGGTCTGCAGCGGTTCAGTTGTGTCCACACAGCTCGCAAAGAACATATTTTAGTTCAGCTCTTAGTTCAAAAGTGTGCATATTTGGAGAAATATTGATTTATTATCACGTTTGCAAAATATTTTGTCATACAGAATACCATTTCTATTCATTTCTCACTGAATTATCCAATCTTAAACAGTGTACAGAGCTCTCTCTGTCTCTCCTCTTCCTGATTTGCGTCAGATATGAGTCATCATGCGCTCATTCTCTACAGTTGTCAATCATCTTATGTGACTCAATACAGCCCTCCTGCATGACGCTCTTCTGTGTGTTTACGTCCTCATTCTGTCTCTGTGAAGAACGAACCAACTCTACATTTCTACGCGTGAACTAAGAAGCTAATAAACACAAGATAATTATGGCATAAGGTTTTTTTGTGTGATTTTTCATGTGATTTAGGCTATTTTATATCAATCATGGATGTCTACATTATCACTGCTAAGCAGGTGTAGCGATTAGCTCCATATAAAATGCTAAATAAAACATTTTAACATTATTGAACATCACTGAAACCCACATTATATCATGATCGGAAATAAATACAAACACTCGATGGCTGTTTAAAGGGAGTTTGGAGTTAAAGTGTAATAGTAATATTTTATTTTGTGTTATGTAGCTTGATGCTAACTGTAGCTCTAATGCACCTGTGACGCCTATATTTTATTTCACATAAGGTACCAAAAGCATGCTTTTTTTTTTTTTTTTTCTGTTTGCTAAAAATACTTCAGATCGTAGGTTTTAATGTAAAGTGGGATGAATGTGGGGTTGATGGCCGATCCAGAATGCCTGAATAGGTTATAATGCTTGAATTGAAACAAAATAATTACTATAAAAGAATAATGAGGATTAAGTCATTCATGACGGACGTGTGAAAGGGTCATTGAGTGAAAACAATAGAGAATTAAGCAGTTGAAAGACTAGTTAGAAGACTTCAAGTATGTATTTTACAGGCCAATAACATAATGATAGCATCTTATCTTAGCATTCATATATATATATATATATATATATATATATATATATATATATATATATATTATGTTTGAGCCTATATATCTCCATATTAATAACAGTCTGAGTAATGCTGAGTCTTGAATTGTAAACTCTTAAGCTTTGGCTTTCTAGATATGTGTTACTTAGGTGTATATTCAGAAAGACTTGCGAGCAGCAGCCCTTTTATTTGGGGTATGTCAAAATGCCCCACTTGCCAAAATGGGGGGTGACAGGCAAGGGGTTAACTGCAGATACTGAAATGACATGTACACTGTGTGGTACAGTAAAAATATTTTGAGTGTCCCTTATTCTGTTCCTTATTTTCCTATAAAGAACCACGACTGTCCCTTATTTTATTTTCCAGAAGGTGGCATCCCTACTCGTGGGTGCACGTGTGTGTGTGTGTGTGTGTGTGTGTGTGTGTGTGTGTGTGTGTGTGTGTGTGTGTGTGTGTGTGTGTGTGTGTGTGTGTGTGTGTGTGTGTGTGTGTGTGTGTGTGTGTGTGTGTGTGTGTGTCTGTGTCTGTGAATGTGTGTGTGTTATTATGCATGGTTCGCGGTTATATCCACCAATCGGGCAGGCCAAGTAATAAAAAATAACATTCCAATTAATTGCGGGTGGATGAGAGATAAATCATTGTGTTTGTTTGATAAAGACCTTTTGGGAGCACTGTGGGCGAATCATTTGGTTGCCGTTTCTCATAAAGGGGTCATGAACTAGCTTTTTTTTATACTGTTCATCTTCTTGCTGGTTTAGCGGTAGAGTTAGAGGTGTTGATCTACACTAAGTGAAACCGAATAAATGAGAATTGGTGGTGATTGACAGCTGTGAGCACCTATCAATGAGGAGTGTCTCCTATTTAAGAGCTGGTTGGCCATAGCTTGTGATGCGTCATGCCCGTCACATCTGGCTCCTCCCCTTTCTGTTGTCAACAGTAGCTGCAGGTATGTGCCGTTAGCAGGTAGCATTTTGCTTGGTTTACGTGTTAGTTGCTGTGTGGGGGTATTAATTAAACATTGTTGCATCCTAGCCTGTCTTTTCATTTCCTTTTCCTTCGGCTCGCCTCGTTAGTGGATTCTAAGACTGCTCACCTCTCAAGTATGCAAGTTAACTGTTCTGTGGAAAGCAGTTTGTTTTTTTTGGTTTCACTTGGGGATTGGCTGATGTTTTGAGTGTGCAGTTCCCTGTATCCCAGCTAAACGGCGCTTTTTTATATGAATGTGGTGTACCTGTGCCTGTGAAGGGATAGTAGAACACATTGTCCTTTTACGGTAAGTGTCATCGGGCATGTCGCTATGAGCAGGAAATTCTAGCAGGTGATGCATGCATTTTAGTAATTGTTTTGTTTTCTGTTTGTATTTAGTTCAGGATTCTCCCTCTCGTCTGTGACAATCATTTTTCTCTGCTGTCACCATAGTTACAGCCCTGTCGTTTCTCCGCGCCCATACAGAGTGAACGTCATTATCTTTCAGCTAATCGAGGGGATTGTTGCTGTCTGGTTTTATTGAGTTATAGTTTATATTTATTTGGGGGTTGATGCTCATTGGTCTCTGGAACAGGAGCACAAACGTATTTGCTTCATGCAAGCCTGTCTCCCCTGTCCTTCGAATTGAGTTGATGCGTCTTCTTTATTTCTATTGTTTGAATTATTTTGTCTATTTTATTGATCTTTGATTTTTCCTTTCAGGAGCTGGGGTCCCACGGGTGAAAGGTCTCCACTGGTGGTGGTGCTCCTCCAATGTTTGCCGTGTGACACTTTTTCAAGTGTTGTGTGATCTGAGTGCACAGTTGTGTGTGTGAAACGTGTACTTTTGGATAACTAGCTTTGTGATCACTCCCCCTGTGGTGAGCCTCAGCTCCGTAAGTGGTGTGTGTCTCTCTCTTTATTTTGCTCTGGAATCTGTTGTCAGCTGTACACCTCAAAATCCCTCAGAGGTTGCTTGTATCATTGATACTATTTTAATGCGATTTTGTCCTTTTTCACTTAACTTTGTATTAATAAAATGTTGTACTTTTATATGATACCCACATTTCTGCCTACCTTATTAAAGAGAATCGAACCTGTGTGACCTAATGACAATTTGTTAGGTGTCATTCACATTTCCCTGGGTGAAATTCCCAGGGTGGCGTAGTCGAAATTCCTTTGTGTCTGAAATCTGTACCGCTCCGTCGCATAAGGATGGGAACTCCTGCCCTCTTCTATTACATTTTTTAGTGGATGCGTTGCATCATCTGCATTGCATCATCTCTCAATGCTAAACCCTATATCTATTTTTGTGGGCAAAGCATATAGCGACAGGTCGGGGTGGTGCATGCCTGCACACCATTGCAATCATCTAGGCATACCAGGCTGATATATATTAAGGGACCTCCATTAAGGCGCAGGTTCGGGCCCAACGCAATAAAAGAGCTGTTGACCTGTCCTCTGGGCTACTAAGGAGACATCCCATGCCATCGGTCGCGCCATGGCAGATATTGGTAGCTAATGAGAGGCATTTATTGCTGATGACCCACTGTCGCTTTCTGGCCTCTTCGGTGATGCTGTCAATCTAGTCATCGAGAGGTTCCAGGAAGCAAAACTACAGTCGGGCGCGGTTATGAGGTTCATCCCTTGTCGCTAGCGATCCCGGGGGGCTGCTGTCAGGGGCCAGCCCCAGTCATCAACATCGAGCTCTCCCTTAGCGAGCCTGGGGTTCGAAGCGATACTCTTGCCCGAAGCATCCGATGGAGAAGATGGATCTGAGGACTGTTATTATCTCAAGGAAGGCTTCAGGGAAGAGGTCCTGATGCCAAGTTCAGGCCTCTGAGGGTAGTCTGCCCCAGGGGGGAGCGACAGAAATTTTCACCTCTGCGGAGCCCTCAGGAAAATCTAATTGATGTGCACTTCAGGGCACACCAGTGCACATCGTTTTCTAGGGAATGTAAATCTCAGTTCAGTTCGGTTGTTCCCTGCCAGGCAGCCGCTTCAGGGCATCGAGCTCAGTATTCAAAATGAACCCAAGGTCAGTCTTGAGACTGATTTCCTTAATATAATACCTAGAATAATAGAAGCTTCTTCCAAATTTTTCTCAATGAGTCCCATGTTCAGTGGAAATGATGATGGCTGTATTTCTAGCTCTGAGGTACTTCCTCCGACCTCAGAAATTATCCCGTTATGGCTCAAACAGACAACATATCGGTGTCTCATATATAAATCATCTAGGGGGTCTGAGGTCACACCCTCTATGCAGACTGGCCACTGCATGAAAAGTGGGATTTTCGTCAGTATGTGGCACTGTAGATTGCCGTGAAACTTCAGGTTTACGACTGTGCACGGCAATTTGCAGGCAACTCCGAAAACTGCCGTAAATTGACGGAAATTGACGTGGGCCTTGCTTGGCAGTTGTCCCCCCATGACCCCCCCTCCCCTTAATTCTAGGGGAGGCTTTATCATGTAAATGAACATGCTGTGAGCTACACAAATGCAAATCAGAGTAGCAGCAGGGGGAGTTTTATCTAGGTTCTGAATTTTTTTAACTAAAACAAGTTTAAAGTTTAAGTTAAAATGTTAACTTAAATTTAAGTTAAATGTACTCGTTTTAGTTCACATTACAAAATTTTTAGGGCAACCAGTTTGCTCCAATTTTTTAAGTAGATTCAACTTGTCCGGGCTCACAGTGTAGATTAATTACTCTGTATGTCATTAGCAATGACCAATGTTATGTAAAAAAATATATATACAGGACAGCAGTTCATGTCTTCAACCTTTAGAGAGGTTATGTGATGCAACAAGACAATGAACCAAAGCACACAAATAAATCAAGTAAAGCATACAGTTTACATACCAAAATTAATTTTTCCACCCTGCACTGTGAATGATTTTTTAAATGGCTATTAATCATAAATGTGAAAAGTACAAGTTTGTGTGTTTATAGTTAAGTCAGATTGTGTTTTTTCTGTAATTGTCATTTAAATTGAGCTCACACCACATTTTATGAATTATCAATGCAGATTTTCAAGAGGTGGTTTCCTGGACAGGGTTTAAATTATGCCAAGACTAGGCCTAATCTAGTAAATCGCGAGTTAAAAAATTGTTGCCTGGAACAAAGATTAAGCACAGATTACTAACACCTGGACTATGAGTCCTGAACTAAAATAAACTGGATTCATTTACAGTTTTATCTAATTGCTTACACACAATTTCTGAAAATATGGCTCCATTTCTTGTAACTCTACACACAAAACACACAACATGCAAAACATCAGACATCGCTTGCAAAAGCAACACTTTGTGCAAAACTATTTTAACTCTTCCAAAAATGTTGTTTTTGCATATATCTAACTACACACAAATATGCACAACTGAGGAATTTACAGTTGAACTGAAATCAGTTGAACTGAAATCAACTGAACTGAATCAACACTGAAGTCACTTGAGCTGAATATTGACACTATATTGGCTTGTTAGAGCCGGTTTACAGCAGAATTTGTTTTGAACTTGTTACTGAAGCTGCTATGAAACAATATATTTTGTTGTATGCATTCTTTCTTTCTCAAACCTTAGTTTTGATTTCTAAGTGATCAATTTATGTATAAGTGTTTTCACACATGATCATTGGCTGTATGGGTCCTCGGTAAATTAATGTGGCATTTAAATGGCAAAAGTTATTCTTGTCTCTAACTTATGGCTTCCTAAAGACACGTTATGGGTAAATAAAATATTAATAATATAAATAAAATGTATATCAAAACATATTTTAAATATAATGAAGTCATTTTATTATAGCACTCATCAGATGTTCCTGGAAAGAAAACAGAGACAGAATAGTATAAACAAACTAAACACCAAATTACAAAAACATTATTATGTGAAAGTGAATAAAGTTGTGTGTGTGTGTGTTTTCAGTTATAGATATGTGCTGTGTAAATTAGTCTATATATACTTTTAGAAATTATATATAGCTAAATTATAATAATTGTATAATATTAAGCATTTACTTAATATACATTGTAACATTAGGCTACTTTACTCTAGCACAGTAGTCAGTTAAGCAATTAATTAATATCTTATATTAATATGTATGTAGCCTAGGCTACATCTAAAGGTAAGTCTGCTTTAAAAAAAAAAAAAAAAAAAAATTACACTTCGACATGTACAGAATGTGCGCGTTAAGAAACACGTTCAAATGTGTCTTCTTAACATGTTAAAACTGTGCGTCGACTGTGTGTGTATGCCTGTTACACGACCAGAATGTGCGTGTCTACACATACAAAAGAAACACGTAAAAAATTGCTGCGTTGACGCGGACAAACAGTGCGTGTTGAAACAGTCATAAGTCACGCGTTTTGTATAAAGAGATTTGGCCCCGGGCGCGTTCCATAGTAGAGCCCTAGTCCAATGACGTGTGAGGTCGAGGTCATGGCCATGACGCGTAGAAGACGAGCTTTAAACCTTTTTTTTTTTTGCTGCTTTCCTTTTTCGTGATCAACAATGACAGGACGCCGTCTTCAACTCCTGGACGCGACCAACTTTTTCGACTAATTTTTAGGAGGCTGTCTTCGTCTTCACAACTCTGAGGCAAACTGCAGGCGCTATGAACCAGAGCATGGGTAATGTAACGTTACGATTTAAAGAATATGCTTTTATTCAGCTGTATAAGGAAATGGGTGCGTTAATAGATCCGAGCTTAAAACTGCACATTTTGTTTACACAGACTATCCTCGCCTCATAACGAAGCCGTGAGCTCTTATCTGCGAGTCCAGATTTAACCGCTGATCACGACGAAATTGTGTGTAAGTAACTTCTAATGTGTTTCTCATTCCTAGTTTAATTTTACCGTGACTGTTTTTATTAATACCAGTCTCATGTAATTGTTTTCCAGCTGCCTGTAAGACGTATTATGAATCGACACGCCGCAGCTTCAGATACAAACAACCAACTTGCATAGCAGGCGGAAACTGCGAAGTTTAGCTCGAAGTTTAGAGTCGATCAAGAAGAAAAAGGGTAAGATTTATTATATTAGATCCGTTTTTTGTCAATGTGAGTATTTTTCAGGTTGCTTATTGTCTTTATGGATTGTATTACAGTTGCTGGAAGCGAGAGTGTGCTGGATGAGGTGGACATGTGGAAGTCCGCGACCATTGAACTCATGTTTGACGAGGAAGACGCATTGTTGACGGGGTGTCTGGATGGATTGTGCGGCCACCGCTCTCGCAGCCTGGAGCACGCCGAACTTTACATTACATTACATTACTGCTGCACTGTACATAGTTGTGTGTTTAACAATAAAGCTCTTTCTTTGAATAAACAGCTGTGTTTTATAAATGAAGCCCTTTCTTTGAATGAACAGCTGTATGCTTATAAATGCTCTTTCTTTGAATAAACGGCACGGTCCGTATAATTTTCCCATATATTCCTTGATGGTATGAATACTTCATAGCACAATAACATTAATATAAAACAAATTATTACAACATAAATTATATATTTATTAATATTATTGGGGTTTACATTTATAATGAGCCATGGGGACCAATAATGATTGGTTTGCAGTGATCTGCCAACCAATCACGAGGGATTTTTCTTTTTTAAATGTAGTGGCTTCAGCCAATAGTGAGTGAGTAAATTCAAGTCTGGCCGTTGACTCTGGTTTCGCTGCTATTCATATGCAAATTAGAGGCGTCGCACCTCCGCGCGGTCTCTCAGCGGGGGGCTCTCCACCTACGTCATGGTTCGTTTACGACAATTTGTGGCACAGACGAACGCGACGTTCGCTGCCTGTAAATTGTCGAAAACTGCCGAAAATTAGGGAGATTTCCGGGAGTATACAGGCGTTTACAGGGTCGAAAATCTCACTTTTCATGCAGTGGGCACAAAAGATCCTCCTTTGGTCCCAAAGCAAATTGCTGTCCCTGGGAACCAAAATCTGGGAGTAGACATTCTGGTACATACCAATAAAAAAGATTAACGAAATGCATAGCTGATATAAAAAATTGGATGACTAGTAATTTCCTACTACTTAATTCTGAAAAAAACTGATTCTAATTAATGGACCAAAAACCTTCGCTAGAATACTGTCTAACACTTGATGGCTGCTCTGTCAAGTCCTCGTCATCAGTTAGGAACCTGGGTGTGCTCACCACATTGTCAGGCTGTGACGGAAAAAGATAGAAAGATCCAAAAGCGAGTGAAAACATCAATTTATTGAAGTTCAGTTCAATAAGTGTAGATTGTAGACAGTCCAGTACACTGTCAGACTGTTAAACAGAAACTTTAGGATGACAGCAGCAGGCAGGCTTGGTAATGCAGGGACGCAATGGGCAACAGAAGATCCGAGACGATCCAGAGAATGCCAGAAACCGGGAACCAAAAACCAAACCTCGAAAGCCTCAGGACACAGAAACAGAGCAGACGAGCTCCGACACAGATGCAGAGGAGAACCTGAAACAATCTGACAAATAGGACAGGTTCACACAGACCTTAAAAAGGACGCTACACGAGACACAGCTGACGCTGATCAGCAATCAGCTGTGATAACGAGTAACGCCCACATACACACACAAACACACACACACCGAGCGAGGGTGAGACAGTGAACCCATGAACCGTGACACAAATTATTTTTTCAGTAAAATCAATTAAATGTATATTTGTTCAATAATATTTTTTCTTTCTATCTTTTGTGTTTTGAGATAATTTTATGATAATAATGAATATATTTATGCAATAATTATGATCCATTTTTTCCCATTGAATATAATAGAAAATGTATATGTATATTATATATTTTTTTGTATTATTGTTTTATTAATGCTGTATTTCAGGTTAAAGTAGAGACTAGGCCTATAGTAAACAATTTTTGAAATCAGATTGGTGCCATCTAGTGGAAGCAGTGAGCATTATTATCATGCAATATCATATTTTAACCACTAGATGGATTTACAGCTCTCTGTAGAAAGGCTTATAAATTATAGTTGTTTTTGCACATATTTGCTTATTTTTTTCAGGTTGTGGATTTTAATATATAATAAGAGATTCTCAAAGACTATTTTTGTCAAGTGTTTTGTTTGTTTGTTTGGTTTAAATGGTAATTTGAAGTGCCAGTTTTACTTTATAATACAGTCAAACCTGAACATTGAATTAGAAAGAGAACAAATGGAAAGCATTTTGTTATTTTAATTGTAACTTTATAAAAATTTAATTATTTCAGTCATAATATTTTTTTATTAACCTTTTATAATAAACATTTTCATTAAAATCATTTTTTGTGCAATTCAATGAACAGTAACTCTTTTTTTAAATTGGCAACAGCAATTATGAACAAAAAACTAAAATAACAGCAAAAGTATAATAATAATCAAACAGTAAATGGAAATCTTACTCTGTGTGTGTGTGTGTGTGTGTGTGTGTGTGTGTGTGTGTGTGTGTGTGTGTGTGTGTGTGTGTGTGTGTGTGTGTGTGTGTGTGTGTGTGTGTGTGTGTGTGTGTGTGTTCAAGAGAGAGACATGGTGTGAGACTTTTGCATTTCCAATGAATCCAATGTCTCCCCGTTATTTGATTCATTGATTTTATTTCACATATTCTCTGTTACAGTTTCATCAGTCTCATATTTCCCCTATGTGTGTGCCCTAGAATGATTTGAAACAACATTTTAAATTGTTCTCTGGTATCTACATAGAGGGTATATGGCTTATTTAAGGTCTATAATTGTCCAGCTACGGTTTTACAGGTCCATTTACAACTCTAGAAATCTTCCCCAGGATGAAATGGTCTGTTTTTGCCTTATTTGGAAGGGTCATGAATATTAATGCGGAGTTCTGCTCTGATTGGCTGTTTCACTGCGGCTCAATGATAGCAGGCACAACTTTACTGACCGTCTTGACGATGGAGAGATTAGGCATTCAACCTTATATATATATATCAATCAGTATATAATCATACTTCAGTTGTCAAAAATATAAATAAATAAATATCAAATTACTATCGTTTCAACTTAAATGGTGGAGGTGGTGACATAGCTAGAAGGATCGTATGAGCTATGTGTAAGCAACTAAACTAACATAGTATGTTACGTATCTATGGTTGCATTTACTAATTTATGACAACACTGGCATGAAAAAATATTAACCATTGTCATTAGACATACTATTTAGTTATGTAAGCCACTTGGATTATCCTATTCTTACCGTATAGCATCTTGCGTTGGATATAGACAACAACAGGAATATTATCGTTAATGTTGTCTCTCTAAGAAATTTAATCGATTTAATCAGAAATGGTTTAGACAGTCAAGAAGTGGATAAAATCACTTACTGGTTGCAGGTATATGGTTGGAATTGCCCCTTTCTTCAGTATCAGACGCTGAGCAAAGCCTGCTTGATATTGTCCCAGGTTTGAAAACTGTCCGTGGTGAAATGGGCTGAGCAAACTAACAACTTTGAATTCAATTGTTGCGGTATCCGATTATAAATAAACATCAACCATGCCTGTTGACATGTTTTATTTGTGGGAAGAGTATGAAACGTCTTCACATCCCCTGCACAGCCTGGAACATAACATTTGTTTCCTTGATCTGCCATGTTCGCTATCCTCGCGTCAGGCTTACTGCTGCAGAACTCCAGTTGATACGGCGGCTACGCAGTTTCGCCAGATAGTGAACGTGCTTGCTTATGAAAATGTTGGGGGGCGTACATATTAATGATCCCATGTATTGCATCACTGCTGGTGTTATGTTGAGATTTGCCTATTTTCCCGTGGTGTTTTTCACAAACGAGATTTACATATGAAGGAGGAGGCAATGGTGTTTGAGACTCACTGTATGTGATTTACATGTACTGAACTCCTGTTATTTAACTATGGCAAGGTTAATTCAATTTTTCATTCTAGGGCACCTTTAATGATCAAACAGTAAATGGAAAATAGATAAATAAAAAAAGAGTTTTAAAAATCATCCTAAATGGAAGCTTTAGCATAAGTTCTGCTGGGAAGACTTAATTGTCATGTCACTTTAATTTTATCTATCCAATCACATGCTAAATACCTGGGTATAAAAGATCGGTACTTACATATGTCTGAGTTCGCAGATGCTGACGCTCCAATTCACCTCCATCCTCCCCACCACCTCCAAGTTAAATCCTTCCCTACATCCACCCCACCACCACCAGGATGGTCCCTTCCATACCTCACGGGGGTCGAGTCTTTCTGGCAGAACTATATTTACATATTATGTGTCTATTTTGCAACCTTGATGGCTAACAGTCACATGCTTTCATTGCTGTGCGCTTTATTTCTTACATTGATGAATAATTGCTTTTATTTCACACTTTTCACTAAATTAGCTTTTGCAATGACACACGTTCCTTTGTGTGTACGTGTGTTTTTGAGTATATGAGTGTGTGTGTGTGTGTGTATTTGTCTGTTTTGCACTCTTGATGTTTTAGAGATTCACCCCTTCACTGTTGTGTGCTTTATTTCTGCATCGTGGCTGATTTGTAGATTGTATGCACAAAAAAACGTCTTGGGTTATGTATATAACCCTTGTTCCCCGAGAAGGGAACGAGACACTGCGTCATCGTGTGATGACACTTTGGGAACGCCCTCAGCGGTACGCATCTGAAGTATGAATGAAATCAAGCCAATCTGATTGGTGGTGCGTCGTGACGTAGTAGATGACGGCATACACGGAAGATACAAAGGTACGCTGATGCAAACACACGGCAGCTTTTCCGCGATGAAGCGAGCACTCTGACCGTGATGGGTGTGGCGACGAGACGCAGTGTCTCGTTCCCTTCTCGGGGAACAAGGGTTATATACATAAGACGTTCCCCTTCGAGGGAACTCACACTGCGTCATCGTGTGATGACACTTTGGGAACGTTAATACCCACTATGCCACACCGACATCACCCACGTCCTAGTGTGAAGCTGGAGACCAGGCACATTTAGGATGCAAGCACTCTAGCACCAGGCGTCACCGGGAGGTGCAGACTATAAAACGAATGAAGGTGTGCGGGGTAGCCTACCCGGCCACCTCGCAAACCTCTTGAAGCGAGGCACCAGACAGGAGGGCCACCGAGGAGGCCATGCTCCTGGTGGAATGAGCCCTCACAGCCATGGGTGAAGGCAGATTGCGCACCCTATAAGCTGTGGCTATAGCCTGGACGATCCAGACGCAGGCAGCCCTCTCTTGGGTGAGCCAAAGCACACCAACAATTTGTCTGACCTTCTCCATTGGGAAGACTTCTCCAGATAGATTTTAAGCTGACAGGACAGATCAGGTGAAGTCTCCCCTCTTCCGCCATCAGGTGGGGAGGAGGATGGAAAGCCTGAAGAACCAAAGACCGAGCCACCTGAGATGGCACCTTGGGTATATAACCCGGTCTAGGGTGCAAGATGGCCTTAACTCCGCCAGGGGCAAACTCCAGGCAAGTTGGCATAATTGCCAAGGCCTGGAGGACTGCCACCCTCTTGAGAGAGGAAATGGCAAGGAGAAAGGCCACCTTGAGGGTCAGGTTCTTCGGCTCAGCCTGCTCCAGTGGCTCGAAGGGGGCCTCGGCCAGCCCTTCAAGTACCACCGCCAGGTCCCAGGTTGGGACTCTGGAATGAGCCGCCGGCCTCATCCTCCGGGTCCCACGGAGGAACTGTACAACCAGAGGGTGCTTCCCCAAGGGTCCATCACCTAGAGGTGCGTGGAAAGCCCCAAGGACTGCCACGTACACCTTCAGGGTGGACAGGGTAAGACCATAAGAGAAGCCATCTTGGAGGAACTCCAGCACTGAAGCCACTGGACAGTTAACTGGGTCCACCTCACGCTCTCTACACCAAGTGGAAAAGACGTTCCACTTGAGGCTGTACAGTCTCCTGGTTGAGGGAGCTCTAGAGCTGAGCAAGGTATTGACTACCTCTGCTGACAGGCCCGCCTCTAGGTACTGAGCCCCCTCAGGGGCCAGACCCAGAGGCTCCATAACTCATGGCCGGGGGTAAAATATTGTGCCCCCTGCCTGTGAGAGCAGATCCCTCCTCAGAGTGGGCTTGAGTGGTCCACCGGGGTGCTACTAAGAGCATGCTGATGCCCTTCCGGCGGACCCGCTCCGGAACTCCCGGGAGCAGAGCGATCGGGGGAAAAGCATACAGACGGAGCCTCGGCCACGTCTGCACCATGGCGTCCAGCCCTAATGGGGCTGGATCCCTGAGAGAGAACCACAGTGGACAGTGGGACGTCTCTCGAGACGCGAACAGATCCACTTCCACTGGGCCGAATCTCTCGCACATGGTCTCCACCACCTCTGGGTGGAGCCGCCATTCCCCAGGCCTCAGCCCCTGCCTCGACAGGACGTCTGCTCCCTGGTTCTGGTCCCCGGGGATATACATCGCTCTGAGAGACGATCATTTCCCCTGGGACCACAGGAGGATTTGATGCGCCAGTCTGCATAGAGGGCGCGACCTCAAACCCCCCTGGTGGTTGAGATACGCGACAACAAAGGTTGTCCAAGCGTATCAGGACATGGTGGCCGCAGAGGTCAGGGTAAAAGCTCCTGAGAGCTTTGTAGACCGCTAGCATCTCCAGGCAGTTGATGTGCCATGAAGAATGCCTGGTCTCCCACAGACCTCTCGCAAAGCGGCCGTCCATGACCGCGCCCCAGCCAGTGAGGGAAGCATCTGTTGAAACGGCTCTCCGGCAACATGACACTCCCAACACTGGCCCCTGGGACAGGAACCAAGGTTTCCGCCATATGACGAGGGAATGAAGGCATTTGCGCGTTACCCTGATCATACGAAATGGATTTCCCCTCGGGGAAAACCCCTTGGCCCTCAGCCACCACTGTAGGGGTCTCATGTGCAGCAGGCCAAAAGGTATCACATTGGCTGCTGCTGCCATGAGTCCCAGCAGTCTCTGAAACTGCTTTACAGTGAGGCTACAGCCTGGCTTCACTTTTGAGACCATCGGCAGTATGGACTCCACGCGCGCGGGGGATAACTGAGCCCTCATCGACGTGGAGTCCCTTACGACTCCCAGGAACGTAGTCCGCTGGGAGGGCGTCAACACGCTCTTCTTCATGTTGAGTCTCAGCCCCAAGCACCTTATATGGGCCAGAACGACATTTCGATGCTGAACTGCCATCTTGCAAGACCTGGCCAAAATGAGCCAGTCATCGATGTAATTGAGTATACGGATGCCCTGGAGTCTCAGAGGAGCCAGTGCTGCATCCATACACTTCGTAAAGGTGCGAGGGGAGAGTGCCAGGCCGAAGGGAAGAACCCAATATTGGTATGCTTCGCCCCTGAAAGCGAACCTCAGGAACTTCCTGTGACATTGAAGGATGGAAATATGGAAGTATGCGTCCTTTAGATCTATCGTGACGAACCAGTCCTCAGACTGGATCTGACTCACGATGGCTGGAATTGTGAGCATCTTGAACCTGTATCTCCTCAGAAACCGATTCAAGAGCCTGAGATCTATTATAGGACGCAACCCTCCATCCTTCTTGGGAACAATGAAGTACCGGCTGTAGAACCCGGACTCCCTGTCTGCCAGAGGAACCCGCTCTATGGCTTCCTTGGCTAACAGGGCTCGTACTTCCTGTTCCATAACCCGAACCTGCTCGGGGCCGACCACAGTCTGGACCACTCCCTGAAACTTCAGGGGAGGGGAACCGAACTGAAGCCTGTAACCCCCTTCTACAGTCCGCAGGACCCAAGTAGACACACTCGGAAGGCGAAACCATGCGCCGAGATAATCTACTAAGGGAACCAGCCTCTCGGGTCTCGGGTGTTAAATGAGACTCGTTCTCGACCCCCTGAAGCGGCTGACCGGCAGGGAAAAGCCGAGAACGGAGCTCTATGGGTGCACACGCAGGATCCCAGCACCGATTTCCCGAGAGCTCCGGGGGGAAAACGACCTTGGTCTGGGACAGCTCCAGCCGCAGCTAGGACCGCTTTGTGGTAGCCTTCTTCGCCTGAAGGACGGTCCTCAGATCGACCCTAGGCTCCGAAGGCTTACCACGAGAGCTCTTTTGCCAAGCTCCCTCAGGAGGGGCGCGAGAAGCGACGCTCTCTTTTTGCACCTGTCGGTGCGAGGAGGAGCTACCTGACGGCTGGGGCTGCCCTTGCTGGACAGCCTTCCCAGAGGAGCCAGAACGCGAGGGAGGTACTGCTGGAAGGCCGCCGCCTGCTTTTTCACCTCCTGGAACCTCTCGACGACTGTGTTAACCGCGCCGCCGAAGAGGCCAGGAGGCGAAATCGGGGAATCGAGGAGAAAGTGTTTCTCTCTCTCTCTCATCCCCGACAGGTTTAACCAGAGATGTCTCTCCGCGACCACCAGACCAGCCATGGAGCGGCCGATGTTGTGGGCCGTCTCCTTGGTGATCTGGAGAGACAAATCGGTGGCCTTCCACAGCTCAAGGATATTGTCCGGAGACGGACCCTCCCCCTCGTCTAGCTCCTTGAGGAGGTCGGCCTGATAGGCCTGCAACACCGCCATAGTGTGCAGACAGCTACCAGCCCGCCCAGCCGCCATGTAAGCCCTACCCACCAGCGCCGAAGTATCACGGCATGGCTTGGTGGGTAGCACCGGGGCCTTAAGGGACGAAGTGGCCTCGGGAGAGAGGTAGCTCGCGAGAGCATCCTCCACCCGAGGCAGCGTCCCATAACCCCGCTCGGCCGCCCCCAGCACATTCCCAAAATCAAGTGCTTGGGGGGAGGAAAGTCTGGCCGAGTAGGGTTTTTCCCAGGATCTACACAACTCATTGTGCAGATCCTGGAAAAATGGCAGGCCCCGGCGTGGAGGTTGAGACCCGCGCTTGAAGAACTTTTCATCCAGCTTACTGGGTGGCTGGATTTCGGGCTCCTCCTGTGGCCATTCAATGTTTAATTTGGCCACAGCGCGGGTCAATACCTCCACTAGCTCCTCCTGAGCGGGTGCATGACGCGATGGCTGAGCTTCCACGTCCCCCGCCTCGATGCTCCACCCATCCGACTCCTCGGAGCCGGACAGCTGAAGCATCGGGTTCTCCGCCATGTGTGAAGAAGCCGCATCGCGGGCTTCCGCACGGGGTGGGAGAACATCAGAATCCTCGGACGAGGATAGGGAAAGTGCCTCAGCAGTCCCATATCCCGTCGCGAGGTCCCGTTGCGATCCCCTTTATCTGCGGCGCCGCCGTGCCTCAGCAGTGGCGGGCCCAAATCCCTGGGGCTCACGGGCTTGGCCGGTCTCATCGAACACGGCCAGCCGTGAGCGCAACACCCTGAGCGGCAGCAAATCACACTCGCTACAGGCGGCTCCCTCGAGAGCCGCCCTAGCGTGCTGCACGCCCAGGCATTGCACACACATTAGATGTGTCTCAGTGCCCGAAAGGAAACACGGACACGGATGAACACATCTCCTAAACTGAGCCATCTCACTTTGTTTTTTAAACGTTGGTAGACAAACAACACCAAATAGACAGAGACAATACACAGAGCGCTTCAGCTGAAGAGCGAAAAGCTGCCGTGTGTTTGCATCGGCCCTTTGTATCTTCCGGGTATGCCGTCATCTACTACGTCACGACGCACCACCAATCAGATTGGCTTGATTTCATTCATACTTCAGATGCGTAACGCTGAGGGTGTTCCCAAAGTGTCATCACACGATGACGCAGTGCGAGTTCCCTCGAAGGGGAACTCTGTATTTTCATATTTTTGCCAATTTCCCATTAATTTCCTACACTGTAAAAAAATCTAACTCACAAACATGATAATGTTTTAGTTAACTGGACAATTAAATGCAAAAAAGTTAGCTTAACTGGTTAAAATAAGTTGGTTGTTTGACAATTGTTGGACCAACCTAGTATTATTTGTAAATTCGATTTGTAAATGCAAGTTAACACGCATACAAGTTGCAACAAGTTAACAATGCATTCTGGGTGCATCATGCAAAACTCATCCATGGCTCCCAGAATGCATTGCGGTTTGAAGCATGTCACCATTGTTGAGATTTATAGGCTGATTCTTGATATCTGTGTGAGAAAATCTCATAGAAGGTCAAAGTACTTAATGTACAACCGCTTTTAAACCTTAGTCAACTATTTTGATTAAAACCATATTTGATCTTTTCTAGAATCACAATTAAAAAAAGCTAATAGTATATTGCTTATATTAAACTCAGTCATAAAATCTGTGAATTAAACCACTACACAATTATTATATTCTTATCATCGAGCAACTGACAGCATTTGATTATCTTTTCTTGCCAAACATTAAAAAGTCGTCAAACTGCCCAACTAAAGAAAACACTCATCACCATGATGGTGACAAAAAAAAAACTTAATCAGCTGAACAAAAGATCTTAAATTGGGAGACTTTTACAATTAATCTTACTCAGTTAATTGAGTTAAGTGAACTACTTTGTTTAAAAAAAGCTGTGCAGCAAATTGCCTTACAATTTTAAGTTATGCCAACTTTTCTTTTTTTTTACAGTGTATGGGGGTAATTTGACCCAAAGACCCTGAGTGTGAGTATTTTTTTTACGACCACTTAGACTTTTCAAATCCTGTCCCCAATTTTTTTTGTGTTCATATACCAAGTACCAATAAAGTCACCAAGTTTCGTACCATTCCGATGAAGCTACGATTTTTAACATAAAAAAAAAAAAAAAAATTGGGTCAGAAATGACTGAAGAGCCCCAGAGGGTTAAACTTACAAAGCACTAAATGGTTTTGCTCCCCAGTACTTGAGTGAGCTCTTAATGCATTATAGTCCTTCATGTCTATTGCGTATTCTGGCCAGTGGATGCCTAGAATATCAAAATCAACTGCTGGTGGTAGATCCTTATCCTATTTAGCACCTAAACTCTGGTCTTTGGGAAGCAGACACACTCTGTCAGTTCAAATCTAGAATAAAAAAAAAAATCTCTTTACTATGGCATACACATAGAACATTATCAATTTCTATTATTCAAATCAGATAAAAATTATTGTCAGGCTGCATTAACTATAGATCTGTCGGAACCGGGAACACTTCCTATAACACCCAATGTACTTGTTTATATCATAATAAGAATGACATCTATGCTAATATTAGTCTCTCTGTTTATCTCACCTTCTCACCTGTAATGTTGCCTGATTCATAATCATACGCTGTTCATTCATTGGACAGAGAACTGGCACCCCGACTGAGCCTGGTTTCTCCCAAGGTTTATTTTTCCCCTCTGTCGCCATTGGCTTTTGGCTTGCTTAGTTGGGGACACTAAATATTCAACTATATTACTGTTCTGCCCATATTGACACTATATGATAATTGTACTGAGCTGGACGATGTCATAACTGTTATCTCCAGAGAGGCTGTCCAGCCAAATCAAATTGTGTTGCATTATTTTCCTGTTGCCACTGTAAAACTGCTTTGAAACAATCTGTATTGTAAAAAGCACTATAAATAAAGGTGACTAGACTTGACTTGACTTGACTTGACAACTATTGGTAGCCTGTTCTGGTTCTTGAGGATGCGGTCTGCGGCCCACTTCAGAGTTCCAGCCTGGGATCTGGGATCAAGATTTTATTACATTTTGAGAAATGTACTACATTATGAACATTTTATTACAATAATAATGTAGTACTTATTACATTATGTGCAGTTTCTACATTATTTGCAGTTAATACATAATGAGTATGTGAGTAGAATGACTACAGGCATTCTCCATAGTATCGTCATTTGTCGCAGCATCTCATTCCCTTCTCATGGAACAAAGGTTCAAATCGTAACCAGGCAAACTATGAAACTATGATTTTGCCATTATGACATGGAGTGTGATTCTCGATTTAATCAGCCAGCATAATTTTATTTACATTTATTTTCTTTTTTATTTATGGTATTCAGACATGTAAACATGTTTTGAACATGTAACCCAATCCCTTCCCTAAACCTACCCATTTGTGTATTATAAAAAACGGGAAGGAAAGAAAGAAAGAAAGAAAGAAATAAAGAAAGAAAGAAAGAAAGAAAGAAAGAAAGAAAGAAAGAAAGAAAGAAAGAAAGAAAGAAAGAAAGAAAGAAAGAAAGAAAGAAAGAACTTGACTGATGTTTATTATCACAATTATATTCAGTTTTAGTTTCATGGACTTGTAGTTTGTATTTCATCAAGTTTCCTTTGTTTTCCTTTGTCTAGATTCCCGCCACTCTTTAGTTCCTATGGTGACTGTGATTAGTTCGTTTGGTTCAGCTGTTTTCAACTTGTTATCTTTAGTATTAAGTTCATTTGTGTTCCTTTGAGTTTGTCCGGTCTCGTTTCAATTATGTGTGTAAATACTGATACTTGTTTGAATCTCTACATGTTTGGATTATTATATTAAACCTTTTATTGGCACTTTATTCATCTTTGTCTTAATCTGCCTGCCTATGCACTCGTGTTACAATTGACCACACACTGGAAAGTGTATTCTTTGAGGGAAAAAAGCTTTAAATAGTTTGTAATTTTTTGTCATCAATGCAGCACTGACTACAAAGCAGAAAAATATTAAGGAAAAGATTTTTTGCTAAAATAAAAATAAAAATTTCCTTTGCCTTTTTTTTTTTTATGTTTAGGGCCCTGAAACAAAATTCAAAAAGACAGCATTACATCAATGGAATCATTTTTCAATCATGTTTCACTTGCTTGTTAATTTTCTTCTCCCCTCTTTTTTTCCAGAAAGGGTGAAAGTAGCTTTTCAGCTGCACTATCAGCTTTAGATAATGACTACAAATGTATTGGCCTTTATGCAGAAGCAACCCTTCTTGTGTATCAAAAAGCATTAACTAACATTGGAGATGCTTACAGCACAAATACAGGTATCCTAACATTTCTCAAAGAAATTCTAAACATAATGGTTTACAATTGTATCATGTCATTTATAAACTATTTTGATACCCAAATTTTTAACTACCGTTATTAACAGGAATCTTCACTGCACCAGTGAAAGGAGTGTATTACTTCAACGTTGTGCTCTTCAATCCTCAGTTTTCAAATATCCTACAGAAATCCTTCAAACGTAGTACCATTTTTTTTATTTATTTAAACTTTATTTATCCAGGTAAACTGTTTGAGAACCACTTCTCATTTACAAACATGACCTGGCCAAGAGGCTACAGAAATAAATTAGAAACATACTGTACATAGTCATACACGACACATAGAACAAGCAATTAAATTAAATTAAAAGAAGTAGACAGCAAAGAAGAAGAAAAAAATAATAATAATAAAAATAAAAAAAAAATAAGAAAGTGCTTAAGTAAGTGTGTAGTAATATGGTTCAGGATTATCAGCAGGAACGTCTCGGTTACGTATGTATGAGGAGGGAACGGAGACGTAACGTTAGTGACTAACGAATGGGGGTTTCGGTTAGAAGCCAATTACCTTCGAGAATTTAACAGCCCCCAATGGCAGTGCCAATGCCATGGGCATGCGGAATTTGCATGCGTAACTCCGCCCCACCTCGTGGGTATATAAGGAAGTACGCTGGCAACATCGCATTATGTTACTGCTGCGGAGCCAAGACTGAACTCCGCGTTCCAGCAGCACAGCAGAGGTGGCAAAGGGACGTTACGTCTCCATTCCCTCCTCAGGGAACGAGGGTTACATGCGTAACCCGAGACGTTCCCTTTCGTTCAGTCACTACGACGTAACGTTAGTGACTAACAAATAGGGGTCCAAATAAAACAACGCCACTCGGCTGTCTTCCAGTGCCCTGCGTAAGTGTGAGTACCCTGTCGTAAGACTAGTACGGACGAAGGACTCCCACTTATCACAGGATTACCAAGGTACACTGGGAAGCATATTCCAGTGGAGATATGCCAAAATGCCTACCCGTGGGGAAGACTTAGAGAATACACATATGACCCGCTAAGGGCTGCATATGGAAGACCTCTAGGGTACCAGCCCTAGGGGTGGCAGGGACTTGCCAAGGGAAAGACACCTGCTCACTGAGGAGGCTTACGGTGGAAATACTCGTGTGGGGGTCGCCGGAGGGGAACCATGCACACGGGGCACCTGGCTGGACATGAGGGTCTGGGCTTGAAAGGGCAGACTGAACTGATGTCGGCGTCAACAGTGCTGGAGAAACTCAGGGCTCTCGGGGAAGCTCTCCTGAGGAGAATATCGCACGTATCCAGTCCTTGGAGTGGAATGGCGAGCAAGCGAAGACACCTGAGCCTGGTCCATTACCGGACACTAGTAGAGGCGAGTACATAGTCAGACACTGGCTCCACTCGGAGATTGTAGAATCTGGCGAATGTGTTCGGTGTCGCCCAGCCTGCAGCTCTGCAGATGTCTGTGAGCGAGGCGCCATGCGCTAAAGCCCAAGAGGAGGCCACACTCCGGATGGAGTGGGCCCGAACCCTAAGGGGACATGGTCGACCTTGCTGCTGGTAAGCCAAAACAATGGTGTCCACTATCCAGTGAGACAACCTCTGCTTTGAGAGAGCTCTTCCCTTCCTCTCTCCACCATAACAGACAAAGAGCTGGTCTGAGGTCCTGAAACACTGCATCCTGTCTACGTAAGCGCGGAGAGTGCGTAATGGACAGAGCAATGCCAAGGCTGGGTCTGCCTCCTCCAAAGGCAGCGCTTGCAGGTTCACCACCTGGTCTCGGAACGGAGTGGTGGGAACCTTGGGCACATATCCGGGCCGGGGTCTCAGGATCACGTGAGAGTTAGCCGGTCCGAATTCGCTCCCCTCAGGAACCTGATGATCAGGTCGTGCTGACTTACCTTTTTGTCCCCCAAGAGATCGTGGTGGGCAGATATTGCGGCCACATACACTTTGAGGGTGGAGGGAGACAGCCTTCACTCCAACCCCTCTTGGAGGAACGAGAGCACGGACCCGATCGGGCATTTCCAGGGGTCTTCTTGGCGGGAAGAACACCAGGTGACGAAGAGGTTCCACTTCAACGCATAGGCATGCCGAGTGGACTCTGCCCTAGCGGAAGTGATAGTAGTGACCAACGCAGGTGGTAGACTACTCCAACCTGCCAAAGTTGCCCCGTCAAAAAGGGTGCCCCGTCTCTGAGTGAGGAGGTCCGGTCTCAGAGGAATAGACCAGGGAGGGGCT
The DNA here is from genome assembly GCA_023566225.1 of Romanogobio albipinnatus. Taxonomy (NCBI): domain Eukaryota; kingdom Metazoa; phylum Chordata; class Actinopteri; order Cypriniformes; family Gobionidae; genus Romanogobio; species Romanogobio albipinnatus. Next base: position 34,598,835 of record CM042244.1, on the reverse strand, counting down.
GTCGCAAGGAGTAGCAGTTCTGAGAACCAGGTCTGGCCGTGCCAATACGGGGCGACCAACATGACCTACTCCTTGATCTTGCACAGTACCCGTGCAAGAAGGCTCACTGGGGGGAACACATATTTGCGTAGGCCCCACGGCCAGCTGTGCGCCACTGCATCCGTGCCGAGCATGCCCTCGGTCAGGGAATAATACAGGGTGCAATGGGAAGAGTCGTGAGAGACAAACAGATCTACCTGTGTGTCGCTGAACCGTTCCCATATCAGCTGGACCGTCTGGGGATGGAGTCTCCATTCTCCAGGAAGTGGCTGAAACCGTGAGAGCTCGTCGGCTGCACGGTTCAGTTCTCCCGGGATGTGGACAGCACGAAGGGACCTCAGGTGCTTCTGACTCCATAAGACGAGATGGCGGGCGAATTGAGACATACGGCGGGAGCGTAGACCGCCCTGGTGGTTGATGTACGCTACTGTGGCCATGTTGTCTGTCCAGACTAGTACATGTTGACCCTTCAGCAACGCTAGGAAGCGGTGCAGGGCGAACCGTACTGCCAGCAACTCGAGGCAATTGACATGCAGAAGGGGCTGGGGTCCTGTCCAGGAGTCCGCGGCTGCTTGTCCATTGCACATGGCACCCCAGACCATGGAGGAGGCATCTGTTGATACAACAACATGCCTGGAAACTCATTCAAAGGACACTCCAGTCCGTAGAAAACTGAGGTTCCACCACGGGGTGAGCGTCTGTAAGCAGGCCCGAGTCACTTGTACCCGGAGCGTGCCAGACCGCCATGCCCATCTCGGGACTCGATCGCGTAGCCAATGCTGAAGCGGTCTCATATGTAGCAATCCGAGCGGCGTCACCACGGCTGCAGATGCCATATGCCCCAGGAGCCTCTGAAATATTTTCAGTGGAACCGCACTCTCGCTCTCGATTTGACGGAGGCAAGTCAGCAGAGACTGCGCGCGCTCGCTCGTAAGCTGCGCGCACATGACGACCGAGACGATATCCATACCGAGAAAAGAGATCCTCTGCACGGGGCAAAGTTTGCTCTTCTCCCAGTTGACCCGAAGGCCCAGACGGGCTATGTGATGGAGCACTAGATCTCTGTGTTCGCAAACCTGCGCTCAAGAGTGACTCATTATGAGCCAGTCATCGAGGTAGTTCAGGATGCGAACCCAGTGCTGCCGGAGGGGGGCAAGGGCTGCCTCGACAATCTTCGTAAAGACACGAGGGGACAGAGATAGCCCAAATGGGAGGACCGCGTACTGATATGCCTGCCCCTCGAAAGCAAACCGTAGGAACGGTCTGTGTCGAGGTAGGATGGAGGGCAGCGAGGCAGCGTTGCCGGCCCGGCCATGGGAGGCTGTTGGGCGTCCCGGTGTGGGGGCACGGTTAACGGCTGCGTCCTGACATAGGAGACCAGGGAAGGACGCACGTTATACTGGGGTCTGCTCTGCCAGGAGGCTGGCGACAGAGAGGGATGCGAGTGGCGGGACCCGGGGGTGGCGCGCACTGTCATCACCGATCTCTGGTGGCTCAGGGATGGGAGTGTTAATTCTTTCTTTAACCAACATAGGGTGCTGCTGACCCGGGGGCCAGCAGCTGAACAAAGGATTCTCCCCCGGCCCTCCACCGGGGGAAGGAGTGGTCCTGCTACCATCTCCCTGAAAGAATTTCCCATCCCTGAGCCGTCCGTCTCAGGAGCACCGCTTGGCCTGGCGTTTAGCGGGGCGCGGGGCGGGGCGGGCTGAGCGGACTGGGACGCCTTCCTACGGTGACCTCCACGACCCGGCCCAGGTGAAGGCTGCTGGGGCCGGGCGGGAGGGGAGCCTTAGGAGGGCGTCCTCGGCGGGGAGCAGGCTGAGGCGACTGTGCCGGCGGCTGGGTGGAGGCAGCAGCTGGCCGCCGGGGCAGTATATGTTTGATTGCCTCAGTCTGCTTCTGAGCGGAAAACTGTTGGGCGAAGCTTTCAACTGCCCCGCTGAAGAGGCGAGCCTGGGATATGGGGGCATCGAGGAACCGGGTCCGCTCGCTGTCCCGCATATCAGCCAGGTTAAGCCACAAATGTCGCTCCTGGACCACATTTGTGGACATCACTTGACCCAGGGAGCGTGCGGTCACCTTCGTCGCCCGGAGGGCAAGGTCGGTGGCGGCACGCAGCTCATCCACGAGCCCCGGATCAACTCCACCCTCGTGCATGTCCTTGAGGATCCTGGCCTGGTAGACCTGGAGGATCGCCATGGCTTGCAAAGAGGCGGCAGCCTGCCCCGCAGCTCTGTACGAGTTCGCTACCAAGGTTGATGTGAATCGACAGGCTTTGGAGGGGTGCTTAGGATCACCACGCCAAGTTGAAGCACTCTGAGGACACAGCTGCATCGCAACAGAACGTTCAACTGGGGGGACCCCAGTGTACCCGTTGGCCGCGGCCCCATCGAGAGTGAAGAAGGCGGAGAAAGTTGCCAAGCGGTCGCTGGAAGACAACGGGGACTTCCAGGACCGCGCAACTTCCTCATGCAGCTCGGGAAAGAAAGGTATTGGGGGCGGGGACTGATGGGACACTCACGGGTTGCGGAGCACTAGAGGGGGGTGTGGCCCGAGGCATGAGCGTCGGGGCTTTGTTCCACACCGTCACCCTCAGGTCACCCTGACCACCAGCCAAAGTACCGCCTCTCATGGAGACGGTAGATTAGGGTGTGGTAGAGGGGACTCTCACTTCTTTACGAAGATCCCCTGTTAAAGGATTAGTTCACAACTAGTGAACTAATCCTTAAGACAAAATCATGCAAGGTTTTTTTTGTTTTGTTTGGTTTCTTTGTATTGAAGGATTTATGTGGTAAATAAGTTTCTATCAGTTTATGGCATGTTTAAAAGACGTCTACTAGCCATACAATCACAGCCCTGACGTCTCAGCTAAAACAAGGGCTGTCAGTGAAAATGTAATAGACATTTAACCATAGCCCAAGAATAGACTAGTCATCTTGAATATGAACATGTCAAAGAAATGAAACCTTGTAATCACTGTTGACTTTGATTACATGATGGAATATCATACATCTCACAAGTTGTTTTGGCAAAAACGACACCAACGTCAAGGTTATTTTGGCTAGAAGTGGGTTACTCATAGCCAGACTACACTCACCTAAAGGATTATTAGGAACACCATACTAATACTGTGTTTGACTCCCTTTCACCTTCAGAACTGCCTTAATTCTTTGTGGCATTGATTCAACAAGGTGCTGAAAGCATTCTTTAGAAATGTTGGCCCATATTGATAGGATAGCATCTTGCAGTTGATGGAGATTTGTGGGATGCACATGCAGGGCACGAAGCTCCCGTTCCACCACATCCCAAAGATGCTCTATTGGGTTGAGATCTGGTGACTGTGGGGGCCATTTTAGTACAGTGAACTCATTGTCATGTTCAAGAAACCAATTTGAAATGATTTGAGCTTTGTGACATGGTGCATTATCCTGCTGGAAGTAGCCATCAGAGGATGGGTACATGGTGGTCATAAAGGGATGGACATGGTCAGAAACAATGCTCAGGTAGGTCGTGGCATTTAAACGATGCCCAATTGGCACTTAGGGGTCTAAAGTGTGCTAAGAAAACATCCCCCACACCATTACACCACCACCAGCAGCCTGCACAGTGGTAACAAGGCATGATGGATCCATGTTCTCATTCTGTTTACGCCAAATTCTGACTCTACCATCTGAATGTCTCAACAGAAATCGAGACTCATCAGACCAGGCAACATTTTTCCAGTCTTCAACTGTCCAATTTTGGTGAGCTCGTGCAAATTATAGCCTCTTTTTCCTATTTGTAGTGGAGATGAGTGGTACCCGGTGGGGTCTTCTGTTGTTGTAGCCCATCCACCTCAAGGTTGTGGGTGTTGTGGCTTCACAAATGCTTTGCTGCATACCTCGGTTGTAACAAGTGGTTATTTCAGTCAAAGTTGCTCTTCTATCAGCTTGAATCAGTCGGCCCATTCTCCTCTGACCTCTAGCATTAACAAGGCATTTTCGCCCACAGCTGCCGCATACTGGATGTTTTTCCCTTTTCACACCATTCTTTGTAAACCCTAGAAATGGCTGTGCGTGAAAATCCCAGTAACTGAGCAGATTGTGAAATACTCAGACCAGCCCGTCTAGCACCAACAACCATGCCACGCTCAAAATTGCTTAAATCACCTTTCTTTCCCATTCTGACATTCAGTTTGGAGTTCAGGAGATTGTCTTGACCAGGACCACACCCCTAAATGCATTGAAGCAACTGCCATGTGATTGGTTGATTAGATAATTGCATTAATAAGAAATTGAACAGGTGTTCCTAATAATCCTTTAGGTGAGTGTATATCGAGTTTATAGTTAAACTAGTTGGTGAAATGACAGCTATTGCTTGCTGGGTTCTTATCGGATAAAAATATTATCCACCTCAATTGAGCCAAATACGATTTTAGCAAATTTTTAGAATCTATGCTCACATCGACATTTCCGTCAAGTGTTTTTTTTTTTTTTTTATGTGATATATATTCACATAAAATAGGTAACTGTTATGTGACAGGAATACAAACACACAACAATTGTTTTTGTGTTTTTTTATTTTTTTATTTTTTACTTTAAACTGTTCACTTTATTCAAAACTGGTTATTTTTAACATTCTTGCATAAATTGAGATTGTGTGGATCTTATTTCAGCAATTTATCTTTCATTGTTACATCTACCCCCAGCTAGTGTTACAACTGACATAATCTGACTGTGACTGTGTTGTACATGTCCAAGTGAGTTATATTTGTAGCAGACACATGTGGCTATCATGTATCATATATTGAGAGATCTAGCACAAACAGGACGTTTCTCAGTGATACACTACTCATTTTGAGGTATATTATGTGATGTTGCAGCTGTAATTCCTCACCATCAGAATTAACAAGAGTATGTCCATCAACAAACGTTCAATATAGTAATCATCTTTTTATTGTCCTGCTATGATGGAAAAATGTTATTAATTTTAACGAGAAGAAACGTAAAAGTGCTGCTTTTAAGTCCATGTCAGCCTATCATTCTGAAAGTTCTGTCGCATCAAAGTTCTACCCGTTTTAATCATCAGATCATCGGACCAAAAACTTTGCGTTTCAAATCTCAGCCCAAAATCGTAGGTGTACCTGGCATAATACAGTAGCATCAATTAATCAAAAGACTCTGATGACATCATCCAATCTTACCCACCTGATGTGATAGTCCCACTTTCAAGTACTACACACAACTTTTTCCAGCACTTCAATGCTCAAAAGTTTGAATATTGACAAGAAAAATAAAAAATAATAAAAATGATATATATATATATATATATATATATATATATATATATATATATATATATATATATATATATATATATATATATATATATATATATATATATATATATATATATTGTCACAGGGTGTTTTGGTGATGGTTCATGTTCATCGTTCTTGGTTATGTTTTTAGTTTATCACGTTATGTTTGAGTGTGTCATGTTCACTGTCTTGGTTCCTGGTTTTGTCATGTTCCAGTGTCATGTGACTCCCATGCCCTCATGTGATCTTGTGTCTTGTCCTGTCATTGGTTCATTGTTTAATCACTGTTCACAGGTGTCACTTGTCTTGTCATTAGTGTGTGTATTTAAGCCCTCATGTTTGCCATGTGTCTTTGTCTGATATTGATTGTTGTAACCCGCTGTCGGTGAGTTAGTTAAAGCTCTTTATAGCTTGCTTTTGCCAAGTCCTTGTTTTATGTTTTGTTGTGAATAAAGTACTGCACATGGGTCCTTCAACTTGCCTCCAGTGGAATACCTTGTTACATATATATGTCATGTTTCAGTCAAAGTTGCTCTTCTATCAGCTTGAATCAGTCGGCCCATTCTCCTCTGACCTCTAGCATCAACAGGGCATTTTTTGCCCACAGGACTGCTGCGTACTGGATGTTTTCCCTATCAGCCCATCTGGCACCAACAAACATGCCACGCTCAAAATTGCTTAAATCACCTTTCTTTCCCATTCTGACATTCAGTTTGGAGTTAAGGAGATTGTCTTGACCAGGAACACACCCCTAAATGCATTGAAGCAACTGCCATTGAACAGGTGTTCCTAATAATCCTTTAGGTGAGTGTATATATATATATATATATATATATATATATATATATATATATATATATATATATATATATATATATATATATATATATATATATATATATATATATATATATATTAGGGTCGAGACTCGATTAAAAAAAGTAATCTAATTAATTAGAGGCTTTGTAATTAATTAATCGCATATAAATATTTGACCTGAGAAGAGTGAGAAGTAAATTTTTTCACATGGATTTTTAGTATACCATTGAATAATGACTGAATACATAAGCTTAATCAACAAAATATTGTTTATTTATTTCAGTCCAGCAGACCAGTGACTTAGTTACCCTGGTCTTGAAACCAGTCATCTGGTGGAGTGTGGGTCCTTTTAACTTTACTCGGAGTCGGACTAACGTCCACGCTAACTCCTATGTGTTTTGCGTTGAGGTGATATTTGAGGCTCGATGTGCTGCGGTGATACGCAAATTCCTTGTTGCATAGCTTGCACACAACCATGCTCTTGTCGACGCTTCCATCCTTTCGTTTTTTAAAACAAATTTTCCCATCCACGGGGCAAAGCAAAGCGGTCTCGTCAGCTTCTTCGTTCATGTTCACTGTGGTTTGTGGTTGTCGGAATTCAAGAACGCTAGTTGGTGCTCCAGTATAATCGGTCCGTCGAAACTCATTCATTGAAAAATGTTACGCGGTGCAAAAATAAGTGTTACATTTTTTTTGCCTAATTAATCTTAATTAACGCGTTAAAATCCCGTAATTAATTAATCTTAATTAACGTGTTAAAGTCCTGGCCCTAATATATATATATATACAGTGAGGAAAATAAGTATTTGAGCACCCTGCTATTTTGCATGTTCTCCCACTTGGAGATCATGGAGGGGTCTGAAACTGTCATCATAGGTGCATGTCCACTGTAAGAGACATAATCTAAAAAAAAAAAAATCCAGAAATCACAATATATGATTTTTTAAGTATTTATTTGTATGATACAGCTGCAAATAAGTATTTGAACACCTGTCTATCAGCTAGAATTCTGACCCTCAAAGACCTGTTAGTCTGCCTTTAAAATGTCCACCTCCACTCCATTTATTATCCTAAATTAGATGCACCTGTTTGAGGTTGTTAGCTGCATAAAGACACCTGTCCACCCCATACAATCAGTAACAATCAACTACTAACATGGCCAAGACCAAAGAGCTGTCCAAAGACACTAGAGACAAAATTGTACACCTCCACAAGGCTGGAAAGGGCTACAGGGAAATTGTCAAGCAGCTTGGTGAAAAAAAGTCCACTGTTGGAGCAATCATTAGAAAATGGAAGAAGCTAAACATGACTGTCAATCTCCCTCGGACTGGGGCTCCATGCAAGATCGTACCTCGTGGGGTCTCAATGATCCTAAGAAAGGTGAGAAATCAGCCCAGAACTACACGGGAGGAGCTGGTCAATGACCTGAAAAGAGCTGGGACCACCGTTTCCAAGGTTACTGTTGGTAATACACTAAGACGTCATGGTTTGAAATCATGCATGGCACGGAAGGTTCCCCTGCTTAAACCAGCACATGTCAAGGCCCGTCTTAAGTTTTCCAATGACCATTTGGATGATCCAGAGGAGCCATGGGAGAAAGTCATGTGGTCAGATGAGACCAAAATAGAACTTTTTGGTCATAATTTCACTAAACGTGTTTGGAGGAAGAAGAATGATGAGTACCATCCCAAGAACACCATTCCTACTGTGAAGCATGGGGGTGATAGCATCATGCTTTGGGGGTGTTTTTCTGCACATGGGACAGGGCGACTGCACTGTATTAAGGAGAGGATGACCGGGGCCATGTATTGCGAGATTTTGGGGAACAACCTCCTTCCCTCAGTTAGAGCATTGAAGATGGGTTGAGGCTGGGTCTTCCAACATGACAATGACCCGAAGCACACAGCCAGGATAACCAAGGAGTGGCTCTGTAAGAAGCATATCAAGGTTCTGGCGTGGCCTAGCCAGTCTCCAGACCTAAACCCAATAAAGAATCTTTGGAGGGAGCTCAAACTCCGTGTTTCTCAGCGACAGGCCAGAAACCTGACTGATCTAGAGAAGATCTGTGTGGAGGAGTGGGCCAAAATCCCTCCTGCAGTGTGTGCAAACCTGGTGAAAAACTACAGGAAACGTTTGACCTCTGTAATTGCAAACAAAGGCTACTGTACCAAATATTAACATTGATTTTCGCAGGTGTTCAAATACTTATTTGCAGCTGTATCATACAAATAAATAGTTAAAAAATCATACATTGTGATTTCTGGATTTTTTTTTTTTTAGATTATGTCTTTCACAGTGGACATGCACCTACGATGACAATTTCAGACCCCTCCATGATTTCTAAATTTCTAAGTGGGAGAACTTGCAAAATAGCAAGGTGTTCAAATACAAATTTTCCTCACTGTATATATATATGGTTTAATTCCCTTTTTTCTGTTTAATTTGCTACTCTTCTAAAATCTGCTCTCTTTGGGCCCAATCCTAGTCTTGTGTAGCCAGTACTTCAGACTGACGGCATAAGGTCTGGACTCCATAGCAGCTTTCATTGGTCAAGGACCACCCAAGAGGACATTTGGCTGACATATAACCCAACCAATCACAGTTCATTTTGTTCTGCGTCATGTTTAGCCGCATGAAAATGTAAAGTCAATGTCCCTACAATAACAGACCGGCGTGCATCTAATAAATTATTAATTGAAGAAAGTTGTGCAAGTTTACTGCAAAAATGGAGCTGCAAACTTCACATACTTTTGAAAACCCAGTATTTAGTTGATCCTGATAAGAGCTCATTTTTACAGTTGAGGGGGGTTGGAATCACAACGGCTGTGTTTCCAGGCAGGCCATTAAAGAATGCAACACACACATCTCCCAAATATCCTGTAGAATTCAACCAGTCAGATGATGACTTTGAAAATCCTGAAGTGTTTCCAGTTCAGTGTGCCATATGTATCAGACATTCAGCCAACGGTCCATGGGCGGGGTGTCTGAGACTAGCCAAATCCCTGTAGGCAACAGTACATATCTGATCTCAGATCAGTTCTTTCTCTGTTCATCAGCACACGTTCCCACCGCTGGCTGTAATAACATGGGCATAAGTCACCAAGGGCCCCCTATTATAAACAGGTGTCAGGGTAGCAATAAAAAATGACAACTTAATTCAGACCTGAGACGCTTTGTAAGAGTGGATTAACACATCGTCAGGGGCCATTTATTTTTATTGCATCTACATGGCTTTAGGGAGGTGGCAGTCCTGCCTGAGAAAGCCACCTCTGTTCAGAGATGGATCGGTCTCTGCATGTGTCTGTCTGTGTGCATGTGTGCTCGTCTGTGTATATGTGAATGCCTGTTTTTCCCAGGCACAGTGTATGTTGGAGATTTCAATGGGTTTTTGTGAGCTGTCAAAAGTTTCAAAATCAAAATTCTCCTGTAATGGATGTAAAATTCGAAAACCCTTGTTCAGCAAACCAATTTTGATCATTACACTTAAGTATACATTCACTATATAATCTCTACATAAACAATAACTTGATTACTCGAGATCACTGTACCTGTTTGAATATCTCTAGAATATTGAACATTGTATTTGTTTGGATAGATATTTTGTTAATGGGAATAATTAGGCTTGATTTGATCTCTTCTACATTTTAATTATTCTTTACCAAAGTTGTAATATTGCAGTTAATTGTTAAGTTATTAATAATTTGTTACTAAATTATAATTAATTGAAGAAAAAAAAAAACAGTCATATCATAGTTAATAAAAAAACATGTCTATTAGCTGTGCCTTGAGGTATTCTATGTTAGTATACTCCTGAAATTGGAATATAGTAGTTTTATATATTTAAAAATACAGACTTTCTCTTCTGTAATAAATGCACTAAAAATATTGATGACTCATTTTGCACTAAAGGGAATATACAAATTCTGTTTATGTTTGTTTTCTAATAAATACCTTTTCCCTGCACTTGAGTCCTCGCAACAGTTTCCTTTGTTGACAATAGTAGTATCGCATGTGAGGATGCTGCAGGTGGCAGATCATTAATAGCCTTTTCTCACAGCAGCTGGAATAATTAAACATATAATTTTGATGGCGATTGTAATCCAGAAAGGTCCAAACGACAATCATCAGTGACAACTGGAGATTCACCTGTAGTCAAGAGCAAAAGATTAGACTGTATGGAAATTGAAATCTACAGGTAACGCTAATACACACAAAATACACGTAGTTTCACAATGCTGATGTTGTTAACATTAACATTTGAGAACAAAGTATAACAACAATAATCATTTGCATAGTTTGATGTGATATGAGCTAAGCGATCATTAGATTTAATCACTGTTGGTAGCACAATTTATTGTAATGCTTTTTTCTCAGTTGGTCAGAACAAAAGTGGCAGACATGTTACTCACTTGTTCAGATGGCATTTTGCGGGAAAAATTATAATTTTGGTCATACAGCCTAGACCTAGAATCTGTGATTCTGAAGTACAGTATCCACACCGATGCAGTGAATGAATGACAGCCACAAATACACCTCAAAATATTTGATTAATTCGCGCTGAGGAGCAGTGCCGATGCACAACCCACGTAAAGATGATAATTCAACAAATAAATGCAATTGCAGGTTTCAAACAGAGATGGCGACAAAGAGGCAAAACTTATGGACTACAGCTTTAAATTAGATATAATTTTTTCAGTGTTGAGGAAAGTTACAAAAGTAATGCATTGCAATATTGCATTATTTTCTAAAAAAGTGGAAAAACGAATTGAGTTACTTATAGTTACTTTTTTATGGACCATAATTGAATATGTGTTACTTTTTCTAACCTTGGCGGAGCTTGCTTGTTTTTTTGTTTTTTGTTTGTTTATTTTATAATGAAAAAATATAAATATAAATACAAATATAAATGCCCTTTCACAGCAAAAGTGAAATGAATAAGCTGAAAGACATGCAAATTTGCGTCTGTACAGTAGAGGGCGCAGCTCAAACAAACCTTTCAGTTGTGCTGTTGTTGAAGATACAGAAGAAAGTTCAACACTCTTACTTCAGCTATAAAAACACAAATTTAACACATATGTGATGTTTAAAGTCATGTTTGCTTTTTATGGTGGTTGAACTGGATCATCGAATGTCAGCAGCAAAGACATTGGTTAATAAATCGAGATTAAATACATAAAATCTATTTGTGTTATTTAACATTTATTGTAGGTTTGCGTAATATTCTAAGTTTGCATTTCACTGTTTTTATTAATTTTGAGGAATACTGAATCTTTTTGTGAGATGTGAGATGAGTAAATACATGCTCACATTTGGTCTAGAACTACAATAATCATGTTCACACACAGCACACACAATGACTCTGCATTTGCTCACGATTTCTCTCAACATAGAGACAGGAGAGGAGTCCGTCAAAACATGGGAAAACAAAGTAAGTTGTATTATTTTAAAAAGTTAGTTGGATATTTTGTTGTAAATATAAAAGTGATGTTACTTTACTCGTTACTTGAAAAAAATTATCTGATTACATAACTCGTGTTACTTATGTAATGTTACCACAAGACTTTTATTTTCGTATTTTCTGTTTACTAGTTAAAGTTTTAGAAATGTTGTTGTGTTTTTTTTTTTTTTCATTTTTATTAGTTTTTATTGTATGTAGTATTTAGTAATTGCATTAATTTTTTTTTTTCGATTTAGTACGAAATTGTTACCTTGGCAACTAGCTAAAATAAAATAAGCTTAGGGTTTTTTTTTAATACTTTTAATTTATTTCAGTTAATGTTTACTTTATTTAAAGTAGCAAAAATGTGTTTTTTTATAGTTTTAGTTTTAGCTAACGATAATTACCCTGGCTACTGCTGTTTTGAAAGGGCCTTCAGTATTTCCTTTGAAATACTTCCTAATTCAAAAGGCAATATATCAACAAACTAAAGAAATCAGCACTTGCCATACAATTTATGGGAACTTTAAGTGTTAATTAGGATCATTAGAAAGTGAAAATAATATTTATTCCTTTTGACTTGTGGACGATAAATTAATTTGCTTTCAAAGATCAATAAAGCACATGAGTCTTAACCAATGAGAAGATATATACACATTTGACAACTAAATTAACTTAAAGATTATTATGAAAGTAAATGTCTCAGATACTGTCTTCTGTTCTTAACAAAATCAATTGAAGCTTGAATCCTCAGTATTTATTTGTAGAAGTTTAACGGTCTGTATCTTTCTCTCGGCTCGGCACTTTGCATCTGTCTTTTATAAAGGACATCAAATAGAGACAAAACAGCTGGAGTTGACCCGCACCTGTTTCCTACACTTCCACTACACATGCAGTTCACAGGCTTCAAAGAGCCACAGGAGCTGACCTCTGCTGAGAGCAATGCCAATATCAGACACATACAGAACAGAAGTCATGGAGACATTCATAGAGGACTGCATGTCAACAAGAGCATACGCAGACGGTCACCACTCATGCACTGAAGTGCAATACAAATGAAAATAACACTGAGCATGTGAATGAACATAGGTTTTTTTCAGTCCTTTAGGCTGACACTAAAAAGTAATTAAACAATCCATTTAGTCACACCATGTTGCTTTAATAGCATAGTATTTAAAAATAATATAATAAAATATAATAATATTTGGTAACACTTTATTTCAATGGTCCACTTTAGACATTCTACTAACTATAAGTAAATTCACAACTAGCTCTCATTATAGTTTTAGTAGACTGTCTGCTTAATATAACACTTTACTAACACTTTATTTTGATGCTCCTCAACAGGCATTCTACTAACTATAAGTAACTTTACAACTACTTCAACTTATTCTACTAACCCTAACCTAAACAGAACAGTCTACTAATACTCCAATGATCGTTATGGTGCATAACATGTTTTAAAAACAATGTAGTCTTCCAGCTTTTTCATCAAACAAATATCATTGTTGCCAGGGCTTGACATTCACTTTTTTGCTCAGCAGCTGCTGTGGCAAGTGGTTTTCCAAAGTTACTAGCGACTCAACATTTTCACTGGCCACAATTTTGACAAGATTTAGTATGGGGAAAAACTGCCATATATTTCAGTATCAATACGTATCGAAAAATCTATATTTTTAAAAACATTACATTGCACTTTGTTTATTTCAAATGCCTTTTCAAAAGACTACAATTGAAAAGTGTATATTTTACATCTAATGTTCAACCCGCCAAAGGAGTGACTGCGCAGAAGTGACTGCGTTACACGCCACTGCTGAAATGCACACGCATTTGGCCGGTTTGCGGGTGTTAATGTCAAGCCCTGATTGTAGCATCACAAATCGTTACATTACTGTTGTCACATTATGCACATATATCTTTACTGTGGTTGCAATAAAATACATTTAGCATATATTGTCATTGTTGTATGGCCAGAGTATTACTTTTTTGTTTTTGATAGTTATGACTTCCAATTTCGATTGGATGAGATATGATCTATACACACCCGTGCAGTTGGAATAATGCACCAAATTGCCATGATGCTTGGCATGCTTTCTGGAATAAATATTGATAATGCATTTATCTATTTACTGGTTCAAATTGTGCATGTTTATTATATTTAACTACTTCAATATGAGAAGCTTGTAGCTTGCCAAAAACTTTCTAAGTAGCTTCCTCTACAGTGGTACACAATGAACTCATGTAACTACATATAGCTATCATGTATATGTAAGGTAAATACACACAAAATCTGATCATTAATGAAACCTTAGATCAGCAGTTGAGAAATAAATGCAGACATTTGTTTGTCTAAAGTGTTCTTTTACTGTTGACTTACATGTGAACACACAGCCATTAGAGCATATGTTTTGTACTAAAATGTGAGTGTCTTTTTATGGGTGTGTGTGTGTGTGTGTGTGTGTGTGTGTGTGTGTGTGTGTGTGTGTGTGTGTGTGTGTGTGTGTGTGTGTGTGTGTGTGTGTGTGTGTGTGTGTGTGTGTGTGTGTGTGTGTGTGTGTGTGTGTGTGTGTGTGTGTGTGTGTGTGTGTGTGTGTGTGTGTGTGTGTGTGTGTGTGTGTGTGTGTGTGTGTGTGTGTGTGAACTCTGTGGGAAAAGGACTCGGATTGGGGTCAGTGGCCTGTGAGTGACAGCAGGAAGGTAATGAGGCCAAACCTGACCTGTAGCATTACTCACAGCTGAGATTCATCCCCCTCCTGTGTTTGTGAGGTTTCTGAGTGGGTGGCCAATAGCTGATAAACATTAGAGCTCGGGAAACATTAATAGATTCTGATTGATAAGTTAATCAGATAACTGCAATAGATGCAGATCTCTACATTCTGTCAAATAAAACACATATATCACATATACAAAAAGTCAGAGACTAGAATTATATAAAATAAACTATTTATCAACAAAATATATATATTTTTATATATAGACATATAACCTTTGTATGTTTATGTGTAGGGCGGGACTTGTTTGAATCCATTTAAGACTTGATTGGATTGTCAAATGTCACCAATTGGATAATATATTTCCCGTCGACATTGCCTTGATTATGTCAGCAGAAAGTAAAAATCATTTCAGAGGTCAAAAAAATCTATTATTTCAATAGTCGACTTTGCTAATTATAAGTAACTTTGCATCTACATGTCAACTAACGCTCATTCATTTGCAACTACATGTCAACTAACTACTGTATTATTAGTAAGTTAGTTCCCAACACTGTTGTGTGTGGGTGAAAATAATCACACTAACACGACGATAGTATTCTGTTTAAATGAGCTCCAAATTCCAGAATTCACAGTGCATGTAAAATTTATGACTTCTAACTAATTACTTTTTAGGTGTTGATTCACTTTAAAAAATGATTGCTGTGATTATTTATCACAACTTAAAATTCAACATTAGAATAAGAAATAATGTGCTGCTTCAAGTTAAAAAAGTATGTGGTTGAGCTTGACTTTAGGTTTAGTTAATTTGGATATTTAAGTTATCTCAACAAATGTTATGTTGTTATAACTAATTGCAGCAATATTTAGTAACACTTTACTTAAAGCCCTTGGGCCCTGTCATACACCCGGCGCAATGCGACACAAGTGTTTTTTGCTAGTTTCAGCCCAACCCCACTTTTTTTTATATAGCAAATTCCCTCGTGCCCATCTGTTTGCCCATGGGCTTGCTGGTCTGAAAACAAGGTGTGTTCAGGCGCATTGTTGGTGCGTTGCTATTTTGAGGCAACTAGCAATAGAACAGTATTTTTTGAGTTACAAACATTTTAAAATATTAAAAATAAAAGTCTTTCCACTCGCAAATTACACCATGTAAATAGCAAATCCGCCATGGTGCAAGCGCAACTGGCTTTTAAAGGGAATGGGAGATGAGACTCTGATTGGTTTATTGCATGTTACACCCACTTTTGGACCATGTGCCTGGCAAACCAACCATTTTTTTTCTGTCGTTAAAGTGGATTCAGACATGCCCTATAGGGCACCTGCGCCATGCGCTTCAGACTATGAGCTCAGATCATTAAAATAGGGCCCCTTATGTATAATATATTTTATACATATTTTATATATGTATAATATATTTTATACCTTTATAATAAGTATTTTTAATGCTGTAATTTATGCCTTTTAATGCACCTTATAATGCATTGTATCATCTGATGAATATATTGTAACCACAGTTATAATACATTATAATACTTATCTATTAATTGAACACACATTTAGAAAGTATAAAACATTAAAACACATGGCAAACAACCATTTTCAGAATCTGCAAATATTATAATGTATTTTAACTTTGGTTACAATTATTTAGGAAAAGATATAACGTATTATAACATACATTATACCTTTATAATGCATTATACCCAATATCAGTGAGAGTGTTACCCAATATTTTTTACAGTGTTATTATCTGGTAATATTGTAAATAATAATGTAATAATATAATTTACAGCTTCCACAATCAGTCTTTTTGTGACCCAGGAATCACCATGTTTATGATGTTTGAACTATCAGGAGATGTGAGAACAAGCAAAACAGTTCCCTTTTTCATTCAGCTGTTTTTGTGGAACCAGCACTGCTGGCTCAGATAAGCAGATAATAAACACAGCTACTGCCATTCCTAGTAACCTGTGAAAACACAAAGCCAGTTCACAAACACTGTCCCGTGTGCTGCGTGACGCTGCGTCCCACACCGGCGCTGTCCACACAGCTTCTCTGCGGACGGTGCTGTTGTTTTGAGTCACACGCTATCTATCTGTCAGCAGGTGGGATGAGGGACACAGGAATATCAGCCTCTTCCTGGATCTGCTTGTTTTGTGTCTTATCACACCTGTTCACAACCTCTCCTCCCTCTAATGTTTAGGGGAAAAAAGAATGATCTAAGTGGCAAACGCACATAATTTGGTGTTCAATAGATAAGCTTTGTGAAAATCACACATTAAATGAATAATTGCATTATAATTATTTTTAGACTGTTCGGTTTGTGTTAGTAGAATAAGGGTGTTTTTACACCTATAGATTGTTTGTTTTGTTCCGAAGCAGTGACTTAATGTGTTACAATGTTGCATTTTCTTCTTGATTCTGTTTGCTTTTACAAGGCAACCTATCAAAGCATACCAAAATATGTTGTCACATGTGAGTACAACTCTCCTCTTATTGGTCAGAGTTTCCTCTGCGTCATCCATCAATATGATTCAAAGTTCACTCTATGCACTTATTGTGGCTTTATTTGTAACTGTAGAGACACACACAAACACTATACGAATGTTATAATGCAGCTAGAGCAGGAATCAAGGCTTCATCGGGACAGCATTCTCGCACAGAGAGGCGCAAAACAACATTTTAAGATGAAGAGGTGCTCTTTTGGTTTTCAACTGTGATAACTAATCTGCTCACTCATAGAATCAGACACTGCTGTTATTTATATAGCACATCATTTTCACATATTCACACCTCAAGCGAACCGTCCCAGAGTTTGTTTGCAATCTCGTCCAGGCGGTCTTGGAGCGATTGTTTTGTTCACATATGTCTAAACGAACCAAACAAAGGAAAAAAAAACACACCAGGTTTGGAGGTGTGAAAGCACCCTAGGTTTACATGTACTTGCTAAATCACTTACAGTCAATAGAATGTCTGTTGAGGAGCATCACCATAAAGTGTTAGCAGATATTAAGCAGAGAGTCTACTAATACTCTAATGAGAGCTAGTTGACATGTAATTGCAAAGTTAATACCAAGTTACCAAATAATAATAAGTTCTGTCATGAAACTCTAGATGGCACAGTCTTCAATTTGGTACACTGTCAGAAAAAAAGGTACAGTGCTGTCACTGGGGCGGTACCCTAAGGTACAAAACCGAAAAGGTACTAATATGTACCTTTAAGGTACTAATATACACTCTTAAAGTACTGATATGTACCTTTTAAGGTACTAATATGTACCATTTAGGGGTGAGTAAGGTACAAAGATGTACCTTTTCACTT
The DNA here is from genome assembly GCA_023566225.1 of Romanogobio albipinnatus. Lineage (NCBI taxonomy): Eukaryota > Metazoa > Chordata > Actinopteri > Cypriniformes > Gobionidae > Romanogobio > Romanogobio albipinnatus. Next base: position 34,581,205 of record CM042244.1, on the reverse strand, counting down.
TTGTACCTTAGGGTACCGCCCCAGTGACAGCACTGTACCTTTTTTTCTGACAGTGTAGCGATCACATCATTATCTCATTGTAGCTGATTGGTTGTTGCATCGGCAGCCAATGCGCTGTGGCTCAACATTCAAATAAATACAGTAGTGTTGCTGTTAGCAGTCTGCTCTTTTAGAAACCCTCCTCTTTCCTCAGCTCCACCTGCACTGTAAAATCCAATAGTTGTTCTTATTTAGACTTTTTAATTAACTTTACTTAATGTCCAATAATTTGTTGAACTTACTTTTAAAAAATTAGTAATGTGAACTATGCATGCTAATGCATTTGTTACTCAGAAAACCCAAATAAACATTACTTGACTGGTTTGAGTACCATTTTGCCAAAGCAAAAAAAAACAAAAAAAAACAGGTGGGCGGGCAAAAGGTTGATGCGGGGCAATTCTTAATAGACTTTTCACTCCACTTCTGCAGTCATCGTTCTTCTTAGTTGCATTCACTCATTTTCCAGTCGTCTTGAATGTTATTGACAATACAACTAAATATTTTGGGAGAGCGTCACATAAACTGACTTCATAAATGTATGTTGATTTCCTAAAATTACTCACCATTATGGTGATTAGTGTTCCCTTTGGTTGAGCACTTGGAACTTCATTTATATTATTGTAAATCTCTTCCTATTGATGCAGCGATGCAACAAGAAATCACAGTTATCTGATTTCAAAAGAAGGGAAGTTATATATGTATATATATGTATGTATATATGTATGTATATATATATATATATATATATATATATATATATATATATATATATATATATATATATATATATATATATATATATATATATACACATACATATATATACACATACATATATATACACACACACATATACAGTGAGGAAAATAAGTATTTGAACACCCTGCTATTTTGCAAGTTCTCCCACTTGGAAATCATGGAGGGGTCTGAAATTGTCATCGCAGGTGCATGTCCACTGTGAGAGACATAATCTAAAAAATAAAAAAAATCCCAAAATCACAATATATGATTTTTTAAACTATTTATTTGTATGATACAGCTGCAAATAAGTATTTGAACACCTGTCTATCAGCTAGAATTCAGACCCTCAAAGACCTGTTAGTCTGCCTTTAAAATGTCCACCTCCACTCCATTTATTATCCTAAATTAGATGCACCTGTTTGAGGTCGTTAGCTGCATAAAGACACCTGTCCACCCCATACAATCAGTAAGAATCCAACTACTAACATGGCCAAGACCAAAGAGCTGTCCAAAGACACTAGAGACAAAATTGTACACCTCCACAAGGCTGGAAAGGGCTATGGGGAAATTGCCAAGCAGCTTGGTGAAAAAAGGTCCACTGTTGGAGCAATCATTAGAAAATGGAAGAAGCTAAACATGACTGTCAATCTGCCTCGGACTGGGGCTCCATGCAAGATCTCACCTCGTGGGGTCTCAATGATCCTAAGAAAGGTGAGAAATCAGCCCAGAACTACACGGGAGGAGCTGGTCAATGACCTGAAAAGAGTTGGGACCACCGTTTCCAAGGCTACTGTTGATAATACACTAAGACGTCATGGTTTGAAATCATGCATGGCACGGAAGGTTCCCCTGCTTAAACCAGCACATGTCAAGGCCCGTCTTAAGTTTGCCAGTGACCATTTAGATGATCCAGAGGAGTCATGGGAGAAAGTCATGTGGTCAGATGAGACCAAAATATAACTTTTTCTGCACATGGGACAGGGCGACTGCACTGTATTAAGGAGAGGCTGACCGGGGCCATGTATTGCGAGATTTTGGGGAACAACCTCCTTCCCTCAGTTAGAGCATTGAAGATGGGTCGAGGCTGGGTCTTCCAACATGACAATGAAGCACACAGCCAGGATAACCAAGGAGTGGCTCTGTAAGAAGCATATCGTTAATCTCATAGCATAATTGCCTAAGTAATTGTTTGCCCAAATATGATCTGGGCAATTATGCTATGAGGCTAACGATATCAAGGTTCTGGCGTGGCCTAGCCAGTCTCCAGACCTAAACCCAATAGAGAATCTTTGGAGGGAGCTCAAACTCTGTGTTTCTCAGCGACAGACCAGAAACCTGACTGATCTAGAGAAGATCTGTGTGGAGGAGTGGGCCAAAATCCCTCCTGCAGTTTGTGCAAACCTGGGGAAAAACTACAGGAAACGTTTGACCTCAGTAATTGCAAACAAAGGCTACTGTACCAAATATTAACATTGATTTTCTCAGGTGTTCAAATACTTATTTGCAGCTGTATCATACAAATAAATAGTTAAAAAATCATACATTGTGATTTCTGGATTTTTATTTTTTAGATTATGTCTCTCACAGTGGGCATGCACCTACGATGACAATTTCAGACCCCTCCATGATTTCTAAGTGGGAGAACTTGCAAAATAGCAGGGTGTTCAAATACTTATTTTCCTCACTGTATATATAAAAAATTGAAAGCCAATTAATTATCTTTTAACATTTTATTGCTAACACTTATGGCAAACTTTTAATTGTGTTGATATAATCCCTCAATATATGTGACACTATCTTACAGTTGACCATGCTTGAGTCACACACAGACTTCAACATTCAGATGCAAAACACAATAATGGTAACAATGTTTGTTTGTTTGATTTTTTTGTTTTGTTTTTTCACTTAAAAAGACCATTACAAGTTTATTTGCTGTCGTTATTGGGGTTATACTGACAAAAAAACAGCAAATTAAACGGTAAAATAAAGCCAAAAATAATAAAACGAAGCAATTAATTTATTTGTGCTGCAATGCATTCTGGGAGTACACTTCCTCAGATCACATAATTATGTCGACACAACTTAAATGGTTTAAGTAAGAACAACTTGATGCAATTAAGCTTACTTAATTGAGTGTTAAGTGCATTCAATGCTAGTTGAACTACTAAAAATACGTTCGCTTTACTTGAAGAAAACGTGGAAACTGATTGCACATCGTTTTTTTAAGTCACCATAGCTGAAAATGACAGATTAAAACTATGATGAGTATAATAGTATTTAAGATGTTTGCAGAACATAACATAACACTGATAGTTAAATGGAACTACTCAAGTATTGTTACGATTAAATCTTAAGTAAGATTAGTAAATATCTATAGTATGTTAACTAGAATTGGCATTAAACTAACTTGATATGTATTACTTAATTCACTCGGGAGGTTAGCTTTCTTTACTTTTAGCTGAATATTAAATTAACTTCAGTTTTCCCTTTAAGTTTGCTTTGCAAAAATAAAGCAATCGGTTTCTAAACTTTTTTTTAAGTAAACTGAAATTGTTAGAATTTACAGTGTGAGTATAGATCAGTATTTACAGTATAGATCTGCTACGGGGGTTAAATCATGTATGTTACACGTGCAGCAGCAGCATGTCTTACATCCTCACAGCAATGTCTGTGAATGTATTGGCAGTAGCAAGACTCTGTACTTGCTCTCCAGCAGCAGTGTAGCAGATCTATTCCGCCAAGACCAATTAAAGAGTTCAGATGCAAAAGCCGCTAAACGCCTTTTTTTTTTTTTTTTTTTTATTATATTGAGCAAATGCTCTCCGCACATAGGATATGTTCATCAAATACTTCCGCTTCAAATCCGCTAAATCCCAGCGTCAGCCCATTTTGAAATAGCAGTTTGTTTGCAGAAACCGCTAAACGCCACTTCCCTTTTCCAGCTAAATCCAGTCCCAAGAAACCAATCAGAAGATGCAAATCAAATCATATGATTTCAAGATGTTTTGTCAATCGTTACAGTTGCAATGACAGGATTTTGCGAGTAGCAAGTAAACACAACAGTGTTCCTTGTGCTGTGGTAAAACTCTGACAGAAACGGACGTGTCACTTACATCACAGCTTCCCCTACTGTGTGGATCAGTTTCTTCATTGTTATATTTAAAATGTTGCTTTCATCATTTGCAGTGTTTACAGTTGCATCTTTTGTGATTTTGTTTAATATGTCTTGTTGTCCAATGAGGTGGACTTAGTGGTTTTCGAAAAAAAAAAAAAAAAAAGCACACTGTCATAGTCACGTTAGTTTAGACTGTGTTTCGTCATAGTTTGCCTTAGTCACTCATTTGTTGTCACGGACACTCATTGCGTTCAGCTGTGCACTCATCACCCGCATTATCACGAGTATATATGTTTGGTTCTGTTTTCAGTTCATGGTCCGGTGTCATCTATTGTGGATGTGTTGTGTGTTTCTCTGTTCCAGTTTGGATTACTCTTTGGATTTATTAAATAATACCTGTTTGCCTTCATCATCTTTGTTGTGTGTATTTATACAACCAGACCCTGACATGCTCATGGACTTAATATAAAATGTATATATAAAAAATATAAAATCAGTAATTAAATACCAATGAATTGACTAAAGTGACATTGTTGAAATAAGGCATTTCAATAACTGACTAATAACCTTTCAATTGCCATTAAAGTGAAATGACCTGAGCCTGATAAAAAAAATGATAATTTAAAAGAAAACATGTTTGACGGACTTAGAGGTTTGTGCATCTGAACTCTTCAAATACATTAACATTGCCACATCTATGACCATGCCAATCTCTTGTTGTGTTGTCATGACAGAACTTATAGTTAGTAAAAGTAGACTATTGAAAAAGTGTAAGCAATGCATTAAAATAAACTTTTTTTCTTCACAATAACATTCACTGATGAATTGTGCACAATAAGAATAGGTGAATAGGTCCCGCTGTCATTTCATGTTGACTCCAACAAATGATTTGGGTTTGGTTTCTTCCAGTCCGTTTCTGGCTTTAATAATCCCAGCGTCTTAATGACATCAAGATGTTTGTCCTGTGTGTCTTGTGGGGCAGTAGCACAGCTCCAGTAGTGCTCAGTAAACATGCTTATAACACTTACATATGTGACCAAAATGTATTTTATGGGGGAATTGGCTTGGTAGAAGATCTAGGAATGGGCTGCCATGTGTGGCGAGAGTGTTGAAAGCACTGAGGTTGCTGGTAGGTTGAGTGTTTGTGTGCGCAGCGCCTGTTTCAACCAGCAAAATAGGTGGTTGGAAATCAAAGCGGACACACACGCACACACACTTCTGCACCTGATCTTCATTTTTCAATTTGTAGCCAATCTTCGTACAATTGAGCACCAAATTAAAACGTAAACAGCGCAGATATCCATCTTGTTTACTTCAAAGCTTGCGAAGGGCCCCTCCTCACACACACTTACAGTCATGGCTGAGTTCCTCCCCGCTGTGTCTGCATTAGTCGTAATCAAGTGCTTGTTTGAAGCAGTTATCTTCTGACCGCCTGCAGAGCTCTGATGATGACAAGTGACAGACTGTCCCGGGCCAAACACAAACCTACCTCCAGATCAGAGCGCAGACAAAGGAAGCTCTACAAAAAAAGATATCAAAAATTACTGTATATACATATGTACGTCATTTTATTTATATGCAAGGTGTATTTATTTATTTTGTTAAAGAGGACCTATTATGCTTTTTTGCATGTTCAGCTTTCCTTAGTGTGTAATGTTGCTGTTTGAGAAAAAGCACTGCAAAGCACAAAGTCCTCCAGCGGGAGTTATGAACTCCCTGAAACGGCCCCATTGTAGTCTTGAGTTTTCTTCCAGGAATGAATCTCTCACAATAATCAATAATTCCCGCCCAAGGTATAAGCAAAATAAAAAGGTGGGGCGTCGTTGAGTTTATTTGTAGAATGTGAAACTCGCGGTAAGGGATGGGACATTTCACAAAAAAACTTGAGGCACTTGACCAATCGCAACAAACTGGTGCAGCCGATTAATCAGAGCACAGTGTGCTTTTCAGAAGGAGGGACTTCATAGAGGTGGTGCTTATAAGATGCTTATAACACTTACATATTTGACCAAAATAAGCTACATTTATTTTATGGGGGCCATGACTTAGTGAATCTAGGAATGGCCTGCCGTGTGTGGCGAGAGTGTTGAAAGCGTTGAAACTGAGGTCAAAGTACCGTGAGAGCGATTAGAGAGCAGACGGCTACACGGTATGTTGATGTCATACACTGATCGGTCTGCGCAGCAAGTCCAACACACCTAGGAACTAAATTTCCATCAAGTTGCAAATTTATTGTATGCGCAAAATTAGAATATCGCATTCAAAATATGAGAAAAAAGCATTGTTTCCATCCAGTGAGTCGAAGAGAACAAAATCATTACTTCCTGATAAACTGGCACTAAATATTACTAAGAAAAGTAGGAGAAGCCACTGTATATAATAATTTTCATATTACTTGCATCTCAGAGCTCACAGACGAAACACAATAAAGGTGTTGTCTTGCTTTCGGAGGCAGATTCTGCTGTTTGGTAGTGTAGTCGTGTCAGACAGTTCTGGGAGAAAATTATACCGAACTACTTTGATGACAGACTTTGCTCAGGCATTTTAGAAAAACCAGAACAGCATTTCAGATGCTGTGTAAAGAGATCGTTCCGCTGGTTCCCCATTGTGTAAAAAAACTTATTTTTTTATGTGCATAAAGGAATTTATTCTGTAAATGTGTTCCATTTTAGTTATGCACTTTTTCTTATCAGATTTTAAAAAATGTATCCGACTCGAACAAGTTTTGTATGCGCATTTTTAGAATGTATGCACATCTTGGTGTTTCCATCCAGCAGTTTTTGATGTGATATTCCAGAATACGCATACAAATGGGTGGATGGAAACATAGCTACTAACAGACTGGGAAGAGAGGAGCTGCAACAATATATATATATATATATATATATATATATATATATATATATATATATGGGGAGGGGGAGATAAGGTGTTTTTTGAACATTTAAGCATGACAACCTATTCTAGTAGAGCCCCAAAACTAAATCAAGACTTTGTAAGTAATATGGCCTCTTTAATTTGATTGTATTCCAATGTGGTGTATTGCTGTGCATTTGACATTTGTGTTATAGTTTTGTTTCAATTGTTATATGTAAAATGGACATTGATGGGATGGGTTGGGTCGTGACAGAAGAATGTTTAATATTTAAGGTGTCTCATTTCAGTAAAATGATTGAGACTGTTTGTTCAAAAGTAGCTAGTGAACAATCAGCTCATTACGGGAGATTGTAATATTTACAACATGGCCTGTGGATGTTCCCGTGTATTACCCTACTGTCATTGTGTTTACCCCATTTGCCTGTTCTGGTTTTGGATTCTTGCCTGTTCTTCCACCCTGTTTTTGGTTTGTCCCTGCTAATAGACTCCACTTGAGTCTCTTGTGTCTTCACTGTTACATATATATGAAGATGTTTTAGCATCTAAAGCTGCAAATGAATGAGGATTTAACCACTGGGACGTAAAGCAACAAATTATACACTCAAACCCAAAAAGTTGAAAGCTGAAATCCAATTGTACAAGCCTTCCCCTTAATTCATAAGCTTCCATTTTATTTGTTATCACGAAATTGCAACTCTAAATTGCTTTCTGTTAGTCTATATTTGCAGACAGCAGATTTTTAAATGCATTTAAATCTGAGGTCATATTGGCTTGCATCACAGTAGCAGATGTGCTTCCTCCACAAAGGTGTTTAGGTGCATGTCAGCAGTGGTTTTATATGCTTTTCTGTGCAATGCATTGTCATAACATAATAATACATGAGCGTTTTGGTGTGTGAATCATAATATTTCTCAGCTGTGGCCTCTGGTTTCTCACTTGAACCTTTAGTTTGTGTGTGTGTGTGTGTGTGTGTGTGTGTGTGTGTGTGTGTGTGTGTGTGTGTGTGTGTGTGTGTGTGTGTGTGTGTGTGTGTGTGTGTGTGTGTGTGTGTGTGTGTGTGTGTGTGTGTGTGTGTGTGTGTGTGTGTGTGTGTGTGTGTGTGTGTGTGTGTGTGTGTGGCTCCTGAGGAACCTTTGGCATGTAAAGTAGCTGTGGAAGAAAGAGCTCATTGTGCGATTACATGCCAGCCACACGTTTCCCATCTGAAAGTTTGATTCAGAGTGTCAAGAGAATCAGTAGAGTGAACACACACACACACACACACACACACACACACACATATCTTCAAAACCTTGAGACAGAAATTAGGCTATAGTCAATGCCAATGAAATGCTGGGTGAGTTGGTCTTGGATCAGTAACAAACCAACTATCATATTCTGAAAAACATGCTGAAACTGGTAAGACCTGTATTTTTTTAGTTTGCACCAACTAGAAATTATGTTCCAAAACATGATTACTATCTTATATCGGATTTCGATGGATTTTCCAGCAGAGTATGCAAAGCATTAAAGATCAATAAGCTAATAACAGCATGCATAATTATTATTACACAGTATACTTAAATGCATATATACATAATTACACTGTAAAACGGACACTTTAAAATAAAGTGTAACCAAAATAATACTAATATGACTAAATTAAATACATTTTATACTACTAATAAGTGTGTACTAAGTGAAACAGTAGCCATTATTTCAAAAACATTATTTAATGTCCCTTATTATACTTTCAAACCAATGAAATAAGTCAAAAAAATAAATATTAAAATTGTGTCTGCAATCCAGATCACACTGGAAATGTAAAATTGAGTTGCTTTGTCTGGTACAGTATTTGTGTTAGTTAGGTCATCCAGGCATTTAATACGTATGGAAAATTCACATCATACTGCATACAGCAATATTAGAGAGAACAATGTTTGAAAAACTCTATTTACGTCTGTCAAGACATCTGAGTCAAGGCCACACATGCAACAAATTAAGCTTGCGTACAACATATTCAAAATGTAGCTGCACATTTGACACATTTCTTGAACGCAGGTCCATCTCTCTCATTATATCCCTTATTTATCTCTGTGTTTATGTATGGTGCACTTTGTCCACAGGCCAGACATCTATTGTCTTATTGTTGGACATCTTGAGAGGGTAGAGTTCAGTCCACTGTTTTTCCTTCTCTGTCCATAGAAAGCAATTGATCTCAATCAACAGGCCATTATCTTCAGCAGGCAATTATCCACATTGTCACTTTTGCATTTGACCCCGCAACCTCAGCAGACCACTGGGGCCTGGAGAAACCTGAGCAGACCGCCCCTAACCCTCCCTGCTCCCTGTACAACCAATATTACAGAGGCCCGTGGGGGCCCTTTGCCAAAAAGGCTCAAGGAAAAAAATCCATTACTGAACCAACAACCAGATTGTGGCATAGTTAGGTCTCCTGGGTAAAGTGTAACAAGAACGTTGAGTGACGTCTCACTACTAGTCTCACATCGGTCACTATGAAACTTTGCAGCATTTCATTCTGAAATTGATTGATTTTATTTGAAAAAGTTTAATGTAGACAATACTTAAGTGCTTGTTGGCACGTCAATATGAGGGAAATAAACATTTGTATTACTATTGGGCACTCTGAACATTTTTGAATGATGTTGAAAGTATAGTTATAACCCAATATGAAAGACAAATCCAAAAAGAGTCCTCTTTAATATCTTAACTCTTTCCTTGCCAACTTTTTTTTTCTTAAGTTGCCAGCCACCACCAGCATTTCTGATAATTTTCACAAAACTTTCACCAGAATATTTTGTTGCAATAATATACTATATTGTATACTGCAATAATATGCAAATATATAGTATATATATATATATATTTGCCTACAACAGCAAATAACCAAAACCCACAACGACACTGACCAATCAAATAAATATAGTAAACAATAAGATAAAAAGGACAAATTATTTGATTTATTTCCACAAAATTAAGTTTAATTATGTAAGAAACACACATTACTCTCGTTCTCCCGCTCTCCCACTCAAACGCGCACAAATACAGTGCGGACACACGCGCACAGAAACATGATGTCAGAGCTGCTCTGACGATTTTATCAGTAAAATAGTTTAGCAACTTAAAAGCAACATGACATTTCTCACTAGCGAGGTAACACTAATAAAGGCACTGTTCTTACAGTTCCATATTAGTTGACGCTGTTGAAAGAGACGCAGGCTCTCTATTTCTCTTTCTCTCTCTCTTTCTCTCTCTCTCTCTCTCTCTCTCTCTGTGTGTGTGCGCATGTGCGGTCACTCAGGGGTGTGTGTGAGCGTTTGAGCGGGTTGCGGCGTGTTTGAGTGAGTTACTTTTTTCCTATTTCCTTTTTCCCTTAAATTTGTTCTGAAAGTTTGGTTTAGTATTTAATTGTTACCGCTTTAATCACCTTAGGGTGAAAATGGGGTCAAATTAAGATGGTTGTGCTCCTTTAACCGCTCAACATGGGTGTAAATGTTTACCTGATGAGTCCATTACAGTTGAGGACTGTCTAATTGCGATTAGCAGTGAAGTTGGTGCGTGTAACATTGTGTCCGCATCCAGGATGAATAAGGCTGTTGTTGTTTTTTTGAAAGAAGTATCCTTGGTTCAGCATCTAGTTGAATTTGGTTTATCCGTCAGAGATACTTTTTTAGCGGTTTTGCCGTTGTCGAATCCGTCTAAGAAGGTTATACTTTCGAATGTGCCCCCATTCATCACCAAAGATTCACTTGAGCGTTTGTTAGGACGGTATGGTAAGATAGTGGGGCCGATTAAAATGATTCCTTTAGGATTAAAAAATCCAGAACTCAAACATGTCATGTCATTTAGACGTCAGACATTCATGATCCTGAACGCTGAATTTCAATCCTTGAATACATCCGCGAAAACTACTGTGTTGGGTAAAGATTATACAATTTATATCAGTACTGAATCGATGAGGTGTTTTACTTGTGGGAAGTATGGTCATACAAAATTGGTATGTTCAAGGAATGATGAGGCTAACATTAATGTGGATGAGATTATTCCTTCTACTGAACAATTGCCTTCTGCTCCAATAGATAATGAAGGGGAAATAAATAACAGTGACGTAATTGAGGCGTCTTCTCTTTCAAAAAATGGAGATAGTGCTGAGCTTATAATGAAAACGCACGTTGACGATGTTGAACATTCTTCAGTGAGTGCCGTAGTTAGTGTTAATGACAGCGCAGTGCGGGCTGCGGTAGAGTGCGCGGACGCAGATCCCGGCGGTATGATCGCTGAACCGGAGCCGGTGGAACGGGTTGAGCTCGCGATGCCTGGAGGCGAGTCCGTCGTTTTACACATTTCACAGGCATCAGGATTTAGCCAGTCTCAGGGTGATGATGGTGAGCTAATAGACAGAAGTGAAGTTCAGTCAATAGATTCTGATAGTGACGCTTCTGATATGGCAGAAAATCCTTCTAGTGTAAATTCTCAGGGAAGGTTTGTAGAGAGTCAAAATCTTAAATTAAAACATCCCTATTATACAGTTCGTCAAATCAATGATTTTTTGGATGATACCTTTAATCAGCGAAAACCAAACCTTATAAAATACTTCCCGGATCTTCAGCTTTTCGTTGATTCATGTACAGTGGCAATGAGAAAGGCAACATTGGATGAGCTTGATCAGCCGAAACGCTACAGGCTCAAAAAACACATGAACATGGTCAAAAAAAAGATTAAAAGCTCGTTATAAGGATTACATGGGGTCATGATTGTCAGTTTATTTTTTTGGATTTTTGGATACCCTAGCATTTTCTTTTCCATGACATCCATAAGTATTGGATCTTTTAACATCAATGGATGTCGGGACACAACAAAGAGGATTGCTTTGTTTGATTATTTACAATTAAAGAAGGCGGACATTATTATGCTTCAAGAGACTCATTCTGATATACAGAATCAGACACAATGGAATTGTGACTGGAAGGGAAATATTTTAATGAGCCACGGGACAAATCTTAGTGCTGGTGTTGCTATACTTTTTTCTCCATGTGTTTGTAATCAACCAGTTATGTCTGAAATAATACCTGGCCGACTTTTAAGAGCAGATATTGCGGTTGGACAAATCAGGTTTTCCTTTTTTAATGTATATGCTCCAAATGTTGGACATGAGCGTAAGATATTTTTTAAAAAGTTGTCAGATGCTTTGACACAGTGCCCACAGGATAATGTTGTGGTTGTAGGAGGTGATTTCAACTGCACATTAAACCCTGATTTAGACCGAAACCATGATGAACCACATTCAAGTTCTGCAGAAGAGTTAAAAAATGTTGTTGGGTATTATGACTTTGTTGATTTATGGAGAGATAGTTTTCCTGGGGTTAAACAGTATACCTGGTTAAAAGTTAACTCAAATGCTTTGTCGGGAGCAAGACTTGACCGATTTTATGTTGCTAGGAGTAATAGTGGTAGGTTTTATAATAGTAAAATAGTACCATCTTTTCTATCTGATCACCATTATATATCCATAGCTGTGTCTGTCCTGTCTTCTAAAATACACAAATCACACTGGCACTTTAACAACAGATTATTACAGGATCACTCTTTTGTTCACTCTTTTGGCCTTTTTTGGCAATCTTGGAGAGAGGAGAGATGTAGTTTTCCTTTAATAAGTCAGTGGTGGGACATAGGCAAAGTACATATTAAGATATTCTGCCAACAATATACTGCCCATAACACCAGAGATCTGAAAGAAAAAATGAGATCACTTGAAGAAGAAATTTTGAGACAAAGTAATCATGGTGACTCTGCTGAATCCATTGAGAGGAATAAACTCCTTTTAAAGACTCTGTTGGAGGAGCAAGGAAAGACATCCCTCTTAAGGACCAGATATTCCCAACTAAATGAAATGGATGCTCCTTCTGCTTTCTTTTTTGGTTTGGAAAAAAAACCAAGAGAACATAAGTATTTTTATAAAATGAATTTACCGCAAGGTGGGGTGACAACTGATCAGCAGGAGATCCGAACTCACGCACTTTCCTTTTATGAGGACCTCTACTGTGCTGAACCATGTGACAGATCAGCGGCAGAAGAACTGTTATGTGACCTACCACAGCTATCAGATGAAGATCAACGTATCCTTGAGAACCCCATCTCCTTTGCAGAACTCTCTATTGCCGTCCAGGAGTTGAGCCCTGGGAAGTCGCCGGGTCTGGACGGTCTTTCAGCTGAATTTTATCGAGCCTGCTGGAATTTGATTGGAGAGGATTTGTATGCAGTTTTTTTGGAAAGTTTTAACAGAGGGAAACTTCCATTGAGTTGCCGGAGGGCAATCGTAACATTGCTACCAAAAAAGGGAGATCTTGGATTCCTAAAAAACTGGCGACCTGTGTCACTGATCTGTGTTGACTTTAAAATTTTATCTAAATCACTAACTAATAGACTCAAAAACTATATGACAAATGTAATACACGAAGATCAGTCATTTTGTGTCCCAAAACGTTCAATTTTTGATAATCTTTTTCTCGTAAGAGATATTATTACAGTTGCACAAAGACACAAATTGGACATTGGATTCATCTCTGTGGACCAAGAAAAAGCTTTCGATAGGGTGGACCATCATTATTTGTTTAAGACCCTTGAAGCTTTTGGTTTCGGCACTTATTTTATTTCTCTTGTCAAGCTGCTGTACAGTGACATTTACAGTATGATACGAATTAATGGATCTTTAACGAGGCCTTTCTCCGTGACTAGAGGAATAAGACAAGGATGTCCTCTGTCTGGTCTTTTGTACTCTATTTCCATTGAACCCCTGTTAGTTATGCTGAGGAAACAGCTGGGTGGTATTGTTGCCCCAGGCTTCCCAGAAATTGCCCCAGTGAAATTAACAGCATACGCAGATGATGTGACAGTAATAATTAAGAATACTGACGATGTTACCAAACTTATTTATTGTTTAAATAAGTTTCAGAAAGCTACATCTTCTCGTATAAACTGGGATAAATGTGCAACTTTGTTGTTGGGAGACTGGGTAGATATAGGACCACCTCGATTGCCACAACAATGTAAATGGGTTAAAGATGGAATTAAAGTACTTGGTGTTTTTTTTGGGACCGCTCAATATACTGAAAAGAATTGGGAGGGATTAGCAAATAGAGTGATTGGTAGATTGCAAAAATGGCGATGGCTTCTCCCACAGCTCTCCTTCAGAGGGAGGTGTTTGATTATTAATAATCTGGCTGCCTCAATGATATGGCATAGAGTAACTGTTTTAAATCCTCCTAAGGAATTGCTTAATATCATTCAAAAAGCTTTCGTGGATTTTTTTTGGAACGGTTACCATTGGCTTATTCCTGGTATACTTTACCTCCCTGTGGCAGAGGGAGGTCAAGGACTAATACATGTAGAGTCCAAAATATTAGGAATGAGATTACAAACATTACAGAGGTTGTTATATTGTTCTGACTCTTTAAGGTGGGTTACATATTGGTTGTCTATAGTAACAGATTTAGGTGGGATAGGTCTTGACAAACAGATGTTTTTAATTGAAAAGCCCATTGAGGGAAATGCACAATGTAGTGTTCGTAATTTTTATATGTCAGTTATCAAATCATGGAAATATTTCAATTTTTCAAGAGCAGAGGATGTGCACTATGGGGTTTCAGAGCCTTTGTTTTTTAACCCCCTTATAAAATTACCATCTAATTTGTCTGTTTTTGTTCCACATTTTTTAAATGCTGGTGTAAGTACAGTAAGGGATCTAATTGATTCGACACAATGTCAGTGGCGAACTGTGTTATCAATCTCTGCACAGGTTAAATTAAAATCTCTGAGGACTGTGGATAGGATAATCAAGGGTATTAGGGATGCTATCCCTCCTGTATTGATGTCCTTTATAAACTCAGCCCTGGTAAATGGGTTTATACCTCAGAACTTTCCTGAATTGAAGGTGATACCTAAAGATGGAGGAGTTAGGGGTAATATAAACCAGAATACATTGTTGAAGGGATATGGGGATTTGTTTTTTCATAATGTGTCGAAGAAAGATCTTTACTATATTTGTGTTAAATCGGTGCATGTTGGACAATTGCAAGGAAAAACAGATACTAAATGGAGGGATAAGATCTCTATTTGTGAAGATGTGCATCCATCATGGAGAGTATTGTATAAGCCTCCTATCTCTAAGCGATGTGGAGATCTACAGTGGAGAGTACTCCATTGTGCTATAGCCTCAAATAGCTTGGTTTCCAAATTTAATAAGATGGTTTTATTATGTCCCTTTTGTAATGCTCACGATACTGTTTTTCATATGTTTTTTGAATGTTCAAGACTTGATCCTTTATTTGTAATACTTGAAAAGGTGATCACAAAACTAGGGTTTTCATATAACAATACCTTGTTTATATTGGGATATAAATATAGAAGGGCATGGCAACAACAATGTGTTTTAGCCAATTTTTTAATTGGCCAAGCTAAGTTAGCTATATTGAAATCCCACCAGTGTAAAAATGCAGGAAAGGAAGTTGGTATGGTTGCTATGTTTAAATCTTTAATAGAATCTCGAGTGGTCATTGAGTACACATATTACAAACACACCGAAAATGTTGCATTGTTTGAAAGGAGATGGGGTGTGAGAGGGGCATTGGTGTCAGTGAGTGAGTATGGAAGTTTAGTTTTTAATTGGTAAAATGTTTGTTATTATACACAATTGTTTTGAAAATGAAGTTTGTTAATAAGTGGGTTAAACCCTAAATTGTATTAAATAAAAGGTGTTTAAAGTCTCTCTCTCTCTCTCTCTCTCTCTCTCTCTCTCTCTCTCTGTCTCTCTCTCTCTCTCTGATAACTCGCTGCATTAATAACTGCATTAGTCTGCTATCAGTGGCTCAAGCCTCCACAACTAGCTTTAAAATGACATTTTGGAACTAGCAAAAGAGCCATTGGCCGTTACACATTGGGTGTGCATTATTTTTCTAATAATTCAACGGCTCGTCGTCAATTATTCCTTACATATACACTCACCTAAAGGATTATTAGGAATACCATACTAATACTGTGTTTGACCCCCTTTCGCCTTCAGATCTGCCTTAATTCTACATGGCATTGATTCAACAAGGTGCTGAAAGCATTCTTTAGAAATGTTGGCCCATATTGATAGGATAGCATCTTGCAGTTGATGGAGATTTGTGGGATGCACATCTAGGGCACGAAGCTCCCGTTCCACCACATCCCAAAGATGATCTATTGGGTTGAGATCTGGTGACTGTGAGGGCCATTTTAGTACAGTGAACTCATTGTCATGTTCAAGAAACCAATTTGAAATTATTTGAGCTTTGTGACATGGTGCATTATCCTGCTGGAAGTAGCCATCGAGGATGGGTACATGATGGTCATAAAGGGATGGACATGATCAGAAACAATGCTCAGGTAGGCCGTGGCATTTAAACGATGCCCAATTGGCACTAAGTGTGCCAAGAAAACATCCCCCACACCATTACACCACCACCAGCCTGCACAGTGGTAACAAGGCATGATGGATCCATGTTCTCAATCTGTTTATGCCAAATTCTGACTCTACAATCTGAATGTCTCAACAGAAATCGAGACTCATCAGACCAGGCAACATTTTTCCATTCTTCAACTGTCCAATTTTGGTGAGCTCGTGCAAATTGCAGCCTTTTTTTCCTATTTGTAGTGGAGATTAGTGGTACCCTGGTGGGGTCTTCTGCTGTTGTAGCCCATCCGCCTCAAGGTTGTGCGTGTTGTGGCTTCACAAATGCTTTGCTGCATGCCTCGGTTGTAACGAGTGATTACTTCAGTCAAAGTTGCTCTTCTATCAGCTTGAATCAGTCGGCCCATTCTCCTCTAACCTCTAGCATCAACAAGGCATTTTCGCCCACAGGACTGCCGCATACTGGATGTTTTTCCCTTTTCACACCATTCTTTGTAAACCCTAGAAATGGTTGTGCGTGAAAATCCAAGTAACTGAGCAGATTGTGAAATACTCAGACCGGCCCGTCTGGCACCAACAACCATGCCACGCTCAAAATTGCTTAAATCACCTTTCTTTCCCATTCTGACATTCAGTTTGGAGTTCAGGAGATTGTCTTGACCAGGAGCACACCCCTAAATGCATATTTTTTTTTTTTTTACAAATATTACAATGCTTCTATTACTTGTTTCTGCTTCTTATCCACCTGTGTTTTGATCAGGAGATTCAGTACTCTTTCGGAAGATGTGTAATAGAGCCCCCTATATAACAGTGAAAACATCCGGAAATTCCCTTAAATGACAAAAAAAGAGTTAATGGTTTCACCTAGCCACAGTGAGATTAAAGAGGACCTATGCCCTTTTACAAAATCTTGATTTTGTTTTGGACTCTACTAGAATAGCTTTTTAAGCTTGAAGCTTGAATGTTCAAAAACACATTACTTTTCACATGTTTTACATTGTTGCAGCTCTCTTCCCAGTGTGTTAGTAATGCTCTGGGTGAGTTTCCCAAAAGTATTTTTCCCAAAAAATCTATGGTCACAAGTTCTGTCAGTGCCAACATAGTTTAACAATTCAGTGTTTCCTGAAACCATAATTCCAGTGAACATTTACAAACATCATTGCACATTATGAAAGTACAGCTCTTGTCCCGTGGTTAGAAACAAAGTTTCTTGTTAGTATGACGTGGACTTCAGGCATAACCTTATGACCACCTTTCTAATATTGTGTTGGTCCCTGTTTTTCTCCCAAAACAGCCCTGACCCATCGAGGCATGGACACCACTAGACCCCTGAAGGTGTGCTGTGGTATCTGGCACCAAGATGTTAGCAGCAGATCCTTAAAGTCTGGTATGTTGCGAGGTAAGGCCTCCATGGATCGGACTTGTTTGTTCAGCACATCCCACAGATGATCTGAGATCTGGGGAATTTGGAGGCCATTCAACACTTCAAAATCGTTGTTGTGCTCCTCAAACCATTCCTGAACAATTTTTGCTTTGTGGCAGGGCACATTATCCTGTTAAAAGAGGCCACAGCCATCTGGGAATACTGTTTCCATGAAAGGTTGTACATGGTCTGCAACAATGCTTAGGTAGGTGCTACGTGTCAAAGTAACATCCACATGGATGCAGGACCCAAGGTTTCCCAGCAGAACATTGCCCAAAGCATCACACTTGCTCCGCCATCTTGACTTCTTCCCATAGTGCATCCTGGTGCCATGTGTTCCCCAAGTAATCAATGCAAACACACCCGGCCATCCACAAAACGTGATTGATCAGACCAGGCCACCTTTTTCCATTGCCCTGTGGTCCAGTTCTGATACTCACATGCCCACTGCTTTCGGCAGTGGACAGGGGTCAGCATGGACACCCTGACTGGTCTGCAGCTATGCAGCCCCACATGCAACAAACTGCGATGCACTGTGTATTCTTACACCTTTCTATCAGAACCAGCATTAATTTCTTGAGCAATTTGAGCTACAGTAGCTCATCTGTTTGATCGGACCACACGGGCCAGCCTTGGCTCCCCACGTGCATCAATGAGCCTTGGCCGCCCACAAGAGCTGCAGTTTTGGAGATGCTCTGACATCTAGTCATCTAGCCATCACAATTTGGCCCTTGTCAAACTCGCTCAAATCCTTATGAAACTCGCTCAAATCCTAGTCATCAGGTGCCATTACAGCAGCATCTCATACATCTAAAATTAATTAATTTGAAGATGTTATTACTCCTCCGCCTGTGCATGACATTAACAAAAGTCCTTTATTGTTGAACCAATGTGGTTAAAATTATGGAGGTGTTGGTTAGTTTCTACAACGTTGCATCGTACTATGATAGTTTTGTGAGTTATAGATTTGAAAATCGGAAAGTTGGTAACAAAAAGCATAATAAGCAGAATGACAGAACCTGAATCAAACATCAAGTAAAAGCAAGTTGACAAGGTAAGTTTTTTGTTCCACAGAAAAAAATAAGTCATACAGAGTTTGGAACAGTGTTACGGAGAGTAAATGATGACAGGCTTGTCATAAATATTTGGGTACAAAAACTGTGGAGTAGTTCTCAGATCATTAAAGCAGTGTCAGAAAAATTACATTGTGGAGAAAGCTGCTGACAGAATGAACCGCCTGTGTCTACAGGAGTAAAGTCTACTCCAAGTACTGTATGCTAATGTGATTAAAACATTACAGGCTTTCTGTTAACTATTTATATTAACTATAATTGTTAAATATATTAATGCAATCTCTAATCAATTAATTGTCAGAAGTTATTACTCCATAACCTGTCTTCCGGTTTATATCTCTACAGCATGAAGGTAAGATTTTATGGATTTATGAATGAACTGCTTGTTTTAAAATCTTCCCGGTCTACTGTCATTTGTTATGAAATCCGCTTCAAACATTACAATGCTCATGATAACTTTCGTTAACTCTACAATAAGTAAATTCACTTCACCAGCTAATTACTCTTAGAAAGCAATGCCATGGAAATATACAGAGCTATCACAAAAACAAAAGACATAATTCTAAAGATGGCTGCACGTTTGTTTCTCTGGTGCATAATGTCTGGATTGTTGAAGTAATGTGGTTCAAGCAACAGAGGTGCGACCGGTTTCAGTAGTGAGCTAGTTTGGTTCTACAACGATACATCACACCATAGTGGTTAAGCAGTTCGTATGGGAAATGCACCCTTGTTTTGTTCCTGTCTCTATGAAGCCCCTTCTTCTGAAAAGCACAATGTGCTCTGATTGGTCAGCTGGACCAGCGTGTTGTGATTGGTCAAGTGCTTTGAGCTTGTTTGGGAAATTTAAATTAGAAATTATTTAAATGAGGAATATTGTGACATGTTTGTTCCTGGAAGAAAACTACAACGGAGGCTTTTCAGGGAATTCAGAAATAGTGACAATGATATAGAAAATAACTCCTGCTGGAGCGACTTTGTGCTTTGCATCTTTGCAGAGTGTTTTCATGCTCAAACATCAACATTACACACTAAAGAAAGTTGAACACGAAAAAAACATAATAGGTCCTTTTTAAATTGAAAATCTTGTTATTCTGTCTACTTCTCAGATATATTTTCTGAAAATAAGGCAATAGCCATCTTAAGCCACGTTTCCACCGAAATTACCCAGAACAATTTGTCCCAGGAACCTCTTCCACGGTCCATCTGCCGTATTTTTTAAACTCCATTGTTGATTCGAATAGCAAACAACTCTTACTGCACGCACCGCAACAGACTTTTAAAAATGGTGGTTTAAATTAAATGCTGCGTGGAGTCAACCAATCAAAATGCTGCTTGAACTCACCCAATCAGCATGCTCAGTGCCCAAGTCCCACCCCCGAAAGTTCCTGAATTTTTAAAAATGACTAGCCTACCTAATGAGCAGGGACTTTATGAAGCGGAAATTTTTACCCATGACTTAATTTAGACCCTGGTCCCTGTGGTTGAAACACACAGAGTACCACCCCAAAGTCTCTAGTTCCTGGGGACAGTTCCTGCGGTGGTCCTGCGGATTTAAATGGGTCTCATCTGGAATTTCAAAAGAAATTTGCAAAGGTACCAAAGTCTGCAATCAAAAGTCCAAGATTTTGAACTTACACATTGCTCATCTCCCAAGACCAAAGGTCTTGAGCTGTCTGCATTTACTGTATTGTCCTTTACTCATATTGCACTGGTCCCTGTTATGTCTACTTTATTGCTCCCCAGCAAGCACCTTTTAAAGTGATATTTGATAGGCAAGTGGATACTTTAAATTTATGAAAGTAAAAAATGGAAGATGTGGATGGGATGTACTGGTTTGCTTGCACACATGGCATTTGTTGTATGTTTGTGTAGCTTTTGTCTGACGAGAGCCTCCACGTAAATGAAAAGCAGGGTGCTTGTGCTGGCACAGCCATGGCCAGGGCTTCCTGCTAGATTACCTGAGCTCTGGCTTCCTGTTGCTTACACAGACCTTTCCCTGACACAATCAGATCTGGCCACCACTCAACTCATGCGTAGCCACACATAACTGCTGAGTTACGCGATGAACATTGATAAAATGCACAACGGTTGGAGGTTTTCACTGAGTGATAAAGTCAATAGTCACTGCCAAAAGTCGAGAGTTCATTTCAGATTTGTCTTTATCTGGCATTGTGCCCTGATTAGAGCTTGAACCATTCAATAAATTCCTTAGGTTTCCCATCCCTAATCCTGATATATGTGGTAAATGTAATTGCAGATCAAATTTAGACCAAGCTCTTTTCCGCAGCACGTTTGTCCTTGTTTTCTGGTGAGGTATTCACACCCAGAGGCTGATGTAATATCATGTAAGCAAAGACATATCACATTTTCAGATAACTTTCTTCTGGATTACTCATTATTCTTTCATTCATTACTCATGTGCAACAAAACCAAAAACCTCCTTATTTCCCCAGAGCATTTATGTTCCCTACATTACAGACTAAACTGGTTGTTGTGACTTTTCTATGAACTGATCATAATGGTATTTTTTTTTTTTTTTTGGGAGGGGGGGGGGGGGGGATATACTGAAAAAAGGAAAGACTTGAAGGAGGGAAAATAGCACAAATATGAATGCCTGTCTTTAAACACCTTAATGGTCCATGGAACAGGACTTGGCAGGGTTGTGGGGTGTGAGTAATATCCTTCTGTAAGCAGCGGTTACATTTGGGAGACTGGCAATAAATGACTCTTGTGAAATGGAAGTGTGACGGCAGGTTAAGCGAGTAAGGGGACCGTACCGTGAACATTATACGCTGTTATGGAAATGGCAAATAAGACATAATGGCGCTCTGTGTGTATCCAGCCTGGTCTCATTGTTAATGCGTAGGTATTAATACGTAACTTTCAAAGACACAAAATTTACTTTTTGTACATTTGAATAATGCTTAAACTTAGAATATGGACATATCAGCAACATTTATACATCCAAAACAAAACATTAAATATTTACAAATCTTTCATATCATAAAGATATCTGTATAATTCCCCTGTTACCAGATAAATTTAAGATCCCTTAACCCTACTCCCAAAACTAAACATACCCATTTTATACAGAATATAAAAATAATAAAACATAATGGAGAGAGGAAAATTATTGTTTTATTTTTTATATATACATAATAATTATGTATATACAAATACACACACATGTATGTATATATTTAAGAAAAACATGTAATATTTATCTATAAAATATTTATATTTATTTATAAAATAAATTATATAAATGTATACAGTAAATACTTGCAAATATTTCTGTATATATGCCCGCCAATGCACGTTTGATAATACTGCCTTAAACCATGTTGTAACGCTTCTTGAGGGTGCAATTTTTTAATTCAAATTCATTATAATGAGCGCAGGATTTGACGTTTTGTATCTCTCATGGCAAAAAAACTAAATATTACAAATTAGTTAAACGATTAAAGAAATGTTATTCATTTTAAGGTTTTAAAGCATTGTCTTGTTTAACATTATGTAATCCTCCGAAACGAGTTTGCAGCAGAAGTCACAAACAGAGTGATATGTTATTATTTCTTATTAAGTAGATAAGAAAACTGTGTTTGCTTTCTACTTCGGAGCCGAACAGTGAATGTTTCCTGCTTCTACGAAGAGTGTTTACGACGAGTCTCGTGAGAGGAACGACTGCTGCTTCCAGTGCAGGTGTGACGGCGCGTCTCAGCGGGTGGCCGCTTCAACGGAGATCAAAGAGTTGGTTCGCTGGGCGTTTCCGTTTTTGAGTGCACACACAGACTTGCACCTTTGTACTGTGTGGTGCCGCGGTCATCTCCCTGAGTGCTTCAGCACATAAAAAAAGAGCAGTTTTCCTTTCTAAAAGAGCAACACGGTTTGACCCTGCGTCTTTTTCAATATGTCATTCAAACCGTGTGTTTCTGGATGCGGTCGATTTCTGTCCCCAGTTGGCAGTCACGTTCGTTGTCTCACGTGTTTGGGTGTTCAGCACGCTGAGGCAGCGTTCGTGAATGACTCATGTTCCCACTGCGGGAATGACCATCGCAGTTCTACGGTCCAGACTCCAATACTTCGAAAAGGGTGGAGTGCCATTGCGTATCCCCCGATCTAGTGGCCCTCCCGCTGCAAAGCAGAGGGCTGCTACTTTGGCTGATAACTTTGGTGGTGACCTGAGGGTTACTGTGAGGGCATCCCCGACGGGTCAAACGGCTCCTCGGGCCCCTCCCCCCTCCGCTGCGCTGGTGGAGCTGCCGGAAGAGCTGCCGGAAGAACTGCCGGAAGAGCGCGCTGGCCCCTCTCGAGGGGTTTCAGTCGTTACTTTCGGGGCTCCGGCTGAGGATATGTTGTCGGTTGCAGCATCGATGGACAAGCTAAGGGGCTCTGAGGATGAAGATTCGGCTGCGCCGCCCCCTTCGGGTGTGACAGCGTTGCCCGAGTCCGACCCAGAGCTTACGGCTATGTTTTCCCGGGCTGCCGCGAGTGTCGGGCTTGCGTGGAACACTCCACCGTGTCCAGTCGATGATTGGTATCTCGGGATGGCCCGTGCTGGTTCTCAGCGCCCCGCCCCAGTGCCCTTCTTCCCGGAAGTGCATCAGGAGATCACAAAATCGTGGACAGCGCCTTACAATGCTCGAAACCGATCGTCTGACTCCTCCGTCCTCACTACCCTCGATGATGGTGCGGCAAAGGGTTACGTGGGAATCCCCCCAGTCGAGCGGTCTGTGGCAATGCAGCTGTGTCCCAAGACCGCTGCGGACTGGCAGGGTGCCCCGCGTCTCCCCTCCCGGGCATGTAAGTTCTCGTCCGCACTAACGGGCAAGGCTTACACCGCCTGTGGGGAAGCCGCATCATCTCTGCATGCCATGGCGCTCCTGCAGGTCCACCAGGTCAAAGCGCTAAAGGAATTGCATGAGGGTAGTTCCGACCAGGGTGTTATGCAGGAACTGCATGCAGCAACGACCTCGCTCTCAGGGTGACGAAAGTCACTGCACGCTCCCTGGGTCAGGCGATGTCCACCTTAGTGGTCCAGGAATGCCACCTGTGGCTGAACCTGGCAGACATGCGTGATTCCGACAAGGTCCGGTTTCTCAACGCCCTTGTCTGTCAGGCCGGCCTCTTCGGCGACGCCATCGAGAGCTTCGCCCCCCAGCAGTTCTCGGTGGCCCAGAAGCAGATGGAGGCCATCAAGAATATCCTGCCCCGACGACCCGCTGCTGCCTCCACCCAGTCGTTGCCGGCAGCACCGCCGCCTGCTCGTCGCCGAGGGCATGCCCCTGAGTCCGCCCCTGCGAAACCCAAGCAGCAACCTCCATCGGGGAAGCAGGGTACCGGA
Source organism: Romanogobio albipinnatus (assembly GCA_023566225.1). NCBI lineage: Eukaryota > Metazoa > Chordata > Actinopteri > Cypriniformes > Gobionidae > Romanogobio > Romanogobio albipinnatus. The sequence goes on along the minus strand of CM042244.1, from coordinate 34,557,163 downwards.
CCTAAGGGTGGCGCCCAACCCGCTCAGGGAGATGGTGTCCGCACCCCTCCCCCATCCCCCGGAGGAAGACCGGGGGGCCCCGACTGGTACAACATCATCTGCCGCTGGCTCTCCGGAGTCCAGCGTTACCCACATTTTCAATAAAAGAGCAGTTTCCTCTCTCCCTGGGCCCCAAGAGGGCCAGGTTGACAGTGTGTGACGCCTCCGGGCCTTGTCACTTCTTTCCTCCCCTCCCCTCGCCAGGGGGCAGCAGTGTGGGCACCGAGAACGCCCCCGGGCCTTCTCACCCACACTCAGCCCCACCCTGGAATACTCAGACAACACTCCGGGCCGCCTCCGGGCCTCCCGAGTCGGGTCTGTCTATTCCGCCTCGCTGCCCCACCCCGGGTACGTCTGTGGTACCGTTGGTCCCGCTTGTGCGGTCTCTGGGGGCTTGGCTACAGCTCCCCAGACCGTCTCGCTGGCTCATACATACCATCAGACTCGGCTATGCTATTCAGTTTGCTCTCAGGCCTCCCAAGTATAAAGGCATCCTCTTCAACTCCGTGCGAAGTAGCGATGCTCAGGTCTTGCGGTCAGAGATCGAGGTCCTACTGGCGAAGGACGCCGGTTCCTCCAGCCGATATGAAGGCAGGATTCTACAGCCCCTACTTCATTGTACCCAAGAAAGGGGGTGGGTTACGGCCAATCTTGGACCTGCGTATCCTGGATCGGGCCCTGCGCAACCTCCCGTTCCGGATGTTAACGCAGAAACGCATTTTCGAATGCATCCGTCCCCAGGATTGGTTCGCAGCGATCGACCTGAAGGATGCGTACTTTCATGTCCCTTCGGGTCAACCGAGAGAAGAGCAAACTCTGTCCCACACAGAGGATCTCTTATACCGGTATGGAGCTGGATTCGGTCAGCCAGACTGCGTGCCTCACGGAAGAGCGGGTCTGGTCGGTGTTGAACTGCTTGAATTCATTCAAGGGCAGGACAGCGGTCCCACTGAAATTTTTTCAGAGGCTCCTGGGGCATATGGCATCTGCAGCCGCGGTAACACCGCTCGGATTGCTTCATATGAGACCGCTTCAACACTGGCTTCATGGCCGAGTCCCGAGGTGGGCGTGGCAGAGCGGCCAGTACCGGGTCCCAGTGACTCCTTACTGCCTCCAAACTTTCAGCCCATGGTCCAACGCTACGTTTCTCCGGGCCGGGGTGCCCTTAGAACAAGTGTCCAGGCATGCTGTGCTCTTCACGGATGCCTCCTCCACGGGCTGGAGGGGCCACGTACAACGGGCATGCAGTTTCAGGTCTGTGGACGGGGCCTCAATTGCATTGGCATATCAATTGCCTCGAGTTGTTAGCAGTACACTTGGCACTGCGCCACCTCAAGGGGCCGCTACGTGGCAAGCATGTACTGGTCCGTACGGACAACACTGCAGCCGTTGCGTACATCAACCGTCAGGGTGGTCTACGCTCCCGTTGCATGTTCCAACTCGCCCGCCACCTCCTCCTTTGGAGTCAGAAGCATCTGAGGTCGCTTCGTGCCATTTATGTCCCAGGTGCGCTCAACCGGACAGCCGACGAGCTCTCACGGCAGCCTGCACCTCCGGGAGAGTGGTGACTCCATCCCCAGGCGGTCCAGCTGATATGGGACCTCTTCGGAGCTGCACAGGTAGACCTGTTTGCCTCTCTGGACTCGACCCATTGCCAGTGGTACTATTCCCTGACAGGGGCACCCTCGGCACAGATGCACTGGCGCACAGCTGGCCCCGGGACCTGCACAAATATGCGTTTCCCCCAGTGAGCCTTCTTGCACAGACCCTGTGCAAGGTCAGGGAGAATGAGGAACAGATCTTGTTAGTTGCACCCTACTGGCCCAACCGGACCTGGTTCCCAGAACTAACTCTCCGATTCCGGCCGATTCTAACAGGCCGATTCCCCTGAGGAGGGACCTTCTTTCTCAGGGACGGGGCACTCTATGGCACCCGCGTCCAGACCTCTGGAAACTCCATGTCTGGTCCCTGGACAGGACGCGGAGGTTCTAGGTGGTCTACCACAGGCAGTGGTAGACACCATCTGTTCTGCTAGAGCCCCCTCTACGAGGCGCCTCTACCCTTTGAAGTGGAACCTGTTCGTTGAATGGTGCTCTTCCCACCGGGAAGACCCCTGAAGGTGTTCGGTTAGTGTTAGTGCTTTCTTTCCTGCAAGATGGGCTGGAGCGAAGGCTGTCTCCCTCCACCCTCAAAGTGTATGTCGCAGCAATAGCGGCGTATCACGATGCAGTCGAAGGTAAGTCCTTGGGGAAGCACAACCTAATCGTCAGGTTCCTCAGAGGTGCGAGGCTAAATCCTCCTCGTCCAAACTCGTTACCCTCTTGGGACTTGGCTCTAGTGCTTAGAGCACTTCAGAGCCCTCCCTTTGAGTCTTTGCAGTCGGTGGAGCTTAAAATCCTGTCAATGAAGACAGTGCTTCTGACGGCATTGGCTTCCATCAAGAGGGTAGGGGACCTGCATGCACTTTCGGTCAACGAATCGTGCCTAGAATTCGGGCCGGACAACTCTCACGTTGTCCTGAGACCCCGGCCTGGATACGTGCCCAAGGTTCCTACCACTCCCTTCCAGGACTAGGTAGTGAACGTGCAAGCGCTGCCTTCGGAGGAGGCAGACCCAACCCTGGCTTTGTTATGTCCCGTCCGCGCTCTTCGCGCTTAAGTTGACCGGACTCAAAGCTTTCGGACCTTTGAGCAACTCTTCGTCTGTTACGGAGGCCAGCAGAAGGGAGAGGCTGTCTCCAAGCAGAGGTTAGCCCACTGGATAGTGGATGCTATCGTCTTGGCTTACCAGTCCCAAGACGTTCCTTGCCCGTTCGGGTTGCGAGCACACTCAACAAGGAGTATTGCTTCCTCCTGGGCGCTGGCTCAAAGCGCCTCGCTGACAGATATATGTAGAGCTGTGGGCTGGGCGACACCTAACACATTCGCTAGATTCTATAGCCTCCGTGTAGAGCCGGTATCTTTCCGCATCCTCGCCCCCAGGGGCCAGTAGCGCTAAGTGCCCGTTCTAAGTGTCGGCTTGCAACGCCACTCCCGCCCTCTGTTCTTTCCCCCCTGGAACCAGGCTGGAACCACCCCAGAGACTGCCATATGTTGCACTACCCTGCTAGGTTAGTCCTTATGTGTATTTCGCCACCAATCCTTCCACTGAAGGACATGGCTGCGCAGTGTACCATCTCCCGAGACGGGCACGCTTTCCCAGCATTATCCAATAGTCACACTGAGTGGGTCTTGCAGAAACAGCAGTGACTAATCCTCACTGCTTGGAGCCCTGACTTCCATATCATCTAAGACGGTCCAGTGCGCTCAAGCAGGACGCTGGAAGGGCCAGCGCCCTGGCGTTTTGGTAGGGATCCCAATTCGTTGGTCAGTTCCGTCATACATCGAACGTGACCGACTGAAAGGGAACGTCCCGCCGCCAGGTGCTGCGCTTCCGCTAGGGGGCTGAGTCACTAGTTTGGCTCCTCAGCAGAAAAAAGCAATGATCTAGCATTCCACTTCCTTATTTATTCCCGCACCGCGGGGCGGAGCGTGGAATGCGTGGATCGCATGCCAATCTCCATTGGCTTGTTTTTAACACACTCGAAGTAGATTGGCCTCTGAGATCAGATCCCAATTCGTCGGTCAGTTCCGACGTACGTCTCCGTTCCCTCCTTCAGGGAACGAGGGTTACATACATAACCGAGACGTTAATAAATGCGACTGTAAACGTCATTTATGTGACAGTTGAATACAATAGAGTCAAAACATTAATGCCACGATTTTAATATTCATAAATAGGAATATATACAAATTTGTACGTCGGTAAAGTTGTTCATACATAAATAATTTATGTTTTAGTGCTGTCAATGCATAAATATTTTATGTTTTAGTGTTGTAAATGTGTAAATATTTTACATTTTAGTGCTGTCAATGTGTACATATTTTACGTTTTAGTGCTGTAAATGTTTAAATATTTTTCATTTTAGTGCTGTCAATGTGTAAATATTTTACGTTTTAGTGCTCTCAATGCGTAAATATTTTACATATTAGTGCTGTTAATGCGGAAATATTTTACGTATAAGTGCTGTCAATACTTCAATATTATACGTTTCAGTGTGTATGAAAAAGTAAATAAATGTACATGTGGTAGAATGACGTAAAAAAGACACGTATTCTCATGAGATCATATTGAAGTGTCATATTTTTGAGAAAAAACAAAATAGCCTACAGCTTTTATTTAATACACTTTAAAGGAATAATTTGAAATTCAAATGAAAATCCAGTCATTTACACATTTAATTTAATTTTTTGGAGGAGCCAAAGAAATTCTGAAAAAAATTTAATTTCTCATTTGCACATCCACAATAAAACTTGACACATCAAGAAGCTTCATGATGTCAACATCAATAAACAGCAATGGTACTTCATGCCTCATAACCAAATGCAAAATGGCAATTGTGAATGTGTTAATGCATATGAGATTTTATAACTGCAGTGGGGAATGTTTTTAAGTAAACAGTTTTTTAAATTTTAGTCTGATCCTAACACAATAGTTTTATTTAGCGGAGCTTAATCTCTCATTATATGGAAAAGAGCAGCAAGATTTTTTTTTTTTTTCACAGAAGAAAATAAGCCACAATATAAGAGTAAACGATGACAGGCTTATTATATTTGGGTAAACTATTCCTTGAATATTACTACACAAGATTGTAATGTGGATAGATTCCAAAAGTCCCCAGAACATTCCCCAGAGATGCATCTGCCATTGGATTCTTTTCCCAGCTGAAACTCTGAATCATTCAGACCTCTTCATCTCAGAGATCTAGAATACTGAATTCTTCCCCACCTCCAGTTTAAGAGTTGCTTTTTAATATCCTCTTGAAGGCCTGAGTGACGGTGAGGCGTCCTTCTCCGATTTGCAGGGGAGTTCTTGTAATCCCCGTACTTCCTCTTTTAAGCCTCTTCCTCTTGCTGTCACCCTACTGGAGAAACTATTCTTGGGAAAAGCATCTTCCTTATCCCAGGCTCATTTCCCTCTTCTCCCACAGATCTGGGAGATCTAGTTCAGAAAGTGCCTCGGGCAGAGCGGGGCCACTGAGGAACATGGAGAGGTGGACGGGGAGGACACAGCAGCGGTTGTGTGGGAGAGATCCAAAGGTCACCGACCACAGCGAGGCCACGCAAAGCACCTAACTCAAGGCAGAAGACGCAAACAGAAAGCAGACCCCGAACTCTCTGAAAAGATAGGGGTCTGCTAAGGGTCAAGACATCAGTTGAGAGACCTTAGCAACATTCTTGGCCATCGAGCCGGTAAAAAAGAAAGTACGTCTAAAGGCCGCTGGCATTTGTGTGTTTCTAATTTTGACTGCACATGCCATTGTGAGAAAAAAGACATTCCTCAACATCTTCTCTTTACATGATAAATCAAGCAAGTGTAATGGTTTCAGGGATAACCTCTAATGGAGCAGTACTACATATTTTCAAAACTTAGATAGGGTAAACATTTTTTGTTATACTGGTTGAAACTCTCGTCACATCCTGACAGCAATCAATAATAGAAGTGGTCTAAATATTTTTAAAAATGCACATACATCTTCTGTGGAAGTTTCAGGGCCAAAAAGCGCCTCGCTTTTTAACCGCCTGCTGCGCCTCGCGTTATAGAAGGAGCACTCTGAGCACCTGAAGTTGAAAAAAAATCAACTCGGAAAAGCGGCCAATGTCATCACGTTTTTTTTTTTTTCTTTCTATTGTCCAATCGAATGAATGGAGAGGCGGGCCTTCCGTTGTGGTGACCGTTACCTTGATGAGACTGACAGGACAGCTGATTCAGGGGTTTCCTAGCAACATTTTTTTTAAAAACGCAGCGCATTGCTATTTTCTAAATTGAAAAACCTTGACCAGAAAAGGCAGTGTCGTGCACCTCGCATTTTCAAACCTGAAAACACATGTTCTGTCTGATCGGGGCCTTAGAGGGCACATCGTACTCAGCGATTACTGTACATCTAGGCGGGAGGTAATTTGGCCCTGCTTTATAGGCATTGAATTTGGATGTTAAAGATAGGTTTCACTTTATTGCGATTGTCCCCTTTAGGCATTCTACTGACTATAAGTAACTTTGCAACTACACGTCAACTGATGAGTATTAGTAGACTGCTAGGGTAGGGTTAGTAGAATAAGTTGACATGTATTTGCAAAGTTACTTATAATCAGTTGAATGTCTGTTGGGGAGCATCAAAATAAAGTGTTTGCAGATATTAAGCAGACAATCTACTAATACTCTAATGACTGCTAGTTGACAAGTAGTTGCAAAGTTACTTGTAGTCAGTAGAGTGTCTAAAGTGGACCATCTAAATTAATTGTTGCGAAAAGTTTGTCATGGAACTATCGATGCCATTAAAGAACCTTTATTTTTAAGAATGTAGAGTTGCTAGTAGGGGTTTCGTTGAGGACTTGGCTAGCATGTGAAAGGGGCTTGAACTTCTAGATTGCCTGATATGGCATGAGTAATTTCCACTCTGAAGAAATGTAGCCATCCATGACGCACGACCCTAAACCTTGCACCAAACAGAAAAAGTACTGCTGATGTCTCCAATGATAACATCATTGGAGATCAGTATGTCCAAGGTTGATTTTTGGTAAACTTTATTTTTGATGATACTTCTAGCATTGCAGTAATGTTTATTAACCCTAGCAAGTAAGATGTTTGGTATTTTATTAAAATCAAGACGCCCCGGGTTGTTAGCACACCAATGGGAGTCAAGTTGAGGACTCTGCCAGCTTGTGGCGGTTGAACTGTAAGGCTGCCTGATATGGCATAAGTAATTTCCACTCGGATGAAACTCAGTCATCCATAACGCACAACCTTAAACCTTGCACAGAGAAAGGAAAAAACTTGGTTTGGCTCCAGTTCTGACTGGATCCTGTCTGCATTTCCAATAAAGTGGATTTGTCGCTGGGCGGAATGCCTTAGCGGCGGAGTCCGAGCTGCTCTCCGGCTGATAAATAGCCTTTGTGAGGGGAGGCGAACGACAGGAAGAGTAAATTTTAGCCAGGAAGGCAAAGAGAGAGGGGAGGGAGCAAGGATAGACAGATGAGGGGGAGCTATGTTATATAGCTGTGCGATGAAAGCGGGAGATAGCAAAAATTAGACTTGAGAGTTAAAATATGCTATTCAAGGACTTTTCCAGTTGACTACATTGATGTCAAGAGAGATCTGCATCATTGTGGGCAATCTGTTTTCCACAAGTTTTCAAGAATGCCTGAAATGAGCTTTGACTCATTGAAAACAGGGTTGTTGTGTTGCTGTATGTCAGAACGGCACGAGACACAGTTTCAAATATCTGTGCACACATTCGCTCGCTGAGTGGTTTCTAAGATGGTGGTGACATTTAAAATGTTCCCTAAAGTCCCCTGTACTCACTGAACACTCGACAGAATCAATTTCCTGTCATTGTTCGGCTTAGGAATGCATTTCCCAAGCTGAGACACAAAAATCAGACTGAATGACATGATGCAAAAACTGATAGAAATACATTATGCAGTTCCTGTCAATCAGCATTTTGGATTAGGCCCAAGTATGCAGTAAAGATTTAAACTTTACTGAACTAGTAGCTTATGAATATAAATATCTATGCACACTACCAGTATAAAGTTTTTTTTTTTTTATGTTGTTGAATTATTTTTTAACAATTATAATATAGAGAAAAGTGGGAAAACTGTTTTGGAATAGCATGAATGATGACACAGTTTTCATTTTTAGGTGTTCCTGTTCCTCTAAGAGGGCCTAATGACCTCAAACAATCAAAATCATCTACAAACTTTCATCATGTAAGAATTTAAGCTAATACACCTATTATTGACTTGTGTCAGTACAGGCCAGATCAATCAGAGGTTATGAGTCTGTGCTGCTCCAGTGCTTACGTGTGGAGATGTTGTGTTGGTGTTGTGTGGAGAGGGATGGGGGTGTAGAGGGGTCTATCTCATGCTAACTGAGTTAACTGATAGCCTCAGGGGATGTTGGGGGGTAGACGCTGACCTCTACCAACGTCCCTCCCGGGACCGGTGTGAGGAGAGACAAACATTCCAGAGCAAATCGCCGGCCAGCAGAGACCCCCTGAGAGAACCAGAGCGAGAGAGAGAGAGAGCAGGAGAAGAGCAGGAAAGGAAGAAAAATGGACACTTTCGTTCTACTTCTTCTATGCACACAAATGCAAAGCACGCACAACACAAACGCTCCCTGGTCAACATTTATGTAATTAATTATGGCATAATTCTTAACCGGGCTTAAAACAGGGGGTCTCTCTGTCATTCTGTTATGGTGGACTGCTGAGGTGGTCCTTAGGCCCAGGACCTCAGATGTAGCTCTAGAGGGGCCCTCACCCTCTAACACCGCTGTTCTTTCCCAGAGGAAGTATCCCTCATGTGTTCACCCCATCTGCATGGCCTCTTACTAGATTTCCAGCAGCCTGCCTTAAGATTACCCTGCAGAGCAGTTGAGAAGTCATCATTTCTGAAGCTTGGGTAAATCATCTCTGTCTTTGTAATATTCTCCCTTTCTCATGAGTAACCCAACTAAATGGTGCTATTTCTCTCTGAAGTTTTCGCATTCAAGGCAATTACCAGGATCACTGACTTGGACAAAAAAAAAAAAACTGTAGCATTATGCGATGGACAAAACAAAACATCCATAACACAACCCTGTTTTTCTATTATGGTTAAAATTAAAGTTGTTTAATGCTGAAAATCATGAAAGTTAAATGGCCAAAAATTGCTACACAAAAACAATACAACTACCAACGTTTTGTTGTTCACTCTTATTCTTATTTGACTATTGAAAATGTTGTGATATACACTGAAAATGATCTATTGGCAGCTAGTTCAATTCATATCATTATGATCGTATTATTAAATAAGTAATATTGTTTCTTAGAATAACTAATAAAATCGACCCTATGACTCCTGAATGTATAATTTAATCAATTGAAAAAGGGAAGAGGTCCTAAGACCGAACCCTGCAGAATACCTTCAAAAGGGGGCATTCAAAAGTCAATCCTGAAAGACCATCTGAAGTCTCTAATTCTACTAAAAACCCTCTGTTTATTAAAACTCAGTCTTAGGACATTCACAACACAAATCAATGCTGCATGTCTACTACGATTAGAACTAAAAACTAAACCAATTTCTGATCAGTCAGGACTGGTTTGGTCAGTAATGACTTAGCAAAAGTTGAATATAACTGTTAATTCATTTCACACAGGTAAAATCACTAGGCTCACATGTTGTGTCATTTATGCCTTCAGGCTACAGGAAATAGTCACATATAGTTCATGTGACCAAAATACTGCATTTCCTCTGAGTCCCAATTCTTCTCAGTATATTTAAAGATTACAAAAGCAGGCCATTTAGCAGCATCTGTTGATAAACTTGGATCTATGTTATATTTTCACTACTAAGTTAGCTAAATAAAGCAGACCTCTGCTTCTAAAACAGCATATTCAAGAGAGGAACAGTCAAAAACTGAGCAGAAAAGGCATACTTGACATTCCAAAAACACCCCAGAAAAGCAGTGCTTGTTTTAAACCCTGTCCTCCTCCTCAAATCCCCTGCCACGGTTTTCAGAGTCTCTATGGCATCGTTTGTCTTTATACGGTCACAACAAACACATGCGCTCATAAGTAGGAAACCAGACTTTTTTATCCTTTCTTGGTACAGTCATTGCTAGTACATCTTGCAGCATTGAATGGGTGTAAACATATGGGATGGCTATTCCTGTCCATTTAGAACAACAGAGACATTTTTCAAACTGAAATTCATGCTTGGATTTCTTTCTCTCAGGACTCTCCTCCATCATTCTAGCAACTCATGGAGAGACGCTTCCCCCTTTACTGTCATTTCACATTAACGGTGGGGTCTTACTAAGTGTTGGCCTATGGCTTTGCTTTGAATTACAGCTCACTGCACAGAGAGGGCACTACACTACGACTTTATGACGTTATTATGCATGCTTATGCTTGAACATTTACGGTAAGCCTGTGAAACCGTTAAGACACTGCCACTAGACAAATAAATCATATTTGATCAGTTAGATGGTTTTGATTTTTTTTATTTAAAAAAATGATGTATTAAGTAAAAGTTTGAGGAAGGCTAGCTTGAAAAGCAGAAGAAAAAATGTCCTTTTCACTTTAGAGGCTCTTCAGGTAACCTGAAACACGTGATATAATTACATTGTTACGGATTATAAACATAATTTGAACATGGACAGAACATGTGTTGAAGAAAGTGTGAGGGATGCTTACTGTTGTCTATGAATGCGGGGGTTAAAATGGGTGGTAAACCACGATTTCACTTTTCTAACTTTAGCTAGTGTGTAATGTTGCTGTTTGAGCATAAACAACATCTGCAAAGTTACAACGTTCAAAGTTTAAAGCAAAGGGAGATATTTGCTTTTAAAGAAATCAATTTCTAAGGACTACAGCAAACAGCCGCTAGGGACTACTAGACATTCATCCAGGGTTGCTGACATCACCAGCCCCAATATTTACATAAACTCCTCCTCCGAGAATATGAAATAAGGAGGGGCGAGGCCATTTTGTATCGCCGCGGGGAAGCGTTGTTGTGGTAGGCTAGTTAGTAGGCTGGAGTGTTGTTGCCAATACCGACGAAACGCTGTTATTTTCATCCGGATTGCAGGTCCACTTTGTTCAGCCTTCCTAGGGATGGGGGTGTGTTGCAGTGCGTTTAACATAAAACGTTATATGCATGCATGTATGAGACAGAGGGGAACACGGTCGCATTTGCAGCAGATATATGCTGCCCATCATAAATCAAAGCACGAGACAGACAGGGGTCGGAGGAGAAGACCGGAAAATGTGACATAATGGCAGTGTGCTAATGTGAGAATGCACGACGGGCGCGCACTGCACATCTCACGGAGGAAAGCTTCCACAATCTTCACAAGTTCAATGCAGGATTCGCACAACGGCTTGTCCTGAAAGATGGATTTAAAAACAGAAGCTGTTTACGGGCCACAACCTGTAAGTATGATTTATTTTTCGTTGATGTGTTTTCCTGTAATAGTTCGTATTGTTAATTGTACGTTGTAGCAAGGAAGTACACAGATGACAACGCTCATTTGGCTGTGCAAACCACTTTGTTAAATGCTCATTCATACTTAACGTTATCCGACAAACACCTAACGTTACAAACTGTTTTAAATCTCAACAGCGAACTTGGCATTAGTGTAAATTGTTCTTTGATTAGAGCTTTTATGTATTGTTTATCTACAGGCATGCTAAACATGGTTCTGTTTTTGATTTGGATACTATAGTAAAGCCAATGTTTAGTGTTGGTTCTTGCGACAGATATTTGGCAAATCGTTCTAAAAATACAAAAGTGACGGTGCCATTCAGTAGCGATCACTATATCTTTACTCTTGAGGACTGAATAGGTTCTGCTCGATCATCTTCACTAAAATTGTCTGGGTCTGATTCGGGCTCAAATTGGTATGGTTTTATTGACACCATTGTTTCTAATACTACTCAAAGCACAGGCTATCGGTAAAGGTAAGGGGCGTGACGTTTCCGACAAACGTGAACTAGGCGGTTAGCGAATCACAACACACTAGGCCAGCTAACCAATCTGAACCCATTGCGTATTTTTGAGGGACTAGCTTCATACAACCCGGAAACCATCAGACCGTTTTTACAAGGAGGGACAGAGCAGTGTAGAATAAAGGTAAAATATATGAAAAATCATGCAATTTTTTTAAAACGAAGCATGAACACATGTTACAGTGTACCCCACAAACACAATCAAGCCTTCGAAAGAATGTGTTTTACCACCCCTTTAATGTAGTGTAAGTATACTAATTTCAATGTACTAGTAGTATGCTTATATGTGTACTATTTCAATACTTCTTGGGACTAAATTGGCCATCTTTTTAGTTTATAAAAGTTTACTTTTAAAGTGTAAATTTTGAGTACACAGTTTACTTTTCTTTTCTTTTTTTTTTGACAAAAGAGTATTAGCACAACTACAAGCCAAGTAAACTTAGAATACTTGCCTTTAATATTTATATTAATTTATAAAATTAAGTAAAAGTAAGCCAAATATAGTTTTCTGTATACTTATAATTTGAAAGGACACACTTAAGTTTAGGGTCCAGTTCTCTATATTATCTAACTAATAACTATAACTTTTCCCTCAATAAACTCCTAATTTACTGCGTATTAATAGTAAGTAAGGTAGTTGTTGAGTTTAGGTATTGGGTAGGATTAAGGGATGTAGAATATGGTCATGCCAACATGTCCTCACTCCCAACTCGTCACATAGTGAGGCTTGGTCAGGACCCTTTGGCGTCAATTTTTAACGCACTGGGTACCCCTTTAGCGTAATTATTTGACGTGCAGGGTGCTCCATTAATTTTAGTTGTTTGCCCAATGTGTCAGATCAAGTTATATCCTGTGTTTTATATCATAAAATACACAGACTGGTAGGTTTAGGGATGGGGTTGGGTTATGTGTTCAAATGTGTCTAAATAAAGTTAACGTAAATAAATAAATAAATAAATAAATAAATAAATAAATAAATAAATAAATAAATAAATAAATAAATAAATAAATAAATAAATAAATGTGAATAAAATTATGCTGGCTGATTAAATTTAGAATCACACTCCAACATGTCAAAATGGCAAAATCATAACCCAATATATAATTCCATCACATCGATAACATTCCTATGCCCAACGCGTCTGTGTTTGATGCCAAATGTTTCTAATTGAAATCAATGGAGTAACCTGCACGTTGAAAATTGTGACGCCTCCTGACAAAAAAAGGGTCAATATGTGAAGAGTTGGGTGTGAGAACATGCAGTTGGTTGGTCATGCAGAATAAGGCATTATTATGTGCTTTATAAGTACAAATCAACAGCCAATAACCTAGTAATATACATGCTAATAAGTAACTAGTAAATATTTAGAATTGAACCCTAAACTAAAGAGTTACCATTTTAAATATAAGTACATAATAAGTAGATTGAAAGTAGTATACTGTACTTTTGTATATTTAGTTTAAATGTATACTAATAGCACACTTTAATACACTTTTTTTGTCAAAAATCGTAAGTCTGATCACTCCTGAACATCAAGATGTTGGGTCTGGGAACACACCATTGGCAGGGCTCAATCCGAGAGGCGGGATAAACGGTTGTCTTTCATATTCCATCTGCAAGCAATCAGGAAAGCGCTACAACCAACCAGAGCAACGAAGAAGGTGAAGCGGAGCTAGTTGATAGATTAAACTTTTGCAGTATCTGTAAAAAAAAAAAAACCTCTGAATACATCTGAAGCTTATTTCCAAGTCTTCCAGAGTCGCGGCCAAAGCCGATTCGAAAGACAGCTGTTCGCCAGCTTCTTTGTTTTTAAATAGCACGCAGAACAGCCACAACTCTGCTGTCATTGTTAAGCCTATCCACCGACTCTATACACAATGTGATTGGCCTGACTAGAGTTTGGTTTTTCCAGCTCGCAAGCCAACAGAGCGTTGCTAGATGCCCTGGCTGCAAATTATATTTGCTGTCACTAGGGTGCGTCTGGATTTCTTGGCTAACTCCTCTCCTCAATCAGCTGCTGAACTCACAGTCGACATCACTAGCTACATTTACATGTTGTATGCACCCAAATAATCAGTTTATAATCAGATTGATGGCTCGATCGAACTGAAAAGCCTTCATGTGAACACCTCAAAACTGAGTTCGATCCAAATAAAATTTCAATCAGATTAAAATGGGGTGGTGTACACATACAAACATACACATACATACATACTGTCATGAAACTCTAGATGGCGCAGGCTAATAGGTCAATCTGCTTGCAACCACATCATTCTCTATAGGGCATAGCTGATTGGTTCCTGCTGATCAGTAGCCAATGAGCTTGCGTGCTCACCCATCAAATACCCAGGTAGCATTTGCTTTAGCAGTGCAGTGTGCTTTCAGAAACCCTCCACCTTCCTCAGCTTCACCTGTATATATCTGCTATGGGTAATTCATGTACGCTCTATTGTACAGCAGCAGCATATCTTACTCGCTCACAGCAGCATGTCGTGTATGTTTCTTTTTTAGGTATGTCATCAAGGCAAACACAACAATTATACTCATGGTAGCTCCGCAGTGGCTTTCTCTAGGTCTGAACACAGCACTGCATATGCGCTAAAGTTTTGTTCAGAATACATGCACATGTAAACAAATATGTGAATAGGATTGCAACATTTAGGACTTCGGATTGCAACAATCGGATTGGATTACCAAATGACTTTAGAATTTGATGTGATTTGATTTTATTTGACAAAAAAAGTTAAATAGACTCAGTCGTTAAAGGTCCCGTTCTTCGTGATCCCATTGTTCAAACTTTAGTTAGTGTGTAATGTTGCTGTTAGAGCATAAATAATACCTGTAAAATTATAAAGCTCAAAGTTCAATGCCAAGCGAGATATTTTATTTAACAGAAGTTCCCTTTCAAAGCCTACAGCGAACGGCTGGCTTGGACTACATCCTGGTACTTCCTTCATTAATTACGTCAGTAGAACAGTAGAACAGATTAACCTCCGCCCACAAGACTACGCGAAAACAGGGGGCGTGGTCTTGTTGTTGTCCCACGTGGAGAAGAGGAAGTGTCGCGTGGAAAAAAGGAATTGTTGCGTTTGACTGTGTTTGTCGCCATGTCGTCGAGACGCTGTTATTTTCATCCCGGAGTCAAATCACCTTTGTTTGGCTTTCCCAGGGACGCTGTAGAGATCATTAAGCGCATACATCTCCCGTTAAGAGGCGTGAACTTTCCGCGCAAGTTACTAAGCTGCTGTCGAATCACAACACAGGAACCGTGCCACGTTCGCTAAGCTGCGGTCAAATCACAACACGGGAACCGCTGGCACAATCAGAATTCATTACGTATTTCTGAAGGAGGGACTTCATAGAACAAGGAACTCATCAGCCCGTTTTTAGGACAGTGAAAACAGCGGTATACAGATAAGTAAATTGTGTGAAAAATACAGTTTTTTTACATGCGAAACATGAACACATGTTATATTGCACACTGTAAACACAATCAAAGCTTCAAAAAAACACGAAGAACGGGACCTTTAAGGATAGCACAATAAACTTGCTTCCAAACCCATTCCCTTGCAGAGAATACATCGCCAGAGCTACTTTGTGATATGTGATCTTATCAGGGGCCTCTTAGACGCCTTTAGAGACCACGTCATCGTTCTCCTTCCAAGACTTCGCAGTTTCCCACCTCCCCCATGAGTCACGGCTCAAAAATGACAGCATCCAAACTGTGTGTGGGGATTTTGTGTGGGCAATAGATATATATTTAACTATCATCATTAGCTAAAAATAACGTGCTAGCCCCCATTAATGGGGTGCTGTTAAAAATCACAAATTTGGCATATCTGTAGCCTTCTCTGTCCCAAGAGAATGTCATTAGGCGGGTCTGGGAAACTAGACTGACACTGGCCTGGCCAGACAGAAATACACACCATGAGAATGAGAAAGTGGGCATATTTTTCTTTTTTCCCCAATCTTTTTTATTTTAATGGCCCGATGACTGACACACCCAGCAAGCGGAGCACTAACCCCGCATGGCCGTTGACAGACGAGATAACTCATTCATTCAGTGGGCAGCACAGTATGGCAGGGACGCATCTAGACGCACACATGTAGAACATGTTCTCAGAGGAGAACCGTTTGGTTAGCAGGAGCGCTGTCTATCCTCAGGACTCCTGTAAACATTGATCTCAGTCGAGGGTTTTGAACAGTTTGTCCTTTGGACACATTCACATTCTACTTTTCCCATCCATGACAGATGCAATCACACATTGACTCATTGACTTTCACCTAATTTATATTCAGAAAGACTATTTCAAATTTTTACACTCCAGCTAACACGAAAGGTTGATTATTCACTTTTTTTGTCCGAACTATGGTCACTAACACTAAAAATTTCTAGGCAACCTAGTGAGATGGCAGCTTGCATTTTAAGGCATCAAAAATACCATCCTGATTATGCTGCCTTCTAAGCTACCTTGTTTTATGCACATTCTAATGGTACACTTTAAGTGAAATCGAAGAACAAATTGGTGTGACGTCATTTTGAACAAAATCAGGCCAAAATGAAGTTCGTTTGGAGTTCATTTCAGGAGTTCAAACCAGTTTGCCAAAGAGTACTTTCTGTAAAAGTTCAAACTACTCACCTTCAAACTGCCATTGGTCTGTGGCGATGATGTCATAGGTGGGTGTGGCTCTGAGGCTCCTCCTTCTTTGAGGTGTCAATCTCCTCCAGTTAATTTATTCTTTTCAGTCCGTCGAGGTCAGGAGTCCACACACGCCGGAGAGCTGCCGAAACTGACATTATTTTTTCATGTTTAATACAGTAAAGCTGCTTTCTTTAGTCAAGTCAAGTCACCTTTATTTATACAGCGTTTCAAAGCAGCTTCACAATGGTAACAGGAAAATAATGCAACAGAATTTAATAGAAAGTAATATCATTAAATATTTAGTGTCCCCAACTGAGCAAGCCAAAAGCCTAAGGCAACAGGGGTGACAGTGGCAAGGAACCCAAACTCTATCAAGTGACATAATGGAGAATAAAAACCTTGGGAGAAACCAGGCTCAGTCGGGGTGCCAGTTCTGCTCTGTTCAAACAAACAAACAAACAAACAGCGTATGATTATGATTCAGGCAACATTACAAATCAGAAGTCATATTAGATCCGGTCAGAATATTTGTCCAGTTCCATCTGAATGAAGATCGGTCATCACACAGGAGACGGGCTTGTTGATCTCGATGAGGCCATCACAGAGGAGAGTCCAGTTGACACAGTCTCTGCTGACACTTCAGGGAAGCGTTTGTCGTGTCTAGGTGCAGGTCCACCATCTGATCTGGATACGGCCCAGATACGGCTGACAACAGTAAACCCTGGGATAAACAAAAAGACTAATATTTGCGTAGATGCCATTCTTTTTATGATGAAACGAGTACATCAGGTGTTATGGGAAGTGTTCCCGGTTCCGTCTGACCTAGTTAATGCAGCCTAAAACAATAATTTAACTGATTTGAATAATATAAATTGATAATGTTCTATGTGTAAGCCATATAAAGAGATGTGTTTTTAGTCTAGATTTAAACTGACAGAGTGTGTCTGCTTCCAGAACAATGCTAGGAAGATTGTTCCAAAGTTTTTAGAGCAATCTATTGTTTAAAGTGCTGTGTAAATAAATGTGATGATACTGAAGTGCTGAATTGCAGAGCTGGTGCAAACATCTACATCACTATGATCAGATGCTTTCTGAACTGCTGTTTTCTCACCGCCGTCATTTGTTTATATTTTGTCATTGAGAGGAAAGCACACAGCACATATTTACATATTCATCTAAACGTTGCTCTCAGTAGCGTGGATGGAGTAGGGATGTTCACTAACATTATACCACAGGAAAGGCATTTCAAACTTCTTTTTATCCCTAAGCGAAAAAAATAAATAAATAAATAAATAAATACATTTGTCATAAGTGTATCAGGCCTTGAGGCAGCATTGCTTGTATCTTTCACAGAGAAGCCAATTCCAGAATGTATTGCGATCATAGACTGTATAAAACAATGGACATAGTGTCCATGACATCACCCGTAGGTTTCTGAAGAGCATTTTTGAAGCCCAAAGTGGCTGGAGCCGGCTGTTGTCATCTTGGCAGCAGGTCACTCCCGGATAACCGAAAATGGGCAAAGAGGCAGGATGTGGGTGGAGCTGAGGTGCCTAGTTGCTGAATTGCTGGTTGCTGATTCCACCTGTCACTCAAGTGGCCACGCCCTTAATTATGCAGAACTTTAAGGCTTAATATATTTTTTTTTTAAACTCACCCCCCTCACAGTTGTCATGAAGGGCGAAATTAGCTATATAGATCAAAACCACTTTTTGTACCAGGCTGTAAAAAAAAATTCTGCTGTAAAGTTGGGCATTTTAACAATGGAGGTGACTCCCTTTTGGAGCCTGTCTCTAGCAGCCAGTCAATGAATTTCAGTTTAAGTCACTCCCATGTTGGATTCAAGAGAGAGACCGGAAATTTGCCACTTGATTGTGATGAGTTTAGTGGGGGGAAAATAATCAAGATTAAAACAAGATGATGTTTTACCAAAAATGTGGATTTAATTAAAACAAATATTTTACATAATATTTGACATGTATTGTTATGCTTATTGGCTTAGCAAGATGCTAAATGCAATCTCTAGTGGAATAAACTGTTAGCCAAATATATTTTGCAGTTCATGTGAGGAGGTGGCTTGTGTGGATTTTCCTATGTTTTACTTGTGTTACTTTACTTTGGATGTTGAAGGCAATTGCCCTTAGATTCAATAGATAAAGACAATACACCTTTTGTGAATATGCAACATGTTATTTATACTAGGAAATACAAAACAAAATGTGTATGCTATTTTCGGTTTGCAAGCATTTTGCAAATGACCAGGTGGATCATGTCAGGCCTCAGCCCTTTATCAGACAAATTGTTTTTCAATTTGCATATAAGAACAGATTTCAGTTAGCTGTAGATATCGGTGAACGGCTACTTACACACACACAATGAACAGAGGAAGCCAATTACGGAAGAAACAGACCAATATGTGAGTTGTTGTTATCAGTTATTTAAAACATTCTCTGGCCATGCATGCAGTAATCCCAGCACAATGCTGTGTGACGCACATTTCTCAACTGATAACAAAAAAAAGTTTTTTGTTTCGATTTTTTTTTCTTTTGATGAGGTATTTCATATTGTATCACCTTGCAGTGAGGCTGTAGGGGAAGTGTATAGTCTGCTTTCTACACTTATATGTTCTACAACCTATAAAGCCTATTGTATATCTTCTGCATTATTAACTTAATGAAAACTTTGCTGAACAACCTGTTGCACACAATCTACTACATACTTTCTTTCATCTGATTGAAAGTTTATTACTAGAAGTATTATGCTAAAAGTAAAAGGCGTTTTAGTATAATTAAATGAAAACAAAACCAACTTTTTGTGTTATTTTGCTGTGAAATCTGGATCGAAGCAACTTAAGTTTTCTTGATTATCTTTTTCTTTTCTTTTATTTAGAAATATCATGTTCAAATGTATCAAATATGATTGTCAGGCTTTTGAGGAAGGTTTATTTGTTCATATCTCAATTATCATTGTATTGCATTGCATTAAAACTTTATTAAAACTACCAGAGCTTTGATCATAAAAAATAAACATCAAAACTAAAATATCATCTTACTAAGATATGTTATTGGCAGATATAGAGTGAGGACTGATATGTTTATGTATTTTATGTAAGTAGTCGTTATACTGTTATAATGATCTTGTTCATTTACAACACAATCAGAATTTCATCTTACTTTTTGGCCATATAAATATCAGCATCTGCACCAAATTGCATATTTTTGCTCAGTGTTTTTTTCCTCCTTGAGTATAACCTCCATATTGTCAATACATCATACTACATGAGCCATATGATATGATACTAAAACAAACATGTAAACTTTTTTAGATGTTCCATTAAATGCTCCACTTATCTTATTATTATGATTTTTTTACTACTGTGTCATTCGGCAGGATTTACAGGGTTAATAGTGTCACTTAATAAGGCAATTGCACATACTTAAGGTTTATAATGTCAAACCTAATTCTAAGAATTAAACACTGTTTGTGCTATGCACAGGAGAAGTTCTTTAAATTGTGTGTCCTGAAAGATTTTTCAGACTTCCGCAAAATCTTTTCACAACCACTTAGCCAGGGGTGGAAAGAGTACTTTAGGATCCTTTGGATGGTAATGTTATGGTTGGTCCTGTATCGCTCTTCTCTCTTCATCATCTCACTAAAATGCCAGTGGGCGGAGCCAAAGTTGCAGCGATGAAGTAGGTGTTGACCTTCTTCTGCACAGGTGACCTTTCACCTATAGATTGGCACATTCCACAACGAGTCGTTCTCTGGGCTTGGATCCAATAAAAGCAAGAACAAGTTTTCAACTGTACAGGATATTCTTATAGTATGATGACCTCTTAAATGTCAAGAGTTCATGGAAAATTTGATTACTCAATTAATTTCCCCTTTAATAATTCACTTGTGCGTAAATAGAAGTACTGACAAATAATAGGAAAGTACTTTAGTATTATTTTTATATTTTTACCCCAGATGGGAAGATTTCAGGTAAACAGTCTATCAGGCCCTATCATAACGCCAAGTGTTTTTTGCTAGGTTCAGCCCGAGGCAGTTATCATTTTCACGTCCAGCACCCACATTGTTTAAATAGCAAATGCACTCGTGCCCATCTGTTCGCCCATGGGCTTGCAGGTCTGAAAACGAGGTGTGTTCAGACGCATTGATGCGTTGCTATTTTGAGGCAACTGAAAACAA
Source organism: Romanogobio albipinnatus (assembly GCA_023566225.1). Classification (NCBI taxonomy): domain Eukaryota; kingdom Metazoa; phylum Chordata; class Actinopteri; order Cypriniformes; family Gobionidae; genus Romanogobio; species Romanogobio albipinnatus. The sequence goes on along the minus strand of CM042244.1, from coordinate 34,536,699 downwards.
CTGTGCCATTGACCAACACAAACCTGGTCTATAGTCAATAGAGCAGTATTTTTTGGTGTTATTTAAAGGGCACGTTAGTAGCCATCGGCTTGGTTTTATGCTAAAAAAATTTAGGCAACTATTTGCATCAGACTTCTAAGTATTTTGAACTCATCTAATTTTTGTTTGACCAAACAGACTTTACATGTCTTCAACATTTCTTCAACAATTTGTTACTTTCCACCTCTGGTAGTAATAAAATATACTGTAGGACTGAGTGTTTACATGCACAATCTTACACCAATTACTCTGAATAAGCTGACACATTGTACAGTGTAAATAAGTAGCTGTCAGTCATTTCAAAACCTCACATAAACCTTATTTATTTATTTTTGCATTGTTGGTTTGCATGTAATATTTTTTAGTTATCAGTGTTGTGATTTTTATGTAAACACATTTAGTGAGTTAAAAGCCCCGGCGAACAGCAATAAATCTGCTGGTAGATCAGCAGAGGTGTGAAGGGCAGCCAGACATGCCGTTCACCTTTAATCATTTGTTCAGCTAACAGACAGTGTGTTTGAGAGGAGAAACTTCAGGTTAATGAATGAATGAAAGAAGGAGAAATTCAGTGAAGGGTATATGAGAGCTTTTTAAGAGTTAATGTTGCCCTGCAGGGAAGAGTTCAGGCTTGGATCTATTTGCTACAGTATCTATTAAAGAAACAACAAGGTAGGGGTAACCAAGGCAAACACGGACACTGCAACTTTACAATGCATGCAAATAGAACGACTGACAAACACTGACTGAAGCACGGTCTGTTTATACAGACAAGATAACAAGGTGGGGATACAATCAAGGGGAACCAATGAAACAAAAGGACTACAATCCTATACAGGAAACAAAGACATGAAACACTACATAATAAAAGTCTGCATGAAAATCTGTGACAAACACAGTATGTGTGACGACCCTTGCTTGATCAAACCTTTACCATCATTTTATTGCAGTACATTTTTAAACACATGATATAAATGTAACTTAAACATTTGTCCTTCTACAAAATAAAATGAAAAAAAGTTATTACATTTTTAGTATACAAAATAGATTTTTATTTATTATTTCTATATTTAAGGGAATAAATAAAAGAAGAATTGTTTTCCATTCAAAATATAGAAATATTTTATGCATGAGAATACTTTTACATAAATACTTACACAAGGTAACGTCTCGGTTACGTATGGTAACCCTCGTTCCCTGAAGGAGGGAACGGAGACGTACGTCGGTTATACAGACGAATTGGGGATCACTTCAGAGAGCACTCATATGGAGCAGCCCTAGTGGCGTTACTGCGGCTGCTGCTGCTGCCATATGCCCCAGGAGCCTCTGAAATTGTTTCAGTGGTACCGCTGTGCTGCATTTGAATGAATTCAAGCAGTTCAACACCGACTGGACGCCTCTGTGAGGCGCGCTGTCATGGCGACGAGTCGATCTCCATCCCGAGAAAAGAGATCCTCTGTAAGGGACAGAGTTTGCTCTTCTCCCGGTTGACCCGAAGACCCAACTGGCTGAGGTGACGAAGCACCATGTCCCTGTGTTCGCACAACTGACCCCGCTACTGAGCAAGGATCAGCCAGTCGTCGAGGTAGTTGAGAAGGCGAACACCACGCTCTCTCATGGGAGCAATGGCCGCCCTGGGGCGACAGGGACAGCCCGAAGGGCAGGACTTTGTACTGGTATGCTTGTCCATCGAATGCAAAGCGTAGAAACGGTCTGTGTCGAGGGAGAATCGAGACATGAAAGTACGCGTCCTTCAGGTCGATCGCTGCAAACCAATCTTGGGGACGGACGGACCTGAAGATGCGCTTCTGCGTCAACATTCGGAATGGCATCCTGTGTAAGGAGCGGTTCAAGTATCGCAGATCCAAGATCGGTCGTAACCCGCCACCTTTCTTGGGTACAATGAAGTATGGGCTGTAGAACCCTGACTTCATATCGGCTGGAGGGACCGGCTCTATCGCGTCCTTCGCCAGTAGGACAGCGATCTCCGCCCGAAGCACAGGGTGAAGTGAACCCTCCTTCGTCACAGACGTGAAGTGAACGCTCCTGAACTTGGGAGGACGCAGGGCGAACTGAATCGCATAGCCGAGTCTGATGGTGCGGATGAGCCAGCGAGACGGGCTGGGGAGCGCTAGCCAGGCCCCCAGAGACCGTACAAGCGGGGTCATCGGCACCACAGACGTACCCGCAGCGGGGCAGCGTAGCGGAACGCAGGGACCCGTGGACGACATGGGAGTGGTCCGTGGAGAGGTCTGGGTGAGAGACACACAAACCTGCATCCGCTGGGGGGGGCGGGCGAGTGTGAGGAGGCACATTGAGTGTGTCCCAACAGCCAATGCCCCCTGCTGGCGAAGGGAGAGGCATCCGAAGGAACGAGGCATGGTAGCGTCGCATACCGCCAGACACGCTCTCTTGGCACCCAGAGATGTTGGAAACCGCTCTTTTACTGATAATTTGGGTAATGTTACAGAAAAAAAATAACAGAACAAAAAATTCTCCCCCGTCCCTCCTCCGGGTGAAGGAGTGGTGCTGCAGCCATCTCCTGAAGAGCAGTTTTCTCCATCTCTGGGTGGCCAGTCTCAGTTCTCTCCCGAGAACTGTTGGGCGAAGTTCTCAACCGTGTCGCTGAACAACCCGGCCGACGAAACGGGGGAGTCCAGGAACCGGTTCTTGTCGGTCTCCCTCATATCGGCCAGGTTCAACCAGAGATGTCGCTCCTGGACCACTAAGGTGGACATCGCCTGACCAATGGAACGGGCGGCGACTTTCGTCGCCCATAGGGCGAGGTCCGGAGCCGTCCGGAGCTCCCGGAGGAGCTCTGGGTCAGGTCTACCCTCGTGCATGTCCATGAGTGCTTGGGCTTGGTGCACCTGAAGCAACGGCATGGCATGCAAGGCGGACGTGGCCTGTCCGCAGGACATGTAGGCCTTCGTAGTCAGACTGGACGAAAACCTACAGGCTTTGGACGGGAGACGAGGGTCACCGCGCCAGTTGGAGGCGGCCGCCATCACAGGTGTATCGCGACGGCACGCTCAACCGGCGGGATCCCCTCGTATCCCTTGGCCTGCCCGCCGTCAAGGGTAGCGAGGAGGGAGGAGCCACCAGGTCTGTTTCTGGCACTAAAGGGTGTCGTCCACGACCTGGTCAGCTCCTCATGCACTTCCGGGAAGAATGGAACTGGGGCGGGACGCTTAGAACCAGCACAACCCCCCCCCCCCCCCCCAGAAACCAATCATCCAACCTAGAAGGTTCGGGACGTGGTGGAGTGTTCCACGCAAGCCCGACCTTTTCGGCGGCGGCCCGGGAAAGCATATCCATCAACTCGGGGTCCGGTTCAACCACAGCCACTCTCGCAGAGGGAGGTAGTGCAGATGAATCATCATTCTCCGAGGACTGGAATTCCCCCTCCGATGCAGCGATCGACATCTGCTCGTCCGCGGGTGCCCCGAAGGAGATCGCCAGCCGCCCACGAGAGGGACCAGCGACCTCCTCCGGAAGCACCACCGGCTGCGGCGCTTGTGAGGGTTCAGGCGCCTGCAGAGGTTTGCTCGGCAGGTTTGCCCTGAACGTGATCCTCAGGTCACCCCAGCCATCCGTCAAAGTAGGTCTATCCTGGGGGATAGCTCTAGATCGAGGTATGGGGAGGGGGACTCCGCCTTCCCGGAGGTAGGAGAGTCTCGACCTAAGCGCCGCAATAGTCATGTTCCCGCAGTGAGAACATGAATTATCCACAAATGCTGCCTCAGCGTGCTGAACGCCCAAACAAGTGAGACAGCGATTGTGACCTTTAGCGGGCGAGAGGGAACGACCGCATCCAGAAACGCACGGTTTGAACGACATCTTGAAAAAGACGCAGGGTCAAACTGTGTTGCTCTTTTTGTGAGGAAACGCTCTTTTTTAGAAGTGCTGAAGCACCCAGGGAAGACCGCGGCAACACACAGGAGATAGTGCAGCCTGTGTTTGCACTCAATGGAAACGCCCACCGAACCGACAGGTTGCTGTGAGAACAGCGGTTGTTTCTCTTCAAGGCAGCTGAGTCTCGTGGTCGCGCTGGATAATGCAGTCACACCAGCACAGCGTCCCTCTTCTCTCTCTCTCTGATCTCTGAATTCGCTGAATTTGCTGAATTTGCTGAATGCAGGAAGCAGTCTGTAACTCTTCATCAGCGCCGTTCGGCTCCGAAGTGAATGACTTCAGTGCATTGCTCTAGCTTCCTATTTATACCCGCGGTGCGGGGCGGAGCGCGAGATGCAAATTTCGCACGCCAATGGCCCATTGGCCTGTTCTCTAAATCTCGAAGCTGATAGGGGCTCTCTGAAGTGATTCCCAATTCGTCGGTGAAACCGACGTACGTCGTAGTGACCGACTGAAAGGGAACTGTGCAATTATATATTCATATAACACTTAATATGTTATTCAAAAAATTGAAATATTTCAAGGGTTATTCAGTTCTGTAGAAATTAAAGATCTCTGCTCTATTACACCGAGCTTCTGTGCATTGCAGTTGTCAACATTGTTAAAGCAACTGTATTGTTTCTTCAGTCAAGGGACATTACATATTAATTCCTGTGTGTGTGTGTGTGTGTGTGTGTGTGTGTGTGTGTGTGTGTGTGTGTGTGTGTGTGTGTGTGTGTGTGTGTGTGTGTGTGTGTGTGTGTGTGTGTGTGTGTGTGTGTGTGTGTGTGTGTGTGTGTGTGTGTGTGTGTGTGTGTGTGTGTGTGTGTGTGTGTGTGTGTGTGTGTGTGTGTGTGTCACACTACAGACACAACAGAACCACATCAGCACTGACAAATTAACCATAATATTTAGGCTTCATGTGGGGAAATCATAATTTCTGACTTGATGCAGATATTGTGTATATACATAACTATGACACAGTTAAACAATATTGGAGTCTAATCAAAATTTGATTTCTCTGCTAACCACACAAACATAAACATTTGCTTATGTTCTGTTTTTTTTTTTTTTTTTTTTTCATCCAAATGTCTATAGACATCTTTTGTGCCATATTATTGTTGGTTCATTTCTCAGTTTGTTAAAATGAACGGAAAATATGTTTACAGTAAAATATTTACATGTTTTATATTAGATTAGATTAGATTAGATTCAACTTTATTGTCATTACACAAGTACAAGTACAAGGCAACGAAATGCAGTTTAGGTCTAACCAGAAGTGCAATAGCAGCAAGTGCAGGATATATACAATGGTTGCGTAAGTGCTGGGCATAAAAATGTACTGAATATATATAAATATGTATAAGTAGAGAGATGGTTATTACTATAAACAGAACTGAATTTACAGATGAATATATACAGTGAATAAATATAAATATACAGATGGCTATTACTATAAACAGAATGTAAAAAGAATGTACAGGTGAATATGTACTATGAATATAATATACAGATGGCTATTACTATAAACAGAATTTTACAGATAGAGGTATATAATAATATGTTAGGCTAATATGAGGAATATAGCAGTGGATTAGGGTAGCGCAATAAATTATGGACAGAGCTATCCGAAAGAAAGTGTAAAAGTGCAGTGGAAAGTGGTTGCATATTACAGTTAGAAGTACGGTGCAAAATGCAAATGTAAACATGGTTACTATAAATACAGTCGGCAGTGCAAATGAGCATATTCCAGTTAAGATATGGTGGTGCAAAATGCATAAGTAAACAGTTGTTACTGTAATAAACAGTCGGTAGTGCAAATAACAAAGTGAATGTAGGTGTGAGGTAGGAGAGTTTGCAGTTTATGAGGGAAGTGGATCAACGGGGGTTTGAGTTCAGTAAAGAGACAGCTCTGGGGAAAAAACTGTTCTTTAGTCTGCTGGTCCTGGTCCGGAGGATCCTGAAACGCCTGCCGGAGGGCAGGAGAGAAAACAGTCTGTGGGCTGGGTGAGAGGAGTCCTTGAGGATGCTGCGAGCTCGGTGCAGACAGCGTTTCCTCTGGATGTGCTCGATGGCAGGTAGTGGAGTCCCTGTGATGCGCTGGGCAGTTTTCACCACCCGCTGCAGTGCCTTGCGCTCCGCAACAGAGCAGCTCCCATACCATACTGCCACACAGTTGGTCAGGATGCTTTCTATTGCGCAGCGGTAGAAGTTCACCAGGATAGCCGAGGAGAGCTGATTCTTCCTCAGTGTCCTCAGGAAGAAGAGGCGCTGGTGAGCCTTCTTGACCAGGCTGGAGGTGTTGGTCGTCCACGACATGTCCGCCGAGATGTGGATCCCCAGGAACTTGAAACTGGAGACACGCTCAACAGCCATTCCATTGATGTGGATGGTGTCGTGTGTGCCTCTTGACTCCTTCCTGAAGTCCACGATGAGCTCCTTCGTTTTGGTGGTGTTGAGGAGCAGGTTATTATCAGTGCACCATGTGGCCAGGTGCTGGATCTCCTCCCTGTAGGCAGTCTCATCGTTGTTGCTGATGAGACCAATCACCGTAGTGTCGTCCGCAAACTTGACGATGGAATTAGTTCCATACACAGGCTTGCAGTCGGAGGTGAAGAGGGAGTAGAGAAACGGACTTAGCACACAGCCCTGTGGTACACCAGTGTTGAGTGTGATGGACGTGGAGCAGGTGGATCCTGATCGAACATTCTGTGGTCTGTCAGTTAGGAAGTCCAAAATCCAGTTACACATTGAAGTGTTGATGCCCAGGTCTCCAAGTTTGGCAATTAACTTGGATGGGATGACAGTGTTGAATGCTGAGCTGAAGTCAACAAACAGCATGCGTGCATAGGTGTTTTTACTGTCCAGATGGGTGAGCACAGAGTGCAGTGCCATGGAAACTGCATCCTCTGTGCTCCTATTGCTGCGATAGGCAAACTGGTGTGAGTCCAATGTGGATGGTATAGAGTCTTTTAGGTGTTCCAGGACCAGCCGCTCAAAGCACTTCATAATGATGGGTGTGAGTGCTACAGGGCGGTAGTCATTAGGGCACCTCGGGCTGGAGTGTTTCGGCACTGGCACAATGGAAGTGCGTTTAAAGCATGATGGTACAGCTGCTTGGGCGAGAGACAGGTTGAAAATGTCTGTAAAAACCCCAGCGAGCTGCTCCGCACATGCCCTGAGAACACGACCAGGGATGTTGTCTGGTCCAGCAGCCTTGTGCGCGCTGATCCGGCTCAGTGCCTTGCAGACATCTGTGGAGGAGAGTGTGATTGGCGGGTGGTCATCTGAGGGTTTGAGCTTGGTGGCAGTTTCTCTGTTGTCTCTTTCAAAACGAGCATAAAAGTAATTTAGCTCGTTCAGGAAGTTGACATCAGTGGCTGCGGGGGTGGAGTGGGTGGGTTTATAATCACTGATGGCCTGAATGCCATGCCACATGCGTCGAGGGTCAGAGTTGGAAAAGTGTCCCTCTATCTTTAGCTTGTAGCAGTGCTTGGCCTTTTTGATGCCCCTCTTCAGGTTTGCTCTGGATGCGCTGTAGGCTTGTGCATCTCCTGATCTGAAGGCAGTGTTGCGTGACTTCAGCAGGAGTCGCACTTCCCTGTTCATCCAAGGCTTCTGATTTGGGTATGTGGTGATCTGTTTCTGGGTTGTTCTGGGTTGTAACACTGTCAATGGTATCTATTACAATATTAATTGTAATACACTGTCAATTATATCTATTACATGTTAATGTATTCAGTGTTTTATCGGCAGATGCTGTTCATTGGCATCATCACATAAACCCTGATTATCCCTATATTTTAATTCAACATAAAACAGAAGAAGCGATAGTCATTTTTACTATAAAGTGACTAGGCATCCATTCTTCCCTATTGAGACGCATATCAGAGTGAAACTTCTGGCTAATCAAACATATCAGGCTTCTGAAACCAAAACAAATGTAGGGCGGAGCTTGATTTTGTCTGTGGGGAATTGTTTGGATGGTTGTTGTTTCCTATTGGCTGATCTCATGTGAGTGACAGGTTGCCCTGCCCTCATCAGAGAAGAGATGCTGCAAGAGGGAGGGGAAGTTATTCTGATCAAATACCACAAGGGGGAAAAATAAAATAAAAAGGATATGCATGGATAAATCATTCAGTGCGTTTACATGCACCCTCATAATGCGATTATAATGGGATTTTGGCAATAGTGCGATTAAACTTTACCTCATGTGAAGGCAATACTTCGATCAAACTAATGGAATTAAACGCATTGGCGTACGCCATTTTTAATCGCAATAAACAGGCATGTAAACACCTTAATCGCATTATTACCGCTCTGACCAAAGTGTGCATGTGCTCGGACATAAATGGATGTTGTGTGTTGTTCACACAACTTCATGAATGAACTCTGTGACATTATTCTGAATTTTTCTCCAAATCACTAAACTTTGTCAACACAACTCGCTGCACAGTCTCTGCTCCTTATCTTTATCCAGACGGTGCGAAGAACCAGCAGCGTAGGCAAACCCGGCATTGTGATGTTCAACACGGCGGTGAATAATATCCAGTACGTCCATAAAAATGTATTTTGAATTTGATGTGAATAGATTATAACAATGGCCAGTAACATGCATACTGTATGCCTATCTGAGTGTGGTATAACCACGTATTAGCGAATAATCTGAATAATGAAAATTGGAGTGAGGAGTTCTGCTTGTGTCATATAAATATCTTACTGCGATTAAGACCTTACTTTGATTATTAGAAATAATCGCATTATTGGTGCACATGTAAACGTAGTCAATGACAATAAATTCTGCAATATTCCATTTAAAAAATAAGAATTGTCAGTATTAATTTCATGGTGACTTGACTGAGTCATTGAGTTGACTTAACTCAATGACTGAGCCCCGAGTTCAAGTCCCGACTCATGATCTTTTCCAAACCCGTCCCTCTTCCTGTCCACTGTACTGTACTATACATACAAAAAGGGGTGGAAACAGTATTTTATGGTGGGAATGCCTCTGATCAGGCAGGTCATGAGCTGAGGGAGGTGTATCTTACCTTCTCACACACAGAATGTGTTGCGGTGAGGGAGCAGTTGTTCATCAGTCCCTGGGTCTCCATCACAGAGGGAGAAATAGTGTGTGCAAAAGACTGATGCAGACATCCTGTGAGCGGGAGACCCGTGTCCTCCTGAGACCCGGTGTTAACTGCAGCGCTGCTGGGATTACTGGCAATAATGAGTGGAAATTCTGATGTCGACTGTGAAATTGATAGTAGAAACCTCACAATATATATATATATGTGTGTGTGTATATATATATATATATATATATATATATATATATATATATATATATATATATATATATATATATATATATATATATATATATATATATATATATATATATATATATATATATTCTTTTTTTATTATTATTATTATTATTATTATTATTATTAGAAACCACACTCACATTAGATCAAAAGTTTGGGTTAGTAATATTTCTCTCTAAAGATATAAACATTACATTGTTCAAAAGTTTCTATTTCAAATAAATGCTGTTCTTTTGAACCTTCATCAAAGAGTACAAAAAAAGTATCATGGTTTCCAACAAAATATGAAGCAGCACAGCTGTTTTCAACATCAACATCAACATCAGAAATGCAATTCAACATATTAGAAAAAATTCTGAAGGATCCATGTTTTCACTGTTATACGATAGAGGCCGCTGATATGCATCTTCTGAACACAAAACACAAGCAAAGAAGCAGCAGAAACAAGCAAGAGACACATTGCTTATGCACATGAGTGACTCTATGATTGGAGATACATTTCAAATGTAGATTTTTTTTCTAGTATTTTCAAATTGAATAATTCAGTGCTTGCCAAACACAAGTTACTTCCTTTTTTTTCTTTCATTCAGTCATTTCTTTATATTATTGTTTGTCAAATCTGTTACAGACAAATTAGGCAATGTGTAGAAATAACATTGGTAACAGAGTTTGACAGTAACAGGATTGACAATTTTAAACTTATTAGCCAAAAACATGGTAGCGTAAATGCTGAGCACATGGCACTAATGAAATCATGATTAAAAGGCTTTTAAACAACCCACTGTATGATCAGTGATAAATTCTGTTTTCCTTTTGATACTGTGGTAACAATTTTGATGTTTTACAAAATAACTCTAGGTGTGAGAATTTGTATATTAAAATAGAGCACACATACATTTCAGTGCTTCGGATCTTATCAGTGAGGGAAAGTGACATTACTTCCTGTATCTTACATAGTTGTGGGATATAATTCCACCAATTTAAAGGCAAAATATGATGTGGTAACAGAGTTGACAAGATTTATGGACACACATTTTTAAAAGATAAAAGTTATCTTTAAACAATTTAATGTTATAGAATTAGGAAAATTACTGTTTCGGGCTTTGATAAATAAAATAAATGAAATATTACCAAAAGAAAAGTAAAAATAAAAATATATAAATATATATATATATATATATATATATATTGATCACACAATGATACATGCTGGAAAATATACACTAATTCGGACAATAAATCATGATTTCCAGCTATATAAGACACTTTTTACAGAAAATATTATATTGTTGTGGCTTGTAACATCATTGATCAATGACAATGAGTAGCAAATTATCAAAATAATTACAAATATAACCAATTGAAAAAAGCAGGAAAAAAACAATGACTTTGGACACCAAATGTACATGCAATTATAGAATAACCCACATGTTTTTGCTCACGCATATGTAAAATAACGCAATCATCAAACATTAAACAGCATATAACTCAAAACTGCCTAATGTTACTGAATGAAATGTTGACCCACGAGCTATAGGACAGTGAAACATTACATCACCAATTGCACTGCAGGTAGTTTTCATAACCAGTGATATTCTGGTTGTGAATTTATGCACAACAAACTGATAACAGTGGCATGAAAGAAAGAAAAAAAAGTGTTAAATTGAGGTTCTGGTTTGAATCTTGCCAATTGATTTAATTATCTGTAAATCTCTTCAGGTGACCTTTGTAATCTGTTTCAGGGACTTTTTTGCAAAAATTAAAGTTTAACTTTAAATAGTGGCGAGTAATGCCGTTGACCTGGAGGGTTAATTCTAGGGCTTTGGGGCCGCTTTCATCCCCCAGAGTTCCCCAGTCCTGCCTGCGCTCGGGTTACATTAACAAAAACCCAGAGACCACCGCAAGGAAATGAGTTCATATCACAAAATTAAGCGAGGATTTGGGTCTAAGAGGGCATCTTTGTAAACACCCGGCAGATGAGAGAGCAAGTTCCAGTCCCATTGTTTGGCAAAAGTGAGAAATTCCTGCTCTTCCAAAGAGAAATGCAATATAGGAGAGAAGCAGCTTCACCACCGCACAGACGTACAGTAGCTTTGTGATTTCAACATCTGTCGAGATATGGAGGAACCGCTCAGTGGGAAGAAAATGCACTTTTAATACGATTGACTATTAATTCCAGATGAAAAAGCCAGTTAAACACTGAGTCTGGGCTGAACTGTGAATGAGAGCCAAGTGGCTCAGCTGGCTGATTGCTCTTTTACATAATCCTTAAAATGTTTTTACATAATCTCTGATTGTGTTTACACTCAACATCAGTCAGGATTAAAGATGTGAGCTGTCCAGCCGTGCCAAGGCAAATATACATCTGATGCACGAGGCCAGAGAGAGCGTTCATCAATGCTGCTCATGGATGTTCATCATGGACTCCACTAGAACCCTGAGGTTGTGATGTGGTATCTGGCACCAAGATGTTAGCAGCAGATCCTTTAAGTCCTGTAAGTGGCGAGGTGGGGCCTTCGTGGATCGGACTTGTTTTTTTCAGCACATCCCACAGATTCTCGATTGGATTGAGATCTGGGGAATTTGAAGGCCAAATCAACACCTCAAACTCAAACCATTTTTTCCATGAAAGGGTGTATATGGTCTGCAACAATGCTTAAGGTGGGTGTGTCAAAGTAACATCCACATGAATGGCAGGACCCAAGGTTTCCCAGCAGAACATTGCCCAAAGCATCACACTGCATACGTCAGCTTTCCTTCTTCCCATAGTGCATCCTGGTGCCATGTGTTCCCCAGGTAAGCAACACACACGCACCCGACCATCCAGTTGATGTAAAAGAAAACCTGATTCATCAGACCAGGCCACCTTCTTCCATTGCTCCGTGGTCCAGTTCTGATGCTCACGTGCCCACTGTTGTCGCTTTCGGAGGTGGACAGGGGTCAGCATGGGCACCCTGACTGGTCTGCGGCTATGCAGCCCCATACGCAACAAACTGCAATACACTTTGTATTCTGACACCTTTCTATCAGATCCAGCATTACCTTCTTGAGCAATTTGAGCTACAGTAGCTTGTCTGTTTGATCAGACCACACGGGTCAGCCTGTCACCGGTTCACCACTGTTCCTTCCTTGGACCACTTTTGATAGATACTGACCACTGCAGACCGGAAACACCCCACAAGAGCTGCAGTTTTGGGGATGCTCTGACCCAGTTGTCTGTTGCCATCACAATTTGGCCCTTGTCAAACTCGCTCAAATCCTTACGCTTGCCCATTTTTCCTGCTTCTAGCACATCAACTTTGAGGACAAAATGTGCCATGATGAAGATATAATCAGTGTTATTCACCTGTCAGTAGTCATAATTTTAAGCCTGATCAGTGTATTCTACAATTCAAGCGTTTGTGGTCAGTGAGATTTTTTTTATAATTTTGAAAGAAGTCCATGAATGCATTTAACTGATACATTAAAAGCAGTAATAGTGTGAAATATTATTACAATTTTAAATAACTGTTCCTTTTCAGTCGGTCACGTTCAACGTATGTCGGACGTAACCAACGAATTGGGATCACTTCAGGGAGCCCTAATCAGCTTCGAGATATAGAGAACGGGCCAATGGCCATTGGCATGCGAGATTTGCATCTCGCGCTCCGCCCCGCATCACGGGTATAAACAGGAAGCGAGAGCAGCGCACTATTGTCATTCACTCTGGAGCCGAACAGGCGTTTCTACGGAGACTGCTGTATCAGCAAGAGAAAAGAGTTTCTTTGGAGACCGGAGAAAGAAGAGGACGCTTGTGTTGGCGATCAACGGCACATATCTGCCGGACCGTGTGCTCACAGCTGCTTCTTTGAAAAACACAACTGCTGTTCTCACAGCAAACCAGTTGGTTCGGTGAGGGCGTTGTCTTGAGTTGCCGCGGTCTTCCCAGGGTGCTTCAGCACATTTCCTAAGAGCGTTTTACTCACAAAAAGAGCAACATGGGTGTGACACCCGTGCGTTTCTGGATGCGGTCGTTCCCTCTCACCCGTTGACGGTCACAATCGCTGTCTCACGTGTTTGGGCGTTCAGCATGCTGAGGCAGCGTTTGTGGATAGTTTGTGTTCCCACTGCGGGAACATGACTATCTCAGAGCTTAGATCGAGACTCTTCTACCTTCGGGAAGGTGGAGTCCCCCTCCGCATACCTCGATCTAGTGCTATCCCTGCCTAGCAGGATAGGCCTACTTCGACGGATGCCCGGGGTGATCTGAGGATTACGTTCAGGGCAAACTCGCCGAGCAAGCCTCCGCGGGCTCCTGATCCCTCACAAGCTCCTCAGCCGGTGGTGCTTCCGGAGGAAACTGCTGGCCCCTCCCACGGGTGTCCAGCAGGGACTTTCGGGGCACCCGCGGATGAGCAGATGTCGATCACTGCATCGGAGGGGGAGTTCCAGTCCTCAGAGGATGAAGATTCGGCTGTACTGCCTCCCTCTGGGAGAGTGGCAACGGTCGAGTCGGACCCCGAGTTGACGGCTATGCTTTCCTGGGCCGCCGGGAAGGTTGGACTTGAGTGGACCCCTCCACCACGTCCCGAACCTTCCAGGTTGGATGATTGGTTTCTCGGGGCGGGTCGCGCTGGTTCTCAGCGTCCCGCTCCAGTACCATTCTTCCCGGAGGTGCATGAGGAGTTGACTAGGTCGTGGACGGCACCTTTCAGTGCCAGAAACAGACCTAGCGGCTCCTCCCTCCTCACTACCCTCGACGGCGGACAGGCCAAGGGTTACGTGGGGATCCCACCAGTTGAGCGGGCCGTCGTGATGCAACTGTGTCCGGCGAATGCCTCCAACTGGCGCGGTGACCCACGTCTCCCGTCCCGGGCCTGTAAGTTCGTCCCGGGCCTGTAAGTTCTCTTCCAACCCAGGTGCACCAGGCCCAGGCGCTCATGGACATGCATGAGGGTAGACCTGACCCAGAGCTTCTCCGGGAGCTCCGGACGGCGACGGACCTCGCCCTCTGGGCGACGAAACTCACCACCCATTCCCTCGGTCAGGCGATGTCCACCTTAGTGGTCTTGGAGCGACATCTCTGGCTCAACCTGGCCGACATAAGGGAGACCGACAAGTACTGGTTCCTGGACTCCCCCATCTCGTCGGCCGGGTTGTTCTGCGACGCAGTCGAGAGCTTCGCCCAACAGTTCTCTGCTGCCCAGAAGCAGACGGAGGCCATCAAGCACATCCTGCCCCGGCGGCAAGCTGCACACCTCGCCGTGGACATGGAGCCGGCCGCGGGAAGGCAGTCCAGCCCGCTCAGGCCGCTGCCAAGCCAGGTGGCAAGCGCCGTCGTAAGCGACCCTGAGACGGGCCACCCAGAGATGGAGGAAACTACTCTTCAGGAGATGGCTGCAGCACCACTCCATCCCCCGTAGGAGGGCCGGGGGAGAATCTTTGTTTCTAAATTCTCAATAAAAGAGCAGTTTCCAATATCTCTGGGTGCCAAGAGGGCGTAAATGTCAGTGTTCGACGCTCCCATGCCTTGACACTCTCAGACGCCTCTCTGTTCGCCAGTAGGGGGTGCCGGCTGTGGGGACGCACCCCAAAGGCCTTCCCACACTCACACACCCCCTCAGCGGAAGCAGGTAAGTGTTGCACATCACACTCAGACCCCACTGCGGGCCACCACCATGCCGTCTGAGTCGGGTCCCTGCATGCCGTTGGTCCCGCTTGCACGGTTCCTGGGAGCCTGGCTAGCGCTTCCCAGGCCGTCTCGCTGGCTCATCCGTACCATCAGACTCGGCTATGCGATTCAGTTCACCCGGCGTCCCCCCAAGTTCAGGGGCGTTCACTTCACCTCCGTGTCGAAGGAGAACGCTCCTGTGCTCCAGGCGGAGATCGCGGTCCTACTGGCGAAGGACGCGATAGAGCCGGTCCTTCTAGCCAATATGAAGACTGGCTTCTACAGCCCGTACTTCATTGCACCCAAGACAATCGGCGGGTTACGGCCGATCTTGGATCTGCGGTTCTTGAACTGGTCCCTTCACAGGCTGCCGTTCAAGATGCTCACGCAGAAACGCATCTTCAGGTGCATCCGTCCCCAAGATTGGTTTGCAGCGATCGACCTGAAGGACGCGTACTTTCATGTCTCGATTCTCCCTTGACACAGATCGTTTCTTCGCTTTGCATTCGACGGACGAGCATATCAGTACAAAGTCTTACCCTTCGGGCTAGCCCTGTCGCCCCGCATCTTCACGAAGGTCGCGGAGGTGGCCATTGCTCCCATGAGAGAGCGTGGCGTTCGCATCCTCAACTACCTCGACGACTGACTGATCCTTGCCCAGTCGCGAGGGCAGTTGTGCAAACACAGGGACATGGTGCTCAGACACCTCAGCCAGTTGGGACTTCGGGTCAACTGGGAGAAGAGTAAACTCTGCCCCATGCAGAGGATCTCTTTTCTCGGGATGGAGCTGGACTCGGTCGCCCAGACAGCGCGCCTCACAGAGGAGCGCGTCCAGTCAGTGTTGAACTGCTTGAATTAATTCAAATGCAGGACAGCGGTACCACTGAAACATTTTCAGAGGCTCCTGGGGCATATGGCATCTGCAGCCGCGGTAACGCTGCTCAGATTGCTTCATATGAGACTGCTTCATTGCTGGCTACACGATTGAGTCCCGAGATGGGCGTGGCACAGCGGATCCCTCCGTGTCCAAGTGACGCCGAGATGCCGCTAAACCTTCAGCCCGTGGTCGGACCCTTCATTTCTATGGGCAGGAGTGCCTCTAGAACAAGTGTCTAGGCATGCTGTTGTCTCCACGGATGCCTCATCCACCGGCTGGGGTGCCACTTACAACGGGCTTGCAGTTTCGGGTCTGTGGACGGGGCCCCAACTGCAATGGCATATCAATTGCCTAGAGTTGTTAGCAGTTCGTCTTGCACTCAGCCGCCTCAAGGGGCTGCTCAGAAACAAGCACGTTCTGGTCCATACGGACAGCACTGCGGGCGCTGCATACATCAACAAACAGGGTGGTCTACGCTCCCATCGCATGTCACAACTCACCCGCCATCTCCTCTTGTGGAGTCAGAAGCATCTGAGGTCGCTTCGGGCCACTCACCAGGTTTGCACACACTGCAGGAGGGATTTTGGCCCACTCCTCCACACAGATATTCTCTAGATCAGTCAGGTTTCTGGCCTGTCGCTGAGAAACACAGAGTTTGAGCTCCCTCCAAATATTCTTTATTCGGTTTAGGTCTGGAGACTGGCTAGGCCACGCCAGAACCTTGATATGCTTCTTACAGAGCCCCTCATTGGTTATCCTGGCTGTGTGCTTCGGGTCATTGTCATGTTGGAAGACCCAGCCTCTACCCATCTTCAATGCTCTAACTGAGGGAAGGAGGTTGTTCCCCAAAATCTTGCAATACATGGCCCCGGTCATCCTCTCCTTAATACAGGGCAGTCGCCCTGTCCCATGTGCAGAAAAACACCCCCAAAGCATGATGCTACCACCCCCATGCTTCACAGTAGGGATGGTGGTCTTGGGATGGTACTCATCATTCTTCTTCCTCAAGGATTCAAGGAGCTTTATTGCCAAGTACATTTTTACACATACACGGAATTTGTTTTGGTGTTGTGCGAGTCACACCGAGTCGCCATTCTGCGGCGCCTCCTTTAGTTGGACAGAAAAATACAGCATAACATGAGGAGAGGTAAGGAGGGGTGAGGAGATGAAAAAAAAAACAACCCCCAGACTATGCTCCTTCCGGGAGCACAGTTTGGGAACAGTAAAAAAACATCTCAGCAACATAAGCGCATACACATTACAACATGAAACACGACTTGCAACAGGGGAGAGGAATGGGGGATTGAGGTTCCCAGCACAGCCAGGCGGCCCGTCCTGCAGCCTTTCCAGGCGCTGGTCACAGTCCCGCTTGTCAGACTGGGTGTACAAAGCGGCGAAGGTGAGAGATGGGTGTGTGCATAAATGTGTGTGTGTCTGTAGAGTTCATGTGCATGTTTGTGTAGGTCTGGAGAGTCACGCCTGGCACCCTAATCTCGGTGCTCCAGTCCGCAAGTTGCTATGGAGACAGCCTTGATCAGATCCCAGTCCGAGTCAGCAGGTGATTGGGGGATGGCAAGAGCGTCTTCCTTCAGTGCTCTCAGGGGGAGTTGTTGTCCCAACAGCGGCCTTGGCCAAGGCCAGTGCTGGTAGAGGGAGCCGAAAGCAGATAAGATTGGAATTGTTTGGTCTGGGAGCGAGTAGCCACAATTTATGACTGCTCTGTGCAAAGCAGTGAGCTTTTCCATGATGATATCCATTTTGCGTTGCATCTTCATGATGTTATCCATATTGCGGTTAATAGTCCCAGTTTGATCCATAATTTTTAGTTCGAGAGCAGTGCGTGAAGAGTCTCTCAAGTTTAAGACAGTAGACTAGATGAGATGAGAGAAGCAAGCAGGGGAGGAGGGAGGAGGGAGACGAGACGGAGAGAGGAGAGAATGCGACCGCCTTCGCTGAGAGCCAGAGGGGAACCTCCAACCTCCAAACACGTTTAGTGGAATTATGACCAAAAAGTTTTATTTTGGTCTCATCTGACCACATGACTTTCTCCCATGACTCCTCTGGATCATCCAAATGGTCATTGGCAAACTTAAAGCTGTAGTCTATGATGTTGAAAATCAGTCGAGAAAGCCTGAATTAAAAAAAAAACTCATCCCGCCCCTCCACACGCACACCCCTCCCCTCTGTGCTACCTGATCCCTCCCACCTGAACAACATCACTCAGTCAAGCAGGAGTAAACAGCGATAGGCGATGCTAAACGGCTAACATTCCAATGCCGACCGGCAGCATGATCATGTTGTCAGACTGATAAAAAGCTATTTATGTAATACACCACACCATAAAAGCATAAATAAATGCTTACCTGCTCAACAAAAAGTCAGCCATGTCAGCGTCGGTTTTAAGTCCAAGGTTTCTCTGAAGCTTCCTCCAACGGGCAATGGTGGACCCTATATTGATTCGGCTTTGAGTCCGGCGTTCTTCACTTTTTTTTTTTAATCTCTGCTCTTTCCTCAATTGACTTTCTCTTTCTTCCAACCTTGACTGTTGGGGCGAGCAGGGGCCGCTTGCTGCTGTCTGTTAGTTGGTTTTTCTCCATTGCTGAGTTGACGCTGCCTACTTGCCCACGAAATTTCATGTCGCAGGAGGGGGCGGGGTGGGGTGTGGTGGGTGGAGACGCGAGTGGAGCAGGGGATTGGATGAGAGCAGTTAACCAACGTAAGCTGTCCGGCCGGACAGCTTACATTGGTCAATTTCTCTGCGGGTGTACACCCAATAGAGTGAATGGATTTTTTTCATTCTTTTTTCTCTTCATATTGTTAGGATTGTACTGTAGAACCATAACCAGCATCTAAACGAGGTTATTAATAATGAACAATCTTTGAAATCATAGACCATAGCTTTAAGACGGGCCTTGACATGTGATGGTTTAAGCAGGGGAACCATCCGTGCCATGCATGATTTCAAACCATGACGTCTTAGTGTATTACCAACAGTAACCTTGGAAACGGTGGTCCCAGCTCTTTTCAGGTCATTGACCAGCTCCTCCCGTGTAGTTCTGGGCTGATTTCTCTCCTTTCTTAGGATCATTGAGACCCCACGAGGTGAGATCTTGCATAGAGCCCCAGTCCGAGGGAGATTGACAGTCATGTTTAGCTTCTTCCATTTTCTAATGATTGCTCCAACAGTGGACCTTTTTTCACCAAGCTACTTGGCAATTTCCCTGTAGCCCTTTCCAGCCTTGTGGAGGTGAACAATTTTGTCTCTAGTGTCTTTGGACAGCTCTTTGGTCTTGGCCATGTTAGTAGTTGGATTCTTACTGATTGTATGGGGTGGATAGGTGTCTTTATGCAGCTAACGATCTCAAACAGGTGCATCTAATTTAGGATAATAAATGGAGTGGAGGTGGACATTTTAAAGGCAGACTAACAGGTATTTGAGGGTCAGAATTCTAGCTGATAGACAGGTGTTCAAATACTTATTTGCAGCTGTATCATACAAATAAATAGTAAAAAAATCATATATTGT